>OY728161.1:228814256-231314256 GCA_963277665.1 Viscum album | reverse complement strand
AACATAAAAAACTAATTTGAATGTAATGGGTTTCAATGAATCTCCATTAAAGAGCATCATCAGAACCCATGTAGAAAAATGAAGTGTATGGTTTTATAGGAATATATCCTTAGTAGGGAATAATAAAAGAAAAGGGATGTTTTAATGGATGAAAAATATATTTAAAAGACCATTAGAACTATTATTTGAAAACATTGGAAGAAATATATTTTTTATTGAAAAATACCATAATATTAAGAAAAAAAATTCATTTAATGTTAACATAGAAAAGTGTAATTTAATATTAAAAAATGAATGGTCATGAAAATAGGAAAATATCTTTGGTCACGAAATGTTAAAACAATGATTACGTTAAATATTTTTGTAAAAAATTAATAAATAAAATGTTCAGAATCATTATAAAAATTAATTTTTAATCCAATGAAAATAATTTCAATTATGGAAAAAATAAACTAAACTATCATTTGATCATAAAAAATATTATGTAAAAAATCTATATAATAATGACAGGAAGGAAAAATATCCTCAACCAAATTGGAAATAAAGTAAATTTTTCATAAAAAAAATTTCTTAGTAATTTTATATAGAAAGGACAAATAAATAAAAGGATAACATGAAAACCAAAAAAAATAAAAAAATGATAAGAAAGTTTATTCTATTTAAAATATAATGTTCATAAAATTTCCCTCAATATAAAATTAATATTGATAATCTCAAAATTAAATGATGTTGTAACATAAACACAAAATGCTTTGGTAATGTTTAAATGATAATCCACAAGAAAGAAATAACATCAAATGAAAAATTGAATTCCATTAATATAAATATATCCTTGATATAAAATATTTAAAAATGTTGTATATGGACTATATAAATAAAAATAGGTATGTATATTGAAACGTCTCTCAACAAAGCAATATTGAGATAAATAAAACTTATGGATTCAGTAATCTTTGTACTAAAACTTCCTAAAATAGTGAAACATATATGGATTTTAAAAAACCTATAATCATTTTTAAAATAAAAATGAAGTACATTTATGGGAATTATATACCCCACTAAAAATAAATAATTGTTAATAAAGAATATTTTTAACAGAAACAAATGCTCTAGGTGAAACTCATACCTTAGGTCCTGGAAACATTTGTTGGTGATCTTAACCTCTTTATTAATAAATTTAGATTCGTTGTGAATTTATAATATAAATATATTAATTATATTAATACATATTATTTATTTATAATTTCTAATTACTTCATTGTTAATAATTTTCCCATAAAATTATTATTCTTAGTGCTCATCATTTAGTTTTACTTACATGTTCAGTTCGGTGGTTCTAGTCCATGAACCTTATTCATTATTTCCTCATATATAGAATTTTATTCATGTCATAGTTATAATATTAATGCATTATAAAAAAAATTATAACCATTCTTATAATGTGGTGATAGGAAATGAATTATATCACTTTGTGGAGGCAGTAGTGTAACATCCCAGGTAAATAACGAATAAAACATATTTCATATTTAATAATATTTTTGAATTAAATATTATTTTTACTTTAAAGGGGTTTCTATGTTTTATAGCATACCCAATACGCAACAACGAGTTTCTTTGGAATCTTACGTTCTACACTAATAATATAATATTATTATTTTAAATGGTAGTTAACTCCTAGTCATTGTGTTGATGGGAATGAACAAAACTAACTTCAATATGATTATACATGTTTTTTAAATGTATTTACATTTATCCAATAAAAGTTAGAGGCTTAAAATGTGAATGAATCTAATTTTAAGCATAATTTACATTAAAAGGCCGATTTATCACCTTTTAATGGTGAACCCTTTTTAAATTTCGTTTTGGTCAATTTAATAGATTCTAATTGACCATATAAAAACCTTGTTTAGAATGGGGACATCAAAATTTACTTTGTGAAATTTTTTGGAATTTTTTTAAATAAAGTTCATTTTATAATGAGTAATGTAAAATATTGTATTTTATTTTAAAAGTGTTTTTAATATAATTTATTTATATGGTTAGATTATATTTTTAATTAGTTTTAAAGTGAAATTAAAATATTTTTACCATTTAATACAATTTTGGTCATTGAAATTAATTTCACTTTGAAATTGGATAGAAACAAGTATCAATCTTTTGATAGTTATTGTTTCCTAAAAATATGCTATTGTTTTTAATAGTGGGAATTAATTTTTAAATTATTTAATTCCACTTCTATGTCTCGAATTTGGAAAAATAGACATCATTTTTGAATTAGGAATATCAAATATAGATTAGGCTGAATTTTTGGTATTTTTCTGAAAAACTTCAATTTTTGATGAATAGTGACACAACTTAGTGGTAGTTAAAAAAATGACTTTTTCATTTAAATGGAATTTTACCACTTCTGTGAATTGAATTTCAAAAATCCTACATACATGGTTGTTATCAAGAAGTAAAATGTGGTTTATTAGGATGAAAATAATTTTTGTTGAATAGTAACTTTTGACTTTTATTTACCGCGGTTAAAGGTAAATAGGGTAATTCATGGTTAAAAGAGTATTATAATAATTAAAAATTTCCATAACACTTGTACAAAACATATTGGTTGAGTCCTTAATGACCATGTAAATCTTTGGGTCTATTTTGGTACCCAATTGATCCACTTGGGAGTGAAAATGACAATTTAGATTAATTAATTTAATGTAATGGAAAGATAAAAAGATATCCTACAAGATATTATTTTTTTATAATTTTTAGACATCGAATAAATTAAATTATTTATGACACAATAATGATGTAGTATTTACCTCAATAATAAATTATTAAAATAAATAATATTATAATGATAAAATATTATCCAAAATATGTCCAATTCTAATTGGATGATTTTATTTCGAATATTAATCGTCTTATCTTAGACCTTATTGATTTTTGGACCATTAGAAACCGAATATCATTATATAATAAAATAAGTTTTTCACACTTTCCTAAAGATCCCCTCCTCTCCCTTATAAATAGAGACCATTTATATCCAATTACTCACACCTCTCAAGCCATTTGGCTAATCCAAAATATGCCCAATTAAGCTTCTTACATCCCTCTACTCCTCTTAGAAGCCTTAACATAGGTAGAAGACATTTCAATATGTCCATCGGTTCAAACCAAAGAGAGTTACCCAAGTTAAAGGTAACAGTTTCTCTTAAATTGTTTTCTTTTATTTTACTTCTCCAACCTTTAATCTCTTTTTATTTCCTTTATTTTGTAACAAAACCAGTATAATAAATATACTAGGATGTTTTTATGAGAATTATTCAAACTACACTTACACACACCTCCATCTAATGGATGAAGAACTTAATGTTTCTGGGGATGGAAAACTAACGCCTCACGAAACGATGATTGTTCAATTACATATTACCACCTCTCATGGTGGCCATTATGATGGAACTGTATTTATATATTATATATATTATGTTTATTATTCTGTACTTCCCAATAATATCAAACATTTATGGTTTCCATAGTGGTTAAATAAGATAATCTCATTTGAGGAAGTGCGGACTACCGCCCTCGCAAAGTGATGTGACTCTTTAATTCCTTATGTGGGATGTATAAAGGATGGAGTTAATGATATTACATATGATATTATACTGGACTTATAATATAACTATGTATCATTATGTTTTAATTCCATTAAAATAATAAATAGAAATGAAAGTAGCATTCATGCGTACGTACGGCTTACCATCTCCATGAACGGTGGATTTCATTTCTTACCTCTAAATGTTATGTACTATTATAAAAACATTTATATTCTGGATATATATAATATATATGATATAAAAATCATTAATATCATTTTGGATATAATGAACTATTGACCACATGGACAACTTTTAAATATAAGGTGTTAATTTTGACTCAAGTAACAAATATCGACAAAATTAACATTATTAACTTAAATGATTACATAATGTTTATAACAAGGTAATAATTGATATATAAGGAATAATAAAATTAAAAATGATCTTAAGAAAGTATAAATTAACTTTATTTTATTATTAAGTAAATTAAAGAATGATGGAGTCAAGTTGGACACGAGGTAAGGGATCCGACCTCTCTCTTTCTTTTCATGTACTCTCTTTTAGGTCATTTCATTTATGCTCCATGTTATTATTTTCGAGGATGTTTTTTATATTCACCATAATATAATTTGTATTTTAATATGATTATAGACCCCCTCTTACTCTCATCAATTCATTTTTAGAATTTTTAAGTGCCGCCGTTAGGCTGCCGAATTATTGTAAGGGATTTTCTTATCTCACTTTTAATTCCGTGAGATTTCCATTGTTCGCCACTTATTTATTACATGTAGTGTAATGTGTACTTAAATTGATATATATTACCATAATTATCTTTATATTCATGGTATTTTGTGATTCATTTTTTGGTTATTAACTTTTGGTCATACGATTCAATTTGAATACAATGAAGTAAGGTTTTTTCATCTCACTTTTTTTTCCTGTGAGATTCATGCTATATTGGCCACTATTTCCTTTTGTGTGGCATATGTACTGCCCATTATTGTACTCTATGTGTAATATAACCTCATTTATGAGTATTTACATCTTCATTGTATGATCCTTCTTTCATGTGGCATATGTTTTGTAAGTTACCAAATCGGTAAGGGAACTCCTTAACCCAATTCCCATTCTTTATGTTGACATTCTCTTTTTTTATTTATGTGATCCTATGAATATGTGTGAATGACCTATTATTGTTTTACATTTAATATACACTTATAATGGGTGTATTTATATTTTTCACACATAATTATGAGATTTATTTATCCTTAATTTAAGGATACCATCTTTATGAGGTATTTTATCTCAATTTACATTTCCATTGAGACTTCATTGTTGTTATGCACCAATTCACTCTTATATGGTGTATATACTATCCTTTTAAATATTATATCATGAATCCCATTATTATCATGATATTATAATGTTCTGATTAAAATTTATTCTTCAATTATTTATATTAAAGCGTCCCTCTTTTTATTAAAAACTCTTTAACTAAAATATCATTTTAAACGTTTTAAAGATTTATTCTTCTAAATATTTATAATTAATGTCCATGTTTTCAAAATGGGTTTAAGGACTTATTTATATTTACATTAATTTTTTCAAATGATAATTCATTTAAAAGCTTCCAAGTGGTATGGGACACTTTGATTCAAATCATAATTCATTTAAAATCTTCCAAGTGGTGAGATATGTGTGTTTTAATAATTTATTGCATTAATTATTGATAACAAATCATTTAAATACATGGGATTCTTGGGAGGATGTTTTTATACATTCTCCTCAAGTTAATTACTAGATCATGAACACCAACTAACTACCCGTGATTTTTCCTATATTTTTTCATCAAGGTGATTGTGTAGGATTATTTTGATGCTAATAACATGGCTTCCACAAAAATTATTTTATAGTTTGTCTCTAGTAAAATATATTGGTATAGACCCATGATACTAAAATTTATCATCTATTTTCTTTTATCTAATAATAAATTTTGTTTTTTATATTAAAACTATTCTATTAAATTTTGAAAAAGGATTAATATATGTGTCTTTGTATTGTTTGAAATGTAAAATGGGAAATGAATGACATTTATTTTATAAAATTCTCCTTTTTAAAATAAAATATTTGTTTTAATAATTTATTTAAATTCTAAAATAGGTTCTTTTCATTGAAATGGGATTGTGTAGAATCCTTAAATTCATCCTATAGTGTTATATAATCACTCCATTCAGGTGAAACTTTTTATATATATAGATAATTCCAATTTTCCTTATATATATATGAGAGGATACATCATCCTGGGTCAATGTATGACCATTATCTTAGATGTTAAAATTTTGGGGAGGTGGAGAACAAAGATAGTCATGTGTTACATGATGATATTTTTTTATATTAGTTTACTTATTTTGGGTTGTGTATATTGGCCATAAAAATTTATCTTTAAATTTTCACAATATTATATTGTACTACATAACTACCATTCACATTTATATTGTAAGTCTATATGCAATGTTTATTTGTTATTACATGTTATTTTCTCATTTAATTAAATTTTTTCAATATATTGTAAGATTTCTAAAATATTGACATGTTATGTGATGATTTTTGAATGAATTTTTATATCTTCTTTTATTATTTTCTTTAAATTGTAAATCATTCCAATAGTTTATGTATGATACCTTTGGAATTTTTTCCAACCTGTAGTGACAAGTAATGCTCCCTAGGTTTGTGACATTTGGATTAAGGTATATAGTCAAATTAGCTAGGTTATTATGTTAAAAATTATATCAAAGAATAATTGGGAAGTTGGTTCATTTCTATGATAAGGTAAGATCTTCAGAACCTGATACGTAACTGATAAAATTAATAGATAAACCAATATATAATAAATGATAAAATTCCTAGGGATTTATGGGATTTTGTGATACCATTCAACCCCTTAAAAGGTTGTAATTTTTTTAAACAATTCCATGCCAATGTGTAAGTAATTTTTAAGTTCAAGACATGTGATGTTATCTTATGTAACATGAATTGAAAACCAATTATGCTGATAAGATAACACTTATAACTATTCAATGTTTACTAGAATATTTTACAGAAATAATATTATAGATTAAAACATAAAAGGATGTGATTTTGTTGCATTTATTTTTTATTATATTATATGTGTAATGATTGATTATATTGCCCATGTTTTATTTATTTGAATGAATGGATGTAATGAATTGATTATTAGTGAATGATTAAGTGATATATATTGTAAATAAATTTTATAAAATAAATAATCATTTTTTTAAAATATGGTTTAGAAGTTTCATGTTATAATATCAACTTTAACTATATTTTGGAATAAAATGAATGATTATATCTTAAAGGATTTTAAATTTTCTAAATTTTAATAAATGTTTTCTTAGAATTATATTTATTGAGTTTTTAACTCTATTAGAATCAATATATTGATTTTAACATAGTTTGGTATATTTTAAATGTTTGTGTCACTATTTTAATGTATTTTTTTATTGAATGAAATGTTTCAAATTAAATAATTTTAAACTTGCACTATTTTTTAAATTAATTATATTTTCATAGTGGCAGGGTCTTGATTGACTGTATTTGAATGATTTCATTCATATGGGATATGGCTTGAAATTTGTTGTGTTTAGTATAGTTTTAGTTGTAGTATCTATTGGTTCATTAATTTCATTATTTTATTGAATCTATATTTAGGTTTTTGGGATCATATAAAATGTGTTGGACCCCAATCCAATTATTCACTCTCATGCACCAATATAAAACATCTTATATATATCCCTTATAAGCATGCTAACCCCACATATATACATCTATGATGTGGGTCTAGATGCGTCCCTACCTACCCCACCCTCATAAGATTTAGCAACCCACTCTAGAATAATTTACATTTAAACCGTCATACCTCCTCACATCACCACGTATTATATCAGGAGTAGTTTGGAATCATGATTGTTGGGTACATCAACCTCATACCCTCCTCTTAACCTGCATGACCTCCACCACACATCGCATCCTCGTCATTACTGGGAAATTTCTGACACATATACATCATCACTAAGAAGTATCTAACAAAAATTTGTAATCATTGGTCGATCACCAATACCAACCCATCAACATCACTACTATTTAAGGAAGATAGGGGAAGAGGAGGTTCCTAGACATCTAAATCACCCCCACCCTAGATGTAAGAGAAAACACTCAAAATCCAAAACATTAGGGAATTGTTATTATTATCCGACATGATTGTAGTGTGTATAAAAATAACATAAAAATACATGATATAGACTCTCACAATACCCTGCCTATGGGTTCATATCTTGAAATTATAGGGTTTGTGACACCCCCACCCTAGCTTATCATTACATCCCCTAAAAAAAATTCCACTAACAAAAAAATCACACCACACAACCCCCACACATAACCACACATTCCCATTTATTTAATTGCATGCCCACCATTTCTGAATTTTCACTAATTCGTCAAGAAACTAAATCCATTATTCTATTTGATTCATATTTTATGAAAAACATCTATAAACATCACTTTCCATTTAAACCAATCCCATTAATTAATCATATAGTTCATTATTTCAAATATCACAGATTATATTTCATCACATGCCTCACTCATTTACCAACCCATGTTGTTTATATGTCGATATCATGATTTAAATTCACATCTATTGTAAAACTACAACAATTACACCATCTATCAGATTATTCACCTCATAGTACACTAGAATAGATAGTATCACATTAACCTCTATGTAATTATTTTAGCTTCATCACTTACAACAATTTCAAATTTTTTATAATGGTTATTCATCATAATAGTTTTTATCTTAGCATGGGTATTATAACACAATTCAATATTTTTGTGGAAAAAATTCACTATTTATATATTAGTTATTATCATTTTCTTGTTTGGGGGTGTGACCAATCAACACATTAAGGGCCTCATAAATCATTACAATTTCTATACAAACAACAACCCTGAAGCAATAATATTTTTCTGTATCAAAAAATCACGGATAACTCATAAGTAATATCATTAAAAAAGTAAAAACAAGTGATTACTCTATGATCTCACCAATATTAGTTTAATAATGTTAATTATATTTTTATTAAGACCTATACTATCAAAAAAAATGAAAAAAAAAACTTGAAATTTACTCATATGAACCTGATGGAATGAACAAGGATCTCCTGCCTCAAAAAAATAATTCCACTTCATAGGTAAGGGATAACGTATTTAGAAGATAACTTCAAATAAACACAACATAAGTAAAAAAACCACGATCAACCTAGATCATTTAATCCCCATAAATATCCCTCAAAATCACAACCAAGACCATCTATATTCTCATATATTGCCTCCCATTAATAAATAACGGTGAGGGAAAAAGGAGGAGATGGAAGGAAATACACATATAATCCTTGATGTTTGATTTCCAAATTCCAAGGATCAAATCCCACAAATAGGGGACATTCATCTCAAAATTAACTAGGAGTCACCTAAGGTTTGAGATAATATAATATAGTAATATAAGTTCTATAAAAATTCTATAGTTTATATTGAATTTATTTTTAATAAGACCATGATGGATCATTGAGGTCTACAACATAATCACCCCCAGCCAAATAGACACCATATTCCCTGACACAAATCATTGGAAGATCTTTTCTAACTATAGAAAAGGGTAAAACACCACCATAGAACCGATCCATAGCTACCCTCAAAATAATAGAGTCTTCAAAAATACACCATTTTGTCTCCATGATAAAAAACCTCATCTACACTATAATATGACCACGCTAGAAGCACTACACTATAGTCAGTTAGACACACCACACCATCCCTATAAAAAATAGGTTCATTAAAAATGTAACCCCTTGAACCTCCATGTTTTAGCATAACCACATGTTACAGGGTGGAAAAATACAAAATAATATAATAAAACCATATCCCCAACCTCTAAAAAGATGTTATATCACAACCCTCTACAAAGACACAAAATGTGCATAATGAAAAAAAATTGCACTTGTTCCTATACAATGATTTATGATTATATATGATTCATCGCACTATAAAATAATCCCTTATATTTAATATATGATATAAATCAAGCCTTTACTCCCCAAATCCTCCATAACATCCCATGGAAACCTCTATCTCATATATTTAAAGAATTAATGGCGTGGAATGATTGGACTATTTCATTAGATACCTCTCTAATAATTCTCATCCCCAATAATGAATAATATAAAAGAATCGGGGGAATACAAACAACCACCCTGAGATATAAATCTCAAGGATCTAGTTATGGTAGAAACATTTCCACCAACCCAGAACCTCAACCAAATGTGAATGGAAAAAAATCATAAATTACGATCAATTCACGAATTGCCTCTCCCACAGAAAAACAAAATTCAAAATAACCTGAGTATTAGGAATGTGTCAACATCTCATGCTACCGAATACTCGTTCCCAAACACCCATTACCTATATCACTTTCACTAGGTATATAATTCACCCAGGTAACACCTTCCCAATATGATTTGGGTTCTGAACTGGTAACTCCACAACATAAAGTTATACTTGATGTCCAAATCTCCCCATCATATGACATGGTATTCATCATGAATATACCAATGGATCTGGGAGATATGGAAGCTTTTTTGATCCTATCAATTTGTGGTGGGAGTTCCAATTGAAAATACACCACACTAATATGCCCCGACCTCTAAAAAGGACGAATGAAATGAGGAGAATGATTACTCCCCCTAGTAAACCTCTTTGTAACCACAATCAGGTGATACCCACGAGAACACAATGTCTCTAGCCTCAAAATAAATGGTTTTTCACCAATTTTAGAAAGGAAATTGTAAACACATGAATCAAAATAATCTCAATCTAAATTTCTATACAATAAATTTCATACACAGTGATAACGACACCTCCAAAACATTAACATGATATTAAAAAAGGAAACACTCAATAAAAATCACTCAAAAAATTCCAAAATAATAAACTAATTATTAGAAAGAGGCACCATAACCATAACCCTTAAGATATATACCTCTGAATTATATTTGATCTACTAAAGAAGGATTCTCTCTAGCCTTTTGGAAGGATAACCCATTTAACAATAATTTTCCATTACACAGTAAACACTTTTAATTTAGGAATATTATTCCATTACTAGTGGAACTCTCAAAAAGGAATCCCATATGTATAAAAACTATGTGATATAACTCTAAAAATGATCCTAAAAAAAGGCTCCAAATAAATATTTGATGAAATGGGGTCACACCCATCACTTCTGAACCAAAAAAAACACCTTCATAAAAACCAATTACCCATTACCATCATAAAAATAGACTTATGAAATTAATTTTATAAAACAATTTCCCAAATAAAAGAATTTTATATAAAAATAATTTAGTTTAGAACAAACACACTCACCGAACCAATCAAAATAAAATTATATAAAACAATTTTCATCAAAATAAGAGTAAAATCATGCCATAGGAAACAATTAAATTTGAAATTTAGGAGTATATCTATAATAAATAATTTTATATGAAAGTATTATGATCACAAAGATAAAAAAGAATCAACCTAACACCCTAAAATCAGGCTTATGTCAACCTAATCACCTACCAATGTAAACTGAACATCTTACTTAACAAATCAACCACTCACCTCACCCAAAACTAGGGACCCTAATAATATCAAGATATGTAATTACTAGTTCCCAACACTATTAAAAGGGAAATAGATCAATTTAACCTTAATAAGAATCCTCAAGATACTAAAACATCAGGGATGAATCCATGTCCTAACCTAGGAAGGTCACCTCAATCTTTTCCCCCTCCAACCATAGGTCCAACTAATCTTGTAACTTCCTTAATCATACCTAACCAAAATGAAAAATTTCCCCTAAATCACCTTGAAATGGTACTTTACATCCTTCCATTTCTGTAACCACAACTTCCCTACCCTCTATCAAATATTTTTCCTCATGTAAGACTCCCAAAATTCATTTTCTCGATTCTACATCCACAAAGTACTCCAAAACTAGGAAACCCAAGTAAAAAAGTAAATTTATGATGGTAAAACTAGTAAAATCACCTTTATATAATTCTATGATTGTATTCATTCAACATTCCTTCAGATACTATTAATGAAACTCTTCCCTAACCAAGTAAATGAACCTTCCCCAAGAAGTCGCTTTATGGTTACCATAACTCACCTTCCACCAAGCTTGATCATTTCCCCAAAAAGATCTCACTATGAAGGAAACTGAAAAATTATCAAAACTCTTTGTAAGATCAAGGGAAACCTCATCCTATTCCTATAACCACTCAACCTCAAGGCTTATCATGCCTCTATGGAAGTCCAACACCACCTGTTTCAAGAATGTGGATATGACCATTATTTATTACGTTTTCTACTATAATTAAAACATATTGTTCAGGTAGGTCTCATTGATATTCATTCTTTGTAATTATAAAAAAACCATTAATTTCCAGGAAATAAATTCACTGATAATATAATAGGACAAGAATAAATAAAAAGATCTATAAGAACTATTCACTCTCAAATCATAGAAATTACTCATACTCTATGACATCCCCTAATTTTCTAAATCAACACCATGATCTTCCCCATACATTATGTCCTCTTTGATGATATCCTAAATAACCCAATTTTAAGTATATACCACAACAACAAATTTCATGAGAATAATAATTTTTTCCATGTTTTACCTATCAAATCTATATAATAAAACATTAGAATAAAAAATAATTCTTGAAACTCATTCATTTTAAAATATTTCAAAACATATAAAAATTTTAACTCATTTAAAAAAAATTAAAACATTGAAATGGATTAGAAATAAAAACACACCTTTTAAAATAATTCTTAGTTACAAAACACTTTTGAGAATGTAAAATTTCCACCATGCACATCACCCAATATGAAGGTTAATGAAACAACGTTGAAGTTTCCATCACAAGCCACTGCACAAAAATTAATATTATTTTAAATTAATAAACCTCCAACATAAATTTATTTAATAACATAATTTCTCAAACAATTTTACTAAGGTCACTCATATAATAAGAAAAATTAAACATATTGAATAAATATAAAAAGATCTTCTCCAAAAAATCAACACATAGAAAATCAAATTACATTTCAAGAAGAATTTCATTACAAATTTAGTTATGATGAATCATACAACATTCCATCAATTTAATAATTAAAAAAATAATGATGTTGCTTCCAGTATAATAATAAATTATAATACTGTTATCCATTATACCAACTGAAAACACTAAAAATTCTCTTCCTAATAACTCATGTGACTTGTTATCGATAATGCAAATGATTACATCATATTCATTTTTGTTCAAATGAAGTAGTCCTATCAAGATATTTGTAAGTTAAAATCAATATGAACATATTTAAAAATATAGATTCTATACTAATAAAAACTATCATTACAAATATTATAATTGAAAATGTTTAAGTTACAAAGTTATTAGGTCCTTAGTGGGTTTTAAAAATCCTAAAATTTAAAATGTCACACCCAAGTAAATGATATAAATTAATTTTAACAATTATATTTACTCACAAAAATAGTTTAATATTATTTATAATAATAGTATCATTTCAAAAAAAATTATATTTTTGAAATAGATGCAATTAACTAGATAAGTATAAACAGAACTATTAAAAACATATAAATCAAGGGAACTCATTTTCCACAACATTATATTTTCCAATTTTAGTGACCTTAACTCACCCACATGGCTATAAAACGTGACAATAAATAAGTTTTGGTGATGGGGGACATGTCCCACCACTTCACATGCATAAATACATGTAACACCCTTCCAAAAAATCAAATCTTCCTACTTAGAAGAGTGAAATTCATTTAAATTCATTAAATTCAATTCAATTTAAATTACTGAATCGCCTCATTTATTTAAGAGAACAAACAAGCATGATGCATGTACCACCCATTAGTATCTACTCTAAAATTAGTACCACCTCACTTGGTCTCTTGGTTGACTTGGACACCTTGCATTGGATCATGAGGGGACTAAAATCTCATGTCTTAATTGGTTCCCTAGTATATTTCGCACAATAAAATTTTACGGTATCATTTCCATACCAAACCCACAAAATACACATAGATAATTACTCAAAATTTCACCTAATATCTCAACATCCACCTTTGATACCACTCAGTCATGACCCCCCCCCCCACCCCAGGTACCCCTCTTTGGACAATAATGAATGATGAGGGATAATCAGTCTCTAGTCCCACATTTTGTAAAACCCAATATGGTTATCAGCACTAAGGGTATAACAATCCCATGTGTGGAAGGATTTTATCTCATTAATATAAAATGAATGTCGAGATATGATGAAATAACCACAATGGAATTCCATTATATAATATAAGATATAGGGATAAATATCTTGTAATGCATGAATGATGTAAATAAATACAAATGGATGTCTCGAAGAAGCTTACAAAGGAAAATCCTACAAAGTAACTCAACCACAACTCTAATTCACAATATACTTATGATAAAATAGGTTCTTGAAATCCTCGTATAAATATGAACACACACACACACACACACATATATATATATATATATATATATATATATGTCATTTGATAATAAGATGTATACATAGTAGGATCATTTTCATGGTCTCTCATAAAATAATGAATACAATGTTGTAAAATTATAACAAGCTAATATTGGACAAGAAACCTTGAAATGACTTACCATTGATTTTATTCTCATATGCACCAACATCAAACATATTCTTCTTCCATATCTTCCAAGTATTTCAACCACATATCCATAAATCTCAAAGGAGTTTCATGACATCTCCCTACCAACTCCACCCTCTCAATGTCTAGCATCTTCTTCTTACATCAGTCACTTTATATACATCACAACCTTATCAAATCATCATGTCTCATATCCAGAGTATTAGTGTATCACGAATGAGAAAAACATAAACTCTATTCCATCCTTTTACCATGTACAGACCCCAACCCACATCATATCCTTATCATCATTTTGGGATCTCCAACTCCAACTTATAATCACTGTTCGATCACAAACACCAACCTATCATCACTGGGAAATCTCTAATAAAAATTCAACATCATCACTAAGCCTGGTGGAAGATCAGTAATAGGTGGTATCCATCCATATAATTCCAAACCATCCTGGGTGTTGTGGAAAACCCCCAAAACCCAAAATATTTGGTAATTTTAATGGTCACCCAGTTTAGGTGGGGTACGTATAGAAATAATATAAAAACAATTGATTGATTTTTCCACAAACCCCAAATTATAGGATCATATAAACCAGTTGTAATGCATTTCACACCACCACCATAACTTATCACAACATCAACCTCTAAATACAACCAATAATAAAATAATTACACCATGAAACCACAAAAACCAACAACAAAATACAATTTTTCAATTAAAATCCCAACCATTTCCATATTTCACCGATTTTTCAACCAACGCCATTCATTAGTTCATTCAATTCATATTTAATGACAAAAAACATTATAAGTCACTGCTATTTTAACTCAATATCATTAATTAATCATAAAAATAATTAATTCAAATATCACACATTATATTTCATCCCACAAAACCCTATTTTTCACCCCATTTCACTACTATTACATCATTACTAATACATTTTATAGATACTAAGAAACTACCAAAATTACACACCCTATTAGATCATACACCTCATAGAACAAAATAAAACCTAGAATCACATTTACATCTATAAAATATTGAATCTTCCACACTTCCAATAATTTTATATTTCAAATAATGTTTTTCATCACAATACTCATTCTCTTATCAAGGTAACTATCACATAATTTCATATTTACAAGGGAAATAAATTCATTTCCCATATATATGTTCTTATAATTTTCATTTTTGGTGCGTTTAATCAATCAACCAAACAAGGGAATTTTAAATCATAACAACTAAAAAACAATAAAGTCTCCTAATAGCTGTGATTTTTATCAATAGTAATGAATTGTGGATAAATCATAAAAAATATCATAAAATATTAAACATGTCTGATTACACCCTATTCCATTCAATTCTAGTTTGACCCAATTAATTATATTATTATGTCAGTTGATATTATCCACCTAATTGATAGTGAAAATAAAATAATTCTCATATATTCATCTAAGGGAAAAAATAAGTATTCACTACCTCCAAAAATAATTCAAATTAGATGTGCATGGATGAAGCAAGAGGAAGAAAACTTCTATGAACCGTAATGTAAAGAAACACATTGATGAACCTGAAGAATACTGGACCCATAAATATACATTCATAACTCTATTTTAAGATTTTACCTCATCAAACATAGCCTGCATGAAATAAATAATATGTAATTAATGAAGGGGGAAGAAGGAAACTTAGAGAGAATTAGTGATATTTGATCATTGGATGTTAAGGATCAAATCCCACAAGAAGGAACTAAAGGCTGCTAAATATTCCTAGGAGAAACCCATGGGTCAATAGAAAGTATTGGAGAAATATATGGTTTCAATTGGATCTTTAATTTATATATTGTAGATTCTTAATGAGACTATGGTGCTACACAAGCTCCTATACCATAACCACACCTAACCAAATATCCTTCAGATTTCACACCATGGAACATGACCATATCCTCTATATCTAGAGATAGGTCTATGATGAATCCAAATAACCATGATGTAACCAACTGCAAAATAATAGATACATGAAATATAGAACACCTAAGCCTCCATGCAATAAAAACCTCTTCTACACTGTAAGGATACCACCCAATGAGAACTATGCCACATTCACCTAGAAACATCATTGTTTCCTTTAAAATAATAATAGAACAAAAAATAGGACCCCTCATACATCCACATAATAGTAGGACTCTACTCTTTAGTTGGGCCAAGTATAATATAAATCCAAAACCCTTCCACCAATTATCCTGCAGGATTCTATGCAATAGTGTTTCTTCATTCCATAGCAATCTGAGAGCAACATAACCATGAAACAAGACCCCCATCTTTTACAGGGCAACATGACACAATCTGATTCACCACACTAAAAAATATTCTATCAGATATAACTCTAACCTTCAACCCTCAACTCACCCACAACATCCCCTAAAAAATTATAACCCCATATTTCTACTATGTAATAGGTCTGAAATCCAATACTGTTATAGTGAAATAGTTTGCTATCATTGGGACCTAATTGATAAATTATTATTTATCTAATTTATGATTGGGTTATTTATATATATATTAAAAATATTTTATATATTTATCTATTAAGTGGTTTATATTATAATTAATTAATGAAATGATTCTCTTTAAAAAAAATTATTCCATCACAATTTGGTTCACTTACATAGAATGTATTTGATGAAACAAAAACATGTGTTATTTTAATTGTAAAATAAGGCTTCAAAATTTTATTGGTTTAAAAAATATTATTTCAATTGAATTTATTTTATGGTTAGATTATGATGGATTGAATGTATATATTTTAGGGAATGTTTTTTGAATTTAATTTGGCATTATATTGGTTTGTGAATGATTTGTGAAACAAAATAATGCAATTTTTTTTATAAAATCTTGTTTTATTATTTTCATAGAAGGTTTTGTTATGAAATAGTGTTCTTTATCATATGGATAATAATTAATTCATATAATGGTCATATTGTTGGATTTTTAGGTGAAATTATTTCCTTTTAGAATGATTATGTGTAGTTTAGTCATTATTTGGTTTTTATTTTAATGTAGACAAAAACTTTCAGGTTTTTTATAAAAATTTCTCCTGAAAATTGTAATTTTCCAACATGCATAAATTTTAAAACAATTGATTTATTAATTTTAATGGCGTAATGATATATTTTAAAAATTATTGTATCTTACTATAGTTAAATCATTATTTTGAAGTAGATAATAGGGTAAGTAAATCAATTTTTAGTTTTAATGTTTAATTTGGATATAATTAAGAAGTTTTTTATCTATCTATATAAGTATATAATATTTTGAAAATATATTAGAGTAATTTTATAAAAAATTTATGGTTATAATTTATGCTTTTAGTTGTTCCATAAGGGGTTTCAGACTATTTAGTAAGAGATAACTTTTTATGGATTTAGCAATTTAAGGATGTTTCATTAAGGTTACTGAATTTTTTTATACTATAGAATCATTATTTTATAAAAAATTGACGCGTATTGAAACCATAAAAACTGATTTTTTATATTTAAACTGATTTTTAGAATATTTTTAGTTTATTTTAGTTTTTATAAATAGAAATTTAATTAAATTTATTTTGAGAAATTTTGAATTTGGGTTTTTCAAAATGAGAAATTATTTTGACAATACTATATTGGTTTTAAATTTATTTATGGTTTAAGTGAATTTATTTCATTTTTAAGAGGTAATTTCATTATTTTTTACACTTATTAGAGGTATACGGTTTTTTTGTAGGTGTATAATTTTCAAAAATACTATTTCATACAAGTTATTTTTTTAATTATTTTTATGTTTTGTTAATATATTAAATTTTTTTTTATTTTCAACATCAAAATTATTTTTTTATTATTTAATAAATTAATTTGTATTTATATTAAGTATTATTTCCATTAAGCAGGTGGGAAATTTTTATTTTGTCTAGATTGGGTTATTGTTTTTTTTGGGGAATTCTTTATTTTAATTTAATAACATGATTCTGGAGGGGTATAAGTTTGTTTAAGTGTAATATGGATCCAAAACTAAAATCTAAGTATGTACCCTTTGTAATTTTCTTAAATTTTAATTTTATGTATTTATGTGAATGATTTTGAATTTGAATTATTAAGATAAAAAATTAATTTGTTGAATGTATGTGAAATTTATAATGGTTTTTAATTAAATTCCTGAGTGAATGAGTAATTATTATTCATCCCCAACTTTTAAAACTAATAAAACATGTACTATTTTTTTATTTTAGCATTTAGCATGTGTCAACAGTATTTTAGGTTGATATTATGAAAAATAGGATCTATTCAAGATATTTTGTCCTAATGGAATGTATTAAGTAGGTGTATGTGGTCTGAGGCACATTGCCTTTGAACATGTGAGGCAGTGTAGAGAAGTACCCATGGTCGGGTATATTGTTCCCCTGACTTGTTTGTTGCCTTTCTATGATGTGTATTTGGTCCATTGATATATTCATCGGTATGTTTATATTATTAGGACCCTTCCTATAATCATGTATAGTGAATAAAAGATTAATTAGGGTCTAAAATTAATCCAAAGTTTCATTATGAACACCTTGTTGAAAAATAGACATTTAAATAAGTTAAAACGTATAATCCAACATTAAAAAAACTAAATGTGTATCATGTTTTTGTTTTATCTATATATGATTTCAAATCAAAGAATATAGTAGTTTAAACACTTCTATATGTTTTTTACCCATAACATATGTTTTAGGAGGTAAAAAGTGTTATAAAATGCCTTCAAATATGTGAATGAAGTTGGAATATATAAATTACCATGTTCAGTGAAAAATTAAATTAGATGAATGGAAGAAAATAAATTTATTTTTACAATTTTTCTCTGTTAGATAATTCTATTTTATATTTTCTATACTGATTTGAAATATATATTTTTTCAAATAAGTTTTAAAATGATAAAAAATTGATTTTAATCAAGTGTGTACTTGTTTTCAAAAATTAAAATTTTATTATTTTAGGAAACATTTTAAATAGATGTTGTAATTTAGTATTCATTTATGATTTATGATTTTATGAATAATAATAGATATTATTATGAGTAGAAGTACCCACATGAGAATATAATTTTAAATTTGGTATTTTTAATTAGTATATTCTATTTTATGTCTTGAAGGATTTTAAAATTTCATAAATGGTTTCAAATTTAGTGATGTATTTTATTCTAAAATATGAAATTTTCATCAATAATGGTAAATTTTGGATACATTCCAATTGTATTAAAGTTTTATGGTGGAGGAAATTATGAAACTCCACATTTACGTATTTTTATACATAATTTTACTATATTTTTTTTATTTTTTTATTTTTGTGAGCATTTTTAATTTTTTTTTTAAATTTTTCTAGTTGTTTCGTGGTTGGGTGAATGATCTAATGTAAAAATTAATCTAAACCATATATGAAACATTTTCAGTTAAATAAGCATGCATACTTTTTTTCACAGTTTGGGGATAGGGAGTACCAACCATTCCACTCTTAAAAGTCACTTAAAACTTTTATATTCGCATTTAAACTTCTTGATTCTTAAAATATTATATTTATAGAGTGTTTTATTGATATTATTTGGTATTTTAAATGGTATTTGTATTAATGAATTATATTTTAAACATTTTAGAGTATGGTTTAATAGAAATGTCATTTATTATTTGTTATCATTGTGTTTATTATTATTATTCCTTTGTATCCCCTATACAAAATTATAAATTATTATTATTATTATTATTATTATTATTAGTTGTCTAAATAATGAAAATGTGACCCTTATTAATGAATGTTTTATTTTTTAGTGATAGTAATCGTTTAGGTATAATTTAATATAGTAATGTTATCATAATTACCATTTCATTATTTTCAATATTATTCAATCACAATTACTATTTTTATATTCATAAACATAACAGTGTAAATCCTCTCCCAACCCTCTAATTCATGTGATATTTTCCTAGATTATGGAAATTGGGGGGGGTATTCTCTATGCTCATTTATCTTCTTATATTGAGAATCTTCCATGAAAATGTGTAATTATTTCTTTATAGTCTTTTTCTTCTTTACCCTTATCATTACCTTCTTCCACTCATCTTTCTTCCCTAATAATTATTATTCATTTAGGGATTATAGAAATTATATGTTTTTTGTATATAATGGAAAAACATCCTAATTGTAAAGGGATATTATCAATTAGATCTAATGAAATCTTATATATGAACTTTTTACCACATTTGAGGTTATGTCACCACTTTATTAGTCATTGGAAAAGGATTATGATTTCAATATGTTAAATATTATTTTTAATGTACATTTTTAGTCATATAATTTTTTTTATATATTATACAACCTCAAGTAAGAGTATTATTTCAAGAGTACACAGTAAGGTTCATTGATAATATTAGAGGTAGGTGATATTATACCATATCAATTGTTTGGATCTAGTCCTTTGATATTGATTTTTATAAAAAGATTATTTTTGATTTTTCTATGTATGATTTCTATAATATAAACATTTATTGATTTACATATATTAAATGATAATTATTTAAATTTAAAATCACCTTATATGGATACCTTGGAAAACTAAATGTTTTATCATAAATTTAAAAGTGGATTTTTAAATAATATTTATCTTATTTTATAAAAGGCCTTTTTTAGAATTCTTTCAAAGTGGTGTGAAACAGAAATAACGTTGTTTATAAGTTCTATATATGTATTTATATTCCATAAATCATTATATGACTTCATATTGGTTATAAAAAAAATTTAGGTGAGTAATGTTTTTATAAAATAAACATTTGAGGGGTTTATAAAATCTTATTATTTGTATTTTTGTACTCAAGTGACCATTAGTTATTTAATTTTGGAAAGACTATATTTGTTTAGTATTATTTTAATTATAAATATTTTTTAAATTCTTGACTAGTTTGTTTCTATTAAGGGGAATTCGAGGTGAAATATGTGTCTTTAAAAAATGTTTTTATTTAAATAAGGGGGTGTTTTAGATATGTATACTTCATTTTTAATTCCAAGTTAATTAATTCCAATTAGATTCTCCATATCATGACTAGATCATATATGTCATGAAAAAGAGATAAATCACATTATTTCTAGCCATTTGGTTCCATCAACCCATATTTTATAGGTTTTACCAAGATAATGTGGTGGGTTTATCCCATGATAATCACAATTATTATCTTCTGTCATTGATTTTTAAATGATGCTAGATTTAAATTTATAATTATTCCATTAAAATTTGATAATCATATAATGTGTGTGTGTGTGTGTGTTTTTAATGTAAATTGAAAACATCTTTAATTTGTTTTATAAATGATCACTTTTAAATCATAATAACTAGCTTATTCATTAATTTTCAAACATGTTTGGGTGTTTTCCTGGGTATGGTATAGTATAGAATCATATGAGGAATACTATTGAGTTATATACTCACTCCCTATATATAAACATTTTGAGTACTTGTAGTTGATACATTTTTCTATATATAGATATGATATGACATTTCCTATTATATAATATTTAGATAATTGTATCAGTCATGGATCTATAGAGAAGTGGAATATGGAGATATTCATGTGTCATAGGGTGATATATTTTTATTTAATTTTATTTATTCTCGGTTTTTTATTTTATCTATATAAGTATTTCTATTCACATTATAATTCTTGTAATTTATTACAAAATAACCTTGAATATCACGACCCACCTTCACAAAGATGATAGAAGGGAAAACAGATTTCCAGACCCTTCCTTCTTCAAGTTGAAGGAGAGATAATGAACCCCGATACTCGCCTTCAATAGGTCCTAGAGGGGCGACTAACACCAAGGGTAAATAATCACACACAAGATGGAAGGCATTACCCTTTTATTTAATAGGATCGGGAGATAAGATAATAAATCCCAACAACACCAAAAGTGGAAGTTCAGGTAAATCCAAAATGATCCATTCTCATATGCATGTTCCAAAATTAAATGCCACAAATTACAAGGAGGCTACAAAGGTAAAGTACCAAAAGAAAAGAAAAACAGCAACTGCAACGGTCCCAACGCCCGAGCTAGTACAGCCCTGCATGATCCCTGAAGTCCTCCTGGAAACTGAAAAGCAGTTTATATATGTAGAGTGAGCATACAATTATACCCATTAGGGAAAACCAAAGACTCTCGTGCACAAGTGGGGTGGCATTCTAAAGCCCTCCGAGAAAAGAGGTAACCAAAGCACCTAGCAATGAAAACTATCCACCCAAGCCTCACTAAGGTACACTCCCCAAATAACGCAAGTCAAGTAATATATAGTAATATAACATCGATATCTGGGTACCCCACATCCCTTTCCCACTGGTTATTGAAGACATCCTACGCATCGAACCTCTCCCGCCATTCTCACTGCAGTCCCACTACCACACCCTACCCGCACACACCTAGGCCACAACCATGCATCCTGCCCGCAAAAACGTTGGACAAAACCACCATCTTACCCACAAACACCTGGGCCACAACCATCATGCGTAACTACACCCAAAAACACCTGGTCCAGAACAACTACTGCCATGCCTGAAGACACCTGGGTCTCATCCCAGAGACTCTTTGGAAATAACCATTCCGTACACACCTGGGCCAACCACCACAACTACCCTACCCGAAGAATCCTGGGATATAATAGACCTTAGGCCATCACGTCGTGCCCAAAGAGTCTTGGGATATTCGGTAAAGGGAGTAGAAAAGGAGATAATAACCAGCCACTCATAGGAGTGTTGGGAAAAACACCCTCCCCCCTGAAATGGGGGTGTTCGGCACTAAGTTCTCAACTTTGGTGGGAAGCGAATAAGAAACCTAATAACAACAATTATATATATATGTAATAAGCACTCATCCCAACCTAGGGCTTCCAAACCAACCTAGGCACAAACACCCTCGTTACTATTCATTCATAAAAGAAAAGCACAGCACTCACTGCCAAGTCACAACTCATTCCCCATGCCAATTCCCCATTTAACCCATTCATGGTTTCATGTTCAAGCGTTCCCATTTATGTAACTTTTGAAATACTGGGAAACTAACAGGAATAACCACAAGCTAGAGAAAGAGAAACAACCAAACAACAATTTAAGCATTCACACCTGGTTCTCTTGTAATGTCACGAAAACAAAGGGATCAGTGAGATCCCTCAAAGTACTAGAACCAAAAAAATCCTCGAGATATATCCCCACATAGCTTCATATTAAAAAACAACAACTGTGCCACCATAGAGGATCCCATCCTCATCCACGACACCTCATAAGCATCGAGCAGAACAAATAGACATGCCACAAATACAGAGCAAGGAAGTTTCCAGACTTAAGTAAATCATTCAATAAGTTTGCTTCTTTCTATTTAGTTAACCGGTTTGATCACACAATGATTGTTATTCACTAGTCATTCATTTAATTGTCCGAGTATACGTGATTAACTAAATTCCCATGTTGGATCCATGAAATCATCACAGAAGACAAGGGTTCATTAGTGCGCAAGGAAATACCACCAACGTCCATGATTTCCAGTGAACATAAGCCCATACAATTCATATAGTAATTATAAAAGAGTACAAAAAAAATTTCAAACGCACCCAATAATTTTTTAACAGTCTTTTTATTATCTCTGTTAAGGTTTGGTTTCATCCATTCCCATAGAAACAGTAGCTTACCCACCCCGGATGATACATAGTAAGGAGAGATGAAGTAAATCCCTACTTGGTTGATCAAGGATCGAGGTTATTCTAAACACGCCAAGAACTGGAGATGTGTGACTTCCAAGGGAGGAACGTCTAGGACTCCAATAGTGAGCAGAAAGGCTCCGACATAGGTGCACCACTTTCCTTGGGAAGGGGAACTCTATACACACAAGGAAGAAAAGGAGACCATCCAAGAGAAAGAAGAAGAAGGAATTCCCATGAGATATTAGGATGAGATCCCGTTGTTACGGGATATGGAAATTTGAAAGGATTTAGTGTCGGATGGTGGTTCCCCACACGGTTGGGCTGTTACGCACGATGGAATTAATTTTCATTTAACAATTCTCCTCTAAGGGGTGGTCATAACAGATATACGTTAAACAGATTTTTTTAACCATAAAGAAACGCGTAAGAGGGGCAGAACTGGAAGGTACGGGGAAGGGCATGACCCTGAGGAAAAACCACACGTTTTGGTAAGTTAAGGGTTTCTCGACCCTTGGGGGATTCTAGATATTATTTATAGGCTTTAAATGGCTTTGAAAGGGGGAATTAAATCATATTTACATCAAAGATATATTGCGGGAGTGGAAAAGTCCCGAACTGGGAAAAGAACTCGGTGAGTACATGGTGTCACCCTCACAGCGTCACCCTCACGGTGCCACCGTCACGGTGCCATCATGACTGGTGTGCAACTATGACCGGTTACATCGTTTCAGTGGAGCCTTGTTTTGGCAATGTAATGAACTAGGTGGGTCTTGGCCATTACATCAAATACATCTCAAACTATTCTCTCCCTCGAGAATCAAAACTAGACCCAAAGAAAAGAGTGGTTCCAAACAAACACCTCGAAAGATACCTCCCAGGAGTGAACCTCATCGACATCTTGGAACACCACTTCTTCAAGTAACCGGGAAACATTCGAATGTCAAACTATCTAGTCATATGGGTTAGGGAGTTTCTTCCTCCATGTCAAGATACTATCCGCTTTGGGTGGCACTGACTCTCCTGCACTGCTTTAATCGTATCCACCTTAAAGTGCCTTGATTAGGGATCAGGCCCTCAACGGTGGTAGTGCTAGCTGATAATCCACTTCACTGACCCACTGCATCACTTTGAACGGTCCGACGAACCTGGGATAAAGCTTACTCCCCCTACCGAACCTCCGCTGTCCACGTCGGGGGGAGACTTTTAGGAATATGTGGTCCCTGACCTCAAACTCCTAGGGTCTCCTCCTATTATCGGCATATGAATTTTACCGGTCCTAGGAAACCTTCATACTCTCCCGTATTAGTTGAACCTTCTCCATCATGCTCTGCACCACTTCCGGTCCAAGAACTCTTGTTTCCCCAACCTCGGTCCAGCACATGGGTGAGCGACATGGCCTTTCGTACAAAGCTTCGAATGGAGCCATGACAATGGTATATTGATAGCTATTATTGTAGTCAAACTCTACCAGAGTCAAGTGTCGCACCCACGATCCCCCAAAATATAAAATACATGCTCGCAGCATATCCTGCAATGTCTGGATGGTGTGCTATGTCTGTCCCTAAGTCTAAGGGTGGAAGCCAGTGCTAAGACGTAGCTGAGTGCCACATGCATGCTGCAATCCCCTCTAGACTCATCAGGTAAACCGTGCATCGATATATGAGACTATGGACCTCAAAACTCTATGAAATCGCACCACCTCATCCATGTAACTCTGTGCTAAGGTATCCACTGCACCTGGATCCTTGATCACCAAAAAGTGAGCTGATTTCGTCAACCGGTCCACCACCACCTAGATAGCGTCACAGCCTCCTTGAACCTTGGGTAGCCCTATGATGAAATCTATCGAGATGTCGTCCCACTTCCACTCGGGGACATATAAAGGTTGTAACAGACCTTTGGGAACACGGTGTTCAGCCTTCACCTGCTGACACTCTTGCCACCTGGCCACAAATTATGCCACCACCAGCTTTACCCCAGGCCACCAAAATTGACTCCTCAGACCCTGGTACAACTTGAAAACTCCCAGGTGCACTACTAGGGGTGATTTGTGGAACTCACCAAGAACCCTATCATGCATCGCCTCTGGAACAAAAAACATCCCACAGAAAAGCATCTAATTCTGACCATCCTTCGTCCACCCTTCTAGAGCATCGCCTTGGTTAACCCAATCAAGCATCACTTCACATTATGGGTCTCCCATTTTGGACTCCTATACCTGCTGCAATAGAGAAGACTGCACTGTCATCTGATACAGGAAACCTCTACCAACATCCATCCTTGCATCCAAGTGCAGGGCAGCCAACTCCTCCAGTGCCTTCCACGCATCTGCTGACTCTCAAACTGCATCTTTATGCGACTTATTGCTCAATGCATCGGCCACCACACTCCCTTTTCCTAAGGTGTAGGAAATAACGAAGTTGTAGTCCTAAAGGAACTCCATCCACCTTCACTTCCGTAAGTTTAGGTCCCTCTTGGAGAAGATATACTTCAATATTTTGTGATCCATGAAGACCATGAAGCACTCCCCGATGAGGTAATGCCGCCACAACTTTACTGTGAACATGACCGCCACAAGCTCCAGATCGTGGGTGGAATAATTACACTCAAGAGGACATAACTGTCTAGACCCATAAGAGATCACCCCTCACTGTTGCATCATCACACACATGAGGACTTGTCCTAAAGCGTCACAGAACACCTCATACGCTGCCCATTCTTCTGGAAACCTCAGCACTAGGGAACTGGAAGTCTCTCAGCATCTAAACCCAGAGCACGGGCTAGACTAAGCACAAAAAATGAGTGCAAATCTCTTATATCCAACAAGGAATATGCAAGAGTACTAAACAAGCTGATCGTACCTTGAACGACTTCTGGTCCTGCTAGAACTACTACCTCTACGGTGTGCAACATCCCACGCCCAGCTCCCCTGCCCCTCGACTGTCGGTTGTCTCCCAGACCATGCCATGTTTGAGGTCCCTGATGAGCACCCTGAGGTCGGCCTCCTCGTGCAACGCCTGCCCTCGGCACAGCGGGGGCTTGTTTCCCCTGCTGCTGCTGCTGAAAGGGCCTTGCTGGAAACTACGGCGGCAGGGGTGGGTGCTACACTGGCTCACCCCCATTGTATTGTACTTTTTCTGGGCACTGATTCTGAAGCTGCCCATGGCTTCCACATATGAAGCATCTCGGCCCTGGGCCCAAAAGTAAAGGGCGAGGGTCGGGAGATCAGAACTAGAACTACTAAGGCTCGCTTCCTGCTGGTCGAAACAAAGAGTGTCTTAATGCTAGAGGCATGCTGTTGACGGCTTTCCCCTTCGACGAGCCCAACTTGATTCCCTCTCGTGATACACCTCCGAGCATATGCATTTTTTCCACCACATCAGCCTTCTTCTGGACCTCCATGTACATCCGTAGGGTGAAGGGAGTAACAACATACTGGAGAGAAGGTCGAAGTGACTCCTCCAAACGTCTCTCCCGAGACTCCTCATCTGGAAAGAAGTTGGGAGCAAAGTGAAGGAGATCCTTGAACTTGATTCCCAACTCTATCACTGACATACTCCCCTACTGGAGGGAGTGTAGTTCTTGCCTCTTCTCAGACTTCATCAAGGAAGAGAGTAATTCCGCCCATAACTCCTTGTCGAAATCAGTCCACGTCACCTCAGCCTCCCTCTTCTCCCCAAGATAAAGCGTCCACCACGGACACACTGCTTCACGCATCTGGGTTACAGCCAGAGGAACCTAATACTCTGTCGGAGCCCAGATCAAGCTAAAATCTATCACCATCTTCTCTATCATTCGCTCTGTCTCCACGTCATAGATTCTGCCCTCGTACTTTCAGAGGGTCTTCCACTGAAAGGCATGAAGTATCTTCTGCCACTGATCATCCTCCTCCTCTCGGTCAGCCCTATGTTGATCAGCCAAGTAAACATCTTGGTCCTTGATCGCCCGCACTACTTATGGTCATCTCTAAGGCACTATAGCTGCAAGGTAAACAAGGAATGCCTAAGCTCGAGTAGTTTATAATATTGTTCTTAAATTTTCATATACTTCTTATTCGTTTTTAAATACCAATAAAAATACCCATGAAACTATAGAACACAAGTCATTAAGATGCATTTCCCTTACCTAGGGTCTCAACCCTACAATTAGTGTAGCCTCACTTGGTCGTTTAGTAGGCCCATATTCCTTGCATCGGATCACGGGGGGATTTAAAATCCTGGGTCCTAGCAGGTCTTCCCTGGCCTATTTCATGCACCAATATCACCCAACAATGTTTCCCTACCATCCCATGAAATCCTCACTGTGCCTAACTCTAGAATCCGTCCTATCTCTCAACCTCCGCCTTTGACACCATTCTGTCATGACCTGCCTTCACCAAGATGAGAGAAGGGACAGTATATTTCCAGACCCTTCCTTCTTAAATTTGAAGGAGAGATAATGGCCCCCGAGACCCGCCTTCAATAGGTCTCGGAGTGGCCACTAGCACAAAGGGTATAGAATTACACAAAAGATGGAAGGAATTACCCTTTTTATTTAATACGATCGGGAGATAAGATAGTAAATCCCAAAAACACAAAAAGTGGAAGTATATGTAAAGCCAAAATGATCCATTCTCATATGCATGTTCCAAAAGTAAATGCCACAATGTACAAGGAGACTACAAAGGTAAAGTACCAAACGAAAAGAAAAACAACAACTGCAACAATCCCAATGCCCAAGCTAGTAGGGCCCTGCATGATCCCTAAAGACCTCCTAGAAACCTGAAATCCATTTATATATGTAGTGTGAGCATACAAGTATATTCAGTAGTGAAAACCAAAGACTGTCATGAACATGTGGGGAGGCATTCTAAATCCCTGTGAGAAAAGAGGTAACCAAATCACCTAACAAGGAAAACTATCCACCCAAGCCTCACCAAGGCACACTCCCCAAATAACACAAGTCAAGTAATATATAGTAATAGCACATCGATATCTGGGTACCCTGTTCCTCTTTACCACTGGTTATTGAAGACATCCTACGTATCGAACCACTCCCGCCATTCTCACTACAGTTCAACTGCCACACCACGCCCGCACACACCTGGGCCACAACTACGCATCCCACCCGCAAACACCTAGGCCAAAATCACCAACCCGCTAGAAAACATCTGGGCCACAACCACCATGTGTAACCACACCCGCAAACACCTGGGACAGAACAACTACTGCCATGCCCGAAGACACCTAGGCCTCATCCTGAAGACTCTTGGGAAAAAACCTACCCACACACACCTGGGCCAACCACCCCAACTACCATGCCCGAAGAATCTTGGGTTATAATGGACCATAGGCCATCACAGCCTACCCGAAGAGTCTTGGGCTATTCGGGAAAGGGAGTAGAAAAGGAGATAATAACCAGCCACTCATATGAGTGTTGGGGAAAACTCCATCCCCCATGCAACGGGGGTGTTCAGCACTAAGTTCTCAACATGGGTGGGCGCGAATAAGAAACATAAGAACTAAAATTATATATATATGTAACAAGAACTCATTCCAACCTAGGGCTTCCAAACCAACCTAGGAATAAACACCCTCATTACTATTCATTCATAAAAGAAAAGCACAGCACTCACATCCAAGTAAAAATTCATTCTCCAAACCAATTCCCCATTTAACCCATTCTTGGTTTCATGTTCAAGTGATCCCATTTGTGTAAATTCTGCACTAATGGGAAACTAAAATTAATAACCACAGGCGAGAGAAAGAGAAACATCCAAACAATAATTTAAGCATTCACACCCAGTTCTCTTGTAAAGTCACGACAACAAAGGGATCAGTGAGATACCTCAAAGTACTGGAACCAAACCAAGCCTCGAGATACATCCCCACACAGCTTCAGATTCACAGCCAACAACTATTCCACCATAGAGGATCTCATCTTCATCCACGTCACCCCATAAGAATTGATCAGAACAAACAGACATTCCACCAAGACAGAGTAAGGATGTTTCGAAACATAAGTACATCATTCACTATGTTTTCTTCTTTCTATTTAGTTAATTGGGGTGATCACACAAGGATTTTTGTTCACTATACAATCATTTAATCGACCGAGTTTACGTGATTAACCAAATTCCCATGTTGTAGCCATTCAATCATCACAGAAGACAAGGGTTCATTAGTGCGCAAGGAAATACCACCAACGGCCACGATTTTCAATGAGCATATACCCATACAGTTCATATAGTAATTGTAAAAGTATACAGCAGAATTGTCAAACACACCTCATAATTCTTTAACAATTATTTTATTATCTTTGTTAAGGTTTGGATTCATCCATTACCACAGAAACAGTATTGTACCCACCCCTCAAGATACACAGTAAAGAGAGATGAAGAAAAATTCCTACATGGTAGATCAAGGATCAAAGTTCTTCTCCATGGTCCATGAAATGGGGATGAACGACTTGCAGGGGAGGAACGTCAGAGACTCCAAGGGTGAGAAGAAAGGCTCCGGTATAGGTGGACCACTTGCCTCCAAAAGGGGAACTCCAAACGCACTGGGAAGAAAAAGAGACCAGCCAAGAGAAAGAAGAAGAAGAAGGAATTCTCTTGCGATATAAGGATGAGATCTCGTTGTTACGGGATATGGAAATTTGAACAGTTTTAAAGTCCAGTTGTGTTTCCCCACGTGGTTGGGCAGTTACGCATGATGTAATTAATTTTCATTTAACAATTCTCCTCGGAGGGGTGGTCATAACGGTTATACATTAAAATTTTTCTTTAACAATAAGGAAACACGTAAGAGGGGTGGAACTCGAAGGTACGTGGAAGGGCGTGACACCGAGGAAAAACAACATGTTTTAGAATATTAAGGGTTTTCCAGCCCTTGGGAGATTTTAGATATTATTTATGGGCTTTAAATGGATTTGAAAGGGGGTATTAAATCATCTCTAAGTCAAAGAAATGTTGCAGGAGCAGAAAAGTCCGGAACTGGGAAAAGAACACGGTGAGGACACGGTGTCACCGTCACGACATCACCATCATGGTGCCACCGTCACAGTGTCACCCTTACAGTGCCACCGTCACCGGTGCCACCCTCATGGTGCGCGACCGTTATGGTGTCACCGTAACCAGTTCCACTGTCACGGTGCCACCATTACCGGTGTGCGACCGTGAACAATGCCATCATTTCAGTGGAGCCGTGTTTTGGCAATGTAATGGACCAGGTGGGTCCATGCCATTACAATTCATATTTACATTATATAGTGGGTTGTATAGTTTTATATTCGTAGCATTCTTTTTTATAATTTTTAATAATGTTTATATGGTGTGAGGTATACAAAATACGGACACATCTTATCAAATTTATTGATGATATACTTAGTTAATAATTATTTTCTAGGATGAATAAATTCTTTCCACCTTTCACATATGATACCCTTATCACTTATGTCATCTTATGAAAGTTAGGAACATGCCTCAGTTTTGTGAAATTTAGGTTCTAGTATTCAAATGGAGTTTCTATGTTGTTATATTACAGTATCCCATAGTCTAGTTGAAGTATGAGAAAAATTAACACTATAAAAAGATAATTAGTCAAGAGTGATTTAATGTTTTGAAATTAATTGAACTCCTAATATATAATTATTTATATAATAAAAGATTTTCATTGAAATTATAAATTATAAATCACTCTCAGTAGTTTAAATAAATTAAATATTATGTTACACCATAGAGTGAAACACATTAAATGAAATATATCACATAGTATAAAAAGTTTAAATTATTTAAATTGTTTATACTAATATTTATTATATAAATATTTTATATTAAATAATAGTGAAATAAATAAAATAATAATTCATAAATTCCAGCATAATATATAATGATCATTTCATTAAATCATGAATATAAAAAAATTATATTTCATTGATTATAATATATATATTCCATTAAATATAAATATAACACTATATTTTTAAATATCAAAACATGAATAATACATATCTATCATTGGCTTGGTATATATACAAATCCATTCTTATTTAAAAGATATGATTTATAAAAATATGACAATTCAAATTTATAAAATATGAACATTTCATTTTAATAATATAACCAATTTAATTTATTTAAATAGAATATATTTTATATTTATTTAAACCATTCTTCGTATCCAAAAAAATTAAAATGATATAAATAAATTTCCCAAAATAAGACATTAATGTAAACATTTTATACTATCATTTCATGCATATTTTTTAAACTCAATTGTATACATTTTATATTTCAATATTTTATTTATTAATAAGAACGTTATATATTTCTTGATAATTTTATTATTTATATTATACATTATTATCATAAAATTAATACCATGTATATAAAGTCACTTAATCATTTTAGCTAATATTAAACATTTATTTTTAAAATCGTTCAGAAATATGACATAATTCTTTATGTACAATTAATGAAAATAAATTATAATTTATATACCTAAAATTTAATATAATAAATGTTTAAAATACCTTATATTATAACTTTTACAAAAATTATATAATTTATTTTCTTTCATAAATAAAATAATATAAATTTTTAAAAACTCATAACTCATTGACAATTAGACAATGAAATACCCAATATAAATATTTTCATTAAGAGAATATTAATATAAATGGATTAAAAAATTGAAATATCCTATATCACTCATGTTATTTCATCACGTAATGTATAAAATTATATCACCTATCACATTTTATTATATTATGAGTGATAGAAATTTTATAGTTATGATAGGCCACATTTTGAATCCCAAATAGAATTATCATCATATGGTTGGTCAAATTTCAATAAAAAAATGGTGATATCCCGAAATATATCTAAAAACCAAAAACCCATATTTTTTATATAAAATGGATTGAAATATTTCATATAATAGCTTAAATATGATGCAATTTTCATAACATGAAAATTATTCCTATAAAAAGCACTAATACCCCATATCATATTCTATGACACAACAATTAGTGCCTTATATTTTTTGACTTCTACCCAGTGCATACCTTGGAAAATAATTTTCACATATTTTAACTTATGATATCCTTTCATTTTAAAAGTTTCTAATTTTCACAAAACTTAAAAAACCTCTTCTCAGCTTCATTGATGTGGATTTAATACGACTATAATGTTTTAAAGGATGTCACCAAGCCCATTAGGAGGTAAAGAACTAACAAAAACACTTTTTTGTATAGTCATTTATACAAAAAGTTGAAACACCTTTTATAACTGAATAATATACCTTTTACTAGAGAATATCATTCAAAAAATATCTTGATAGCGATCACTCAAAAATAACGAAACTGCTTGCATCTCTATTGGTATTCAAAAGATTTTTTTAATATTTAAATACTTTTATAAATATTTATTATTACAGAACATATGTTTGTGTATTTATTTTAAAATAGAACTTGTCTTAATAAAAAAATTAGGTTCTAGAGGTGAGTGCATCACTAGATCTTTCATTTCATATTTGAGGTATTTTTTCTTGCATTTTAGTGTAAAAATTTGATGATTGAGGGTGAAACTTTCGGTGTTTTCAAATTTTGTTTGAAGTTTTTTTAGGAAAAGGGGGTTGGGTAGGCTAGAAGGTAACACCACCATTAGTTTATAATTATAGGGGACACTGAGTACCCAGTGGAAGGGTACCAGGTAGCCATTAATAATTACAATAGTGGTAGTGCTCAAGTTCCATCAAGTACCCTTTAATCATTGACCAAGAACTGAGTAGCCTTAACATATTCCTTTAAATGTAATTATGATATTTTATAAATAAATTTCACTTTTAATTATTTTCCAATCCCCAATTTAGCCCCACTTACCTTGTCATTTTTAAAGTCCATATAACAGGTCTTATGGGTTAACTTCATTCCATTTATGGTTTTATTAGTATGATGAATTTGGGGTGTGGATTATTTTAGGTATCTATAGATTTTTTTTGTTAAATTGTAACATGATGTGGTTGTATTAATTGGGGATTTTAATATTTCATATGTTAGAATAATTTTAGGAGTTACCCACCTAGGACTTAAATGGATTTAGTTATTCTATCTTTATAAAGGATATTATAAATAATCCTTCATTATCATAATATTTTTTTAATAAATATGTTTTGTAATTAATGGCCTTAGGAGAATTCTATGATGATAAATTGAATTTTAGAGCACATATATTGTTATGGTAGGTGGTATCAACCATTCAAGTGAATTTTGAAGTGATTCTAGTGACACGTCTAGTACTATTATTCCTACAATAATAATAAATTTCTTAGTTTAATTTCATAATTATGAAGAAATGGTTTTTTAATGGTATTTTGGTAAAAAAAAATTATAAAAAATTATTCATGAGTTTCTTCTGAACAATGATATCATATTTATTACTCTTTCCCTATTTGGTAAGCGTTAATATTTATTTTTTTGGTATAAATGATTTTTATATAAATGAATAGACTTTCATATTAAAGTATAACTAGAATAAGTAATGTTATGTTAACTCAATTTTTTGTTAATATGGGTTTGTTAGTACAACCATTCATTACTTTTCAGATATATAGTATTCTATTTTTTTCTACTTATGAAATACATTGACCATTACTTGTTTATTAAGCTAATTTTTTCAGAAAACTTATGGATCGATCATGTGGTACTTAGTAGTGGTTGTGTCCTACAAATTTTGTTATTTAGATGGTAATATTGAATGTGGAAACACACTCTAGGCAATACTATTTTCAATAACTATTCTATTATTTAAAAACAATTTGTCTCTAGATCCTGATAAATGCAATAATGTGTGATCATTTTTTACATGATAAACGGGATGAATTACAACTCATAATCCATGCTTAACCTTTAATTAAGTTACTAAAAAAATAGTGAGTAATATTTTTATTAATGAAGCGGGGATAAATAGTTTGGTTCATAGTATTATTTACTTTACATAAATAATAACCTTTATATTTATACTCAAATTTAATTTAATTAATAAAAGGTTATATTTCATAATATCATTTAAAAATACCTTTTTTTGTATAGTTAATATTTATTTAAACACTTTTCTAAGAAAATAGTTTTTATTCTTTAAAAATGTCTATCAAGACACACTTCATTGTTTTAAAAACATACAAAAGTTTTTATCTCTGGCATTTCAAATAAAAGATACATTCCTTAAAATGGGAATATTTTATTAAATGACCTCATGCATCCCAATAAATTAAATATTCTAATGCATAAATAGTATTCATATAAACACTTTCAATATTAGAGACGTAATAGTTCAAAAACTCATACCTCACTCTATGTATATCTTATATTATTTTATTGGACACCATATAAGCATTGTTGAATTTAAATGAATACATATTTGTTTAATAATTTCCATACTTTTTTATTCATCTGCTTGGCCTCTTATGTATACTAGTAATTCATGTTATTTTTGTTGAGACATGTTTGGTTCGATGATTTAACATCTATTGGGGGTCAATAATATAGTGACCATGGATTTATCAAGTTATATATTATATTATGTGAAACATTGAATTATTCAATGTTAATATAATCATTACTTTATCCTGTGGAAGAATTCAAGTCTTTTGTTACATTAGAATAATAATTTCCATGACTAAACTTTTATTTGTGCATGATCACTAATTTAATATATAGATCATTTAATTGCATTATTATATTGTGAATACATAATAATTTATCTAGTTTTATTATGTTTAATTTTTTTTACAAACATTAAAAGTATTTATGTTACATGGGATGGGATGGGATACCCAAAATGAGTATCAAATATTCCCATTTATATGGGATAGTTTTATGCTTCAACTCTAGTATTTTCCTTACCATTTCCTTTGGATGCTATCATAACTACACTGGAATTTTCTACGTTATCTGGAATGGGAATCGTTGCTTCCCTAACTTGGTCATCTACGATACTAAGTAATAGTCTCAAAGAAGGTATAATAGTTATAGACCATTCAGTATATGGAGTCAATAGTTTAAATTAATATACATCCATTTGAAGTTATCTAACTAGTTTTTAATGTTATATTGATTTCTTGAAAATATATATTATTTTATATTTGTATAAATGAGTAGACATATTCATGCATTAACATGTTTAATAACTATTTTTTTGAGACCCCAATGTAGGATCCATGATGAGTATTTATGTTCACAACATAAAATGAAACCTATTTGAACATGAAACCTTACTTACTTTCATTTAGGTATGATTTTTTTTGTTATTTTATTTATTTGTGATTAGTAATATTCTTGTATAAGTTTATGAATTTAGGAAACATATGGTTTTGGAGAAGGAGGTCATTGTTTTTTAGAGTCGTTATAGCCTATTTTAATCTACATTGTTGAGTTTTTTTGTACATAACCTAACTTTTTTGGTACACTTCCTCTAGTATATATGTTTGAATGGATTCATATAGAAGTATCCTTATTATTCAATCATGTTATTCAGTTATGGCTAGTGAGTCGTTTTTGGTTTTAGGAATGACTAACTTATGGATGTGTCATGTTAATCCATTATTGGAATCATTTTATGGATTATTATACTAATAAAAGTTGGTAAACTATTCCAATCGTGAATATCAAGACCCATGCAACTAGTCTCTAGTCTCAGGAGATTGAGTAACTCCCTTAGGGTAAATGGAAGTCCATATTTGGGTACTATTCAGGTATGTGGGATAATCTCATTACATTTCCTTTATCCCACAATGTACTAGAGTCTATAATTGTAAAATAAAGGTAATAATTAAGTGATCCTCGTCCAAAATATAATTTCATTGCACAAATAAAATCATCAATCTATATTTCCAATCCACTATTTATAGGATATCATAGACACTCCAAAGAATGAATAACTCAAGAAATTCTCAATTACTCTATATATTAAAATCATTATTCACTGTCAAAACATAATCTCTATAAAAATTTAATATTTTTTAATATTCTCAAATATTCATTTTGATAAATTTCAAATCCAATTAACATAATAATATTATTTTTATAAATTAATTTCATGGATTTTATGGAATAAATTATGTGGTAGTATATAATATTTCATATCATATGTATATCACTTCGATTAATATGTCGATATAACTCTCATCAATAAACACCACCCAAGTATATTTCTCCATGATATATAATTATAGAATATTCAATGTCACTATAGAGAATATAATAATATAGTAATATCATATGTTTAGATATGGTTGTTATACATACACATATATTTTAATAATACTATAAAATATATGTCTTCATAAATATAAACATTTCTCTCAACTAACAACTCAATAATTTTCATTTATTTTATGCTTCTTTATTCAAAAAATTTTGAGTCATCTACCTCGAAGCATTTTCCATAGAATTCCCCTTTAGTAATGTACATGAAATTTCAAATTCAATGGTTTAATGGTAGTTAACTGACCTTAATTTCCATATATATAAATCGTATAGAAAGAGAATATATTTCAAACTCTTATGATATGTATACACCATAAATATTCAACCAAAGAGTACATGTGACCAACTCATTATTGACTATGATAATGCAATACAATCTAAATAATTTATAGGATAGTGCTTTTAGGTGGACTAAATTTTTTTGGTCGATATGATACCACATTTGAACACCCTAGATCTAATAATTTTTTTCATTTTTAAATTTTGTGGATTTCAGTTAGAAATTTATATATTTATAGGAGTTGGAAGAGGTGCATGATTTAGTGAAAAAACTAGAATGGCCATTTGAATTAACTATTAATGGAAAAAATATTGCAAATAACATCTCTATAGTTAAAAGTATGGTAATAATAAAAAATTATGAAAATTATGTGACCCAGTAGTTAGGACGTGTAATTCCAACATTGTTAAATGCATAGTTTTCCAAACCATGTAAGATTGTCATGTTTTTTCAGGAAACAAAATTTGGATCTATATTTGAACACAAATTGGTCTTATAAAACCTATATTTATATCCTCCTTCAGTATTGATAAAGTTTATACCTATGTGGACATAAAATATGAGCATCTATATCACTAAAAATGGATTTTCTTGGGGATTTATTAGATATATATCGAATTGAAGTTGATATTTTAATGATTTCCCCAAAACGTGGATCTCTCCTAATTTTATTTTATAATTTCTTATAATTTTTTTATATATTTGCATTGATTTTTTTATTAAAATAAAATGATCTAGATGAATTCATGATTTTACAAATAAAACATGATTTTTGGCATATTATGTTTTCATAATTTTTAGAATCTACTTCTAAAGATTATTTGGAATGAAATTGGAAATTAAAAATAGGCTTTTCTATAGAATCAACTATTATTATGGATTAGTAGATATTTTGAATATTAATTTCACTATGAATTTGATTTTGAAATTTATTTTTTATATTTATTTTATTTACTGCATGGTTTGTGTGTGTGAGTGTGTAAAATACTTTTTGTGAGACTAGTTTTTGAATCCTCTAATTTTTATCCATGGGGATTATACATCTAATAAAATGTGAGTTAAGGTGATAACCGATTGGGATAATATATTTAAAAAATTTATATTTATTTTGGGGTGATTTTTTGATGTATGGATGAAGATTCATACATTAATAATCCTTTTAAAAAATAGAATTTTCGATTTTTCCTAAGGATACCCTAGCCTGGGGAATGTTATGAAAAATGGAGATTTTAAATTAGATGTTGTAAAATAGATACTTTCTATTGGATATTGGGATAATGGTAATTTTCCATTGGATATGGGATAATGGTGATTTTCCATCAAATATTGGGGAAATAGGGATTTTATATCGGTTTTTATAAAAGGGTTATATTTCGTTGGGTTTCTAAAATAGGTGTCTTCATCAAATTTTCAAGAAAATATATTTTTTGGGGAAAATTTTTCCGAGGAGGAAAATTAATTTTTGAAATTATTGAAATCATTATTAGTATTTGATATTAAAAAAGTGTATACTTTTTAAAATAGTTTCCATTAGTTATTTTGGCCCAAAAAATGGATTAATAAAAAGTTTTTGTTTTAAAATATTTTGATTTATCATTTTAAATTAAAATTTCATATTATTATTTATTATATATCGAAGTGTATTGGAAACATTATGGATATCCATCTAATTTTATTCTCAACTGTAATATCTCCACCTTTTTTGGCGATTTCTTAGGTTTTTTTTCATTTACTATTTTTTCCTTTTTATGGGTATCTTTTTTTGGATTTTCTTTGGGGAGTTCAAGGGTGAAATTAGAAATATATAAAAAAGAGGGTTAGTTCATGGTTCGTTCATAGTTTTACCAAACCATGAACCCAGAATAGAATAATTTTCCAACCCAAACAAATGGAAATTTAACATTTGTTGCATGGTTGATCAATATGTGTTCCCGCTTAGTAGTAATTGTATGCACCCAAAGCGGAGGAAAACTGTTAGGTAAAACTTTGTGTCATTTATATGAAACTTTGTGCATGTAATAATAAGCCCTCTAAAATTCATTACAATATTACCGAACCCTCATCTTATATACCTAAGAAACTGAACTCAACCCTAACTTGTTTATCATATTTATCGAGGCTCTTAAAGGGATTCCAATGACTTTTAAACACTATTATAAGTGAAACAAAGATCCTTTTGATGGATATGAACCTCTCACATTAAGTGATTTCTTTTCATTTAGAATAACTTCTATAAAACTGGGATTATCTAGAGCCAAATCATAACAGTGATAACTAAAAACACAATTAAAGATTTACTTTATCAATGCTAAAAAAAGTGATGTTAAAGGGGGTCCTTTATTAATTAATTTTTAAAATCACTAAAAAATGCCTTCCCTTTACCAGGGACATTAAAAAAGAACTAATAAATGAGTCCTTTTATCAACGCTTATAATAAATCACTGGTACAGTGTGTATTCATCGGCAATATTTTGAAGCGCGGATAAGGGCCCACCTTTATCAGAACTTTTTTATAGTACTGATAAGGTTATACGTAAAAAAAATTATATTTTATTAAAAATAATATCTTAATATATTTATATATTTATATTGATATAAAAATAAAAAAAATTGTGTTTTAGATAAGGAAAATAGAAATTTACACTTAATATATAAGATATTCAGTGAAAATGGATTAAAAATAATTTAAAAAATATTTTTAATTAATAATTTTCTTATTATTATCGAATAATTGTCATTTAATATAAATTTGAAGATAACAGAAATGAAAAAAAATATCTAAAATAAGTTGAAAACATAACTTGAACTTTAAACGGACAAAAATTTCGATTCGTGTGTCTTTTTAGGCTCTACCACCTATCAAATCAAAGCATGTGATGAGCTTATACACTTTGTGTGAGAGATAACCATATATCAGATTTTTTATGACAAAAACGCCAAAAATGCCACAAAAACTGAGTTTTTAGTTGGGGTACCCCAATGTTTTAACATTTGATGGATTTCTAGCTTCATTTAAGGGGGTCTTATTAACTCTTTTTGGGGGAGGAAAAATTTACTCTTTGGGATTACATTCATATTGATATTATGGTTTTTAAATGTTATCTTTTTTCAAAATTTAATTTTATTTACAATTAAATATATTCATTCTTTATTATATTTACATATAATAAATCATTCATATAAATATATATATCTAAATATTTACATATAAATGTATATTCTAATATATGTAAATAAAAACATATATGTTTTAAAAAAATATAACCATTTTTTAAATTGTACATATATATTTATAATTTTTATATATACATATATATGTGTATTAAAAATAGTTATATATTTATATTAATTTCTAGAATATGTAAATAAATATAATATATAATATAACTAAATAAATTAAATATATCACACAGAGATACATATATTGCATAAATGTGTTTAAAAATATTTATATATATAAATGAATAGAAAAATTATATATAAATATATATATACAAATAAACATAAATATTGTTTAACAGACAAAAAACAACATTATGTAGTGGAAATGGTGTTCCATATTCAAAGGGGTTATCTAGGGTTTGAATCTATGTGGGCGCACATGAGGCTAGAAATTTTCAAAGCACTGATAAAATTGGTGGTGGGGTGAAAAGAGATTATAATGGTGTGTGAGAATTGTTAAAGTTTTTGTCGAAGTGATGATAAAGGGTTCTGGATCATTGACATCTGAAAAAATATATTTTTACCCCCATTAACCTTGGTACCTTTATGAGTGCTAAAAAAGAACTATTAAAGGCCCCATTTAATATCACTAAAAAATAAAAATTAAAATGGTCCTTTAAAATTTCTTTTTTTTAAACTGATAAAAGATTCACCCTTTTAACCATGGCTCGGTTGTCAGTTCCTTTTGAGCATTGATATTGGCATATTCTAGCACTATTAAAGGCCTCTTCTGTAGTAGTGATTCCTCTCTCTCTATTCTCTCTTTACAGAAAAAATGGGATTTCGTATTAACCATTGTCATGGTTGTAGATATTAGTTTTAAAATACCTAACTACATTTGATCTGGGCTCAGGGTCATGGATCTATATCTCATTGTTCATTGTGATCTGGGTTTCTCTGGTTCAGTTTTATATTTCCATTGGTGAGGGTTTTTCATCGATCTTATGTTATATGATCTAGATTCAATTCCAATATTCTAGATTTAAAATCGCATATATGTATTTTGTAATTTCAATTTCTAAATTTGTAAATTGAATATTGAATTGAATTAATTTAATGACCAATTAATTCGTGGAATCATTGAATTTATTAGTTGATTGGACATGTGAATATTAATTGAGTTGAACATAGGAAATTTGAATTTGATAATTATGATTATGAAATTGGTGAATAGTGGGATTATAAATTGATTGGATAATGAGGTTATATGTTTTTTGTAAATAAATGGTATTTTTTAATGTTTAAATTGATGGAATTGTGGAAGTATTTGGTTAATTGAATGAAAAACTGATTAATTAAAGGGAACTAAGTTTATTTTTTCCTAACCATGAGTAGTTGATGAATTGTTTTTGTAAGGGTTAATAAATGGTTTAATAGGTATTTTTCATTTTATTACTTGCTAATTAATGTTTGTAACCATTAGTTTTTTAATAATTGAAATTGTATACAAGTATGGGTAATGTTTATGAGTGGGGTAATGATGATTAACCTTATCTAATGTGATATATGTTACCCAAAGGTGTGGGACTGGGATTGAGGATTCAAATTCCCATATTTGATAGTGAGTGTGGGTAAGGGACTGATGCTATAAATACCCACGTGACATTAAGGTGTGGGACAGGGACTGAGGCTCCAAATACCCATGTGACATTGAGGTTTGGAATAGGGACAAGGGCTCCAAATACCGTTGGGGTTCTAGACATGATATTCTACACCAATGAGATTGGAATGGATCTATGGTCCAAATTGTTCATGATATGTAATGAAATGAAATGATAAATGATAATTATGGTATTGTGATATGTGATATTCCTTGAGGTTGGTTCAGACACAGGTACGGGTCGAAGTAGTTAATGATGTTTTGGGTGACATCATGAACTCGATGATTAATGTGGTTATCGAAAGAATAATAAAATGCAATGAATTTTTAATTATGTATTGTACTCTATTCTTTATAAAAAATATATACACTAGAAATGATTGGATATTGTTTTAAATATTGTTAGTAATGGCCTACTGAGTTATACCCACAACCTACTCAGGTTTCCTGATCGGTACCCAAATAGACATCATGTTTGTAGGATAGTATATGGTCTAGATCCCGATGCTAAATGGCTAATTTGGGGATGATCATGGGTGAGTTAACCAAACATGGTGTTAGTACTATCATTCGAAGTTTTTAGTGTCTTTATTTTTGTTTTTCATTTGAAACATGACACTTCTTATGGCATGGAATATCTATTGTTATATTTGGATATAGTTTGAATATTATGGTTCATCATATATTATTGGTCTATAATTGTTTTGAAATTATTATATTTATTGGTTATGGTCAATTAGTTATTTTTTATTTATTTCCACAGTTGTAATTCTTTGATAAATAGCGTATAGACTCCCCAAGTTGATATATTTCACACTCACTACTAGTAGGCATCCTTTAGCATATAGGGGGAGCGCTTGATGTCATGTGACCAACAGGATCGGGGTACTGGTGTGTGGAAAATGCGTTGGGACATTAAAAAGTTTTATCATAGGGGGTTGTATTGAGGGTCCAAAATGTCTATCCTTGATAGAAGACCTCAAAGGTTAATACACAACTTCTGATTGGACAATATGTGTGGATGAGATCATTTATATCTAGGGATATGTTGTAGTTTCTTCTTGTATATGAGATGATCTGATGTGTTAATTTAATGCCTTGTAGTGGGCGGTGCATCCAGTTTTGAAAAAAATATATTGTGACCTACATCAAAGGTATTGATGGACATGCATGAAAAATGATATTTTAGAGTTAAGGACATGATGCTACACCTATCAACAGGTGAAGGAGAAACACCAATATCCTAGTGGTTTACTATAGTTGTTTCCCATTCCATAATGGAAATGGGATTACATTACCATGGATTTTGTGTTGGGTCAACTGAGTATGATGGAGAATAATGACTCTAGTTGGGTGATAGTAGAGCGACTGATGAAAGTAACACATTTATTTCTTATATGGGAGACTTTCTGAATATACCATTTTGTTTATAAGAATATTTGGGAGATAGTACATCTACATGGGTTGCCCTAGTGTGTTTTTTAATACCATGAATCTTGTTCTACATAACATGTCTTGCAGGTCTTACAAATTGTTTTTGGTACACTGGTTTTTCTGGGTATGAAATTCCACCCACATATAGATGGTCATTGAAAATTTTTATACCAGTTTTAGTATATATGTTTCTCAAATGTGTTATTTCCATTTTTTGGTTCATGGGATAACCACCTACCAGTTTTAGAGTTCTCCTATAAAAATATTTATCAAAAAAAATATTCATATGGAACCATATGAGGCCCTTTATGGTAGGTCATGCAGATCACCTCTATATTGGATGGAGGTAGGTGATTCACAGTTTTTGGGGACGAGCCTCATGCATGATACATAGTATCTGGTTTATTTGATTCGAATACATATTGATATGGGTCAGAGTATACATAAGTCATATACTAATAGACTTGGATAGCCCCTTGATTTTATTATGGGTGATTCTATGTTCTATCAAGTGTCTCCTAGATTAGGTCACTATGGGATTTAGAGAGAGGGAAATTTGGTGCCCATGTTTGTTTGAACATTTTATTTTGGGGGGAGAGTTAGGATAGTGGTGTACTGATTGGATCTTCCATATAGGTATCATTCTTTTCATGATGTATTTCATGTGTTATAGCTTTGGTGGTATCACCCTGACCCATATCATGTGATCAATGTGGATGATGTTGAGCTTGAGACTAATGTATCCTATGAAAATCACCATATACATGTTTTTTATCATAGTGAGAAAGTGTTTTATGTAAATTTCCTTCCAATAGTTCTTGTATTGTGACAACATGGGCTTTTTTAGGATGAAACATGGTATATAAAAGCTGATGTTTGGTCTTAGTGGCCCAAAATTTTTAGGAGATTCAATAGGATCATTTAAAAGTACACTTTTTCACATTTTTTAGTATATCTTTTTTAGGTTTTACATTGAATAGATTTGGAGTGAAATCGGATTTTTTTTTAAGGAAGAGGGGTAGTGCAGGGTTGGCACATGGTTTCCCCAAATCGTACACCTAGGACTTCAAACAATGTGAACAAAAATAGAGGGGATTCACACTGTAATCAAATGGTGTTTCAAACTGTGAAACCTCTCAGTATTAACTATTTTACCCTTATGATGAGGTTCATTGTTAGGAACAAGTGTAAGAAAAATTGTGTGCCTGAAATAGGAAATTTTGTGACCTGAATAGGAAACTATGACCATGGAATAATAAACCCTTGAAATTTCAATAAAAAATTATAGAACCCCTATCATATATCCCAAATAATCCATCTTGACTCAATACCATTTCTATCATTTTTGGAGGATCCCCAATAGATTTCAAGGGCTTCCAAACTATGTTAACGGATAATTGAAGATCATGTTGAAGGATCTACACCTCTCATGGTAAGCGATTTCTTCTCATTGAGATACTTATCTCTCTTGTCTCTCTTTATAGGTGAAGATGAATGTTGTATTATTCACTATTGTGGGTTTAGATATAAGTTTTCATATATCTAAATCATTTTGATATTGGATCAAGGTTTTGAATCTAGATCTCACTATTTTTCTTAATCTCAGTTGTTCCACTATAATTGGGGATTTCGATTTGTGAGTGTTTATAATCAATCTTAATGTAGGATGTCCAAATTCAATTCACATAGTGTTGATTTCTAATTTCATGTATGTATGGTGTAATATCAATTGGAACATTTGGAAATTTAATCATGAATTGAATTAATTAATTGATTGATAAATTCATGGAATCATAGAACTGATTAATTAATTTTCCATTTGAATATAAATTAAGTAGAATGTGGGAAATTTTAATTAGGTAATTTATTTATGCAGTTGGTGAATAAATGGACCTTAAATTTATTTTTTAATGTTCTTATCTAAATTATTAAATCAATGGGATTGTGTACCTGTTCAATTGATGAGATTGTGGAATTATTTGTTTTATTGAATGATGAATTGATTGATTAATGGGAAGTAAGGGGGGATTGGATTAACATTGAAGTGTTGTTGAAATATATGATTAAATTTTGATAAATGGTTTAATAGTGATTTTATTATATTATTCCATGTTAATCAATGTGATTGAATTTGATTTTTTTGATAGTTAAAATGGTATACCATGATATGAAATGTTTATGAGAGGGTTAAGTATTATTAACCTTATCAAATGTGATATGTGTGACATTGATGTGTGGGATAGGGATTAAGGATCTAAACACCCATATGTGACAGTGAGTGTTGGACAAGGAATGAGGCTACAAATAACTATGGGGGATTGTTGTGAGGGATAGTGATTGAGGCTCAAAATACCAATGGGACATTAAGGTTTGGGATAGGGATAGGTGCTCCAAATACCCATGAGATTCTAGACATGACGTTTAATGCCCATGATATTGGCATGGGATTGTGGTTCTAATTAGACATGATATCAATCTAGATGATATTATAAATGATAACCATGTTATTATAAAATAGGATATTCCTTGGGGATATTTCAGATTCTGGCATGGGCTAAAGCTGGTAATTATGGTATTGGTTTTTTCATGAACTCGGGGATTTTTGTGGTAAAATAATGAATAATGAAACGTGATAACTATTAAATTTTAAATTATAGATTATTATTCATAAATATTCATACACTATTAATGATGGAATATTGATTTATATTCTTTTGGTGGTGGACTAATGAGTTGTACTCACACTGTTATTGGGCTACCTGATTGATACCCAAATAGACTTAATTTTTATAGGATATGATAAGAGAAAAAGTCGTATTCTAGATAGATTATTTGGGATGGAGCATGGATGATGGAACTATACACAGTGTCAAGACCGACTTTGGTAGTTTTCAATGTCTTTATTTCTGTCTGGTATTAGACACATGACACTTATTATGACATGGAATATCATCTATTGTATTTGGATATTGTTTCTTAAATCTTGTTTATCATGGATTATTCATTGTTATGGTTATGGAATTATTCTGTTGTAGGTTCTTTTCTTTGGGTTATTATTTATTTATTTTTGATGTTGTTATAAATTGATAAGGAGGGTATTGTCTCCTCATGTCGATATATTATACCCTCGCTTCTTATCAGTAGCCTATGGAATACAAGGAGGCGTGCTAGAGTTCATGTGAAAGATCCAATTGGGAAACTGGTGTGTGGCACCCAAGTCAGTATATTACATAACTGCATACATTGGAATATAAATGGATATGTGAAAATTATTTACAATGATATTGGTAATGATAATATGTAATTAATTATATGTTTTAAACTATAGATCCTCGTTTGAACTATAGTGGGGTAGTTATGGTCTTTGAGTTCAGGTACATGGTTATATTTTATTATTTTCCAAAAAAATTATTTATATTTTATATTTTTTAATTTAGTTTATTTATTTTGTTTTTTTGTATCCAATTTTTCTATTTAAATGAAAATTTTATAATCAAATTCATTTTATCTATTTATATTTTGAGGGAAAATCATTCCATGAATAGTTTATTTAACCATCACTACTTTTTGGAAACCTCTGGTGAGTAGAGGATGTTCTTGAGCCTATGTGGAACACTAAATTATGACTCTATACTTGGGTACTAACACCAAAAAAAATAAAAAATGGAATTAATGTATTGTTTTTTATTGGAGTCTTATAAAGTAGATTAGAAATGGAGAATGGGATGGTTAAAACTCAAAATACTCCCATAAAAAATATAGTTAACCTTTTCTAGTTACCTTTTAATTGCCAGGATATCATGGTAAAATAGATTTTGCTAATTACATAATATTAAATAGATCTATGTCATGTAAAACCATGATGGTTAAAAACATAAAAGAATTAATGAATCATGTTAGGCATAATAAGGGATTTCATTGCTATACATTATTTTAAAAAACATTATTTTTCATAAAAATGGTTTTTCACTGACTCGGTTGTTTTTTGAATATTAAAAGTTATTTTTGAAATGAAATATTATTTTAGAACTTGATTAATCGATTGGTATAAATTTTTGGGAATTAATTAGCAATAGGAATAGTGATCAACTTATATACTTTGTGAAATGTAATTTTTTATGATGAATGATAGTGAGATAAAATGGTATTGATTGTATAGTTGGTGTGATATATAATATTATTCCAACAAGAGTGCCAATTAGAAATGGATGAGGGTAAGGAGCAGTAGAATTTTCTCCAATATACCCTTATGGTATCCCAATGTTAAAAGGTATTACACCTACAAGAGGGGGTGAATCGAAGTCAAAAATATAACGTACAATTTTTCTCTCACTCAAAGTGTAAGATGTCTAAAACATATAAAGAATAATGTAAGAGTAAAAAAGAAAAATTGACTTTGTAAAATGAAAAATCATAACTCAAACAACTTAACTAATAAAAAATTTATAATAATCTAATTAGAAATTAAATTAAAAAACCAAAAAATGTATTTAGTTGTGGATAAAAATACAAAAACCCCATAAATGATATTATATTACGAAACACTTATAATCATAGGAATTATTAATAAATAAACTATTATGGGAGGTTTATTAGTAGACCAAATATAAGGTATCAACATGTCCAGATAATTTTATCATCTTTAACTGGTCCATTCTATGATTATATGTTCTTCACCTAAATCAACTTCACCAAAGTCATCAACAACATGAATCTCTAGCACTGAGCCACTATTTTATCTCACCAATCATATGTTATCCTAGGAAACCTAGGCATTATCAATCATAATATTCTAAAGTTACGTCTTCTAAACCTCATAATCTATTCAATAATAGTTATTATAATAAATATATTCCTCGAATAAATATCATCTATCTCCAAGATCATATGATCAACAATTATAAAATAAAAATAAAGTTATTTATAACAAAACCTCAGAAATGGTAGATAATATGAAATACACTGAAAAAATAACATTGGAAGTGATCTATATAAAACCATAATATTTTATGATATATTTATATTAAAAAACTCTTGCTTTGACATATTTATTAAGACACAACCGTAATTTATACTATTGAAATATTAATAATTAATGTAAAAGTTATTTCTATGTAATTGGAATGGTGGGGATGAATAGGTCTAACTAAATTATTGGAAAATAATTTTATTTATATATTTTTAAAATAAGTTCTTTTGTTTTCAATTGTTTAGAAGTTAAAATAAAATATCATGAAAGTTAAAACTATATGTTTTTATTAATAAAATATTTTTATGCACACAATGTGTTTTTATCTTAGTAAATTAAATAAATATCAATTAATTAATTATTTTAATTAAATTTTTTGATTAAATTTTTGATAAAGTATTTTAACATTCATCTAATATATTTTTTTTTTGGTATGTAATGAAGGTAAAATGAATTTTTTTCTTATAAATAAACATTTCTAAAAAATATTTTTATTGTGTTGTGTGCAATTAATAAAAAAATGATTTTAAAAAACTTATATAAATTGAATATTTTAAAATAGATTAATTGTTTATAAAAATAATTTACATAACGTAATATTTTTAATATAACATTTTTCATACAAAATAGTAAAAATAGTTAAAACAAATTTCCAATTTTATTGTCAAAATGTGTTTATTAATGGTTAAAATAATAGATAAGGATAAAAATACCACATAACCTTTCCTAAAAAATATATGATGAAGATATTTAGATATTATTTTTCTATACCTTCAATTCATTTTCTTTATTCTTAAAATTTCAAAAAAAAATTACTTTATATTATTTAAATCTATTATGTAATTTCTTATGCATCACACCCATCCCTTATAAAAATGTCCATATTTTCCTCCATTATTCTTAAATTTTTAGCCACATATATAAAAAAATACGAATAAAAAAGCTTCATATATTTCATACCTTCATTATTTATCTTCTGTGTTTACCCTGGTAGCTTGTTAATATTTCTTAAGGTGATATCCCAATGAAGTTTCCCAATGAAGCGGTAATCATATCACTTGACTCATTCAATATTTATTTCTTTTACTACTTGATAAAAATATATTGTATCCATACTAAAATTATCAATAATATATTATAAATAAACTATGATGTTATTATGATTATGGGATATCAATTTTCCACCTCATTTCCATCAAATGGAAAATCAATGTTTTTTGTGTGTATAATTGTAGAATTTCACCTCCATGTAGTGATATGATTCATTTTATATCACCATATTTCATGGTTGTTTATTATAATGTACTAAATTTTTATATATGATATTTATTAAATAATTATCCTTCTAAAATTATAATATATTTTCTATCCAAATTCCTTATCATTAGTTGGAAAATGATAACGTCAAAGGTGCCTATGTGTAAACTACCCCCTCCATAGAGCGATATGATTCTCTTTCCATTTATAATTGACATGGATGGTAATAAGGATATATTGTATAAATACGTATGATATTTTTAATATAATAAAGATTATATAAATATTAATTATTATTTACCTTTACTTCATTCAATCTATTTAAATGTGGAATCATCACTCTTGTATACATATACACTATTGTCACCATGAAGTGACATAATTAATTTTTCTTCTCCACTTTATTTGAATGGTTAAAACAGTTTATATAATCAAACAATATTATACATATTTTATTATTTAAACTATATATATTATGAAATAATGGCTATGGTTGAGGTATTATATCTATTTAACTAAAACATGCATGAAAAACGAACCAGTTTCACACTAAAGTTCATTTTAGTGAAAAACATGTTAATAAATGTATAATTATAAATTATAAAGGTATTATAACTAGTAGGTTATGTATTAATAATGTTATATAATATTTTTTAACATATATTTATTATAATATAGGTTTGAACATAAATAAATCAATATGGTTATTTAGGTAAGGGTTTATGCTATAATATCATTTCATTTCGATGTTTTCAATTCGAAATTTTCAATGAGGGAAATTATAATGATAGTATCTTTAAAACACATATATTTTATTCTACAATAGTTATTATTTTAATTTTTATTTATTATTACCATTTTCCTATCCTTTTTATTAAAATTATTGATACAATATTTTTAATGAAAAGATTTCCTAATTTTCACTTTGGCAGATAAACTTTTTATTCCCTACCCAAGATCTTCAAAATTGTTTTATATAAGTTTCTACCTATACCTGAAATATTTTAAAATTTTAACTTTATTTTAATTTATATTTATATTTAATGTTTGAAAAGGTATATTTTTAAAAAATAAATTCCTAAAAATTTGTTTCTTTTACTTTTTACAAAAGTGTAAAAAATATTTTATTTTTTAACGTATATAGTATGAATGCAGTTTCACATTTTCATAACCATTAATTATGTTGAATCCTAAATTAAAAAATTTGATGGTTATTTTCAAATAAAATAATTTTCTCAATTTTTTATAAATTTTTATTTAAAATAATATAAAAAGAACTGAATATTTTTTCAATGTTTTCAAAGAAGATAAAAATTTTCTTTTAAAGTAATTTTAAACATATGTCACCAGCCATTAAATATTTTTATATTTCTCAAATGATTTTATCTTATTATGTCGTATAATTTTATTTATTAATTATGATTATGGTGATCTTATGATTATCACAATGAAATATTTTACTTTTATATAGGTTAATTAAGCTATGATGATATAATGAATGCATATATGGTACCACACACTTTATTTATGTGGATAGATTATTATTATGAGATGATAAGATATTTAAAAAACAATTTATTTTCCATGGGTTTTGTTATAATGATATGATGAATGATTTGTGATATTTTTGGACACATATGTATGTATTATGATTATGTGATGGGTGGGAGTAGTCCCTCAAATTAAATGGGTAAAGAATGATATCTCAAGAGATAATAGATACTATAATGGGGAGTGAACTAGGATCAATAAGAAACTTTATCAAAAAATGATAGTACTGTGAGTGAACCTTGACAATGTAAATGGTGGAATGGTGGGTGAACCCAATTCACTATGATAGTCTTGGAAGTGATCCATGTCTCTATAAATGATTTTATAAGTTTATGTGTATGTCACAAAGATAGATTATATTCTTATGATATCTTATCATATGTTATGATTGATTATTTATTATTCCATACACTTATGACATCTGTCTTATGTTATAAAAAGTCCTTTTTTTGTGATTTATGATTAATGATCATTTAATGATTAGGTGTGATATTTATAATTTATGATCATTATATCATACATTTATACTTATCTTAAACTAACTTGTGTTTATTGATTTATATATCTTATGTTTACCCATTCTAATAATCGGATATCAAAATTTCTTATGTTTATTTCCCATAGATTATGAATAAAGGATTTCTGTAGCGCTTGTATAAGAAGATTACTATGAGATAGTAACTAGTGGGATATATTTAAGACCTTTTATTGAATAATATGATAACATATCTTGAATAAAAATACACTAAACCATTACTATTCTCAGATCTATATTATTAGGAGATCTCTTGAAAATTAAACTAAAATGATGTAATATTTATGTGTGAACTTATCTGGTCTCCTTGGTTTGTATTGGAGGATGATTTAGTTATTTTTAGATATTAGAACTAGAGAACATTATTTAAAACCTTTATTATAATTTTAAGAAATTGATTGCTTCTAGAATCTTTGGTGAAGTTGATATTGTGTGGTTTTCCTTGAAAATTTATCTATTTTTATATACTAGAAATTGGATGTTCCAATGAAACATATTCGATAGGGATAAAAACTATGAGAGGATTAGAATGGGAATTTACTCAGTCTTCCCAAGTGCATGATGAGTTCTCCTAAGACTACACACCTTTCTAGATACTCTCTAGAGATATTCTAGTGATAATTCACATTTTCTTCATAAAACATTATTATAAATGATAATATAAAATCTATGATAACCTTTGATAATCTATAGTGATTTGATAAGAACCGAATGTATCATTGGTGGAAATAGGATTTAATAATTTAGTACATCATAATAACTATTTTCATGATCATATTAGTACGTACTCTAATTATTTATATCTGATACTCATAGTAAGTTTTTTTATTTTTAGTCAATGGATATAACGTGACAGGTTATTCCAAATAATGAATGTGATTGATAATGAAATTATATATTGAAGTACCTGGGATTTGAGATAAAAAAAAATCTAGTCGTTATGATCATGAAAATCACTCAATCCATGAATCATGTCATCTTTCTAATGAGAAAAAGAGGGACCAAAACACTAGTTATCATTCACAATAAACATATACCTTCTTTCAGTGGTTCCCCTAGTCCATTAGTTGATGAGAAATATATTAGTACCTCTAAAAATGTTCTCAATTATATAATATTTGGAACATGAAAAGTTTGTCCTAGAAATATATCATTTGGAAAGCGATGCAGATCAAGGGTGGCATATTATCATGAATATGAGGAAAGATAAGTAGCTAGACTCTATGACTTGGGAAGTGTTTAAGATGGAATATTTTAATATTAATGTTAACTAAAATATTTTTAATACAAAGTGGGGATTTCATCAAATAAATTTGAATGATGATGAATCCAGCAATACCTATGAGGAAGATGTCACAATACTTTCATGTTATGCATCAGGTTTTACCATTGAACCTAATAGTTAAATAGATCAAATATTTAGTTTCTTTAATGAAACTCTCTAAGAGTAATTATATATAATGGAAATTGATAGCTATGATGAAATTCATTTATGTGACCTCAATCTAGAAATAGATACTGGTAACATTCATTATTCTGGTGGTTTTGGGAACAACAATGGATATATGGTATTACCAGTAAATTAAAGTAATAAAACCCATGTAGGAAACAAAATAAATCATCCATCATTCAATAAGTTTTGATGGTACCATGGAGCAAATTTTCTAATGGTGTCTATTAAATTTTTTTGATTTAAAGATAAGTCCATTAAGACAAATAATTCTATAGTGATGTATGTGCCTTTTCAATGAAATAAATTATGAGAAATCTCAACTAAATTTTCCAAACACGCTAAATTTATATAAAATCAAGGAGTTTTGAAATTATTCCAATCTACAAAATAATTTTTGGTTCAATGAAGACAATATGAATCAACAACATCTTAACCCAAGAGACAAAGGGAAAGCACATGCGATGACAACTAATGATTTTGGTCATGAGAAAAAAGTGTTGTAAGGTAAACTAACCATCCACTCTAGAATTGAATATTTCTTATTCAATTTATGTTATACCTACTATTTTATATCTAATGAATTTTATATGTGTACAACATAACTTCTTTATAGATTAGATGATGATTTTACATTAAAATATCTTAATTTTATGTTGATCCCAACATATGTTTTTAGCTCCACTCTGATAGAAATTTTTGGAAATTCCCATCCTTAAAGTATTACAATTATATTTCTAATTGAATTTGATGTCATTTTGGGTATGAATTGGATTTATTTTTATATATATTATATAAATTTATAAGGAAGGGTGATCAAATTTTCTATTCTAAGTCTACATATGATCATCTTTTATTGGAAAGATTAATATAAACATCCCATGGAAATTACTCATATTTTATGGGCATTGTTACCTATTCAAGGGGTATGTTTATTTCTAATGGTTATGAAGAAACTAAATATTGAATATATTTCGCTTATTTAGGAATATTATGATTTATTTATCAAATAATTTCATAAAATACCCCAAAAATGTGTAGTTGGGTTTTTAATAGAACATATAACTAATGTTATGCCTATATCAAAGGCTACAAATAAAATATAACAAATTTAATAGTAATAATTAAATACGAAACACTAGGACAATATTGATAAAGGATTCCTAAACCCATGTGTATTACCATGGAGTGAACCATCTCTATTTGTAAAGAAGAAAGATGGGTCAATGTGTATTTTTATTTATTATCGAGAACTTAAAAAAGTTCACTATAAATAACAATTATCATATACCCTTTCTTTATGAATTATTTGATAAACTATATGAGGATTAATACTTTTACAAGATTGATCTTCATTCTGAATATCATCAATTAAGGTTAAAGAATGATGATATACCTATGATGGTCTTCCATACATGGTATGGTAACCATGAATTTATAGTGTTTGAATTTAGACTTACTAATGTATCTCTATACTAATGGATCTAACGAATATAGTATTTTGAGATTAACATGATCATTTTATAGTATTATTAATAAAATGTATTCCTATATATTCCAATATAAAGGATGTTCATGAAGATAATTTAATGATTGTCTTTAAGACACTAAGGAAGAATAAGATGTATACCAACTTAAGAATTTTTGAATACATATTATAGGAAGTTTCATTCTAGGGTCATGTAATATCATAAGATAGTATACCAATGGGTACTAAAAAGATAGATGTTATTGAAAAATTACCTAAACTAACCATGGTGATTGGGATCCATATTTTCCTTTGGTTAATTGGATAATATAAAGGTATTGTAATGGATTTATCACTACTATATAATCCAATAACCATGTTGTCTTAAAAGGGGGAAAAGTTCCAATAGAATGATGAATATGATGGAATTTCATGGTTATAAAAATAAGTTTGTTCAGAGTACCTATTCTTATACAGGTCTAAAGTATAGAAGGGTCTCTGATATATAGTGATTAATCAAATAAGTTATTTGGATGATTACTCATGAAGAATGACATGGTGATAGTTTATGCCTCATGCTAATAAAAAATTCACAAGAAATATTATTTGACTAATGATTTTGAACTGGTAGAAGTATTTTTTTCATTAAAAATATGGAGGCATTATCTTTTATGGTTAAAGGTGTGATATATATAAAGATCACAAAATCATGAATTATATATTCACAAAACATAGTTAAATGTAAACCAAAGGATATGGTCAAAGTTGATTAATGATTATGACTCCTCAATACATTAACACGCATTGAAGGTGAACAATGTGGTTGATTATTTGAAAACAAGATTCCATGATAGTTTTTCAAATATAAGTATTGAAGTAGATAGAATACTTATGGGTTTGTAGAATATAGACAATGAAACAATGATTAATTTTCACAGATTATATCTATCGTAAATTAATGATAAACCCTTCATCCATATTTGGATTGGGATGGCATATTAGGAAGATATGGAACTACAAAAGAAGGTGAATAATGATCCTGAGTTCAACAATGATTTCCATGGAATGATTAGGATAAATCACCAAGTATATAACCCTTAAGATCCATAATTAAAGAAGTATTTGTTCTATGAAGCTCATATCTCATCATTCTCTATTTATTCTAGATGTATTAAGATTTATAGAGATCCAAAATAGTATTTCTGGTGGAGAAAGGGGATATTGTGAAGTATGTGTCTCAAATTATAGTATTTTAAAAATTTATGTCTTAGATATAGGTGTCCAGGGGGATTTTATAACCATTTCTTATACTATAATGGAAATGGGAAAATATCACCATGTATATCATCATCAAAATTTCCAAGATATCTAAAGATCATGATTTTATTTTGTGTTATAGTCAAACACCTTACAAATTCATCACATTTCATTAGAACTCGAGAAATATTTCTCTCTCAATCATCTTTCCATGATATATATTAAGGAAGTGGTAAGGTAGTATGGGGTGTCACATTCTATTGTATCATATTAGGATCTAAGTTTTACCTCAAATTTACAAAGAAGTCATCAGTAGGCATTGAATAGGGAAACAACCTTTTCCACTATATATTATCCTTAGATATATGTTTAGTCAGAGAGGAACATTATAATCCAAGAAGATATATTAAGACCATGTTTTATAGATTTTATAATTTTTTTGTCAACACCCTTCTCTGGTCAAATATTCTTACAATAATAGCTTCACTCAGGTATTCATATAGCTCCTCGTGAATCCCTCTATGGTAGGAAATTTAGAACTCCAATCTGATAAGTTAAAGTTATAGAAATAAATATATTAGGACCTGATTTGGATGTGGAAATGGTTGATAAGGATACATCCATTCATTAGAACATCTAGGTATCTCAAAGTCGATATAAAATTTATATTGAAAGTCATCGATGATATATATGGATCAATGTTGGTGATAAAGTATCCCTATAAATATCTCCATGGAAGAAGGTTATAAGATTTTAAAAAAGCGAAAGATAATACCTAGATATATCATTCCCTTTTAAAATTCCTAATTATATATGGATGGCTTATTTTATCATGGAACTTCCATTAAATCTCCCTCAAGTTCACAATGAGTTCCAATTTTCCATCATGGGGAAGTAAATACCTCATCCTTCACATGTACGAAACTCATAGATTAAACAAATTGAAAAAGATATCTTTTATGAGGAAAAATAGGTTTAGATATTTGATCAAAAATAGAATGTTTTTCGGAATATTCCCATTAACCTGGTCAAATTTTGATGGTGGCACCATCAATTCAAAAAAATTATGTGGGAACCAGATGATGTTATGAGGTAAATGTGTCCTCAATTTTTTGTATCATAGTAACAAAATTTTTAAGGAGAAATTTTATTATGGGGGTATAACATAAAACACTAATATTTTAGGATATTTTTCTATTTAAATAAACATTATTTATTTTATATCTTTCTTCACACACGACACTGAGTTTAAATGAATCGTGATATACTGTTGAAATATTGTTATTTAATATGAAAGTTAAAAATTAGTCATTATATTGTAAGGTATGAATGAGACCAACTAATCTTAGAAAATTTTTTATTTACATATGTGTACAATTAATTCATTGGATTTCAATTGGATTTAAATTAAAACAAATTCACTTAAATGAAAAAAGAGATGATTTTATAAAATCTATTTTTATACTCACAATGTGTTTTTATCTTCATAAATTACGTAAATCTCTATTTATGATTTATTTTAATAAAATGTGTAGATAATATATTCAATTTAAATATTTTAACATTCCAATAATTTTTTTCACGTGGAATTTGATAAAGATAAACTTCATTTTATTATTAAAAATAAATTTCTTTTAAAATGGTTTTGTTGTGTTTTCTATACATATATTAAAGTTAATTTCTTTCAATTATAAAAATTTAATATTATAAAATGGATTCCATATTTTTTTCAGAAATATTAATATAATTTAATTGGTTAAAATTAGGTTTTTTTCATAATTAATTGTAAAAACTAAAAAAAATAGTTACCATGGTTAGGGTTAAAGTGGGTTTACCATAGGGTTAAACTATGATATTAGGTAAGAATTACAGATAAAAATGTCTAAATATTATTTTATAATGATACATAATCATTATATTTTCATTCCTTTAAAGACATGTATATTTGGTCCATATTTCCTATGAAAGGGACCTTATATTATTTATATATTTTAAGTATATCCATATGTGTCCCTCCACACACTTATAAAAGGGAACCTATTCTCCTATATTATTTGAAAATTTTGTTTTGTCTAGCTAAACCGAGACCTAAAAAATTACATCATATATGACTTCATTTTTTTCATTATCACATGGTCTTACCCTAAGACAATCCTAACAATGATTAATGTGTAATCCAAATAAGGACTCTCACAGAAGTGGTAGTCATCTTCCTTCACTATTTCAATGTTTATTTACTCGTTTACATCCTATAAATATTTTTTATCCGTTATAACATAATGATTCTAGTGTTATGAAAATAATTAGATGTTATTTTGATTTTGGTTCAATCTTTCTATACCTTCTTTCAATCAGATGGTAAATTAAAGTAGCGTTCGTGCGTATGTGCATACTACTACATCCATATAGAAATATGATTCATTTCCCATCCCCAGCATTCATGAATGGTCATTATAATGGGTTAAATATTTTTATATAATATTTATTACATTATTATTATTATTTAATTATAATATCTTATATATCATCTTACCTTCCCATCCATTCAAAAATGATAATGTCACTTGTGCTAACGTGTGGACTACCACCTCTATTAAATGATGTGATTATTTTTTCATTTCCTCTTTACATATATGGTAATAAGGATATTATAAGGCCCATGTATTAAAATATATATGAAAATTTTTAACTTTTTTAAAATCCCTTTAATTTAAACATATTATGAGTTTCTAAGGGAGTATAGGAGTCCTCGGGATCCTCACAGGGTTTATCATCTATGAAAATAAACTTTCCGATAAATAATACTTGGTGGATAGTTTTTTGATAACAGTTCACCCAACTTTGTGTGGTTAGAAATAGAATAGCATGGTTTATAAGAGGTGAAAATCAGTCCATGTAATTTTGAAAACCTAGATTTTATTATATAGTCTTTCACATATATTTTCTAACCATTCTCCAAACAAAACAAGGTAAGGGATTTTTTAAAAGTGTAGTGTGTACGATTGGAAATTGTTTTGGCTAAACATATGGCCTAACCATGTTCCCTACTAAAATTTTAAAAAAAATTAAAACTTCACCTTTGACATTATTCTTTTCTTCTACTATTTTTTTCCTTCTCTATGTATTTTTAGTGTTCTTGAGCTCTCTTCTCCCAATTTGAGTTCTTGAGTGGATATCCCCATATTGTTCTCTATTTTTACTTTTATGTATTATATTGGAATGCTTATGGTATGTCTATTTCACTATTTCCTTATAATATAATTTTTTATTTCCTTCTAATTCGATATAAATCTTTTTAATGTAAATACAATATTTTCAAGGCTTTTTTTCTCAACATCTTTCATTTTAGCTCAAATTAGTGGCTAATAACAGGTAAGAGGAACCCATATAACTTAAGGTAGGTGGTATCATGATTTTTCCTCTAGTTATCTATATAGTATTCCATTATCAAAATGTGTTTTCATGCCAAAATTATAGATTCTTGATATAAAATTCAATTAAATTGTTTAAATATATGTTTTATATCATAGTAGTTTCTTTGGATTTATAAAAGTGTTTTGTATTTATTAAACCAAGTTTGAATTCATTATTGAGGTGAGTTATGCCTTAGACTATGTTAACCAATGAACTAATATGGGTAGTTAAGGATACCCTTAATGTAATTGTAATTTATTTTGTGTTATTGGGATTCATAGCACAAACATTATGATCCCCTAAATGTTATGGTTATTGGTGGTTTAATTATATTTTCAATTTAATATAATGGGGGAACTAATATTATTATATGGAATTATTTAATATATAAATTTTGAAATCGTGACTTGTTTAGAAGACATGGATACTAAGATTAGTATGCAATTACTTGGTATAGAACCTTTGATTCCTTCTAATTGATATTTTGATGGAATTACATGTATGAGCCTAAGATTCAATTTGGTTATATAATTCATTTAGAAATATAGTTTATTTTATATAGAATTGTTTCCATAAATTCAATGGGGTAGATCCCTATGATATTTTGGTAACATATATTCATGATTAATGTCATAGGTTGGTGTTTTGGATTCCTAAGGTATATCCTTATTTAATTTCATTTGATGAGATCCCTGGATTCTACTTGATTTATATTAGAATATAATTATTTTAGTGTAATCCTTGGATTCTAATCGAGTTTTGAGTCTAAACATCAAGAGTGGCCCATTGAGTTCAGAATAGATTAGTGGTTGACGATGGGAATTATTAAAAAATATAGAATGAGATATATGGATTCTTCTGAGTTATATGATCATTATTACCTTGATAACATACTTTGGTACAAGATTAGTCCAAGTCACTTTCTCTATTTTTAGAGATCGGCATAGGATAAAGCATATAGTGTTGACTCAAGTGGTCCCATTGATAGTTGAGGATTGACATGGTTTCATTTCGTTCCACATTTTATTTTATGTACCATATACATCAAATTTATATTTCAAATCTTTATGCTTTTCATGTCAAACAATATGATCATTAAAAAAAATTTGTGGGAGCATGCTGATTTATACTCATACTCAGTTTGTGCCTCCATTTAGTACCTCAATAGACATCATAGAAATAGGTCAGGAAATGGGAAAGAGCCCTATGATTAATGTGTGATTTTATTCATAGGTTTGGAGTTCTGAAATGTTATTTGGGATATATATCAAAACATCTAAGTTGTTTTCTTTTCTTTTTTTTGTTTTTCTTTTTTGGTTTACTTTTTGGACTGGTTGTGCTGGACCTAACTCTTATGAATGCTTTCCTAGGATATGTAACATTAGTAAATCACTTCTTATGTTAAGAATGTATTTATTAGAACTTGTTTATTTATCAAGATGAGGTGTGTATGATTTTAATTTATATTGTTTAATAATTATATTCTTATATGATATTATATCCTTTCTACTGCACCACATATGAATCCTCACTACTTGCTGATAAGATCTGGAATACGGGGAGATATGATGGAGACCAGGTGGTGCTCCAGCTTGGGGTACTGGTTTAGTGGATTATGGGATAGAAAATAAAAATGGAATTGGATCCTTTTTCATATTATAAATTCAGGTTTTTTTAAACATGAGAATAGGATGTGTTGATACTTGGTAAGGAGCTCGTACCTCGGAGTAGCTATCCCACCTATAGACGGAAATCCACTTTCTAGGGATGTGATTATCATTGTTCATTATAATTTTATAGTTGATCAATTTTAAACTTCATTTAAGTATTTTTTTTTATGAGGTTAATGTTTATGGAATATAATTTTTGGATAGATATGGAATGATTGTGTGCCTATATTAATAATATTAGGCATGTAGGTATGAACATGTCATTGCCAAGATTTCCTAGTTTTTTTTCCATGACTTCATTCTTTGGTTTATTTATTATTATTTGAGTTTATTATTTAAAATTTTATCATTATCCTAAATAGTGTTTCCCTCCATAAAATAATGTTTGAATTATATCTAACCAATCCCTATAATACTACCAGTTTTAAATTGTAACATTTCTTTCAGAATTAAGTTTGTGGTCCATAAATGGGGTTTCAATCAAAACATAAAGAGTTTTTTACTATATAACTTGTGTTTGAAACATCATATAACGGCTCCCACTTGTTGGAATTTGAAATTATAATGTAGTTGGGATAATATAATATTTTAATAATGAATGATATATGATATCTAGATATAAGTAAATGATGGTTTAGGTTTAATAAAATTTATATGAGAAACCTACAAGGAATTTTCCAGGATATATTGAGAATGGATTCTTATTTAACCAAGATTGGAACATAAATATCCTTTATATGTGTGACATGACCCTATAATATGAGGATGGAGATGGTGGGAGAACTAAAGATTTGAGTTTAGGATCATGTTTTTATTAATTTTTTTCATATCTTTTATATCAAGAACTCCATAGGTGATGAAATATTAGTTGTTGATTAGTAATTTTAGTTAAATGACTTCTCTTAGACCACAAGTTAAGTTATAAGAGGTAATTTTGAAGAATTAACCAAAGTTATATAGGGTCAATCCACTTTCCACATAGGGATTGGGTGTGGATAGTCATCATGGAGAGATATTTCTTTGGGTAATGTAATATATGGAGAGGGATGTGCCTTGAGTTTTCTAGAAAATGACTTTACTGAATAGGGCGTTCCAGTTGAATCCTCATCCTACAATCTTTAGGGGTGGCCCTTAAGAGATTCATACCTATATTTAGGTGATTCACGCCATATTTTAACATCTTAAGGCATCCTTAGAGAAGTGGGTGAAGTTATCCACCTACATGATTCGAGGCTAGGATAGGTGTTGGTGCAACATCATGCTTCAAGATTACTAACACATATGTATAGTTAAAATGGATTTCATGACTAGATTCATCAAAAACTTCTTCATAAAGAGCCTATGGTATTATTAATACATAAGATTTATGAACCTCAATTATGGGAGATTATCTTTTATGGAGTATTCTTCAAGGTTTATCAAATTGTTGAGGTATTCCCTTTATTTGGATAGTGATGAGTTGGCTGGAATTATACTCATTGAGGATTGACATAGATAGAAGAAAATGGAAGAAGTGAATTTTTTTTATAACCATTAATTATTTTATAATGACTCAATCCTTCATTTATGAGAAGAATCTATGAGAGGATCATAGCCCAGGGAAAGAAACACCACTTCTAAGTGGATCATCTGCTGGTATGATGTGTAATTTTGATGGATCTTATTAAAATAGTGGGGGACAGAGTAATAAAAGAGGTAGTATGATTTTATTCCAATATTTTGATAGGAAAGGTCACTTATGTTGGAACTGGTATAGACCCCCAGTTGAGTGTTAATCATCGGGGAATATGGGATATCTCTAGAGGTTTGGTAGGATATCATTGGAACATACACAAAGAACCTTAAATATAGACTTGGGATTCAATGTTGGTTCTACTATTCTATAGTAGGTGGGTATTGTAGTTCTAACAGATATGTATGGAACATAGGGTCAAGGTTTAAATTAGGCCTATGAAGTACAGAAAACTCCTGAATAGAGTAATTTTGGGCCTTCAACCAAGAGCTGTTCAATTTAGATGGCTTCAATTTCATCTTCTGCATTTTTTTTAAATAGGGGATTCACACTCTTTAAGGTCTACGTAGTTGATGGATTTTTTGGTTTGGTCAATTGTGTATTCTTATTGGGTGATATTAATCAACACCCCATTGGGATTCAGATCTGAAGTAGTAAATCATTGTAGGGAGTGTCTACTTGAGGTAAGAGGTTAACAATTTCTAGGGAACAATTTTTGATTCATTATATGATCAAGTTCAACCTAATTCTTGGAATCGATTAACTAGTTACATTTCAAGATCACATAGACTACTACCATTAAAGGGTGGAATTCATGTCACTTTAAATAATCAATTATGTTTACAAGGGATAAAGAGAAATATAGGTTAGTTAATAAGTTCATAGTCACTATAAGGTTTGTGGGGTTTCAACATAGTTCTTTATCCTTTTGTTGGATGATGAAGGAAAGAATATAGTAGTTTAGCCTCATGTGGTGGGCCCATTTTTGGATGTTTTCTCCAAAGTCTTTTTGAGTTCTATTCCAAAAAGGGAGGTTATGTTAACCCTCATAATCAAACTAGGAACTAAACCAATTTCTATTCCACACTATTGTATGGTTTCGATAGGGATTCATGAGTTGAAGAGTCTATTATAGGACATAAAAGATGATGGGTTTATCCACCCCAAAACATCTCCTAATAGATCATCGGTCCTATTTTCTAAGAAGTCTAACAATATGTTACGGATATGTGGTGATTATCAATGGATCAATCTAGTAACTATAAAAAATTAATATCCACTTCCACATATCAATGATATTTTTGATTAGCTGAAGGGTGTGTGGATTTTCTCCAAGATCATTTTGAGATCAGGACATCATCATGTTAGCAATAAAACCTCTCATAAACCGTGTACAAATTTTTAAAGCAGATACAACCTCTATGATTATTTTTTTATTCCCTTCATCCTAGGGAAACCTTCATAAGTGTTTATGTACATGGTGATCAAATTTTTCAACCCATACCTATATTCTTTCATGGTAATTTTTTTGGAACACATCTTAATTTATTCAAAGATGAGTGAGTACCATGATCATCACCAGGAGATAATTTTTACTACACTATGAGGCATCTTCTATGTTCCAATATCTAACAGTGTCATATTTTATCGATATGGTATATTTCATGGGGAATATTATATAAGAGATGGGAATGTATGTTGATCCTGAGACGGTGATAGATTTATAATCCTAGTAGTGTCCCAATATGTTTTTTTATGTTTGGATCATTATATGATTTTATGGATCTTGATGATTTTTTATAGTGTAATTTTTTTATATGGTGGTGCCACTCTCAGGGATGAGATAATAGGGGATGATTTTATTTGTTCAAAATATTTGGATAATGTATTTCATTTGTTTTAGGGAGAATAACTATAGTACTGATGTGGATAATTCAATATCATTGCAATGAATATTTCATATACTGTGATGCATCATGAATTCCTATAGGTGAAAGTCTTATATTGGGAGATCAAGTTCTGGAATATGGGTCTCGGTAGTTGAGGAAACATGAATAGAATTACCCATTGCATGATCTTGATTTAGAAACTATTATACATGCCTTGAAGTATTGGTGACACTATATCATGGGATAAAGGTTAAGGGTATATACGAACCAAAAGAATTTGACATCCATTTTTACTCAGTGGGACCTTAGTCTCATAAATAAATGGGTTTTGAGTACCTATTTTCTTTTGACTTAAAGTAGTCTTATACACTAGGTAAGGAAAATATAGTGCCTAATTTTCTATTTTAGAATATGTAACCTCAGTTTCTCTAAGGGTTAGATGTTGAGAAGAAACTAATGGTACCATTTATTGAGATGCACCTGGATGTTCATGAGGACCAATATCATGTAGTTCTTATATCTTTATTTACTGTTCCTATACTTCTATATTATCTAGATAAAGATAATTTTAGATCCAGAATGAATTTATATAAAGGAAAGACTTGATTATGGGGATATACCACCACCATTGAAAATATATAAGGATTGGATCATCCATTTCAGTAACACCCTAATATTTTATGAAATTTATTATCGAATAAATTTAATTTCTCTGATATCTTATGCAATATTCAACATCGAGTTATAATGAACCAAAACAAACTATCTATATTAAAATTTATCATGGTTGTTCTAAACTAGACAATAAAAATGGATTTATTAAGGGGAATAACCATATTTTAAATATTTTTTATAATGGTTTTATATAAATAAAACACATTGATAAAAAGATTCTTAGTTTTTTGTAAAGTATGTATATGTTTCGAAAATAATATTTTCTCAAAAAACGATTTTATTGGGTTTTCTTAAAAAAAATGAATGTTATTTTTCAAAATTTTAAAAAAATTGAAAAAATGAATTTTAATTATTAAATAAACATGTCAAAATTAGATTAGGGTGAATTTTTTGTATTTTTATGAGAAGATTAATTTTTTTAGAATGGTGAAAGTATGAGTTTTTATTGAAAACTAGCTTTTCATTTAAAGAATATATAAGGTTAAAATTATTTAAAATTATTTTGAATTTATAATTAGGAAAATTATATTACAATTAAACCAATATAAGTCATTGGAATCAATTTTTTATTTATTTTTAGTATGAAATAGTTTAATACTTTTGAAATTTTTTTATTTGGAAAGCCACTTTCTCATCGCATCTATAAGTTTAATTTAAAATTATCTTATTTTATTTCATTGAAATTAAATAGAAAAAATTTATTCCATATTTTTATTATTTATAAATAGTATTATATAAAAATTTCATCTTAATTTTTTATCATTTTTAGTAGTGAACATATTAAAAATTACTTACTGTGGTTATGGTTAAAACTGGTTTTCCAGGAGTTAAACAAAATATATAAGGGGAAAATAACAAATAAAATTGTAAAACACCCTTTTATGGAAATATTACGGCCTTATAACCTATAATATTCTATAAGGATTCATTTTTTATCATTTTAGAATGTGAAAAATGTGGTTACCCTTTATTCAATTCAAAAATTTCATCTGTGTCCTCTCCCTCGCTTATAAAAGACCAGCCCCTCTGATATCCTCTTCACAGTTCCAAAACCATTTGGTTCATTAACTTAATTAAAAATTAAGTTTCATAATTTATTAGTCTCATAATATAGTACATTGTTTAATTATATAAACCTCATAAAGAGGTTTTAGGTATAAACCCAAAAAGGATCTCTAAAGAATAGGTATAATTCATAAAAAAAATTGTTTTATTTCACCCTAAAACTTCTTAAAATATAATTAAAAGATGATAATATAATAACATCAATATGTTAAATATATATATATTATGATTTAAATATAATTACCTAAATCATTCTCCTCTTCCATCAAATGGAAAATGACATTTTCGATTGTTTGTATAGAAGACTATCACCTCGCAAACCGATGTAATTTATTTTCCATCACCACCACTCACAGATTGATATAATTATGTATTTAATTTTTAATATAATATTTATGATATTATTAAAAAAATATTAATCATTTTATCACATATTTTTTCTTACTGTCCATTCCATTGGGATATAATAACGCTGCTTGTGTGTACGATAAACTACAATCCCACAAAACAATGTGATTCGTTTTTCACAAACACTTCACATGGAAGGTAATGAGGAAAATTTTAATGAATAAATGTGATATATATGAAATATTAATGATAATTTGAGGGTGGAATGTAATTTACCTTACTTTCTTTCAGCCCGTTGAGAAAATTGGAACTTTGTTCATCTACATATACATTTTACTATCTATATGAATGTTGTAACTCATATTCTATATCTAAATTTAATGGATTTCTATAAATACATATATCGTGACTACATAATATATTTATATCATTATATACATTATTTATATGATGTAACCATGATCAAATTAGAAAGAGTGATAATACCAAACTAAAACCTACATGAACAATGAAGCAATAATTACCTAAAACATTATTTAAGAAAGGAATTACTGATAAAAAGGTAATAAAAAGTTATAATAAATCCATTTATCATATGATAAATATTATTATGGATATATAATATATTTATAATAAAAAAATTATACATGAGTTTATAATGTGTACTAAGTAATTTGAGACTTTATGTAAGTGCTTTTTTTCTCAAATTTCCATATTTCTGACATTTGGTATGTTATGCACCTATTTTCATTTATGATGTTTATATACTAATATTTTACATGTTATATAATGAATATACTTATTTTAATGATATTTAATGTTTCAATTTTTGTTAATATTTAATGGTTCTTTTTATTCAAAAGATACCAAAGTGGGGAAGCTTTTTGTTACAACCTCACCATTTATCAAGATTATTTATTATTAGGATTACAATGATTAAACACAATGATTTATATCTTAAGAAACACATTATTTTTATTATATTTGAATTATCTATTAATAACATATTTTCTCCATTATTTTTTCTTATTTTAAGTACTCAAGGGATCAAAAATATGTTTTTTAACAAAAAATATTGTATTTCTCTCTTCGGTCAAAAAATATTTTTCTTATATATCTATGTTTCCGAATAATATGTTTTAAAGATTATTTTAAAAATATCCTATTATTTTTTGATATCTTTTATATACATGTTTTAATTTTAAAAAAATTAAAAGTAATTTTATTTTATTTTCATAATGTGATTCTTTTGAGTTTTACTAAAAATGTGAAAGGAATACTCAATTTAATGTGTATGACATGAATATAATTTCTGATTATTATAACCATTAAATGATTTTATAAATACATTACAAGTTTCCAAGATTATTTTCTAGAAAATGTTTTTCAATAATATTTGAAATGTTATTATATTTTAAAGAAGAGTTTTCAAAATTGAAAGAATATTTTCCTCAATAAAGTTTTAATGATTTTTTCTTGGTTTATATTCATAACAGTTAATAAAATTTGGTGTTCATATGTTTTATAGGGTATAGGATCCAATTATACCACCCTTATTCTATATTTTTTTATGGTTTATGACTATATTGAATAGATGTTGATGAAACCCATTTCTTTTCCAGGGGTTATGTAATGATGAAAGGTATATAAAACCCATTTATTTTTCATGGGTTATTCTATTATGTAGTTCATATGAAACACATTTTTTCATGGGTTATAATATGCTAAATGTTTTATGATCTTTGGGTATGATTTTCTGATCTTCATTATGTGATGTTTTGGAGACATATATACCTCAAATTCATTTGGGAGAGATTGAAATCTCATGAGATAAATATGAATGGAATGGGGAGTAAACCCTATTTAATATGGGGATTTATCAATTATGATAGTCTTGGTAGTAAACCATGAATACTATGATGTTTTAGGGAGTTAACCCATTCCACTATAATAGACACGGAAATAGTCCTTGGAGACTATGTAAATGATTAATTATGCTTATGTGTGTTCAAAAAATTCATGTTGTATGCCTATGTTATTCTCATGTCTTATGTTCATTGATTACTTTATGATTATTATCTTATGTACTACCCATCTTTATTCCATGATTCAATATTGTAATCATTTATATGCAAATTATGGTTTTCATATATTATAATCATGTTCTAAAAACCTTATGCTCACATTATGTTTATATATTTCCTTTATTTTCCATCACTAATAATATCATCTAACCCATTATTATGTTTATTTTCCCCATGTTATAATGAAATATATTCTGTGTGATATTATTAATAATTTTTTTAGTTATGAGGATATAATATAGAGATAATGTAAAACTCTTATGAACTAGATGTTTGTGATTTCAAGATTCCAAAGCCACAATACCTTTATAATTATTAAGACTATGTTTGAGTAATGTAATGAATATTAATCTAAAAAAATTTAGTATCTATGTTTTAAAACCTGGGTCATAATAGTTGTTATCATATGATAGTTATACTTAACCATTGGAAAATTGGATAATAAACATTTGTGAGAACACTTAGGATATTCATGTGTATAGAGTAACATGATAACTTTTTTGAAATGAAAGGATTATGTGATTTTCCGATGAATAAATCTGTATATAGAAACTATTAGTGGATGTAGTTCTATAATAGATGTATATAGTGATAATAACTCCAAAAAAGTTTCATTGGGCTTGACTTAAGCATTTCCAAGTACATGACAATGGGAGTTGCAACACACCTAGTTTAACTCTTTTCGAGGATATGGTTTGGTTGATTTACATTTTCATTATGAACCATCATGAAGGATTTGGTTATATGATGACCATGAAAAATAGATATTAATCCCTAGGTTTCATGGATTTAAAATAAAGTTTCTCAAATTATACTTCTAAGAAATTATTTTTCATTGTTATGTATTTTCCCACTATAATTATTAATTCTCACACATTGATATTTGTTTTTAGTAGATGGATGGAACTTGAAGGAACTATGTTAATGATTAATGAAATAAAGAAAACTATGATTCTATTTCTATGAAATTAATTTTATGGGAGCTTAAATGAAAATTTTCATTTTATGCTGACATTAATTTATCAAGATATAAATCATGTTAAACTTCTGAATGAGAGAATAAGGGAACAACATTATATTCAGTCATTCTTTATGAAATTTCCACAATATTTTAGTTATTTTTTGATCTCCTTGTTTATTAGAATTTTATTATAAACACTGAAAATATATTTTCCTTTCTATAGTGATCATAAAATAAAATTTTCATTTTTTCTGTCATTTGGAAGGTGAAGTAACTCAATGGTAGACTCTAATCAAGAATACATTTAAACATGATGAAATTAACTCTATAGAGTGGGATTATTTAAAGATTTTTTTTATAATGAGTATGTCCATTCCATTATTCATATAAAAATGGATTTTTAATTATTTGATCTTAATAACAATGATGATGAATATGTTGGTACCTTTGATGAAAATTTTACAAGTCATGTGAGGTATAATTCTAGATTTACCATCCAACTTAAAATTTAGGTTCATTGATTTTTAATGGGATTAAATCCATATCTATGAAGGTGGTTATCTGTAAGGGACTTTAGTAACTATAAAGGAATAATTTTATGTGATATCAAGGAGGAAATTTAGATTTGAGTCACCCATCAATCTGATGGTTTTGATAAGGAAATAAAGATGGAGTTCAAGGGAAGCACTAAGAACCATGGAGAGAATAAGGTGATATTTTTTCGTTATAGATGTGTGGAGGGGATCTTGGAGGATAAGGTATTTATTAGATTGGTGGATGTTTTATGAGTAGAAGGGAAGGTTATTACGAAATTTAAAACTAAATTAATGGGAAGATATTAAATAATGATGCAAATAGCGATAAATCTAAAAACAATAATCCACCGTATACTCTAGTATTTCAAATGAAATGAGTATGGTAACTATGATAACTAGTGCCCAAATATGATGTTTAATGATGATGATCAATTTTAGAAACCTCTTAAGGCAAGTAAAAAGGGTAAATCTCATGTGGTCACTATTTCTAATTAAGGGTTTGATAACAACACGGTAAAATAAAAACTCACCATCCACTCTAGAACTACTAATGTTTAATTTGACTCTAGATATACCCATTATTTTATATCTAAATAATGTTATAAGGGTATAAAATATTCCACCAACACTATTAGTTGTGTAATTATTAGTAAAACCCCTAATGGTATGATGGTCATGTATTAAGTATACGATTCATATCTAATTAATGTTTTTTGGAATGTGCTTCCTATAAATCTTTTCATTCTTCATCTAGTTTAATTTTCTATTTTCTTAGGTATGGATTAGATTTTTCTATATATATTCTACATAATTTTTTGATAAAGGGATTTCATGTTTGATATTCCAAAAAAACCATTAATCTTATGTGAGTGTGATGATAAATATGAACTTATGATAGAAATCCCATTCATTTTATGAGTTTTCATTCCAATTAAAAAGTTGAATATGTGTCATATGTTTAGGGAAAAACATAACATTTATGATATTCCTATTGTGAATAAGTTTTTCGATGTCTTAACTAAAGAGTTTCATATTCTTCAACCAAGTGAAGAATTTTATTTTTCAATATAACTCATACTTAGTACGACACATATTTAAAATAATCATTTTATAATGGTCTGGATTTAGTTGTAGGAATTGAAGAATAAACTGAAATGGAATATTGATAATGGAATCATTCATCCATGTGTGCCACCTTATGTTTAACTCGTTCTCTTTATCATTAATAAATATGGGTCGATATAACCTTTCATTAATTATCATGAGATAAAAAATATTTCAATCAAAAAAGTATCCTCTACCCTGTATTAATGAGTTGTTTGATCATTTTCATGAAGGTTTGAACTTTTATTTGATTAAAACTCATTATGTATGTCATCAATTAAAGTTCAAGAAGGTGAATCTTCCAATGAAAATATTACATACAATGTAAAAACCTCCAATTACGTACTCTCCAATGTGTTCAAAATGGTTGGTTACTAAACCTCATCTGCACCTCCTAGTATACTAGATGATACTGGCTAGTTGTGGGGGTGTGATCAGTATTGTGGGGACAATATACACCCTTGGTATAAATCTATATATTAGTGGAAATAAACAATATGAATAACATAAATAGAGTAATATATAATATGAAACAATATCTTATGCCACTATGATATTAAAGGAGGAACAAATAAACCAATAGTTATGAATCATGTAATGACAAGATGAGATGTAACTAATTGTCATTTTGGAAGTAATACTAAATAAAATACTAGTAAACTCAAATTAAGACTCCAAATTTCCTAGTCTCATGCCCCATGTCATTCAGGTCTCCAAACTCTATCCCATACATCAATAACACATTTAATAGAAAGGTACCTTTCACATTTCTATAGCTTCATCAATGAAATATACTTATGTCAAAAACATTGGTTTTAATGGGTTGTGAGTAAAACATAGTTTTCCAACACCACCATTTATAAATATAACCATACTGATAATAATTGTATTCAATAAGAAATAAATAGGTGTATTAATTGAATAATTAATACTATATAACAATCAACCTGCTTTATCATCATATCATAATTACTCTGAGGATATATCGTAACCATTCCAACTGTAACCATATGTCCATGAAAAAAATACAAATATTAGATAATCCATTTATATAAGAATTTCAGCATGTGTCACTAGGAATATAACACTATATAATAATTTTATCATGTATAGAAGAATAGCTCAGTATATAATAATTTCATTATGTTTTGGGGAATACATAGACATTTAAGCATTAAAGCATTTCAGTATGATGATAGAACTCTTCATAATAGAAAAAATATCACAATATCACATCATAATCAACAACATTTAATTATGAAAATTTCCATCTATCCTTAAATTACATTGTCATTCATACCTCAATTTATCATCATGCATCTCAATAAACTATCCAAACATAGGTATTCTATATCAAGCAACCACCTAAGGTACTATGTTATTCTAGACACACTTTAATCTATTAGCCAATTCAATTTTAATCAGCGGTTTTCCCACCAAACAGTTATCCAAAAATCCTGGTCAGATCAATAATTAAATCTAAAGGGTTGAAACCAATTTTCAAATCCATTATTCAAAAATTATCAATGAATATATTAATTAGAGCACACAATAGTTCTGTGAAATCACAATATTTCATATAATTGTAATTAAATAGACCATGGGTTTAAGTTCAGACTTCCTACCTTTAATAGGAGATTAATGAAGTGCTTCCAAATAGTAATTCTAAAGAGGATAAAGGTGCATAAGATTACAGGAAGAACCTAAAACCCCAAGGTTAAGATCACAACCCAAAGTGGTCCAAATATTTTACCACACTAACTGAGAACAATAGAAGAGGAGGGGGAAACCAAATCAAAATACTTATCAGCCATCGATTGCACAAATAGGACATTTGTAATAGAGGAAAGTCTTAAATAATATCAATGAATTAATCCTAAGTCAAGAGGTGGAAGATTCAAAGAAGTAATGAAAGGAAAATCACCCACAATTCCAACACAAAACAACAGATCATAATAAATACATGATGTGAAATCATTTACCTATCGTGTATCCCTTTTTAAAGGGATACTTTAAAAACCCGGAGCCTAGGGATAATATTTATCCTAATTGAAATTGACCTGAAATGAATGGTATACATTACATGTAAAAAATTTACACCCTATACAAGTTCATGAAGTGTGTCTAGCAGTAGTTTCTTGTCATGTACCATTTACAAGGTGTGTAAATACTCTATAAGCATATTTCATCCAAGTTACTACAAAAAGGACTCGAACGACTTCCAAATCTTTCTAATTCATGGAAAACCCTCGTAAAACAATTTAATGTGATTATATCTAAACTCTATTAATTAAAAAATCCACAACATTATATCATTTTTAACAATGATGATTCTCTATCTCTGAATAGGACTTCTCCACCACATATAAAAGTAAAAACTCTAATATGTACATACCTAGAAAATGATGGAAACTTAAAAACTCCCCATCATATAAAACCTCACCCCCAAGCTTCTTTAATAATCAATTTTGGGTCCCAGTGAACAATTCTAGACACAATGCTCGCATATCAAACTTTATGTCCTAGGTCTCCTTCTGAACACAACTGTTATTCCACTACACTTGAACTATAGTAATAGTCCTACCTTGTAGATACTTCTTACTAAGACCCAAAATCTGTATGGGATGCTCTTTAAAGGATAAATCCGCACATTTCTCGATATTCTTGACATCCACTACATGAGAAGGGTCAATATAATATATCTAAATCTATAAAATGTGAAACATGGAATGCATGGAATTATAGTGTTTTGGAAGGGCTAATTGGTACCCCCATGGACCGACCCTATCCACTTTATCAAAGGGCATGATGAAGCTAGGTAGCATTATTCCTAGTTTCTTGATACAACATTACCCCAACCTACCGGACACCCAAATGAAAATAATATGACTGTCCTTAAATTCTAGATATCTTCATTGATTGTTCACATATGATTTATTCCTACTCTGTTAGGTTAATGACTACCTCCTGATCAAATGAACTTGATCAAATTTATCTTACAAGAGAATGGACACAACATTTATTGACTCACCTACCTCTAAATAATAATGAGTAAAACGTAACAACCTTCTATAAAAATCCTCTAATGGTTCCATATGGATTGATTCCTATAAATTTTAATTATATTCAAACACTATGAGTTCCATATTCCTCTCCCATGAACCACCAAATTACCAAACACATTATCATAACGTATCCTACAAATCATGAATAGTCCTCCAATATTTACCTTCCTTCTAAGGATGATATGTTGTGCTCAAAAGAACCTATGATCCCAATACCATATAAATATTTTTCTAGATCCACGATGTGAAACAATGATATCTATTATAAATGGTACTCAACATAACACCATGAAGCCAAACTATCTTAAGCATTTAAAGACTACAAATATCATCAACGATGAAGGGATCTTTGATAGGAAATAATTAGGGTAGCTTCATCATTTTATACATAATATACCCTACTAAATCATTCATACAGTTTTTCTTAGGTAATACTATCAAAAAATCCATAGTGATATCATCCCATTTCCTCTCAAGAATGGAAAAATAATGGAAATTCCCAGTTGGCCTGTGATACTCACCTTTCACCTACTAACAAGTTAAACATATTTCCATAATTTTTCCCCTTTCTTCTTCATTACTGACGACCAATACTTTATATAGATATCATGATACATCCTTTCAAACCTAGTATGTATCTCCCTTATAGAATAATGAAACTCTCCCATCATATCCTTATGCAATTTCATAAGAACCCATTCTCATCCACATAAAATAAGGGAATTTAAACTACTAAGAGAATGTAATAATGGTTTCTCTACACCATATAAGTTTCCTCTCAAATCCAAAACATCAATATCATATTACTTTTTTATATTTATCTGGTCCAAAATTCGGGGTATAACAGATATTTATGTCAGAGTTACTTGTCCTTGAGACCCCTGAACATCTAGATTATTGTCTGCAAAGAGTGACATCATATTCCACTCATTACAAGACTCATATAATGCATTAATTTTTTTATTTCATCTCATCTCATTAATAATAATGTCTTCATTTCCCAATTTATAATCCATCTCAAATTCAGAATACTACAGATACATGACCCACCTCTTCTATGGAAGGTTTAGGTCCCCCTGAGACAATATGTGCCTAAGGATCTTGTATTTGTTCATACCACAAACCTATTAAACATAAGATAAGTTCTATAACATATCAAGGAATGTACCATTATAGATAAAGCCCTGTCATGGGAAGGTAAATTCCCCTCCTGTAGTCTCTGTTGTCTGAAGCCATAAGAAACCACTTGATCCTCCTGAATAAAAACTTCTTTAATCCCAACATCAGATGTGCCATACAACATGGTATATTATTTAACAAGAATAGGTAATGTGGGGATAAGTGATGAGGTCAACATGAATTTTATCTATTGAAAATATTACTCAAAATATTGAGACCAGACAAACTTTACCCCTTTCTCAGTCTGACCAGAAATCAGTGCTACTAGATGGGATAAGTCCTTGATAAAGAACTGATAATATCCTACTAAAACCATAAATCTATAAATATAGAAGAAATTATTAGTTCATTCCAATGATAATATGGTTTTAAACTTCCATGTGTCTTCTAATAATCCAACCTTTGAGATAATATGGCCCATGAATTTCAATTTATCAATCAAGAAATTACATTTAATTAGATTTTCATAATTCGAATACTTTCTTAATGTACTCAAGAGGATGTTAAGATGTTTGGAATGGTTTTATAATGAATTATAGTGCACTAATATATCATTCAAAAAAACCTTAAATCTATCTAGAAAAGGATTAAGTATATTATTCATCAAGTCCATGAAAACCACTAATGCATTGGTCAAACAAAACAACATCACCATGAACTCAATGAATCCCTTCCTGCTTCTAAAAGAAATTTGTTGTATGTATAATAATCTCACCCACAACTGATGTTATCCTAATCTAAAATAGATCTTGGAGAATATTTTAGAACATCTTAATTAATCATAGATATCATAGATATGTGCAAGGGGTAACCGTTATTGGTTGTCATCTAGTTTAATGTTTGATAATCCACACATAACTAAAAAGGCCCATCATCCTTCATGGTGAAAATAACTAGAGACCCCCATGGATATGTACTAGACATATGAAACCCTTTGTTTCTAGATATTCCAACTAAATTTTAAACTCTCAAATATTTGGTTGTTCTACTATATAAGATGAGGTAGAATCTGGCACTTCTCATAGCACCAAATCAATCATGAACTTGATCTCTCAATTAAGTGGTAAGCCATATGAATCTTTATTAAATACTTTATTAAAATGGTCTACTGCTGAAGGAAAATAATCATGTTTCATCCCACTATCATCTAGAGAAATAATGATATTTTAAACCATGATACAGTACAATCTTCACTAAATTGGTCATGCGCGACTATCCTAAATAACCCACTCATCCTAGAGAGAATATCTTCCTCCTTATAGAGATTGAAAGGTAACTCTCCTCGGATAATAGTCGATATGAGGTTGGTATAGAACTACACAATCCATACAGAGAATAAAAATGAAACCTTCAATTTCTTGAGCAAACAGTTACCAAAGGAAACGGTAACCACCAATCTAAAAATAGCATGCCTTGAATCATTTGATATTCTCTAACTGCACTCCCAATAGTGTGTAGACGGTTAAAGCACCATCCATGCAATCCACCCCAAAAACCAAATATTTTTTAAAAAGTAAAAATAATAAAGGACTTTTATGATCATGTAACAAACAAAATTCCTGAAAGGGTAGATGATATTGGAATCATACCTCTAATAGTATAGGTTCCATCATCCACACTAGTCAAATTAGTCTACCTAACATGTAGCTGACTAGCCTCTCTACCCTAGGCTCTAGTGTATCTCCCCTATGTGGTTGCCTCTTCTAGGTACTACCATTCTTTAACTAGGGTACCATACCCCCCTCCCTTGACTATAACATCGTATGGAACTCTATACCTAAATATTGAGGAGTAGTTGAATCCTTCTTAGACCCGGGTACCTATCCCGATACAATACCATCACTCTTCTTTTTATTTCCCCTACAAAACATTTGTAGGTGCCCCATCCAACTTCAAGTGTGACACTCCAATGAGGGGAATGGGAACTAAGCCTTATTGTGGACAGACATTCCACACTAATATAACTATAGTGGAACATGATCCTGATATCTGTTTCCCACTTCCCTGATTAATTGTCCCACTGTTTCCTTGGAAAAAACTATCCTAGAGGCACTTATTTCCACTCGAATAATTTCTCTCAGATCACCCAATTTAAACTATCTTTATCCTAGTTGTGGCCTCTATTATATTCTATTTTGTGACGAGTTCTTTTTTTATCACATCCTCAAAACATTGTAAATGTGAAATGTTCACCTAATACCTGATCGTATAGTGAATACCATCATGAAAAACTCAGTTCTTACAGATCTCATCAGCTTCTAAAGATGGTAAAAAGCACTTTAGCTTAGTGAAGCATCTAGTGTAGTCTAAAAATGAAATTCCCTCTTGAGTTAGGTGTATGAACTCATGATCCCTCTTATCCCTCAACATGTAGATATATAAATGGTATAGTAAATTATTCTTGATGTCCTTACAAGATAAATACTCTTGTTACCTAGCCTGGTCTATAATGTCCAAGAAGTACATCGAAGGTCCGTAAAGAATATATGCAGAACTATTTACCATTCAATAAATCGGTGTCTCATGATTATTGAAGAGAATATGGACTGACTTGATCTAAAACCTGGCTTCCTAGGGGCCTCCATCCCTAGTGAATGTCAGAATATTCTGCATCCATAACTCTCTTATTATCTCATAAATATAAATCAAATTGTGAAAAAAATATCTCTTTCTATAGATCGCATAACCCTAAGGAATATTTCATGAAGTTGAACATCCTTATTATCCTCATGAACTATAGGAATCTATGGTTCAGATGCATTAGGATTGTGTTAAGTTCCACTATCTTGATTCTCAATATTTAGATGATGAGGATGCATTTTCTATATAATAAAAACACTCTTCTCTGAACACTAGCTATAAAAACATGGTCGAACTCAATAGGTGACCACAATAGAGAACCTCATTGTTTCTATAAATTTGGATTACAAGAATTTTATCATCTCATATTAGTTCATTTATTTCATTTCATAGATATAAATTTTATATCATATCGCAGTTCACACAAACATGTTTATATCGCACACAACAAATATGTCCCTATCATGAACAATGCATATCTATATATATCCCAATATGCCTATCATGATGCATGCATACTAATATAACACCATATAAAGCTACAATAAAAAATCTCAAGAACCAATAACATCATGAAATAATAAAAACACAACATTTTAATCACCTAAAGTGAAATAACATCAACTGTAACAAGTTAATGATATAAATAGTAAAACAATCCTAGGACACTCTGATTTTCCCCCATAAAAGGGTTGGATACTCCCTTGTACCAGCTCATTACCATTTTATGACATAAAAATATATTTCCAACCATTCCCAAATACAAAATAAATAGAAAATAACAACCTACTACTCTAATAGAAAATTCTAACATCCCATAATATGGAACTCTCTCACATGGCTAGAAAGGGTTGGTTATGAGGCATCAAACCCACCTCCCCATACATTGGAGGTTTATGACATTCATCGGCAGTGTGATCCATATCTTGAGGAGACTATACCCCCACTATTTATTTATATAGCAGTGTAAATACAAAATATAAATAAAATCATTAGAGTAATAAAAAAATAAGACACAATATCTCATACCATTAGGAAATAAAATGAACAATACATAAACCATTAGAAATGAATCATAGATTGAAAAAAAAAGATATGTAACTAAATGTCATGTTGGAAGTAATATAGAATAAAATACTAGCATACTAAAATAAAAAATCAAAATTCCCCAATCACAGTCCCAATTTCTCTCACATATCCAAGCTTCATCCCAACCATCAAGAAAAAAATCAATAGTATGGTACGTTTCCCTTATCCAATCATGCTACCATGAAATATACTCAGGTATAAAATAGTGTCCTGAATTTGGTTTGGGAAAACTTATTTTGTCAAAACCACCATGTCTAAAAATAACCATCCATATAATAAGTGTATTATATATGAAATACATAGTCGTATTAATTCTCTAATTAATACAATATAACAATCAATCATCTTTCACACCATGTTGGAATGACTTTGAGCCTGTATCACAACCATGCCTACCAAAACCATATATCAATTGAAAAATCACAAAAATATGGGAGATTCCCACTGTATAATAATTTCATAATGTTTCACTAGGCATAACCCTCTATATAATAATTTCAACATGTTTTAGAGAATGACCTAGTATATAAGAATTTTTGAATCTGTCAGGGTATGGCCTGGTATATAATCATTTCAACATGATTACACAACATGTGATAACCGAAATTATATCCCAATATCACATTATAAGACACAATGGTTAATTATTAAACTTATCATTTATCCTTAAATTACCATTTTATTGATATGTTAATTTATCAACACCTGTCTCAATAAAAAATCCATAACCAGGGATTCTATATTAGGAAACAACATAATGACTTATGTCATTCTAAACACACTTTAATTCATTAAAAAATTCAATTTTAATCTACGGTTTTCTCAACCAATGGGTATCCCAAAATTCAAGTCACGTCCAAAATTAAATCCAAATGTTTCCAACAAATTTTCAAATCCATTATTCCCCAATTATCAATGAATAAATTATTTAGAGTGAAAAATAGGTTAGAACAATCATAATATTGCATATAATCTATATTGAAAATTCTATAGGGTTAGTTTTCACCTCCCTAAATTTAACCAGTGATTAATGTTAAACTTCCAAATTTTAATGCTAATTAGAAATAAAGTGAATAATATTGAAATAAGAACCTAAAACAATCATAGTCAAGACAATAACCAAAAGCAGGTCAAATATCCCCCCACCCTAACAGAGAAAAATAGAAGACTATGGGAAAAACAAACTCAAATACTTACCACTAATTGATCACACAAATGGGACATCCAAATTTTATGAAGGGATTCCAAAATCTCCATGAATTCATCCTAGTTAGAGGAAATTAAGGTCATGACCCATCCCAATGAAACCTGAACCATGAATACCCGAAGCCATCCACTAGTATCCCAAGTGTTGGCGACTAGCACTGAGTAGTCATATCACACATATTGGGGGGGCCTTTTTTCAATTTACCTATACACAAGAACCCAAAAACACCACCATGAAAAAAGGAAGAGATATAAAAAGTTATAAACTAAAATTAATGCATAAAACATTCCCCAAAATAGAAAATAATAGAAGTACTGAAAGTGTAAAAATGGAAGAACACATTCCCACTAAAAACTATAAAATTTTACAACATTGTCAAAATGCGGGGATTGTTGTCAAAAGAAATATCCAGAAATATCCTCAACGCAACTCCGGTGAACAACACAATCAGTCAAGTTCACTAATCTATGCCTACCTCAGAACCCTTGGGTAATCTATCACAAGTATTAGGATCTACATAAGACACAAAATTTGTAGGAAAACCCGCCTTCTGTCCACTTGACCTAGCCATGGGGAACTCAAACGAGAGAGAAACTACATCTCAAACCATCCTTTGATATTCATGACTAATTAGAATATTATGTAAGGGGTGTTATCCCAGACGCATGACAACACCTCTAAGACTCCCACCAACACCTCGATACTCTCATCTAAGACTCCAATTCTCATGAGGTTCAGACCTCATAGCTAAATACCAGATTCAATGCATGGCTGTAAAGGTAATAAATAACTAGGAAAACACACTCTATGAGGTCATCCATCTCATATGGAACCAATCTGAGAGATAAAATACACTTATAAAAACTCAACCATACCATATGGACTATCCAAGAGAACACACTCCATTAAAAACAAACCTACCTTCTCTTATGGCCCATCCAAGATATTGAACTCCATTGAGAAATTATCTAGATACAAATATAGTGCCTCACACTGGAGTTCCTATAACCAATTCCTTGTTCCCAGTGTAATCTCATAAAGACCCAAGTGGAGAGGCCTACACCTCACAACTACTCATAGTTTGGGGAGCACTGCTTTAAACTATGCAATATGTGCATCCTCTCTAATTAGAGAGAATAGAGGGACCTACCCCTCTCCATTTCCCCAATGTCTAGGTTTTATTGTCTCTTAACCAACTCATTAAACCTATATCATTAATTTCGGGAGTTTTCTACACCTCACTCCTTCATGGGAGAACTAACTCTTAACCAGGTATCGCATGTAACAAATGGAGCTGAATGCTCCTCATAAATACGCACTACATATGAGAGAGCTCTAACTCTGGTGGAGTACCTGGTCCCTGCTGGTACATAAAATGTGGGGGTACTGCTTCATAGATGATAAACCGCATTCTGGTAAAATAGAGGAGTACCACTCAAAGGATAGAGGACCCATACCCTGACAAAATAAGGGAGTACATGACCATATATAGAGGACTGACACCTTGGAATGAAAAGGGTGTACCACTCTACCATAATGATCATTATGGGGGACCTAAACCCTAGAATGGGAGGGCAGTACTAACCTTGGTCTAGAGTACCCACTCCCTGATATGATAGTGGAGTACCAACTCAACCATAACAATAGGTATGGAATACACTCGTTATCGAATAAAAGCAGATTTTTGACTAAAAGTATATAGGAGACACACGCTAACATTGTATGGGAGTAACAACTCTATATATACTTCATATATGGAGGACCCACACCCTTAAAAGGTAGGGTAGTACTGACACTATGGATAAATTACTTTTCCCACTGTCCAAAAAGGGATAACCTACTCTCTCTGGCCAAAGAGTATGGAGGGACCTTACCCTAACATGGTAGGGGAGCACTGTCTCCAACTACACAAACGGTATGAAGAACCCGCACCCTAGTCCATCATGGGATTACCAACCCTAGAAGAACTAATCCATGTGTAGAGAACTCATAGCCTTGATGTGGGGGTTTACGTATCTACCAAACTAGAGAGGTAATGGAAACCCACACAATAATGCTACAAAGGAGTAGTAGTCCCAGCATCACTCTTTAAGAAACACACCAATATCTTGAACCAGTCTAGCACTATTGTAAAGGGTATCACACTCATCATGCCTCATGTCATAACAATAATATGGGTAGGGTACCCACACCTTGATACAATACGGGAAAATTTATCTTCCATTCTATAGAATCTAGGGGACCCACATCCTATGATGATGGGGAAGGGTGCTAAGCCTATCATCAACCAACTGATCCACCATGATCACTAAAAGAATTTTAGAAGCACTACTACCACTTCATTCTCTAATTATTCCACATAATATCCCTTAGGCACAAACAAAGGTCACCCTCATATTCTATGTGGAAAAATACATAGGATAGGATACTTACAAGCCTGAATCCATGCTCTAGAAGAGATATGGAATGAAGAAGATCTCGAGAAGATCCCAATGAAAGTATATGGTGTGAATTGGGGCCCACAGAGTGTGAGAACCCACCTATGAACATAGGAATTTCCCTTGTTTACATATCATGGCTGTCCATGTAGGAATACATGACATATATAGGTTCTACATAGTGTTCCCAACCACACAGGGCACCTGACCATGTTTTTCCTCCACACGGATTTCCAATCCATGTCCCCCACATGGTGTATACACCATGGTACATGTCATGTCCATGCTTAATGACAATATGGCCATTTATTATTGTGCATGTTATTTTCACCATGTTCTCTAGTACAATAGTTTTGATCTTTTACATGGCCATGTACTATCCCACGAATACCCATTTTGATGTCCTTTGGCCACATGACATGTTCTCAATACATGTCTTGTAACCCCAGTACATGAAGGGTAGTCCCCAAAATTCATCTTTCCTAAATGAGAATAAATGAAAACATGTCTCACTAGATTATGCACCATATAAACAGTATTTCAACGCAAAATTTCCCAACAAGTCCCCCAATTCACCCTAATTTCCCCCTAAACCTACATATCAAACAAGAAGAGATCTCTAGAAATCGTAATACGGATTTAAAACCATAAAAAACACATAAAAGGGGTATTGGGACTAAAACTCAAATAAACCTACCTTTTTTAAAACTTTTAATATTCAGGTCTAAAATAATGCTTTGATTGGGCTACTCCTCAATCTGAAGATGATCTGTGTTAGGAATGGGGGTCAACCACACCTCATCGCCTCAATTTGGTCTCAGTTCCTTCCATCATCCAGAGGTTCGTGGAGAAGGGTTTTCTTATCCTTTTTATCATGTTCATTAATGGGGTTAGGATGTGGGGTTTAATTTATTTAATTTTATTAAATCAATTAAACTCTTACCCTGCCGCTAACTCACCTTCAGTCGAACACCCATTTGCTAACAAATTAATGTCACACTCATGGTAAACATGAATTTATGAACTCAACAACAAACTCGTTTTTATGTATCAATACTTATCATAGGATTTACTCAAAATTTTAAAATCAACTAAGCATCCATTTTTATAATATTTTTAATATTTTTAACATCACCACTCTAAGGTACTTCGGACCTCGAAATCCCATTCTGACTTAGTGCCTGGCATCAGACTATTCATAGGGAGATTACAAAATATTACATGACAATACTCAAATCATTACAAGGAAGATTCACTAATTTAATGAAAGAATTATCACATGAAAATTCCATGTTAATCCATTTCTCATGATAATAAATGGTGTGTAATTAGTTACACATCAGGTATTTCTTTTTTAAGGGATATGCAGAAAAACTCATCCCCTTAGGTCACTATTTTTCCTCATTGAAATCTATGTGAAAATATTGGTTTGTATGATGTGTAATAATTTCACACTCTTTACTGATTCACAACATTTTTTTGGAACCATTTAGACATCATGTAACATGTACATGATGTGTAAATACACTATAGATAGTTTTTATCCTAGTTTCTAAAAAAGGACCTAAACAAATTGAAATTCCTTCCAAAGAAAAAAAACCTCACAAATCCATTTAACATGTTTATTCTAGACATAATTAATTAAAACAAACATAAATCCATAATCGTTAGATCATTTTCACAAACAAAGGATCTTTGTCTCCAAACTAAACTCAGCCACTATGGCCCAATTGAAAAACTCAAATAGGGACGTGCTTAAAAAAGTATGGTATATTACATATAAGGTATGATAATTATTATTATATAGTGAGGTTATTTCTTATTTTAAATTCCTATTATATCTTCATGTATTTAATGAATACAGTGTTTATAAATAACTTAGATCCCTTTTGGTAGTCTTTATAGAGAATATTATTATTTATCCAAATAGAATTTCTAAGAATGATGGTAAATTTATAACATTATTTAATACCCTGAGGAAGGATTAGTTGTATTTAAAATTTAAAAATATTTATTTTTGGCTACAAATTTTTAATTTTTTGTTTATATAATCTCAAACGATGGTATATCGGTGGATCCACCAAATATGGGGATTGTTGAATATTGGCCCAGACTAACCACAATGTCAGAGATATAATGTTTTCTGGGTTTGAAAAGATATTTTTTATGGTTTGTGGATAATTTTTACCAACTATCTAATCCACTCAATAAGTTAAATAAATAGGGATTCGATTTCCTTAAAAATTAAATGTGAGAAAATTTTCATAGAAGTGAAGAGAATATTTTCCAACACACCCATGCTTACATTACTATTTATTAGAGAATGGTTTGAAATATTTAATGATACATCCAATAAAATTTTAGTTTTCATTATTATTACAAATAACACAGTTTCAGATTTTTCCACATGAAAATTAAATGTTCCTGAGAACATTTCTCAACTCATGATTTGGAGTTAGTTGTGTTAATTTTTCCATTAAAGATATAGTGGAATTTTCTTTATATGGGAAAGTGAGATATATATGTGGATCAAAAAAATTAAAATTATATATTAACATAGAAGGATTTTAATATGTTCAATATGAAATGGTTAGATCTGATTAATGATTATGAATGTTCAATACATTACCACCCTGGTAAGGTGATCAAGGTGGATGATTCTTTGAGTCAAAATGATTATACTAGCTTATCCATGGTGAGGATAGAAAAGATCCAATATTTTGATATCTTAAATAATGGATGAATAAAGATTAAATTAAGGTTAAAAATAATTCATTTCTTAAATTAATGTTCAACCATCAATCGAAGTAAAGATTAAATAGGTGTAGAAGGATAATATAGAGCAGCAGCAGAATATGAGAAATGATACTAATATCAAACATGATTGTGATTAAATTATATGGTTCCAAATTTGTGTTTATATACCCCCCATATCGTATTTTAAGAATTATTATTTATAGGAGGCACATAGTTCATCTTTATTTGTTCATTTAAGATGTATACATATGTATAAACATTTGAAAAATTATTTCTGGTTGGATAACATGAAGAGAGATATCAAAGTGTTTTTATATCAATGCTTGTTATGTTATCAAGTTATTTATAAGATTAAAAATTATAATGGTATGTTAAATTCATTACCCATACAAGAATGTAAATAGGATAACATCACCCATATTTTTTCATCAGACTCCCCAAAACATTTAAAGGGAATAGTGTTGTATTAGTTTTAGTTGATTTCCTTAAACATTAAGAACACATTAATTTTATCAGAGAACATTTATAATTGGATCATCTTAACATGATATAAATTAAGTAAGTGGTATGGTTTCATGGATTACACCATTACATTATGTATGATCCGGATGTGAGGTTTACCTCGATGTTCCGGTGAAGTCTCCAGAAAGCTATTTATATAGATATAGGTTTTAGAATTTTGTGCCATCCTTATAAAGATAATCATTCTTAGAGAAAAAATCAAAAACTCTAGGATATATTGAGATATTTTTCTCTAGAATTTGAAATTTTGTTTGGATCAATACCTTAATCTAGTTGAGGTTTGAAGAACTAATAGCTTTCACATGAGTATCCATATGACTCCTTTTGAATACCTCTATGGAATGACATGTAGAGGCCCAGTGTATTGGGATAAAGTTGGAGAAAGAAATATTTTGGTACCTTATATATTTGAGAAAATGGTAGATAAGGTTTGATCCATTCAAAAGTACATATGTTGGGCATAAATTCAGTTGAAATTGTTTTTTGATAATCATCGATGTAATCTATAATTTAAAGCTAGTGACCAGAGGATTATAATAATTTATCAATAAATAAACATAAGGTGGGTATAAATAAGGAAAATATAATCACGTAGTATATTTTTCCTAAGAAAATATTTAATTTATAAAGATGTCAACCAATAAGTGGTGCTTCCACTAAAACTCTCTCAGGTCAATGATGTGTTCAATGCATCTCTTCTAAGGAAGTACACACATTTCCCTTCACATGTGTTGAACTCATAGGTAATAGAACTATAGAAATATCTTTTCAGTGAGGAATAACTGGTGGATATTATAGATATTAAAGAAAAGGTTATAAAAAACACGACCACTCTCTTATTCAATATTTTCTAGTGAAAGCGCGATCTTGAGGAAGTAATGCGGGAAACTGATAACGTAATGAGGCAGAAGTATCCTCCTTAGTTTGTATAAGAGTGGTGAATTTAAAAGGAGAAATTAATTTTATGTTTATTATAATGTAACAACCCAAGATTTTATTATTATTTTTGAATAAATTTAAATTCATTAATAGATTCTGCAACACACAACACTGAGTTCTGAAGAACCCTAATATATTATTTATATTACTATTTAACATGAAAATTATGAATGATCTGTTGAAAATATATGTATGAATATAAATAAACACATTTTAAATATTAATAATAATGGTTTTATTTAATTAAAACATATTGATTAAAATTACTTCATTTCCGGTAAAGTTTTTAATGTTTCAAAAATAATATTTTCTCAAAAAATGATTTTGTTAGTTTTTTCAAAAAAAAATATAACATTAATTTTATTAACATTTAATAAAATTATTTGAAAATTATACCTTCATTTTTGTAATCATCATTTAAAAATTATCATAGAATGAATTTTTGGGATTTTTCTGAAAAGATTATTTTTGATGAATAGTGAAGTATACTAGTTTGTATTGGAAACTTCTTTTCATTTAAAGAATTTACGAGGTTAAATTTTGTTTTTAAATGGTATTAAAATAAAATTAGTAAAATTATATTACAATTAAATAGATATAGGCCATTATAGTAAATTTAATATTCAATTTTTGGATGATTACTATTTGATCTTTGAACCTTTTCTCATTGGTAAATAGCTTTTTCGTCACGTCTGGGGGTTTAATTTAAAATTAAATTAAGAAACCTATGTGAATTTAATATATTTAAATAGGTTTAATATCTTGAATAATTACAATTAATATTATCTAATAGGGTCAATATAAGTTTTCATCATAATTAATAATTAAAATAATATAAATCAATTAGTGTGGTTAAGGTTAAAATGGGTTTATCGGGGGTTGAACTAAACAGATAAAGAGTAAAATGATCTATAAACCTATAAAAAAATTGGATGACAATATTTAGACCTTATGACCTTTATATTTTGATAATTACCCTTTTTGGATCCTTTTTTCAGTGAAAAACGTGGTTATAGTTTATTCCTTTCAAAAAATCTAAGAGTGTCCCCTCCCATGCTTATAAAAGGCCGCTACCTGTCTTATCCTCTTCACACATCAAAAACCCTTAGGTTCATCCATGAAATTACAAGTTATATTACTTAAGTCCCTCCTATCATCCTATAATCCTTATTTATATTAGGAAACCCTCCTATGAAGGCTTTAGTTATAACCCTAAAGAGGATCTCTGAAGAGGAGGTAAAATTCCTAAACATGTGTTTTTGTTTTATTGCTTCATAATCCAACATAAAATATTATTAAGACATGAAAATATAACAACTTTAGTATCATAATTATATATTTATGTTGTTATGTTAATTATATGACCTACATATTTCTATTCTTCCCTCAAGTGGGAAAATAAAATGTCGATCGTGTGTACAGAGGATTACCGCCTCCCAAACTGATGTTATTTGCTTTCCATCACCACCTCTCATGGATGGATATAATTATGTATTTATTTTTTATATATTATTTTTATGATATTATGATATATATATATATATATATATAATCATTATATGACATATTATTTCTTACTTTCCTTTTTAGGGGTATATGATAACGTCACTCATGTGAATAGCGGACTATCACCTGGCGAAGCGATGTGATCTTTTTCACTAAATCATTACATAATAGGTAATAACGATAAATATAATGAATATATGTGATATATATGGAATTATAATGAACTTATAAATGAAATATATTATTTACCTTCCTTTAATTTGATCTATTGATAAAATAAAAATAACGTCCATGTGTATGTACGGCTTACCATATCCCAGAACGGTGTATCTCATTTTATATTTCAAACCCTAATGGATTACTATAAAAAATTATAATAAATATATATGATATATATATATATATCATGGTTAACATTATTTACATGATGTAACCATGATCAAAATAAATGGACAAAAAATAAAAAACCAAAACATACAAGAAAATTGATGTAGATATTATGAAAAACAACATTTTAGAAAGGAATTATTGATAAACATGTAATAAAAAGACATATGTAAATAATATATTGTATAATAAATATTATTATGGTTATATAATAGATTTATAATAATCATATTTTTATTATATTATATTTTAGAACATTTATGATGGAATTTGTGACTTAAGGTAAGGGGTTTTGGTTTCAGATTGCCTTTTTTGAGACATAAGATATGTTATAAACCTATATTATTTTATGATATTCATATACATAACCTTTTATATGATATATCATTAATATAATTATTTTAATGATATTTAATATTTCATTTTATGTTAATATATAATTTTTCCAATGATTCAGAAGATACCAAACTGGAAAAGATTTTATGTTATAATATCATAATTTATCAAGATTGTTTAGGATTATGTTTCCAATGATAAAACATGATGATATATATATATAATGAAACTTATGTATTTTATTCTGTTATAGTTATTTATTTATAATACATTTTCCTTTCATTTTCCTCTTTTTAAGTACTCATGGGATCAGAAATATACCTTTTATAAGAAATCCATTTTATTTCTCTCTTCGTTCAAAAATTATTTTTCTTCCAAATAAACATTTTCAAAAAAAATATGTTTTCAAAAATTGTACTATAATTTTTAATGTCACTTATACCCATATTTTAAATTTCACATAATTATTTAAAATTAATCTACTCATAATTTTCTAAATGAGATGCTTTTGAATTTTACTGAAAATATGAAAGGACTATTTTTTTAAAGTATATGTCATGAAATAAATTGTCTATCTTCATGACCAATAATTGTATTAAATATTCCATTAAAATTATCTCATAATGGTTTCAATGAAAAAAAAATCTTTGATATTTGGTATGTATTTAGATTTTAATGAACTATTTTCAAAATGTAATGGATATTTTTTTGAATAATTTTTTAATGATTTATTTATAGAAATTATATTCAAAAAAATAGATATAATTGGTGTTTCTTATGTAGTACTAGGTATATGATCCAATTTTACCATCCTTATTCTTTTTATAGATGTTTTTTTATTATAAATATATATTATTGAAACCCATTTGTTTTCTTATGGTTTATGTTATGATAAAAGGTAATTGAAACTAATTTATTTTCCATGTGTTATGCTATAATACAATGCTTATGAAAACCATTTATTTTCTTTTTCTTTCATCTGATTAATTTTTTATGATCTTATGGAGCACATTTGAATGATTTTTATTATGTGATAAGTGGTAAATTCATCTCCCTCTTTTTTATTGGGTAAATATTAAAATCTAATGAGATAAACAAGATTGAAATGTGGAGTAAACCTAGTTCAGTAAGGTTCTTTGTCCACTATTATAGTTTTGGGATTGAACCATTACTACTATGATGTTTTGGGGAATGAACTCATTAAACAATGAAATACATAGAAATGATCATTGACTACTATGAAAAATGTTTACTATTCATACTTTAATTATATAACTCCATGTCTTATGATTATGTTATTCTCCCCTAGATGGTGTTAATTGATTAATTTATGATTAATGTATTGTGAACTAGAAATCTTTATTCCATGACTTTATATTTTGACATCTGATATGTAGGGTATAGTTTCATATGTTATTGTCATATTTTTAAACATTTATTCTCATGATATGTTTAAATATTTCCTTTTATTACCCTTACTGAGCATCTAAGATCACCCTTTTTTATGTTTTTGTTTCCCTAGTGTATGATGATAGGTACTACATGTGATATGACTTAGAAGGATTATAGTTATGAGAAATTGAGTGTGAGATGATGTAGAACTCTTATAAACCAGATGTTTATGTTTCTATGTTTCTAATGGAACTAGAAATGTATGTTCCCCAAGAGTATTTCTATGTAATATACTGAGAATTTATCTAAAAAACGTTAAATCATTGTATGAAAATCCTGATTCATTATAATGTACGCAAAACTCTTTTGTGACTAATGATATGTAACAGAAGTTGATAAGGGGGTCTCATACATCATGATGGCAGTACAAATGGGATTGAAAATGTTTTATTGTGATATCTAATATTGGTAATGATTGAAAATCCTGAATAAATGGACAACATGGTTTGTTACGTGGTTCCCCACCTATCAGTAGGTGAAGATTAAAAATGATTGGCCTATTAAAAACCTATAGTCCCTACTCATTCCAGAATATAAATGGTATGATTTTACTAAGTACTTCATTATGTGATTTCAAAGGATTCCCTGTGGTAAAGATCTATTATGGGTTATCATGTGTCAATTGAAAAAGTTTACCTATTTTATACTGATCTAAGAGACAATTATAGTAGATATGTGGGGAAGGTTATAATTCTGAGATGCCATATGACAATACATGCTCCCTCTAAGATTAATTTTGGATAGATATTCTTGGTTTTCTTCATGGTTCTTCATGGGGTAATGGAAGACATTAGGAACGATAGTGATTTTTATTACATCCTTATAATCAAAAAATAGTGGATAACTTGAGTGGATTATTGAGGTTTTATAGGACACACTCTAAGTATGTGTCCTATATTTTAGTGGTTCTTGGCAGAACCATCTGGATTTTTTGGAATTCACCAATTCTAAAAGTTAATGGGATACAATTCTAATTGATCCATATGAGGATGTGTATTAAGGCCATGATTTTCAACTTTATTCTAGATAGAGGTTGTTGAAGTAGAAATGGATGTGCTGATTCTCATCCCAAAAACATTGTATCTCATCTAGTTGATTTGAAAGAGATAGCTATGGTGTAGAACATGAATAAATATTATGTGGATTGGAATCATAAATCCTTATAGTTTGATATATGCGACTAAGTGTTTTTTTATATATTTACTTGATTATGGAATTATCATATTCGAAGTAGGTGAATATTGGTGATCGGGTATTGGGTTCAATCAAGATTGTGGAGAGGTTCATCCTAATGGAATTTCGATTCACTCATCCACATAGATACAATTAATTTCATGATTTTTCTTCATGTACCTCAACTTTGGTGGTACATTACTGGTCTATATCCTAATTTTGATGATGATTATATAAATATTAAGGAAAATAAATCCTTTTTGGATAATATAGTTTGTATTGTGGATTGATTAAATAAAACACTTCATTGAAAATTAGTTCCTCTTGTATGTGTGCATTGGTAGCATTTATATGATCAGCAAGAAATATGGGAGCAGGAATCGGACATTCTATCCTAGTGCCTGGGACTTCTTATTGTAGATGTCGAGTGAAGGATATACAAATATATAGAGAAATATATATATATCATGATGTGGTGAGGTTTTAAGACCCCACACTGGTTCAAGATACATACCGCTTTAATTTTTTATTAAATTTCCTCACTTTTTATTTTGTAGAGTTTCTAAGGGAGTAGGGGCGTCTCATGGTTGACTCAAGGGTTTGGGGATCATAATTTGAATTTTTGAATAATGAAAATTGGCTGAATGGTTAGCACATGGTTTTTTTCAACCATGCACCACTACCATATAGGGTTATAAATGGAGGAGTTTGATTTTTCAATCCATGAATAGGGGGATAGAAAACCAAGAAATATGTGGAATTTATTATATAGAAAATTGGAATAGTTTATCTAACCAATAATACAAACATTCAATGTGATGGGTTTTTGGACATTTGATTTCATACTATTGGTCCATGGTTTGGGAAAATGTGAGGCCAAACCATGTGCCCTAGTAAAAAGTTAAACATTACCATACTACTCTTATGAAACTAACCCTTTATTATAAGTTTTCCAGCACCTTTTATAAGAATTGTTTTTCTTTTATCTATCATATAAACCTATAATATCTTGGGTGGATCTCCATAAATTATCCTCTATTTTCACTTTAATATATCACATTTGAATGATTGTGGTAAGTTTATCACTCCACTGCCTTATAATCTAAAAATTTATTTCCTTCTAAATATATTATTCCTTGGTTAATATAAATACCATATTTTATGGTTTTTGAAAGTTTTCTCAATATATTGCATTTTATATCAAACTAGAGTCTAATATCCAGTGAGTATAACCCATATTTTCTAAGGTAGGAGGTCTCATTATTTTCCCTAATGGTTTCATTTTATTATTTTTTTTATCATGTGCGGTCACGCATACCCATCATATTCTTGAAATAAAATTAATCTATATTGTGTAAATATTATTATTTTATCCTATAATCTAGTTTAGATTTAGAAAAGTAATTCTGTTGGATTGGACCATTGTTGAATTTATTATAAATAAGGTTTTTTATAAGTCATGTTAGTGGGTAAATTGAAAAGGGAAGTTAGTGATTACCTTATTGATAAAATAATTTACAATGTAATTTGGTATTCATATATTAAACTTTAGGATCCCCTTAAATTATATGTTCATGGTTGGTTTATTTTGAATTTTATTTGAATCTAATTACTGAACTTGGATTATGTTATATAATTATTTAATATGTGAACTTTGAAATAATTACTTGTTTGGAAGCCATATATATAGATATTGTAATAGAATTCCTTAGTGGACCAGACTGGATTACTTATAATTGATATTGTCATGTAATTCCCTAGATAAACCATAGATTTTAATATGTTATAGAATGACTATATAAATATATTAGATTCTGTATAGATCTATTACCACAAAATTCCAGGGTGTGTCTCCATCTTGGATTTAGGTAATGTCTATGCTTATCAAATTCCATGGATTAATGTCATGGATTAATGTTATGTATCATTATCAATGATTCGTGAGGTATATACATGTAGAATGTCATGTGATGATCTCATTATTTTTGGATTGATTTATATTGGTATTGAATACCTTGGGTGTGTGCCTTGGATTCTAATCAAGACATGCCTCTAAATGTGATGGGAATACCAATGAGCTGAGACTAGCTTTTTGATTGGCCATAGGAATTATTAGAAAGTAATTATCAGATGATTCATATGGATTACTTTGGTTAATATGGACGTGGATTCCTCAATAAGAACATTATAACCAAATTAGGATAAGATGCATCTTACATGTTTAGATACTTGCGTAGGCTGAATTAGGTAGCGCTAGCTCGAGTTCTCCCCATGAGACCAAAGTCTAGACATTGTTTCATTTCTTTCAATTTTTTTATTATTGGTACCATATACTTCACCGATATATTGATCAAAATTATTCTTGACATGTCATAACTGATTCTTATTATACATCATTGGTTCTAGCCTACTAAGTCGTAATCACACCATTATCAGGAGGTCATTTGGTACCCAAACTGACTTCATGGATAATGGTTGGAATAAGGTCAAGCACCCACCTGCTAATGCAAGATATTATTCCAAGGTATCTATTTTGGACCAAAGTTCAAGGATAGAGATTGAGACTTCTGGGTTTTTTTACCATTTGGTTTTTCCATATTTTTAACTTTTGGGGATTAATATACTACACCATTATAAGGGACCATATCCTATTATCCCATTGATATTTTTTTGGTGCTAGAGGTAGCTAAAAGATATTCCAAGATGTTTTTATAGAAATTTATTAAAATTGAAGTTTCATTGCCAAAAATGGTATGGATGTGGTGTGGATCTTTATATTGTGGGGTAGTGTATGTGGTTGTGGCATTGAGCTAGTGGTGATGTCGTAGTAACTTGAGGAACCACTTACAAATATTGCATGGTTGTTTCATGCACTTTAGTTTGTTTTTTATTGAGGATTTTCATGGATAAAAATCTACTGCCTCTTTTGGGGTAGTGGTTCCTTGTGCTTGAGCCGTAGAATAGACGTCGGTTGGTGAAGGGGTCCTTCATCATAGTGCTTTGTGTTGTTTCATAACTATTATATCCATTTTTATAGGATCTTACCTTGGTCTCTCAGATGTACATTTGACTCGTGGGGTTGAGTATTGGTCTCTTGGGATACACCATATAATTTCAAATGTCATGGAGGGTTTTGGTGTGGTCCTAGGGGTTTCATCGTAGTCTTCTAAAATTCTCCCTCATTTATTTACACTGACCGCCATTCGAATGTAATTTTATCTCAATCCATCCACAAAACCCCTAGGTTCACCAAGGTCATTTTTTAAGATATTTTAATCCCCTTTATATAATTATTGATCATATCTTCCTACGTTCAATTACCATCAATCTAAGGTATTTTCTACCTCACTTTTCCTATATTTTCTTCAAGGATTGATATTTTTTTATCATGTTTCCTCATACCATGTTAGGGTGTATTCTCTCAATAATTATAATGTTTTTATTGGTTTTATTTTGAATATATATGGCATGGATTCCATAGAGGGAATAAGTCTCTTTCAATATTTATGACTGGAGATTCGTGGCATTTATCATTTATCATGTGAATAATGTTCTCTCTTTCGAGTTAAGTGACTCATTGCCTATCTTTTATTTACATGAAATTTTAAATTACCATGGTTAAGACCTTTTGATTGAAGTATAGTTATTCTAATAATTATTTGAAGTATATTAATAAATAAATTGGATAGAAATATCATGTTGATGTTTAATATATTCATTATAGTTTTCCTATTTATTTAAAATATAGTGTATATATTACCCCTCTCTTTTCGTATATTAACATTACATAAATTTTTCTTTATACTTAAAACATTAAACCAACATACATAAAATGATAATACTAGTCTAGTAATTATGGAAGCATGTAAACATACACATTGGAACATAAGTGAGCTAAATTATCTCTCATTAGGATCTTCACGACTAGCACCTTTCTCTGACACATCAAACATAATACATATCTTCATAAATTGGGAAAGGAAACATAAAAAGGGGTGAGTTCAGATTCTCAGTAAGTGTAAAAATTGTATAAAATTTAGAATAATATTGAGCATAAGGTTATGAGAACAAGATTATGGAATTAGGATATCATACCCTCTATATCAAAGATCATATACATGAATCATGTAATAAAGATTGGTAGTTCAAAAGACATGAATCATAAAGAAATAAATAACATAATCAATGAAACAATAACATATGAATAAGTCATAGAATTGTTCCAAACATATAATCATGTAAAAATTATTTCCATAGTAGTCCAGGAATTGTCCCCAATGCCATTATAGTAGCATAAAATCTCCACCCAAAATATAATGGTAGTCATGGTTCACTTTTATGGCCATATTAGTAGAATGAGTTCACTCATCATACATTATTGGTATTCATTGTTCAATCCCATGGAAATATTAGAAGTCAAGGATCAGTCCCATGACTATCTTAGTCTATATCTTGAGATATAAATCTTTACCCAATGCATTGGAGGGAGATATAGTTCCAACCCATCTCATAATGAAATCTTACAAAAATGTTCCACAAAATTATAAATTTTTATATCATAACCCATGAATTGAAATGGGTATCAAAAAACATGTAATAATATCATAATATTTGAAAAAACATTTTTGTTTCATAATTGTTTCCAAATCACAGCCAATGAAAAGAAGCGGGTATTCAAAGTATATATGTTGTGAAATAGGCACGGGTTTTATAAACATCATTCCATCAAAACATAAAAAATTCATAGACACGATATTAATATAATAATTGAATCAATTACCTAAAAAGGAATAAGTAACACCAATAGATTTCATTATATATGGGAGATAATTTTGATGAATCTTTTACAAACATTTCCTGAGGAAAAAAACCTTTCTTATTTAAAAATGCCATTTAAAACATAAAACCTCTTCAAAAACATTTTGATTGAAAATAGATTTTGAAAACATACATTGGATACTTTGAAAATAATAAAACATTTTTATAATTTTTCCTATGAAAATGTTCTTAAAGGATAATTTTCCAACATTTTTGAAACTATTTATGAAAAATAACATATTTCCTATTGAAAAGATATATATGGTAAGATTATTCTTAGAAACCTTATCTTAATTATCTTAAGTACCAAATATTTAAAAATGGTACTAATATATAGAGATATACTGAATAAATAGAGGATAAAGATACTCATGAGTGTTCTTGAGAGATGGATCATAGTATTTTCTCAATGGAAGCATAATCTTAAATAATCTAGATAAAAGATGATATTTTTTCAATAAATTATTACCATATAGTAACATGGTATCATACTCTTCATGTAAGAAAATGAAATTACATGAAGATTAAAATATCATGAATTGAATAAGATTCATGATATGAGTTGGAAAATAGAATTATATACATCTAAGAATATAATTTAGTTTTATAAAACATCATGAGTCTCAAAGAAGTTAAATTTAGAGAGAACTATCTTACCAATTTTGTAACTTTTGAAACAAAAATCCTACGAAAGAAAGGTCATAGAATGGATATGTAAATACCCACAAACATAAGAGTAAGAATTAATTAATACAATAATATTTTTATATACACTCTGAAAAAGGAATGAGTGGATAACATATAATGAATCTCATGGATATAAAATCTGAGATGAAATTCCCTTACCTTGTCTCTTGACTCTCATTGTACTTGTACGAACATATTCTTATGCACGTTACTCCTTTTGGTTTGATTTAAAGGGATTGCATGGATTGATTTTTTCCCAAGTAGAGGCTTCTATGTTGAGAGTACGGATGTTGAGGGTAAATTGGGGTATATCTGGTTGATCCAAAGTGTCTTGAGATGCGTGATGATGTGGGAGGAGAGGAGACCGTTAATAGTGTAGGAGGAGTGGCACTCTTGTAAATTTTGGGAAATGGAATTCCACCCACATTTTTCTCATGGAAAGTCGATATAATAATAGACCAAATTCTATACAAGTGATTATAGTGTCTAAATATGTCTATCTAATGGATTTTGGATGAGTTTCTATGTCATTTAGACCCTCTAGTTTAACGTTTAGTCTTTATAAAAGTTTAACTTTACCTTAACCAGTGTAATTAATTTTAATTACTTTCAATAATATTTTGTTTTAGTAAGTTATATTACCTTATTAGAAAATATAAATTATTCTAATTCCAAAAATGGAATCCATTTTTTCTAATTCTAACTATATAAGTGGTAGAAATTAATTTAAATTTAATCTCATAGTTTGGTCAACAGTGCGGGTTTTTAATGTAAAAACATAAAAAAGTGTTCTATGTTTTTATGTTGAATTTAAAATTGAAATTTATTCCCCTGAAATAAATTAGGTTAATTGATTAAAACATAATCTAATTAAAATTTGAAACCAATTTAAAATTTAATTTAATACTACAAATAAATTTGATATAAAAGAAGTTTTGAACTTATATTCAGTGTTTTCACTATTCATCCAAAAATGAAGTTTCTCGGAAAAATCCCAAAACATCATACTATGATAAATATGATTCTAAATTAAAAAATGAATTTTATTTCATAAAATCAATACTCTAAATTTTTCTCAACTAAATTTAATTATTATTCATAGAAGGAAATGAAAATTAGTTCATTTGAGAAAAAATTATTTAAAAAAAACATTATATCATTCATTGTCAATATGTTTTATTTATGTAAAACAATAATAAAAAATATTTAAAAATCAGTTATTAATATTAACAATACTATCTTTAATGTATATTTTATAACTATATTTTTAAAATAATTATAACCAAAAAAGTTGTTTTGTAGAAACTCAATGTTACATGTAATGTACGCCAATGTCAGTTTTGCTTGAAACGTATGCCAAGTAAGTGTTGTGTGTAATGTATTCCATGTCTGTGTTCCATGTAATGTATGATTACTTAGTTATATGTGAAAGGTATTTTTAACTTATTTAAATGTGAGATATTAATTAAAATAAATTAATTAGATGAAAAAATAAAAAAATGGTCTATAAAAACTCTGGGTGTTTCATTCTATCACCCTTAAAATAAATTTCACCCTTAAAATTTGTCATTCAGGTAAAAAAAAATTAGTATCCTTATTCATCATCATATTCTCAAGTTCCCATGTATATTCATATAAATATTTATTTCTCCACAAAACATTGAATGGGTGAGTGGTAATGTTTCTTAGAACATTATCAGAATGATCTATAATTTCAACTAGTTGTTCCTTATAAGAAGGATCATGTTCCAGTGGTATGACCACAGAGATAAATACATGTTAATTAATAGGTATGTAATTACATATATTAAATATATGGAACACATAATGTGATTAATTGATAATGCATAAGTTCCATCAAATAGGTTTCTGTCTAGATACGATCAAGAATCTCCAAGGGACCAATATACCTAGGGCATAGTTTCCATTTCTTTCCAAACTTCATAGCCTTATTCCAGGGAGAGGTCCATATAAATTCCTTCTTTATAACTTCAAATTTTATATCATGTAATCTCTTGTCATCATAACATTTATTCATTCTTTTAGGTACCTTGATATGTTGCTGAATGAATCTAACATTTTCTTCGATTTCTTAAATGATCTCAGATCCCAATAGATTTCCCTCTCCAACCTCATCCCATAATGTTGGAGCCCAAAATTTATTTCAATAGAGGTCTTCATAAGGTTCCAACTAAATTCTTATGTTAATGATATTGTTTTTTGAAACCTCAATTATAGGAAGGTGTTTATCCCAACCAACATTGAAATCCATAGAACTAGATCTCAACATATCATCTTGGGTTTGAATTGTTATTTCAGACTAACCATCTGTCTGAGGATGATAACCAATGCTAAAAATCAATTCCATATCATGTGTGTGTTAAATGATTTACCAGAACATAGTGGTAAACCATGTATCACATTCATATGTAATAGAATGTGGTAATCCATGAAACCATACCACTTTCTTAATGTATATTCTTGAAAGTTGATCAAGAGAGATGTCTTCTCTGATAGTAATAAAGTTTGATGAATTTGTAATGAAATAAATTGTCACCAATATAACATTAAACACTTTATATGTTTTTTGTAGGCCAATGACAAATTGCATAGTGATGTTCTCCCATTTACATTCTGGTATGAGTAATGTATGCAACATACCCTTTGACTTTTGTCTTTTAAACTTAACTTGTTGGCTTACCTAGAACTTAGAAACATACCATATGTTAACCACCTTAATTACATCCCACCAGAGGTATTATTTCAAGTCCCTATGCATCTTAGTTCTTCCTAAATTAATATATAATAAAGAACTATGAGCTTCCTCTAATAGATACTTATTCAAATCTGGTTTGTAAAGAGAACATACGCGATTCTTGAATCATATTATTCCATCCTGATCAAGTATAAACACAAAACATTTATAAATTTCTTTTTTAGATATTTATCTTTCATATATTCCACCATAATCATTAAATGGATAGAGGGTTGAATATTTAATTGATAAAGATGATATTTCTCCATTTCCATTAGGATTTCCAACACCATCCATTGAAAATCAATAAATCTTAGATCTTTTGTGATCCTCATCATAGATTAGAAAGCATGATAATTTTGATTCAAACCATAGGCAAAATTATTTATTTCCCAAGGTGGTAATATATTGAGTATTCATAATCCTTTATCAACACTAACAACCTTCTCTAGCACATGTTCAACTCCTTCTATGTGAATATATATTTCAGACTTCTATGATGGGTATATATATCACAATTTTTTCCAAAAATATAATGCCTCCATATCCTTAAATTAATAATTACTAATGATAATTCCAAACCATGATTTCAGTAGTTTTTCTCACAAAATATCAATTTCCTCAAAGCATGAGTGATAACCATGTTATCCGGCATAAGAACATATCCCTATCCCTTTGTGGAAGGATCACTATAGATTTTAAACCCTTCTCAACTACAGGGTAATATAAGCACAAGTTTTATGAATAACATTTTCTTTATTTCCTTTAAATTTCCCTCGTATTCATCACTATAGAGGAACTTCACACCCTTCTGAGTAAACTTGGTCAAAGTATTAGACAATCATGATAAATTCTCCACAAATTGTCGATAATATCCACCTAAACCAAGAATTCTATGGATCTAACCCACCATGGTTTGTCTACGCTAGAATTAAATATTCTCCATCATTTATGGATCTACTAATACACTATCTCTTGATATTATGTGACCTAAAAATAAATCGTTTTGTATCTAAAATTCAAACTTTGTTAATTTTCCATGTAGTATCTCCTTAGGGTTTTTAATACAATTATTAAGTGATCTTAATTATCTTTCTATATATTTTAATAGATAATAATATCATCTATAATGACTACCACAAACTATTCAAGGTGATCTATAAATACTATATTCATCATATCTATGAATATTAAAGGGGCATTAGTATGACAAAAAGGCATCACTATATATTCATAGTGTGCATAAATTTTACGCAATGTCGTTTTGGGTATTTCATCCTTCTTGAACCTCAATTGATTATATCTAAAATGAAGGTAAATCTTGGAAAAGTATTGATCTATGTTCAATTGATCAAACAAGTCCTTATTACAAGGGAGAGGATACTTTTTCTTGATTGTGATCTTGTTCAACTCCTAATAATCAATGAAAATTTACATTGATCCATATTTTCATCACAAAAAGAACACATTAACCCTATAATGACACACTAGATCAAATAAATCCCTTATCAATGATTTCATAAACTTGCTTCATTAATTACATCAACTCAATCAGGGCTATTCTATAGGGATTCATTGAAATTTGTGTAGAACAAGGTAAAATTTCTATTAAAAACTCAATGTCTCATTTTGGTCGATGGCTAGGAAACTTATCCAGAAAGACATCCAAATATTCTTCAACAATAAGAATATATTTGATGTCTCTTTTCTCAAAAAACATTTAGATAAAAAAACCCTTCTATATGGGAATTCATATCAATACACTAGATGTAATATCCATAGGAAGTCCATGTTTATCATCACATTGAGAGATGATCATAGGTGGGTTTGAAATATCAAACGTAACTTCTCTTCCCTAAAAATTTATTTTGGATTTATTAATACAAAATAAATACATTCCTAATAAAATATAAAATTCATCCAAATGAAGAATGAAAATATTTTCAAGAAGCACATTCCCACAACCGTCAGCCTGAGAGGAATAATAGACTCAGGATGCAATCATCGTACCATTAGGGGTTTTCACTGCTAATTCAATATATAATAATTTTGGTGGAATATAAACACACTTAGAAAATTAATTAGATATGAAAGAGTTGGTATATCTAGAATCTAATAATACATTATCAGTTCAATAGTGTATAGTAAGTATACCTTTCACCACATCGATATTGCACCCTTTTTAGAAATAGCGATTTCATGAGATTTACCATTCTCCCTTAGCTTAAAAGTTTTTTGACATCATTCATAACCAATTACCCTTGGGATTGGGAATTGGTTACCATAATTACAATTCTCTTTACACTTGTATTACTGAATTGTAGGTGGTGCATTTTGTTTCCCTTTTTGTCCATTCTCACCATTAGATAACTTCTTCCCATCACTTATGTAATCAAATTTTAGATGGACTTTCCTTCCATACTTAAAACAATTATTAGACCACATAAGAAAATTTTCTCCATTATTTTTCCTACATATATATCAAAAAGGAAATATCTTCTTATTCTATTCTTGGTTTTTAAATTACCCTTTGAACTCCATCTCCCTTTTTTTCAAAACCATGAGATTTATATGTGACTCCAACTTCCATTGAAACCATTATTGAACAATGCACAGTCTCTTCACATCTACTAAAGTATGTTATGTCCAATTCCAATTTGAGAATTGGATTTAATCCACTGAACAACATTCCAACATTATTTTTGGGTAGGAGTATATTCTTGAATTTTACCTTAAATGTCTAGTGAAATTAGCCTTATAGATACCCACATATTCATCATCCCTTGGCTTCAACTGAATAAACTATTTATCCGTCTTTGTACGAAGATTTCTAGGAAAGTACCTATTAAAAAAATAAGTTCTTGAACTTGTCCCAATCCATGTATTTAATTTTATCTAGTTTTCTTATATTCTTAATCAGATTCCATGACTGGTCTGTTTCACCTTCGAATAGATTAATGTCTAGAGTTACTTTTTTATGCTATGAACAATACAAAATAGAGAATATATTTTTAGTAGTACTGATCCATTATTCAGGGAAAAGTGGATCATAATACCCTTTGAAATAATTGGTATGTTTTCTCATTAAAAAATCAAAATAATGGTGTTTCCTTTTTTTCTAATTTGGGAGTCCACCGTGATTCATAAATTGAGAGATTTGGGTGAGCAAAAAAACCGGATTTTGCATTCCATCTCTGATAGAATTTAGTTTCCCATGAGGAAAGTCATTTCATTTTATAAGTAAATCAGTATTAACATGGTTCTTTTGGGTTCCAACCATTGACTAAAACAAAAATTATATAGAAATAAATTTTTATCAGAATTAGGAACCACATAATCATGAAAAGTAACTTATAGGATGTCTATGTTATGATACCTTACTTAATAAATGAAACCTTAGCTTTTTCCTAGGTTATTTATGAAAAAATTATATTTAAATCCTTCATGATGGTTCATGATGATTTTATGAATTTATAAATCATAATCTCAGAGTGTGTCAAACCAGGTGCATATTAGGGACCATTTTCATACACCAAGTTAACCTGAGTCAGGCTCGAGACACATTATTATTGTTTTTACTCATATATATTTATGTTCTAAAACATCCTCTACTTTAATATCATGTTATGGATTTATTCCAAGGAAACCACTCACTCTATCCTTTACCAAAATTTTGGTACATTTTTCAATAATTTTCCCTTATCCATAGTCTTATCCTTAGACATGCCTAGATGGTTATTACTATGATTTTCTTATCTTAGATTCCAATGGTTAAATAAACCTTTTCTCTGATACCAACTATAATTTCCATCTATTTTCATACATTAAAATTAAATAAAATTTTAGTAATACTTAACACATTATATAAACAGATGCTCAAATATTGTATTAGTCTAGTTCCATTGGAAACAGGGAAACTATGGTACCTAAGTGAGCTACATTATCTTCTACTAGGGTATTCTTTACTAACACCCTTATTAGAAACATAAAACATAATGCATATCATTATATCATAGGAAATGAAACATAAAATTGGGTTCACTCAGATGCTTAGTAAGGTTAAATCAAAGAGATATGTAAGCATAATCATTAATATAAGGGTATAAGAACAAGATCAAGAAAATAAGAAATCATACCCTACATATCAAATATCATATACATGAATCGTGTAATAAATATTGGTTGTTAAAAATATATGAATTATATGAAAATATAGATCATAATACATGAAATAATAACGTAGGAATAATATATAAAACTATAGAAGACTCATAAGAATGTAAAAATGATTTCTATAGTAGTCAAGTCATTGCTTCTAATGCCATCTTAGTAGAAGGGGTTCACTCCTCATACCATCTTGGAAGTCATGGTTCACTCCAATAGCCATATTAGTTGCATCATTTCACTAATCAAACAATATTAGTAGTCATGGTTCACTCTGACTGACAACATAGAAGTCAAGGTTCACTCTCAATAACTGATTATGTCTCATGAGATATAAACTTTTACGTAATTAATTGGAGGGAGATATATGTCACACTCATCTCATAATGATACCACACATATATCTTCCAAAAAATCATAAATATTCATATAATAACCCATGAAATTAAATTGGTATCATTGGTATGTAATCATATCATAACCTTTGAAAATAGGTATAGGTTTCATAATCATTTCAAAATAATGACCCATGAATAGAAGCGGGTTTCAAAAATATATAACCCGTGAAAGAGAAATGGATTTCATAAAAATCATTCCATAAAAACATAACCCATTCAAGGAAACAATATAAAAAGAATCATTGAATCATTTCCCCATATTTGGATGAGTAACACAAATGGATGTCATATTCGATGGTAAATAAATTGGATAGATATTTTAAAATAATTTATTTGGGAAAAAATAATTTCATCTTTGAATGAATATTTTTTCAACGTAAGACCTTTGAAACCCTTTTTCATTAAAAATATATTAGAAATATTATAAAGGCAGCTTCAAAAATAATAAAACATTATTAAAATATTTTTCCCTTGAAAATGATTTTCAAGGATAATTTGATGTCATTTTTGAAAAAAATATTAAACAAAACAGATTTCATAATAAAGAGAGAAATACGATCCAATTATTTTAAAAAACTTTTTTTTTAATTATCATATGCACCAATGAGTAGAAAAATTGTACTAATACATTGAGATATATTTAATAAATAGAGTAGGGGAATATCATGTGTTTTCACTAGAGACAGATCATAATATTTCATTAAAAAAGAATAATAATAAATAATTCCAACAAATGATGAGATTATATCAATAATATATTACCACATGGTAACATGGGATCATACTTTTAATGTAAGAAAATAAAATTATATGAATATTAAAATATCATGAAAAGAAGATTCATGATATAACATTTAAAATAAGAATCATATACACCTAAAAGAGTAATTTAGTTGCATAAAAAATTATGAGTACCAATAAAGTAGAATTGAGACCAAATTATCTTAACAATTTGGTAACTTTTGAAACAAAAACCCCATGAAAAAAAATATATATAATGGATATGTATATACCTACAAATTTAAGATCAATAATCAAATAATACATTAATGGGAAGTATATACACATCTCAATAGAAAATAGTGGTGAACATGGATTTTATCTCAATGAAATAAAAAATTGATATGAAATTCCCTTACCTTCTATGTTGACTCTCGCCATACTCAAATGAACTTCCTCTTATTCTGGTTACTCCTTTTCGATTTCACCAAATGAAATTCCTTTGATTAATTTCTTATTAATGGGAGGATTCTAGTATTAGGTTATAGATTTTGATTATATATTTTGGAAGGGATTGGTTGATCCAAATTGTCTTGAGATGTGTATGGAAGTGGTAGGATATGAGGCCTTTTATAGTGGAGGAGGAGTGGCACTCTTTTAAATTTTGGGAAATGAAATTCCACCCACATTTTTCCCATGGAATGTGGATCCAATAATTTCCCATATTTGAGCTATGTTCTGATAGGATTGAACTATTTACATCTTTATACAAGTTTCTAGGACATTTAGGCGCTTGAGTTTTAGGTTTAGTCATTAGTTAAGCTTAATTTCACCATAATCAATTTAATTAATTTTAATTACATTCAAAAATATTTTTACTAAAAACTATTTTAACATTATTATAAATTAAAAATTATTATTAATCCAATTATGGAATATATTTTTCAAAATTCCAATCACATATTTGGAATAAATTAGTTTCAATTTAATCTCATAGTCGAGTTGGCAATACATGTTTTTAAAGTAAGAACATTTAAAATATTATTGTGTTTTATATTCAATTTCAAAGTGAAATTTATTACCATTACCTAAATTAATTTATTGATAAAAAAATTATGTAATTAAAATTTTAAATATATTTTAAATGTAATTTAACATTATAAATAGATTAGATGAAAAAGAAATTTTGAATTAAAATTAAGTATTTTTCATTATTCAGCCAAAAATGATGTTTCTCAAAAAAAACCATAAGATTTACCCTAATATAATTTCAAAATTATAAATTATATAATTAATTTTATTTTCCAAATCCAATTTCCAAATATGTATAAAATTAATTTTATTGTTTTTCACAAAAGTATATGAAAACTAGTTCATTTGAGAAAATAGTGTTTACCAAAATAAATATATCATTCATTATCAATATTTTATATTTATATAAAAACATTATACAAAATATTTAAAATGATTTATTTCTATTAATGATACTATGTTTAATGTCTAAGTTATAAATATATCATTTAAATAATTATAAAAAAATATGTTCCATGGAAACTCAATGTTATGTGTAACTTACGCCAAGTCTGTGTTGTATGTAATGTACACCAAGACAATGTTACATGTCACGCACACCAAGTTAGTGTTTTTTGTATTATACATTGAGTTGGTTCCATGTGAAAGGAATGATTCACTTATTTAAATGAAATACATTAAGGGAAATTAATTCATTCGAACAAAAGATAAAAAATGGTTCATAAAAACTTAGGTTGTTATAGTGTGAAATCTATACTATACTTTTGTAGAATTTTATTATTTGTGGGTTATTGTGTTGAATTAATATATTTGGTTAAGAACATAATGTAAGAAAATTATAAAGAGTTAATTAAGTGTAACTTATAAGGATATGCTTTTTCTTTTAATTTTATGATATTTTAATTGATGTGAGTGTGTATGTTTAATTGAATCTATTAATCCATCTACTAATGGAATTGATAATGAACTGGATTTGGAATTAGTTTTGATGAAAATAATAAAAAATCATGTTAATTGATATTTTTTTCTTCTCATAGTTATAATGGAACTATATGGTGCACTATTTTGTGTGGAATGTATCTCTAACTTCGGATTATGTAGATCAATATATATTAACAATATTAGAGACTTTATGTGTATTAAATCAGTTCACTAGAACATTAACATTTAGATAATAAAAATTTGTATTCTTTACATCTAAAGCTCAAAAAAACATCATGTTAAATCAAATTTGATATGAGTTTGTTGTGATTTTCAAAACATTAGATTTTAATGTTTTTTGTCTACTCAATAATCTCTCTAATACATTAGTTATTGGGAGATATTATTCATTCTATCTAGAAAATTGGTAGATATTTTAATAAATATATGTTCAGGGGGTGTATAAGTCCTTGGTGTTTTTGAAGTAGACCAATACGATACTCAATGGTGATGTTGGGTGGAATTATAAGGGGTCGGGTTAGAGAAGATAAATTATATCTTTTAATAATCACAGATACTTGATCCCTTTGTGGTAATTTTTAAGAATTATTTTTCATAGGTATTTAAAGGAATTGGGGTAGGAAATTGAGAAATATGGGATATTAAAACCCCAACTCTAGTAATCTAGATATGAAAGTTAATTTTTAACAATGAAAAAGATATAAGGGTTCTAATCTCAAAGGATGAATCTGTTTAGTAATCATGGGGAACCATATAAAAAATGATTCTTGGATTAAATTGGGAATATAATATAAAAAAATGCTCAGCTTCCTTGAAAATTAGTCAAAGAGTTCATCTCCACATCATAGGGAAAGGAAACCAAATAAGGGTGAGGCAAAATTATCATTATGGATAATTTATGTTAGAATCTATGAGGATTAAATAAGGTATAATTAATATGGAAATGTGAATAACATAAAAGACATTCCATTAAATCTTTAACTTGTAAAAAAAATGCATCCATGATTAATATTAATAAAATAATATCTTGGATAATTATAATTAAATTCTCAATTAATGAAATTCTTAATATTGGACGTTATGATCTCATACCTCAAGATATTTATAATATAAATACCTTTTTCTTAAAAATAATTAATCGATACATAGGTATAAACCCAAAAAAACCCATTTAATTTGGCCAACTGATTTATCTAGAAAGGAATGTCAATGTATCAAGGGGAAATCTATAACTAAGTCTCACCCGTCACTACATGTCCAATGCATCCCACATACATTAAATGATCAATTCAATTTATAAGAAACTTTCTTTATTAATAAATATCCTTATTGATTAGAGATTTTCAATTTTTTCAATCATTCCCCCATTCAATCAAATAAATTCCAAAATAAAAAATTTATGTAAAAATATTATATGGATTATGAAATAATCATATCCATGATACAAAAAATGTGAATATTTTCGAGAAATTTAAGGTATATTTATCATAAGAAAGTGAATTCATCCAATAAAAATTAACAACCAATTAATTAATAAGGGATAAGAGATGACCATCTATTCATCAGAAATATAGGTTTTCTAATAATATCACGTTTTTTAGAAAAATAATTAATATGGACGTGAAATTTAAAAAACAATTATTAAAAAATCTCTCTAAATAAATTTAATACACGTATAATAATAAAAATTTAAAAAAATGGTTATGGTTGTGGAGAATTCCATTATCGTCATATACGTTATAAATAATCCTTTTGACTTTTTATAAAGAATAACAAAAAATAAACTTCTAGAAAATATTAGAATGATTCCTTTCAAAAAGATTAAAGATAAACTAAAATTTCAATAATAAGTAATTTGAGTAAATAAAAGGAATTTTTTAAAACCATTAAGAAAAACTTGGACATTGAAGAATAATATATCCCATAAAACGAGAAATAATATCAATTTTTCATTTAAATATTTTATTGACTTATTAAAGTAAAAAATATTTGAAATTTAAGGAAAAAATATTGAAACTCTTTATATATCTACATGATAAAAAATCAATTTATTTAAATATGTATAGGCTAAAATATACCTTCAAATAAAATAAGAGAATTACCGAAAATAGAAATTTAATTATAAAATATTACTTCTTTGGTAACATTTAATTTGAAACCCATTGATAAAAAAATTATTTAAAACATTAATAACCCTAAATAAATATTTATTCATGTTATATTCATCAATGCTGGAGTATACACACCATGTAAAAGTTAATTGGTGTATGATAACAAATGTATCTCAATGGACTGTAAATTGAGATGAAATCCCATAACTCATGGTTTATATAATTTGAACATGATTTAAACTCCCCTATAATGGTTTTAAACTTGTATATAATTATTAATATAACCATATTTATATTTATAATATCATATATGATCCTCTTATAACATATTATCACTCATTCTCTAATAATATTTCATTATTAACATTGTTTTGGGTGTCAACTGCTTCGTTGTCTCATATATGTTTTATCATTGATGTCCCAGATCTTGTAAATATGATATAGACAATCTTATACATAATTTTATTATGTTATAAATAAAATATTTACTCATTATATATATTGTTATAATCATTCTTGAATGTTGTAAATGGAAAATGAATCGCATCGCATTATGGAGACGGTAGGTCGCACATACGCTAGAGCGACGATATCGTTTACTTAATGGGTGAAATGTTAAATAATTTAATGATAAATTAATTTTAAAGAATAAATATAATTACATAAGTATAAATATTTATTAATTATGTCCATTATTATTACTATCTTTGTGATTTATTGATGGAAAACAATCACACCGGTTCGCGAGGCGATAGTCTACTGTAAAGACGAGTGATTGTTCTGTTTCATATTTAATAGACCCATATATTGATAAATATTATATCATAATTATAATAAAATATTATTACATGTTGGAGAATGTTTATTATTATATTTTAATTGTTAGTACATAATTAAATATGGTCAAATAATAATTAGAAAAAGAAAGATCTTATTGAAGATAAGTACCTTCGCATTGAAGAACCTACATAAAATCTCGTATTAAGGACCGTAGGGTCAGTGTTTTTGGAATTCCATAACATCTATAATTTGAATAAATATTTTTGGTTGTTATTTATTTATAATTTACTTGAGATAAATGTCCTGATATGTGTGAATGAGTGAGGGAAGGGGTTCCCTTTTAGAATTGAGGTTAGTGGCACACTTGGGATTTTCTAAAGTTTTTTAATAATTTCATTACACTTTCATGGACATATAGATAAAAAATTTATCCTATTAGAATAATAAAAGTATAAGGATGAAATAAAACCAACTAATGGGGATCAATATATTTTTCATTTCATTTTTACACTTATATTTATAGAATAACTTCCCAATAAAAAATATTTTTAACTTAATCTTAGAAATAGATTTTGACTGCTTTTAAAATTCATTATGACCAAAAATTAAGATGAATATATTACCAAATATTATTTATCCTAATTAAATATATTGAATCCATTTTATAAAAATTTTATTTTTATAAGAGAAAGAGTTTAGTTTATAAAATAAACACACAAGTCGTGTCGAAAAATGGTTTTTCAAGAAATCCATTGTTCAAGAAAAAGATTATCTTATATTAACTATATGATTATTAAACATAATTTCATGGATTTAAATTATTATTTTTAGTTTTATGATATATAAATTTTATTCACATAATTCATCATTGAATATTAAATTATATAATTAAAACGGGAATCCATTATTCAGTTTTCTAATGGTTTTATGAAAAATATCAATTTTTACCTCCAAAGGACCTTATCATTGTTTCTATAAAATTGATAGTTGATAAATTTTTTATTCAAAATAATATAATAAATTATTAAAAATATAATGAGAAATAATCCAATACTTCATTTCCAATTATATATAAATGATTATTTTTTAGGGAAACTATTAAAAAATCAATCTATACTTATTTTGATCGAGTAAGTTCAAAATCGATATTCATCATATGAAATATTAAAATGTGCATTGTATTATATTTTTATTAAAATATAAATTTAATTTACTATAATTCAGTCTTGTGTGTTACATTCTTCCCTATAACACCCTATGTTTTTATGAATTAATTTCTTTCAAATAAATTAAATATATTTGATGGCTTGCATTGCACGGTACATAAAGATAAGCATTATTTAAACACAACACCAAGTTAAGTGTGAACTATATGAAATTCCATGAATATATTAAGTAATAGTAAAAACCAATATTATATTAAGTTACATCAAACACTACATTTTCCTTGGGTTATACACAATATCGTGTCCCTTTGATAGCTTGTGGTACGTATCGGAATGATTTTGACTAATCTACATTATATTATTATTATTATTTTAAAATAAAATTATTTTTATCACCTATCCATTAGAATTAATGTTATGAATAACAATAACTAAATAATTAAAATATGCTTTTCACATGTTTACAAAATTAATTCTTTGGTTATCAATTAATTAATAATGAAAATAAAAACCAATTTCATTTAAAGGATGTGTTTCTATAAAAAACTATTTTTCATGACCACAAAGCTGTTTTGCCAAAGTAAAGTAAATAAATCACTATTTTATAGAGATATTAATGAAATATACATATTATAAATAAAACTAATTGTTTCAAAATTCATTAATTATGTTTTATAAACATAAAATAAGAACAAATACAATTGTAGGCCTAAAAAAGCTATTTATTTATAAAAGCCTACTTTACTGCCTTTTAATGGAAGGATTTATTCCAAAAAAAATTCAAATGTTATAATTTTCAGTTGAAAAATAAAATTTACTTTTTAAATTGTAATATAATAATTTACTATGGTTAAATTTTATTATTTTTCTGAGAAGTATGTTTTATTGGTGAATATAAAATAATGCGGATTTTTTATTGAAAATTTCATTATCATCTAATTTATTTATAGAGTTAAATTGTATTTTAAATTGGATTTAACAAAAAAAATAGGTATATTATAAAATAGTAAATCCAATTTCAATCATTTTTATTAATTTCACATTAAAATATTATACAAAAATATTTCAATATTTTCAAATTTTTACTTTAAAAACTCATTGACTCATCTCAACTAGAGGATTCATTAAAAATTAAATTCTATCACTTGTATGATTGTAATTTGGAAAAATGGATTCCATATATTTAATAGGAATAATTTATAATTTCCATTATAGTTAAATTATATTTTTTTCCAAAAATGGTAGTGTAAAGAATTAAAATTAATTATATTGATTAATTTAAAAATAATTTTACTTGGTGGTTAAACATAGAATATAATTTGTAAAAATTCCACAACACTTGTCCAACACCTATTTACTAGAATTATTTCAATCATTATGAAATTATCTCTAAACATATGAGTATTTTAGAAACTATTCCATCAAACTACTCGATATAATATAATCAAAAAAGAAAATACAAAAAATGTACATTTCTTTCCTTTTAATTTCTATAAACAATTGGGGAGAAGAAAAACTAACATAGTTTGGGTTATTATTATTATTTTGAAACATAACTTTTTTTAATATAATAAGAATTTATCTATAATTTTTAGATATGATATAATTACAGTAAATGCTTAATAAATGAAAACGCATGCATTATTTGGTTACTAACAAAATAGAATAAATTGGTATTAAAAATTATTAAAAGCAAATAAAATTGATATAATTATTTTGTTCTATTATTTATTTTGATAAATATTTCATTTTAAATATATTTTATCTTAAAATATTCAAATTAAATTATTTTATTGATATTTTGTTAAAATACCAAATAAATTAATAAAGTCGAATATCATATTAATGCTATTTTATAATAATTGATAATATATTAATTCATATAAAATTACTAAAAATTCTAATTTATTTAAATTTAATTTTCAATATTAGTAAATGTCAAATATTCTCTATTCAAGTAAAAATTATTTGGTTATAATTACTATATTGACTATTAAATAGTTAAAAAACATTGTAAGTGTGGTTATGGTTTAAGAATTATTTTTTTCATGTTACACGTGCTAGTGTTAAAATTTATTCCCAACACACATATTATATTTATTTTATAAATTATATTACTTATTTAAATTATTTTTTTATAAATTATATACCTATTACCATTTAATTTTATCCTTAATAGATAAAATACATAGGTTATAAAACTATTCACCTTAATAAAATCCAAAATGTTAAACGTTTGTAAACATAGAAGTTGAGTAACATCATTATAAAAATGAACTTATTTTTATTTTATTTTTGAGGTTTGGATAGAAATTTAATTCCATAAACTCTATTATATATAAATTTTGTTGGTATATGAGGGAATTAATACATCCTAATAGTGAATACTTTTGAGTATTTCTAAGAATGCAACTCCTCCTCAACTATAAAAAGAAACTCACTCCCTGCACATCTTCACACCTATAAAGAAATTTGGATCATCAAAAACCTACCCAAAAAAAACTCCCAATATCTCTCATATCATATTATAATCCTCAATTTTGGAACAAATCAAACCAAGGAAGTCCTTGGATTCAAACAAAAATAAGTTTCCCGAAGAAGAGGTAACTTTTTTTAATGGGCCCTTTTATTTAATTCATTTACCCCATCCTTAAATTATTTTTATATTATGTTGATTTAATGACATAAATATCATAAATATACTTATATTTTGTTAATCTAACGTTATAACCTACACCTTCACACACTTACATCAAATGAGATATGCAATCATCATTCATGTGTACAGTAGAACCTCACGAATCGATGTCAGTCATTCATCCATTACCACCTTTTAAGGTTGTGAATAATAATGGAATTAATATTTTTATATGATATATATAGTATTTGTGATTTATTTTTTATTATTTAATTTTAATATAACATATAAATTAATTCTTTCAATTTTCTGGGAATACGATAACACAATTTTTGGATATGTGGACTACCGCCTCCTCAAAGTGATGTTATTCATTTATACATTACATAGAATGTATTGAAGATGGTTTTATTAACCATATATTATATTTATTACATAATAATTATACTTTAATGATAATATATATATACATCATTTAATTTTATTTCTTTTAAAAACACAAGAAACTGGAAACAACGTTCATGTGTACGTTCAGCCCACTATCTCCATTAATGGTGTATTTTAATTATTGTTTTTACATTTTTTAGATTATTATATATATAATTAATATATATAATATTAAAATTTTGTTTCAAATTAATTAAATAATTAAATCATGATCTGTGTAATAGTACCAAGAATAAAAAGTCAAAACATGTACTAAAATCAAAGCAGTTATTACAGAAAACATAACTTTACATAGAATTGTTAACAAACAGGTAATATGAAGTCATAATCAAATCATATATGGTTTGATAAATAATGATATATTTTTTTATATATTTATAATAATCTTATATTTATTATACAATAGTATTGAATGTCTATTAAGAAATCAAGTCGTAAGGTGAGGGGATTTCTAGTCTCACATTTATTTCAATGAGACTTATTTCATATTCATCACTTGTTTATTTTAAGTGGTGTATATAATTACATTTATTATATTCAATTTTTTATCCTTAAATTTATTATTTTTTATATATTTATTTTATTATCAATCTTTTACATGATTTATAGTTCAAAAGTTACCAAATCTGAAAGGTAATTTTGTCTTAATTTTTCTTTCTCTAAGACACATGTTATATTATGCACTAATATTACTTTAAAAGGATTATATACTACCCATTGATATATTATAACATGAATCTCCTTATTTTCATGAAATTTTATTCTTTATGTAATTTTATTTCATAATGGGTGTTATGATTCAATGTTACCGAAGTCGTAGGAGGTTACATGTACAATCTCATCATTTACAAGGATTATTTATGCTTATGTTTCAATTGTTGAAATCTAATGATCCATATATAAATAACTAAACTGGTTATTATTATCACATGTTTATTATTGATATATAATTTAAATAATACCATGTTTCTGCTCCTTTTTTACATAATATAATTAAAAAAATGTTTTTAATCAATCTCGATATTATTTCTCTCTTCGGTCGAAAAATCTATTTTAAATAAAAAACATGTTTTCAAATAATATTTTCAAAAATGTTTTTAAATAAAATTTTAAGCTCATTTTCAAGGAAAATTATTTTGAAAAATTTCAATTTTTAAAAAAAATGTTTTAAATTATTTTCATATATTCTATTATAATTTAACAATTTTATTTTTAAAGAAAAAGGATTTAAAATTTTCTTCTATTTTTAAAAGTGTTTGTTAAAGAAAAAAAGATATTTTCCTCAATAAATTTTTTTAGTTAATTTTTCAAATTTATGTTCCATCTAATATGACCTCGTTTGATATATTTTATGCTTTTGACGGGATATTATCGATGGACGCAATTTTTTGTCTTTATTTTAATGGTTAGTGTTTAATATTTCAAGTTATTTATAAAACCCATTTCTCTTCCAAATGTGATATCATATTAAAATTGTTATAAAACCTTATTATTTTCATAGGTTATAATCTAATGAAATGATTATGAATCTTGTCTATTTTCCATAGGTTATGGTATGATTAAATTTTTAATGATTCCCTTTTCATTTTATGAGTTAAGATGTGATGAATGTTTATTATCTTATTTCACACATATGCAATATTTCATTATGGGATAGGTGGGACCTATATATCCCAAAAATTCATTGGGTAAATATTACTATCTCATGAGATAATGATGGGAAACATCTTGATAATATTGATCCACTATGTGAATAAGGTTTAACCTTATCCACTTGGGGAAGAAGGAATAACCTAATTGATCATGGGAAGAATATGTAACCTGATCCACCATAAGAAAAGTTTTGGGACTAGGGATGGTGGTGTGTTTGAACCAGTAGTTGTATCCCCCATGAAGTTCGCTGATATGTTTTTGAAATTATCATTGACATATAGAAAAAAAATTTCTATTCATATATGTATACTACAAGTTTATGTATTATTCCAAGGTTTTTCTCTCATTACTCATATTCTAAAACATCTATACGATTCATCTCTTATGAACTATCATTATTTATTATATGATTCATAAATATAATATTTTATATTAAGGGTATTATTTTCCAATTTTATGCCTATATTATCATAACCTTTTATTTATTCCATGCTTTCATACCTTCCTTGTTTACCCTTACTAAGAATTTGAGATCACTCTTTTTAGTGTTTCCTTTCCCCAGGTTATGAAGAAATAATTTTAATAGGGTATTATCTTGATTATTACCAATAAGGCAGATATATATGGGATATGTTGGAGATATTTCACTATATGAGAATATTTCAATTACATATTTTTAAATACACTAAACTATTATAGTCCTCATGCATATACTTTTGGAATGTTCTAGATATTAATATAAAATGATGTAATATCCGTGTATGTTCATTATGGGTCACTATAGTTGGTTTCAATTAAATGGTTTAGTCAACCATTAGAAATTATGATGATAAAACATTGGTGAGGTTCCAACATATATTTTAAAGGTTATGTTTAGTTATGTATATAAAGATAAGTCTAAGGATGAGTTAATGTTTAGGAAAATATTTTGGAATTATGGTAAATGATTGATAGATTTTTTCCAAGAAATTACATCTCTTTCTATGTACTACAGGAATATTTTTTTCTTGAACATATGTTCATAGGGGTAACAACCACCAAAAAAATTATTTCTTTCTAGAATCGATCGAGAATTGGTGTATGAAAATAGGCCTTTATACAAACCTAGTTTGACACTCCTGAGGGATATTTTTTTGTAAATTTACAAACTCATTAGAAACCATAATGTTAGATTTAAATAGGTGATGGATATGAATAAAGTATGATAATATTAAGGTTTAAAATATTTAAGTGAAGTATTCATGATTTATATAACTTATAAGTTATTTTTTATAATTATCTGGGGTTTCACCATGATTATTATTTCTAACACTCTACTTTATAGTTTAATTCAATGGCTGGAACCTAAAAGAACCATGTTAATTCCTAATGTAATGGACAAAGAAATGATTTTCCTCCTGAGCAGTCAAATAATATCAGTGCTAGAATGACAAGTCTTATCGATATTCTCAAACAAATTTCTCAAGCTATGAATCTTTTTAAACGTTCAAAAAAGAAAAGGAGGAAACAATGTTATGTTGAGTCATTCATAATGAAATTTCTAACTTCTTTTAGTGGTTACATTGATTCAGTAGTTGAGGAGAAATGTATTAGTATGACTGAAAGTATATTTTCCATTCTTCAGTTCATAGAGCATGAAAAATACATTTTGGCTAATTATAATTTTTAAGGGGAAGCAGATCATTGGGGGAATCTTATTTAGAACATGAGTGAAAAATACGAAATTGATTTTATATTATGGGAAGATTTTAAGGGGATATTTTTCATTAAGTAATTCCCTATTATCCTATGAAAAATAAATTGATATGGAATACCTTAAGATAAAGAAAATGATGAGTAATATATTGGTACCTATATAGCTAACTTAACAAGACTATCAAGGTATGCTTCGGATTTGATCATCATCCATGAAATAAAATTGATTGATTATTTGGTTACCTAAAACAAAGTATTTTGAAGGACTGGGATATAAGATAATTTAATAGTTATGAATAAGTAATTCAATTTCCGTTGAAGGTTGAAATGGAAATTAGATATTTTCATCATTCCTTTGGTTTTGAAATGAAAAGGACGACCGAGTCTCATGGAAATTCATATGGTGGAATGAAATTTCATACATCTATGTACTAGAAATGTGGGGATAAGAATAAATGGAATTTATTAAATAGAAGTGTTAGGTTATTTAAATGTGAAAAGATATGTTATAAAATCATTGAATTTCAAGATAGTATTAATGGGATGATTAGTGCAATGAAAAAAAAAGATAATTAATACTAATGCACCACCTATACTCCTGTGTTTCAAGTAAAAGTAAATTAGGAATAATGGGAATCAATGCCACAATCTAAGGGATAATATACATGATAAGCCACAACAAACTCTAAGGGTGAAAAAAAAATTTAGAAACTTTTGAAATCACAAGGGATGAACTGAATCATGATAATTAGAGGATGCTTATCCTCCCATCCTTAGTTGGTAATTTCATGTTTTATTTTGTATGAATAAGCCCTATGAAAACATTATTCTCCATATATAAGTGATATTTCATGTAATAATCTCCATTTACATGGATTCATGAATAATAAAATTGTATTTTATATTCTATCGGTACAACGATGAAAACATGTTTCAGATGAATATGTTTCTGGTATAATATAAGAGCTTATTTGAGGAATAAATGGTAAATTATAAGGATTTTAAGGTTAACCATTTTTTTAATTTTTTTAATTAAACATTGGATGAGGTTTTGGAGATTGAAGTATTATTTAACCATATGAAGATTTAATTTTATAGGATAACTTATGAAAAAAAAATTTATATGATAATAATGAATGATTGATTGAATGACATATCATTCTACTTATGCATCTTATGATCTATTGGTGTTTTAGGAAAAAAAATCACCTTAATTTTTAGATTAAAAGATAAAGTGAAATTGTTCAATAAATACAAAAAGGGTGAGATTGGGAAAATAAAATATAATAAAATCATGTAAGTATATCTTCTTGTGAAAAATTATTCAAATTCCGGAAAAGGGTTCGAAAATAAAATTTTTATTGATTATCATCATTACTGATGATATCATTGAACTTTTTCAAGCCTATTTGACTTATCTATTTTTGATAGTTAAATCTCTCATAACCATGTTCTATATCACTCTCTGTCAATATTTGAGGGTAGTTTTTCTCTTTCATGTCCATGTTTTCACTTTCAACCTATGTTCGCTTATGTGGAAACCTACGTATGAGTAACTTTGGGTAGCCGTTATGTTTCTGAATTTTTTTAATAAGTTTTTACTATTCATATTTATGATGTGGTTTTCTATAAAAATAAATTTAATATATTAAACTATTGATAACACAAAAAAATTTTGAGGAAAAATTAATTTTATAGTGGGTAGAATGTAACACCCCAAGTTTTTAGGAATTAATTTTTTTGAATAAATTAATTTTCTTTGATCTCATGAATTGCATGTTACACCAAGTTAATATTTCTGTAAATGCAAAACCAAGTTAAATTTATGCTACATTTAACATCGAGATTAGATTTTATTACACACAACAATGATGTTAGAATAAGTTACAAGAAACAATATGTTTCTCTTGGGTTACACATAATTATAAGTCCCTTTACCATCTTGTGTTACACTCAAGATCGAGTTTTACCAAACTATAATATAATATTAATATTGTTATTAAAAGAATATTATAGTTATCTCATAGCCATTATAATAAAATTTATGAATAATAAAAAAAAATAGTAATATATTGTCTACACATGTTTATAAAACCAATTCATTTGTTATCAAATAATTATACATGAAAATAAAAACCAATTGAATATAAAGGATTGGGTTTTACCAAAAAAAAATATTTTTAGGGCCACAAAGGCATTTTATCTTAAAAAATTAAATAAAACACTGTTATTGAGATACATTAATGACACTTATATATTATAAATTCAAAAAAATATTTACATTCATCTAATAATTTTGAAAGGCATAAAATAAGAACAAAAACCAATTAGGGGCATAACAAGTTATATTTTTTTAAAGGACTTTTTTGCATCCTTTTAATATAAGAATATTTTTAAAAAATGTTACTTTTATAATATTTCATTTTAGAAAAATTAAATAAATTTTGAAATAAAAATATAAAAATTAAACTTGGATTAATTATTGTTATTTTATTGAGAAGTTTCGTTTATTGATGAACAGTAAAAACACTAAATTTTAATTGAAAATGCATTTTCATCGGATTTATTTATGTAGTTAAATAATATTTTTAATTTTTTTAAAGTATAATTTTTACAATTATACATCAAGAAATCCAATTTATGTCTTTTTAATAATTTTCACATTGAAATTTGACATAAAAACATTTTGAGCTTTTTAACGTTTTAGATTAAAAACTCATTATCTCTTCTAATCTACAATATTCGTTTCTAATTAAATTTTTCTAATTATGTGATTTTAATTTATAAAAATGGATTAAATATTTTTAATATGAATAATACATAATTTCTATTATGGTTAAATTAGTTTTTGATCAAAAATATTAATGAAAACAATTAAAATTAATTATAGTGATTAAGGTATAAACAAATTTACTTAGTGGTTAAACATTGAATATAAGGTGGAAAAATTCCCCACAACTTGTCCAAAATAGATTTTATGTACATATTTATATCATTATGACCTTATTATAAAAATTTATAAGTTTTTTGGACACTATTACAATAATTTTACCCATATAATAAGTTAATTAATGAAAAAGACAAAAAATGTACCTTTCTTCCTTTTTAATTTATATAATGCTTTGGGATAGGAAATAACAACATAGGTTCGGTTATAAATATTATTTTTAAATATAAATGATAATTTTATCATAATAATATATAATTTTTAGAGATTATATAATTACATAAAATGCTTAAGAAACACTAACAAAACCATTATTTAGTTAATAACCAAATAAAATAAATGATAATTAAAAATATTAAAAGTGATGAATATTGAATGAATTATTTGGTTAAATTATCTTTTAGAATAATTTTTCATGATAAAATAATTTTAATTTAAAATATTTATATTCCATTATTTTCTTGAATTGTTTTTAAAATTCAATTTAAAGGAATAATGTCAAAATAGACATTAATACTACTGTTTGATAAATAATATTTTATTAATTTATTGAATGTTATAAAAATACATTATTCTGTAAATTTATTTTTAAGTTTTAATAAATTTCAAATATATTACATTCAAGGACCAATTATTCTATTTTGATGAATATATTGACTGTTAAATAGTAAACAACTCGCTTAGCGCGGTACGGTTTAAGTGATGTTTTTTCACATTACTTTAGATTATGTTAAAATTAATTTCCATCATACATAGTATTTATATTTTAAAATATATATATATTAGTTATAATCATTGGGTAAAAAGTATAAAGAAATGTTCATTTTATTTTAGTCTTAATGGATAAATTACTTAGGTTAGAAAACTAGATACCTTAATAAAAACCAAAATGGTAAAAAATTAGAAACATAGAAGTTATGGAACAATAATATTAAAATGGAATTTTTTGAGGATTTTATAAACCATTATTTCTTTAAACTCTATTATTTTGAAATTTAGGAGGAACACGAGCTAAGGGAGGCTTACCAATAGTGAATACTTTTGAGTATTTATAAGAATGTCACTCCTCCTCAACTATAAAAAGGCATAACTCCCACCACTTAATCACCCCAATCAATCCCTTTGAATTTTAGAAAACCATCCCAAATAATCTCTAAAAATACCTCTTGTCATCCAATGATACTTTATTTAGGAATAATTAATACTAGGTAAGACTTTTGGTGAAAACTTAAAGGAGTTACCTGAAGATGAGGTAATGTTCTTCAACGATCACTTTTGTTTTATTTTTTTCTCAACCCCATAAATTCTTTTTTAAAATGATTATATAATAAACTATGTATTATAAATATATTATGATTATATTATGTTAATTTTATGACCTACACCTTCACATGATTCCATCAAAGGGGTTATACAATCATCATTCCTGGGTACGGTAGACTACCGCCTCGCGAACTGATGTCATTTATTCTTCCATTACCATCTTTCAAGGTTGGGAATAATGATGTGAATGATGTTATTATATGACATATTTAAAATATATTTTTTTAATTTATTCTTATTAAATTATTATATAACACATACATTCATTATTTTTATTTTTTTGTGGTACGATAACATCATTTGTTCACGTGTGGACTACCACCTCCTCAAAGTGATCTGATTCGTTCACACATTACATGGAATGTATTAAAGAAGGATTAATTAAATACATGTGATATTTATGTAATAAAAATTAAAATATAATGATAATATATATATATATATATATCATATAATTTTCATTCTTTCAATATGATATGAAAATGGAAATAGCATTCATGCATACATACATCCTACCATCTCCATGAACTGTGTTTCTAATATCCAATTTTTATCTTTTGTAGATAATTATAAATATGTATATAATTAATAAATTTTTAATTTTTATCATGTATTAAATTATATAAATATTTTAATCATAATATAAGTAATAGGATAAAATAATAAGTCAAAACATTTACAGAAAACAAATTTGTTGTTACCAAAAAGATAACTTTATATGAAATTGTTAATAAATGGGTAATATAAAGTAATAATAAAATAATATATGGTATGATATATAATAATATAGTTTTATTTTATATTTATAATAAAATTATATTTAATATACATGAGTTTTAAATATTTACAGATAAATTCAAGACTTAATGTAAGGGGATTTCTAGCCTCGCTGTTATTTCTATGAGACTTATGCCATCTTCACCACTTGTTTCTATTATGTATTGTATATACTAATGAATATTATATTCTATTATTATTATACATAAATTTATTGGTAGTTACATATCAATTTTTTATCTATCTTTCATGGGTTTCACGGATTAATAGTTAACAAACCAGTAAGTCAATTTTGTCTCAATTTTCCTTCTTTGAGACACATGTTTTGTTACACACCTATAATGTTTTACAAGGTGTATATACTACCATTTGACATGTTAAACATTGAATATAATTATTTAAATTATATTTTATGATTTATGAAATAATATTGTCTATTGTTTATTATGATTCAATATTACTAAAGTTGTAAGAGGTTATTGCTACAATCTAACCATTTATTGAGATTGTTTACGATAATGCTTCCCTATATGAAATATTTTGATACATATCTCAAGAAAACTCATGAATTTTCTTATAGAATTTTTATTAAACATATATTCATTAAATTTTATAGGTTTTCCAATAATTTTTACTTAATATAATTAATAAATTGTTTTTAATAATATTCGACCTTATATATCTCTTTGGTCGGAAATCTATTTTACTCAAGAAATCATTTTCTCTAAAAATGTATTGAAAAATGTTTTTAAATGAAATTTTAACCAAATTTTCAAGGAAATTTAATTTGAAAATTTATTATGTTTAATTATTTTTAATTCATCCTGAATAAATTTTATTGGTTATTTTTTAAAAAAAATGTTTTCAAAATGTTTATTCTTTAAAAAGATTTTTTCATAGAGAAAAGGATATTTACCTCAAGAAATGTTTTTAAATAATATTTCAAAATTATATTATATCTAAGATAAATTTATTTTATATATATTATTCTTTACTGGGGATATGATCTGAGGATACCATTCATATTCTTTCTTTTAATGGTTTATATTTTAGATGAAAAGTTTTTTATGTAAACTATTTCTCCTCCATAGGCTATACAATGTTAAAATTCTTATAAAACCAATTTCTCTTTAAGTATAATGATACAATGAAATTATTTTCAACCATATCTATTTTACATAGGTTATTATATGATGGAATTTTCAGGATACCCATTTTATATCATGGGTTATGATGTGAGGAATAATTATGATCGTCTAGAACATATATGTATGATATCATTATGTGATGGGTGGGACCTATATCTCACACCAATGAATTAGGTAATGTTTTATATTTCCTTTGATAATAATGGTGAACAAGTTGACAGTCTTGATGCACCGTATGAATATTTTTTAATTAGATCCACCATTGGAATGAGGTGTAACTTTATCTACTCTGGGAATAATGTGTATATGATCCAATATAATGAAAGGACTACAACTAGGGATGGTGTAGTATCCCACCAAGTATTTGTAGCCCCTATGGAGTTTCCTAAAAAAAATTAAATTATCCTTTGATTATATGGAATGATTTCATATGATTATGTGTATTCCAAAATTCAATTTCTTATTCCAATGTTATTCTCTCACAAATCATGTTCTATGATTTATTTATGATTCATGTATTATAAACTACCAATATTTATTCCATGATTCATTATTATAATCATTGACAAGAATGGTATGATTTTATAATTTTATGCTCATGTTTTCATACCCTTATAATTATTTCATGATTACATACCTCCTTGTTTTCCCTTGCTGAGAATTTTAGATTACCCTTTCTAACATTTCTTTTCCCCAAGTTATGAAGAGATGTTTTAAGTTGGGTATCCGCATGGATAATACTAATGGGGAAGAACTCTATGAGAGATATTGAATATCTTACACCAATATATAATATTATGTTTCAATGTTTCCAAAGACACTAAATTTATATGATCCTTAGGCATGTACTTTTGTAATGTGATGAATATTCATCTAAAATGATGTAATATCTATATATGATCATCCAAGGTTGATATATTACATATTATTGATATTTTTTACTCACTTTTTCCATGTATATTACCTTCTAAACAAACTATGGTGGTTCTTCTTCATAACATTCATTAGTTCCCATAAAACTTCCTCCATTTTATGATTTCTCCAAAGTTCCATTACCTATTGAGTCATCTAATTCCTAAATACTATCTCTCTTGTTTCAAGAATTGGGATATAATCTTCATAATATGATAGGTCAGGTTCCAACTATATTTACTCCAAGGTGATTACATACATTAGGTATATGATGTACTTCTGTAATAATGATATATGGAACAAATCTTCTATTGTATAGAGGCTCGATGGAATTTCTAAATATTAAGCTGTAGTTCTCATTCATTCAAGAATTTAAAAATTTTGACATAAATGGGGTTTATTTTCCCTTTCCTAACAAACCTTATAACACCCTTTTATTTAGATACTTTTATGAAATCATGATCCCTTAATTTTAATTCTAAATCATTCCTCTATTTTTCAGTATAAATATATTTCATACTTCGAGATTCTTTAATATAATTCTGAATAGTATTTACCTTTTTTGTTACCTCCATAATAATTTCAAAGACTAAAAGTTTCCTTTATCCATCTCCATCCCAATAGTTTTTAGTATAACATCTTTTTTCATATAATGGTTTATATGGGATTTTATATTAAATTCTTATGAAAGTAAAGATTCAGTATATTAGACCTCTTGAACTTATTTATCCCAACTTATGGGGGATTATTAGACATAAATATGAAAAATGATTTTTACTTTATCACATTCATTGTTTATTTCACTCAAATGACCATCATCATGTTTATGAAACACAATTCAGAGGAAATAGAAATATTTGTATTCATCATAAAAGATGTTGAGAATGAAATGGGGATTTAAGTAAAGATGATGAGAATAGATAATGGTATAGAATTCACAGGCAATACATTTGAAACTTCTCTATGAAATCATGGAATCAAACATAATTATAGTGATCCATATTCCACACAAAAAGATTGAGCATCAAAAAGGAATTAGTGATGTTTATAAGAAATGGGAAGAAGCAAGTTAGTAGAATACAAAAATTCATAGTTCTATTGGAGGGAAGTTATTAGTAATTCCGTACATATTCTGAACAAATATTTGTTGAGGTTGTAATCCAACATTAATTCCTATTAAATATAGTATAAAAATCGTTATTGAAATACTTTATGGTTTTTAGAGTCCTTGTTTTCTAAAATTAAAATATGAATCTTGAAAAGATTGATGAGAAAGCTAAATAAGGAATATTTATGGGTTATTCACCAAATGGAAGAAGCTAAAAAATGTAAGAACAAAATTTTAAAAAAATTGGTTGACTCATATGATTTGAGTGTCATTTAAAACCAAACATAATTAGGTGAGAATGTAAATATAGAAAAAATTGAAGGTTTTAAATAAAAGTAATAATGATAAAAAAATGATTATTACAATTTTGAAGAATCGTGTGATAAAGAATGTTATATTGGAAAATAAATATTGAAATTACATAATTTAAAAAATCAAGATGAGACCAAACACATTATTCCGAATTATAAGGATCTATTTTATACTAGAATGAAGTTGAGATTAGAAAATATGACTTCACTTATTCAAAAAATTGAACCAGAATCAGTTTTAAAATCTATTCAAAAAAAATAATGGATGGATGTTATGAATGAAGAGTTGCATCATATTGAGAAAAATAAAACATGGGAACTTTTCCCACATTTAGTAAATAAAAATTTCAGCATAACAAAGTAAGTTTATAGAAAAAAAACTGAATGAACATTGAGAAGTTTCAAGAAAAAAATCAATAATTTTATGTAAATTTAATACATAGGTTCAAGGTGTGGATTTTGAAGAATCTTGATTCCCCAGTTGCAATATTAGAATCTATTAAAAAATTCCTTTTAGTGGATGAAAATATAAATTATAGTGTTTTTCATATGGATGTAAAATTCATCTTTCTTAAATAGAGTTATTGAGGAATATGTTTATATTTAAAAACCTTGTGGTTTTATACATGATAATGAAGAAAACAATATTTTTAGATTTATGAAATATTTTTATGGGTTGAAAAAATATCCACATTCCAAGAATTAAAAACTTCAAAGTTTCTTGATAATGTTGATTTTTTATAAATTAATGGTTTATATTCACTTATATGTGTAAGAATCTGACTCAAGAACACTAATTGTCACTGAGTTTGTGGATGATATAGTTTTTTGTGGTGCAGAAAATCATTGTAAAGAATTTTCTGAGGAAATGAAGAAAAATATTGAAATGTCAATGTTGGGAGAATTAACTTTCTTCATTGGAATACAATCTTAACAATAGAAAAAGAACATTTTATTATATCAAGAAATGTATGTAAATGAATTTTTAATGAAATTATGTATGGAATAATACAATGAATTTTCTACTCATATTTTAGTGAGCACAAATTTGGGTAACGATGAATCTAGAAATTGTTTCAATCCCAAATAATTTTAAAATCTGATCGGAAGTTTATTTTATCCCACCACCTCAAGACCTGATATTTTTTATGTGGTGACTGTGTGTTCTATATGTTATAGTGATATGAAATAATCAAATATGTTGGAATTAAATAGAATTATTATGTATGTTAAAGGAATAAATTCATGAAGTCTTTTATACAAAAGAATTTGTAATATAAACTTTCATGTTTATAATAATACCCGTTGGGCTGGACAATGTTATAAATAAAATTAACTTCTAGAGAAACGTATTTCTAGGGTGAATATTTTGTGAGTTTTCATTGTAAGAAAACAAAGTTTATTAAGTCTAAGAACAGAAGAATCAAAGTATATTGTAGCTACCCAGTCTTGTACTAAGGTGTTGTGTATGAAATTTCTATTGGAATATTTGAAATTAAAAGTTTCAACACCATTTAAGAAACTTTCTTATAATAAGATTACAATTTGTCTTTCTAAAAATCACATATATCATTCAAGATCAAAACACTTTGATATAAAGTTTCACTTTATAAAAGTGAAAATTACTACTGGATATGTTTTGTTGGAGTATATCTTAATGAAGTATCAAGTTGTCGATATCTTATAAAAATAAAAGACAAAAAATAAAGGTTTGTTTAATTGAGGATGAATATAAATTTTCATCCTCATCCAATTACTTCCTAAACTTCATAAATAATTCCCCCACAATTATTTGGATAATGCTTAAAACAGAGGAGAGAAATTAAAAACATTTTGCTTTGTAAGATGTATTTACGTATATTTATTTTATGAATATAAGTTTGAGTTTATCATATAATGAGGAAGATAATAATCAATGGGGATAAAAAAAATTGAGATTTAATAAAAGATAGGGTAAATTTTTATTTACATGGATGTAAAATTTGGTTTTCACCAAATGATATAGTTCCATAAAAAACATTACTTTTTATAATAGTGTGGTGTTAAGAAACTCTCTTTTAAAAAATGATATGTTATGATAAAAGTGAAATATTTCAGTGGTTTTAAAAAAATTGAGAAAAATTATAATTTGTTGAAAAATGGTGAGTTGTAAAATTTGTTAACAAAAAGTTTCAAAAAAATACAGAGGTGGGATTAAAGAAAATTTGTGACGTTTTTTTAAATCTAATTGTTTGAAACTAGTATTTTGTAAAAAAAATGAAATATAAGTGAATTTTGATGAATGATTGAACCCAAAAACAATGCGGGGAAATTTTTATTTCCAAGAAAGTTATTTTTCAGACTCAATGTATCAAAATAAGTGACATCGGTTGCAGAAGATGTTAAAAAGAAGAATTTTTTTATCGAATGAATCATTGGTCTCATATCCATTGGCATGACTTTGAACATTCATCATGTTAAGTGTCTGTTAGAATGTCAGAAGTTCATGTTTAATGAATTCCCAATTTTTTTGAAGTGCATTAATGAAGATTGTTATGTAAAGAGTGATAAAGTTATTAAACTTTCTAACCTTAAGTAAGTTGATGATTTTTGAATCATGAAGTTCTCATAAATAATGAAAGAACTCACAATTAAATATTTTTAATAAATGGAGGAATCCTAAAGTGTTCATCAGTTCCATGTATCATGAATAAGTATTTATCCAATCTAGATTTATCAAGCATAAATGTTTTATGATGTATGAATGAGTTTTAGCTGTTGAGGTTTGAATATTTTCAAAGTTATATACTGGAGTTTCCATCGTAATGATAATTCCTTAGTAATGATAATTTCATTGATATGAAAATTCCATCTAAAAGGAGTTGCGAAAGTTACATCAGACTAACTATGAAAAGGAAAGGTAATCAGCCTAACTATGAAGAAGAAAATTACTCAAACTAGCTCTGAGGAGTAAAGTCAATCAGATTGACTCTGAGAAGGAAAGTCAATCAGACTGACTCTGAGAAGTAAATTCGATCATACTAACTCTATGGAAGAAAGTCAATTGGAAAAAATCTGAGAAGGATATTCAGTTAGACTGACTCTTTGGTAAAAATTAAATCGGAATGACTATGGGCATGAAATTCAATTGGAATAAATCTAAGAATGAATGTAAATCAAACTAACTCCATTGAGGAAAGTAAATTTGGAATGAGCATAAGAAGTTCCATCATTATGAGTTGAGGAAGTACCATCATAATGTGCAAATAAAGTTCCACTATAATGAGGTAAGGATTTTCTATCATACTGAATAATAGTTATGGAGTTTGAGAAGGATGATTTATAAGAATAATCGATATGATTTAAGAAGGTTCCATAAGAGTTTAAGTGGTTGATAATGTTGTTCAAAAATTAGTAAATTTCAGAGGTTTTAAAATTTGATTAAGTGGGAAAATTATTTCATTTTTACTTCTTTTTCATTCTGGGATTCCTATAAATAAATTCACAAAAAGTTCATACATTTAAACCATTTCACATGTTCAAAAGGTGTATAACTATAGAGTTTCAGTAAGAGTTATTTCTGGATAGATATCTTGATAGAAGATCGGATAGCTAAAAGTTTTTTTACTAGATTGAGGAAGATTGGCCTAAGGAATATTAGACTAAGGAAGATCAGACTGAGCAGATTGAGTAGATTTTGAGATGTGTATTTTGGGAAAATGGTTCTTCATAATGAGTTCATCAGACTAATTCAGTAAGATGGAGTTAATCAGACTGAGGCAATCAGACCTTGGGAAATCAGACTAAGGTTCTAGATACTGTTTTTTAGAGAAAAAGTTTGTTTGTGATATTTTCTTTTGTATATCATTTTATTATTAAAAAAATTTAAACTAACAGAAGTTAGTATAATAATTACTATTGGGGTATAGAACATATCTTACTAGAGTTAGCACAAATTTGATCCACTTCTTCATTATAGTGAATTTTCATAGACCCATTGAAGTTTCTATGGAAATGATGCAGGTTCTCACACGAAGGTTGAACCTTGTTAGTCTCATGTGCTTTACTTTCTTTCCAAATATTTCATGCAAGATTATTTTCCTACGGATTATAAGGTTATAAAATTTAATAGGTTTAAAAGCTTATGTTTTTATAATTGTTGAATATTTTAAAATTTATCAACTAATTCACAACCCCCACCCCACTCAGTTTTTTTTAAACCCTTCGGAACAATAATTGGTATCAGATTGAAGGCTCCCTTATTGAATCCTTATCATAGATAATATCAATTCTTTAAATACTATTGTAATAAAAATATTTGATTGAAAAAAATTATTATTAGTGGAAGAATATGATGGTTACTTATCGTATATCTCTTGTCTTGGAAGTTTTCTATGATTTTAAAAAAAAATTTCCACCTATTGATAAATATTCTTCTATAATGATTGCTAATATGATAAATATTGAAGTTGATGGAAAATAAAGAAATGTAATTATTATGTCTCTTTCTAAAAAAATTAGATGAGGTTGATGGGTTTGAAAACATTAAAGAGTATATGGGAAAAGTTGAAAAGTATTTGGAAGGGAATAATAAAGTTAAAGTTGAAAAACAATAAAGATGTAATAGTATGATTGAATATATAAAAATGAGGGATAAAGAAACAATTATTGAATACTTCGTGTGGGTAAATGAAATTATTTTCAATATAAAATGATTTGGATAAGTACTGTAAGATTATAAAATAGTGAGGAAACATATGAGAAACATTCTAGGAAATTTTGATTTTAAAATTTCATCTTTATAAAAAAATATGATTTATCACTTGATTAATTACATAACAATATTATTTCTTATTAAATGATAAATATCTTATGACTAAAATAAATATGAAATATGAAATTTAATTTTATAAGTTATGAGAAAGATAAAAATTAAAGATGATGAAAATTATTATCCTTGTGATTCTAAATATTAGGAGTGTGATGAGTTAAATGACAAAATCATGTCTCTTATCTCCAAGAACTATCATAGAGGAATAGGAATGTTTTGAGGTATAATTCCTCCCAAATGTTTTGAGTGTGGTGGAATTGGAAAATTTTTGATGAATTTTCAAAATAATAATGTTGAATAATATCAAAAGGATTTTCATGAAAAAAAATTGATGGAATAAGTATAAAAATTATAAAGAATAAAATTCATCCAAATAATAAATGAAAAAGGTTTAGTGGTAATAAGGGAAGTATGTCAAGAATTAAAGATGAATCATACTCAACTGAATACAATTATTTAGAATATGAGATTTCAGAAAATGGTATAACATTAATTTCAAAAGTTGAGAAAATTGAAGACTCCCCAAATAGTAAAGAAGACGGAGGTGAAGAATCATACAGAGAGTATCTTCTGAGAATAGAACTTTCTTATAGTTCTTCAACAAATTAGATCTCTCGATAGAGAAATTAGAATGACAAATAATGATTTTATAAAAGTTATTTAAGGTGAATAAATAATTTCAATAAAGAATAAGAATACAACTATGGGATCTCAAGCCACAAACACAAAAAAAAATTAATAGTAAATTATGGTGGAAGATCTTAGTAAGATGTTGGAAGCTTTGGAAAAAGAAGTTAACAAGTTTCAATCAATACTTATTAAGTTCAAAATTACCTTTAGTAAGACGAATAAAAACTTCAACAATGACTTTTTTGTAAAATATGAAAATTCTAAAGTTGCTGAGAAAGGTCAAATCTATTATCAGTTGAAATCCACACTCTCCAAAAATAATGTTTCATCTGATATTTCTAACATTTCAGATGATAGGAAATGTTCTTAGAATGTTTGGATATAGAAAGTATGTGAGAAACCTATAACATCTACAAATTTTCAAAACACACTTGGGAATAATTATGGTCTACAACCTAAGTATTTTTCAGTAGGGTAAAGGTATCCACCTCAAAATGTTTCAATAGAGAAAGATCTCACTTCAATATAATATAAATATTTGATGGTTTTTTATGTCGTTGTGGAATATATGAGTACAAGGATTATAATTTTTGGTATGGATTTTCAATTATTGGAATAATTTTGAAGAATGTGAAAGAAATAGTTGAATAATAATGTATAAATTTCCTAACCCACTGTAATTTAGAGAAGAAAAATCTTGTGATGAGAGAAAATTTACAAAAAAAATAATTTTAGATGTCTGGAAGATGTTTGTGGAATATTTTACCATGATGGTCATTATGACAAAATTTGTATGAAACTCTTTTTGGAACAATATTCTTATGATATAGAAAATTGAAGCTAGAAATAAGAATGTTGAGGAAAAAGATTTTTTTTTTGAGATATATTCGAAAGAAATTGAAGGGAACAAACCATGGATACTTGTTAGTGGTTGTTATTTACATGTGGCATGTGATAAAAATCCTGAAAAATATTGAAAATCATGAGGCAAGAACCATTAATTTGGGAAATTATATTTTCTTGAAAATCAAACTAATATGAACATCTTGGATAGAACCTCACAATGTAAAATTTAAGTAATTAGTATTTGTTAATGGGATAAAACCTAATATACTTTTTATAAGTCAACTAGTGATTGTGGAAAATAATTTATTTTTAGAAACTATTCTTGTATCAATCGAATTATAGACAATGAAAAAGTTATAAATTGGGTATAAAAAACCAACGGAAATATTTTTATGATAGGAGAACTTAAAAAATCAGGTTATCTAAGTGATAAATATGAGAGTTTGTTGTGGTACCTAATATTTACACACCTTGGGAAGAAAAGTGTGAAAAAACATTCCAATGTTGATGCTATATGAAATTTACTAAAATTGAAAAGAGTGGAGGAATATGTTTCTGTAAAGTTTTAGCAAGGGAAGATGAGTAATAAAAGTAATAATAAATTAGAGATTCAGATAACTATACCTCTTAAACTTATTCATTCTAAATTATGTGTCCTGATGAGGCATAAATTAACAAAAATTGATTTATAATTTATCACGTATAATGATGATTTCAATCAAATAACAAAAATCATTTCTGTGAAACATAAGTCATAATCTATTTAAATGATTATATTTCTCATAATATATATTCAAAATTAAGTGGTGGTTTAAATAAATATTTTGAGAACAAATAATGGTACACAATTCAGATGAAATACTTTTGAAACATATTCGAGAAAACAGGGAATAAAACATTGGTATAGTACTCTATGTTACCCATAAAAATGGAGTAGTAGAAAGAAATAATATAAGTTTGGTGCAAGTATAAAGGAGAATTTTTGCAGAACATAAGCATTTAGTGTTCTATTAGAGATATTCTTCTAGTACTGATGTACTTGTTTCTAATATATTTTTTATATCAGAATAAAACATGAAATCTTATGAAATACGGTATAGAAAAACATCATTGAAATACTTCATGGTTCTTTGAAGTCCATATTTTCTAAAAGATAAAAATCTATACCTTGTAAAGTTTGATGATAAATAATATTAAGGAATTTTTATGGTTTATTCACCCAATGTAAGAAGTTACAAATGATAGAACAAATATATACAAACATTATTGGATTAATATTATGTGAATGTTATTTAAAACCCAAAAATAATTGTTGAGAATATTGAGAAGGATAAAAGAAAGGTGTTGATTGAAAGTAAGACTGATACAAAATATAATTATCATGATTTTGAAGAATCGTGTGATGAGGAAAGTGAAATTGGAAAGGGATATTCGAAATTTCCTAATTAAAAAATGAATTTGTGACCCAAAACATCATTGTGAATCTAAAGGCTCCAGTTTAGTCCAGAAGAATATTGAGATTATGAAATAAGACTTCACTTATCTTAAAATGTATACCAGAATCCGTTTTAGAATCTATTCAACATAAATAATGGTTGGATACTATGAATAAAGAGTTGGATTGGATTTTGAAAAATGAAACATGGGAAATTATTATAGTTCTAGTAAATAATACTTTTATTGGAATAAAGTTCGTTTAGAGAAATGAATTTAATAATCATAGAGCATTTTCAAAGAATAAATTAGGAATTTTTTGTAAAGGTTATACATAGGTGTAAGGTGTGGATTTTGAAGAAACATTTTCCTAAGTTTCAAGGTTATAAAATATTATAATGTTTCATGAATTGGCATCACATTGAAATTACAATGTTTATTAGATGGATGTAAAGTCATATTTCTTCAATGGAGAGATTGAGGAAGATGTTTAAAATGAATAAACATATGTTTTTCAACTTTATAATGATGAAAATAAGGTTTATATATTAACTAAATCTTTGAATGTGTTTAAAAAATCTCGATGTAACTAGTATTCAAAAGTTGATAGTTTCTTGATAGAGTTGAATTTTTCTAAAGGAATGGATGAATGTAACTTGTATATGAAATAAGTTAACTACAGACCACTAATTTTTATTGTATATGAAGATGATATATTTTTTTCTGGGGATGAGGAAAAAATTAATGAGTTTTCTAGTATAATAAAAAAGAATTTTGTAATGTCAATTTTGGGAGAATTAATATTCTTCCTTGCTTAACATGTTCAAAAAAAGGAAAATTAAATTTTATTATCATTACAAAACTATACTAGAAAATATTTAAATAAATTTGGGATATTATAATCCAATGAAGTTTCTACTCTTATTTTAGGGATCGAAAAGTTGAGTAAGGAAAATCCAAAAAAAAATTGTGAATCAAGAATAATTTCAAAAGGTAATTGGATGTATGATTTATCTCAGAGCCTCAAGACCTGATATTGTTTTTTCTATGAATTTCTGTGAAAGATATATGAGTGATCTAAAGAAATAACATATATTGGAATAAAATAGAATTTTTAGGTATGTTAAAGAAACAACCTCACGTGATATTTTATAAAAAAATAAGTATTAATATAAATATTAACAGTTATACAGATATTTATTTTGATGGAGGTTGTAATGATAGAAAATCAGCTACTACAGTAACATTTTTCTTGGGTGTTTTTTTATTTGGAATAGTAAGAAACAATGTTTATTAACTTTGAGCATAATTTAATCAAAATATGGAAGAGCTACCCTGGAGACTTGTGTTGAGATGTTGTGGGAGAAAATTCAGGTGGAATATTTGAAAGTAAAATTTTTTAAACTGTTGAAGATACTCTATGATGATTAATGTGAAATTGATCATTCTAAAATTCGTATCAAAATTCAAGATCAAAAAACATTGATATAAATACCCACTATATAAAATAGAATGTTTCTTCAAGAGATATTTTGTGGTATTATCTATTAATGATGTATCAAACTACTGATATCTTCACCAAATCAATATTGAAATAAAGGGTTCTTTAACTAAGCCTAAACCATCATGTTTATCCTCCCCCAATCAAATATCAATCCTTACAATGAATTAACCCATAGATCTTTGTATTATATTGATAAATGGGGAGAGAATGTGAAAAAAAAATTACTTTGTTATAAATTTTAACCTATATATCTTTTATGAATCTAAAGTTTTTGTTATCATATAATAGGGAAAAAATCATGGGGGAGTGAAATATAAAAGTGAGATACAATAAAAGTTGGGGTAAATTTATCTTTCCATGGCCGCATAATTTCATTTTCACATAGATATGGAATTACATAAAAAATTACTTTATATAGTAGTGAGATGTCAAGAGAGTTTATTTTAAGAAAGTCTATGTTTTGATCAATGTTAAAAATAATGAGTTGTTTCAAAAACTTTTTGTGAAAAAAGTCTGAGTGATTCTAAAATTGTGTGCTGTAAAATTTATTAATGAGGGTTGTTAAACAAATCCAATTGGGGATTGAATGAAGTTTGTGACAATTTTGTTTTAACAACGTATTCAATTTTTTGACAAAAATATTTTGTAAAATAATTTTTTTGAAAAAAAAGTGAAATTTGCTGAATCATCAAACCCAAACAAAAAGGTTCTGAAAATTTTTGTTTTCATGAAAGTTATTTTTAGGATGTAGTGTATCAAACAGAGCAACATCGGAAATCTAATTTTTTAAGAATATAAAGTTGTTGATCAGTTGTATCATCAGTCACCGATCCATTAGCATGAATCTAAAGATTCATTAGAATCAGTGTTTGTTAGAAATTCAGAATTTGGTGTTTGAAGAATTTACAATGTTGCTGAAGAGGTTGAATGAAGATAGTTATGTCAAGATATATAAATTTCTTAAAATTTATAACATTAATTCAGAATATTTTTTCTAGTACTTCAGTTATTATAAATCATGAAAACTCTCATGATAAAATCTTTAGAAAAAATGGGGGAACCATAAGGATTGTATCAGTTCCAGGAATCAAGAAAAAAATTCATTAGATCCAGAAGTATATAGCATAGATGTTTTCACAAGTCCAAATGAGTTATAGTTGTTGAGTTTTGAATATTTTCAATGTTTCTTGAGTAGATTTTCTATTATAATTATAATTCCATAATTATTAGAATTTCATCATAATGATAATTCCACTGTAATTATAATTATATCATTATGAGGATTCTATCCGACTGAAGCTGAGGAAGTTCCATAAGACTATCATTGAGAATAAAATTTAATTTAAATGACTCTGGGGGAATTCAATTAGACTGACTCTATGGAGGAAAGTAAATTTGACAAATTCTGAGAAGGAAACTCAATTAGACCTACTCTACAGAGTAAATTAAATCAGACTGAATTTGAGGAGGAGATTGAGTTATAATGACTCTATGAAGGATATTCAATAAGACTAACTACAGATTAAATTAAATCAAACTAACTCTGAGTAGGAAATTAAATCAAACGTACTAAGAAAATGAAAACCAATCAGACTAACTCTGAGGAGTAATTTCAATTCAGAATGATATGAGGATGTGACAATATAATGATCTTAGGATGGTCCATCATAATGAGCTAAAGAAGTTTCATTATAATGAGATTAGAAAATTCAATCACACTGAATAAAATTTAGAGTTTGAGAATAACGATTACTAAGAAGACTAAACATTATTCAAGAAGGTTCTAGAATATATTTTTTTTTCAAACATGAAGTTTAAATATGAGTGAATTTTAGTGGTTTAAAAATTTGTGTCAGTGGGAAACATTTTTTAGTTTTCCACCTTATCCATTCTAGGATTATATTAAAAACATTAACAATAAATCCATTCTTTTAACCCTTTTCATGTGTAAAAAAGGGGGAGGACTTCAGAGTTTGAGTTAGATATATTTCTAGATAGTGATCTCATTATCAGATCAAATGGTAGTAAGTTTTCTTTCCAAACTAAGGATGATTGGACTTAGGAATATTGGACTATAGAATATTGGACTAAAAATATTGAGCATATTTTACAAAGTAAAATTTGAAAAAATGGTTCATTATAATGAGTCTATCAGACTGGTTCAATCGAACAAACTCAATTTGACTGAGTCAATTAGACCTAGGGAAATCAGGTTATGGTTCTATATAGAGTTTTATAGAGCAAAATTATTTTGGTGATATAATATTTTGTGGGTAATTTGTTTTTTAGAATAAATTTTAATCATATGAGAGTAAATATAATCATTACTATGTTGAGATATGATGTTCCTAATAAGAGTTAGAATAATTTTTATTCACTTTTTCAATATAGTTAATTTTTATAGACCCATGGGAGTGCCTACAGAATGTATGTAGGTCCTCACACTGAGGTTGAACCTTGTAAATCTCATGTGATTTACTTTTATTCTTAATTTTTTATTCATTATTATTTAAAAAATATGAAAAGGATATAAACATTAATTGTTTGTAGAGGTTTTGTTTTTAAAATTATTGAAACTTATAATAGTGATCAACTGATTCACCCCCCCCCCATCATAGTTTCGATTTAATCGTTTTGAACATCAATATTAATATCATGGGTAGAGGAAAAAAATAAGTATAATCTTAAATCCTCAATAAGCTGTATATACAGGGTAATATATAATGATTAAATAAGGAATAATCAATAAGGAAAGGTGAATAGCTGAAAATATATTATATTTAATCAATAACTAGAGCACACAATGTATCCATGGATAAAAAATGCAATAATCTCATGGATAGTAATAAGTTAATTATCAATTAAATAATTTCTTAGTATTATAAATCATGATATCAGATATCATTATATATATACCATCAGTAAAATTCTGTAGGATATTTTATTCTATGAGAAGGTATACACCAAAAACCCATTTAATATGGGAAACTAATTATACCAAGAGACATGTCGATGCATCGACAGGTAATCTATATCTGAGCCTCACCCATCATGACATTTCCAATACATTCCTCATATATTTAATGATCAATTCAATTTATAAAAAATACTATTTATCTAAAAAAATCAAATAGAGTAATCAATACCTATTTATCATGATTTTCCCTAGGTAATCAAAAAACATAAATTATAAAAAACCATATATATATATTAAATATGGTTTAGGAAATAAGAATATCCATGATACAAGGAATATGGAAATTTATGATAAATTTAATATAAAATTATCACAAGAAAATTAATATTTCAAAATAAATTTAATCACCACAAAATTAATAATGTATTAGAGATTAACATATTTTCATCATAAATATAAAATTTTTAATTAGATCATGTCCTTCAAAATAGTTAAGGGAATGTAAGTGAAATAATATAATAGTAATTCATAAAATATTTTTCTTCTTAAAATAATTTAAAATTTGTATAAGAAGATAAATTTTGTAAAACATTAATAATGTTAGTGAAGTCGTTTATCACTGCATATGTTAAAAAAATTCATTTTGAATTCGTTGTAATGAAATTAAAAAACGTCCCATTCATAAAAATTTGAAAATATTACTTTAAAATCATTTAAAAAGTAGGGGATAAATTAAAACTTCTTTAATAAATAATCTTATTAAATAATAGTACTTTTGAAAATGATTTTCATTAATATGGACATGGAAGAAAAATATATCTGATTAAAAGATAAATAAAATCATATTTTATTTTAAACATTAACTTAATTTTTTAAGGAAATTTATAAATAGTTTACTTTTTAAAAATAAAGAAAATCCCTAATCATATAGAGGATAAAAAATATTTGGAGTTTAATAAGTATATGTGAAAATATTTCTTCAAAGAAAATATGATCAATCAAAAAATTAGATTGTAATATAAATTCTTACCTCTTTAAAAACTATTAAATCCAAGACCTTTCAAATAATAAACATGAATTGTAACATTAATCATCATGAATAAATATTAATTAATGTTAAATACATCAAAGGGGAATTATATACACCACGTAAAAGTGAAGAATTGTATAATAACAAATATGTCTCAATAGAGTGAAAATTGAGATGATATTCATTAAAACAGTATTTCCTTTAGTTGAACATGATTTAAAATCCTATATAATGAATTAAAAAAATTTATTAGTTTATGAAATAGCCATATTACATTTTATAATTTCATATACAATCCTATTATAATACTTTATCTTCTTTTTCATAATAATATTTCTGCATTACCATTGATTTGGGTGTTAACTACTTAATTTTCTCATGTATGTTTTGTCCTAAATATATTGGTTTACTGAATATTATAAATATAATTCATATAAAAATGATATTGATGTTATAAATATCATATTTACTTGTTATATACATTTTTATAATCATTATTGAAATTTGGACATGGAAATTGAATCGCAGCACTTCGTGGATATGGTAGGTTGTACGTACGCACGAGTGAAGATATAATTTATTTATTGGGTGAAAGGGTAAGAAGGTGGGTGATATATTAATTTTATAAAATCAATATAATTTCATTTTTGTCATATATATTCACTATTTCCATCATTATTATTATCCATGTGAGTCCTTGAGGGAAGCAATTTCATCACTTTGTGAGGCGGTAGTTTTCCATACACATAAGTGATGGGATTGTTTCCCCTTTGACGTGGAAGGAGAAGTATATATATTAAGAAATCAACATATTAATATATAAGTATATTGGTAGAACTATGGTTATTAAATTTTATGGTTTAAGTCATAATTCAATGTGGTAAAATAGTCAAAAAGAAAAAACTTGTTGAAGACAATTTTCTTCACATAACAAAACCAACTTCCTATCTCTTATTAAAACCCCTAAATGTGGAATTTTTGTAATAAAAACTCCTTTATATATATTATAAGGAAATTGGATAGATATGTTTTCTTTTTTTGAACTAAATGTCTATATATGTGTGAATAAGTTAGGGGATGGGTTCCCTTCGATAAATATGGTGAGTGGAACAATTGTAATTTTAAAATTTTTTTAGTAATTCCATGTCACTTTCATGGAAATATGGATAAAAATTTGATAATATTTGAAGTTAACAGGAATAAGGTCTATATTAAACCATAAAATGGGGTTTAGATAGTGTTTTGGTCTTTTTTACCCTTATCTTTATAGATTGGCCCGTGATAAACCCATTTTTACATTAACCTAGTAAGTAATTTTTATCTTTATTACTACTCATTATGACCAAAACATAAGTTGAAAATATTAACTAATAATAATTATGATGATTCAAAATATTTAATTAATTTCATAAAATTCAATTAAAAAAACTCACAAAATTTAATTAAAAAATAAACCAACAAATCATGTCAAAAAATTATTTCTCATTAACTATAATTTTTAAGAATATGTTGATCTTATAAGAACTATAATACTATTATTCATTATTAAATGGATTTAAATTCATATAGTTTGATTTATAATATATTAAAATAATTTAAATTATTCATTACTAGATATTGATAAAATTATTTGAAATTGGAAGATAATAAAACTTTTTTTAAAAACAGTTTTATGAAAAATATCATTTTCCCCTCAAATAATCTTATCTTAATTTATATAAAATTGATAACAAATAAATTATTAATTATATATATTATAATATATTTGTATAAATAAATGTTAAAATACTTAAATACTACATTTTTAATTATTTATAAATATTATTTATAAGGTAAATTTTCAAATATTCATTCTACGCATATTTTGACTAAGTAAGTTCAATATAGATACTCATCCTATGAAATATTAAAATTCTCATTATATTGTAGTTTTCTTAAAATTTAATTTTGAATTACTATAATTCAGGACTTTATGTTAAATGATAATAATAATTATGTTAAGTGGATATACTTTGGGAATCTCTTTAATGATAGGCACTTCCTAGAAGAGTTTATGTGAGAAAGGGCATGGGAGTTGTTATAATTTGATCAAGGTATCATTAATATGATTGGGTTTCGGTTAAACTCACTATGTTTAAAAATTATAAGGTTATATTCATGATGAAAGTTCACCTTAAGGCATAGAGGTTTAAAATGATTTTCCAACAGAAGTTATGACTAGGGATTATATCACTAGTGCAACCTACCCATGAAAATCTAGTGATCATAACCGCTTCAATAATGGTGGAGAAGGACAATATAAAGAAGGTCATTTTATTGGTTCTATTGACTGTTTTATGGATGAATTCCTTTATTTTACCAAATGGGAAGTGTAAGTTCTTCCAATGGAAATAAAATAAAATATTTCTCCTAGTTTATCAATGAAATGTTTTATTAGAATACTTCGAGTCGTAGAAAATACGGAACCCTAAGTTGATGTTTTTTAAACATCCTTCCACCTAGCATCAATATTTGAAGGTGGGACATCTGAATATGTAACGCCTCGACCCCAGAATCCTAGAGTCAGTGCATTATTACGTATCATTGACTTGATCACAAAAGATCAATCCTCGAAAGATAGATTACTTTAGTATCCTTGGATGTACTAGATACATTCATAAGGTTTACATTACATCATAAAATGGAAAAATAAAGTAATATTGTTTCCATAGACAACACTGAGATCCCATAGACTATCCCTGCAGGTCAGTCATAATACACTTCTTCGCATCCTAGGAAAAATAAAACATAGAAAGGGGTGATCTCAGATGCTTAGTAAGGATAACAATAATGCGGAAACCTTCATAAATAAGCATAAAAAATTAAGGCAATGTATAATTCTAGAACAAAAGACTTTTAAACATGAACTTCAGCATAATACAGAAAATATAAAAAAAACATTTACTTACTCACATGGATATTCTAATAGTCAGAAAATCACATGCAATATCAATAGCCACCTTCATAATATTGGAATGCATTATTCCAGACATTCATAACCACATTGTCAAGGTCTTGGGCCAAGACTACAAATAATATTTTGTCAAGGTATTTTTCCATGACACTAGTTTGTCTCATGAGACCTACCGATGCATCAAGAAGCTATAGCAAGCTCCACCCGTCACATACTAAGTCCAGTGCATTCCTCATATGAAAAGGTTTAAACATAACATAAACATTCGTATTAAAAATATCATAAGAAATGTAAATACATTATCCATAAACCATGAATTGTGTAAAAATAACACATCCATAGTCAAATATATCATAAAAGCTTAAATACAATATTTAAGTTTTGTATCATAATAAATCAACTTCAAATAAGCTTAAAATCCATCAAAGGATGTTTAAATCGATGAAATAAAAACCACTTTTAGAGAAGTATATCTTTCTATTTTGAAATAATTTAAGAAAAAATTTATTTTGAAAATATTATTATAACCTTGTAAGGGAAGCTTCAATGATGTTATAATGTCAGAAAATAGCCACACCCGTCGTATAAGATAAAAAACATTCTTACCTTAATTTTGTCGAAAAGGTTATAAAGTAACTTGAATGGAAAATAACAGAAAGATTCCTTTCAAAACATATAAGGTCAAATGAGGGTATAAATGACTTTACCACATTATCTAGTAAATTTTAAAAATGTTTTGAAATAAATTTTTATGAAACATGGACCTGGATGATAAAGAGGTCCCAGTAGATAATTACATATAAACAACATCGCATAATAAAGAGATTGTGAAATTAACCCTTACCTTGTAATTTTCCTTGGTAAATTGTAGCTTAACATCATTTATAATAGTGAAATAATTGTTATTAATTTATAAAATAATCATATACATTAATATTATATAATATATGATCTTTTAACATTTCTTTGTTAATAATATCTTAGTATTATCATCGTTTTGGGTGTTAAAAAATTCTTTTTCCTTTATATACTTTGTTATGTAATTAATGTTTGTTTTTTATAGGATGTATCTTATTCATATTCATAATTATATGAAGTTTTTAAACATTATTATTAATCATCTTATGAAAATTAGTCTTGAATGGATATGATGGGGAATGAATCTCATTGCGTTCGTGGAGACGGTAATTCGTACGTATGCACGAGTGACAATATCATTCTTTTGATATTAAAATAATATATAATTTGATGTTATATCATATATAGAGAATAATAATCATGTTATATTTATTATATACATCACTTACACATCATTATTATACCCATCCAAATAATAATTTATAGAATAACAATTACACCACGACCTGGAGACGGTAAGCCGTACGTACGCTCGTATGGTGACAAGTCATTCAAAGGATGTATAAAAAAATGAATATGGTTGAACCATATTTATAATAACATCATAGTTTATATAAGATACTAGATTTATTATTTTATAATGGAAACAACAAAGAAATATGAAGTTGAAGAAGAAAGGAACTTGGAAGAGGTGATGAAATATTTACCTCTTCTTCGGGTTCTTCCTTTTGATTTGATAAAAAGGGCTCCTTAGGCTGGATTTATGACTAAATTGATGCCTCTAGGATTAAGGGAGGACAGTTGAGAGGGTATTTGGGTAGGGATTGGCTAATCCAAATGGATTTTAAGGTGTTAATTGGAGATAAGGGGAAGGTCCCTTTTATAAGAGGGGTGAGGGGCACCATAGGAAAAGCTAGAAATATTATTTTATAATAAAATAATTTTCCGTTTATAATAGCTCAAAAATAAATTATTTAAAGTATAAGGTGGGGATGGGTCGAAAACAATTCAACCAATAGGTTTTATATAGGTTTGGGTCACTATATTAACTTTATCTTTTTTATTTAACTCTTAGTTAAATAGTTTGACATTTACCATGTCTCTTTGTATTTTTCTATTATATGGTTAATAAACTTATTATATACATCTAAGTGAACCACAAGGGGTTCATTAATGATAAACCTATAATTATATAAGTATTTTTAATGATACTATGATTTTTAAAAATATAATATCAATTAATAATATAATATTTGTTTTAAAAACACTTTTATGTCAATTTTGACACTATTTGGTATTTTGTTTTTTCTAAATTCATAACAGCATTATTAATTCGAAAAAAATTCATCTATCCAACAATAAAATATAATATTAACCTATAAAATTAGTGTAATTTATTAGAATTCTCAAATTACATTTATTTGGACATTTATAATATCAATTATTTAATATTTCATTAATTAGGTAATTACTGGATCATCATTGTGTCGTAAATAAATTAAATTATTAATATATATATAAAATAATTAAAATAAAATTATGTAGGAAATATTTTTATCTTTAAAATGAATATCTATAGTCGAATTTATCTTATGTTTAACCCTATATTAAAAATGGATAAGTTATTAAACTTTGAATTTAACACTTTTACCTCTTCTTTGAATTAAATAATAATAAATGTCCTAATCTAATCTTAGTGGACCTAAAGGATCATATTTTATTCCTAAAGTTTTTTTTGTCGAATTACACTTGTCCAATATAATTAGGACATGTTTTAGGGTAATAATAATATCATTTGTACCCTTAATTTCCCTATTTACTTTTAAATGTGGTAAATAAAAGTAAAAAGTTATTCTTCACCAAAAATTATTTTCATCTTTTTGAACCGCATTTTACATACTGATATCAACTGTGTCTCTTGGATTTTTTAAATACAATTCATAGAAGCTTTAAAATTTTGTTTTATTTAAATTTGCAAATGCTCCTAGGAGGTGGGTAAAAGACGGTAAAAAGTTCAATAACATTTTTAAATATCTAAACTTATTATAAAATGAGTCCAATGAATTATATTGAACATATATTGGAATTATTTATATATTTTGACATAAAATAAATTTAAATAAAAGAAATAATTATTTAAATAAAAAGTCGGTTTTAACCAATAACTCGGTGTTTTTCACTATTCATCAAAAATTGAAAGTTTTCATAAAAATACAAAAATTTCTCTCTAAGCTAATTTTGATATTCTTAATTCAGAAATTAAGATTATTTTACGAAATTCAAAACATATAAGTTTCATTAATTAATTTAAAATTAATTCTCATTGTCAAAACCAAAAAGCATTTTTTTAAAAATAATATCTAATAAAAGATTGAAACATGTTTATGTTCAATTTCAAAGTAAAATTATATCCAATGAATAAAATTGGATTAAATGGTAAAAATATAATCTATTTATACTTCCAAACTATTAAAATTTATAATTTAACACTACAAATTATTATGATTAAAAAAAGGTGTTTTCAGTTAAAATATTGTATTTTTCACTATTCACCCAAATATGAAAGTTATCAGAAAAACACCAAAAATTTATTGAATATAAATTCTTATGTCCCAATTATAAAGAAGAAGTTTATTTTGTAAAATTGAATATATAAAAGTTTCAAATATTGTATTTAAAAAGGGTTTTCCATTAAAAGGCGGTAAAATTGCATTTAAAAAAAATACTTCTTTTATCTGAAAAAATGAATTTGTTTTTTTATTTCTAAGAAACTCATAATATGGATTCTAAAATAATAAGGATTATAAAAAGTTCAAAATTTAGTTAATACTATTCATAACCTCTTTTGAACGGCTTGTTTGGTAAGTCGTGGTGCGCTTGAACTCGGTGTTGCGTGTAATGCAAGTTATTGAATTACTTTGAAGAAATGGCATACTATGAAATCTTGGGGTGTTACATTATTCCCTCATTCAATAAATTTCTTCCTCGCAATTTTAAATTGTTCTTCGAAAATAAGAGTTTGAAAATAGAAAGTACCTTTGTGGGAAAACCCATATCAGAAATTGGGTTAATAAAATTTGGTCTTAATAAGAGGAAAAGGGGAATGAAAAAGTCACCACCAAATTATGATCTTGATTAAAAGAACATTGGTGGAAATTAGAGTCACATAATTAAAGGAAAAAACATAAATACTTATAGGGAGTTATTGAGATCAAAAATTATAAACAATTGTAGAATTGAGGGCCCCAAAGCCATAAATCTATGATTATTTAAAATATCATCGGTTCAACAAAACATAAGGTATTAGGATAACACATTTTTAGTTTTAAGATCCCTTACCTAAAGTTTAAATATTAATTTCTTCATAGAATAAGAGAAGGAAATATATATATATATATACTTGACAAGTAGAGATCCATCGTTTAACTAATTTCTACCACAAACACATCTTTCACCCTAAAAGATAATAGAACTTAAAGAAATATTATATTTATCCTATTCGTATTGGGTTCCAAAGAAGATGAGTTTATAATTCACCTATCTGACTCTTTAAAAAAAATAAACTACATTATACAATCCAAGGACTTTATATAGTCTAGTGGTAGGCGATAAATCTCAATCACACTATGGTTGTGGGTTCAATTCCCGCAGCTTGGTCTGACGCGATGGGTTGTCACATGGTCTGTGTGTTTTTCTTTTTATAAAAATCAAAAAATAACCTTAAAAATAGAATCCAATTTCAAACTTAATCCATTCCAACCTTTAGACTTATCCAAAATACTTCTATGCAAACTCACAGTCCAAAATTTATAAAAATGTTGAACACAATGAAGATCTTTTTTTCCACGTAATGACATGTGAACACCTTCATCATTAATTATTTTAAAAAATGGTAACACACTGAATTACCATAAAACCTTATTGATTACATTCATGCTCCCTTATCCTTTATATAATACTGGATATATTCCTTATATTCAAAAATATTAAATATTCCAACGATTATGAAATAAACAAACTATTAATCTATTCCAAGTAATTCAAGAATATCTAATATAATTTATCAAAATCAACCATCTCTTATTCCAAAATCACTGCCTCATTATCAGGACCATATTAAGGATTACATTTCCTTAAACCATGTATTTTTTCAAAAATTGTACCTTACTATTAAGTCACTTTTCTTAGAACCATATAATAAAAAATCCTCAATAAAATAGTACTGCAGTACAATAATTATTTATCTCCATAATTCATATAACCAGTATATTATTGATACAATACTCAAATGAAATAATTATATAATAACAACATAAGAAAACTATCCATTACTCTTCATCTGAGGTCATATCATAACTTTAGTATTATCCTAAAGCATCATTTAAGGTATACTCTGATTACTAATACATTTTTTCGCGTAGTGTCCCAACGCCTTGCATATGAAGCATTATACATTTGAAACTTTTTTTCTTACCCTTGCAATCACGTACTTGGTGTCCTTTTTCTCCACACTTCTAACAAACTCCCATTCCCTTAAAGCATTTACCAAGGTGATTCTTTCCACAGTTATCACATATGGTAAAATCCTTCTTTTCCCTCTTCCATTTATCCATATTTCTCTCTTCCATCCGAATCTTATCCTGCTTCCCATCAAAGCCATAGGACTAAGAGAATTCTTTACTTATCTTATTAACACATTATACTATTTCTTCATATGTTGAGAATAAATGGGAGACTATTTCCCTTCTAAATGTTGTCTTAATACCATGAAGGATATGATCCTTCTTACTCTTTGGATCATACGTATTGTTGGAGTTCACATTCCTTCTACGGGGCGCCATTTCTATACAATGGCATACACTAGGTCAATTTATGAATTTTAATGGATAATTCAAAACTTGTAAAATACCTAACATAAATTGAACAGTTCATGGATATAATCCATATTCATAAAAAATATTTTCATTGAGGAAGTATATACTCATAAACCCTTCATAATGGTTTGTAAATAAAATTAGAATTATCCTAAGCATATCCCCTTAGAGTTTCGTAACCAAGACTGCAGTAAGGCTAGTTTTCATGCACCATTTCCCGTTTGAGTATATCTCAAAGCGGTGTTTTTGTGTTTTACCTCTAAGTACATCTGTGATAGAGTCACTTCTACCTACTTGTATCCAGACAGGGATGTAATGCTTGGAATCCTCACAAAATCTCTACAATACCAAAATTTTAGGAAGTTTAACTATACTAATCCTCAAATTCTATCATAGGGCTATGTGCTCTAATAAAAGTTTATCTAAATCTAGTTTCCAAGGTTTGTACTAATATTATTCTGATACCAACTGTAATGCCCTGAACCTAGAAGCCCATAGTCAGTTCATTATTATGTATCATTGGAAAGATCCCAAAACATCAAGTCTCGAAATACCGATTATTTTATTAGCCTTGTAAGTACTAGATACATTCATAAGGTTTACATTACATCATAAAATAGAAAACTACAACAACATTGTTTCCATAGAAAACACGGTGATCTCATATACTATCCATGCAGGTCAGTAATAATAAACTTCTTCTCATCTTGGGAAAAATAAAACATAGAAAGGGGTGAGTTTAGATGCTCAGTAAGAATAAAAATAAAGCAGAAAGTTTCATAAATGAGCATAAGAATTTATAGAAATGTATAAGACTAAAACAAGAGCCTTTTAAGCTTGAACTTTAGCATAATATGTCAAAGATAAAATCAAATATTTCCATTTACTTACTCATATGGAAATTCTGATAATCGAATAATCACATTCAATATTAATAGCCACTTTCGTAATGATGGAATACATAATGCCAGACTATCATAACCACATTGTCAAGGCCTTCTTCCAAGACTAAAAATAAGATTTTTTCAAGTCCTTGTGCCAAGACACTAGTTTGTCTCATGAGACCAACCAATGCATCGAGGAGCTGTAGTGATCTCCACTCGTCACATACTAAATCCAATGCATTTCTCATATGAAAAGGATTAAACATAACATAAACATTCGTATTAAAACTAGCATACGAAGTTTCAATACATTATCCATAAACCATGAATGGTGTAAAAATAACACATCCACAGTCAAACATATCACAAAACCTTCAATACAATATGGAAGTTTTGTATCATAATAAATCAAGTTCAAATAAGCTTAAAATCCATCAAAGGATGTTGACATAGATGAAATCAAAACCTTTTTTAGAGTAATATCTCTTTCCATTTTGAAATAATTTAAGAAAAAATTTATTTTGAAAATATTCTTATATGATTTTAAGGGAAGCTTTGACAATTTTATAACAGTAGAAAATATCCTCACCCACCGTATATGTTAAAAAAACATTCTTACCTTAATTTTATCGAAAAGGTCATAAAGTACCTTGTTTGGAAAACGATGGAAAGATTCCTTTCAAAAAAATTTAAGGTAAAATAAGGGTATAAATAAATTTACCCCAATATTAATAATGTTTTTAAATACATTTTTAAGAAACATGGATTTGGATGATAAAGAGGTCCCAGTAGATAATTACGTATCAATAACTTCGGATAATAAAGTGATTGTGAAATTAACCCTTACCTTGTACTTTTCCTCGGTCAAGAGTAGGTTAACCTCATGTATAATAGTGAAATAATTTTTAATAAATTATAAAAGATTCATATACATTAATATTATATCATATATAATCTTGTAACATTGCTTTATTAATAATATCTTAGTATTCTCGTCATTTTCAGGTGTTAACATATTCATTTTCATTTATATGATTTGTTACGTAAGTAATGTTTGTTATAGATTGGATGTATATTATTCATATTCGTAATGATATTAAGTCTTTAAAAATTATTTTTAATCATCTAATGAAAATTAGTCTTGAATGGATGTGATGGTTAATGAATCTCATCGCGTTCTTGGAGATGGTAATCCGTAATACGCACGAGCAACAATATCATTATTTTGACATTAAAATAATATATAATTGGATGGTATATCATATATAAAAAATAATAATAATTTTATATTTATTATTTACATCAATTACAAATCATTATTATACCCATCCAAATAATAATGTGTTGAATAACAATTACACCATGATGTGGAGACGGTAAGCTGTATGTACACAAGTATGGTGAAATGTCATTGAAAGGATGGATAGAATAATGAATATGGTTGTAACATATTTATAATAACATCACAGTATATATAAGATACTGTATTTATTATTTTAGAATGGAAACAACAAAGAAATAGGAAGTGGAAGAAGAAAGGAACTTGAAAGAGGTGATGAAATATTTACATCTTCTTTGGGTTTGTCCTTTTGATTTGATCAAAAGAGCTCCATAGGTTGGATTTATGACTAAAGTAAGGCCTCTAGAATGAATTTTGGACATTTTAGATGGTATTTTGTGAGTGTTTGTCTAATACAAATGGATTTGAAGGTTTGAATTAGAGAGAAGTGGAAGTGCCCTTTTATAAGAGGGGTGAGGGGCACCTTAGGAAAAGCTAGAAATATTATTTTATAATAAAATAATTTTCGGTTTATAATGGCTCCAAGTTGAATTATTTAGAGTCTAAGTTGGGGATGGGTCTAAAACCACTCAACTAATAGGGTTTAAGCTAGTTTGGGTCACTATATTAACTTTATCTTTTAGATTTAACTCTTAGTTAAATAGTTTGACATTTACCATGTCTCTTTCTATTTTTATATTTTATGGTTAAAAAACTTACTATATACGTCCAAGTGAACCCCAAGGGGTTCATTAATGATACACCTATAATTAGATAAGTCTGTTTTCCAAACCTTAGATTTTTAGAAGTAGAATATCAATTATTAATATAATATTTTTTTTAAAAACTCTTTTATTTCCATTTTGTCACTATTTGGTATTTTGTTTTTTCTAAATTCATTACAGCATTATTACTTAAAAAAATTCATCTAAACTACCCTAACATGTCATATTAACCTAGATAATTAGTTTCATTCATAAAAATTCTCAAATTATATTTATTTAGATATTTATAATATCAATTATTTAATATTTCATTAATTAGGTAATTACTACGTCATCATTGTGTCATAAATAAATTAAATTGTTTAATATATATAATATATATATATAATACCATTATGTAGGAAATAATTTTACCTTTATAATGAATATTTATAGTCTAGTTTATCCTATGTGTAACCCTATATTAAAATGGATTTCGTTATTAAACATTGAATTTAACACTTTTAACTCTTCTTTGAATTAAATAATAATAAATGTGTTAATCTAATCCAGGTGGACCTAAAAGATCGTATTTTATTCCTAAGGTTGTTTTTGATTGAATTAAACTTATCCAATAGAATTATAACATTTTTAGGGTAAATAAAATATCATTTTTACTCTTAATAACCATATTTACTTTTAACTGTGGTAAATAAAATTAAAAAGATACTATTCACAGAAAAAATTATTTTTATCTTATTGAAAAAAAATTAATTATTGATATCAAACATGTTTCTCAGATTTTTTAAATTAAACTCACAGAAGTGGTAAAATTATGTTTTACGTAAATTTTCCAACGCTCCTAGGAGGTGGGTAAAGACGGTAAAAAGTTCAACAAAATTTTTATATATCTAAAATTATTATAAAATGACTCCAATGAATTATATTGAAATTATATAGTTATTTTGTATCTATTTTTACTTAAAATTAATTTAATTATAATAAATTATTATTTAAATAAAAATTCAGTTTTAACCAATATCTTAGTGTTTTTCACTATTCATCAAAATTTGAAAGTTGTCATAAAAATACCAAAATTTCACCCTAATATAGTTTTGATATTCTAAATTCAAAAATTAATTCTTTTTTACCAAATTCAAAACATAGAAGTTTAATTTATTAATTTAAAATTTTTTCCCATTGTCAAAACCAAAAAAGCATGTTTTTAAGAAATAATATCTAATAAAAGATTGATACTTGTTTATGTTCAATTTCAAAGTGAAATTATTTCCAATGAATAACATTTGATTAAATGGAAAAAATATAATCTATTTATACTTCCAAACTATTAAAATGTATAATTTAATACTAAAAATTATTTTGATTAAAAAAGTTGTTTTCAGTTATAATATAGTATTTTTCACTATTCACCCTAATATGAAAGTTATCAGAAAACACCAAAAATTTATTGAAACTAAATTCTTATGACCCGATTCTAAAGTTGAAGTTTATTTTGTAAAATTGAATATATAAAAGTTTCAAATTTTGGATTTAAAAAGGGTTCTTCCTTAAAAGGTTGTAAAATTTCATTTAAAAAAATACTTCTTTTATCTGAAAAAAATAAATTTGTTTTTTTTCATTATGTCTAAGAAACTCATAAAATGGGTTCTAAAATTATAAGGAGTATATAAAGTTTGAAATTTAGTTAATAGTATTCATAACCTCTTTTTAATGGCTAGTTTGGTAAGTCGTGGTGTGCTTTAACTCTGTGTTGCGTGTAATACAAGTTATTGAATTACTTTGAAGAAATAAAGTGCTATGAAATATTGGGGTGTTATAGAAGAAGTCTTAAAATAAGTTCTCATGACAAAGTAATGGTGTAAAATACAAACAAGTATACATAGAGAGAATTCATGTCAATGCAATGAGGTAGGTTGAGTCAAGGAATCATGGAAGAGTGTGAATGACTCGACAGGAGGATATGTTACCCCATAATAGTTAAGGTAAACTCTTTTTTATGAAGTAGGAATTAAAGGGGGTGAAGTTTATAAAATATCATATATGGTTCAAAGTACAATCTTAATATATTCATTTTTTGAGTTATTTTGTACTAGATAATCATATACATTTATATTTACAAGGGAATACAATATATTGGAGTTATATAGGGAGTTACCACCATATTTAATAAAAAATATCCAATCTACTGGTAAATAGAATAACATAAAGATTTTTTATCAATCCTATTGATGTATAATTGTAAATGTAGAAGTTTCAGGGAACTTTTGAGATCTTCATATTTAAATATATTAAATAATCATTAGAATGGACCTGTTAATTTAGTGTATATACCTAATAAGGTTCTATAATTGATGAATTATATTAATATCCCCAAATAAAAACATCTAAAATTTCAAGGAAGAGTGATATTTTTAGGAGGAAAAGTTAGGGTGACATAACCCAAAATTTCTTTATCTTTCATTTATAATTAATTTTTTATATCCTCGCAGGTTCTATAATATACAATTAATTACTACATATTTGGTCTCTAATGTTTATTTTAATCATGGCCTAGAAGTTTCATTATAATTTTTGAAATTTTTATCTATGTTAAATTTGGGCGGTCATGCATTAAAATGTTGTTTTAATTTTTTTTCAAGGCTATGTATGAAAAAAAGAAGAATTTTATAGTTTTTGGATGAATAACAAGATGGGTTCAAACTATTCAAGGGATCTAATGCTACCTACACCAACCCTAAATGATAATCCCTCTACCAATATAGTCTCACACTAACACTATAAAATGAATCATCATTCCAAAGCTATCTTGAGATAAATTTAAGGTTATACCCACCTTTAATAGAAGATGCATCAACATTTATGGATATATTTTCAATCTAGCTTATCCTGAGCCCAATGTACAATATGAACTCTAAAAAAATTAATGGAATTGTGGAACTATATTTTGGCGAAGCTTAATATATATTCTTAACTACATATCATCACATGGATACATAATAATAATTTCCAACACAATGAATATTTAAACTTCTTTAACCCGCTAATGATGTATTAAGTCTCTCCTTAATGGAACATTCTCAATACAACATACTCTATTGAATATAATTCATGTTCTGATAATGATTCAATGCTAATGATCCAATTAAGATACGAAAATGTACCAAGAATCATCAATAAATTAATTATGTGGAAGAAAAGTGATTTAATAATGATAAATAACCCTTATTCATGGATAAAAATTTAATTCCATATAGAAATAGTGTAGGGAAGAGGGAACCATTAAATATCACCTAAAATAATTACCTAAAAAATTATGTATGGGCTCAATGAAATGGAAATGTTAAAAATTATCTAGGAAAGATAATAAGGAAATTATATTTATTAAGTTGTGAAGAACAATTTGGATTGGTCTAGTAATTATCATTCATGATAAATGGGTATCATTTCTTATTAAGGCCCGCTGAAGTGAATTTATAAGGATTGATACACTCTATTGGGAAAAGTTTTATACCACTAGTCCTAAGAAAAATGAATGAGATAGTGCACCTGAGATAGAAATATATTATCCCCTTATATTTGAAAATAATTGTATATTATGGCATTAATAATATTGAATTTTTCCATTGAGTAAAGATAAGAAAAGATAAGACAAGATAAATATTACATAGAAGTTATGACACCGTGAAGTCCTCCAAGAAACATACACCATTATTAAATAATAATTCATTTTCATTTTCATTTATCCATGTTTTAATTTATGTATATTAGAAAAAAATACCCCCAATTCTATTATATTGAATATAAAAAAATTCTAAAAATATAATAAGTTATTAAGATTATTGAGTTTTTTAATTCCCCTTGATAGGCGACTCTGTTCAACCACTCTGTTGTATTCCATGAGTTCTATTAATGATATTTTATAGGCCTATAGTTGTTTCTAGATAAAATTTATTTTAATTTCTCGGGATTCAAACTCTAATTTATAGTTCATTGTCATTTTGTAAATTAACTACTTATTTTAATTGTTTTATTTTATTTTGTTTATATAACTAAATATTTATATGATTAATTACCAAGAAAATCAATATTATCCATGAACTAAATACTCACATGTTAGTTAATTTTATTATTGAAGATATTCCCATATGCATGAGCTTAAATAATAAGTTTATGATATAAAGAAACAAATTAAATTAATCTTATAATACCTATAAGAATACATTAGATATAAATTAGAGAAAAATTTTCTAGAATAACTGGAGGAAGCATAATTTATTCTATAAATGAAATTTTAATTGAATATTTTATTTCAAATAAATGAAATAATTTCCTCACATTATGTGAATTATGTTTATTTATAGGATATTTAGTATTAGATTATTCATTTTAAAATTTATTAAATAATCCAGTTTTAACCCTTTTAAGTGCACTATAGTATTTTAGTCATAAATATTTTCTTATGGAATTTTAATTCTTAAAATTTTGTAATATAAATACTAACTAAATGAGATAAAAAAATTAATAAGTATAATAATAGTTGGATCTTGCCTTAGATTAGAGTAAATTTTCTATAAAGTCAAAGTTGGACAGGACTCGTCAGACTCGACACCACTTCCCCATTTTGGCCATATCTTAAACATATAAGCTTGTATTGGGTTATAATTCTTATAGAATATAGATAAATAAATATTAAATAAATCATACATATTCAAGGATATCTTTTTCTCATTTTTTTAAGTTTAACCAGTTGGTAAATATAAAAATTAAAATATTTATCTAAATTTTCTCATTCATACTTGTAAGAAAGTGCAACCCAAGTATTCCCTCTCCTCTATATGTTTGTGTTTTTCTTCCTTAGATGGGTTTTTAAATGAATTATTATGTTTATGTAAGAGTATAAGTGGTTACACACTAATTCTAAAATCATTTCAAGAGGGTTTCTTCTTGAAGAAAGGATCCCCTCATTGAATCCTCCTCATTCTTCTCATTGTAATGTTTCAGTTTTTGTAATAAAATATATATTTATATTCTGTTTTCCATGATATTTTAAATTTATCCCATATTTACTTTTCATATTTGGGATCTAAATAAATATTATAAAAATTATTAGATTAAACACATCTTAATCCTTTTCACATGAAAAATGTTTCCACTATGACTACACTGCCCATAGAAGTGCAGTTTTTCTTATTAATCATTTTAATTATAAACTTCATCAATATTTTTTTATTTAATAAGATACAATTAATAACTTATTATGATATATGAATTTAGTTTTGAACTTAAAAAAAACTAATAAATCAATAGAAATTTTAAAACAAAACACAGAAGTTGTGTAATTTCCGAATTGTGAGAGTGTGCTTTTAATCAGAAAAACAAAACAGCATGTGATCATTCTATAAAGTTACAATATAATCTTTAAACGAGATTAATATTCAAATTTTGTATTTATATGTTCCTAATTCACCATTTACCATACAATGGCCTTGAAATGGTAATAAAAAAGGTATTTTAATTTCATATTCTAAAGATATCCTAGGGTTTAATTCATTTTATATTTATGATTATGGTAAAATTATCATAGGTTTTAGTTGTTAAAAATTAGTGGATAATAATTAAGTGAATGATAATTTAAATTATAATGATTAATAATTACGTTAAGATATAGATTTAGATCAATTTCACATTTTTAAAAAAAATATTATAAAAAAGTATTCTCATTGTGTTTTATTAAAAAAATTCAAAAAGAAAATAAAAGTATGCTTTTAACGTAAATATTCAAGTTTTATAAATGTGAATCAATCCCCCCACCCCCATACATTTAATTTTTGTGTTGATTTCATTTTATTTATTTTTAAAAATACCATTAAGTTGTTGTATTTTATATATCCTCCATAGAAAATGACCTTGGTAAACCACTGTGCTACACATAAGAACACAAAAATCATACATCATTTGAGAGTGACCACAATTTAATATTTCAAATTGGATCCATTTATGTGGAGGAAAGTAATTTATTAAACTAATTATAGATATTGTTTACCTTAATTTCATTATATTCTTCTATTTTTATTATTCCATCTATCCCCTTTCTCAATTTACCTTTTTTCTTACTTTTTTAGACCATCAATTCAAACTTCTTATTTTTTTATTGTGGTACATTTTTCTCCAATCGGTTTTTCATTTTAATTTATTTATGACCAAAAGTATTATTGAGGATCTCTTAGATATTTACCCTTATACTGAATACATATTTAGGTATTCAATCAGACAATATCAGTCTATGTGAGGTTTCAACAATCACCCAGTTTTAGAATTCTTCTATTCTACGAACATTGAAATTTGAATAACTCCTAAATAAAATATAAAAAATGAACCAATGACAGAAAATAATAAAAATTTATTTGATAGAACTATTTTATAATTGGATTGATCTGTTATTTATGACAAAATAACTTGTATTTCATCACCAAACCTATAATTAGACATTAAACATAAATTTTTATTGATACAGATTCTTCCAAAATTTCATGGAATCACATGAAATGATCCTAAAAATATATAAAATAATTTATTGTGTTTTTTACAACCCCATAACAATGTAATGTTTCTAAATACCAAATTAAACTAAGAGAAATCATATTCTATATTGATGGGAATAAAATGTATTGGATTTATTATTTACAACCTCAAGTTTTAACATATTTGAAAGACCTAAAATTATTTTCTTATAAATATTTTATCCAATATCAATGTGAAATACCATTTGAAAATTGGTCTTAATGATTAGGAAGGAACTAAGGGAGTTAATGTATGATTACTAGGAGTGATTCATGAGATTGTGTGTATGCTTCCCACATCACTAAATCAGTGAAAAACTCTTCATCCTATACTTCTATAAAGGCCACACACCTATGGAGAGGAGCATGTTGGATGTCACAGCTGGAAGGTAATTGGTCAACAAAACACCAATAGCTTCACATTCATTGATTGAAAATATGGCACAAAACTCTGATAAATTTAACGATAGAGGTACACCACATTTTAGAGGTGTATATAAAGTATGTATATCTTCTCATGAAAATCATATAATCAATACCATGTTGGACGAATTAATAACAATGGTGAGATAAATTACATTGAACCAAAAGGATTCCCAACTCACACCTGTATGGCCATTGGAAATCTTCAATGAAACAAACCAACATACTAACTATTTCCCCCAATTAAAAGAGATATTGGATTAATAATCCATATTCACTAGGAGACTATATTAGAATACACGACAAACATATACCTAAAATAATTGTTATTTTTTAATACCAAAATAAAACCAAAGGTGAACTGATAACTCACACCTTAGGTATGGCTCTAAAAAATAATAATTTCCCCCTTTTCAATAAAATTTCTAAGAGCCTCCACCTTACCAATAAGGCTTTTAATAAATCCAAATAAGATTTAAAGATCAATAATCAAAAATTTGATAACATCAAGGTAATTCTCAAAAAAAATTATTTTATAATATTTATAACCTTTTAAAATAAAATGTTATCAATAAATAGAATGAGATAAAGAGTAATGGTTCAAAATTGAGGGAGTTAAAGACAAAAATGAGATAGATTTCCACCACTATCCATGAATTTATAATTAATAAATCCTGAAATATTCCTTCCTAACCTACTTCAAATCCCAATGGGAATGTTAGGTCCATCACATTGAGAATTAGGAAGCAGATAGTTGAGACATCTACTTCTATATTTCCACTACGATTCACCAAAACAATATCAAATCCCAATTAAAACCAACAGGTGAGCATAAAAACTATAAAATAAAAGGTGAGAAAAATATTTATTATATTTATCCTAACCCCCCCCCCCCCCAATTTATGAATAGATCTCTATAAATCAAGAAGTTATTTGTATAGGTGAATAAAAAACATGTTTTGGATATATTCATGCGCATTGAGATCAACATCCCTCTACTTGATGCAGTCAATAAAATACCAAGGCATACCAAGTTTTTGGATGAACTATATACAAATATAAGTGGATAGAGGGAAATTATAAAATTAACATTATGATAAATTTTTTACCTCTTACTACACAAACCTTTCCAATACCGAAAAATTGTGAGGACCCTAATACATTCATCATTCCATGAAATATAGTGTAGTTCCACTTTTCTGATGCTTTGTGTGATTTAGAAGCATTAACAAAACTAATAAATCACTTTGTTTTATCTTATTTATATATTAGTGAGTTGAATCCAGAAAAAATAGTGGTGTACTTTGAAAATAGATCAATGGAATAACTGATGGGATTCATTAAAAATCTACATATTCAACTAAATGAAATGATATTTCATATGGATTTTTGTGTGATGAATAAGGAGGAGGATCGTGTAGATTCACAAGATCCCACCATTTTTAGAAGAACCTTCCTCCTAAATACCAAGGAAAGAATTAATTTCCATTAGGGTATAATTTATATGGAGTTTTGATCTTTGATTATATGATTTATTATTTTTGAATCCATAAATTACTCCTCAAATGGCTATTATACTTTCTTTATCTCCTAGTTTGTACCATCTTGTAATGAATCTTCAAATCTAGATTTTCAATATTTTAAAAAATGGGTTTCCTTCCATTTGTAGATATATCATTATTATCGGTTCTAGTTTTATGTTGTAAGATACCTCAACACCTATTTTTAATGATCAAACCAAACTCATTTATGATTCTTTTGTGGATCTGTTTTCTAATTCTGAGCATTTACTTTCTGATTATGATATGGTTTTTCATTTTTATGATATATTTGATGCATTATAAACAATTTTTGAGGACTTTTATTCAAACCCCGAAGTTAATTGCACATGTATTCCAGTTACTACCTCATTTCCATCAATACATAACCCACAAAAATTGGAACTCAAACCATTTCCATGAAACTTATAATATTTATACCTCTTGAATGATAAAAAATTATATATAATAATTGTTAATAATATCTTAAATGAAGCATAATAAAAAAAAATTAATCATTTAATTGAAAAAATCAGATAAATTGGGTGGACCTTGGCATACATAATGGGTATTAGCCTCTCTATTTTCATGAATGGGATTATTCTAGAGAATTGGGGTCAACCGTTAAGATAGCCTCAAGGGATACATAATCCCACATTATTATAAGTTGTTATGAAGGAGGTGGAAAAAATGCTTTATCCGTCTATCATTAACCCAAATTTTGACTCTTATTTGTCTTCCCTATCCATTTTGTACCAAAGAAAATTGGTTTCAATATTATAAAGAATAAAAATATTGAGCTAGTTCTTCTGAGAGAATAAAATCATTGGCGAGTGTTTATAGAATATAAGAAACTAAATTAGTCTTATCATAAGGACCATTTACCTCTTGTATTCATTGAAAAAATAATTCATATACTTGTGGATAGGACATACTATTTCTTATTTTATGGTTTCCTGAGATATTTTTAGGATCCCATTACATTAGAGTACTAGGATAATATGACATTCACTTTCATCTTCAGAACATTTACCTACCAAATTATGCCATTTCAACTTTATAACACCCCAGGTGCCTTTTTAATATGCATGATCAGTATATTTTCTAATTTACTTAAGACAAGTATAGAGGAATTTTTGGATTATTTTATTGTGTATAGTATCTTATTTAATGATTTTATCTTGAGTTTGGGTAATGTATTCCGTTTTTACATTAAGAAAAATTTGGTTTCAAAATTTGGTAAATTTCATTTAATTGTAGAAAATGGAGTTTTCCTAGGTCCATTAGTGTCACTGGAAGGAATTTAGGTTTATAGATCTATGATAGACATTATTTCATCCTTGACATATCACACATGTGTGTATGATGTTTTATATTTCCTTGGACATTCTGGTTTTTATTGACGCTTAATTAGAGATTTCATTATGATCACTCTACCCTTATCTCAATTTCTTAAAAAAGATATTGGATTATTTTTAATGATTCATCTAGGGTATCATTTTATGTTCTAAATAAGTGTCTAACAAAACCATCAATCATACATCCCCTATAGTGGGAGCTCCCATTTTAGTATATGTGTGATACTTCAAAAATTATTGTTGGATCATTATTTCATAGAGGTTGGAAGGGTGGTCTCGTGTTATTTCTTATGTAGTAAGGACACTGGATTCATCCCAAGAAAATTAAACCAAAATTTAAAAGGATTTTCCAGTTGACATATTTTCTTTAGAAAAAATCAACTCCTGTTTATTAGGATCTAAAGTGGTTGTTTTCTCTGATCATTCAACATTGTGAGGCCTCCTAATGAATATTGAATAAAAGACATGACTTATTCAGTAGATTATACCTATTAAAATTTTTGAAATTGGGATGAAGACTAATAAGGGGTTAAATAAATTGGTGGATTGCAATATGAGCAGAATCACTCACACATTGGAGAATGATACCCCAAACTATGTAGTAGATTAAGAAACTTTCCATGATGAGAATCACTACATCACCTCAATTACGCATACTTGGTATGTTTATTTTGTGAATTACATGGTTATATTTGAAATTCCTATAAACCTAAAGAAACACCAAGTTGAAAAATTAATGTTTAAATATATATATTATGTGTGGGATTGAAGGGTCCTGCTTTTCATGGAGATATGACCTTGTTTAAATTTTGGTTTTAATCTATCCAATTTTTTTAATTAAATATTCACAAGATTTATGAGGATGCTTGAGGGTTTTATGGGAGTTCTGGGAAGTAAAGAAAAAGAAATTTTTCATTTATGTGCTTGTTTCATGGTTTTTTCATGGTTAGTGTAAACCGTACACCCAAACGGTGCTAACCAGGAAAAGGAGGTGCACAGTTTGGTAAACAATCCAAGGGGGAGAGGGAAACAGTGCAGTAATGGATAGTTGCATTCTACATTTTTTGACACATTGTTTGTTAAACCATCTAAATATCCACGGGTAACCGTCCAACCACACTCCCCATTGGATTGTTGTTGACACACGGATTGGGCATGATTTGGAAAACCATGCAACCAAACCCTGTTCCCCATTAAAACTAGAAAATTACCAAGATTCCCCCTCAAGTTTTTTAGATCTTCACCTGGTTTCCATCCCATTCTTCCTATATTAACCCTGGGAATTAACGTAATCTCTCATAAACATCCCAAGGGTGGTTATCATTCGATTCAAGTCTATTTGGAGTGTCATTTCTTTCAGGTGGAATTCTGGTAAGTCTTTTCTTCTTCTTGTTCTCTTTTCTGCTTTGGGGTCTTTGGTTTTACACATATTCTTCAGAATCCCTAAAAACCTATTTTTCCAATGGAATTTGGGTTTGGGCTTCAAGGAGTTCTTGCTTTCAACTCTAAAGCTATGATTAAGAGTCTTTTCATCAACAGATTCATGGTATTTCATCTACAAGTTATATCCCATCTTTATTGGGTTTATTTGTGCATGTTTGGTGATATTCATGGTTAGATATTATAGTTTTTTATGCTTGTGGTGGGATTTGGTCAAATTATCATATAAATGATGATGTGAACCCATAATGATCACTATATGATGAATTGAGAATTATTTGACTAATTTAGGGCCACCCATGGTGTGAGAAAACATTCCAGATCCTAAAAATTGGTAAGGTTATGGGTATAGTTGACATATGATAACATATAGCCCATGAAGAACATGTTAATATGGTTGGTTGAGTTTAAAGTTGAATAATTATAGTTTTTCCTAGGTTTGATATTGGAATAAAGGGGTTGTTTAGCATGTCATAAAAATGGATTAATTGGGTTAATTTAGATTGTGTCAAATGGATTATGATTTGTGTTTTAAATTCCTAATAGGGTTAGTTCTTATGAAATGGATAACCTGTTAAATGGGTAACATCTTGGGAATTGAGTAATATGATAAATGGGATTTCATAAGGGAATCAATGAATATGCTAAATGGGTTGATATAAAGGGAATTATTGAACATGCCTAATATGTTGGGGTGATAATTGGAATTGGGCTAAATGGGTCATGTAATTTAAATGGTAAATGTGTTATTTGGTTAGGTAATGATATTAATCCTCATGTTGATTGTTATTTATTATGATTGTTGTCTGTACTGTTTGAGTATTGTTGGTGATACGGTATGTGTGAGGTGATTTGATAAATAAGCATATACGCATGGCATGGTAGTGTGGGGTATTGACATGGGTATTTATGCCCATAGGTTGAGTAAGACTGAGGTTCTAAAATCCACCAAAAATGTATGGGATATAGAATTGGATAGATGATCTATCCCTAAAATGGCTTCATTCAATGATACCACTCGTACTGAGGCTTCAAGGTGGATGTAATTCATTTATTGTGATGTGTTTACCCTTATTGAGATAGTGAAATGACTTATTCCCTTATGCTTAGTGATTGAATTTCTTACTCTAATATATCAATGATGTAAAGGCCTAAACCATGGAACACATAATGAAGATGAACTTAATAATGAAGATACTGTCATTTATGAAATTTCTTTAATGATGAAAATTGATTTAGAGTATATTATTACATAATGGAAACCATGTTTTCTTTGTTTACCTAATAATTTATTTATTCAATGTATTCACTATTTGATAGATTGGATATTTTTTAGACATCATTGGTGGTATCTTATTGATTTGTACTCACACCAAGCTCGGGCCACTATTGGGTACCCGAGAAAATTTCATGTTTGTGGGTCAGGAAAAGGGAAAAGGACATATGATAGAGAGTTGATTTTGGATTGCGATGTGCATGGATGAGGGTATGTACATGGAGTTAGGACCCACTCTAGGGTGTTTTTTTGTTGAATTTATTTTTTATTTTACTACTCAGCACTATTACCATGACAGTACATATTTACTATTTGGATATGTTGTACCTTGTTATGGAAATTCTTGGTAATGTATGTTTCTATTTATTTTTTATTGCTTCCATTATTTTTAATGGTTATATACAGTTGATTACTCAGATAAATATGGTATTGTCTCCCAATGTGTAAAATTATACCCTCTTCGCTAGTTAGAAACCTCTGGCATATGGGGAGGCATGGTTGAGGTTATGTGGTGACCCATCTTGAGGAACCATTTGTTGGCTTCCAGTGTAGGGATGTTACAAAGTGGTATTAGAGTCAATATTTTTTATGACATACTATTTTGGGATGGTATACAAGAGGTTAGGAAAGTATTTATCCATATAAATGAACTTATTCTTGTGAGTAGCTAACCCATATAATTGGGAAAACCAAAGTACCCAGTGTGGGGATTTTTGTTCTTTTCTAATGTTGTTATATTTGAATGATATTTCACGAATTGTTGATGCACTTGTTGTGTGATGAGGTTGTTTATCGTTGGGAAAAATCCCTCAAGACATCCACTCTATGTTTTTAGGTGTGATTATGTTTGTTTACAATATCATATGACCATGAATAAGCATGTTTTGTGTTTTGTAGAAGCAGGTTTTTAAGGTGGCATAGTTTTCTAGTGTTTTAAAATTTTTTAGCCCTCAAAATCAAGAGTTTAATTTTGTAAAAGAAATGTTTTTTCAAGGGATTGAACTATTCATGGACCATGAAGGATGGTATTCATACCATGAATCATGGTACGCAGACCACATACGAGAAATAGGTTTTTGGGAAAGAAAAGTTTACAAGATGAAAAAAATTTCATAGGAAGTCTTGAAGTATATGGAAGTTGTGATGGTTCACAAGATGGATTTCCATTGGTATAAATGATGTGATGATTTTTTGGAACTGAAAAGGGTGTCTTTTGAGAAAACTAGGTGGTTATTTGAGCTGTCGTGAAAGAGAAAATGTGGTACATGGACAATACAGGGAAGAACAGTTCACGGTAGGAACATGATATGCAGTGAAGGGGGAAATGTATCTAATATTTGGGAAGATCTCATATTAGTGTATTTTACAAATATATATTCCTTTATAAGGACTAATAATACCATCATTAATATATAGAGAGGGTTTCATTAGTAAACATATTTTCTATAGGAATAAATTCAACTAAGTCCAAAGGAGGATCGTGGGGAGGATTCCACATAGGGTGAAGAAATTTCGTGAAAGGGTTTTTTTGGGAAATTGTAGTACAAAAAGAAAGAATATAGTCCATGGAATAAGTGGTATGCCTAAATGGTTATCCGTGGGGGAATTAATTCTACAGAACCGGATGTGGTACATGTAATTAGAGATAGTATGAGGATATAGGGATGGTTCAAGTAGGTAGATGGTCTGTGAAGCATGTGTGTTATGCGGTGAAGCGTACTTTTCAAAAGAATAAAGTGGGTCACAAAGGGACAAAAATAGTTCACAAAATAAATTTATGTTATCTAAAAATAAATGGAAAATTGGATTTCATATATTGGTTTAAAAGGGACATTAACAGAGAATATATATATATATAGATAAGTATGCGTGCTTTCATGAAAATGAAGGGACCTACAAGTCCAAAAACTGTGAGTGGATCCCTTCCAAGAGGAGTGAGTGAAAGAAGAGAAATATGGTGATCCTTTCCACTGGTAGTGAGCTAGAGAAAGAGGCCTAAGGAGTGACCCTTGGGAATTTAGTGAGAAGACCCTAAATATTTTAAATTTAGTGATCATGGGAATATAGGTGTTCTAGCCCAAAACTTTTAATTGGCAGGGAGATTTAGTGGATTTGAAACATCGACACATCACTACAGTATGCTCCTTTGATATAGCCCAGGTAGGGTGAACCAAGTAAAATCATTGTGTTTTATGCATGATTTCATTTTTTTCATAAATTACTACAAGAGAAAGGGATAATTGTGTTTTTTTAGTGAAAAAACCAGATCAGAAGGGGAAGTAATTCTGGTATTCCCTACATTACCCCCCCTAGGGTATTTCACCTATTGGAACGAATAATTGGTATCATAGTGAAGGTTGAAATTTAGTGTTCTTTATCTGTTGAATAAATTAATGTTATCATTCACATAAGGTATTTCGATCTTCAATAGAAATAATTTTCAATTATGGAAGAATCAGATGCAATATTACTTCCGATATTTAGGAATAGATTTATTTAAAATATTAATGCATAGTCTTTCAACTATTATCGAAAGTGTGGAATTATCAAAAGCTAAAATAATGGAATTGGATAATGATTCCAAAGGTATCAATGATTTAGGGGGATCCATATCAAATTCAATTTATACCAAGGAGATGTCTTGTAAATCATCACATGTTATGTGGTAAATGTTTCTAAATATTTTTTAGGGTGACTCAAAATTTAGAGAAAAAAAATTGAAGGTTCTACAGAACAAATATGAGGATCTCAGATTTAACCCCAATGATTTTGTTGATGCATTGTTTTATAGGTTAAATGTTGTTGTGGAAAACATGTGTGGGCTTGTAGATGTTATCGAAGATATAAAAAAAATTAAACATATCATGAGAAAATTTCCACCTTAGTTTAATTAGAATGTTTCTGTATTGGAATATAGAGAAGTGAAATAGTTCACATTGGATAACTTACATAGTACCCTAATATTTTATTAAATGAGAAATGATGATAATGATACTATGGGAAATGGGAAATCCAATGAGGTGTCATTTAAGAGCATGAATAAGCTCTACATTAAATATGGATAGGAATATAAATCTACAGATAAGGTGATGTCATTTCTTTCATCAAATATTTAAAGAGGAAAAGGAAAGTTCAAGGGGAAACATCCACTTACATGCTTTCGATGTGGAAATAGTGGACATATATCAATAAGATTCCCAAAAATATTCAAGAAGATGATGAGGAATAATTTTAAATTACCATGAATAATTTATTTGCCTATATAAAAGGGAAAAAATATTAAGAGAAATTTATTCAAAAAAAAGAATATTTTTTCAAGAGAATATAACAATTCATAATAATCTGAGGCAAAAGAACTGGATTAATGTAAGTATCATGAAGCTATTGTTATTGTTGGAGTTGTTTAATATTATATGGTAAAAAAAGAAAGAGACAATGAAGAAGGTGAAGTTGAAGGAATATTTGACCTTCAGGTCTAAATTAATGATTCTCTTGAGAAAATAGATGTTTTTAGAGACAAAATGAAGAAATCCAACAACGTGGTTCATGATGCAAAACTTTATATGCAGCAGCAGGAAGAAGGGAAGTCTAAGATGATTGAAGAAATTGAAAAATTGAAGTCTTCAATTCCTAAAAGTTTGGATAAGGTTGTTGATTACAAGATCAAAATTTAATAAAAGAAAAGGGAAATCAATAGTTTGACAAAAAACGGAATAGATCAAATCAAATGTATTGAACAACTCTAAAAGGAAGTATTTATCTTGCAAAGAAGATTAAATTATCAATAAAAATTTTTGGCTCCTAGAATGACATCAGGAAAGAAGATCATATGGGAAATATGGATGATTAATGTAGATCATAGTGGTCTAGAAGAATATAAGTAACAATCAAATCTAAATGATAAGGCGGGTATGGGACTTGATCTAAAATAGAAAGAAATAACTATTGATGTTTGACCAAAAATACTCACTCCAAGACTAAATATTGATTTGGGTACAATGAAAAATTATACTATTCAGAGAACTCAAGGGACAACCAATGGTGGAATATTACCACATATAAATTTACCCCGCATGAGATGTTATTTTTTTGGAATTATGGGACACTCAAAAAATGTTTGTTCCATAGAAAAGAGGCATAGAAGGATACAAGACCAAAAGAGGAATTCATACGGACCTCAATTTTCCAAGTCATCATTTTATGGTCACTATTTCAGGTGTCGAGGATTCATGCACATGGAAATATATTACCCATCAACTATAAAAAGGAATTTGTCTATGAAGACTGAATGTGTTCATAAGCTATAGCCAGATGTATCATCCAATGAGCTAAAAATTCAAAATTTATTTAGATCTCTACTAGATAAATATTTCCCATCGCCTACCAAGGAAGATCAAGATTATCATTCCATTTCAGTAATGATGTTAAAAACATGGGATAATTTTACCAAGGGATGTTAATGGGTGGAGATATTATGTTCCATTCATTGATGATTATAGCATAATGGAATGGGTTCCAATCGTCACCCACAAATCTGAGGTATTAAGTTTCATAAAAACTTATTGAATGGATGTTGATAAGATTATATGTTGAAAAATTCAAAATATCCAAATAGAAAATGTAATGGAGTTCACAAACAGCCAAGTGGAGGATTATCTTGAGAAACATGGGATAAGGCATCATGTTTCAGTAGTAATAACTCTACAATATAATAGAGTAGTTGATAGGAGAAATAGAATTATCAACAAATGGCAAGAACAATACTCATTGATAAAGTCCTTCCAGATAAATTTTGGAAAGAAGCAGCAATTACATCAATCTACATATCAAACATATAATTACTATGTCCAAAAGAAGAAATGACTTTATATGAGCTATGGTATGGAAATAATCCATCACTGAAGAAATTCAAGTATTCAGAAGTAATTGTTTCATTCTCAAAAATAAGAAACGTAGGAAGTTTTAATCCAATGTAGATGAAACAAAACTTATTAGTTATTTAATGAGGATAAAATATGTATAATGACAAATCTCAACCTGAGTTATAGGGATATACATATGCATATTGGGTCGGATTAGCAAACGATGGGAAATCAATGTTAATAAGTGTTTTATATCTTGGTGTACTATGTATTTCTTGGATAAGAAATAAATAAGATTGCATCTCATTCAGCACCGTACAATCTGAATATATTACAGCAACTCAAGCATGCATGCAGTTATCATGGATGAAGTATCAGCTTCATGATATGGGTGTTTAATTGAAGTCTCTAATCTGAATCCATTACCATAATTCAAGTGCAGTATATCTGAGAAAAAATCCACCCCATCACTCACATATAAAGAACATTAAAATCAAGCATCATTTTGTAAAGGAGAAGGTGGATAAAGATCTTTTGAATTTGTATTATGTTCTTACAGAACAATAGGTTGTTGTTAGTTCCAAAAGGGTCCTAGATACCCGGAAACGGGGATGAATAAGGGTATATATATTCTTTTCAAAATTATTTCTATCCCACTGGATCTTGGACTCTTTATTATAAGGGTCTCTTTATTGGCACTTGTGTGTTTATGATGATCTCTTCTTTTCTCCTTTATCTAATAATAATTCAATGAAAGTAATACAGGAATGCAAGCACACAGACACAGATATTTTTACTTTGTTCACCCTCATCGGGATACATCCGAGGAGAATACAATAGTGATGTACTAATGTACTAAATCCACTAAATCTCTTTTCCAATTCGAAGATTTGGGCTAGATCACTCTATTCCCAGGATCACTACCTTTACAATGTTTATGGTCAGCTCATGGATTTCTTAAGGGTCACTCCTTGTGTGTCTCTCTCTGGATCACTATTAGTGGAGAGGATCACCATATTCCTCTTCCATTTCTTGTTGCTCTTGGAATTGATCTACTCATAGTTTATATACTTGTATGTCCTTTCATTCTAACAAATGAATTCATCTTCCACTGTATGTAGATGCTCTGTTGATGTTCCACATTCAACCACTGATTAATTCCACTTTACCACTAGTTTACTGGGAAACTATCAACTTTTTTGAAACCCTAGGATAACCTATATGCTAATTTAAGCACTGTATGAATGTTTCACCTAACCACTTTCATGACACCCCCATATCAAAGTCAAAACTTTGGTGACTCGCACCTTTTTTTCTCCTAAACTAATATTGGTGTGCAACTACCAATTGGTGCACAACTTCTAATTAGTTCCATGCTTGCGTGCCTAAACAACTTGCATGAATGGAGCTAAAATTTTATCTAGGTGTTTAGATTCAACAAAAACAATTTGTGGGATATTCGTATACTTATAGGAATTTATTCCACCCTGAGAGTCGTGTGCATCTTTCCTCTATGCTCGCTCGTTGATTCGCCCAACCCTTTGTCGCCCTAGTCACCTTGCACGACCAACTCCTAAACATGTCCTCCCTTATTTAATTTTCTATATTTTGATGTTATAATATTAAAAAACATATTGTGTGAAACATTCAAATCCTCCAAGACACTAGCACGCCAGTCCCTTTTAAAAAACTACTTTTCTCCATCTGCTGATTTTGAGGCCGAAAATTTTGGCAAACACTAGAAAATGGTGCCACCTTATAACTATTCTTTTTATACTACCTTCAGATCATCTATTCCTTTTTCATGGTTATTTTACAACATAGGTTGTCAACAATATCTCTTTAACTCAAAAAATCACCATGAAAACACTCCTTGTCAAAAAAAACATGATTTTAAAACATACACAATCAACCCAAAAATGCTTCAATATTTCCTTGAGGTATTTTTTCCCAATAGTTATAGATATCATGACAAATGCCTTAACCAAGGAAGTTTTTGGAAGGAATTCACTATCTTTGGGATTCCAGTTGACTCTCGTCACTTGAAATAGTGTAGATGTGGGACCACTCTCCACAAGGTGTGATGTGTTTTATTCCCTGATGTGTTGATTTGTGTTCTTTTCCCTATTGTAGACCTCAAAGTAGTTTCCTTTGGATTCATTGAAAACGGGGGAGAAATTTTGAATATTAAAGGAATAAGATGTCTTGTTAAAGACATGGGGAGATGTTTTTAGCTGGAGCAGGGAGATAGGGTGAGTTGAAGCTGAGATGAATCTTCTTGTAATAATAGTGAAATAGGTGAGAATTAAATATGATGATGATAGAAGTGATCGATCAAAGGACATATATCATGACATATGAGGATCATGATGAAAGAATTAGAGTTCTTTTGGAATGGAATGAAGTGATTCATTCAGGAACTTTTCATTATACTATTGTTTCTCATAGAGAACATTGCTCATGTGGGCTTAGATTTTGTGTTGAGTAAATCTTTGATCAATATCTTAATAATAATAAGTGAATGTTGGTAGAAGATGTAAGAATCATTAATGATTCATAAAATTTTAATGGAGTTGTAAACAAATCCAAAGGGGGTTGTTAGGAAAAAAAATCCACAAGACTTCCTCTCGGTGTATTTGGATGTGATTGTGTTTGTTGGAAAATACATATGACTGTGAAGGATGATACGCAGACCATGAATCATGGTATACAAACCACATACAAGAAATGGTTCATGGGGTAGAAATAGTTTGCAAAATGAAAAAAGGTTTGTGGGAAGGTTCACAGTACGTGGATGGAGTGACAGTTTGTGGGATGGATTTTCATTGGAGGAAACAAGGAGGTGATTTGTAGAACCACAAAGGGTATCATTTTCCAAAATGATGAAGTGATTTGAGTCACCACGAAGAAGAAAATGTGGTACAAGACCGTGTAGGGAAGAATAGTTCCTGACAGGAGCACATTACATGGTGAAGGTTTATCTATATCGAAGATTTTGTTAAATATATGATTAGTGGATTTTGAGGATCTATTTACCAATATAAGGACCTTTAATACCATCATTAAAAGTGAGAGTAATTTTCATTATTTATCATCTTTTATCTAGGAAGAAATTTCACTATGCCTGAAAGAGTTTTATGAGGAGGATTCTATGCAGGGTGAAGCAGCTCACAAGAGAAATTCTATGAAAGGGTTTTTGTAGGAAAGTATAGTTCACAAATGAAGAAGGTATTCCATAGACAAAGTGGTATGCATAATAGGTTTTCTGTGGGACAAAGTAGTCTATAGAAGTAGAGGTGGTATGTGAAAAAAGGAGATAGTCCACAGATGCAGGGATGGTTCGTGAAGGAGGACGGTTCGCAAAGCATATGCATTGCGTAGTGCATCACAATTTGTGGAGGAATCAGGTGGTTCACTAAGGGAATTATAAAGATAATGAATGAAATTTATGTTAGTTAATATTATGTCGAAAAGTGTATTTCATATACTAGTGAAAAGGGACCTCAACAAAACATCTATCTATAGTTAAGGATGTTTTATTTCATGAAAATGAAGGGACCTAGAGGTCTATAAACTATGACTGGATCTCTTCCAAGAGCAGTGAGATAAGGAAGAGGAAGACAAGGATCATTTCCACTAGTAGTGAACCAGATAAAGACTCATAGGGAGTGACCCTAGGGAATGCAGTGAGCAGACCCTAAATCTTGTAAAGGCAGTGATCTTGGGTGTAGAAGTGATCTTGCTCGAACCTTGTAATTGGTGGTGAGATTTAGTGGATTTGGTATATCATCACATTTCCATTGTATGCTCCTTGGAAATTTCCTAGTGAGGGTAAAACAAGTAGAACCAATGTACCATGTTCCTGATTTCATTTTTTCATACATTATTATGGGAGAAAGGGAGAAGTTTTTTTTGTTTAATAATGAAACCAGGTCCGAAAGAGAGGTAGATTTAATTTGTCACACCCTAGTTCACCCCCAACCCCTCAGGTTATTTAACCTAGTGGGCCTAACATTTGTTGATATTTTACTCGTGGTCGAAAATTGAATGAGTATATACATTTGTTCATCATTATAGGAACCTAGGGAGATAGGTGGCATGAATCATAGTAGGTATACACGGGATGGGTGTGTTTGACATGAAAGGTGGAATGAATTTTACTTTTTTGAGAAATATAAATAAAATTATGTCTAATAATAATGATGAAAACGGGTTAAATGGATGGAATGATAGATAATGTTTGAAGAATGGTGTTTAATGATGGGTTATAAATGAGTAAAAATATTTTTTTAGTATGTTTTGAAATGGAAAATGTGCTTAAGATGAATAATTTATATTGTGAATGTGGAAATATTTTTAAAAAGGTTCCAAGTGAAAGACCATTTCAATTTAAATTTGTTTACCCCATGTTGACCATGACCCATGGTAGGTGTGGTAGGGGGTATTCTATAAGTGTGAAGATATCTGTTGGGATAGTGTATGTGAATAGTTTGTTTAGAATTTGTGAATATCCTTCTCGTTTGTAAATTGTGAATCGTTTATGTTATGTGTTCTAAATATCATGTTTGGAATTATAGAGAAATTCCACCAAGAATGTGTGTGATAGAAAGGTGAAAATATGATGTTTGTAACAATTCTCCCCCATTATTAGATCAAGAACACCTGGTGATTCAGGGTAATAGAGAATATGAGTTACATGAGAACTTTGCTCATTTTATGCAGATGATGGAACATGACCCGGGGGGTTATACAAAGTATGTTCGAGCTGGCTAAGGAGTTCCAACTCCAAAACACATAGAACTTTACTAAACAAGGTTTTATAGTGACATCCGACTTCTAGATATAGGCCATCTAGATGGCTATTGAGCATTTAGGGACTCCTTTTGAGAAGCGAGTCAAGTTGGAGTCCTCTATGTTGTGAGGTTAGGAAATGCATTGGTGGGAAATTAGGGTTCAGACTGGGGAGAATGAAGGAATAATATGAAAATATTTAAATGAGTAGTTTCTTAAACACTTCTATTCAGACATATTGTGGTAGGAGAAGGCTATAGAGTTTAAGAGTTTGACCCAAGGTGTTGTTTCCATGATGGACTATGCTAGTTGTTTCACTAACTTTCACCAATTTCTTCCAAAATTAGTAGGAGATGAGGTAGCTCTAGAGAAACGTTTCAATGATGTTATTAGACACAAGATTATGTATTAATTGAATATGTTACTTTTAAATAGGTTTGTAGAGGTGTTGTATTAGGCCCTTATCTTAGAAGGTAACCAGAAGGTGGATTTAGGTAGTGGGTTTATGGTTGTAGTTGGACAGATGTTTGGTGAATCATTCGATGGAAAGAAGCATTACTTTTGGATTTTCCATTATATTACAAGTGCATAGAGTAGTTATAAGAAGGGTTATCCTATCATGGTGGTGATTAGGTGTTTTATTATCTATGTGTAAGATTGGGTTAATTGGGTGGTCAGTGTCCTCATCCACCAATCGAGTGTTGGTCATATAGAAATATGGGACATGTGCACAGATTCTATAATAATCCTTGATAGGTAGACATAAATGGGAAATCAAGGTGGATGTCGAGTGAAATAAATGTTTTCGGTTACCCAATATCAAGAAGGAAGTTGGAGCTCCACGGTCCCTACCATTCGGGGTGGTGGATGTGGTACTCCATGGTGAGAGCATCCATTTCAATAGAGTAGTCCATCACCAAGGACCAAAGTTGAAGCCCTTGGAATAGGGGTAGCTTAGCTTCACTTAGTTCAATCTACACCTAGAGGAGGTATGGCTGGACCATTAACTATTTTCGATATGATCATTGTTGCCTCCACACTTTCTAGTGCTTTATGTGAAACATGTTTCACAAGTTCTGTTAGCTCTACTTAGTTTTTAGTTGTGTTGGGCCAATCGTGGAATTTTTGTTTTGGATTATGTCGATGGATACCTTATTGGGGGTTTGAGCTGTGGATATTAGGTAATGTAAGGTTTTGATTTTGAGGTTAGTGGGAACCCTTTTCCATGGGACATGTTCATCCTTGAGATGTATGGTTTTGACAAGATTTTGGGAATGGATTGGCTAGTGTTGTACTAGTCCAATATCAACTATTACCATCATAGAGTGAAATTTACGTCTCCTTAGGGATACACTTATGTCCATCGTGGTGGGTGGGATGTTTGAGGAGGTTGTGCAAGGCCTGCTTGTCTGTAGTTAAGTGAACTCACAAAAAAAGTATCTTTTCTTCTACATGATGATGGATGAGTAGAGAATCATGTCTTTCCTCCTGTGGTATATCTGTTTTAGGATGTTCATCTTGATGAATTATTTGTCTTTCTACCCAAGAGATATGTTGAGTTCACAATTGAGTTTCTATTGGGAACAGAACTAGTTTCCATTACACTATATGGAATGGCAATAGTAAAACACTAGGAAATTAAAACTCAGTTGAATTAATTGGAGAATAAATGGTTTATTCGTCCTAGTAGGTCACCCTAGGGATCTCTAGTGTTTTTTTCAAGAAGTTCAATGGGTAATTATAGTTATGTGTTTTTTATAGGGATTTGAATCAGATGATGGTTATGAACTGGTACGCTCTTTCAAGCATTGATGATCTCTTTGGCCAACTGAGAGGTGCTTCAATGTTTTCTAAAATTGATCTAATATTGGGATATCTCCAGCTGAGGATAAGAACTTCTGATGTACCGAAAACTTCCTTCAAGATCATGTATCGGTTATATGAGTTTTTGGTGATGTCGTTTGGGTTTACCAATGCACTAGAAGTGTTCAATGATTTGATGAATTGAATCTTTCACCCCTATTTGGATTAGTTCATAGTTTTTTGCTGATGAAATCTTTGTGTACTCAAAGACACATGACGATCATTCCAAACATCTTGATATCTTCTTAAGTAAACTAAGATATCATAGTCTATATTCTAATATATAAAAATTTCATTTCAGGATGAATATTTTGAATTTAATGGGTAAAACAAATTTAGGATGGTGTGTTAGTGGTCTCAGATAATGTACAAGCAATTGTTTCTTAGGAGTAGCCCCAAAATATTTCTAATGTTCTATGTTTTCTATTTTTAGAAGGAAATTATTGAAGGTTCATTAAATAAATTTGCCATTTGTTATCACCCTTTTCAGGATTTACCAAAAAAAGGAATCATGTTTGAATAGTCAAAATCATGTTCAAATTCTTTCCAAGATTTAAAGAAGTAGTTCACTAAAGCAATGATCCTAATCTTATATAATCTCAGTATGAAGTATAACTTGTTTTTTGATGCGTCTGGTGTTGGTTTTGGAGTAGTTTTTATATAGGATGATCAGGATATTTTTTATGGTTCACGACATTTGAGTCCTCATGAATTAAATAGACCACTCATCATCTTGAGTTGGATTCATTGGTCCACGCATTAAAATGTTGGAGACACTACTTGTTTTGATAATGTTTTATGGTGTATACCGAACATAAAAGTCATAATTACATATTACCTCTTTTTGATTTGAATTTAATTAGTGATGATGATTTGAGAACATGAAATCCTTTGATTTTGAGCTGGTTTACACACCAGGAAAAGGAAATAGTGTTGCGGATACTTTGAGTTAGAAAACCCAATACTAGGAAGTTTAAGAGTCCACTTAATAGTGGAGAATGTTGGTGTTGTTTTTTGAGATGTATCTAGAGGTACATGTTGTATAAGGGTAGATGAACCATGCCAAAAATAAATTTGATTCTATTCTTCTGATCTATATCAAATAAAAACATCATTAGGATTCAGAGTGCATGGATCAGAGGGAAAGAATTAAAGTTGTGGAGTCACCTACTAGTTGGTACATTGGAGATGATGGGATCATTTTTGTTTAGGGCTATGTTGTTGTCTCAAAATGTATATGAGAAGAGTTGATGTGTGAATTTGATATATAAAAGTTTTCAATTTATCCTGGTTTGACCCAAATATATTATGATCTTTATACGAAACATTGTTTTCTAGGAATGAAGAAAGGGGTAGTAGGTTTCATTTTATGATTTCTTACCTGTCGGTAGGTGACGGTTGAACATTAGTGATAGGGTGGTTTATTGCAACCATTTCTAATTTTGGAATAGAAATGATATGAAGTAACAATGGACTTCATAGTAGTTCCTCTAAGTACACCTCGAAAGAATGATGAAATTTGGGTAGTTGTTGATCGGTTGATTAAAGTGGATCATTTCTTTCTGATTCGAGAGACTCTCACCATGGATCAGTTGGTTGAATTGTACATTCAGGAGATAGTGTAGTTTCATGGATTACCTTATACTATAGTTTCAAATCATGATCTGAATGTCCCATCACACTTTATCAAGGATTGCATAATGTTCTTGGTACCCAAGTGTTCTTGAGTATGGCTTTTCACCCACAGATGGAAGGGAAGTTGGATCATACAATTAGGGTACTAGAATACATGTTCAGGGCTTGCGTCTTGGATTTTGGTGGTTCATGGGAAAAACATTTATCGCTTATTGAGTATTTCTACAAAAATAGTTACTATGGTACAATTCAGATGGATGTATTTGAGAAACTTTGTGGTAGACCGTGTTGATCTTAATTTTATTGGAGAGAAGCAAGAGATTTATATTTTTGGTACTGAGTCTCAAGTAAGATAGGTTGTATTAGGTTCAATTGATCCAAAAAAAGATGTAAATGGATCAAGGTAGGAAGCTTTTGTACTCAGATAAGCATCGTAGTCCTCTTGAGTTTTTAGTGGGTGATCAAGTGTTTCTTTAAGTGTCTCCAAGGTTGGGTAACCGTCATATTTGGATACAGGGTAAGTGAGTCCCAGGCATGTAGGTTTGTTGTAGATTTTGATGTTTATTGGACCAATAGAGTACCGATTGGATCTTCCACAATGATATAGTAGTATTTATGATGTTTTTAATGCATCAGAGCTTCACCAGTATCACTGTAACCCATATCATGTGATTGATGCTAAGGATTTTGAACTTGAGGTAGATGTGTCCTTTGAGGATAATCCAGTTTGTATTATGGATCGTAGTGAGAAATTCTTTTGGGGAAATACTATGCCAATGGTTCCAATTTTATGGAAGTATGGAAATGTTCAGAAAGAAACATGGGTAAGAGTGTTGGATGTATGGGCTTAGTGGAATCATATTTTTTCCTTGGAATCATAGTCATTCTTGGAAAGAGAGACTAAAGGAAAATTCATTGTTGGGTGGGGAGGTTATACAGTCATGGTTTTCATGGAGGTATTCCCTTGTTTAATTTTGGTTTTAGTACTTTATAATTTATTAATTAAATGTTAAATGATTGTATGAGGAAGACTCGGGGAAATCTGGGGATTTGAGGCATTAAAGAAAAATAAAAGTAGCCATTCTATGAATGTTTTATAGTTTGAATATGGCTACTATAAACTTTGTGTCCAAACTGTGCTATCCAAGGGTAGGAGCTACAAGGTTAATTAAATCGTTCATGGGTGAGAGTCAAACCACATAGTATTGGACAATGTAATTTCACATAGATGGAACATAGTTTTTTAAACTGTGAGGAGCTCCCCAATTAACCCAAAAACCTCACTCCATCTTTGAAATTGGTTTTCATACAGTTTTCGCATGGTTTGGCTAACTGTGCGGCCATACCGTGTGCCTCATTAAAAAGTGGAAAATTACTAGACTACCCCTCAGGATGTTGAAATCTTCACCCATGTTTTCCTCCAATTCTTCCCCTATCAACCTTAGGAATGAAAATAAGCTCCAAAATCTTACAATTGTTTTTTTCTCCTTAGATTCAAGACCCTTTGAGTTTCTTGTGTTGCAGATCAATGCTCTGGGTATGTCTAATCCTCCCCTAACTTCTCTTTTCCGGGTTAGGGTTTTTGGTTCCTCTCATCGTCTTATGAATCCAAAAAACCCTATTTTTCAAGTGTAATCTATTTGGGGGATTCATGGGTTCTTGAATCCATATCTAGGGATATTATTAAGAGTTTATTAGTCAACAAATTCATGGTAGGTGGTTTACAAGTTATATCCCATAATTATAGGGTTGATTTCTGCATGTTTGGTGTCATTCTTGGTTATCTCTTGTTGTGATTTTGATTACTTTGGTGAGATTTGGTAAAATGATAATCTAAATGATGAATTGAATCCCTCATGATCTTCATGGTATTCATTGAAAATGATTTGGCCAATTTAGGTCCACTGATGGGGTGAATTGACATTCCCAAACCTAGAAATTGGTAAGGTTAAGGGTAGAGTTGATGTATGACAATGTGGATCCCATGAAGAACATGCTAATATGGATGGTTGACTTGAAAATGTAAAAATGATAGTTTTATCTAGGGTTTATAATGTCATATATGGTTTATATGGAATGGAATGAAAATGGATTAATTGGGTGAATTGATATTGTGTCAAATGGCTAATGAATTATGTGACAAATTCCTAATAGGGTTAGTTCATATGAAATGGAGAACATATTAAATGGGTAACAGATTTGTAATTAGGGAATGTGTTAAATGGGAATTTATAATATTATTAAATAATGTGTCAAATGGGTTGATGTAAATGAAATTATTGAACATGCCTAATGGGTTGGTGTATGAGAATGGAAATTGGGATAAATGGGCTATGTGATGTAAATGTTAAATGTGTTATTGGGTTATGGCGTAATATTCATTCCCATGTTGATTTTTATGGATTATGATTATTATTTGTATTGTTTGAGTATGATTGGTGATATGGTATGTGTGTGTTTATGTGATAAATAAGCATGTGCATATGGCTTGGTAGTGTGGTGTATTGACTTGAGGCTCTATGATCGTGATTCAAGTTAGATAAAAGCTTTAAACTCCACTCAAAAATTAAAAGGTTGGGGAAGGGGATATAGTATTTATTCCCCTAATGGTTTCATTCGATGAGACCACTCGGAATTACGCTTTGAGGTGAGTGTAATGAAGTTATTGTGAAGTTTTTACCCCTATTGACATTGGGACATGACTTATTCCCTTATACATAGTGATTTAATGTCTTAGACCCTTGTGTAAATGATGTAATTTACTAACCCATGGAACACATAATGATGACGAACCTAATAATAATTGTAGTGTAATAGACTAAATGGATTTAATGATGAAAAAATTTTAAGAGTATATTCTTACTTAATAGAACCAATGTTTTATTTATATTCATTTTAATTTATTTATTACATAAATTCACTATTTTTTAGATAAGATATTTTTTAGACACCATTGGGGGTGGCCTACTGAGTTGTACTCACACCCAGCTCAAGCCGTCATTGGGTACCCGACTAGATTTCATGGTTGCAGGTCGGGATAAGGGAAAAGGTCATATGCTGGGGAGTTGATTTTGGAGTGATATATGAATGGATGAGGATTTGTACGTGGAGTTATGTCACACATTTGGGAGTTTTTATATTGTATTTATTTAGGGTTTTTCGCTTTTCATTATTAGTATGACATGACATATTTACTATTTGGTTATGTTGTACTCTGTTTCGGAAATTGTTGATAATGCATGTTTTTTATTATTTGTTATTACTTACATTATTTATTACAGTTATCTATTATTTCTTACTTTGATGAAGAGTGAATATTCAACCCACGTGTAATATTAGACCCTCACCGCTAGTTAGCAACCTCTGACATACAAGGAGGTGTACTTTAGGTAATGTGGTGACTCAACTTGGGGGACTATTTAGTTGCTTCAGGGATGAGGATATTACAGTAATGATCAATAACTTTGGTGCATTTATAGTGACCATGTCATTTGGAGATGTGTGCTCAATCATGAGTTTGAGTCTATTTTTCATTTTTTTCATACAATTTTTTTGTGGACATTATAGACCCCAAAGGATGGATAGAAATATTTTACATTCTTTATTATACTATCATATCTTGTTTGATGATGCCCATTTGTTTTGTAGGTCATTCTATCATTTCCAAAACACTATAAGAATTTTGAGGAGAAAAGAGATACCCCAACATCCCATATTATTTTGTGAGATTTTTTATATATGAGGAATTTATTTTATGTGGTTTTTTCAAGATCAATTTGTTTCTTATAAATTCATGTTGTTGTTGATTATGTTAGTAAATTAAAAGATTCCAAGGCCATTAGTACTGATGATTCTCATGTTGTAGTGTATTGCTTCTCGGCATAAATTTTTTGGAGGTTTAGAGTACCAAAGTATATCATCAGTGACTAAGGGAAACACTTTTAGAACTAGAATTTAGATTCCATATATTGAATGTATGGGGTGAAACATAAAGCATCAATATCATACCATCACTAAATAAATGGTGAGGCCAAAGTCTTAAATCATGAGTTGAATTAGATATTGGAGAAAATAATGCATCCTTGTAGGAAGTATTAGAGTAAGTTACTTGATGGTGTGTTATGGTATTTTTGGAAAACATTCAGAACACCCATTGTTATGTCCCTAATTCATGTCTTTTTTTGGAAATCAAGTCATCTTTCTATGGAGGTCAATCATCAGGAATATTGGTCCATAAATAAATGCATCATGGATTTATCCCAAGCTGTAGATCAATGAAGATGAAAATTCATACCTTGAGGGGAATATAGTGTCATCATATGAGAAATCAATGATCTATAAGGAAATATCAAAAGTTTCTAGTGATATAACGATCAAAAAAGGGAGTTTCATGTACATGAAAAGTCCCTTATCTATAGTTCACAATCGAAAAAAATTGCTAGAAATTTAAATTCTATATCATTAGAACCTTATGTTGTTTCATATGTATTTATTTATGGTGCAGTGGAGTCCACTCAAGAGGAAATATGAAGGGGATTTATAGTAAATGGAAATCTATTTAATTAGTACATTGAAGGATTACCCAAACATGAAATTTATTCTATCACAATTCATGATCCTATCATTACTTGAAATAATTAGGATATCCCCTACACTCTCACTTTTAGGTTATTTATCCCAAATTTAATTTTTCATTTCATGTTAATATATTATTCTATAGTAACATTAATGAAAATTTAATATTTTATGTATGGATGAGTGGAAAATATTTTGGGGTATCTTATATATTATTTTCATATTAGTGTTGCGTGTGTGTTTTGTGTTACTTTTCAAAAAAATTGTTTTTCATTAAAAAATATAAAATCACCAGAAAAAATAGAAAATAAAAAGAATCATAAAACATTCTCATTTACATGTGGATGAGATAGAAATTTCAGGTTTAGTTTTTAAAAAATCATTATTAAAATAATAATAATGAGAAATATTTCATCATCAAGGGTTTATTTTAATAAAAATGGATAGTGTTGATAATATGATTGGTTGTATCATTGTAAAACCTTTTAGATTTTGACACTATTATTTGTGATATTAGTTCATAGTAAATTGTTTCATTGATTTAACAATATAAATTTTACACAACTATGACTTGTGAAATGTTTCCAAATCAATTTAATGTATAACCATGTTACGTAAAGAAAATTTCAACTTACATCAATGGATGACCCATGCGTTCATTTCTCTTCTAATCAGTTTTATTATTGTACTAAATTGAAATATTCATGTCTCTTTGATATAAGATAGTTTTATTCCCTAAAATATTAAAAAACATTGAAATAAAATAAAAAAAAAATATTGATATATGTATATTTTCTTAATAAATATGGGAGTGATGAAACGTACAACAAATGGGGATATCTAGATTGAGAGCTTATATTTTGACTTTCAAAAATTCTTATTTTAGTGGGTCTTGAAATTTAATTGAAAATATATGTATAATAGGTATAGTATAATTAAACTAGGTAATAATGAGTGTTTTACTTGGCATGAATATACTAAATAAAGGGTGGAGATATGAGCTTAAAATGGTTAGTGCACAGACACACATGGAGAATTAATGGCATAGTAGACCCATGACTTGTTTTTCAATGATTAGTATTAATAATCTGACTATATTTTATTTTGAAACATTTAACATATAATTACATTTAAAAGTATTGATATTGAATATTGGAGAGATTCTTACTTTTCCTATATTTCTTATTTTGGATTGGGAAATATGAACATTCATATCTTATCACAATTTTCTAGATTACTTGACAAATGACTTTTCCTAGGAGTGTAAAAGGGTTAGTGTGAGGGACTTGATAAAACACATTTATATTTAATATTTCATTTATAATGAATGACATAATTTCAACATGCTTTTTAAATAATTTTATTAGTAGAATATTTGGGATTAGATTATTCATTTTTAAATTTGATGAACATTCCATTTTTTACCCTCTAAAGTGAACTATTGTATTTTAGTCATAATTATTATTAACTAGATTATTTGAACTTATTACATTGTTACTGAAATCCTTAATAAATTAGAAACAAATTTTAACCAGGACATTTGAGTAGCATCGTTCATTTTATTTTAGTAAATGGTTTATAAAGTCAAATCTGGACTAGACTCATCAAATTGGACACCACATCACCATTTCCTCCATATATTGAATATCCTATTTGGATTAGACCCAAATTTGGATATTAAATAGAGGAAAAAATTGCAGACAACTAATCCTTCTTTAATGATAGGTGTCCCATTCATTTTAGAGGTCAAACTATTATTGAAATTTGGATTAAAATATTATTATGAATTTCCCCATTCACACTTGTAACCACTTGTAACCCTAGACATCCATCCTCTCTATAAAAGTTTATTTGTATACTATAGAAAGATTTATTCATTCATTATAAATTAAAGTGTAGAGTAGAAGTGGTTAAACATAACATATACAAGAATTTTTTAAGCGATATCTCTTGAATAATTGATCCCCTCATTGAAGCATTACTCTTCTTCTTTTCATTATATCATTTTTATTTTTGTTTTTGTAATAAACTCTTATTTTAATTCCATTTATTATGTTATTTTAAATTTATTTCATTTATAAATTTCATCTTTGGTCTAGATTTCAAGAGTATAATTTTTATGGGGTTATACGCATTCTAAACCCTCTCACATGAAAAACATTTCTACAATGTCTACACCACCCATGGAAGAGTAATTTTTATTAGTAATATATCTAATTATAACCAAACTCGCTTATTTTTGTGAATCAATAAGCTACTATAATTGACTTAATATGATCTATAAATTGAATTTTAAACTAAAAATAAACTAAAAAACAAATTAAATAATTATAAGAAAACATGTGAGGTTGAGTAATGTGTTAATTGTGAGAGTGTGATCATAATATTTAAAAAACAACAGAGGATCATTTTATAGAGTTCAAATATAAACCCAAAAATAAATTAAACTTAAATTGTTATATAAATATGATCAGAAATTTATAACTGCCTAAAATATAGACTTAGAATTACAATATAATTTGGGTGCTATGATTTCTTGTTCTGAAGAAAGCCTAGGGTTCAATTCATTTCATCTTTATAGTTGTGGTATATTATCAAAGGGTAAAATGGTTTAAAATTTATAGTATCATAATTAAGTGGATATTAATTTAAATGATAATTGTTAATAATTAAGGGAATAGGTATAGTTATATCAATTATTCCTTTTAAAAAATATTTTCTAAAAAACTATTTTCTAATTTTGTTTAATGAATCAAAATTTAATAAGAAAGAAAACACAATATTTTTCCAAAATACATCTTCATGTTTTATAAAAGATAAACACCCTCCCCCCCCCAACACACACACATCCATTTAAGTAGTGTGTTTATTTTGTTTTGTTTTTTTATTAAAAATACCTTTATGGTATTTCTTAATTGCTTCCTTCATAGAGAATGATCTGAGTCATCCACGCAATTGCACCTATAAACCTAAAAACAACATATCATTTGAGAGATCCCATGACAAAATCTTTTATTACCACTGTTAACTTTTAATGTATATGAATATGATTAGGCCAAGATGGAAATAATAGAAAATATACTGTGATATCTTTTCCATCAACATCCACAATAAATCATTGTAGATGATATATCAGTGGAAGAACATGGGGGAGAATAGAAATCTTTATAAAAATGCTAGGATGATTTTGTAAGAGATAACATTCCAAGTGATCCAGCCATATTTTCAAAAAAAATAATGAACACCCCGATACCTATATATAGACATAGAGGAATAAGATTCTCTAAGGTCGTAATGTTTAATGAAATCATAGGACACTGACTTAATACTTCCTCTTATGACAACACACCTCCTAGAGGCAATAGAAAGAAAAAGAATAAAGTTAAAATTTAAGCCAATTTAGAGAGATAATATTTAATTAAAAAACATCAAACTTATTTTAAAATTAATTGGAACTAACTCCTAGTATTTTAAATTCAAATATTCATATTAACATTATATTTCACTTCAGATTAATGATATAGAAGATGCACTTATTGAGGAACTAGTTGAGTTTGAGGCACCTCGCTATTTGTAATATTCCACCATTGAACCTGAGTGTGATAATTGGTAAAACAAATAATTATATGTCATATATTACATATTATAATATTACCTTAAGTTGAATAACTCTACATGAGCTATGTTGAGTAGACTATGTGATTGTATGTTCACTATAAGAATGAAAATATAGTGATTCGCATCACTTATACCCGACAAAATGTTTTATTGAGGATAACCACTACAACAATCTAGATATAGGAAGTAAAGATATAACCCCTCTTGGGAGGGTTGACCTAAGTTTTTTTTATCTTTAATTTTAGTAATTTTTATTTCAATAAATTTATTATGTGTATTCAATTATTATTCTTTCATAAAACTCCAATGAGAAAATTGAAGCTTAACAGTGGATGAAACTAGATAATAACCATATGGTTTTATTTATCAATAATATTTACTATTTTTTACACTAATTTTCATATTATATGGTTATTTTAATATTAAAAATTGATATTAAAATAAGGTAGTGGGAACATAATATGGGTTATAATACCATCTTATTGTAAGGATTTTCATGTTTGTATTTATTTTTACTTTTGGAGGGGTTTTACTTAGTCCTAAATATTAACGGTAATCCAAATAATTTTACACACATTAAGAAATCACAATTAGTACATATAATATCTTATTTAGAATTATGTGGTAAATATTAATTAAAATGGTTTTCGGTGAAATAATATAAGTCAGAAAAATAATGGACTAATGATCCAAATTTTGGTTGAATTATTTTCAAAACAAGAGTAACACCACAATAATAAATATTAAATGAACATTTAATAAACTATTTAAATTGGAATAATTTAAGTAGTTGGGTTCCAAAATAAAATTTCTTAAGATATCTTGGCATAGTATTATTTGTAAAATAAAATGCATAAATAAGAGTATAAATATGATATTTAACTATATTACACTAATTCTAAGCTCTGTTTATCACAAATATCATCAGAGGATGACATCTGTATGTGATGGTTTAGTTTTGTGTTAACAATACTTAGTGATTAGGTGTTATGCATATTAAATAGATAAATAAAATGTGAATAAGTATATGGATATTAAGAATTATGGAAGAGAAGGATATTAATAAACTAAAATGAACAATGCTTAAATGCGGTATAATTTTTTTGGTTTAAGATAATTAATGGAAGTTTGAAATTGTACAGTGGAAATATAATCTTGAGAAGAATGGATTTATGAATTTCCTAAATACTATAAATTAATCCAACTAATTTCTATTTACTTAATTGATAATTACTGAAGGCCTGAATTTGAGAGGAAATGTAATCTTTTTTATACTTTGGTATTGAATTTATATTTGTATATGTGTATTTTAGAATGAGTGAAAAAAGTTAAGGGTCGGGTGAAAGGACCGATCAGTATCTGTTTGATCACTGATAGGGGAGTATTGAATCAGTGATCTTCACCTTCTATATTTTCTTAATTTGTAAAAAAAATATCATCATATGAAATAGTATTCATGTTGTTGAAAACAAGTTCACAAGAACAAACCATAGTAACAAAATTATTTACATGTTTCGCTACTCAAAAAGAGTATCTAGTATTTGGAATATATTGGAAATAATCCAATACTACACAGTCATCTTGAAAACAATCCTTTTATATGGTTATAAAAATAATAGAATATCCTTACACATGAATTTCACTATAATAAAATAAAATTTCATGTTCTATCCATATAGATAAAATATATAATAGGGTTTTCAAAAAACTCTTAAAGACCTTCACCAATAAGCTCTGTATGTTTTCATTGTGTTTCTCGTTCTTTTTCACACTTTGTCTTCTTGAAAAAACATATTCTTCACTTTTTTCAAGAATTTTAAAAGGAATTGATTTTTTCACATCTGTATGAACTTTCTTCTAGTCAACTATTCATCTATTTTATCTATCTATTTTTCACCTAAGGGAATATAAAAATGAATACAACATTCTTACACTCTTTTCATCTATTCGCAACAATATATATCATGTCCAATTTTACCCAAACTGAAACATTTTTTGGTGTCTGACTGATTCCTATGACGGAAACGCCTTTATCTAGTTAAAAATTATTTTTCTCCTTCCTCAAATAATAGATTACTTGGTTAGAAATATTCTTTATCAAACTTTGGCATTCATATTTTTGTATGGTATCTCTGTTTGAAACTGATTTCTGCATCACTTTATTTTCTAAATGCATTAATAGTACTAGCTTTATAATGTACTTTCACCCTATTTGTAGAAGTATGAGTAGTATAAAATGTGGGATTCAAATTTAGCATTACCACTCAATGAAAATATGTAATTAAAAACTCCCACTAAAAACTATTCACTTGGATGCTTCTCAAGTATTATAGAGTATTCATAATGCTTCTTGAAAATTTGAAAATCCACTACCTTCAAAAATATCTCTTCTAACTAGGTTATAATAATGGATCATCTTCCCATTATGTTTATAACATAGAAATATCATATTTTCTTCATTAAAATTGTTATATTTACACAAAAAAAAATTACTTTTCACCAGTACAACTCTATACTAAACATCCATATGGTAAAACATTTTATCCAAACATCAATCAATTGATGCTTCATCTGATGCTCTGGTATATTTTTTTATAAAAACTTTATAAAACATCCTCCATACATTTCCACCATCATATTACTTTTTTCATAATACATTTTATACTTCCTTTATATGTCAACCTCAATCCGATAGACTTTATATACAAACATATGTCTGATCCTTTCAATAAAAACCTTCTGTCTGATTACTCAAAACAATTTGACTGGTGTAATCCTCTCAAACACCTCAGTATCCTCTGTTTAATCATAAATATTCATAGAATATTTTCTGATGAACTTTTTATTATTTGAATTCATCTATTTGGATTTCATCTGTTTGTACTTCATCTATTGACATCCCTAAAAAATTTCCCTTTAGACATCAATAAAATCCATTTTTCATGAAATATTCATACACATTGAATGAAAACTCTTCTTTTTCAAACCTCTGTCTGATATCATCTATCTGATGAACATCCTAATAACTTCATTGTATGAAATTTTTACATAAAAATGATTTTCTCCCCCTTTCAACTTATGCTTGGATCAAAATATCTTTCATGACTCGTTATGTTAGAAACATTTAGAGAAGAAAATCATTTTCATATATGTACTTCCCTAAAAACTATGTCTAATGACCATTATTAACAATGTATGATAAACATTCATTAAAAACATTATATCAGCATGTTATCCAAGAATCATATGCCTGGTGGACTTTGTCTGTAAAACGCAAGGTGGAAAAATCCTTCTATTTTCATTTGTTGGAAGTATTAAAAAGGTAAGTATTTTATGTTAAGTAAATAGAAGAAAAAACAATTAACACGCCTTCTTTATCCAAAATAACTTCCTATAAAACACTTCCAACTCCTTCAAAAATACCTCCAAACCTTCTGGTCCTAACAAGAGTTAAAAAATGATAAGTTTGGGTTAGTTACAGAACCTAAAATTCTAATATTTTTCTTCTATAATTAATTTTTTATAACCCCCAACATTTTCAAAACATTTTATTCATTTACTATATATTAGGTTTACAAGAATAATTTGGATTGTTTTCTAAAAATATACAAAAAATTGGTTATTAATTATCAAATTTATTATTTATTTAAATTACAATGGTCTTATTTTAAAATGGTTGCTTCAATATTTTTTTCAAGGTTCAATAAAATTAAAATGGTAATTATAAAGGATATGAATGAATAACTCCAAGGTTGAAAAGTATGTTAGGGATGTAATGATATATGAGAGATCCTTTATGCTCTCTCCCTCCACCAATGTTGTCCTACACTAACTCAATAATGGTTTTTTGCATGACAACACTACCCCAAGACAAAACGTAAGACTACACCCACCAATAATTTAAGCTATATCAGCATACCAAGATATATTTTCACTCTAGTGAATCTTTATCTCTAATAAACAATATGAGAACTAACCAACATAATATATATTATGATACTCTATTTTTAGGGAGATGAACAAACATTCTATCTCACATAGAATCACATAATGATATAGTCCTTAACTCTGACTTTGATCTCCTTTTCACCAATTAGTGAAACTCTTGAAATCCACACTTATTCATCATACTAATTTTATCTAATAATTGAAATTTAGGAAATATTCTCAAGACAACATATTCTCATGAATATAATGCATGATACACACATAGTCTAAATCTTACACTCCCATTATAATTCTATAATCTTTCATTATTAATAGGAATATTATATAAGAGTAAATAAAATGTTGAACTAATAAAAAATAACCCCCTTAAACAAATGAAAAGTGAATTACATCTGAATAACATGCATGCATAAGGGAACCATAAAATAATTCCTGAATAATTTCCAAACCAAATAGAGTTTGGGATAAATTATTTGACCGCATTAAAAAAGACCACAAAAATATAATAAATAATAAAATATAGTAGGAATTTCTTTATTCATAAAAAAATTGGGGAAACATTTATCTAATTAATAGAAAAGTATACTTCAAGGAATAACATTTTAGGACCCCCCATAATAAATTTAATTTTTATTCTATATTTTCTTATTATTTCAATTTGTGTTCGAGTTCTTCCCATATAGATATTTGTATCCATGATCATGGAGAGATAACCCATGCATGGGAAGACTAAGTGGAGGAACTGGTGAAGATATGATAAATCTGAATAAAATACAACGTTCTTATTTTTTTCATGATAAGATGTGTGTGTGAGTTGTATGAGTGTATGAATCAATTATCACCATTCTTTCTCTTTAATTTCTCAAATATTTTTGTCTTATATTGTAAAATATACAATTTTTTCATTCATTTTGTTGTCCTTCATATGATAAATTTGGTTAGAATAATGAGGACTAGTATAGTGATTTTTTTCCATGATCACTGTGAATATCTTCTTGGTGAATCCTACTAAGATGACTTGTAAAGGCTTCATACTCTCGATTAAATTATTATGTCTACCAATGTTCTATGTAAAATATAAGGGCATAGTGAACATTATGTGATAATATATTTCCTCTATAAATTTTAAAATAATGAGAGATTGTTGGATAAAAAATATTCATTATATCCATTGAGTGGGGATAATAAAAAGTGAAAATTTTAAATAGGATAAAGAATCTATAGAGTTAGAAAATTCTAAGTGGAACACCAACCTTTCTTAACTAAACATGAAATTACATTTTAATTTATGAATTCTTTATTTTATATATTTCACATAATTATAACCCCATTTACCCGCATTTTAATACAATTAAAATCCCCAAAATATAATTTGTGATTAAGATCATTAATTTTTTTTCAAGCTCCTTATTAAATGGCCATGGATAGCGACTAAGATAAATTCCATGGGTTCTGTAAATTATATATTATAATGTAAAAACCCAATTAATGTTTAGAAAAATAATTTTAATGTATTATTAATATTAATTAACGGGATTTTATATATTTATATTTATTATAATAATATTATTTGATTATTCAGTCAGAAGAAAAAATTATTTATTTCTAACCAAATAGGATTTTCATGCATTATGTGGTTTTATTTAAAATATTTATTTCGAAATTATGAAATTTTAATTTGACAAAATAAAATTTATTTTTACTTCATCATTAAAAAATTATCTTGGGATGTATTTTTTTGATAATTTTTTGAAAATTTAGATTTTTAATGAATAGTGAAAATACTAATATTTATTGAAATCCGCTTATTATTTTCAAGTATATAAAAAGTTGAATTAAATTTTGGATTAGTTTTAAAATATTATTAATTCATTTTGATTTATAATAATCTATTAAATGATATTGTAATCAACATTATACTTGAACTTGGGATAAAAACATTTTTATAATTAAAAAACATTTTTCAGAAAACCTATTTATTATCTTGTTTTACTGGTTTAATTTTATAATAAATTCTTAAAATTTTTGTAAATTAATTTTATAAACGGTATTAAATATTTTTATTCATAATAATTAATATTATTTAATGTGTTCAACTTAATTTATGGTCACAATTTATAGTAAAATCGGTAAAAATATGATACCCTAATTAAGGCTAAAACTAGTTTATCAAGGGTTAAACTACAGAGTAAATGGTTAAAGTGAAATAAAACTTGTCCAATACATATTCTCTAGAAATATTCTGACCTTTAATAATCTAATGATCAGAAAAAATATATTTTTCAACCATTTCTCCACAATAAGACATTAATATATTTTAATCTTTTCAAAAATTCAAATCATATCCTCTCCCATAATTATAAAAGGACATCAACTATTCTCCCCTATACAGACTTAAATATCCTTTTAGTTTTTTCAATCACTAAAAAATACTTTAATTAGATTATTAACTACATTCTATAGGCCTTTTTTAGTCATAAAACCAACCTAGGATGGCTTTAGTTATAAACCTAATGAGGTTTTCTAAAGAATAAGAATAGTTCTTAACTGAGTATTTTTATTTTATTTGTTCCTCTACATCCATAAAATATTATTAAAACAAGGTGAAATAAAAAAATCTTTATATTCCAAATAATTATAATTTATTATTGTAATTTAATAAACTCTATCCATATAACCTTCCAACAAATGGGAAATGAAACTATCTTTTGAGTGTATAGTATACTATCGCCTTGGGAACCGATGTAATTAATTTTCCATCATCGCCTCTCCTAGATGGTTATAATAATTCATTTAATATAAATATTTTAAATTCATGAAATTATTATAATCATTTAAACATAATATATCATCTATTTTCTTATATTTTCATCCTTCGAAAAATGATGAAGTCGTTTGCGCATATATGTGAACTATAACTTTCATGAAGGGACATAATTTTTTTTCCATCATTGCATCGCATAGTTGGTATATGTCAGTTTATTTAAAAAAGTTATATTATATTTATGATACAATCATAATTATATAAAGATTAAAAAATTCTTACCTTCTTTCATAGATGTTATTTGAAAAATAGAAACGTTACTTAGGCATACGTGTGGCCTACCGCCTCTATGATTGTAACATAATTCATTTTAGATAACAATTTTTCTTTATTGGTTTTAAGGTATAAGTAATTTTAAAAAATTATAAATATATTATGATTATTATTTTTTATTTTGTGGAATTAATAATTTTTTGATAATAGTCAACCTACATAAGACATTTGGGATGAGTGACTCGAATAACATTAAAACATCTTACGAGAAAAAAATTGAATAGTTAACTGATTATAACATGGTAATAAATAAAATAAAAGGAATAATAAATGTGAAAAATGTTATTAAGAAATAAAATAATTATCAATATTTTATTATTTTGTAAGATAAAGAGAGTACTTGATGAGTCATACTTGAGTTAAGTGACATGTTACCTTAAAAACATCATTTTCAATATATTAAATATTTATATCTTAAATAATTTTTTTCCATGTACATATTCTTAAAGTTATTTTATATATGTATTTATATATATAAATGATTTATAAATTACATTTAACATTACTTTAAATTTTATTTCAAAAAAAATTAAAAGAAATTTTTTTTTATATTTTATACAAAAGGTTTTGACAAAACAGAAAAAGGAATATTTTATTTTAATGTATATGAAGTCAATATATTTTCCATCCACTATAAACATTTTTTTATATTTGGATTCATTTATGGTAGATCTTTCCTTCCTCAAATAAAAACGCTTCTTTATTTTTTTCATAGTTTTCCAAAATGGTTTAAAATGGAAATGATATTTTGATATCCCAAATTTTCTATCTTTTTGGTTCGCAGAATATTTTTATGAGTATTGTTATGGAAATGAAATATTTCATGTGTTGGGATTATGTTATGGTTCTGGGGAATTATTTGTGATTATGGGTGTTCCTGGTATATCTCTTAATGAAGGATGATCCTGATATAGCACATGATAACATGTAATCCTAATATAACTCTCTAATGCATTGTGTTTAGTGATGGAGTTAACTGGTTATAATTATCTCCTAAGATATTATTGTAATTTACTAGGTAGATTATGCCATATGTATGAGTGATTTTAGGAGTGATATGAAAAAGACTTACTATGTTACCTATAGGATTTATCAATTCATTATATGGGTTTTTATTGAACTCTTATGATTTCCCAAGGTAAGATAAGAAGTTTATGTTTAAAAGAATATTTATAATACTTTTTAAGGATGAAATGTATAACTTTGTGAAAAATTATACATTAGTTTCTTATTATTTTAAATAAACCATTATGAATGTTTTTTTTAATATTTATTATGAAAAATTCTAGGTAAACATTTTGGTGGTGAATTATATTTCTTGGGTAGTAAAATGTTTATTTTGAGTACAAAGTTTATTATGAAGAATGAGAAATTTTATAATGTGTTTTTATAGAATAACAGGTTTCTTTACTTATTTATTTTTATATTCATCATTCTGATATTTTTGTTCAAAATCACAAAATTTATTTATTTTACATAGAATTAATGATGATTAGGGGTAGGGATTAGGTATAGATGAAAATTTTTAAGACATATCATGAAGAGAAAACTTGTCATGTTTGAGATGTTTTTTATTGTGTAAAAAATAGATACTGAGTGGTAGTGTCTATTTTGTGATATAATATTTTATTATATAAGGGTGATTACCTATTTATCTAAAACTCTAAAACAAAAAGATCATTAAGAATTCATTAAAATTAATTCATATCCAAAAATAATGTTTACTAATTTTTTAATAATTTGTAATTATAGTTGGTATCAGAGTGAAGGTTTAGTTAATTTTAGAGTTTAGGATAATATAATAAAGTAACCTTAAGAGATTCTAATTTATGGTTATCATGATAGATAATTTTAACATCAGCATGTTCCATTAACTAATAAATGTTTGTTCGAAATGGCTTCCCATAGAGGAAACAAGGAACCTAGAGTTGGAAGGCACCAAGAGGATATTCTCATTCCAAATCCGTAACATGGAATTGTTAGAATTCAAAATGAGTAGTTTCTTTCTATGATTGATAGGTTAAAACATTCTATAAATGGTGGTGGAATCCATACTAGAGAGAAATTTTATCTACTATAGTGTAATATATCTATAGTGGATCATTTTATGATATTTCACCCTATAGTATTTAGTGGATCTTCTAAATTTGTTATAGTTGAGTGATGGATAGAATCTCTATGAAATATATTCAAATCTACGGGTTGTCTAGAGAATCAAAAGGTTACACTTGTTATTTACTATTTTGATGGTGACGTTATTCAAATGTGTTCAATGGTGAAGAATACTATAAATAGAGACTATATTGATGCCAAATAATTTGATACATTTTAAATTATTTTCCTTATGAATTATTTTCCAAAATTAGTTCTCCTTAGGATGAAAAATAAATTTATATAATTAAGGTAGAAGGTGAAAGATTTAATGGCTGCAGATGATGAAAATTTACCCTGATTGGAAATGTACGCACCAAATTTTTTTCAGGATGATGATATTATGATTAATTAGTTTTACTCTAGATTAAAGAAAATATACCAAATACATTTAGAATCTTGTTAATTTTATTGTTATTGGAATATTTTCCATTATTCTATGAAGGTATAAATTCAGTTTGTCGAATACTAATTATTCCATGAAATTAAGCATAAAAAGAGCTCCAAGTGGAAGTAAATGTGAAAGAATGCATAAAATAAATATGATTGTAAGAAAAAGTTTCTAGTTATGGTAGTTTTGGTAAAAAACATGGGGAAAGCCTTATGAAATATGGGAATTTTTTTTGAAATGGTAAGATTGGGAATATGGTTCATTAATATAAAGAAAATTATCTTGGTAGGGGTAAGACTAATTTTGATAAGTAGGATGTAAGTTGTTTTAAATGTAATGAGGTGGTTTATTATGAGGATAAATTTCATACAAAAAAGAACATGAATGATGGGATGGAGAAACACTCTAAGAATAACGGTGTGGTGAAATCATTTGTAACTACTTTGGATGATGATGGGCCATTGAAAAAATGGTAATAGATATATTACATTTTTATTCAAATTAAGTTACTATATTTCTTGACTCAGGGTCTACGTATCCTTTAATTTCTATGAAATTGTTTGCCAAATTAGAAATTTCCCCTTAAGAAATGAAGCCATAACTTTGGATAAAAACACATGGGGGAAGTATTAAGGTCAAATGAAGCTATTGGAATCTTTATGTTATTATTTTTTTAAAGGATTTACCTACAAATTCTGTTTTCCTTCCCCTTGTATAGTTTTATGTTATTCTAGGTATGGACTATTTTTCAATTTTTCATGCAAAGATATACTGAAAATCTAAATAATTTGTTTTTGAAAATTGAATTCATTTTTTATTAAATAATTAATTCATACCTTTTAACACATAATAAAAATCATAGAATCTATTAAAATATGAAATTTAATTTGCTCTTGTTTTTAGTTTTAAAATAATGGAACTATTTATAATAAAAATATATAAATATTAAAACAATATAAATATTTTTTTATGATTCATTTTCTAGTGTTATACATAAATATGAATTTAAGTTTACTAGTGAATTAGTGACTGAAGATATTCCAATTTCAAAACCCTCATATTGAATTCATTAATTAGAACATATAAATTTGAAAAGGTGATTACAAGAGTTTCTTGATAAAGGTTTCATTCATATGATCACTTTGCCATGGGGTCTCCCTTTTTTGTTTTTTAATAATAAAAATATATCTATGAGGATTCTCATTGATTATAGATCATTGAATAACATTGTTTTTAAGAATATTTTTTTCATCATATCAATGACTTGTTGATCATCTCTAAGGAGTTCAATATTTTTAGAAAGGTTGATCTCAACTCCAGGTACCATCATTTGAAGGTAAATAAAGATTACCGCAATAATATAGTGTTCCATAACAAGTAAGGTCGTTAATAGTTTTTGGTTATAACCTTTGGGGTGATGAATTCCCTAGAATCATTTAAGGATCATATTAATAGATTTTCTCGTGAATATTTGGAAAGAAATTTTCTGTGTTTATTTATGATATTTTGGTTTTTTCAAAAATTTATGAGGATCATGAAAAACATCTATGTATTATTATAAATACCCTAATCCAAAATATGTTATATGGAAAATTTAGAAAATTTTGTTTTTGGTTATAGAATATTTCATTTCAGGGATATATCATAAATAATAATGGATTAATTATAGATACCACTAAAACTAAAGTGGTTGATGAATGTAAAATTCCTATAAATGTTATTGAGATTAATAGATTTCTAGGATCAGTAGGATATTACTTGTGCCTTTTGAAAATGTTTCATGGTTATCATACAACAATCCAAGTTAAAAAGAAAATGATTTAGGTTTATCTAAAAAATTGAATAGGATGAATATTTTCAGAAACTAAAAATAAGATTAGTGAATTTTCCAATTTTGGAACCTACATCTAAAAATATAGAATTTATTATCTATAATGAGTCATCACTAATACGATGGGGTTTTTTATAGAATATAATGATGGTTAATATCTTATCCATCACATCAAATAAAATTTCACGATAATAATTAACCTGCACATGACTTTGAATAAGTGGTTATAGAGTTTACTCTAAAAATTTAGAGAGATAATTTATAGGGATTAATGTTTAAAATATGTTCTTATCATAAATTTTTTAATTGTATATTCATGCCAAAATATTTTGAAATTAGACTTATGAAATGGATGAAATTGATGAATGGTTTCAACTACACAATTCATTACCATCTAGGTAAATAAAATATAGTAGCATATTCTTTGAGTCAGAAACAAAATGATACATTAACCAGGTTATGTTTGGAACATTTTATTTGGTTAATAATTTGATGAATGTTATCTTATAAATTTTTCATGAAAAACTAACACTATTTTTTTCAAGGTCCAATACAATAATCTTTGTTAGATAAGATTAATAAAACTCATAATTAAATAGTGTTTTATATGAAAAGTTATAATTTGTTTATAATGGTAAGTTTCATAAATTTAATAATGATAAAATAAGTGTTTTAACATTTAGAAAATGGTATTGTGTTTCATGTTACCCCTAGTGTAACAATGAACAATTGATTGAGGCTCACAGATCTCTATTTTCAACTCATCCAGGAAGAACAAAAACATATAAAGACCTTCAAAACATTTCTGGTGGGAAGAAATGAATATACATATTACTAATTTTACTATGAAATGTTTGACTTTAAAATAGGTTGAAGTCAAAAAAATAGCACAGGTGATGCTTAAACCTTTTATAGTTCTAGTACATAAATGGGAGAATATATACACGGATTTCATAGAGGAATTATGAAAGACATCTTAGAGTTATAATGATATTTGGGTAATTAGAAATTGCTATCTAAATCCACTCATTTTCATCACATTTGAGATAATATTTTTTTGTATTTCTTTTGTATTATTATTTTAAAGAGATAATTAAATTACATGGATTCTTTATTTATGTTATATATTATCATGATACTGGATTTACCTCTAACTTTTGGAAAGGACATTATAATTAAGTGGGTACTGAATTAAAATTTAGTAACTCCTATCATGATCAATTGGATAGATATTCATAAAAAATGATTCAGAATTTGGAGGAAATGATTCAATCTGGTTAAATGAATTATAAGTGAATTTTGGATCAACATATGAAGTTTGTTGAGTTTTTTTATAATGATAGTTTTAATTCAAAAATATAGATGGAACCCTTTGAGGCATTATATGGAAAGTGGTGTCAGACTGTAGCTTGTTGATATGAATTTGGGAAAATATAGTTGTTGGGATAATAATTGTTAGAATAAATGCTTAAGAATGTGAGGTTGATTTAGTAGAATATGGGGATGGATCATAGAAATAAGAAAATTTATGCAGTTAAATAGAGGAAGGATATTTTATTTGGTGTAACAAATCATGTTTTTATTAAACTACCTCCATATAAAAGTGTTATGTGTTTTAGTAAAAAGTGAAAGTTAAGTTCATAGTTCATTAGACTATATGAAATCCTGGTGAATGTTTGATAATTTTACAATATAATGTCCTTGAATTTGATTTCATCATATGTACATGACATATTTTAAGTTTTGTTGTTAATAAAATATGTGTCGAATGAATCTATTTTTTTTGAGCCCCGAACCAGTTCAGTTGGAAAAAACAATTTCTTGTGATGAATAGCCAGTACAAATTCTTAACCATGGAGATAATATGTTGTGGAATAAATTCATTTACTCAGATAAGTATTTGTTTAAAACCCACATAATTGAAGAAGCAACATGTGGAATATAAAATACTATAAATGAAAAAGGTCCCCAATTGTTTAAGTAGAAAATAAATCTATGAGGATGAAATTTAAAAAATAAGTAAAGAATGTGACTACCTAGGTAATTTAAATACAAAAAAATTTCATTTCTTATTAATATTAATTAATTATATTATATATATTTATATTAACTATAATAATAGCATGGAAAATTTTATTTAGAGTGATTAAATGTTGATTTATAACAAAATTGGGTTTCCATGAATTATATGGTTTTATTTAAAAGTTTTATTTCCAAATTATAGAGCTTTTATTCAAAAAAATAAAGTTCATATTTTAATTCATAATTTCAGAATTATTTTAGGATTTTTTTTATAATTTTTTTAAAGCTTTTATTTTTTTAATGAATAGTAAAAAATGCTTATTCTTGAAAAATGCCTTTTTCTTTTCAAGTTTTTTCAGGGGAAAATTATATTTTGGATTTGTTTTAAATTTTAATCACTTAATTTTGATTCAAATTAATCTAATAAATGCTATTTTAATTAACTCTATTCTTTAATTTTGTATAAAACATTTTTATAATTGAAATGGCGTTTTTCTAGAAAATCGTTTTCCATCACATTTTGAAAATTTATTTGTGTATTAAATTCTTCCAATTCTGTGAATTTAATTTGATAAAATAGATTATATGTTTTTAGAAATAAAAAATAAATATTATTTAATAAGTTCAACTTAATGTTTCCTCATAATTAATAATAAAAATAGTAAATATTTATTATGAGGGTTAGGGATAAAACAGATTTATAGAGGGGTTAAACTAAAGTAATAATGGATCCAAAGAAAAAAACATTTCTAAACCCAAATTTATGTCCATATTTAAACCCTATATCAACCCATATTCATAAATTGTTTATTTTTTATCCATTTTGTGTGATTAATATATTTATTTATTTTGATCTTTTAAAAACATCCAAGTATTTTCTCTCTATCACTTATAAAAGGACACCCCATATTCTCTCCTCTCCACAAGCCAAGAAAATTTTTGTTCGTGAAATACATAATAAAATACCTTACTAACATCCCTCCTTGAGTTTTATAGTCACTATTGTGATCATAAAACCACCCTATGATGGATTTAGGTATAAACCTAAAGAGGTTGTCCGAAGAAGTGGTATAGTTATTAAATAAGAATTTTTTATTTTATATCTAATTATAACCCTTTATAATATTCCTCATATAATTTTTAATAATAAAATAAGTATATAACATATACTTATATGTTATTATGATAATTTAGTAACATATATGAATCACCTCTTCCATAAAATGGTAAATGAAACAATCATTCATGTGTACGGCGGACTGTCGTCCCGCGAACCGATACAATTCATTTTCACTCAAAGCCTATCAAGCATGTTTATAATTATGGGTTTAATAAATAAATATGATATTCATGAAATAAATATAATTATTAAATGATAACACTTCATCTACTTTATTACCTTTCAATCTATTGAAAAATGATAATGTCGTTTTTTCATACATATGGATTATCACCTCTATGAAGCAGTGTGATTCATTTTTAATAACTACATCATATGGATGGTATAAAAAATTGTTTAATTATATACTTTTATATTATTTATATATTCATCAATATGTAAAGATAAAATAAAAATTAAAATTTTCCTTCATGTTCATTGAAAAATAAAACTACTACTCATGCGTACATACGACCTATCATCTCCATGATTCTAATGTAATTCATTTTTCATAACAGTATTTCATAGTGGGTTTTGAAAGTATAAGTAATGTATATAAGTTATAACTAATTAATTGTTATTATTATTTATATTATGTTATAATGACCTCTTTTCCATATTCAACCTACCAAATTCATTTTGGACCTATGAGTGTAATATCATCAAAACACCTTGGGTGAACGTAATTGATTAAGTAATTTAATATAACTTTTTGATAAATAAAATAAAATTACAAATAAACTTGAAAATATTTAATAATGTAATAAATTATTATTTTAATTTTAATATTCTGGAAGATGAATAATGTATATGTTGTTACTTACCTAATATAAGGGACACATTACCTTAAAAACCTCATTTTAATTGTTTTAAAGCTATTTTTTCTAAATATTTTCTCCCACGACCATATTCTTATAATTAGATTATGGATTTATTTACATGGACATAAATTAATTAAAAAGTACATTTTTTCACTTTTTTATTTATTTAAAACTTTATTAAAAGGAATATTTTTATGTATTTTATACGGAATATTTTTATGAAAAGGAAAACATGAATGTTCTATTTTTACATATACATCGTCAATGGTTTTTTCCCACCATTGTAACTATTTTTTATTTTTTATTAAAATTTTGCATGTTTTCTTAAAAAAACCATCATTCCATTTGATCTTGTTATTTTCAAAAATGTTTTTTTAAATGGAAAGGAAATGTTAATATACATAAATATTTTACAAATCGGTGAAAGGAATATTTTTATAAGTATGATGATGGAAATGAAAGCCTTCATGTGTTGTGATTATGCTTTGATTATTGGGTATTTTTTATTATTATGTTTGAGCACAATATATCTCATAATTAAGTTTGACCGTGATATATCTCTAGATAATGGGTGATCCTCATATATATCCCTAATGAATTGGGTAAAGGGATGGAGTTAACAGGTTATAAGTTTCTCTTAATAGATTTTTGGAAGATACCACTTAGGTTGTTCAATTTTCAATGGTGATTGTAAGAGTTAAATGTATATTATGTCCCAAGTTTCATATAATAATTATCTATTATTTTTATGAGTTTTGATGGAAATATTATAATTTTATCATGTAAGATTTTCTGATTAAGTTTAAAGGAAAGACTATGATACTTTTTAAGGGTAAAATGTATAACTTCAAGAAAAGAGTTCTGGATTTTTTCATTATTTTAAAGAAACATTTATGATTTCAATTTTTATATTAATATTTCGTATGAAATGTTTTATTCAAATATTTCAAAATATAATTTTATTTCATGGGTATAAAAAAATTATTTGATACTCCATTATTATCATGAAATGGGAATATTTTTATAATTAGCATTCATGTAATAATGGGTTTCTTTCTTTAATTTTTTTTATATACCCATTACTAAGATCCTTCTCATCATAAAATGTTTTTAAAATTTTTTTACAAGGTTTTAATGATGAGTTGGGGAAAGGATTGTGTCAATATGAAATTTGTGAAGATATATAATGAAAATAAAACTTATTATATCTTAAAAGTTTTGTATTGTAAAAAAGGTGTATAATAATTGAAAGTGTCCACTTTGTGATGTAATATTTTATTATGCAAGGGTGATGGAATATTTCTATAAATCTATTAACCTAAAAGATCTTTAGTAATGCCGGAAAATTAATTCCTGTCTAAAGATAATATTTACATAGTGTTAAATTTTAGTCCTTATATATTGGCCCTATTAAAAGTTATATATCATAGGGCCAGTGGATATAAGAGGGTAATGTATATAATTTTAGTTGGTGGGATTAGTTCTTATTGGTTTTTCAGGGTAATTAAAACTTAAAAAAGATATGAATGTAATTAAGAAACCCAAACTACGATCACTATGCAAGAATACTAAAATAGGGAAAACTATAAAATAAAGAAATTGTATGTTTGAACCTTTCACCAATGAATTTTTCTACTACTATATTTTTCATTCATGATAAATATCACTAATAGAAGATAAAGAATTTAATATTTCATGGTGTATCAATGTGTTCAAGTTGAAATTCTCAATGATCGTACATGATTATTATTCTCTCCATAGCATATTTATTCCTTGCATAGTAAAGAGAGATAGAATATGGGATCTATATAAAATGGAGAGACTCATAAAATTCTTGGGGGATTTGGGATATCCTCCATAAAATAGATACTACCTTTATATAGGCCTTTGGGATGTTCCCTATTCCTCTATTCATTTACATGAACATTGTGTAATGTTTTTGTAAATTACACTGGGTTAAAAACCATTTGTAAATCACTATCCAATACTCCCATGAGTTTTATTTAATGAAATGATCATAAAAATGATATATTATATGGGTGATTATTTTAATACAATCATTTTTTTGTGTTATCATTGTATATTATGTAATTATTTGACAATATTCTAAATACTAAGTCATAATATATGCCTTGTATACATTCATGTCTTATAATTTGAACCACCATATATCACACTCTATGATATAGATTTAGGTTACAAATCCAACAATATCCCAACTGTATTAAATCCTCTTATACTTAGTTTAATTTTACCTTATATTATATCATATGAAATAAATTCTAAAAACATATCCAATACTCCTCTTAGATCTCTTCCAAAACATTTTTTGAGCCTAGTAAAACATTATATGTGACACCTTGTTAATACCCATGAAAAAATCTTTTGGATGAAACCCTAAAAAATTAGAGAAACTCTATGAACATAAATAAATCCCAATTTAAGAAAAAATAATATGTGAACACACAGGCCACTATAGAAATGAAAAAAAATATGAATTCCAAAACATATAAATCTAAACAAAGAGAAAATGCTATTAAAGAATCAGTGCCACTCAAGTAGAAAAGAATATTTCATGAACTTTAACAAACACATGTATCTCTATACATGATTACAATAAGAACAACATATAAAATAATTCATTCATATATGATCACTTTTTCCAAGACATTGAGTAAACATGGGATACAGAGTATTACAATCTTCATATGTTCTCAATTATCAGATTATAGACTGACCAGGTAAATGGATACATCACATTTAATTCACCATTATGGATGATTTCATAACATGATCCTCACAAAAATGGATAATCACATCATATTTATTATATATTTATGCTAAGGAAATTCTAAAAAATTTCTCAATTGATCTCCCAGATTTCATGGTCTTTAAATGAGAGAACAAATATCATCTTGGTTAAGCTTCAATCGACAACATGATCAACAACATTCTTCACCACCCCCTAATTAACTAAACCTAAATTCTTGATTAATAATGTTATCAATGTATGAAGGTTCTTGTTATAGTAATCTCACTAAACTCATGTAGTGGGGTCTCAAAATATGAATCATGAATTCAAAGTATAGAAAATATATTGTATATGAAACTCCAAGGGACATATATATATAGTGATTTATCTAGAACACAAAACAAATTTTGTGCTACATGAGAATATTATATATCCTGATACAATATTCATAATCATGATATCCATTAAATTTCCTAACCACCTATAATACTCGATGACAAACATCGATTTGGGAAAAATCAAATCATACTTTGTGAGTTCAATTTTCATTTCACTTCATGATACATATATATATATATAGACAATGTAAAATAATGATAAAATGGATATTTCCTTTTATATAACATTATACATTTTATATTCATAAAATCCTATAATAATATAAACAAAACCATATATAAGATCATTTCTAACATATCATATATTATATGTCACCAAATAAGACTTGTGTTTGCTACACTTATAGTGTTTTTTAACTCATTACATATCTATGAAATTCCTTACATGTAACTATATGAAAACCCGATAAATCCCTCCTGATAAACTATTTAATGAGTAATATCTATGAAGAAATCAAGTTTTAATAATAGTGATACTTTTTAATAATATTCCTAATATTTGACTCATTAAACATATCAAAATTTCTAAATCCATAACATCTAATATTATGATGTTAATAACTTATGTTTTCTACTTAAAACTCTTTCTATTTATTTCACTATCATTATTATAAACATTTACATAATTATTTTTCCTTTAAAGTGATATTTTACTTTAATTTTTGATTAGTATAATCCTTTATTTGTTAACATTGGTCTTCTATAAGTCCTAAAAAACACCCACTAGAATCTTAGACACTATATTCTCAACAAAATATCATCCTAAGTTATATAAACTCATAAATATTACTTCTTTTATTGGGAAATTTTTGAAAATAAACTATTTATACCAAATATTATATAATGTTCTATTTGTTAGGATCACCACTAATAAATTATTATTTTAAATATTCAACTAATTGTGGGGGGATAGAATTATTTTTTTAAACAAACATATTGATAAAAACATTATTCATCAATAAAAAAATTATACTTATATCCATTTTAAACATGTCATTTAATTGATTAATCAAAAATCATGTGTATTAATATTCTATTGTTCATTACAACCCTTTATTAGAAAATAATCATTCTTATCACATAAGATAAATGAGATAATTATACACATCATTTACAATGACCCATTTGAGCTTGATATGTTCCTTTATATTCAAATACATGATTTTTTAACCCTTTGCTTCATTATTTGAATACAAACTGCATATACAATCAAATATTACCATTATTATGAACTCCTATAAATGCATAACATTTGTAAAGTATTATTTTGGAATCACATAACCTTTTAAACCAATAAATTTATTTCTATTACATTGATAACATATTTGAACATTCCATGGAGTTTCCAAAATCCTTTACTTATTTCAAAAAATTCCACCCTGTGATTTTATTAATCCTTACAAACACCGCCTTTAGGTGTTAATAAAATCGGTTTTCAATTTTATGAAACATTATTGGACTATATAAATATCTTTTTATTATTACAATTTAAAATTTTACGCACTTTTACAACCTAAACAACACCATAAACTAGATATCAAATGCCCAGTTCATCTATCCTAAACACATAAAATATATAGTTAACATTTAGAAAACTCATTCATATTTTTGGAAAATTACCATCAATGAAAATAGTATGAATTCATTTACTAGAATAATATATAAGTAAACCTCTTGTATCATCATGTCATACCTTATTATATTGAGTATATGTAGGGGACTAAAAAATAATTTTATTGTGAATCTAATGCCTTTGAAACCTGTATTTAATCGTTACATTATTCTCATGAGAATATTGATTCCTTGATTTCAACAACATAAATAGATATTTACTCTATAGTATATTGTTATAACACATTTAATTTCTCTTAATTAAGAACATTTCTTAGGTTACTTGTATTTTTTGTTTCTTTCATTAAGATTCCCCATATTATATGGTTGATATAAAAGTTATGTTTGATGATGATGATGATTTTGATCTATAATAAAATGTTTTAATAAATTAAAATCATGTTTTATAAACATTAAATAAATACTTTTATTAAATTTTCTCAAATTAAAATGATGGTCCTTTTTAATATCAATCAAATCCATTAGTGGGTCAAGATATATATTTTATTAAGAAATGATTTTTATTTCTAATTTCTCTCACAAAATAGTTATTTTGGTGAGGAAATATCCCAATCATATCATATATTAATCTGAAATATTTCGGTAGGTAACTATTTATCTAATCTATCAAATGGATAAACTCAACTTTATTACAATACAATCATGTTTCAGTAACCCAATACAATCATGTTCTCAGAACTATGTTCATACCAAAAAAATTCCAATAAAGTGAACCTAATCCTATTAAGTTCAGCCATTTCTTTTATTCATTACATAATATAACACAAGGGCATCAAACTTTGGAATGACCTACCCAGTAAGATGAGCGAGGTTTTCCATGTGTTCTATTTGGAAGGAATCAAACACTCATTATTTTGATGGGGATTTACATTAACCATATTATATCACATTATTCCCTTTAAATATATGTATAGTACTAATTAATTAGCTTGGAATATTATTCCTTACACTAAACCAATACGTTCAAACCGTATTGATGTGTCACTATTAACTCGACTCACAGCTTGCATTACTAAAATAAATTAAAGTCAAATTATATACATATATATCTAATTTCATCCCATGTAAAAGGTACATCAAAAAAAAATTAATATAAATTATTACCATTATATAAATTCAATAATCCCTATATTTGTAATCCTAGAGCCACAAATAGCCAACCCAAACATTTCTTGAGATGGTATAAACTACCTGTCCAGTGAGGAGTCTGACATAAATTCAATATACCTAGGGATTATTTACTTATTATAGATCTCAATTCCATCATAATACAAACATCTAATATTTATAAATCATAATTAACAATTTTATTGACACGCATTAATCAATAAAATAAAAATTCAAGGTAAAATAAAACTAAATCATTTATCATAACCAGTTTGTAACTCCTTAGATGTATCTATGATTATCTATAGATATATTTTTAACACTTATAATATAAATAATTCAACAAAATTCACAATATAACAATTATATCTTTGAATAAAAAATATATTATTAATTAAAAAAATAACATATCTTAAATTTAAACATGAGATGATAAATTTATAAACAAATCATAAATAAAGATAAAATAAACACTTAAATATTTAGTTATTCATTATCAATATATCGTAAATACATAAATATAAACACTTTAAATTCATTCCTATTATAAACTCCTTCATATTATTAATTATTTAAAATTTCCTTTTTATATATGATATGAAATTTATTAAAAACATTTTTTTCCTTTTCATATTATTTAAACTATTTTCATAATCAAAATATCACATATTAATTATTATTTAAACATTAATCAAATAAATTTTCAAAAAAAATTGATATGGTTTTAAGAATTTAAAAATTAGGCCTTTTAATTTTTAAAATTCCAATTAAGTAATTTTGAAAAATTTAGAATTTTGAAAAAATAAACAATTTTATATATATAACTTATTTCGAAATTTAGACACACTTTTTTAATCACCCATATAATTTACAAATAAATATATTGTATCTAAATTATAAAGTTTCCATATAATTTTAAAAATTAAATTAATATTAACAATTTAAATTATGAATAGTTTTTAATAAATGTTCCAAAAACATTTATTTAAAATTTTATAGAAAATTTATAGTTAAATAATTTATAAACACCTTTATAAATTAATAAATATCCCTAAATTCCTTTTTTATAATTTATCAAAAATTTATAAATTATATAACTCAATTCATAATTGAAATATTCATAATGAAATCATTAAGTATATCATTTTTAATGATATCTAGTATAACATACAAAATTATATATTGTAGATCGTATAAGTAGAACTTACTGTATGTGAATCTATATGAGATTAAACAGGAATAGGCCACACATAACATTAAAATAGGAATTTTGTGGGAGTAAATACATTTTGGCTCAGGTATGATAAAACCACATTGTTGTAAGATGGACAAGTGCATGACTTATAATATAGCGCTCCAATCAGAATTACCCCACACATTCAGGCCTCAAAAAATATTAAATGTATCACTACGTGACAGTAATATATTGGGGATACCCCTATGTATAATTAAATAAACATTAAACCATGTAATAATAACTGAATTAACACTACATTTCATGAGATTAACTCATCACTTATGTGAAATTAACTCAATCCTGTGATTTATATACTACATATGATTAACCAAGATATTTTCTTATGTAATGTATCATAACTCTATGATATATCCTTTGACCTTATAATAAATCATATTTGACAACATGCACTAAATAACTTAAGAAAATTTGGTTCCCTGTTTTTCTGTAGGGTTCGAAACTTAATTTTAAGAATATGATTTTTAAAATATAATCACATTATAATAATTAGATTCCACTTATTTTCTTAAGGGTATTCTAACTATTAAACTAATAAGTTGAAATGATTTTAAAACCTAAACTAAGATATCTATGTAAGGATATTGAAACCATACAAACTATAAAAAGATGAAACTGCTCATGTGTAACTTTCACTGATGAATAATGTTGTTACTATATTTAGTATGATTGATGAATATCTAAAAGAGGAAAAAATATTGTATCTTCTCTATGTTGTATCCTTGGGATTAAGAAACATTTATTAATGTTCAGGCGGTATTCTTCTTCTCGCTATATCATGACAGTGCTTCACGTAATAAATAGTGAGAAAAATGTGGGCTACAGGAGTGGGGGAGATTATTTTAATGTTAAAATTGAATTTGAGAAAGAAATGTATCATATAGAATGCTCTTATGACATTCCAAATATCAAGGAATATGATTTGAATTTAACTCATGAATTTCATAAAATATAACACAGCATGAACTCTACACTATGATATATATTTAGGTAACAAGTCCAAAAAAATTGGGTTTATAGAAAAGAAGATACCACCTCTACATCCTAGGGTAGTGGATGGATATCTGGATATTTTATAAAAGAATTTATTATTAGTTACACTAAAAGTGGTGCGGATTTTTTTCATTGACTAAGTGCTTATGATGAATCTTTTTCCATTTACATAATATCTTATAGAACTAATTCAGTTTTAAGAACTAATTGTTACACTATATGATAATGAAAAAATGGATTCATTATAATAAGTATTTCTCATTGGGTCACACCAGTTTTTTTTGGAAACATGATGGTATCTTGAGTTTCTGTGTAGACTATCAAAAGTATAACTTAGTGATATTGAAACTAAAACTACAATTTACCTCAAATTAATTATTTATTTGAACAACTAGTGGAAAATCACTAGTTTTCTAGAATTTACCACTGATATAGTTATCAATAGTTAAGTGTAAAAGAGGATGATATTTAAAAAAATTGATCTTGATAGTGTTATTATGGTTTTTTTAATGCTGTTTGGGGTTACTAATTCTCCAGTGGAATTTTTTTAATTTATGATTAGTAATTTTCTTAAATATCTAGGTTCTTTTTTTATTGTATTGGTTGTGGAAATAAAGATTTAATCTAGGTTGGAAGAATATCATTGGAGGTAGATAGATATTTCTTTGGATATTATATGTGAGTATAATATTATAAAATATTATCAAAATTATATTTTTGGATTTATGAGGTGATGTTCCTTGGTCTTGATGTTTTAGGAAAAGAAATTATTATTGATCCAAAGGTGGTTATGATATTGATGTGTTGGGAAAGATTGATTTTTTGTTAAATAAAAATATTTCTAGGATAGGCTAGATATTAGAAGTGATTCATTTAGGATTTTTTTAAAATTCCCAAGAGTTCTGGACTCAAGACGGAGTGATGTTTGAATGTAATTGGAAATTATAAGAGATGATTATAAAATTGATTAGGAGCCTTGCTTTAGGAATAGTCCTTATTATCTTGGAATTAGTATTTGGGACCGAAGTTTTTTGTGACACATCGGGATAATATTTGTGAACCAAATTTATCAAGGGGAGTAAATTTGGGGCATATGGGTCTAGGAAGATTCTAACATATGATAATAATAAAATTACCCATGAAAAAGAAATTAACATTCATTTTTCATGATTTTAAGTGTTACAATAATTACCATCTAGTGAATATTTCATGGTTTATACAGATCATATGAGTTTTAAGTACATTTTTTCATAGCCTGATCTAAATCTTCGATAACATAGGATGGTGGAATATCTAAAAACCCTTTAATTTTATCTCATGTATAGACTAGGAAATTGAAATTCAATAGTATATTCCTTGAGTAGAAAATATCTAACTAAAGTAGTTAAGAAAGCTAGGTAGTATAATAATTTGATGTTTTTTGGGTAACATTTACATTGATGTGATGAATATGATGGATGGTTTAGATATCTATAGCCTCAATGTAACATCCATTTTGGTGGACTAAGGGAAAGTGGGGAAGTTTCCTAGTGAGTACTATGAAAGGGTGAAGAACACCCTCAATGGTTGGGATACCATTGAGATATAGTAACTTTCAATAGATTTGGTAATATATATATATATTAGGTGCTTGGGGATATAATTACAATAAACACACACACCACACACATAGACCGGAAAGTATTTTAATATCCCCCACAATGGATATCTCACAAATCAATAATTATTTATTTAGAACATTCCCCAAAGGCCCGGTGGGCATGAAGCCCATTACATGGCCCAAAGTCCCAAAAATTGGCCCGAAGGCCCATTGAAATGTCATGACTTCACAGAAATTAGAGGATAATTATATGGAAATCATGATTAGATTCCCAAAGTACCCATGGAAGTATGGTGGTTTTGGTTTATATTATATTGACCCATGAAACTAGTGTATTTAAAGCTAATATAAGTGAATTTTTAGTTTTGTGCTGAAATTATTTCTTTGAAGGGGTTTGTTAGACTTCACCTGGTTTTGTAGCCTATAACTTTAGAAGGAAATCATTTCTTTTAAACTATATTCTAAAATGGAATATATAATATGATGGGGATATATTTTATGATGTTTTTGGAATTTTAACCCAATAAATATAAAAATATGGAGAATGTTATAAATTTTTTGGGAGATATTCTTAGGGCTTGTGTGATTAATTTTTGAAGCTATTTGGAGGATCATCTTCTAATGGTTGAATTTTTTATATAATAAATTTTATAAATCAGGGAAATATTTTCGGTATTATTTGTTTGGTAATGTCAATAAATATTTTGTTTTATTGTGGTAGGTGAGGGGTATCTTTTATGACCTAGTTTGGTGAATAAGGTAAGGGTTTCATTGAATTGAATCAAAAGTGAATTATTTGCAGATATAGTTATAAAAAACATTATTCCTATAAATTATGAATACTATTATTATTTAAGGTTTGGAACTATTCATTTTTAATGGTGGCACCATTTTTGGGTTATCAACACCTTATAAAGTAAGGGAAAATATTTTCATGGTATGTGGGGCCATCTGAAATCATTAATTGAATTAGTGAAGTGGATTATTGGTTGCAGTTTACATAACATTATAACTAGTTCAAAACATTTTCCATGATTTTTAATTAAATAAGTACTAGCCAGATCCGTATCATGTCTTGAGTTGGGTGATAGATGATATAGAACCCAATGTTTCATATGTTTTGAGACTAATTGGAGTTATGTATTATAGATAAATAATTCTTAGAGGATGGAATATTATATAGGTATTGGTTTTATGTTATCATAGAATGATCCTATAAGATACATGGGAGAGATAAGAATAGAAAAGATAATAATGGTCAATTTTTTATGGGGTGATGATCCCAATTACTCTTTAGTTTTGAAGAGTCCAATGGTGGGGAGAATTTTTGACACCCAATATCTTATAATTATATTCCTTTTTGTGTTTTTGAAATTTATAGTTTTGAAATTTATTCTTTTAGAGGACCAGGGAGAGGCACATGATTACGAACATAGCTAGAATAACTGTGCATATAAAAATTATAGCCAATAGTGTTTCTTAAGTTTGGAATGTGGCTAGGAGAATGGTGTAATATTATTGTTTATTATCAAAAAATAATACTTGTAATTGAAACACGATTAGATTTATAGTTTTCTTAATCAGACATACTAATAGTTCTTATTTTTAAATAGGGAATGAAGTTTTATTTTAAATCATTATTTGATAATGAAAACTCTATTAACATCCCCCTTCAATATTATTTAATTATTGGTCTTCTTGGGAGTGAAATTTGAACATATCCATTAATGAACATTGAATTTTTCTAGGTATTGATCATACTGATGCTAAATACATTGTGATATTTTGATGATTTATTTGATAATTAGATCTCTCCTTACCTTGTTATCATTTTCTATTGATCTCTCAATATTATAACCATGTTATAAAACACCCTGAGAGGAGGTGAATTATGTTATTTAATTATTTTTTTAATTTTAGGATATTTTTCTCATGTAATAAAGAGAATAAAAAATCTATCAATTTTTCACTCATGCAGACTACATTCTAGTAGAAAAACATAGAGATAAATTATTTTACATAGTTAACCTCTAATGGATAATCATAGGATCATATTCCTACCTAATTTCAATACACCTAGAGATAGAATAAATATTTATAAAGGGCACACTATTTTGTTGAAATAGTGGGTGCCCTAGACCAAACTATGCAGTACTTTAGATTACCATATCATGTGTACAGTTAGTTATAAATGATGTGATCTTACCATTATAGTGTATACTTTTCTACGTCCACTATTATAATGGTAATGTCCAAATATTAATTTTCATATCAAGAGGTTATAGAATATCCAAGGCTATAATGAAAAACTTGGGATATTATGACATTAATCTTAAATATATTTTCTATAGTATAGATATATCTTACTGACTAGATACAATGGATGTATGACTATCAGGTGTTGAGGGCTCATAAGCATTGATACTTCTTCTTCTGATGTTCCCACTTGGTGATATCTATTAGTGAGATCATGATGACAACCATCCAATAGGAACACTATATGTTTTTGGTGTCATTGGTTGTTATTATCTATGAACATGTTTATTGGCCTCCTAACTTGAGATCATTAACAATGTGTATCATTGGATTGAATACTGTGATTCAAGGAAAAAACCATGGTATTGAGATTGTGTTGAGGTATCTTTTGTTGGGTGCGTCGTTGGTGGTATGATATTGGTTGAATGGTCAAGAAAGGATTTCTTGCTTCCAAGTTTAGAAAGTTGTATATCTCAGGCCTCGTTGATCAGTATGGTGATACTTTCATAAGTATTTGGACAAGTTAGATGAAAGTTAAATCCTTCTGGATAGATCAACAAATAATGAAGTGAGATAAGGGCGGTGACACTAGTGTGTGTCATTCTTTATGAGATATTTAATGACAACGATATTATAGTACACAGTCTGTGTCTTTAGGTTGGTTTTAATTCCTATGAAAATACTTATCTATTTAGGGGCCATGTAGGGTTGCAAGACTCTACTCTTGGTCTGGGGATTTTATTCACTACTATCGAGATAAATGCCTAGAGGGTTAAACAAAATAGCATATTCAAGAATCTGCCCTATTCATTTGAATAGGTATATGGACAAAGTGGTCTCTACCATGGGGACAGAGTGTTGTCCAAGTTTACGATCACCAAAAGAATTAAATAAATTCATTAGTATTCAAGTTATGAATTTTTGTGATTGAATTTATTTATTGTATTTACAAGTTTAGTAAATATGATTAAATATTAATCGAACGAATATTATTCAAGGTTCATTTAATTTTAAGCTGGAAAAAAACTTAAGTTAAATGGATCGGATTTTATCACTGAATATATTTTATATATATTATGAGTATGTGATAAAATAATAAATCATATTGATGTAGTTTAGTTCATCAAAATTATTTATTTAGTGGATGTTGAAATAAACGGGGTCCAAGGAACCCAACCGGGTATTTATCAACTTCACTATAAATGTAGGAGGAGGCTCTCTCACATGTGTGTCCATTCATACTATTCACTCATTTTTCATGGAATGAAAATGAGAGCCTATCTATCCTCTCATTCTCTAGAGGGAGAAGCTCTTGATCAAAGAATCTCGAATTAAGAAAACATCTCAAGAATTGAAGGCACTTGATGCAGTGATTTTCGGGACGTCAAAAGCATCGTCAGATCTCCGCACTAGCACCAAGAGTTTGACAATCAATGCTCCAGCGGGTTTTTGAAGCGCATGTGTATGATCTAGAGGAATCCTACTATGGATCCTTCAAGTGAAGATCACCATCGATGAGTTGCAGTCGACCGCAACTTCAGATTTTAAGTGGGTAAGTTTTTTATTTTTATTTTGTTCTCCTCATAATTTAAGCGAGATCCTCAGACCTCTTCGGGGCTCGGATCATCGGCGTCAACAAGGCCTGTCGGTCCACCGATGAAAATTTTAAAATCCTCATCCATTGGCTTATACTATGGGCCCTAGAACCTAACAGTGGTATCATAGGGATCACGTAAATTTTCTTAGACTAGAAAATTATAATTGAATTAAAATTAAGTAGATGGTTTAAAAACAGTCTCATTGGTTCAAAATGTGCGTTGATCTGATCTCATATGGTCATGTTATAGCCATTTTAATTTTTTTAGTTCGATCAAATTCGCGGTTTGATCTTGGGTATTAAGTTTTATTCATTCTTAAGAACAGATCAAGTTTAGATTGGTTTATCGAACATAATTAAAATTTTGGAAATTATAAATTCATTTTTTTATTTTTCATAATAATATAATTGCTATGATAATATTTATTTATTATTGTAATAATATAATAATAATAATAAATTATTATTTCATTATAATAAGTTTATTATTATTATAGTAAAACAATAGTAGCCTTTGCAAATTAATATGTTTAATTCCACATATGAATAAGAAAAATAAAAACAGAGGAGGATACTACCTTTAAAAAATAATTAGGTGGAAGAAGGCTTGAAAAGAAGTCTTCAATTAAAAAACAACCAAAATGGGTGGGGGGCGGATTTTCGAAAAGACTAGAAAAATAAAAATAAAAAAAATCCAAGTGGGGGTGGCACAAGAAGAGAAACAACAAAAAAATGAGGAGGGGTCTACAAACCCCTTCGTCTTCCTCCACATGACTCTTCAGAGGGTGGACGACGCTCTTCGGTAGAGTCTCGCCTTCCCTGACCTAAAGTCCACCTCATCAAGCTCGGTCGCAATTGACCCTTCACCGCACTACTTCTTGGCCCTCCAGGTCTCCTCCTCCCATGTGTGACCCTTTTCGGCTTCCTTGCAGCACGAATCACTGCATCGGCCCCTGGTCGCTACGCCTATGCCCAGAAACGGTCAGCTCTCCTACCCCCGCCACCACCGCTGTTCGGCCTTCCCAAAATCAGCCGCATTCAGTGTGCGTCGGCTGACCAGAAGCTCCCCATTGACTCAACTCGGTTTTGGCCTCGCTTCACACCTCACTGCCATCCATCACACCTCCTAGTCGTCCATTGTAGGCAAGTCTCCTCCCTGAGACCTCCAGCAGTGAACCAGGCGACCGGTGCCGGACCCGCTAGTGGCCACCACTAGCTACTCTGGTCACCTTCAATATGCCACATTGGTACTCTCGTGCTTCACCGCACACCCTAAAGACCCCAGATGTGGCCGCTTCTAGTCTAAGTCAGCCTTGCAGGCTGAGTCACGATCACTCCAGAACCCGTGGTACACCTCCTTGCCCCTCTTTTTCTTATAATACTAGATTATATCGTAAATGGCTGGCACAGTTTGGTCAAATTCAAAATGGATTTTAGAAGACTTTCATCACCCTGAAATTCCAAGAATAGGCATTGTATGGACCAAAAAGGGTTTGTGCGAGTTTAACGTAACCCGGTTTGGGCCTGCTCAGTGTTTGTATGCCTAGTTTTTCCATAATTAATATAATTAATTAATTTAATTTAATTAATTAATTAAAATATTAATTTTTTGTTAAACCAATAATAATTTTAATACCCAAGTCATATTACATTAATTTAGAAATTAAATTAAATTAATTAATTAATTTAATTTTTGATTTTAAATTTAAATTAATTAATTAATTTAATATTTGACGTTAAAATTAAATTAGTTAGTGGACTAAAGAATAATTGAATTATTTAAATTATAAAATTCATTTAATTTAATTAATTTACCCTTGTACTTAATTAATCCATTTAAATTTTATTGCGCATGATTTTACCCGTCTATTGGTCTTGAGTATCAACCCATGTATGTTTCTTTTATTTAATTAATTATTGAACTGTGTGTGATGATTGTAATTAATTAAATAGACGGTATGTGCATCGTCTTTAATTTTTGGTTAAAATGTATTAGGGCCAGCGTGCCAAATTTTTACCTGATTTACATTTATACCTGAGTCCCCCTCGGCTGCGAGCGAGTAATTTTGTACCGCGAATAAAGATGATGCGAGATGGGGCAGTACTCCAAGATGACTCGTGGATCCCAGCAAGATGATGTGGTACTCCAAGACATGACATGGACCTCGGTAAGACAAGGCAATACTTCAGATGAAAAGAAAATATACGAGATGAGGTCAAGATGCATCATGAGTCGAGCTTCGACTCAAGTATGACGCCCTTAGGTCGTTTAAATACTCAAGACCAGTCATGTAGTAGTTTAACCTTTACGCATTTATTTTTTATTTTATGCACTTTAGAACAGCGGTAAAATACATAAGATAATAAATAATAAAATTCATAAATAAGTGATATATGTTTTTCTATTAATGTTTAGTTGTGATCGTGACAACATAGATGAACAAGTCTAATAGAAATTGATTATATTCAATGAGAGAAAAACAGAAAACCCTCATTGAAATATTTAGTCACGACAGCCTTCCATCATTCAAGTTTGAACAAAACCAGGTATTCGAGGTGTCGGTCATTCCATAGTTGAGGGTGCCTCTTACTACTAGGGAATTCTTATTAGAATGGTGGGTCAATTTAACTAAAATTGTAACAAAGAAATATCCATATCTAGATTTTTGTATTTTTAGAGGCAAGCGCTGAGTAAATCAGATAATGATTTTTGAAGTTGGTACTTCACTCAACGGATTAAGTAACTGCGACTTAATGTAGTTAGCTAGTCAAAATCCTACCTTGGACCCTCTGAGTAGTGGCGTAGCCATATCTTGTAGACTATGAGGGAGTTTTAGGGATTCATTCCACTAAAATACTCAAGAGTATTCAAATTATAGTATATAGGGTTCCTAGAATTCAAAAAATTAGGGGGAGACATTTAAATGATTAAATAATAAGTTATGTCTAAACTGGTAATCACATAAAAGTACTCATCTACTAAAGTTTATTTTTAGAAAATGGAAAGCAATACCATAAGTAAAACTGCTATAAATATTGGACAAATTTAATTTCCAAACAAGCACAAAATTCCATGTGTAGTATAGAAACTTTCACAAATTACTACTATATTAAAAATTCAGGGTGCTTGTGTCCCAACTTGTTAAGCCACCTCAGCAAGAGAGGGTGTAAAATTTCTTATAGTAGACTCATGAATAATTCTTATTATGGTTTTTTCATAATTTCATCATCAATGTCTGATGATATTTATGGTAGCTAAATCATGACTTGAATACATGTAGTCTCATCTCAAGTTTTCAAGAAGAAAGTGAAGCAAGATTTGAATGTGATGATTGCACTCGGTTTGTGTAAAGTGAAAGACATTTCATAATATTTTATTTCATCCCATTTTTATTTCTTTTACACCCAATTACTCTAGTTTCTTTTATGGATACAAATTAGCTGTATAGATTAAGCGCTTCATTACCTTTAAGGTAACATTTTCCAAGTAATAAAAATATTTAAGATAGCACCGTATTTTGTTCTTATGGTGAATATATTGAAAGACAGGGTGAAAAGGCCTATGGAAAGTTATGTCAAAGGAACCTTCATAATGTCCTTCAAAGAAAATTGGTTGGTTATTTACCAGGAGGTTATTTGCATCACAAATTGAAATACATTTATGGAAGTTTAAAAATTCAATGAACTGAAATACGAGAAGTGAGTACCCGCTTCTTGTTCATTTAATATTCATCAAATAAATTTAATGTTTATAACATACTTCTTGGGCACTGAATAAAATATTCCAATAACATATATGTATTTAAATACAGTAACAAAGTTAGTATAATAACATTATAAGAGGTAAAGTGTCTTCTCTAAGCAGCTGAGAAAGGGTGATTCCCAAGTCAGTGATGAGAAACACATATCTTCTCATTGCCAAGTGATTGATTCAATTTGAATAAGTTGTTGAGTATAACCAAAACATTTATCTCATGTTCCCATTTGGTCATAATGAGAAATTATTCCATGTTTTTCGAATGAATGTTGATTATGGTAACATATTCAACCAATAGTTCAATAGTACTTGAATCAAATGAAATACATTATGAATATATAATGTAAGACCTACCTAGTCATGGGAATATGATTCTTTGTCAAGTAAAAGAAAAATTGGACATCAAGAATATACCCAGTATGGTATTTAGGCTCAGAATACATAAACATATTTGGTATTATTAACATCCTTATTTTAGAAAAAGAAACATTTAGAAATAAAGGTATACCACAAAGCTTCCAAGGTTAGTTCAACAAGAGAGTGTGAACTATTCCAAAGAAATATAGAGGTAAATATATGTCATAAGATTCCTCTAAGGTATTATGAAATGTAATAGTGAATTATATTCATAGTCAGAAGATATGAGTTTCTTCAGATCGGCATGCCGAAGAATATCTTGACCAAGAATTCATCGATCATGATAATGTAGCGTGGAGTTATTCCTAAACACATGTTACTTTATTTACATAATTTTATTGATGTTTATAAGGAGGATCGATGATAAGTCATAAATATTAACATTTATTACCAAAATGTAGTATGGACCAATTCCGAAATGCACATTTTATACATCAAGATTATGATGTACGGATTATCAATGTTGTAAGTTGACGAAACTTCTATTATATTTCATGATGTGATTTAAAAATAACAGAAAATCCCATAACCAATATCCCAACTAAAATGACAATAGAATATTGTACGAGTCATAGTATGATGAAAAATCCATTATGTCATAAGACATTTGTTAAATACGCAAAGAGTTTGTTAATATATAAACAAACATGCATCAAGCTCAACACATGGTTCATCAAACTAAATATCTTAAAAGTTAGTTAGGATATTACATAAATCCCTAACATATAAAAGTTATAGTCAAGTATTATACTAAATTTATATATAAGGGTGAACATCTCTATTAGAGGTAGTGGGAGATGAATTGAATTGGGTTTAGTCAATTCATCAAATGAACAAACGGTTGGAATAGGTACATGTATCATAAGTACATGTGGAATATGAATGTTCTAGTGACACATAGGAAGGATGAAACCATGGTGATGGTTTTATATTCACCATGACCAGTGATAAATTATTCCTTAAGAATAATAAATCATATAAGTAAGCAGTATATGGAAATTATCTATGATTGACAAGATTAAATTCAATAATAGATTCATGCATAAAATTGAAAAGGGGCTTATAAATTGAATATTTTGGTGGTTATTCAAATGAGATGATACAAGGATGGTAAAATCTTGGTACCAATAAGGTTATATTGGTTATACAAAGTCAGTATGACTAAATCCAATAGAATTTTACTTTTCATATCTAACTTATAAGATCTTTCTATTGGTCATTAGATTTCAAGATCATCTTTCATGGAAGGTTTCTATTTGACGCAACTAGAAAGGAATGATGACACCATCAGAATCCAATAAGGTTTTCAAGTGACTGAAATCAATTTATGGATTAAAGTAAGAAACAAGATCTTAGAGAATTCATTTAAAATGAATTTTTTCATTGTTTCTACCAAACCTTAGAGGTAGAACCAATGTTTTCCAAGTGACAAATGTTCATAAACATATGGAAAACATATATTAGTATTACATTTAGTTAAGACTAGAATAAAAGTAATTATCAAATTATTGACTTAAAGTAGAAACCTATGTTCTAGGGAACAAGATCTACTGAAGTAGATCTAACAATGGCTTGGAACTATTCAATCATACATAAAGTGACATTGTATTGAAAAATACAAGATGGGAAAATTCAAGTTCATAATTTTTTCCAATGTTACATGACTTAATCTCTTCAAGTTGACATGTTTGAAACATGGGAAGAGATTAAAATTGTGAGTTGAGTTCCATACGCTTCAGCGATGGATCAATCACATGTGACATGTTATTTACAATAATTGATACTTTTAAAATATACTTTATTGTATGTAGATATCAATTAAATTCAGGAGCACTTCAAGTGATGCAATCAGAACAGTCATCTTCTACTTCGACAAGTACAATTGATAAGTACCTGGTATACGGAGAAGAAGGTATAATAGTTATTATGGGACACAAACGAGTAATCCATGGATAAATTTGATCTATTATTGTAGTTAGGAAAAGGCGATGAGTGAGTCAAGATCATAAAAGCTAGTGGTAGCTATATCTACAAATACCAAGTATGTTACAGCTTCTAAGGAAGCTAAGAAGTAGTTATCAATCGCAACGATTTGTTCAAGTTCTTGGAATCGGTCCTAGTGAGAAAAGTATTATCATAAGGAAAATTAAGATATTCTTAGTAGATAAGATTTCAAGTTATTACAATGGAAAAATGTGATATACTCGGGGATGTCATCTCTTGAGAAGTTTCACTTAAGGAGATCAGGTTGCATATATCAGATTTTCCACACCGTGAAAATGTGGAAGGCCCAGTAGTTAAATACATAAATGATCATAATCATGATTTTTATATTGTGAGTAGCTAACATATTTGGTTAGCAAGTTGGCTCTAGTTCTAGTGGTAATGTTGAAATAGTGGGTTCCCTAGACCCAACTATGCAGTACTTTTGATTACCATATCATGTGTACAGTTATTTATACATGATGTGATATTACCATTATAGTGTAGAATTTTCTGCATCCACTATTATATTGGTAATGTCCAAATATTAATTTTCATATCGAGAGGTTATAGCAGATCCCTGGCTATAATGAGAACCTCAAGACACTATAACATTAATCTTAAATATATGTTCTATAGTCTAGATATATATTACTGACGAGACACAGTGGATGTCTGACTATCAGGTGTTAGGGGTTCATAAGGATTGAGACTTCTTCTCATGAAGTTATCACTTGGTGATATCTAGTAGTGAGATCATAAAGAAATACCCGCCAATATGAACACCACATGTGTTGGATGTCCTTGGTTGTTTCTATCTACAGTGTATTGGTCTCCTGACATGAGACTATTATCAATGTTTATCATTTGATTTCATACTTTGATGAAAGGAAAAAACCACGGTATTGAAATCGTGGTGAGGTAGCTTGTGTTGGGTGCGTCATTGGTGGTTTGACATTGGTTTAATGGTCAAGAAATGATTTTTCACTTCCTAGTTTAGTAAGTTGTATATCTCAGGCCTGGTTGATCAGGATGGTGTTGCCTTCATAAGTCTTTGGCCAAAGTAGTAGAAAGGTAAATCCATCAAGATATATCAACAAATAATAAAGTGAGATAAGGGAGATGAAACTAGTGTACGTCTTACTTAATGAGATATTTAATGACCGAGCGATTATAGTGCACAATCAGTGTTCGTAGGTTGGTTGTCATTGCTTTGGAAATCCTTATCTCATTAGGAACCATGATGGGTTGCTAGACTCAACTCTTGGTCAGTGGATTTTATTCACTAATATTAAGATTTAGGCCTAGAGGGTCACACACAATAGCATATTCAAGAATCATCCCTATTCAGTTGAATAGGTATATGAACATAGTGGGCCCCACCATAAGGACCAAGTGTTGTCCAAGTTTACGATCACCTAAAGAATTAAATAAATTGATTAATATTCATGTTATAAATTGGGATTGAATTTATTTAATGTATTTATAAGTTTAGTAAATATGGGTTAATATTAATCGAACGAATATTATTCTAGTTTCATTTAATATTAAGCGGGAAAAGGAGTCGAGTTAAATGGCTCATATTTTATCATGTAATGTATTTTATATATATTATGAGTATGTGATAAAATAATAAATAATATTGACACAGTTATTTTGTCAAAATTATTTATTTATTGGACGTTGAAATAAACAAGGGTTAGGGAACCCAACTGGGTATTTATCAACTTCACTATAAATATAGGAGTAAGATCTCTCATATCTGTGGCCATTCATACTATTCTCTCATTTTTTTCATGTAATGAAAATTAGAGCATATCTCTCCTTCTGCTCTCTAGAGAGAGAATCTCTCGATCCAATAAGCTTAGATCAAGAAATATCTTAAGAAATGAAGGCATCTCAATGCTGTGATCATCAAGATGTTGAAATCTTCATCAAATCTTTGCGCTAGCACCCAAAATTTGACGATCGATGATCCCGCGGGTTTTTGAAGCACGTGTGGACAATCTAGAGGGATCCTGTTATGAATCCTTCAACTGATGATCTCGATCGATGTTTTTTAGTTGACTGTGGCTTCAGATATGAAATGGATACGTTAATAATTTTTATTTTTTTCTTCTTATAATTTACGCGAGATCCTTGGACCTCTCCAAGGCTCAAATCGTCGATGTTGACAAGTCCCATCAATCCACTGATGAAAATTTTAAAATCCTCGGCCCACCGACTTCTGTTGCAGGCTCCAAAACCTAACATATTTATCATAGGATAAATTTTTAACTTATCCCTCTACAAGAAACATTTATATATAAGGTAAATGGAAAAAATAGTGATATAAAGGTTTCTTACGGTAACTCATTATAAAATAAAACAACACTAATCTATAAAAGGTGTTTTTATTTTCCTCATTAAAATCCTGATTTCCAATGAATCCTCGTGTAATTATTCACTATAACTTCTTATTCTTGATGTACTAATATATTTAATTGTTTTCTATTTTAAGATCAATTTCATCATTTTCATTAAATAATTCTATTTTGTTTATCCATTTAATCGTTATTCCTCTCTAAATAATATTTCTTTATAATTTCCTATTCTAAATTTAAAAACACTATGGATTTATTTCTATAAAATAACATCCTTAAATTATACATAATACTATTTGTTTATCCTAAAAATAATGTACATCAATTATTCCTTAAATTTTGAAAAATCTTTAACCGCTTCTGACTAAATTATCCATCAAAAATTACAATTGATAACATAAAATTTAATCCATGTGGATTAATATAATCATATTTCATTCATGCGTCATTGTGAAATGAATCCCTAAGTCTTGGAGATAAATATCCTCAATATATTCTCAATCAAAAATATGGTCATTATGTGATAGTGTTCTTCATAGCATGCTTCATGTATTTTTCATAAGCCCATGATTCACATTTTTTCCAAAACTTATAGAATTTCTAATATGGGCCTCCCTATGTTTCCCAAGGATTATAACAATGTGAAAATTCATTAAACACAGTGTGGAACTTAACTTCTCCCCATTTCAGAGTAATAATGGCTTCTATTATTCTATTCCCTTAATTATTCCCTCATTTTCACTTCTCTAGTTTTATCATGATCTTATAGTTGAATACTATTAATTGAATGTCCCACCAATCCATGTAGTGTCAAAATATTCTCCTCAACATGATAAAGGATAAACCATCAAACATAATAATATATATCCTATTACTCATGTGTATTCTCTATACTATCCTTACATATATGTCATAATACTCTTATGTATTTCTCGATGAAACTTTTTCATCACTATTGATTTTTTCATTTTTCTCATTTTGGAATATATTTCAATAATGAATTGGTCATATAAACGTTATATATATTAAGAAATCTTAATTATTATTCAATTTTCTAATTTGTGGCATGGACTACTTCTATTTAGTGGGTAGATGACCCTTACATATCATAGGGATCTCTTTATTCCTTTTCCAAATTCTTCAAGAGTGAAACCACGTTACTTTTAAAAAATTTATGCCTTAGAATAATTCCTCATCTTATATAACATACTCTTATGCATACAATGCATATTTTTCCCATTTCCACATCCCATCTGGACTACCATTAAACACAAATCTGAGAGCTTATCAAATATTTAGCACCTAATAATATTAAGTATTACTATGACCTTCATTCCATTTCCTATTATATTCTTAAGAATATTCCAAAACTTATCCAAGTGTTTCCTAGTCTATTTCAAAACCATAGTAACCAGGAATAAGGATAATTTAGTCCTTCTACACTATTGATTATACCATATATTTTTATTACAATCTTTATAATTTTTTGATAGTTCAGAGTACTTATAATTGAAAAAAAAATTAATAATATATGTTTTGGATCCAAATTTATCACCCTTTGTATTTTTTGTTACAAAAATCCTCTATATTTCTTAATCCCCCTATATTTTTACTCTCTCACTACTGTCATGGTGACATTATCCCACTTTTGTAAGAAAACATTAAGGATTATTCCACAAGGTCTAGTAATTTTTTAGTTCTCTATAATTTATGTAATTTAATCAATTATAAGTAATGTGTCATTAAAAAATTATCTATGCCTATGTGTGATTAGGATCTGTGTATGGAATAATAGAGTGTTCCAATATTCACAACATTGATAATATGAAACAAAACAAACCTATAGTTCTATTTTGATATTCCCCATGTATAGTATCCCCCCTTCCTTCTTACACTCAATAGAATATGAACTCGTTCAATGATCACACATAAGAACCATGTAAAGAATTATATATAATGGCTATAGGGGACATTTCAAAACCTTCTCAAGCTTAAGTATGTGGAAAAACACAAATTTTCAATAGATTCATCTCAAATACATGATATATATAAACTAAAATCTGGTTATATCATACCTAATTATATACCTAGCTCATATTCTATGACATAAATATGTTTCATGTCATAGGATACAGTATTATTGAATCGTAAAGTGGCATTGAATGCTACATTTAGAAAATATTGTATCAAAAAATTATCTTATGATACTACATGCATTGAACAACCCTCATGTATTGTTTCATAAGTTATAAAACAATGGGGTTGGTTTATTAATGTCTTTGAAGTCATTCATTGAATTTTCAATGAATTATAAACCTATGGGCTATAATTTTTGGGTTCCATGAGATGGAACCCCATATATTTGATATGGTCGAGTCTCTACATTAAATAAAGATAATTGGGGATACCCTATGAAAGGGATCATATCCCTCTTACTAGTTATACCCTCGATGAATACTAAAAACATGAAACTCTCTTCTTCCTAGTTTATTTATTAATATTTTATAAAAAAAATTCTAAATCCCCTCTTAATAAATCTGTATCACCATGTTATGAGTGGGAATCCACTAGTCAGTGTATACCCCTCAGAGGTAAAAAGAATCTTTTTTATACTAGACTGGTCTCCATCACAATTTATCCATTAAAGAGTTAAATATGGATTACACAATAATAAAATTTTTCATTTTTGTTCTTGATTTATTTCAAATTCGTTCCATTGAAGATAGATCAGGATTTATTGTGGGTTTTATTATTGTTAATTGGTCATTAAATGATCTCAAAATACCCATTAGTGGTATTAGATTATTTTTATTAAATATATCATTGTGTTGTAGTTTTATATGTCTTAAGAACATTGATATCATAATGTGGAAGAGCACATACTATAATGTAAAATACTTTGAAAATGTTATATTTTATTTATTCATAACGTAAGAATAATCTATTTCATAAGTTATGATGTGTGTGTAACCAAAAAATTAAACTATGGCATCGAATACCATATGAGATATCAGAAAAATATGTTTCAAACAAGGATTTTACAAAAAAGATCATCATAGAATATTTATGATATATAAGATATCATAAAATTTGAAAAATGTGATAAGAAATTTCAATTAATAATTAGATATATAAATCATATAAAATGGTTTAATTTCTATTATAGGATGTAAATTATAATACCATGAGTTTCTTAAAAAAATTATCTTCGATAATTTATGAAACATACAACATCATGCCTAAATGAACCATGATTATATATGAATGTTATAAAAAAGATGTTAAATTGGTGGGTATTAATATTAATAAATATTATATAAAATATATATTAAGGTATTACTAAATATAAATGAGTTGTAAAATCTTATGAAATAAGAACTTTGTATTTTAATAAATATATTTTATTCTTTAAAAAAATACATTTTCACAAAATGATTTTTATTACTTTTTTAGAAGAAAATATTATAATTAATTTTAGTAAATTTTATATAATTTATTTATAAAATTAATTTCATTTTTAAAATCATCTTTTCAAAATTATTTTAGAGTGAATTGTTTAGAATTTTTAAAAAAGGTTAGTTCCTCAAGGAATAATGAAAAATGTTGAGTTTTATTAAAATTACGTTTTTGTTTTAGGTAATTATAAGTTACATTATTTAATATTATTTTAAAAGTAATTTTAATTATATTATATTGTAATTAATACAATTTGGTTTATTAAAATCTATTTCAATGTTAATTATCATATTAAAACTTTTTATAGTTATGGAAACTTTTCTTTGCAAAACCGCTTTTTGTCGTGTCGGAATGATTAATTTTTAAACAAATTATTCCACTTCTATTATTGGAATTTGGATATATGGATTACGAATTTAAAATCATCATAATTAATTTTATATAATAACTCCTGTTTAGTTTTTATTCATAATGAATAGTAAAAATAGTAAAAATTAATTATCAGAGATAAGGTTAAAACAGGTTTATCGGAGGATTAAAATAAAATTAAAATGGTTAAAATGACATAAAAAATTGTCCAATTATTTTTTTTATGGAAATATTTAGACATTATTTCATCTATGTTTCCATAATGGTCTATTTTTTATCCTTTTGATGTATGAAAAACATTGGAATATCTTTTCCTTTGTAAACATTCCATGTTTTTCATTTTCCCCATTTGTTAAAGGGAAGCTCTTATCCTATCATTTATATAGTTAAAAATCATTTGGGTTCATCAAATCCTAGCCAAATACCTTCATTGCTTCCAACCCCATACCATAGTGTCTATTTTTGGAAAATAAATCCTATATATTGAGGCTTTAGGTATACTCTAGAATAGGTTATCTAAAGAAGATGTATCATTTCTAACTGATCATAATTGTTTTATTTCTTCTTCCACCCCCTTTTAATATTACTAATTTTTGTTAATATAATAAAATAATTATATCCCATATTATTAAGTTTTATTATATTAATTTCATAACCCACACCCATCTCTTCTTCCATCAAATGGTAAACAAAACCATCAATCGCGTGTACGGTGGACTACCTCCTCACGAACAGATATAATTAGTTTCCTATAATCACCTCTCACATCTATTTATGATGATGGGTTTAATAATTATATGACATTAATGACATATTAATATTATTTAAAATCAATTTATCATATACTTTCTGACCTTATCATCTATTTAAAAATCATAACATCGTTCATGTGTATGTTGGACTACCACCGCGCAATGCGACGTGGTTCATTTTTTTAATACTGAATCATATTGATGGTATATGTAAGTGTATTTAAATAAATAATATTATATTATGATATATTTATCATTTTTCAAAGTTAAAATAACACTTACCTTCTTTCCATCTTGATTTATTAAAAATGAAAATGTTACTTATGCATACGTACAGCCAACAGTCTCCATGATAGTAATGTAGTTTATTTATCATACCTATATATCCTGATTAGTATTAAAATTATAAATGATTTATAAAAATTATAATTGTTTCAAATTTATTATTCGTTATATGATTAAAAAATAATCTATTGGACCATTTTCACTTTTCAGAGTGATTTTGGACATATGAGACGAACGGCATCAAACCATCTGACTTGAACCTACATGATTAAGTAAGTGAATGTAAAATGACAGTAAATAAAATAAACGGAATAATAATCCAAAAAAAGGTATCTTAATAAAGTAAATAATTAACATAATTTTACTATTTATGAAGACACAGAATGCACATGACAAACCAAGGTCAAGGTAAGGGGTCTCCCTAAACCAGCCATTTATTTTGATTAGGACCATTGTCTCTCTAAATTACTATATATCTATATTTAATGTTTTAGGATTCTTCTAGATTATTTATATATTTATCACACATATATACTGTAACACCCTGAGATTTTATGAGATATATTATTTTTAATTTCTTTGATGTCTTTAATTATACACTACACCAAGATTAGCTTGTACTATACGCAACACCGTATTAGCTTGTAGTATACACAACACTATTCTTGTCTCCTGTTACACACAATTTCAAGTTCGTTTTGTGGAAATTATTCTACGCAACATTAAGTATAGAGTTTGTTTAATTTATAAATGAAATAAGTTTTGATTTTGTTATACGCAACACCAAATGGAGCTTTCACTACATGCAGACCTGACTTGGCTTACATTACACGCAATCAAGACGTTCTTCGATAGCGTGTGTAGTACGCAATATCCAAGTTTCACTAAATGAGAAATTATTATAATATTATTATGAACTAGTTGTTTTGAATAGTAATAATTTTTTTTTGAAATTTTATAAATTTTATCTTTCAAAATGGACTTCATTTTTTGGATTCGGAATATCGAAATTATCCTAGGGTGAATTTTTGGTATTTTTCTGAAAACTTTCAATTTTTGATGAATAGTGAAAACACTAGGTTACTATTTAAAAAAAACTTTTTATTTAAATAATTATTTATTTTACTTAAATTTATTTTAGGTCAAAATTTATACATAATACCTATATAATTTCAATGTAATTCATTTGAGTCATTTTATAATAGTTTCAGATATATAAAAAGTTTATAGAAATTTTCACCGTCTTTTACCCACCTCCTATGAGAATTTGAAAATTTACATAAAACATAATTTTCCCACTTCTGTGAGTAGAATTTAGAAAATCCAAGAGACACGGTTAATATCAAAGAGTAAAATGTGGTTCAATAAGAAAAAAATATTTTCTGGTGAATAGTAACTTTTTACTTTTATTTATGGCGGTTATAAGTAAATACGGTAATTAAGGGTAAAAATGATATTATTATTACCCTAACACATGTCCTAATTCTATTGGATAAGTTTAATTCGACCCAAAACAACCTTAGGAATAAAATATTACCCTTTGGGTCCACTTGGATTAGATTAGGACACTTATTATTATTTTATTTAAAGAAGAGTAAAAATAATTAAAATTAAAGTTTAATAACTAAATCATTTTTAATATAGGGTTATACAGAAGATAAATTCGACTATAATTATTCATTAGAAATCTAAAAATATTTCCTACATAATGGTATTTTATTTATAATTTTTATACATTATATAATTAAATTTATTTATGACACAATAATGATGCAGTAATTACCTTATTAATGAAATATTAACATAATTGATGTTATAAATACCCAAATAAATGTAATTTTATAATTTTTATGAATTAAACTAATTTTATAGGTTAATATTACATTCTATTATTGATTAAATTAACTTTTTTCGAACTAATCATGTTGTTATGATTTTCCCAAAAATCAATTACCAAATAGTGTCAAAATTGACATAAAATAGTTTTTAAAACAAATATTATATTATTAATTGTTATTATCTTCATAAAAATATACGGTTCCCCAAATGACTTAGATAAGGTTATATATATTAATAATGAACCACTTGGGGTTCTTTTGGATTTTTATAGTATGTTTATTAACCATATAGTGTAAGAAAACAAGAAGACGCGGTAAAAGTTAAATTATTTAACTTAGAGATAAATCTAAATGATAAGGTTAAAATAATAACCTTAACTTTTCTAAAACCTATTGTATGAGAGTATTTTGACCCATCCCCACTTTAGATTCTAAATAAATCAATTTTGAGCTATTATAAACCGAATATGACTTTATTATAAAATAATAGTTTAAGTGTTTCCAAAGGTGCCCCTCTCCTCCCTTATAAAAAGGGCACCCCTTCCCTCTTCTCTTCACACCCTTTTGAGCCTTGAATCTCGGACAACCCCTTCCAAATACTCTTCTAAAACACTCTAGATATATCATAAAGGTTCTGGTATTCTCAAAAGACCAACTCTAGTGCCCTAAGAAGATGTTTAAAGGAGGTTCGTCGAGGAAGAGGTAATCTCTTCTACCGACTCTTTCAAGTTTCTTTCTTCTTCTACTTCCTCTTATTTAGTTGTTTCATTATAAAGTAATAACATCAGTATAAAATATATACTGATATGTTATTATAAATATTAAACAACCCTATTTCACGTTCTATCCATCCTATGGAAAACAAAATCACCACGCGTGCATAGGTAGGGAATACCATCTCCACACCGTGGTGCAATCAGTTTTTCCACCACCACCTTACTTGGATGGGTATAATGGTGTAAAGAATAACTATATATGATTATTATAACATCATACTGATTCTATGATATTTTATCATCCACTCCAATTCCATTCAATAAATTAGGGAACGATATCATCGCTCGTGCGTACGTACGGATTACCGTCTCCACGACGCGATGAGATTCATTTTCCATGTTAACAATTCAAGAATGATTATAAAGAATATATAATAGGTTATCATGAAATATATGACATAATAATTCTAATTTAGTTATGAATATATATATTTATGTCATCTACGTAATTCCATTCAATTCAATAAGGAAACAAAAAACATCGTTCATGCATACGTACGACCTACCGTCTCCATGAACAATGTATTTCTTTCCATTTATCGGTCTATTATATATATATATGTATATTCTGAATATATATTATATATAAATCATGTTTTATATTCTGTAATTAATTAATCATTATCTATGTAATCATATTAATAATTACAAGTCAAAACACAGACGATAAATGAAACGATTTTACCCAAAACGCTGCTTTAACATGGAATTGACAAATGAACGGATAATATAAAGTCGTAAGTGAATCATATATGATATCATAAATATTACTATGGTTCTTTTACAAGTTAATAATATTCTTAAACCCACTATACAGGAGTCTCAGACACATATGAATGAAATTGTACATAAGGTAAGGGATAATTATTCCAATCTCATTCTTATCTAAGATTGTTTATTCGTAAATATTTAATGGGGTTATGTTTATTATACATTTCCATATGTTCTCAAAATGTTTTCATAAAATTTTTAATTTTCTTCCATGTATGTTTAAAGTCATTTTTACCCTTTTTTAATTTTACCACATCGTATGGAAGGAATCTTTCTTTTGTTTACCATACGAGGTACTTTTTTACTTTTCTGGAAAAAGTACGAGAAGAATGTTTTTTTAACTTATACAGCATGAACATATTTTTATGGTATCAAAACGCCTTATTTTCATGAAGATTACTAAACAAGATTTAATTACTATTCTCAACAAAATCCTTTTCTTTAAAATTTCATGGCATTTTGTGAAAATAAAATGATTTTGATGAAGAAAATATATTTTCCTCAAGAATTCCTTTCAAGTGTTTTATCAAAACCATTTTCCATATAAGATGGAAATATTTCATATGTGTATGTTTCAAGTATAATTTCTCTATGATTTACATGGTTTAACTTTTCTTATGATGAAATTATATCCTTTTTTGTATGGATTATGTTATGATGGGATGATGTTTATGAAACCCATTTTATACTTTGGGTAATGATGAAGGATTTATGTTCATGTTGTGGCACAAGTAAGAATAATTTCATTATGAGATGGTTTGGACCTATATCTACCTCTAATTCATTGGGTAAAGATTTATATCTTATGATATAGACATGGCTGGAATGGTAAGTTAATCTGGTTTAGTGTTACAGGACTGAAACGAGGAGTGAACTCGATTCAGAAAGGGACTTTGTCCACTAAGCTGGTCTTGGCAGCAATTCCTTGGCTACTATGCATATCATATCATGTGATTAATGGTTTTACACAATTAAATGTTTTATTCCAAAGATATTTTATCATGATTAATGTTCCTTTATGACTTATGTCTTACGTACTGCAAAGATTTGTTTCACAGCTCAAGATTTTGATGTGTAAACATTATGTTCATGTTTTGAAGTTCAAATGTATATGGTTTGTTTTATTTTCTCCATGCATACACTTATAGAGAATTTTATCTCACTCTTTATATGTTTTCTTTTCCCCATGATATAAAAAAAGGTTTTAGGTAAGAAAACAAAAGGGGAATATCTTTATGGGAGATGTTGAAGATCTTTCACCATGATTAAAAGATTATGTTCTGAGTTTCCAAAGACACTAAAATATTACGGTCCTTGGGTGTTTATTTTTGTTATGTATTAATTATTCTGTAAAAGTGATGTAATGTCCATTTACGTCACGCTTTGGGTATCTATAGTTGGTATCATAGGAGAGGTTCAGTTAACCTTTGGAAACTAGGATGCGAAAACTTTAGTGAAATCCCTAGAGATATTTCTAAGGTATGTCTACGGATGTCCTTAAGGATAAGTATAAGTATAGGTTATAGTCCTAGAATTTCAGTAGCAATATTAGAATTAACCCTAAGAAGTTATATATTGAAGGTACTCCCCCTTTATTATGTTGTTTTCCCTAGCATGATTTTAGCCTCTCACACTATTTTTTTTTGGGTTTTAGATGATGGCTGGAACCCGAAGGAACCGTGTAGATCAATGTAATGGACAATGAAATTATTGTCCTCCGGAACAAACCAGTTTTATGGGAGATGGAGTGCAAAATCTTATTGCTATACTTACACAATCTATGAATCATTCTAGACTTCCAAATGAGCAGATAAGGGAATAATATTCTATCGAGTCCTTCATGAGGCAACATCTACCTTCTTTCAGTGGGTCTTCTGATCCACTTGTTGCTGAACAATGGATCAGTACCATTGAAAATATATTTTCCATACTTCTCAGTTTATAACATGAAAAAGTCATTATGGCTATTTACTGTTTAGAAGTTGAAGCAGATCAATGGTGGAATCTAATTAAGAATATGAGGCCCTGAGATGAAATTGAATCCATGGAATGGGATGAGTTCAAGAACTTATTTTTCAATAAGTACTTCCCTCGTATTCTTTGAACAAAGTTGGAAAAGGATTTCCTTGAGCTTAAGCAATAGGATGATGAATCTGTTAGTATATACAAAGAGAATTTTACAAGGCTTGCAAGCTATGCATCTGTCTTTATCATCCATCCTGAAAGTAAAGTTGATCAATTCTTCAGTGGCATAAAACCAAGTCTTCGAAGGGAATTAGATATAAGAGACTTCAGTAGCTATGAAGAAATTGTGCGTTGTGCTATCAAGGTAAAAATGGAAGTTGGTGTTACATATCCAACTCATGGTTTTGATAGGAAACGAAAGACGGAGTTCAAGGAGAAATCTCAGAATAATGGTGACAATAAGATGAATGTTTCTTTATACTCAAAGTGTAGAAAGAATCATGGTGGAGATTGTCTTAAAGGGACTAGAAAATGTTTTAAGTGTGAAAAGGAAGGTCATCGATCAGTTGAGTTTTAAAGTAATGGAAAAAGGGTTTCTAATGATGTTAATAAAGAAAAGACTGCAGAGAACGCACCACTAACACTTCAATGCTTCAAGTGCAAGGAAATGGGGAATTATGCTAATAAATACCCTAATTCAAGGGTTAATGACGATCAACGTGAGAAACCTCTTAAAGAAAAGGATAAAGGGAAGTCACATGCGATCACTATTTGTGATGTTGAGTATGACAATGATGTTGTGTAATGATTAAGTGTTTATGTAATGGGATTTCAAAATAGTATCATGGAATCTCATTTATGGTATCGTGGAATTTTGGAATATCTACGTCTTGGTTTTCAATAATTATATGGTACCGGTAACCATGAAAAGTGATTTAAATATTTTTGGAAAGAAGATGATATGCACACAATGAAGCGATAAAGAAAGAATCAAATGAGCTCATGACTGATATAAGGACAAAGTTATATCATGGTTTGAGTATATAGAAATTTTGGGATTTTGGTATGTGGAAAGTGTTAAATTTTGACAGCATTCATGTTTTCACTAAGGGTCAATGGGTATTTATTTTTCAAGATAATACATGTTTAAGGTATTTGCATGTTTTTAATTTGACCAACAAGATATATCGTATGATATATGGAGGGTAAATGATGGTATTCACATGCTCGGCAGTTGAAATTTCTAGTAATTGTTTTATTTATACTATGAGCTTGGACATAAGTATTTTGGATAAGCCTAAAGATTGGAATATATTATGTTGGACATAAGTCAGTATTGTTTAAGGATAGAACTTTTTTTGATATTATTTATGGAATTTTATAATAATGTAGTTTTAGAAAAAGGACAACCTGCATGACAGGCGACAACCCATCACGTCGGACAAGGCTGTGGGAATCGAACCCACAACTGAAGTTTGATAGGCCTTTATCACCTACCACTGGCCTAAAGGAAGTCCCTGGTTAGTAAAAACTAGTTTTATTATATTAAGCAGTATGATATATGAAATATAAGTCCATTTTAGGAACCATATATGATTAATCTCACTATAGATGGACTTATGTATTTTTGATAACTTTTTCTAACCGTTTGTTTGAGACAGATAAAATGACCCATCATTCTATCACATGATCTGCTAACACTTCATGAATGAAAATTAAACTTCATTTCCTTAAGAGATGAAGTGGAAATTATCCAAGGAACAACCAATGGTGATATTTTACCAAAATCAAGAAAGTATTTCTTCTAGATCCAATTTCTTCAACTTTTGGGAAATGTTCTTGAAAACCAAAAATGTTGTCCAAGTGCCCTTATATCTGATGAATTAGATGGTACATTAGATCATCAGAAATGTATGGCCTTGTGATTTTTGGCTTTTTCATAGCCATGTCCTCTACCACTCTTCATCAGAAGTTGATGGTTATATTTCACCTCCATATCCATATTTTCACCTATGTTGTCCTATGTGGAAACCCAGTGCTGAGTTACCTTAGGTGATTGTTATGATTCTAACATCCCTTTTTAAAATGAAGTTTTAGTATTCCTTTTTACGATGTGGGTTTTTATGAAAGAAACATTCAAGTAGTAAACCATTTATAACCCCGACGAATTTCGAGGGCGAAATTCATTTTAAGGGGGGTATAATTTCACACCCCGAGATTTTATGAGATATAATATTTTTAATTTCTTTGATGTCTTCTATTATACACTACCCCAAGATTATCTTGTACTATACACAACACCGTATTAGCTTGTAGTATCTGCAACACTATTTTTGGCTCCTGTTACACACAATTTTATGTTCGTTTTGTGGAAATTATTATACGCAACATTAAGTATAGATTTTGTTTAATGTATAAATGAAATAAGTTTTGATTATGTTATACGCAAAATCAAACAGAGCTTTCACTACACGTAGCCCGAACTTGGCTTTCATTACACGCAATCAAGACCTTCTTCGATAGCGTGTGTAGTACGCAATACCAAGTTTCACTAAACGAGATATTATTATAATATTATTATGAACTAGTTGTTATGAATAGTAATACCCAATTTTTGAAACCTGATAAATTTTATCTTTCAAAATGGACTTCATTTTTGGATTCTGAGTATCAAAATTAGACTCGGTTGAATTTTTCGTATTTTTTTGAAAACTTTCAATTTTTGATGAATAGAGAAAACACTGGGTTACTATTTAAAAACTGACTTTATATATAATTATTTATTTATTTTATTTAAATTTATTTTTGGTAAAAATTGATACATAATACCTATATAAGTTCAATTTAATTCATTTGAGTCATTTTATAATAATTTCAGATACATAAAAATTTTATAGAACTTTTCATCGTCTTTTACCCACCTCCTAGAAGAATTTGAAAATTTACATAAAACTTAATTTTACCGCTTCTGTGGGTGGAATTTCGAAAATTTGAGAGACACGGTTAATATCAAGGAGTAAAATTTGGTTCAATAAGATAAAAATAATTTTTGGTGAATAGTAACTTTTTACTTTTATTTACCACGGTTATAAGTTAATAGGGCCATTAAGGGTAAAAATGATATTATTATTACCCTAACACATGTCCTAATTCTATTGGATAAGTGTAATTCGACAAAAAAAACCTTAAGAATAAAATATTACCCTTTAGGTCCACTTTTATTAGATTAGGACACTTATTATTATTTTATTTAAAGAAGAGTTAAAATAGTTAAAATCAAAGTTTATTAACTAAATAATTTTTAATATAGGGTTATACATAAGAAAAATTAGACTATAAATATTCATTAGAAAGATAAAAATATCTCCTACATAATGTTATTTTATTTATAATTTTTAGACATTAAATAATTTAATTTATTTATGACACAATAATGATGCAGTCATTACCTTATTAATGAAATATTAACATAATTGATGTTATAAATACCCAAATAAATGTAATTTTAGAATATTTATGAATTAAACTAATTTTATATGTTAATATTACATGTTATTATTTATTCAATTAACTTTGTTCGAACTAATCATGTTGTTGTGATTTTCCCAAAAATCATTTACCAAATAGTGTCAAAATTGACATAGAATAGTTTTTAGAAAAATATTATATTATTAATTGTTATTATATTCATAAAAATATAAGGTTCATCCAAATTACTTAGATAAGGTAATACATATTAATAATGAACCACTTGGGGTTCTTTTGTCTTGTTATAGTATGTTTATTAACCATATAGTGTAAGAAAACAAGAAGACATGGTAAAAGTTAAATTATTTAACTTAGAGTTAAATCTAAATTATAAGGTTAAAATAATTACCTAAACTTGTCTAAAACATATTGGATGAGAGGATTTGGATCCATCCCCACTTTTTATTTGAAATAAATAAAATTGGAGATATTATAAACAGAATAATACTTTATTATAAAATAATAGTTTATGTTTTGTCAAAGGTGCCTCTCTCCTCCCTTATAAAAATGCCACCCCTTCCCTCTTCTCTTCACACCCTTTTGAGCCTTGAATCTCAGAAAAAACCCGAAAATCCATCTTATCAACCACTCCATTTATATCATAGAGGTTCTGGTCTTCTCAAAAGACCAACTCTAGGGCCCTAAGAATATGTTTAAAAGAGGTGCATCGAGGAAGAGGTAATCTCTTCTACCGACTCTTTCAAGTTTCTTTATTCTTATACTTTCTATTATTTAGTTTTTTAATTATAAAGTAATAGCATCAGTATTACTTATATACTGATATGTTATTATAAATATGAAACAATCCTATTTCACCTTCTATCCATCCTATGGAAAATTAAATCACCGCGCGCGTACGTACGGAATACAGTCTTCACGTCGGGGTGTAATCAGTTTTTCCACCACCACCTTACTTGGATGGGTATAATGGTGTAAAGAATAAATATATATGGTTATTATAACATCATACTAATTCTATGGTATTTTATCATCCACTCCAATTCCATTCAATAAATATGGGAATGATATCATCGCTCGTGCGTACGTACGGATTACCGTCTCCACGAAGTGATGAGATTCATTTTCCATGTTAACAATTCAAGAATGATTATAAAGTATATATAATAGGTAATCATGAAATATATGACATAATAATTCTACTGGATTTATGTATATATATATTTATGTCATCTACTTAATTCCATTCAATTCAATAAGGAAACGAAAAACATCGTTCATGCGTACGTACGGCCTACCGTCTCCATGAACGGTGCATTTGTTTCCATTTATCGATCTAATATATATATGTATATTCTGAATATATATTATATATAAATAATGTTTTATATTATATAATTAAGTAATCGTGATCTAAGTAATCATATTAATAATTACAAGTCAAAACACAAACGATAAATGAAACGATTTTACCCAAAACGCTGCTTTAACATGGAATTTACAAATGAACGGATAATATAAAGTCGTAAGTGAATCATATATGATATCATAAATATTCTTATGTTTATATTAAAAGTTAATAATATTCTTAAACCCGCTATATAGAAGTCTCAGACACATACGGTTGAAATTGGACATAAGGTAAGGGATAATTATTCCAATCTCATTCTTATCCGAGATTGTTTATTCGTAAGTATTTACTGGGGTTATGTTTATTATCCATGCCCATAAGATCTCAAAATGTTTTCATAAAATGTTTAATTTTCTTCCATGTTTTTTGAAAGTCATTTTTACCCTTTTTTACTTTTACCACATCGTATGGAAGGAATCTTTCTTTTGTTTACCATACGAGGTACTTTTTGAATTTTCCGACAAAAGTATGAGAAGAATGTTTTCAACTTATACGACATGAACCTATTTTTATGGTTTCATAACGCCATATTTTCATGAATCTTACTCTACAAGATTTAAATACTATTTTCAACAAAATCCTTTTCTTTAAAATTTCATGGCATTTTGTGAAGAGAAAATGATTTTGAAGAAGAAAGGATATTTTCCTCATGAATTCATTTCAAGTGTTTTATCAAAACCATTTTCCATATAATATGTCATTATTTCATATGTGTATGTTTAAGGTATAATTTCTCTATGATTTACATGGTTTCACTTTTCTTATGATGAAAAATATCCTTTTTTTGTATGGATTATGTTATGATGGGATGATGTTTATGAAACCCATTTTATACTTTGGGTAATGATGAATGATTTATGTTCATGTTATGGCACAAGTAAGAATGATTTAATTATGAGATGGGTGGGACATATATCTCCCTCCACTGCATTCGGTAAAGATTTATATCTCATGAGAAAGACATGGCTGGAATGGTAAGTTAATCCGGTTTAGTGTTACAGGACTGAAACGAGGAGTGAACTCGATTCAGAAAGGGACTTTCTCCACTAAGATGGTCTTGGCAGCAATGCCTTGGCTACTATGGAAATCATATCGTGTGCTTAATGGTTTGACACAATATAATTTTTTATTCCCATTATATTTTATCATGATTAAGGTTCCTTTATGACCTATCCCTTACGTACTGCCAAGATTTATTTCACTACTCACTATTTTGATGTGTAAACTTTATGTTCATGTTTTGAAGTTAAATTGTATATGGTTTGTTTTATTTTCTCCATGATTACCCTTACAGAGCATTTGATATCACCCTTTATATTTTTTCTTTTCCCCAAGATATAAAAAATGTTATAGGTAAGAAAACAAAAGGGGAAGATCTTTATGGGAGATGTTGAAGGATCTTTCACCATGATTATAAGATTATGTTCCGAGTTTCCAAATACACTAAACTATTACAGTCATTGTGTGTTTATTTTTTTTATTTATTAAGTATTCCATAAAAGTAATGTAATTTCCATGTAGGTAAATCTTTGTTTCTCTATATATACCTAGATTTAACCCCTTCCATTGATAGGGTTATTAATTCATTATATTCATTTCTCAAAAGCCTTCATTATTAAATTTTATTTGATTATGATATGTGGTGGGATTATGCAACCCATTTTAATTACATAGATAATTATTATGTTTATGAATTTTGATTGATTCAATTTTTTTGGACCACATAAATCATGAAGATGTTAGTTTGGATGCACCTATATAATGCTTTAATTCATTGGGTAAAGCTTTTGTCCCCAGAGACGTCATATATGGTATTACGAAGTAATCATAATGCATTATGGTAAATTTTTAACCATGACATATTGTCAAGGAAGTTATCTGTGTTCATATTTATGTCATTTTATATGTTGGTAAAATATTTCATATTCTACCATGATCTTATGTTACCATGTTTCATATGTTAAGCATCCATGTGATTACTCATGAGCCTTCACTTTTTTGATATCATGTTATACTTATAACTCATATGTTATGTTTCTTTATCATATTTATTCCCTTATTGGGATTTTTTAAATCACCCCTTTATTTATGTATTCCCTAGGATATTTATTGTAGTTTTAGGAGCTTAAATGGATTTAGGATCTCATTACGAAGAGTAAAATATGGATTTCATGTTTAGTATATTTTCATCATATTTTTAACCTATCTTTCTAAAAGAAACTATGCCTCAAGGTACTTGTTTTGTATTAATATATATATATATATATATATAATAAAAAGATGCAATAATATATGTAAAATTATTTGGTTCTATAGTTAGTACAAAATAATATTCTAGTTATTCATTGGAATTTGGATTAAAAAACTAATGTGAATGCCTTAGGGATAAAACTAAACATAGTAAAACATACCAAACTTTTGGTAAAGTATGGAGAAAGTGTATTTCTAACAAATACATCAATGTTTGTATACAACAAGTGGATGTTTCTATGTAACAGTTGTACCAATGTTAATATCCCTAAAAGAATCCCATGTGGATTCGATAATCACTTGGAACATGATAACGGTCCATACTACACACCTATATTGAAAATCTGGGGGATATGAATTGGAAATTAATAAAACACTTTACGAACCATTATAAAGGACATGAAAAAATTGTTTTCTTAGAAAACAAAATAAGAAACATTTCTATGTGTAACCAAGATAAAAACCTAGAGACTAATATGTAAAGATATAATTTTCATTTATAATTTATCCCTTGTTAGTATATATGTTTCCCATTTTAATGTTAACCAGTACCCAACCCATTAATTTTCATAGAATTATCATATAATTAAAAATTCACATATATATGCTTATAATTTCTAGTTAAAAACATTAGAAAAATTTAAGATTACAAGATACAATTTACCGAATTATCAATTGACTATGTGGATTAGAAAACATTAATTTTGAAAACATAATAAAAATTAGTGGTTCAAAATATTAGATATGAAGATACTTAAATTAAAAATCAAATAAAGAATACATTTTAATGATCTTAAGAATCATATGAACATAGCAGATTGGATTTGGAAAAAACATGACACAACTTTTCATGAGTGTTTTTTAAATATGCATGAATTCTTCTAGATATTAAAGAACAAATTATGGACACATGAACAATTACAAAATGTGTTTATATTTAATTAATCCCTTGATTTAACATGAAAATTTATGGGGGATTTTTACAAGTGTCAAGATATATTGACGGAACCATAATCACATTTCTCCTAGTATACTTCTACTATGACACCAATCGGATTCTCGAATGATTTCATCACTGGATTCCTAATAAACATCACTCTTAGAGACATCTATAAATTTATCAAGATATAATATAGTTAAAACCAAAAACATAATATTGATATATATGTAGAAAAATAATTTTATGTCAATAACCATGAAACCACAGTAGTAGAATCATTGTTAGTCATTCATAATGATCATTTTATAAAACTTATTAAAATCTAAAGAGAATGTTATAACTTCATTCAATCTAACCCAATTTCCTGAATAGAAGTCCCCCAAATAAAAGTTATTTCTTTCCAGGTCTCCTCTACTATAGAATATTTTTCTATCTTTATTTGCGAATGGTCAGACTAAGTTTGATGTCTTCAACAAAAAATCAATTTTCATCTCTTAATGTTTCTCAAAGAAGATCAGTTCAAGAACATGACAGTGATTCCAGATTAAAATATCAAAAAAATTATTTATAAAACTACTTGGAGCACTAATAAATTATCTAGAAACCTTCCACAGATCTGTTCAATGAACACCATCAATTAACTATGGCTAAAACACAAACCAAAGTGAAAGCACAAATAGAAAGCTGAGTAGAGTGTAAGTATTGATCTACTAAATATAGTGATAGATGTGAGTGGGTTATAAGGTAAAGGTGTGGATTTCAGGTGAGACTAAAGATGTGGAATTATATAGAATAATCAAATATATTTATAGGATACCGATTCTAGTATTCAAGGACAAAAATAGAGCAATTTGTGGAGAAAGAGTAAATGTCCCACAAGGTAAAACATACATAGTTCATTATAGTGGTAACATACTCTCACGTTAAAATAATTAGATGATATATTTTGTGAATGAAAACTGAATAATCTTAAATCCTATGGATCATCATCTTAATGGAACATTATACAATAATCATGTAAATTATAGAAAGTAAATGAAAAAAGGAAAATTAACCATAATAGTGATCTAATATCCTAATTTTTTTTATACAGAAAAATACCTTAAAAATATTTAAAGTCAAATATGAATTGGAATAATACATAACTCACAAAGGACAGAATTCTTCCAAAATCCAATTTTCCTAAATCATTATGTTATGATCTAATGTTAATGAGTAGCTTTTTCTGAAATAATCAAGATACAAAAAAAATACTACAAAATAAAATTATAAAACTAGTATTTGACCAATGCCATCTGAAGCTAGAGATTCAGTGTTTTATGTTGAAGTCATTCTATCTTGATTCCTTGAAAACATGAAAAACTAAAAAGAATCAGATACATTAAAATGTTATATGGAAAATTAAATCAAAATCTTGAAGAATAAATAAGGATATGTAAGTTAGGAATATTCATTTAAACTATAACACTCTACTCTAAAGAAGTTCCTTATTCATCTATATCTATAAAACTTTTAAAAAAAATTTATATTGGTGATAAAAGATGTTCATTAAATAAAAATGACATGAAATTTGAATAAAATATATCAGATTGTAAAAATGCAGGAGTGTATAAGGCACTTGATATAATTTGAAGTAGGAAACAAAGATGAAATAATTGTACTCTTAGGTCTTAAATACTAAATCTATCATATATTTAAAATATATCATTGAAATATAAAAAAGTAATTAAAAATAAATAATTAATATATACATGGTATAACGTAAAACAATTAAAAATTTATAAAAATTATCATTGACAATATACAATTTTAGACAATAATCTGCTAAAAATGGTGTCATAAATAAATAAAATGATGATAAAATTAAAATTTGAAACTTATTTAGATTTAGCTGAAACAAATAAATTGTAACACCCCAAGCTTCCATGGTAGGCTTCTCTTTTAATAATACAGTAGTGTGTGTTGTATGCAACATCGAGTTCTAACACACCACAACCAATCAAACTAGCAAATATGAATAGTAATACCTACTTTTTGAAATTTTATAAATTTTATCATTCAAAATGGACTTCATTTTTTGATTCATAATATCGAAATTATCTTAGGGTGAATTTTTGGTACTTTTCTGATAACTTTCATATTTTGATGAATAGTGAAAATTACTAAATTTTAATTAAAAACATCTTTTTTAATCAAAATAATTAATAGTGAAAAATTATGAATTTGAGTGATTTAAAAGTATAATTAGGTTATATTTTTACAATTTAATCGAATTTTGTTCATTGGACATCATTTCACATTTAAACTGGACATAAGCAAGTGCCAAACTTTTGATAGTTATTATTTCTTAAAAACACGCTTTTTGTTTTGACAACGATAATTAATTTTAAATTAATTTCTACCACTTCTGTGTTTTGAATTTATAAAAATGGATTCCATATTTAGAATCAGGAGGTCCAAATTGTGTAAATAGGAAACCTTTATTTTTAGACATTTCGTATAATTACTTCAGTAAATATTTTATTAACCATGGTTAAAGGGAAAATCCGGTAAATAAAGGTAAAAAATAATATTATAATAATAGTAAATTACCCTAAAAATTGTACTAACCATATTGGTTGATACATGTCTGTCCATGGGAATCTTTGGGTCGATTTTGGGACCCTATGGAGCCACTTGTAAGTGATAATGACACTTTATATTAATTAAGTTAAAGTAAATAGAAAAATGACATAAGCATATATCTTTTAGCAAAAAAATTATATAGTTTTATATATGTTATATTTTCTAATACAAATATTCATTATAAATATAAAAATATTTCCTACATAATGGTATTTATTTATAATTTTTTTACATTTAATAATTAAATTTATTTATGACATAATAATGATGCAGTTTTTTCCTAATTAATGAATGAATCAAATAATTGGTATTATAAATGTTAAAATTAAAATAATTTGAAATTTTTTATGATATCCACGAATTTTATTGGTTAATATGACATGATATTATTGCTTAAATGAATTTGGTTTGAATTAATAAAGTTCTTAGGACTTTGATAAAATCAATTAATAAATTGTGTCAAAATTGACATAAATGTGTTTTTAAAATGAATAGGTGTATCATAAATGGAACACTTGGGGATCTCTTGGAAGTACATAGTAATTTTATTAATTATATAATATAAAAATACAAAGAGACATGGTAAATGTCAAACTATTTAACTGAGAGTTAAATCAAAAAGATAAAGTTAATATAGTGACCCAAACCTGTATAAAACCTATTGGTTGAGTGGTTTTCGACCTATCCCCACCTTAACCATTAAATAATCCACTTTGGACCCATTATAAACCGAATATTAATTTATTATAAAATAATATTTCTAGCTTTTCCTAAGGTGCCCCTCACCCCTCTTATAAAAGGGCACTCCCCCTACTCACTAATTCACACCTTCAAAGCCTTTTGGCATGGTCAAACCCTGTCCAAATACCCTCTCAAGTTTCATCAATTTATCTTAGAGGCCCTCCTTTGGTCATAAATCCAACTTAAGGTGCCCTTTTGATCAAATCAAAAGGAAGAACCCAAAGAAGACGTAATAATTTCACCACCCTCTTCCAAGTTCTTTTCTTCTTCCACTTATTCTTTTTTTTTATTTCCATTCTAAAATAATAACTCCAGTATCATATTTATACTGTGAAGTTATTATAAATATGGTACATACATCTTCATTATTCTATCCATCCTTTGAATGGCATGTCACCATACGTGGGTACGTATGAATTACTGTCTCCATATAGTGGTGTAATTGTTATTCAATACTTTATTATTTGAATGGGTATAATAATGATGTGTAATTCATGTAAATAATAAATATAACATGATAATGATTCTGTATATATGATATACCATCCAATTATATATTATTTTAATATCAAAAGAGTGATAGTTTCGCTCGTGCGTACGTATGGATTACCGTCTCCATGAACATGATGAGATTCATTCTCCATCGTATCCATTCAAGACTAAATTTCATTTGATGATTAAAAATAATGTTTAGATATATTATATCATTCTGGATATGAATAATATACATCCCATCCATAAAAAATATGTCTCACATAACAAAGAATATAAAGGAAAATTAATCTGTTAACACCCGAAACGATGATAATACTAAGATATTATTAACAAATCAATAGTAAAATATCATATATGATATCATATTAATGTATATAATTCTTGTATAATTCAATACCAATTATTTGACAATTATACAGGATGTTAACCTACCCTCGACCAAGTAAAAAGTACAAAGTAAGGGGTTTCTTATCTCACTTTTATTTCCGTGAGATTTCCATTGTTCACCACTTATTTATTGCATGTGGTGTGTGTACTTACCATGATTGTATTCATTGTGTAATATACTTTAATTTATGGATATTTACATCATCATTTTATGATACTTATTTCATGGGTGTATGTTTCGTAAGTTACCAAATCGATAAGGGAATTAGAAATTTCAATTTCCACTCATTCGGCTTTACGCATACTTCATTGATTATTTTACTCCAAGATTATGTATGAAACCACTATTCATTTGCTTCTGCCATAATTTCCACTCCCCTTTCTATGGATATACTTTTGATACACATAATCACTCCATTGATAAATTCTCATGTCATTGATATGAACTTGATAAGAGTAATTTTAACACAATCTCCATTTATTGAGTTAAACATCCAACTCATTGGTGTTGTTTTTACAAGAATCTTTATGAATGTCCTCTGATTGATTTAAACTGAATATCCAATAATATTGAGTGTATATATATTTTTCACTGATAATTATGTCTTTGATCTATCCTTAACCTAAGGATATGGTCTTTATAAGAGATTTCATCTCAATTTACATTCTATTGAGACTTCTTTGTTGTTATGCACCAATTCACTTTTATATGGTGTATATAATGTACTTTGACATAGTATATCATGAATCCATTTATTCTCATGATATTATATAATTTTGATTACCTCATTTATTTGTATTCAAGTTTCTCTCTTTTGGTTAGGAACTCTAACTAAAATATCATTTAAATTTTTTTAAATATTTATTATTCTAAATCTTTCTCATTAATATAGATGTTTTGAAAATGTTTTTAAGGATTTATTCATATGGACATTAATGGTTTAAAATTAAAATTCCTTTTAAAAGTTTCAAAGTGGTATGGGACACTTTGATTCAAAAATCTATTTTCAAATGGCATCTTGACAAATAGTGTGACTTTTAAATGTTTTCAAGAAAAGGGGGAATATTTCTCTCAAATAGTTTTGATTATTATTTTCATCTATGTCAATATCCTTCATTATTCTTGATTGAGGTTAATATGTTACAATAAAAAATTTCATATTGTATTGAATGAGTTATGTTTGACTGTGGATGTGCTATTTTTATACCATTCATGGTTTGTGGATAAAGTATTGACATTTCGTATGCTATTTTTAATACGAATGTTTATGTTATATTTCAAACATTTCATATGAGGAATTCATTGGACTAAGTAAGTGATGGATGGAGCCCTCTATATCTCATCGATGCATCGGTAGGTCTCATGATACAAACAAGTTTCTTCTCACAAGGCCTTGACAAAATCTTATTTATAGTCTTGGCACAAGGCCTTGACTATGTGGTTATGATAGTTTGGAATTATGCATTCCATCATTATGAAAGTGGTTATTGATATTTCATGTGATCATTATACTAGTACAATATTAATGTGAATAAGTAAATGGAATTATTTGATTTTATCTTTTCCATATTATGTTGAAGTTCAAGTTTAAAAGGCTTTTGTTCTATTCTTATACACTGCCTTAAATGTTTATGCTTATTTATGAAAGTTTCTTCTATAATGTTATCCTTACTAAGCATCTGAGCTCACCCCTTTCTATGTTTTATTTTCCCACAATGCAAAGAAGTATATTATGACTGACCTCCAGGGATAGTCTATGGGATCTCATTGTTGTCTATGGAGACAATTTTGTTGTAGTTTTCCATTTTATGATGTAATTTAAACCTTATGAATGTATCTAGTACTTCCAAGCCTACTAAACTAATCAATCTTTCGAGACTTGATCTTTTATTATAATGACAATGATATGTAATAATGCACCAACTCTAGGCTTCTAGGGTCGGGGCGTTACAGTTGGTATCATAGGAATTTAAGTACAAACCTTGAAAACTAGATTTAGATAAACTCTGATTAGAGCACATAGACCTAATCAGAGATTTTGTGAGTTTTCCGAGCAATTCATCCATGTCTGGATACGAGCAGGTAGAGGTGGCTCTAGCATTGATGTACCTATGGGTAAAACCCGAAAACATTGCTTTGAGAAAGACTCGAATGGGAACTAATGCACGGCAATGGGCCTTGTTTCACCCTCGGTTACAACACTCCCGAGGGATATTCTTAGGATAATTTACATTTTCTTTACAAACCGATTTGAAGTATTTTAAAATAATATGAGAATAAATGACCTTGGTTAATCCTAAGGTGTTTCAAATTAAGAATATGGTGTCATGATATTCTCTAAATGATTTTATGACTATTGTTACTCACACAATGCTTTCTGGTTTTAGTCAATGGCTGGATTCCAAGGAAGTCATAGTAACTTTGAGAATGATGTACTAGGTGGGAACGGTGGTGGAAATTAGCAACAAAATGGAATGTTGATAGATGTAAAAGATATCGTGTTCATGAAAAATAAGTTTTCCAAAAATATGATCGACAACATATATATTAACCAACTCCCGGACTCAACAAAGAAGTGAAAGGTGCTGAATGATAAGAGCTCCAGTAGTGGAGACCATCTAGAAAAGAATCCTCAATTTCCATAATGCAGGAAATGTGGAAGGAGACACCTAGGAAAGTGTCTCAATGGAACAAATAAATGATTTATGTGCGGAAAAGAAGGACATAAAGTGAAAAATTGCTGAGGAAAAATGAAGAGTACTATTGAAGAACATAAAAATAGTCCCAAGAATCCATTTACAGTCATTTTCCATAAATATAGGGGACATGGACATTACCCGAGTGAATGCCCTTTTCTATAGGATATTTTCTTGGTCAAAGAAAAATCTATGTGGAAATAAATGGTTGGAGAAATTTTTAAAATTACTAGTACTCATTGTTGATGGGATTACTTTGGAATAATTTTCTCTTGTATTTGTAACCATGTAGTTTTCCATGTGAAAATTATATTTGAGGAAGACTTATCTTTTCTCTTGTGGATATAGTTATAAATAAACATTTTTTTATATGATCATTGGGATTGAGGCAATTACAAATTATTATATTTTGGAATGAAAATTCAAGGTATGAGATAACATTTGTGGTTAAATTGTGATATAGTTATTTTGAGGAATTTATCTCATTTTGGTAATGTTATAAAATATAGTTTTTTGAAAAAGGACAACACACAGACCGTGTGACAACCCATCATGTTGGACAATGATATAGAAATTGAACGCACAACCAAAGTACGATTGGGATTTATCGCCTACCACTAGACTACGTGATGTCCCTAGTTAGTGTGACTAATTATTTTTAGTTAAATGATTTTATTGATCAATAATAATTTGATTTGAAATCTTATGTCTTATCAAATGAATACCCTTATTATAGGAAAATGATTCGTTGATTGAGTGATAAATGTTATTTTGGAAGGTGTTCGCTTTGTTGGGAACACTATATGCCCAAGGAAAATAGAATACTATGGGATTTTATTTGAGGAGTAATGGTGTATTTTTATCTATATTTTTATTGGGTATTTATAGTGGTTTGGGGTATTTATGGAAATGATTAACCAATAATAGAGAATATGTGATTAGGTTAATTACTTTTAAGTATCTGATTTTAAGAGTAGTTGATGTCATTTGGAGATACAATTTAACATGGAACACTACATAACCAAATTATTATATGTTTTGGGTTTCAATATTAGTTTGGATTATGTTGAAGGATTTTAAGGACAATTGTTTATTGAATGCTATTTATTTAACATTGGGGTATTGTTGTTTTAGTTTTATAAATTAAGATTCGTGTTTCTTTCTCTAATGTAATATACTTTTGGGGTATCATCAGATCTTATACAAACCATTTTTGTTTTGACTAATATCTAAAGACAAGGTAAATATATAGTTTATCCTTCGTGGAGAATTTGATTCTATAGAAGTTTATTCAAGCTCTTCTAGTTTGACCATGTCTTCTTGAATACACATCGTTTAAAAAATATGAGTTAGTGGTAGAAATTTATTAAATAATTAAACTCTACTTAAAAATTAAGTATATATCTTTATTTTCTTAGTCAATCTCATAAATGAATTCCTCATCATTATGTAATGTAACATAAAACCAAAAAAATGTTGTCTATTTACTTTTCCTACTGGGAGACTAATGATCGTTTGTCCCATCACAAGTTTGTGGTTTTCTTGTTGTTAAATTTCTCCTAATCATGTTTTATATCCCTCTACATTAGCACTTGACACATATTTTACCATCCATATCCATGTTTCCCAACATGGAATCCTAGTATGGGTTATCGTGGGTGACCTTTGTACTTCTCTTTCTTTCTTTTAAAGTGATTGTTTTATTGACTCTTTTTCCGATGTGGGACATTCCATTATATTACCAAGCCCAATTTTAAAAAATTTGATGATGTAATTTATTGAAGGAGGGTAGAATGTAACACCCCAATCTTCCACAGTACCCTTCTCTTTTAATAATATAGTAGCGTGTGTTATTCACAATTTCGAGATCTAACACACCACAACCAATCAAACTACCCATTATGAATAGTAAAACCCACTTTTTGAACTTTTATAAATTTTATCTTTCAAAATGGACTTCATTTTTGGATTCATAATATAGAAATTATCTTATGTTGAATTTTTTGTAATTTTTTGATAACTTTCATATTTTGATGAATAGTGAAAATTACTAAATTTTAATTAAAAACAACTTTTTTAATCGAAATAATTAATAGTGATAAATTATGAATTTGAGTGATTTTAAAGTATAATTAGATTATATTTTTACCATTTAATCCAATGTTGGTCATTGAACATAATTTCACATTTAAACTGGACATAAGCAAGTTCAAAACTTTTGATAATTGTTATTTCTAAAAACATGCTTTTTATTTTGACAACGAAAATTAATTTTAAACTAATTTCTACCACTTCTGTGTTTTGATTTTAGAAAAATGGATTCCATATTTAGAATCACGAGGTCCAAATTGTGTAAATATGTAACCTTTATTTTTAGACATTTTGAATAATTACTTTGATAAATATTTTATTTACCATGGTTAAAGGGTAAATCCAGTAAATAAGGGTAAAATAATAATATTATAATAATATTTAATTACCCTAAAACGTGTCCTAACCTTATTGATAGATACATGTCCGACCATGGGCATCTTTGGGTCTATTTTGGGACCCCATGGAGTCACTTGTAAGTGATAATGACCCTTTATATTAAATAAGTTAAAGTAAATTCAAAAATGACATAAGCATAAATCTTTTAGAAAAACAATTTTTACATAGGGTTATATATGATATATTTTCGACTATAAATATTCATTGGAAATATAAAAATATTTAATACATAATTTTATTTTATTTATAATTTTTAGACATTGAATAATTAAATTTATTTATGGCACAATAATGATGCAGTACATTATTTATTATTGAAGGAATAAAATAATTGGTAATATAAATGTTAAAATAAATATAATTTCAAATTTTTGAGGACATACACGAATTTTATTGGTTAATATGATATTTTATTATTTCTTAAATTAATTTTTTTTAAATTAATAAAGTTTTTAACACTATCAAAAATCAATTATTAAATAGTGTCAAAATTGACATAAATGAGTTTTTAAAACAAATATTACATTATTAATTGATATTCTATTCCTAAAAATCTAAATATCATCCAAAGGACTTGTAGAATTATAGGTGTATCATTAATGGACCACTTTGGGGTCTCTTGGAAGTATATAGTAAGGTTATTAACCATATAATATAAAAATACAAAGAGACATGGTAAATGTAAAACTATTTAACTAAGAGTTAAATCAAAAGGATAAAGTTAATATAGTGACCCAAACACGTCTAAAACCTATTGGTTGAGTTTTTTTACACCTATCCCAACCATAACCTTTAAATAATTTACTTTGGAGACATTAGAATCCGAATATCATTTTATTATAAAATAATATTTCTAACTTTTCCTAAGGTGCTCATCACCCCTCTTATAAAAGGGCACTCCCCCTGCTCACTAATTCACACCTTCAAAGACTTTTGACTCGGCCTAACCCTACCAAAATATCCTCTAAACTTCCCTCACTTCATCCTAGAGGCCCTCCTTTGGTCTGAAATCCAACATAAGGAGCCCTTTTGATCAAATCAAAGGGAAGAACCCGAAGAAGAGGTAATAATTTCACCACCATCTTTCAAGTTCTTTTCTTCTTCCACTTCTTCTTTTTTGTTATTTCCATTGTAAATTAATAACTCCAGAATCATATAAATACTGTGAAGTTATTATAAATATTTTACATCCATCTTCATTATTCTATTCATCTTTTGAAAGGCATGTCACCATTCGTGCGTACGTACGGATTACAGTCTCCACATTGTGGTGTAATTCTTATTCAATACTTTATTATTTGAATGGGAATAATAATTATGTGTAATTAATGTAAATAATAAATATAACATGATAATGAATCTGTATATATGATATACCATCCAATTATATATTGTTTTAATATCAAAAGAGTGATATTGTCGCTTGTGCGTACGTACGGATTACCGTCTCCACGAACGTGATGAGATTCATTCCACATCATATCCATTAAAGACTAAATTTCATTTTATGATTAAAAATAATGTTTAGAGACATGATATTATTCTATATATGAATAAGATACATCCCATCCATAACAAATATGTCTCACAGAACAATTAATATAAAGGAAAATGAATCTGTTAGCACCTGAAATGACGATAATACTAAGATATTATTAACAAATTAATGTTAAAAGATCATGTATGATATCATATTAATGTATATAATTCTAGTATAATTCAATTAAAATTATTTAACCATTATATAGTATGTTAACCTACCCTCTTCTAAGGAAAAATTATGTTGTATGGGTTTTCTTATCTCACTTTTAATTCAGTGAGATTTCCATTGTTCACCACTTATTTATTGCATGTGGTGTGTGTACTGCCATGATTGTATTCATTTTGTAATATAATTTAATTTAAGGATATTCATATCATCATTTTATGATACTTCTTTCATGATTAAATTTTTCTTAAGTTACCAAATCGATAAGGGGTTTTGAAATTTCAATTTCTACTCATTCGGCTTTACGCATACTTCATTGATTATTTTACTCCATGATTATGTGTGGAAGCACTATTCATTTGCTTATGTCATAATTTCCACTCCCCTTTCTATGGATATACTTTTGATACACATAATCACTCCATTGATAAATTCTCAAGTCATTGATATGAACTTGATAAGAGTAATTTTTACATTATCTCCATTTATTGAGTTAAACATACAATTCATTAGTGTTGTTTTAACAAGAATATTTATGAATGTCCTCTGATTTATTTAAACTGAATATCTAATCATATTGAGTGTATTTATATTTTTCACACATAATTATGTTGTTGATTTATCCTTAACCTAATGATATTGTCTTTATAGGATATTTCATCTCAATTTACATTCCATTGAGACTTCTTTGTTGTTATGCACCAATTCACTTTTATATAGTGTATATAATGTACTTTGACATAGTATATCATGAATCCCTTTATTCTCATGATATTATAAAAATTTTAGTACCTCAATTATTTTTATTCAATTATATCTCTTTTGGTTAAGAACTCTAACTAAAATATCATTTTAAATGTTTTAAATATTTATTATTCTAAATATTTCTCATTAATGTCCATGTTTTAAAAATGTTTTTAAGGATTTATTTATATGGACATTAATGTTTTAAAATTAAAATTCCTTTTAAAAGTTTCAAACTGGTATGGGACACTTTGATTCAAAAATCTATTTTTAAATGGCTTCTTGACAAATAGTGTGACTTTTAAATGTTTTCAAGAAAAAGGGGGATATTTCACTCAAATAGTTTTGATGATTATTTTCATCTATGTCAATATCCTTCATTATTCTCGATTGAGGTTAATCTGTTACAATAAAAACTTTTATATTGTATTGAATGAGTTATGTTTGACTATGGATGTGCTATTTTTATACCATTCATGGTTTGTGGATAAATTATTGAAATTTATTATGCTAGTTTTAATACGAATGTTTATGTTAGGTTTCAAAATTTTCATATAAGGAATGCATTGGACTTAGTAAGTGACAGGTGGAGCCCGCTATAGCCCCTAGATGCATCTGTAGGTCTCATGAGACAAAATAATGTCTTGACACAAGGCCTTGATAGAATCTTATTTGTAGTCCAGGAACAAGGCCTTGACTATATGGTTATGATAGTCTGGAATTTGGAATTCCATCATTATGAAAGTGGTTATTGATATTTCATGTGATCATTTGAATATTATAATATCCGTGTGAATAAGTTAATGGAATTATTTGATTATATCTTTGCCATATTATGCTGAAATTCATGTTTAAAAGGCTTTTGTTCTAGTCTTATACACTGCCTTAAATGTTTATGCTTATTTATTAATGTTTCTGCTATAATTTTATCCTTACTGAGCATCTGAGCTCACCCCTTTTTATGTTTTATTTTCCTAGGATGCAAAGAATTATATTATGACTGACCTCTAGGGATAGTTTATGGGATCTCAGTGTTTTCTATGGAGAAAATTTTGATGTAGTTTTCCATTTTATGATTTAATGTAAACCTTATGAATGTATCTAGTACTTCCAAGCCTAATAAACTAATCTCTATTTCAAGCCATTATCTTTTATGATCATGCCAATGATACGTAATAATTCACCTACTCTGGGATTCTAGGGTCAGGGCGTTACAGTTGGTATCAGAGGAAGCTTAGTACAAACCTTGGAATCTAGATTTAGATAAAATCTAATTTGAGCACATATACCTAAGATAAAATTTAAGGATTAGTATATAATAACTTCATATAATTTTGTTATTGTATAGATTTTGTGAGTTTTTTGAGAAGCACATCCTTGTCTGGATATGACCAGGTAGAAGAGGATCTGGCACAGATTTACCTAGAGGTAAAATCTGAAAACATCGCTTTGAGCAAGGCTCGAATGGGAACTGGTGCACGGCAATAGGCCTTGATGCACTCTTGGTTACGACACTCTTGGGGGATATGCTTAGGATAATTTACATTTTCTTTAAAAACAGATTTGAAGTATTTTAATATAAGATGAGAATAAATGACCTTGGTTAATCCTAAGGTGTTTCAAATTAAGAATATGGTGTCATGATATTCTATAAATGATTTTATGACTATTGTTCCTCACACAATGCTTTCTGGTTTTAGTCAATGGATGGATTTCAAGGAAGTCATAGTAACTTTGAGAATGATGTACTAGGTGGGAACGGTGGTGGAAATGAGCAAAAAATGGAATGTTGATAGGTGTAAAAGATATCATGTTCATGCCAAATCAGTTTTTGAAAAATATGATCAACAACATATTTGTTAACCAACTCTTGGACTCAACAAATAAGAGAAAGGTGATGAATGAAAAGAGCTCCAGCAATGGAGACCATAGAGAAATAATCCTGAATTTCCATCATACAGTAAATGTGGAAGGAGACACCCAGGAAAGTGTCTCAATGGAACAGAGAAATGCTTTACTTGTAGGAAAGAAGGATATAAAGTGAAGAATTTCTGAGGAAAAATGAAGAGTACTACGGAAGAAAATAAAAATAGTCCCAAGAATTCATTTACAGTCATTTTCCATAAATGTAGGAGACCTGGACATTACCTGAGTTAATTCCCTATTCTATAGGATATTTTCTTGGTCAAAGAAGAAGCTATTTGGAAATAAATGGTTGGAGAAATTTTTAAAAGTACTAGTACTCCTTGTTGATGGGGTTACATTGGAATAATTTTCTCTTGTATTTGTAACCCTATAGTTTGTCATGTGAAAATGATATTTTATAAAGACTTATATTTTCTCCTTTGGATATAGTTATAAATAACCATTTGGTTTTATATGATCATTGGGTTTGAGGCAATTACAAGTTATTATATTTTGGGATGAAAATGCAAGGTATGAGATAACATTTTTGGTTAAATTATGTTATGGTTATTTTGAGGAATTTATCTCATTTTGGTAATGTTATAAAATATAGTTTTTGAAAAAGGGCAACACGTAGACCGTGTGACAACCTGTCACGTTGCACAAAGCTGTGGGAATCGAACCCACAACCAAAGTGCGATTGGGATTTATCGCCTACCACTGGACAACGTGAACTCCCTGGTTAGTGTGACTAATTATTTTTAGATAAATGATTTTGTTGATCAATAATAAGTTGATTTGATATCTTATGTCTTATCAAATGAATACCCTTAGTATAGGAAAATGATTCGGTGATTAAGTGATAAATGTTATTTTGGAAGATGTTCACTTTGTTGGGAACACTATATGCCCAAGGAAAATATAATACTATGGGATTTCATTTGAAAAGTAATGGTGAATTTTTATCTATGTTTTTATTGTGGATTTATAGTGATTTTGGGTATTTATGGAAATGATTAACCAATAATAGGGAATATGTGATTAGGTTAATTACTTTTAAGTATGTGAATTTAAGAGTAGTTCATGTCATTTGGACATACAATTTTACGTGGAAGACTACATATCCTAATTCTTCTAAGTTTTGGGTTTCAATATTTGTTTGGATTACATTGAAGGATTTTAAGGAAAAATTTTTATTGAATGGTATTTATTTAACTTTGGGGTATTGTTGGTTTAGTTTTAGAAATTAATATTAGTGTTTCTTTATCTAATGGAATATCCTTTTGGGGGATCATCATATCTTATACTAACCATTTTGGTTTTGATTAATCTCTAAATACAAGGTAAATATATAGTTTATCCTTCATGGATCATGTGATTCTATAGATGTTAATTCTAGCTCTTCCAGTGTGACCATGTCTTCTTGAGTACTCATCGTTTTAAAAAAATGAGTTAGTGGTAGAAATTTATTAAAGAATGAAACTCTACTTCAAAATTAAGTATATATTTATATGTACTTAGTAAATATCATAAATTAATTTCTCATCTTTATGTAATGTAACATAAAACAAAAAAAATGTTTCCCATTTACTTTTTCTACTGGGAGACTAATGATCATTTGTCCCACCACATGTTTGTGGTTTTCTTGTTGTAAAATTTCTCCTGATAATGTTTTATATCCCTCTCCATCAAAAAATTACACTTATTTATCATTCATATCTATGTTTTCATACATGAAATCCTAGTATGGGTTATCTTGGGTGACCTTTGTACTTCTCTTTCTTTCTTTTAAAGTGATAGTTTTATTGACTCTTTTTCGGATGTGGGACTTTCCATTATATTCCTAATCCCAATTTTAAAAATTTCTAGGACGCAATTTATTGAAGTATGGGAGAATTTAACACCCCAATATTCCACAGTATGCTTCTCTTTGAATAATACAGTAGCATGTGTTGTACGCAACTTCGACCTCTAACACACCACAACCAATCAAACAAGCCATTATAAATAGTAGTACCCACTTTTTGAAATTTTATAAATTTTATCTTTCAAAATTGAATTCATTTTTGTATTCGAAATATATAAATTAGCTTAGGGTGAATTTTTGGTACTTTTCTAATAACATTAATATTTTGATGAATAGTGAAAATTACTAAATTTTAATTAAAAGCAACTTTTTTAATCGAAATAATTAATAGTGATAAATTATGAATTTTTTTGATTTAAAAGTATAATTAGATTATATTTTTATCATTTAATCCAATTTTGGTCATTGGACATAATTTCACATTTATTCTGGACATAAGCAAGTGCTAAACTTTTGATATTTATTATTTCTTAAAAACACGCTTTTTGTTTTGACAACGGGAATTAATTTTAAATTAATTTATACCACTTATGTGTTTTGAATTTAGAAAAAATTATTCCATATTTAGAATCACGAGTTATAAATTTTTTAAATAGATAACCTTTTTTTAGACATTTTGAATAATTACTTCGGAAAATATTTTATTTACCATGGTTAAAGGGAAAATCTGGTAAATAAGCATAAAAAAATAAAATTATAATAATATTAAATTACCCTAAAACGTGTCCTAACATTATTTGTTGATACATTTCCCACCATGGGAATCTTTGGGTCGATTTTGGGACCCCATGGAGCCACTTGTAAGTGATAATGACACTTTATGTTAATTAAGTTAAAGTAAATACCAAAATGACATAAGCATATATCTTTTAGCAAAACAATTTTTACATAGGGTCATATATGTTATATTTTAGACTATAAACACTCATTAGAAAGATAAAAATATTTTGTATATAATGGTATTTTATTTATAATTTTTATACATTGAATAATTAAATTTATTTATGACACAATAATGATGGAGTATTTTCCTTTATCAATGAAAGAATCAAATAATTGGTATTATAAATGTTAAAATAAATATAATTTGATAGTTTTGATGACATCCAATAATTTAATTGGTTAATATGACATGTTAGGATTTCTTAAATTAATTTTATTTGAATTATCAAAGTTTTTAAGACTTTAAAAAAATCAATTATTAAATAGTGTCAAAATTGACATAAATGATTTTTTAAAACAAGTATTATATTATTAATTGATATTCTATTACTAAAAATATATGGTTAGGAAAAGGGACTTATATAATTATAGTTGTATCATTAATGGACCACTTTGGGGTCTCTTGAAAGTATATAGTATGTTTATGAACTATATAATATAAAAATACAAAGAGACATGGTAAATGTCAAACTATTTAACTAAGAGTTAAATCAAAAAGATAAAGTTAATATAGTGACCCAAACCTGTCTAAAACCTATTGGTTGAGTGTTTTTCGACCTATACCCACCTTTAACTTTAAATAATCCACTCATTAGCCCTTATAAATCGAATATTAATTTATTATAAAATAATATTTCTAGCTTTTCCTAAGGTGCCCCTCACCCCTCTTATAAAAGGGTACTCCCCCTACTCACTAATTCACACCTTCAAAGCCTTTTGTCTCAGACAACCCCTACCCAAATATCCTTTCAACTTCCCTCACTTCATTCTAGAGGCCCTTATTTGGTTAGAAATCCAACTTAAGGATCCCTTTTGATCAAATCAAAGGGAAGAACCCGAAGAAGAGGTAATAATTTCACCACCCTTTTTCAAGTTCTTTTATTCTTCCACATCTTTTTTTCTATTTCCATTATTAATTAATAATTGTAGTATAATATATATAATGTGAAGTTATTATAAATATGATACAGCCATATTCATTATTCTATCCATCCTTTGAATGGCATGTCACCATACGTGTGTACGTACGGATTACCGTCTCCACGTCGTGGTGTAATTGTTATTCAATAATTTATTATTTAAATGGGTATAATAATGATTTTTAATTCATGTAAATAATAAATATAAAATGATAATTATTCTGTATATATGATATACCATCCAATTATAAATTATTTTAATATCAAAATAGTGATATTGTCACTCGTGCGTACGTACGGATTACCGTCTCCACGAATGGGATGGAATTCATTCTCCATTGTATCCATTCAAGACTAAATTTCATTTGATGATTAAAAATAATGTTTAGATACATGATATAATTATGTATATGGATAATATATATCCCATCCATAACAAATATGGCTCCTATAACAAAAAATATAAAGGAAAATGAATTTGTTAACACCTGAAATGACGATAATACTAAGATATTATTAATAAATCAATGTTAAAATATCATATATGATATCATATTAATTTATTTAATTCTTTTATAATTAAATAACAATTATTTTACAATTATACACGAGGTTAACCTACCCTCGACCAAGAAAAAAGTACAAAGTAAGGGGTTTCTTATCTCAGTTTTAATTCTGTGAGATTTCCATTGTTCACCACTTATTTATTGCATGTGGTGTGTGTACTGCCCATGATTGTATTCATTGTGTAATATAATTTAATTTATGGATATTTACATCATCATTTTATGATACTTCTTTCATGTTTTTATGTTTCGTAATTTACCAACTCGATAAGGGAATTTGAAATTTCAATTTCCACTCATTCAGCTTTACACATACCTCATTGATTATTTTACTCCAAGATTATGTGTGGAATCCCTATTAATTTGCTTATGTCATAATTTCTACTCCCCTTTATGTGTATATAATTTTGATACACATAATCACTCTATTTATAAATTCTCAAGTCATCGATATGAACTTGATAAGAGTAATATTAACTCAATCTCCATTTATTGAGTTAAACATCCAATTCATGGGTGTTGTTTTTACAAGAATATTTTTTAATGTACTCTGATTTATTTACACTGAATATCCAATCATATTGAGTGTATTTATATTTTTCACACATAATTATGTCATTGATTTATCCTTAACCTAAGGATATGGTCGTTATAAGAGATTTTATCTCAATTTACATTCCATTGAGACTTCTTTGTTGTTATACACCAATTCACTTTTATATGGTGTATATAATGTAATTTGATATAGTATATCATGAATCCCTTTATTATCATGATATTATAAAATTTTGATTAAATCAAATTTTTTGTATTCAAGTGTCTCTTTTTTGGTTAGTAACTCTAACTAAAATATCATTTTAAATGTTTTAAAGATTTATTATTCTAAATCTTTCTAATTAATGTCAATGTTTAAAAAATGTTTTTAAGGATTTATTTATATGGACATTCATGTTTTAAAATTAAAATTCCTTCTAAAAGTTTCAAAGTGGTATGAGACACTTTGATTCAAAAATCTATTTTTAAATGGCTTCTTGACAAATAGTGTGACTTTTAAATGTTTTCAAGAAAAAGGGGGATATTTATCTCAAATAGTTTTAATCATTATTTTCATCTATGTCAATATCCTTTATTATTCTCGATTGAGGTTAATCTGTTACAATAAAAACATCCATATTGTATTGAATGAGTTATGTTTGACTGTGGATGTTCTATTTTTATACCATTCATGGTTTGTGGATAAAGTATTGAAATTTTGTATGCTATTTTTAATACGAATGTTTATGTTATGTTTCAAACTTTTCATGTGAGAAATTAATTGGACTTAGTAAGTGACGGGTGGATCCCACTATAGCTCCACAATGCATCAGTAGGTCTCATTAGTCTAACTGGTGTCTTGTTACAAGGCCTTGCAAAAATCTTATTTGTAGTCTTGGCACAAGGCCTTGACTATGTGGTTATGATAGTCTGGAATTATGCATTTCATCATTATGAAAGTGGTTATTGATATTTCATGTGATTATTTGACTAGAAGAATGTCCATGTGAATAAGTAAATGGAATTATTTGATTTTACCTTTTCCATATTATGCTAAAGTTCAAGTTTAAAAGTCTTTTCTTCTAGTCTTATACACTGCCTTAAATTTTTATGCTTATTTATTAAATTGTCTACTATAATGTTATCCTTGCTGAGCATCTGAGCTCACCCCTTTCTTTGTTTTATTTTCCCAGGATACAAAAAGGCATATTATGACTGACCTATAGGGATATTCTATGGTATCTCAGTGTTGTCTATGGAGACAATGTTGTTATAGTTTCCCATTTTATGATGTAATGTAAACCTTATAAATGTATCTATTACTTCCAATTCAACTATACTAATCAGTCTTTCGAGTCTTGGTCATTTATTATCATGCCAATGATATGTAATAATGCACCGAATCTGGGCTTCTGGGGTCGGGGAGTTACATAAATAAAGGAATTTCAAAACATCTAAAAGAATGAAATTAGAATACTTGTAAGCTTTAAACTCACAGCTATATGATTGAATAACTATATAGTTTTCTTTGGTAAACTACAGCTGTAATAAATTTATTTTGGAAAATTAAAAGAGACTAATTGAACCAAAAATAACATGCAAGAGAATAATTTCCGCATCTAACTCCAAACATCAAAAATAATACATAAAAATCATCAGCTACATGCCGTATGAGATTTCATATTGATTACCTTCCCTAAACATGTGTTTATTCTAATATAGACATAATGAGAGGTCCATATTTAAGAATTAATTAATATATAACTATTTTTGGAAAATAAAAAGAACATTGAAACAAAAATAACATGCAAGAATATAATTTCATCATCATTTAACTCTAAACATTTGATAGAAGGCTTGAAAATCATCACATGCATGCCTCATGAGATTTCAGGTGGCTTCTCTTCTCTAATCACATGTGAATTCAAAGAAACTCTACCTAAGAAGTCCAAACCGAATATTTCATTAATAAAAAAAAGGTTTTTGGAAAATTATTATAAGAAAATAAGTGAACAAAAAAATAACATGCAAGAGAATAATTATAATATTTATCTTGGAACATCTGATAGAATACATGAAAACCAAAACTACATACCCCATGAAAAGTCACGGTTTTCCCTTCCCTAACCATATGTGAATTATAATCCAAATAAAAAAGATAAGTAAAAACCTTTACCCTTTCATGGGAGAATGAGTTACTATTTTTCAAAAAAAAATTGTGTAGTGACTGAATAATAAGAGTGTGAACCACTTGCCTGCTCGATAGTTGATAGTTGACTTTTAATGGCAGTAATCAATTGTTCAATATATCATCCATTCCCCCTCTAGAGATATTATAGATTTACTATTATTTAAACTAATTAAAAAATCCAAAGATAATATATGTTCATTCACAAACTGTAATAGTTTTAATTTATGAGATGGAAGGAGACATATGATTATCGAGTGGAGTGTTAATCTATTTCTCTAGCCTAAAAAATTTTAAACTAATACATAGCCTCAAACAAAAAAAATTAATGTTAAAAATAAATAGATGATAAAAAAATACTCCTAAAAATGTAAAAAACAAACTTAATTAGGGTTTCTACTTATAGATACATATAATACATAGGATAATAAAACTGGGTTTAATGATATGTATGATAGAAAATTAATATATTTGGGGGTAATTATTTATTAACAAAAAATTTAAATTTTATGAATAAATACAATATTATTGTAGAGATTTACAGTAATTAAAAATATATCAAAATAAAATTAAAATGAGAAACATATTTATAAGTAGTTAAAATAAATAAATATATAAAATATTTCAAAAAAAAATTAAATGAGTGTGACTATAATACATGTGAGATTGAAGTTTACAACTATATGATTCCATAACTATAAATTATTGAGATTTGGGTAATTATAATAACAGTAAGATTAAAGGTCACTAATGCATAATTTTTATTGTGAGATGAATATACAAAAATTATTATTTCTGTAAAAACATGCAGTCTCCTTTACATGTATAAGTATTTTTTAATGAATAAAAAATAATTTATAATGAAACCTCATAACTAATTTATTGTTGTATATTCAAAAAAAAGTGACATGTATAATTTTTCTATGTTCACTACAATAATTAATAATTAAAAAAATAAAATAAGTTTAATAATTTTACCCTTATGTGGAAATATAGTTGAAATTAGTTCTATAATAATAATTAAAATCCCCATAGTCCATGTTATCACCTTTAGCTTTTAATGATTTCAAGATCATACTAAATTTTGAATTACACATCAACATTATTCCTAGGATAAAAGTCTTATAATTTATGTAAGACTAATATATATGTAAGTAGTATTTTTTCGAAAATAATTATATAACACAGATGTATCAGTATCTCAAAAAACTAAAGTTCGTATGACCACTGTGAATATATACCACACATTTAAAGATTTTAAAAAGAATGGATAATGTTCTATACATAAATATTGAAAGTCCATATTTTTATGGAATATAAATTGAATTGTTCTGAAAAAATTACAATTTCATTATGTGTGGAACTTTTTCAAGTGAATTTGGAGGTTGATAAATTTGAAAAATGAAGACAATAAAAAAAAACATAATGAAAAATGGATAATGAGAAAAATATATCTATAATATTATGTAATTTATAGTGTAAAAAATAGTATTTATAAAATTGAAAAGAATAGTTTATAAATCGAAATAGCATCTTAAATTTTTTTTCCCAATATCAAAAAAATGTAAGAAATTATAATTATTTAAATTTTTTCTTCACCCCTATAAATAATAATACATAATAAATAATTTATATCAAATTTTGAGGTTAAAACTATGGTTGTAACACTGATAAAGGATTCAAATATCCAAACACCTTCAAAATCATCAATGAAATAGTTTGGAAGGAAAAGAGGAGAGGTATTTTAGTCATCCTCTTAAATATGAGGATTGTACAGGACATGATCATTCCTTTGGAGATTCAAATAAAAAAAATTTATAGACATTATATAGAATGAGATGTTATAAATAGATGTATTTTCCTAATATAATATGAGAAGCACATAAAAATAGAAAATCAGGCTCATTTTATCTTTAATGTATGTCAAGGATTCATCTAAATTGTTGTACATAAATCCCTATAAAAAATATGAAAAGGGAGAAGAAAATCAATATCAGAATAAATTTAACCACCAATTCAAGAGAATGGAAAAGATGAGACCTAAATTAAATATGGGAGCATAAAATTAGAAGATACTACCTATGGGTAAAAGGGAGAAAATTCAATAAGGGATGATAATATATTGGAAAATATATAATAAGTTGAAGGTAGGAATTCAGAGGTGGATACAGAAAATCAGGTAGAGGCGAAGACCAAGGAGGAGAACGAGGAGGCGGAGGTGGAGGTGGAGACTGAGGTGGAGAATGAGATGATTTTTGAGGAGGTTTGTATGTAGGATAAGGGTTTGGATGAGAATGGTTGGGTGAGTATAGAGGGGTCATATTTGGAAGAGATGAGTTTGGACAGGGTGGTTTTGGTGGATACTGAATGGGTATCACAGATGATAAAGAGGAAAATTTATTATGAGAGTGTGTAATCATGTAGAAAAGTAGACTGAATCTTTATCAATGATGAGAAAGCGGAATAGGAATTTTTGATGGAGTTTGGAATCATAGAGAGATGGGCACATAAGAGAATGAAATATAGTGCTGATAAGTGGAATAAAATGTAATAACCTTTCATATATATAATGTATTTTACTACAATAAATTAGAATATAGTTTTTTACCATACTATAAATAGACGATAATGATATTTTGGTGTAACTTCTTATCCATGATTCGGTATCAGAAGAAACTTCCTATAAGAAAATGAAGGGAAAATAGTGAGGAAAATTGAGAAGACAAGTTTTGTGAACAAAAATTTAAATGAATTCATAATTAATTGAATGAAACTATGATTTTAAAAATATAGAGAGTTTCTGATTAATGATAAGGGGTATAATTATATTATAACAAATATATTATAAAATATACAATTCCATGATTCATCACTGCTAATATCCTAGAAAAAATGAATATAGAATAGAATAAAGTGGTATGTACCCTCATGTATTCAAGAAAAAAAAGATGTTCTTCCCAAGTTAGTTTTTTGAATATTAAACTTTAATGCTTCAATATTATTAATCTCCTAGAAAACACACATATTGTTAGTTTGAAATCAATATTAAGAATCAATTATTTTGTCATTTCTTATTTCGGAATAGTCTAGTGAATACCTAAAAATATCCATGGAATTAATTAAAATAATTGAATATATTGATCTATAATGAATAATATGTGATCATATATGTAACTAATATTTATGGGGTGTATTTTTTGGTTAATAAAAATAGTTTGCTGGCCTTCTCACGTTTCCTAAACAATCATTAACCAATGAATTTTTTCATTTTCACAAACTAAATAAAAAATATTTACAGCATCAAATTCTAAATTAAGATTAAATTTATAATATACACCAATTAACTCACTAAATACACCTTTCATCTACAATTTCAGTTTTGAAAATGGAAAAGAACTATAAGTAGTGAATTGAAAACCATGAAGTGATTTATAGGAGTTTCTCACCTAAACCCTACTTATAATCATAGAAAATAACTTTTTTTAGGTTGATGAGTATATGAAGTCCCCACCTAAAAGTAATAAAAGTTTCCATTTTATACCCATAATGATTCATAGAAAAATCGTAGAGTTGCGGACCATTGATGATTTGATATATCATATTTTCAATATGTTTTTAAAGAACTCATACATCCAATAGTAAAATAAAATGAAATAATAAGGGAGGCTATAAATAAAAAAAATCATTAAATTTCAAAATTACCTTACTCTAAAAACGGCATGTACATGATCAGAGTCAATTACTAAATAACGTTTATGAGAAACTTATAAACCAATAATCATTAGAATTTTAAAATTTATATTATTTTATAAGACGGTTGAAAAAATTTAATGGAATAGGGAATGATGTATATTCCCCATCTATTATAGTTTTATGGCCAATCTAAATGATGTTCGAACAAAGAGAATTAATTCCAACAGAATCCATAAAAATTTATGTTGCTGCATTAAATTATATAAAATTATCCCATAAATATTTCATACTAAATGAGAGAAGTTATCTCTCACTAATCAATAGGCTATATTGATAAAGGATTAGTATGTTTGTGTAGATTAATACTTTAGGACATCGATCACATTAATCATTCAACCTTATACTATAAAACTTTAACTAAACCCCAGAAAATTTTGGATAAGTGAGGTTTTTTTGTTTAAAAAAACATTGAAACATAAAATTTATAATAAAATAAAAATAATAAACATTATCTCCAATAAACAATAAACAAACACTTAAAATGATTCAATTTTTTCCTTAACAAGCTGTATTGAAAACTATTTATCCCATGTGTATCGCTCATGATAAGAAATTTGAGAAAACATATAATAGTTTTTTTGTTTTGTAACGACACTTATTCTATATCTCTTATCTATAATAATGGAAAACATTTGAAATGATAGAGGGTAGAGTTATTGTGTGTTGAAACCTATAGAGGAAGAGGAAAAAAAACTTATTGTGTGTGTATATACATGTGTACCTAATATATTTTTATCTACGAAGGGTGAAATGTTTGATGTAGTAATATAAATAAAAGGAAATACAAAAATTTTACCTTTTATAATGTGATAGACCATGTTACAGTGGGAACCCTAGTATTTGAAAATGGAAAATACTTCATGGACTGATATATGGAAGCACAAGGTCAGTTATAGTAAAAATAAAAAGGTATTTGAAATGAAATACAACAAAAAATGAAACAAAATACTAGGAAAATAAATGAAATATGTATGAAAAAAATATTTATGTATTTTAGAAATAATATTGATATGAATGATAATATGAACATGTTTTATATATAAGGAAATATAGTGAAATAACATTATATGTAGTGAGAACTGAAATAAAATACTAAGAAGTGAAAATAAAAATATTATGTGCAGTGAAATACCATGAGTAAATATTTAAACAAACAATATAGATTTGAAATCGATAGAGTCAATATTATAACAACAAACCTGTCATGAACAAATACATATGATAAACTTCATACACTAGAAATTTAGGGGTTATATTTTGGAATAAGAATACAATGCATAGAGTGTCAATAATTAAATAAATTAGAATAAAATGAACATTAAAAAAATTATAGATATTAAACATTATGTTAAAATAAATACATAGAAAATTAAAATAAATTTCCACTATTAGTGTAAATAGAGGTACAAGTTTTAGTATTTTTAAAATAATGTAGTCGCTGCAAAAGGAAATAGTGTGCAAAATATATATTATTAGAAAAGATAATAAGAGTAAATACATATAGTAAATAATAAAGATAGGTTATTAAATAAAATCATACTTATAATGTCTCCAGTATCGTTCATGAAGAATTTATAAAGGTTTATATCTAATCCTACACTAATTTATATATGTTGGCACTATCATGCCCCATGAAAAATGTTCTCATATCATGCTTTCCAATTCTATCCCAAACCTAATGTAAACCTATTTAAAATCACAAATTCTAGCCCAAATTTATTGCTAAGGAAACTTATATGAGATATTTTATGTGGTTTGAAATATATGAATTGATTATTCCATGAAAATATAACGAAAAAAGTCCTAGATGAAATCGAATGCAAGGAAAAAAGTTAAAAAACATGAATAATACCTTGAGATATGGAGATTTAATAGAAGGTGGAAGCTCTAAGTTATGGTGGAGATATGATGGAATATAGATATTGAAGACATATATTAAATGGAATGTAGAGGTTGATTTAGAGGATGTAGAGGTTATATGTGAGCTTTTGAAAGATGTTGGAAGGCAATCATTAGAGATTTTAAGGGTTTATGTATTTTGAATAGAGATGATAGGATTTTGATGATGCAGTGGTGATAATTTTTAAGAACACTAATAACATTTAATTTGGTTCCATTGAATAATAATTGGTATCTATATAGTAAAATGGATTGGAGGATGCAACCTCAAACATAGAGGACAAGGAATTTGGGGTCATATCTGGGGTTGAAACAAAGAGAAGAGGCAGATGAGATGGTTATTTTAGATTTAGTTAACACCAAAGGGATAAGGTTTTGGGGGATAAGGATTTGGATGAGGTTGGTTTGTAGGGGAATTATTTGGATGAGAAGGATTTGTTTTAGACAGAGGTGGTGGATTTAGAGTAGATGAGTTTAGAGGAGACCAAATCACGGAGAGTCCGAGACTGAATCTTGGAGACTGAATTGTAGAGAAGAAGAAAACGTACTACATATAAGAGAGGGGATTGAATCATGGAGGGGATACTAAGTCAGTTTCATTGATGGGTAGAAGGAATCAGTATTCTGATGGAATTGGAAATCATTAAGAGATGATAATATTGGAGAAATCAGAATAGTTTTGAAACACGTAATGAAAATTCATAGCCTTTAGTATATATAATATATTTTAGAAAACTTTTATGTAAAAAAAGAATAAAAATATAAAATGGAAATAGAAAAATAAAATTATACAATAAAATTATAGAATAAATATTAGAATCCCCAATGATTTTTGAAATTATCAATGCAAAGGAATGATTAGTTTTTTAATAGAAAGTAAAAAAAAAATATAGTAAAAATTGTATTGGTTCAAAAATTAAAAGAATGAGAAAAAAATTAAAAAAATAATAATTGGATTTAAAATTATTAATAGATTCTCATTATTTATATCAAAATCCAAATAAAGTAGTTTCACTTCGTGTAAACACATAACTGCAAAAAAAATTGTTCCTTATAAACCTCTAAAAAGTGATATATTTATTTGAAAAATCCTAAAAAATGTAAATTATAATAAATGAATCACAAATACTATATTATTATATGAAATGAAACTATTATCCAAACTCTTTATTATGCGATAAAAAACTATTAGACTCAAATGGGTGGGAAAACACTAGAAAAAATACAAGATAAAATTGAACCAAAAAATCAATCAGAGTTAAATGTGAAATAAATAAATAAAAATGTACTCAAACACACAAAAAAATAAATCCATGAAAATTAATAAAGGGATTATATAACATCAAATTCTCACATAAAATTAAAATATGGTATCATGTAGATTCCTTTAAACTGACACTATATGAACATAGAATCATGATATTCTAGACACTTTCCTCCTTTACGAATGTACCAAACTCTACATTCTGAAGAATAATCATCTATACTATATTATAGAAAACATAATTTTTTTAGAATGTAGATTCGTAAAATAAAAAATAAAATATGGATGTTTAAATATAAATAAAGGGTGACACAAGGTACCTTATGTAAACATTCTCAGATTAAATAGGGAACTCGAATCTAATGAAGGGATGTTAATTAGTATTTAATTTTGGTCCTCCAAAAATTAAAAAATATGGATATTAAAATTTGGGTAAATAACTAAAATATTGGATATTAGTTCCAATATATGAATGAAGGGACAAACCATGTAAAGGGAAAACTTATGCTAAGGTGAAGAACTGATGCACTAATTAGAGTCGATTCCCAAAATCGATGGGAAAAAATTAAATTTTTGGGATTATGGAGAATAGATTATCATAAGAACATAAAAAATAGAACAACCAAAAACAAAAACAAAATGAACAATTTTTTCATGACCTTATTGTAATCAATGGGAGAACTGGTTCCAGATAACTAGATTATTATTCAACACTTTAGTAGGGTCATGGAGAACAAGGAATTAAAAAATTAAAATTGAAATTTAGTGGTATTAAAACCAAAACCTCAAAAGGTATGGATGATAAATATAAGGGGATTAATCACCAAATACAACCAGTTTTTGATAGAACCATTGGGGGAAAACCAACATGAATATATTTGGATTTTTAGAGAGGACCAGTGTCAAAGTAACCTAGACATCGAAGATGGAATGAAAATACAAGATCTATTATCCCTAATCACTAGAGAAAAAATTGGCAAAGAGAAATGACAAAGAATAATTTTCAATATGAGAACAGATGTAGATAAGAGAACCAATGTTGAGAAGTAGATTTGATATGGACTGGATAAATTGTATCCAATATCAGATTTGTGGATCAGGTATTAAAAGGCTCCATTAGTAATCCTTGCGGATGAAAGTTAGGGTTTAGGGTCAGAGATATTTTATGAATATGAGAGCAAGAGTTAGGAGAGATAAAGAGGAGTAGAGAAATAGATATTGGTATATTGGTGGTAGGAACCTTCTGATCCAGGTGGGAGGGAGGTCATTGGATGGGGATTGACCCATAATATGGAGATCGGAAGAAGGGGGAACATGAAATGGAGATAGATGTTGAAGGTAGGGGATAATAAAGGAGAGAAGAAGCATGGGGGAATGAATAAAATCATGAGTAAAAGTGATATGGTAGTGTGGAGGGAAAATTGTGGCACGTGTACCCTATTACATGAGGTAGATGTAGAGATGGGTAGGTAAATGTGGATATTGAGATGGGGAGGTGGAGGTAGAGGATGGTATGATGATGGAATGGAGGATAGGGGGAGTCGGGGGTGAAGGGAGGGAAGAAGAATTGTTCCGTAGTGGAAGTATTGACATGTTGGTAGAGGAGGAAATAGTGGAGACACATTGATGGGAGGTAACATTCTTCAGTACAGTTAATAGATGTATTCGCATCTTCTTTCCTTTTTACTTAATGGATAGAAATAGGATAAATCATACCAAAAACTGACATGATATTAAATATGATGATTTCCCTAATCATATTCCTAACATTATGGTAGTGGGACCTAATAACTTTAAAGAAGTACGATCTCAAATAGCTCAAGTTATAAATAAAAATTGGAATCTTGCATCACACACTCCTCCTATTAAGATATAGAAAGTTGCAGTCAAGTATTTTATGTGAAAAATTCTCCCTACCATTAGTTTATCTTTCGATCCCTTCATCATGGAAAAATGTATTAACTACATTGATAAGATATTCTATATCCTCCTATTCTTATTAAAATATAAAGTTGTGCTGGTTATTTATCGCATTGAGGGAGAAGCCGATTAGTAGTGGAAACTAATCAAGAATACAAAGTCTTAAGAGGATATAAATTCAATGGAATATGATGGCTTAAAAAAAATATTTTTGAATAAATATTTTTCTCAAACTCTCCACCTTCAAATGGATGGGGGCTTCCTCGATCTGAATCAAAATAAATATTAGTATATAGGGGAATACGAGGAAAACATCATAAGTATTTCATGGTACATCTCTATCTTTATAATCTACATGTAATATAAGGTGGATAATTTAATTAGTGGTTTAATTCCATGTCTATAAAAATATTTGTTTATTTGAGACATTGATAGTTATGAAGAAATTGTTCATTTTTCCTCATTGATTAGATGGAGATCGGTGACTCTCAGTTTTATCGCGGGACTAGAGAAAAAATGTAAGATTGAGTTTTCATCAGGAGTATCAATATATAAATCTTATAGAGGAAAGAAACTCCAACATACCACCTATCAAAATTGAGTGAAGAATTGTCCTATAAACAATCTATTGGGAATTGGGATATGTTTCAAATATGGAAAGGAGGGAAATTTGGCTAATTAATACTAAAGGGAAATGGAGAAACATACTATTATGAAAGATTAAAATCTGGTTTAGATCAACACTCGGAATTTGGTGTAGTGTTTCAACTACAAAAAATGTTAAAATCATGACGAAAAATCCATAATCCAATGGTTTTTGGATTTAATCAATGAAAAAAATGTAATGACCTAGACTTTTTAAATGATAATTGTTTCCTAAAAATGTGTGTTATATTATTCTATACTCAAAAAAACTATATCTCTTTAATAATAAAGTGATTATAAATTGAAATTGTGACCATCGGCTTTCTACCTTTATATTATTTTTGGTCAATTATGACCATTCTCCAATATGAACATTGGGATCTATACTCTTGATAATAATTTTAATATTATAATTAGTGTTTATAAGTAGAAATGAAAAATCTGATTAGAGTTTCATCCTTCAGGATACTATTCCATCTCTTCTAGAAACAACTACTTCTCAGTTGGAACTCACTCTAGAGTAACCTCTTCATGGGAAGGGGATTCCCATGTGTAGAGGGTTCTAAAATTCAACACATGGGTATTCCCTTTAGAAATTATTGTTGAAATGAAAAAGGATAGTTAATGCGGAAAGGAGGGATGATGGAATCAACTATTATATTCATACCATATAAATCCCATTTATCAGAACTTGGGAGGGAGTTAGCATCACTGGGCTTCACTCTTGACCTTGTATAATCCGAGCTTCAACAAGGGAAGATTGAACAACATTTTTGTGGGATAAGTTCAAATTAGTGAAAATTACCACTCAGGCAATGTTAGCTGAGCCTCCTCATGAATCTATCATCATCAAAAACCTGGCCCTTAGGTAACATGAAGGTGTTATTGAGTGGTTATGTGTCGACACCTTAGTTACTCAATGTATAATATTTTTGTATAAAAAAAATTTTATTCCATGACTTCCATTTTGAGAATAGTTTTTCTTAAAAATATGACAATTTGATAAACTAATTTTTAAGAGAGAAATATTACTTTTAGAAAAGTTATATTTATTATAATAAACTAATGAATTATGAATAATGTTTATTTTAATTAAATAGTATGACTAAATAATCCAATTTATACATAAATGATAAAATAGTTTTTTTTAGTGCTAGAAATTTCAGTGTGCATTTCTTACCCACAATTATTTTTAATAAATAAGTATTTTCATATTTAAAAGTAATAAATCTTATATTTTGATAATTATTATGATAAAAAATTATTTTTGAAATCATCACATCAAATTTAGGTTAGGGTAAATTTACGAAAATTTTCTAAAATAACTTAGTTTTCATGAATAGTAAAAATATAGTTTGGGTTTTCTGATATGTTTAATGATGTAATAATTATGTCTTAATGATGTAATGAGTAATTTAAAAAAAATCCCTTATGTGGATTAAAATAACAAAGTAGTTGTCCTAGGTGTCCAATACCATGGGAGAATACCATGGTCAATCCCATGGTTTTTCATTTACCACTACCTAGGTTTCTAAGGAAATTAATAGACAAATCCTCCACTTTTTCTATAAATACCCCCACATTTCTATATCTTCATTCACTTCAAATCCATCCACCATGAATATATAATATTTTTAACTCTCAAATAGTCCTACCAAGGTGTCTCCAAGCCCCCAAGTTCAAAATCCTCGTGTTTTAGGATCAACTCTGCAAGGTAAGGGATGTCTCAACTTCTCTTTTTATTCAAGTTCCATTTTTATGTGGTATGTCTTTCAAATATCCAAACTATGTTTTTATATACATTTTATAATATACCTTTACTTTATTAATATTAATTTATGAATTGGAGTTCCTTGTTCCCTCTCTTTTTACTATTTTCTAAAACCTGTTTCATACCCATTATGCTACTGAATTTTCTTCTCAAAATTTCTGTCATTTTATAAAGAAATTATCTTATTTTCTTTTGTGAATATGCAATCCTCTTTATCTTACATGGGTATTAATGTAGATGTAAAAATGAATATTTTTTATTCTGGTATTAACATACATAAAACTCACCTAACTTTTTTATTGGTTAATAATGACATAAAGATCCTATCTTTAATCACTTTTTTTAAAATGCCAAGTCTTTTATAAGAAACTTGTTTCTTTTAATCTCTGCGGTATATTTATGAAGTTTTTCATTATGATATATATAGATCAAATTAATTATAACATATTAAGGGTGTTCCTTGATAGTTTTCCAGTGCATTGGATGAATAATTTAATCTCTAGATATTACATGTTTTGCAATGTCTTGGTGAATAACTTTGGTAATTTTTATGACACCATGGTGAAAAACGATGATGATATTCTTATGAATCTATAAAATAAATTTTGTAGAAAATTTTACAAGTTATTATTCATGTTATTATTTTTATTATAAGCCTCTTTTTCATTCCCTTATGATATTCCTCATGTTCTTATTTGTATTTCTCAAGATCAAAAGTAAACTGTTTCCAATGGTTTCCCTTTTTAGGCCTTATGCTCACCCTTTCCATTAATGTATGTTCCTATGTTATGATAGGCAATAAATTTACTTAGTAAGAACCTATAATTAATCCTTTCAATTGGAATAGAATAGTGTTTATTTTTTCACGTATTGTGTTCTTTTATTCAAGAAACTGAACTTTAAATGATCCTTTTTTATACCATGTAAATGAAAAGTTTTGCAATAAAATGGCGGGATTACATAAATAACCTCCAAGGCCTAGAGATCAAGGAAGAATTTGTGTCATCACTAATATACAACTGGATCCGAAAAAATATGTGGTGGAAGTTATTCTAGTTATTCATTAAGGAATACATAAATTAATATTTGATTATAATTATATGTATTATTTAATATCATTCAATTTTAGTATAACTTTTCAAGAACTACCTCAAAACATGAGTGTTGAGCTATCTTTGAGAATAGTAAATAGTGAAATGGTTGGATCCCAAGTATATAACTCTTCCCTATAAATTTTTTTTGGCATGGTTCATTTAGAAAATATTACATTACTTCATTTAGTTTTTTGTTAAATTGTGAATGGGTTGTCTATCCTTATATAGATTCGTCATTAACTGTTAATAGAGGGAGATCACTATTTAAGTCCCAAGTCAACCTATGATCCTATACTGGTGTAACGAGGAGGACGAATATCCCCTAGAATTTCATATTTAGTAATTCATATTATTTCCTATATAAGAAAGAATATCTAGACCAAATAATTGAGACAAAGGAGAGATTAATTCTTGGTGATATTCTCATTGTGATGGATTATACTGATATATTCCTCATGGAGTTTCTTGTTCTTCCTCTTGAACAAGAGGTTGATTTATCAATTGAAATTAGGTTTGTATCTCTACCCATATAAAATAATCCTTACTAAATGGCCACTATTGATTTGAAAGAGATGAAAAAGAAGTTACAAGAGAATTTGGAAATGGTCTTATACAATTGAGTGTTGCACTGTGGTTTTTGTAAGTCCACTTCATTAAGAATAAGGATAGGTCAATGCACTTCTAAATTGGTTATCATAAAATCAAAAAAATCTGGTTAAAGAAGAAATATCCCCTCTCATGAATAAATTAATTTTTCTATCAACTACATTGAGCCCGATATTTCTATAAGGTGGACCTTCGATAAAAAAATCCCTAATTAAAGGTAAGGAAATAAGATATTCCAAAAAATTCAATTTCAACAAGGTATAGCCACTATGAGTTCATAGTGATTCCCTTCAAAATAAAAAATTCTTCATAAATATTTATGGAGTAAATGAATAGAGTCTTTATATATTACCATGAAAAAATTGTGGTAGTCTTCATAGATGGTATTTTCATTTACTCTAAAATCATGGAGGAGCATGTGGAGCATTTCAATACTGTGGTAAATTATTTTATAAATGAAAAGATATATACAATGTATAGTAAATTTGAGTTCTATAAGAAGCAAGTATCATTAATGGGGAATATTATCATAATAAAAATGATATATGTGGACCCTTCTAAGATAAAAGTAATTGAGGGCTGGCCTAGACCAACATATGTGATGAAGATCCATGGTTACCTTAGACTAACTGGGTATTACCAATGATTTGTGAGAAAAGTCTCACAATTTTCAAACCTAATAACCTAGATAACATGATAGGTGGTAAATTTTTTCTAGACCAGTGAATATGAAGAGTGATTTAGGGATTTGAAAAAGAGTCTTATCATTGCATCGGTCCTCACACTTACCTAAGGTGGGGTACTTTTGTGTTTTATAATAATGATTTAAATAAGGTATTAGGCTTTGTACTGGTGAAAAATGATAAAATGATAGCATATTCCCAAAGTAAATTCAAATTTCATGAGCATAACTATCCCATATATTCTCTACAGTAGGACACAGTGATATTTTCTTATAAAATATGGTATCATTATCTCTATAGGGTGATGTATAAAATATATATAGATTATAAGTGCCTAATATATATATTCAAAAATAAATAGAATAACATGCACTATCGAATATGGTTAGATCTGATCAAGGACTATGACTTCTCAATCAATTTTTATCCTCCTAAAGAAAATAAAGTGGCATATTCTCTAAGTAAAAATGATCCGGCAGCATTATCAATGATGATAATTTATAAGGATACAATCCTCTTATACTTTTATAGGTTTGACATAAGAATCATAAAGGATGTATCGTAATCATTACTTTCTCAAATGATCACTTGACCATCCCTTCTAGAGAATATGAAGGATTATTAAAAAGATGATGTGGAAATTTCTAATAATGTTGAAGCTTTAAAGAAATAGAATTCCATGAATTTCATTATTGATGAAGAATGTGTTTTTTGATTTGGATGTTGAATATGTGTACAATCAAATTGTCAGATAAAAAATGAGTTATTGACTGATGTACATAGCTCTACTTTCTCTATTCACTGAGGGAGCACAAATACATATCAAGAAATTCTATAGCACTATTGGTGAGATTATATGAAGAATATTGTGGAATATTTATCAAATTGTCTGGTATGTCAGTATGTTAAGGATAAAAAGAAAAAACTATAAGGGGATGATGAATCCATTTCTCATACCAACATGGAAATGGGATAAAATCACCCTGGAATTTTTCACTATTCTTCAAAGGAAATCTCAGGGTAATAACTCCAAATGGGTTGTGGTGGATTTTTTTATAAATACTGCTACCTTCATTGAAATTTGAGATTAATTCTCTCTCAATGAACTTGTAACGATATACATTAAATGGGTGGTGAGGCTTTATGTAACACCACTATTGATTTTATATGATAGAGATCCATGATTTACCACCAAGTTATAGAAGAGCCTCCATTATTCTTGGAATACTATGTTCAACTTTAGTATAAATAATCACCCCCAAAATGATATCTGATATGATCGGACTATTAATACATTGAAATACATATTGATAGAATGCTAGGTAGAATCAATGGAGGATGGGATCAACACCTTCCATTGGTTGAGTTCTCAAAAGAGATCCTTGTAAGTCTATTTATGGTAAGATATGTATAAAACCTTTTTTATGAAGTAAGTGACTTCAAGTTGTTGGTACTAGAAATGGTTGAGGATGTGGTGGAAAAGGTCAAGATCATTAATCGACATATTATGACTTTTCAAATTATATGGAAGATTTATAATTATAATCAGCTATGAAGCCTATAGTTTGAGGTGGTGGAAAACGTTTTTCTTTACATATCTCAATGGAAGAGAATTATTATATTTGGGATGAATAGAAATCTGATCCATGTTTATGTAATCACCTTTTAGATCCTTGATCACATCAGAGTTGTGGATTATCTACTAGCACTCCCACCAACCCTTTCTCAAGTGCAGTGTGTTTTCCATGTATCACCATTACGGAATTACATACCAAATCCCTCACATATACTGAATTCAGTGGTGGTATAGTTGGAAAATGATCTCTCTTATGAGGAGAAACTGTTGAAGATCTTGGACTATAGAGATAAAGTTTTATGAAACAAGATAACTCATCTGGTCAAAGTGTTATGGAGGAACCATAAATATGAAGAGGAAACATTGTAATTGAAGGATAAAATTAAGTAGAAATACCCTAACATGTTTTAACCTTAGAATATAAAATGAAATTTTTTTAGTTAAATTACTTAAGGGGTAATAATTTAACACCCCGTGTCATTTAAAAATAAAACTTTCTTTAAAAGCATATGTGACACACAATGCTGAGCCTAAATGAATTGTGATTATTAATGATTGTTATAACCTAGAAATTAAATGTTTGTGTGTGATTATTATGCAATAATTACCAAAATATATATATAATTCTAAATAAATATAAATTTTTTGATAAATTACGTGTAAATATGGACTCAATATTTTAATAAATAAATTTTATTCTTCAAAAACAATATGTTTTCTTCAAAAATGATTTTTATTGATTTTTGTGAGAAAATATTGTAAATAATTTTTGGAAATTTTAGAAATTTTATTTCGTAAAATTAAATTCATTTTTAAAATTATAATGTCAAAAATTATCTTATACTTATGTTTTGATAAATTTCTTAAAAATATTATTTTCAATGAATAGTGAAAAATGATGATTTTTATTAAAAAATTCATTTTCATTTAAAGTATTCACTAGTTAAATTTTGTTTTAAAATGGTTTTAAAAGTAAAATTATTTTCATTATAGTATTATAAACCCAATTTAGGTCATTATAATGAATTTCATCTTTAATTTTAGTATTTATTTCTAAACTTATGAAAACTTTTCCTAGAAAACCACTTTTTCATCATATTTGCAGGTGTAATTTGAAATAATATTTTTCAAATTATTTGACTGTAAATTGGTAAAATGGATTAAATATTTTTAATTGTCATAATTAATATCAAATAATAATACCAAATTAATTTTTGGTTATAGTGAACAGTAAAAACAGTAAAAATTAGTTATTGCAGTTAAGGTTAAAATGGGTTTACCAGGGTCTAAAATAAAATGATAAGGGTTAAAACGACTTATAAACTTGTCCAATTAGTATTTTATGGAATTATTTAGACCTTATATGTAATTATTTTCAATAAAGGTTTATTTTGTATCCTTTAGATCTTTGTAAAATCATGGGAATATTATTTTCTTTTCAAAAATTTGAAGTGTGTCCTCTCCCTCACTTATAAAAGGGAACCTGATGTCCTCTCCTTTAAACACATCAAAACCCATCTCCTGAATCAATTTGATTAAAAAATACCATAATTAAATCCATACTCATGTAATATAGGTATTTTATTATCATAAATAGAATCTAGGGAGGCTTTAGGTATAATCCAAAAGTGGTATTCAGAATAAGAGTTATCGTTCTAAACTGAGAAACTTTGTTTTATTTCTTATTCCACCTAATTAAAATATAAATCACTAATTATTATATAATAACATAATTTCATAACATATAATGAAAATTTATTATGTTAATAGAATAAACTACATCCATCTCTTCTATCTTCAAATGGGAAATTAAACCATCAATCATTTGTGCGATAGATTACTACATCGCAAACTGATGAAATTTGTTTTCCATCATCACTAATAATATATGTTTATTAGGATGGATTTAATGTTTATATATGATATTATTGAAATATTAATAATTATTTAAAATTAATATATCATATACTTTCTTACCTCACCATCCATTGAAAAATGATAACGTCATTTATGGATACGGCGGACTACCACCTCGTGAAAGGATATGATTTGTTTTTTGTATTTATACTCCACATGGATGTTATATCTAAGTATATTTAAATAAATAATATTATATTTATGATATAGTTATATTTAAATAAACAAAAAATAACACTAACCCACCTTCCATCATTATCTTTGAAAAATGGAAATGTGACTCATTTGTACGTACGACCTACCATCTCCATGATCGTAACGTAGTTCATTTCTCATAACCATCTCTCATGATTGGTTATAAAATAATAAATTATGTATAAAAATAGTAATTATTTTATGATGATTATTATTAATATTTTTAAATAATAATCTATTTAACCTTAGTCAAATTTCCAAATTGATTTTGGATATATGAGTCTAACATCATCAATACATCAGACTTGAACCTAAATGATTAAGTAATTGAATATTAAAAGATAATAAATAAAATAAAAAATAATACTAAACTTGGAAATGGTTCTTAATAAATAAAATAATTAACATAATTTTATTATTTTTTGAAGGTAAAGAACGCTCAGGACGAAATGGGATCAAGGTAAGGGATGACACTAAACCGCCCTTTTCTTGGGGTTATGACCATTCTCTCTCTAACTCACTTCAAATATCTCATTAATGTTATGGAATTATTCTAAATTATTTATATATGTCTCAAACATATATTAACTAATTTATTCTTCCTTCCTTTTATGGGTTAATATGTTCCTTATATTCATTTCTATATTTCCTTCACTATGAAATTTCCTTTGATTGTGATGTGAGGAAAGATTATGAAAACCATTTTATTTACATGGGTAATTTTTATATTTATTACTTATAATTTACTTCCTTATTATAAAACATAAATCATTAACATTATATAATGGTTTGTCCCAAATAGCACTCTAATTAATTGGGTAATGATTTAGTCCCATGAGATGTCATGTATGGGATTAAATAGTAAACCTAATCCATTATGGGACTTTTTCCACCATGTGATATTGTCTATGAATTTTGTCTTGACTTATGTTTATCTCATGATAAAAAAATTCCATATTTCTTATGTTATCGTGATCTTATGAGACAATTTTACTTATGTTATACTTCCAAGTGATTACTCATAATCTTTCCCCTTTTAGGATATCATGTTACACCTTTGACTAACACGTTCTTCTTCCTCATCATGATTATTCCCTTACTGGGGTTTTTATATCCCCACATCCATTATGTATTCCCTAGGATATCCATTTTTAATTTAGGTGATCAAATGGATTTATTATCTCATTATAGAGAATAGAATATTGATTTCAGTTTTAGTTTGTTTTATGATTATTAACCTAGTCTTTCAAAAACAATATGCCTCATTATTATTATTTTTTAGTAATGAATATTTATTTCAAAGATCATGAAGTTATATTTTTAAAATCTTGGGTCACTTTAAAAATTATTCACACAAAAAGTTTTCATATCAATTATATATTATGACTTATAATCCCCTATATTATTCGTAATAAAATATAGCCAAAAATGTTTAAAATTTAATATTTTTGGATATTTTTTCTTATAGTTTATAAATTATTTATGGATGATAAGAACTAAGGATATAAAATATAAAATTCTCATGACTAAATTAAATATAAAACGTCTATATTTCTATCTGGTGTTTTAAAAAAAAATTTGTTTATTTGTTAAATTACATTGAAATTTTAATGTTTATAAAATTTTTATAGAAAAGGAATATTGATAATGATAAACTCATGTGATAAATTTCATCTAGTAAAAATGTTTAGACACACATTACCTTCTTATAATAATTTATAAGATATGGTTTTCATCAACATTGACCTCATTTTTTAATTAATTTTATGATATTTCATTCATTAGTTACACAAAGTTTATACATATTAGGTTTTTGAATTACTATGAATTGGCTTCTCCCTTCAGTAATGTATCTTCATGTAGAGGTAATTTAGGTTGGACTTCCCACAGGAATAGAGTCTTGTGTATTGTACTGAAAATGTGGAGGTTGGATATTTTTGGCTCTAGGATTCTTATAATGAGGTTGTCAATCTCATATAGTTATAAAAATTTACATCATGATTTTATATATCTTACGAATAGGATGAATTTATATATGTATGAATAGTTTTTATTATATATTTGGGTGAGTAATATAGACTGTGGTTTTTGAAGTGTTACAAATTAACGTTGTGTGAAAACATTAACCTGGTGGATGGAATTGTTATTCCCAAACTCTATCATTCGAAGCATGCATACACAAAGTAATAAAAAATTAGTGTATAAAGATTAAATATGATGAAATAATTATGAATTTAATATCCATATTATTTATAATAATTTGGTTATACTTTCAAAATAAATCCCCTCAAATATTGTGTATGAGATTCCTTCTATATAAACACTTTTCAAGTCCTCGATCATTCAGTGTGGGTGAACCTAACCATTAATTGAAAATGAATTATCTTATGTATATAAATAAAGTAATTAAGTGACCCTAACCATTAAGTGTCTTGTTTTTGTAATTTTCATTAGGTTTTACTAGGTTGAAAAACCCTATCTATATACCAAATGAAAAAAGTTGGGTGAATTCATATGATAGATTTGGATAAAGAGCCATACACTTGGCTATCCAAGAATAATATGTCATAAGATTGATAATAGTTGTATACCAAATATAGTCATATGTTATTTATGTGATACTCATTTTAATTAATGAAAAAATATGGTCCTTGTATCCTTGAATGGATATGACTTATGGGGTTATAATTTTTAGTGGAAGTACTTTTAAAAAAATTCCTTGAGGAAAATATAGAAAACATGATACTCACCCACAATTATGTATTTGTTTTAGATTATGAAATACATAGTGATAATAATTTTGAGATCATTAATTGGTATGACTTGTAGAATAGTTCAAAAATAATATCTTGATTTGATAAGTGTTATTATTTAGATGAATTCGGAGCATTTTAATGTAAATGTTAGAGATATCAATTCCAAGAACTCTAACCCATGGGTTTTAGATAATAGGTGTGAATCGAAAAATATTAATGATAAACAAAAACTCAGAGATATGATTGAATTGATGAAGGGATAAGAATATTTATATGTCGAAAATGGTGAAATACAATCTTCATTAGAATTCAACACTTATGGTATAAATCTATCCAGAAGATTAGTTTTGGAATAAGAAAATTAATATTAACTTCCCAACAAAAAAAATACATATGATTTTGGTATCATCTTTGTATAGGATGTAGTTTTAATTCATTATTAAGAACAAGATTTGTTTCTATATATAATAATGAAATATTTTATTACATTGGAAATATGTTTAATGTTTTATCCATTATAGATGTGGAAAATCATGTTTAAAACATTTATAATAACAATGTGAGGGTTGATTTTAATCCCATTGGCTTTAAGCATTATTAACATTGATATATAAATAAGAAAATAAATCCTAATACTCCATATGGATGGATTACTGGAACCATTTGATTATGAATCATTTGATACATGTGAATATTTTTTATTTGGTAAAATTAATAAAGTTTCTTTTAACGAAAATGTTGAAAGGGAGAGTGGTTTGTTGGATCTTATACATAGTGATGTATGTGGTCAACAATATAGTTGTTGTTATAGGTACTTTATTACTTTCACCAAAAACATTAGATTGTATGGTTATGTGTTTCTGATTAGACATAAGTATGAAACATTTTAAAACATAAAATATTTTTAGAATGAAGTGAATAATTAACCCGGAATAAGTATTAATATTCTCTAATCAGATCAGGTGATGAATACTTAATCCAATAAATCAGTGATCATCTATGTGATTGTGGAATTTTTCCGTACATAACTTATATTAAAACATCACAGTAAAATAGTGTGTAGAAAATAAGTAATCATACCCTATTATACATGTTTTGATCATTGATGAGTCGGTGTAGCCATCCTATTTAATTTTTTGGTTGTTCTTTGCAAATGGTCATTTCATTCCTATTATGTGCAGTCCATCTAAAGTATTCATAAATACATAATCTAAGATATTTCATGCTAATAATCCCAATATGTATTTTATGGTGATTTAGGGTTTTTATTAATAGGTATAACATTTTTATTTTAATAAAACCAGCTTTGAATCATAAAAATTATTATTTGTTGATTATAATAAAGATATTGTGGGATACTAATTTTATTATCATAGTAAAAAAAGTTTTTGCATCCCAAAATATTGTTTTCTTTGAGATGAAATATATGAGTCCTGTTATTAGTGCGATAATATGTGAACCTAAAAATGTTAGTGACAAAAAATAGGAAGTGTTCCTCAAATGGAAGTTTATCCAATTCCACAAAAATTTACCAAAAAATAACATACTCAAGTTACACAGGAACCTCAAAGTTATCATAGTTTTCATCAGGCACCCAAGAGACCTACATTTCTCATAAAAAAGGAAGATGAAGTAATATTTATTATATATTTACTTACTACCTATCTATATTCCACTAAGATTCCAATTTTAAATAAATTTTTAAAGTCTATGGAATATAAAATGGGATCTATATACAATAACCAAGTTTGAAACATGGTAGATGCACCTAAAAGGGTGGGACTTATAGGGTGTAATTGTTTTACAATAAATAAAAATTACATGGATGGTATAGTGTATACATATAAGGAAAAACTAGTGGAAAAGGTTTATATGTAAATATTTTGTATTGAATGTGAAGAAACATTTTATCTAGTAGTGATGATAATGTTTATTCAAATTTTATGTGCCAAAATAGCTCATTATGATTATAATATATATAAAATGGATGTACAAATTCCTTTCCATAATGATAATTTATTATAGGAAATGTATAATATATATCCCGAAGTTTTTGAAGTTCCAAATGAATTTTCAAAGGTATAGAAGTTTCAATAGTGCATTTATGAACTGAAGAAACCTTCTTAGAGAAAGAAAATCATTTTCGAGGATGAAATAAATTATTTTTTTCATAAATATTGTATATTATTACTTGATACATAATAAAGATAGTGGGAGTATAGTTATGTTTTTGATATTTTATGTATATTACATACTTAGTATTGGAAATGATATTCTGACCCTTCACTCCATGAGGATGTGGATGGTAAAAAGTTTCTTTATGAAAGAAGTGGGTGGGGAAACCTATATACTAGGTTTGAAGATATATACATGTAGATATAAGTGGCTACTTATACATGATCAAGATATATATATTTTTAAAGTGATATTTTATTTTAGTTTGGATAACTCCAAGAAGTTATCTTTACCAATATTTCATTGAACCGAACTTAGAAAGATGCATGATCATTCTAAGTAGTTATAAAGGATATATAGATTTCCATAAGTTCTATAATGTATTACATATTGTGTACTCAAGATGATATGACTGATTCAATAAGAATTACCATATGATACCAACAAACTCATGTTTGAGTTACTAGATTACTTTGAATAATTTCCTAAATAACCTAATAAGAACAAAGGATATATTCTTGTTATTTAGAGGAGAGATGAAATCTGTGTAAAGGGTTACATAGATTCAATTTTCCAATATTATAGAGATAAAATGAGATCTTAGTATGGTTTTTTGTTTTTCCTAAATGGTAGAGCTATCACTTGGAAGAGTTATAAATAATCCAATGTGGAAGACTCAAAAATAGAGGTAGGGTATATTTTTTTTCTTTGAATGGGGTGAAGGAATATATTTGGGTGAGGAAGATAATATATGATGTTAATATGGTTCCTGGAATTAATAGAGAAAACAAAAATTATGGTCATGATAATATATCCACTACACAGGCCAAGGAACCTTGGCTTCACCAAAGGACCAAAAACAGCCATTGAAAAAACCATCTCATATGAGAAATAATTAAGTATGGTGATTTAAATATCTTTTTGTTGGCTATAAAGGACAATGTAGAAGATCTATTGAAGAATTAATTACTACAATAGTTATATTAGGGTCATGTAAATCCTCTTGATATATGATATATAATAGATTTATTGTAGTGGATTTTAATCTATCATGATTTTATAAATAAATGAATTCTCTATTATTATTCATTCATGTGTTCTATAATTTAAATTATATGAACAGTTGAATGATAACATCCCCTAAAAGTATACCTTTGATTTGCCTCTAATTAGTAACCATTATAGAATATTATATATTATGATGATATAATGAATGTATGAGAAATATAATTTTTTACTCATTACAAATGTCCGTATATTAGATATGAAGAATATATTCATAAGGTAATAAGTCAAGGGTTATTACTTGTACTAACCCACCAAAGTATATCTCATTTAATTTCATACAATCATCAATATACTTAGGGGAGTATACTAATTATGAATCTCTATTACTATAGGTTACTGGGACACATAACATGATACCCTTGATATATTTTTTTTTCAAGCCTTTAGGATTACCTAATTAAGCAATGGATTAATATATTTATAAACATGGTATCAGTTAGAGCACAACCATTATGAGATTTTTCACAATAATAATGATTTAAGACATCTAGGACATTTATTTAATTAGACTAAGGAAATTAATTTCCATTTTTAGTTGAGACACATATTATTTTCATAGCCACTTGGATAAAGTACATGATATGAACTCGTTAGTTGGATGAATGATATTTGAATTATTCATCAAACTAGTTATTTTATTTTTGATAATAATGAATGGAGAAGCTTTTCTATACTAGATTGATATGTTTTTTTTCTATTAGTCGCTCTATTTCAAGGAAAAATGGATTATATTGAAGGAGATATATTCTCTAAATCAACAACCTAATTCGATGTATGAAAATTATTCTGCATGGATTATTTTCCACAACTTATGATAACATGGTTAACACTTAGAAAATCTTCCACCTAAGATATCATTTATAGAACTATTTCATAAGATGGAACATAAGTGAGTTTATTTAATTAATTCATGTTATGTATGATATGTACAAGGAATTTACATAAGAATTTTAACACATGAGTTTACATGACAACACCCAAGGAAGGTCCTTGGGATTTATATAAACTCGTGAAGACCCAAATCTCTCTTCTTCTTCATCCTGACCACATTGCTTTCTTAGAAAACCATAGATGAAGAAGATTCCATCTCATATGATGAGAGATTCTATTTGTATCATGGATACCTTTGAAAGAGGGAGGATTTTTTCTTCCATTTTTTTAATCATCATAAAACACATCAGATAAAAATCAAGAAGGATACATTGGATTTTTAGTGAACGATATGCACATATACACCAGCTCATAATTTTTAGTTTAATGTGATTTCATATTTATTCAATGTCGATCTATGATTAGTTTTTTTTTGCTTCTGTTGTAAGGACTAATTCATAATAACCTAGATGAAACCCAGCAAATGTATTAGAGTGTGCTATGATATTTGTTAATAGATTCAAGTTTGAGAATTAATTAACAACCAAGAATAGAGAACTGCATCAACCATTACCATTTCTTTCTAGCCTATCACCACATCATAGATCCATCTATTTAAGAACATTTGTTAATATTTAGTGAATAAAAAATGGAAAATATATGTTCACTTTCTAATGGTGAGGAAACTACTTTGGTTCATGCGTTAAGTGTTAACGAATGAAAAACATTCATCCAATATTCACTAGGGCATGTCATGGATTCCACCCAAAAAAAGTGTCGCATTTATTTAAAACAGCTCTAGTAGTTTCACCATAATATAGCATATATAATTCATGACTAAAAGTTGACCACAGTTTTTACCATATTCTAGGACAAGCTGTGGTGCAGAGAAAAATAATTTGTTTCAATTTTCAATTTTTAATTGAATTAATAATTTAAAAATTGTATGTAAATTATAATAAAAGGTTTTTTGGGGGATATTTATTAAGTTAAAAAATATTAATTAATTAATTAATTAATTATAAAAAGGTTTCAATTAATTATTAAATGTTTATGAAAAAATAATTAATAATAATACTTAAAATATTAAATTTTATTATTTTAATTACCTTTTAAATAAATTATATCGCATGTCATCTGATCTTGAAATTAAATTTTACTTTTTAAAATCATAAGAATAATTTATATATTGTCTATAAATTACATAAATAATTCCCAAATATATATAATTTTATATTTTACATATAAATATATTATAATTAGTTAATTTTATTTGTTCTTATTACAGGAAATTATTAAGAATATTATTAAAGCCACGTAAAAATGATTTTTCATGATTAACAAGATTAGAGTTAAAATAATAATTAAATATGTGATATTTATATCTTGTAAAATGTTTACATAATTTAAATTATATTATAAAATTGTATATAATTCAGAATAATATTATATATTTTAAATTATATATAATGAATAACACGAAAGAATTTATATTGAAAGATAATATAGTATGTTTATATTTAAAAATATTGAATTTGAAAAATTAATAAATCTAAAATTATAAAATTGTTTATAATTAGCTTTTATTTTTGAATTATTCATAAATGGTTATCTTTTATTTAAATATTTGAATTTTTCATTTATTTAAATTTTATTATATAGTTTGTTCATATTTAAAAATAGTTTATATTTTCAATATTTGTACTCCAAAATTTCTATGATAAATTGATTCTAAAATGGAGCGACACATTATCATGCTAGGTACGGTCCATAATGAATTCACCATTTCATCTACCTTGACCTTGGTCTGTTATTGATGGTGTAAACTTGAATTCAGTTATTGGTCATTGTTTCTACATATTAGGTGTTAGAGGTATCATTAATTGAATTTAATCTTGATTAAATCCTTGTTAGGGAGAAGGACTTCGGGTTGGGCTACCTACAACCTTGGATATTTATTCCTTCTCCAGAATGATTAATGGGGTTAGCTATATATCCATCTAGGCTAACTCATGTGAATATTTTCAATCTCATGTAACTATATGCCTTAACATGAATACTTCAATTAACTTTTTCTTATGATCCATTTGGGTATGTATAAATATTTTTTACTTCTATTTTTGGGTGAGTAACACAAAATTTGGGTTTTCTAAAGGATCATACATCAATATAAACAAAATGATTTGGTGGAGGGAATAAGATTCCAAAGTTAAACCACTAGTATCATTCATAAAAGTATAATAACATGAGATAAGATGGTGAGATCAAATCCATTTCAAATACCATGTGTTAGATTCCTTCTAAAGTAGCACATGTCATGACCTTGATCATCCAACTGGGTAGTTTCAACCAAAAAATGGTGATCCTTGATTATCTTGTGCAAGGAATGAATGTAATGGGTGAGACTATATCATCCTTAGGTGGGTTATCCCAAAGCATTTTTCCCTATTATTTTCTTATGTTATCATATTCTTAGTATTTTATTTGGGTTACACTCTATTGGGAAACCCTTAAAAAGTATTCAATAGGAACAGACTTTTGTTTATCCATATAATGATCCATGTAAAGATTTATCTTATCAACTATACAAGAGTCATATATAATATAATTCAGAATATTTCCTACCTAAATAGTCATGAATTAAAATAAATTCGGTTGCATACTCATCCCTAAGTAAAATGAGGATCTTTTCCAACTAATGGGTATGATAAATATTTAAATGGGTTCAACATTTTAGTGGGATACCATTAAATGAATGTTAATATTAATGGTTATAAAACATAACACTCATCAGATAAAATCTTATGTTCTAGATAAATGGAATCATCATCAAACATAATCTTGAGATCAATCCTTGAAAAGGAAAATTTGAATGTTATGAACTTCCTCAACTAGTACCGAAATTTGAGAATAGCTCTCAAACAAGAAGGATAGTTTGATGTGTTGTAACAACCTCTTTTTAAGAAAAAACGGTTGAATATATTCAACAAAATGATTTATATTACTATGATAAACATCTAAAATATGTATATTTAGTCCTTAAACTCGTTCTTGTTACCATGAAGTTGAATTTAAAAAATAAACATGAGTCATTGGATGCCTATAAAATGATAGATAACCTAAAATTTATCTTCCATGGGAAAGATAGGAATAAACTATATGAAGTGTAAAAAACTCTTGTTTTGTGAATTATATTTGAAGGAACCTTAGTCTCTACTCATTTACTCAATATGATTGTGTATATAAATGACATGGAGAAGTTAGATTCACCTCTTAAGCTTGAATTGGACACAAACTCTTATTATACAACCACTTCCTAAAAAGGTTTTGGTTGTTTGTTGTGAGTTATAATATAAATGAGCTTTTTAAACCTATTACAAATATCCATAATATGTTGAGTATAGTTGAGTAATACATGGTAATTCTAGTCTTAATTTCAATGTTATTGGTACATAAAAAAAGGGTAAATATTTTTCATAGAAGATGAAAAATAGAGTTTATGGAGAGTCCACGCCATCAATTAAATTGAATTAGAAGAAGGAAGTACAATGAATTCATTCTTTAAAAGTTTTAAATTAGATAATAAATTTTTATGATTAACTGAAGGGTTAAAAAACTCCTTTTAGAGGGTCCATAACATTTATAAATTTCCTAGAATTCAATTATATTATTATAAAATATTTATGATATTGAATGTATGACTTATAATTTTTGTTAATATACATGAGGTTAGAAGATAATAAAAATAACAATTTTATATCTTGAATATATATTTAATATAATGAATAAATGTATTTGTTTCATAGATAACATGGATGATTCAATCTTGGATTGACTTTTCACAATATTTTTTTAATCTAATTTTTCTCATGTGAATAACATGTAAACAATGGTTGTTTAAATGAAATGAGATGGATGTCATAATACTCATAGTTTATGATTTGTTTAATTATATAACATGTATTAATGGATACAAAAAAAAGGCTTATTTTTTCACTTAATTCATCTTATTTTCATGTATATAAATGATTCAAAAATATAGCTAAATTTAATATAATTTTACCTAATATTCTCAAAGAGTTGACAATATGTGTATTATGCATCTAATGTCTAGTAACTGATGTTGTATTGAGAGTTAATGCTCATAAATTTTCAAGAAAGAATAAGAAAAGTTAGTTGAAGAAGTTAAACATTGTTTATTCAAGAATCCTGTAAAGGTTGTTAAAACCTAGGGTTGATAGGGATGAGTAGTAATTCTATATGATGGAATTATTTTGAGATACTTGAATACGTTTTAAATGTAACAACCTTACCTTTTCTGGAGATTTATCAAGATTTATTTTCGGCATCCTTTTCTATTTATTTGATCATTATTTTTTTTTCTTTTTACGTTGGGGTATGTTTGGGTGAATATTGGAACTTTTAGAATAAAAGACAGTATTTCATAGTTGGTGCATGGTTTGCCCAAATTGTGCATCTTGTCCCAATGTATAAGGTGAATTCCTTCGTGTTACTTCAGCTCACTGCTTTCCCAAGGGTCACTCCCTATTTCTCTCTCTCTGGCTCACTGCCGGTGGAGAGGATCACCTTTTTCCTCTTCCTAAGCTCACTGCTCTTGGAAGGGATTAACTCACAGTTTATAGACCTGTAGGTCTCTTCATTTCCATTAAGGAGTGCATCTTCCTCTGTATGTAGATGCTCTTTTGAAGTTCAACTTTCACCCGTAGATGAATACCCCTTTGCCACTATCCACTTGGCAACCAACCTTTGGAAAGACCTTCGCAAAGCACCCTACAATGCGAGGCTCCCAATTTCGCGAATCTCAAACAAGCCTTCGCGAAGCTCCTGCCTTTTCGCGAAGCTCAATCGCGAAGCTCCTTCGCGAAGCACTCTCGTGATGCTCAAGCCGTCGCAAAGCAACAACCCTCGCGAAGCTAAGTAAGCCAATGCGGAGCTCGCAGGTTTCGCGGAGCTACAATAGCCGCCGCGAAGCACCTCTTTCGCGAAGCACACTGGCTCCACGAACCACCTTCGCAAATCGAGAGCAAAGTATTTTCTCTGAAAATTCTCTCTACTTCGCCTGAAGGGGTCGGCCTCTATTTATAGGCGATTCCACCGACCCTCGTCCCTTTCGCGCGAAGTCAACGCCACGTCATCTCAAATCGCGAAGCTCCAAAGTTTCTGTCAGAATTCTGTCCAAATCGTGAAGCTCTACGGTAATCTTCCGTTCGCGGAGCTTGACGTAGTCGCGATGAATCACCGTCAACTTACCTTCGCGGCTCGCGCCTTCGCCGCGAAGCTCCCTCGCGAAGCCCAACATTCCTTCGCGCCTTCGCCGCGATGTTCTCTCGCAAAGCCCTTCTCCGCCGCGATGCGCTTCAGCCTCTGCCATTCGCGAAGCTTGACGTAATCGCGAAGCATCACCGCCTCCATTCTTCTGGTCTTCGCGATTTCCAAACCATGCATCCTATCTTCGCGAAATTCATGCCTTTGCCATATTAAATTGTGCTCTTCATTGAAATCCTCTTTTCGCGATGCTCACCAAACTCCAAATTTTGGACCCCAAAAATTTGGCAAACACTGGGAAACGGCGCCACCTTGTACTGCTCTTTTGTACCGCCTCCAGATTGTCCTTTCCTTTGTCATAGTTCTTTGTCAACATGTAATGTCAACAACTTCTCGGGAACTCGACAAATATCCATGAAAACCTACTTTGTCAACAAACACAATCAACCCAAAAAATACTGCAATGTTACCTTGAGGGATTTTTTCCCAACAATCTCCCCCTTTGGGTTTGTTGACAACTCTTCACAATTCTGCTCAGGATGATTTTCTGCACTTTGATACCTCACTGAGTCTTCTTCCAGCTGCTACCACCATTCGCCTCTTGCGATTATGATAGAGTTCAAGGATTCACTTAACACGTACTCTAAGCCCACATGAGCAATGCTCGGCATGAGAAACAAGAGTAGTATGAAAAGTTCATCAATGAATCACTTCATGTCAGACCCCAATTGTCGATTCCACCTTGATACCAATTCCTAAAATAAAACCAGTTGTAGAACCACACTGATACCAATTGGTGAATTCTTTAGTTGATACCAATTATTGATAGCTGGACACCGTCTCACACCATTCCAACATCATTGTTATGCTTTTATCACGATCCTCAGTTGTCGTGATTTCTATGCTTTGAACGATCACTTCTAGCATCGTCAGATTTAAAAACTCCCCCTTTCTCATTGCTCCCCCTTTCTGGCTGCTCCACCTGTCAGCTTCTCCCCGTATCAATTATGATTTACCAAATATCCGCACGATTTTCTCCCCCATAACAAACACTTTTCTCCCCCTTTGTCAACGAACCCAAAGGTCACTCTTTTGTAGTCTGTAACATAGTAGAGAACACATATCAGCGCATTAGGGAAAACACACCATACCTCGAGGAGAGGGGGGGTCCCATATCCACACTATTTCAAGTGCGGGGAGTCGACTGAACTCCCAGAGCCAGTCGATGCCTCTCAAATGCTGCCTTGGGTAAGGCCTTTGTCAGAATGTCTACAACCTGCAGCTCTGTAGGCACATACTCCAACTTCACGATCCCCTGCTCAACCTTCTCCTTGATAAAGTGATACTTAATCTCAATGTGCTTTGTCCTTGAATGATGGACGGGATTTTTGCTAAGATTTATAGCACTTGAGTTGTCGCACTGGATTCCGATCGGAGACTTCACTTCAACTCCCATATCTTCAAGCTGCTGCTTCATCCACAATAACTGTGTGCATGCTTGAGTGGCCGCAATATACTCAGCTTCTGCGGTGCTTAATGAAATGCAATCCTGCTTCTTGCTCAACCAAGCAATACATAGTCCGCCAAGATAAAATGCACCTCCAGATGTTGATTTTCTATCATCTGCTGAACCGGCCCAGTCTGCATCAGTGTACCCCAATAACTCTGTCTAAGATTTGTCATTGTATGTCAAGCCGAAGTCCACCGTGCCCTTAATATACCGAAGTATTCTTTTCACTGCGAGCATGTGACTTTCCTTGGGATTACTCTGATATCTCGCTGCTTGGCATGTGGCGAAAACAATATCAGGCCTTGTTGCGGTAAAGTACAACAGACTTCCAATGATTTGCCTGTATTCTGTGATATTAACTGCCTTGCCATCCTCATCTTTTGATAATTTCATCCGGGTAGCCACCGGAGTCTTCATCTCCTTGGAATTTTCCATTCCAAACCTTCTCAGGACCTCCTTGGCATATTTAGATTGAGAAATGAATGTTCCATTCCTTCCTTGTGTTACCTGTAGACCAAGGAAAAACGTTAGCTCTCCAATCATTGACATTTCAAACTCATTTTTCATGAATTCGGAAAACTGTCTGCACTGAGCTTCATCTGATCCACCAAATATTATGTCATCGACATAAACCAACACCATCATCCTTTGATTACTGTCATTACTGAAATAGAGATTGTAATCAACTCCTCCACGCTGAAAACCAAGCTTCTTCAAGTACTGATCAAGCCTTGAGTACCATGCCCTTGGTGCTTGTTTCAGCCCATACAATGCCTTCTTCAGCCTGCAAACTTTGTTCTCATCCTCATGAATGAGAAAACCATCTGGCTGCTCAATATACACCTCCTCTTCTAGAACACCATTCAAGAATGCAGATTTGACATCCATCTGGAACACTTTGAACTTCCTTTGCACTGCGATGGCTAGGAATAATCTTATTGTCTCCAGCCTTGTGACCGGTGCAAATGTCTCATCAACATCAATTCCCTCGATCTGGGAGTACCCCTTGCACACTAGACGTGCTTTGTTCCGAATCATTGTGCCATCTTCATTCATCTTATTGCGATAGACCCATTTGGTCCCAATGACATTCTTGTCTGCTGGCCTCGAAACAATCTCCCATGTCTGGTTCTTCTCAATTTGATCAAGCTCTTCATTCATAGCCTGAAGCCAGTTTTCATCTTCAGCTGCATCGGAAAAACATTTTGGCTCCACCTGAGATAAAAAAGATGTTTGCTGTAATGACTTCATTCTTCGAGTCTGAACTGGAGCTGTCTGATTACCAATGATATTTTGCCTGTCAATTTCAGCTCGATTCTTTGGCTTCTTTGCAGATACAGACTTGACACTTTCTTGTTCATCATCAGAATCTTCTTCTGAGTCAGCCTCTGCCACTTCTACTCCCCCTGTGCTGCTTACCTCATCATCACTTTCAACCAGAAACTGTTCACTGGGTCGTTGAGCAGTCTGTTCATTTTCGACTATAGTGACATCATTGCTCTCAACAATTTTTCTCAGCCTCTTGTTGAAACATTTATATGCTTTGCTTTTCCCTGAATATCCAAGGAATATCCCTTCATCTCCTCGTGCCTCAAACTTCCTATGATGTTCTTTGTTGAGAATGAAACACTTACTTCCAAAGATTCGAAAGTATTTCAACGTTGGCTTCTTTCCGTACCACAGTTCATACGGAGTCTTCCCTTGCTTCGGACATAACAGGGACCTATTTGAAACATAGACCGATGTCAAAACTGCTTCCTTCCAAAATTTCTCTGGTAGGTCCTTATCAATAAGCATTGTTCTGGCCATGTTGTTAATGATCCGATTCCTCCTTTCTACCACTCCATTTTGTTGGGGAGTTCTTACTGATGAAACTTGATGCCTTATCCCATGTTTCTCGAGATAGTTTTCAACCTGACTGTTTGTAAATTCTGTACCGTTATCAGTACGAAACTTCAGAATTTTCTGCCCAAGCATCTTTTCTGATTCCCTCCTGTACTGCTTTATGCAACTGAACACCTCTGTCTTATGGGTAATGATGAATACCCAGGCCATTCTGCTGTAGTCATCAATGAAAAGAACATAGTACCTTTGCCCATCTATAGCTCGTGGTGAGATAGGTCCACATACATCAGCATGCACCAATTCGAGCACTCGAGTTGCTTTTTGTTCCTTTGGCCTGTATGTCTTCCTGATGATCTTCCCTTGTTGACAAGAATCACACGTATGAGTGCGATCACGTGATAGTTTGGGAAGGTATCTAGCAGCATCACACTTTACCAGATCTTCCATAGATGGTTGACATAGATGACCAAGTCGCTTATGCCACAACTGATTTTCTTCTTCTCTGGATAAAAGGCATGAATCTTCTTCCCCACCTATCAGGTAAAGATTCCCCTTTGTTCGTTTTCCCTGAAGAATGACTATTCCATCTTTTCCTTTAACAATACCCATCTTCTTGGTAAATAGTATAGAGTGCCCAGAGTCACATAGTTGACTGACGCTAAGCAAATTATGACTGAGACCCTCTACCACCAAGACATCAGCATGTCTCATTTCTTTGCCCCCAAACTTGGCTTTTCCTGAGCCAACAATCTTCAGGCCTTCATCATTTCCAAACTTGACAACTCCTTCTTTGTCATATTTTATGCCTGTAACCAGATCCTTATTACCCGTCATGTGGGATGTGCAACCACTGTCAAGGATCCAAACACCAGAACGATCTGATGCTTTAAGGGCAATTTCAGCAACTACGGCCTTCTCAGTTTTCTTCTTCCTAGTCCATAATTTTTCTTTCATACTCGGCATGGATTGAGGCTTCTGTTCTTTCTCAGAGTATGATGGACTAGCTTCATCTTGCAAAACTGCAAATCTGTTCTGAACTTTTAACTCACTTGTCGGTTTACTGATCTGCTGCTTGCGATCATTTTGATTCTGCTTTGGCACATTTTTCTGAATGGTCGGAGTGCAGTACCTAGCCATGTGTCCAAATCCTCCGCACCAAAAATAGTGTCCTTCAAAAAATGTTCTGGGAAACCGTTCTCTGTTTGGCTGCCATCTCTGTTCTTGTTCCCTTCGATATCTTTTGGCTATGGAACACACATACTGTGAATGTCCCATCTTTCCACAACAGTAACACCTGATATAAGGTGAATTCCTTCGTGTTACTTCATCACTACGAGTTTCCCCTTTGGATCTTTGAGTATTCTGATTCTGCTTTGTGCTCAAATCCACTTTCAATCTCGGGACAAGTTCTTTCGGTCTAACTTCAACTGCCATAGATTTTTGTTTCTGATTAAGCCATGAATCAGCCTTAACATCTGAGTTCAATTGCTGCTTATTTCCTGCTGAACTACTAGGCTCTTCTTTCTTCTTTTCTGTCTTCGTAATGACCTGATTTCCCAAGAATGTGTTGGGATTCAAAGGTTTTTCCTGGTCTTTAACTTTTCTCCGCAGACCGATAACTTCCTCTTCAAGCTCTTCAATACGCTTGACGTGATCTTTCACTTTTCGACTCAAGCAGTCGATCTCCCTTTTCTGCTCTTCAATCTTGAGCTTATGCTCATCAACCTTTTTTGTGCGCTCTGGCCTGGAAGACTTAAGATTTTCAATTTCTTTCTCAAGCTCAGACTTCTCTTCTTCTTGTTGTTGCATGTAGAGTTTGGCATCACGTACTATCTTATTGGCTTTCTTTGTTTTTGCTCTCCAAACATCTATCTCTTCAAGAGCTGCTTCTAATTCAGCTTCCATGTCAACTCTCCCTTCAATTTCTTCTTCTTCTTCATCAGTTTCAGTTTCTTTCTTTTCTAGAGCGCTACTAGCAACAGCCACCATCGCATTTTGACCACGATCTCTACAGTTTTCTATCTCTTCAACTTCTTCACCCTCAGACTCAGCTGAACTATCAATTTCTTGGGAAAGAAGATTCTTCTTTTTAAAGAAATTTCTCTTGAACTGCTTCTTCCCTTTCACATAGGCTGAAGATTTTTTCATGGGAATCTCTACTTCATCTTCATCGCTTTCTTCTTGAAACTTTTTGGGGCATCTTGCAGCAAGATGACCAGCCTTTCCGCATCGGAAGCATGCTAGTGGAATTTTCCCTTTAAGCTTTCCTTTTCCTCTTTGCAGATTTGAAGAAAGGAACGACATCACCTCATCTGACTCTTCTTCCTCCTTAGAATCTTCAATAGTGAGCCTCTTCATGGCCTTAAATGCCACCTCTTTGGATTTCCCCTTTTCCACAGCATCGTTGTCATCATTTCTCATTTCATATGCAACAAGAGTGCTGTGTAGGTTATCCAATGTTAGCTCTTTCGGATCTTTATCTTCCAACACAGAAACTTTCGGATTGAACCGAGGTGAAAGCTTTCTCAAGATGCGCTTTACGATTTTAATGTCTTCGATAATTTCTCCAAGACCCCGCATGTCTTCTACCAAAGCATTTACCCTGTCAAAGAATGCATCAACAGACTCATTCGGGTTCATTTTGAGATCTTCATACTTGTTCCACAACACTTGCAGCTTTGCCTCTCTGACTTTTGTATCCCCTTCATAAATATTCAAAAGTTTTTCCCACATGGCGTGTGACGTTTTTCATGACATCACCTTTGTATAAATGGGATTAGAGAGGGCTCCCCCTAATGCATTTATTGCTTTGGAATCAGCATCCAACTCTTTGTGCTCAGCTTCTGATAATGCACCACTAGTAATATCAGCTGTGATACCATGCATAGCTGCTGAAAACACATCCATTCCCAAAGATCGGAAATAGTGTTGCATTCGATTCTTCCATATCTGAAAATTACATCCGTCGAAGATCGGAATCCCTCTATGATTAGTGACCTCCATTGAGAGAAGACCAACTGTTAAACCTCCCTCTGATACCACTTGTTAGGTCCACTAGGCTGAATACCCTGAGAGGGGGGGTGAATCAGGGTATGACTAATTAAAAATTAAAGCCCGTTCTTATCTTGTTTCGCTGTTAAGCAAAACACTCTTCTCTCTCTTTCCTGCTGCACAATATAAACAGAAAGTAAAGCAAGAACAGGACACAACAATTTTACTTGGTTCACCGCTAAGGGCTACGTCCAAGGAGCATACGCCGACAGGTTGCCGGTCGTACCAAGTCCACTAAACTTCACTAGCTGTGGATTAAAATGTTCGGGCTAGATCACTTCAATGCCCAGGCTCACTGCCTATACAATGTTTAGGGTCAGCTCACTGCTTTCCCAAGGGTCACTCCCTATTTCTCTCTCTCTGGCTCACTGCCGGTGGAGAGGATCACCTTTTTCCTCTTCCTAAGCTCACTGCTCTTGGAAGGGATTAACTCACAGTTTATAGACCTGTAGGTCTCTTCATTTCCATTAAGGAGTGCATCTTCCTCTGTATGTAGATGCTCTTTTGAAGTTCAACTTTCACCCGTAGATGAATACCCCTTTGCCACTATCCACTTGGCAACCAACCTTTGGAAAGACCTTCGCAAAGCACCCTACAATGCGAGGCTCCCAATTTCGCGAAGCTCAAACAAGCCTTCGCGAAGCTCCTGCCTTTTCGCGAAGCTCAATCGCGAAGCTCCTTCGCGAAGCACTCTCGTGATGCTCAAGCCGTCGCAAAGCAACAACCCTCGCGAAGCTAAGTAAGCCAATGCGGAGCTCGCAGGTTTCGCGGAGCTACAATAGCCACCGCGAAGCACCTCTTTCGCGAAGCACACTGGCTCCACGAACCACCTTCGCAAATCGAGAGCAAAGTATTTTCTCTGAAAATTCTCTCTACTTCGCCTGAAGGGGTCGGCCTCTATTTATAGGCGATTCCACCGACCCTCGTCCCTTCCGCGCGAAGTCAACGCCACGTCATCTCAAATCGCGAAGCTCCAAAGTTTCTGTCGGAATTCTGTCCAAATCGTGAAGCTCTACGGCAATCTTCCGTTCGCGGAGCTTGACGTAGTCGCGATGAATCACCGTCAACTTACCTTCGCGGCTCGCGCCTTCGCCGCGAAGCTCCCTCGCGAAGCCCAACATTCCTTCGCGCCTTCGCCGCGATGTTCTCTCGCAAAGCCCTTCTCCGCCGCGATGCGCTTCAGCCTCTGCCATTCGCGAAGCTTGACGTAATCGCGAAGCATCCCCGCCTCCATTCTTCTGGTCTTCGCGATTTCCAAACCATGCATCCTATCTTCGCGAAATTCATGCCTTTGCCATATTAAATTGTGCTCTTCATTGAAATCCTCTTTTCGCGATGCTCACCAAACTCCAAATTTTGGACCCCAAAAATTTGGCAAACACTGGGAAACGGCGCCACCTTGTACTGCTCTTTTGTACCGCCTCCAGATTGTCCTTTCCTTTGTCATAGTTCTTTGTCAACATGTAATGTCAACAACTTCTCGGGAACTCGACAAATATCCATGAAAACCTGCTTTGTCAACAAACACAATCAACCCAAAAAATACTGCAATGTTACCTTGAGGGATTTTTTCCCAACAAAAACCATGAACCCCCTATAACTAGTGCATGGTTAAGAAGCATGGTTAGCGAAAATAGTGCACCCCTGCCTAAAAAATCATGCACTGGAATTTAATTTATCCAAAAATTAGTTTAAATTTTTTTTAATCGTCCATTTTTAATCACAAATTGGCTCAATCTCAAACCCTAACGTTATTTCATGATTTTGGAGCCTCTTGCATAGATCCTAAGCTATTCTGCCCTTCATTCTTGGTGATTAGAAGCCCAGACTGAATATTTCCACCCCACTTGGTAAGAGGATCTCATCCTGTGTGGTTTCTATTCTTCTTATCATTCTTCGCACACCCTTAAGGGGTTGTTATTTCCTCTTTGGTTATATTTAGATCATGTTTTGTGGATCTTGATCTATGATTGTGTATCTAGATGTAGTTTAAAGGGTTTATAATTTATTTGATCTTGGATTTGGGTTTTAGATCCAGCTCTCGCTCTACATCATTGTTCTGTTAAAAATTTAGGGATTTACTTTGGGATATTTCTCATCAATGAATTGAAGTAGTTGTTCTATAATTCAAATCCCATAGTTATGATTTTAATCAAATGTATGTAATTGCAAAATTTATAGGATTTTTTTAGAAATTTAATCTTCTAAATGAATTAATTAATTTGTTTAAATTAATTAAATGTGAAGTTTTGGAATTGGGGATAACTAATTATTGAATTAATTATCATAATATTGAAATTATGGGACTTGGGGAATAATTAATTAATGTATTAATTAAGGATTGTGGAACTTGTGAATTGAATAATTATTGATGAATTAATTATTGGTTGTTGATTTGTGAAATTGGGTAATTAATTGTTGAATTAATTATTAGATATTGAGACTATTTAAAAAAGGAAACTAAATTTTGAATTTATTATGAGGTATTTTGATTGTGGGTTTATTAATTAGTTATTGAATTAATTAATGGAGTTTATTATTATAAAATCATTATTGTGATAAAACTAGTTGTTGAATTAGTGCTGAAATTAGAGTAGTTAATTAATATCTGAATTAATTAATTGAAAAATCTGAATACAAAATTGGTGAGTTGGATTAATTAATATGAGAATTAATTAATGGTTCTATTGTGGTTTATGTAAAATTAAATATTGAATAGTAAAATAGAAATTCATCCATGTATTATAAATTATAAAATGGACATTCAATTATGTAATGGTGAATAGTAATATGGAAATTCAGTCATGTATTATTAAATATTAATAGTAACATGTACATTCAATTATGTAATTATGAATGGTAACATCGACATTCAGTAATTTATTATTAAATATGAATGTTAACATAGACTTTCAATTATGTAATGATGAATGGTAACAAGGACATTCTGTTATGTATTATTAAATATGAATGGGGACATAGACATTAAATTATGTAATGATTAATGGTAACATATACATTAAGTCATGTATTATAAAATATGAATGGTAAAATAGAGATTTATTCATGTATTATAAAATATGAATGGTATCATAGACATTAAATCATGAGATATCATTCGGGTTTCCTCACAAATTCGAGGGAGTTAGGTGGTGAAATAAAGAGTAATTTAATAAATGTAAATTGTTTAATTTATTAGTTTTATGGATTTATTAAACAAATGAATACACTATTAGGTGGATATTGTTTTAGATGTTGTTGGTGGTAGAATGTTGGGTGGTACTCACACCCTACTCAGGTTTCCTGATCATTACACTAATATACTTCATGTTTGCAAGAGGGAATAAGGGCAAAGGCCCTGTATTAGATGGCTAATTTGGGACGGAGCATATATGAGGGAAATGAACATGGTTTGGGACCCACTAGGGAGTTTTTAGTGTCTTTATTTTTGGTTTTTTATTTTAACACTTTTCACCTTTTTTATCATGGTATATATACTATTCATGTTGACATTATAATTAGTGTTTAGGTCATCTTTTGATACATTATTATTTTGGTTATGTTGTATTATTCTACTATTGATTGTCTATTTTTGTTGGTTTTTTACTCTAAGAAATAGCGTATAGTCTCCCCATGATTGATCTTAGACCCTCACTGATAGTAGGTAACCTATATAATATAGGGAGGCACACTTGAGGTCACATTTTAGATCTTCTTGGGGAACCAGTATGTGGCACATGGTTCGGGACGTTAAAAAGTGGTATCTGAGCCTAGTTTTATTTTCTTTTCTTTGTTTTTCTATTTGGAAAAGGTATATGGGATACTGGGAAGACTTGGTCCTTGGTTATGAGCTCTTTCATGGTATTATATAACCCATTTATGGGGGAGAACCCAAGATCCTAGGGTGGGATTGTTCTTATTGATGTTTGTTGTTACAGTTGTATATTATTTCACCTTGGTTTATGCACTTGTTGTGTGATGTGATTATTGTTCTATGATTTTATAATATTTTAAGCATGGATTTCTAAGGAATGTAATTTTAGTATGCATGCATCATTCTAGGCACTCTAGATTATTTTGTGACATATATTATTTTAGGAATGCATAAAAAATGTGTTTTGGGTATGTTGCTGAACTAGAACAGTTTTTCCATCCTTGTGAAATTGAAGTGAGAATGGTTCCTAGTAAGAAATTGAAAATTTTGAAATGATAAAAAATGGTGGATAGATGGTTTTATAACGATAATTGAACTATAATATTGTGTTTACCCTTTTTTAACCAAGACCTATATATACGGTGGTAATGGGTAGTGATAGCACCACGGTTTTGACCATGTGGCGAGGTTTGGGGAAAGTCTTGTTGTGTCTTGATGTGAATTTACTCTTACATAAATGTGTTAGAGCGGTGTTATGTGTCATGAGACATGTTTTGGAAATTTTAGAGATATTCCTCCATGATGATGCTTGTTGAGGGGATTACGGGAGGACATGGATAGAGATGAACCTCTAGTGGTCGAACCTGATGCCCCAGTAGTGTCGGGTGAGGAAGTAGGGGAGATGTTTCGAGATAAATTCATTGGATTCATGAAATTCCTAGAAAGATACCCAGGACAGGTTGAGAAAAGAAATCCTATTTTGATAAAAGAGTTCTAGTTGTATCTTTAACAACCCGTGTATTTTAACCTGAAAAAAAAACAAAAAATCATTTACTAGATGGGCCATTTTATAAACCGAGCATTGGATATTGATTTCCAGAATTGTAACACTGTGATGTGTTCTTTTAAAAAAATTAAGTTATTAAAATTAATATTAAATGAAAATAATTGGGGAATAAAAATAAAGAGATTTTTTAATTATAATAATATTATTACTATTTTTATTATTATTATTATTATGATTATTATTATTATTATTAGGTTTGTTTTTTTAAGATCCAAGGGGTATCCCCCTACATCTTCAGTGTGATTCACCCCTACCATACCACCCCCACCCCCACCCCCCATTTTCCCTTTCTCTCCAGGACATGATCCCCCTTGGATGAACCCCCCTTGTGTGTGACCACTCTCCTCTGACTGCCTCTTTACTCAGTTATTTCACCTCGATCCTTCATGAATCTGACTCGATCCTCCGAGGTAAGACATTCTACTCTCATATTTATACTTTTTTGGCAGTTTCCCTCTCTTTCAATCCCTCTTTCAAATCTAATGAACCCTATGTTAGGGTTTTATCTCATTTTTTATTTCTTCCCTGTTATTATGTATTTACAGGGGTATCTCGAGTCAACCATGTTCGTGTTTCTCCATCCACCGCCAAAGGCGAACTGGATTGGTTCAATTTGGTTCTCTACCATCGATTTTGGTTAATATTTTACTTCATCATTGATTGTTGTGCTATTTATTTTTGGGAGTTTTCATAGTTTATGATTTCCTTGTTTTTTTCGTAAGTGTGTTGGCCTCACCGTGATAGTTTCGACTTACCATCATCGCTTCGAGATAATTTGGTAGATCCTTCAATAATTTCACTCAAATGTATATGTATGTATGTATATATTCCTGGTACATAATCACTCATGGTGAGGAAAATATGTACATTGGATTAAGGTGTATATATATATATAGAAATATGCGTGTGTGCAAGTGTGGGGATGAATTTTCTGCTAAAAATGTCAAGTTCCAAATTGTTTTACTTAGTATAGTATTCTCTTGAGGTCGTATCCCTGTCCATGGCCCTTTAAATTTAATAATGCTTTGTGTGATTCTTTAAATAATTTGAATTATGTTTTACTTTGATCAATTGAACTCTGGACCATGGAGTAAATTCTTAAATATGGTAAATGATTTATTTGATAAACAAAGTCATGTTTTTACAATAAAACTTCTCCAGTGGAGGTGCACTATCTTCTATGTAAAAAATTATTAATTATAATTTTCTTCTTTTTTAGATTATTGCATTTATTTTTTTTAATGATTAAATGGTACGACTGATATATGACATATTTAGAAAATGGCCCCTAATTGCATTAGAATAATATATTTTCCCTTTTAAAATGTTTGAAGAACCAAGAAACCCTATATGTGCTTTCCCCATCTTCAAAGTTGAATGACTTAGAATGGTTTATAAAAAGGAAATTCCCATATAGTCATTTTCCCAATTTTCCATTGTACCTTCTATGTACAACTTGAATCTTGATAAAATAATTGTCTTGACTTGTATTATTAACTTTCTTGAATTGAATGGGATCTCTTGAAATGATTCTTTTTCTTCTTTAAATGTTTTAAATGAATTAATTTTAAGGGTACTTATTAGGGTTGTATGACCATTACTCTGGTTATTATTAAATAAACATGGTTTATGTAAAATGTTTCAATGATGTGTCTTGAATATATTCAACAACATACTTCATGGAGGTTGCATGCCTTGAAAAGAAATGATGTGGTTGGTCTAAACTAAATCCCTTTTTATCTGATATAATTATTTATATTATATGAAATATGTTTGATCATGTTGGCATGCCATGGTCATGATTATATAAATTGTAAAATCATTATTAAACTATAATATTTTATTTTTAAACTAACATTAAATCCCTTTGGGTCCATAGGAAAGGACAGTGAGACCTATACCCACCCGATAGGTGTGCCAGCCTTTGATTTAATTGTGAACTAGTCTGTTTGACTTTTGATCCCTATAGTAATTGGATAAATCAACGGATTTCAATATTTGACTTTTTAATTGGAATAATAAAAAATTGTGTTATTTCTTGTGGTAGAAACACCTTCCATATTCTAGTTAATTAATATATTAATGAATTTAGGTTTGAATGATTAAGTAAACAGGTTTTATGTAATTATGATTATAATTAGAAACCTAAATTACTAAAATGAATTGGTTTGATAGATGGTAATTTTTATAAATCGATCCGTGTGTCATATGTTGATAAATGTGGTATGTTTGATACAAGAATTGTGATTTTTCTTCCTTGGATTTTGAAATTTCGTGATATCGATGTGATTGATACCTGAGGGCTTGATACTATTTGGAATTTTTAGTTTTTCTACATATGACTCATGTTTAATGTGGATGCCCAAGGGCTAGGTGCATGTTCTTCAGTATCACCTCAGGGAAAGGCACGCAGGTAATTGATTCCTGAGGGCAGAGTATATGATTATATGGGATGTCTAAGGACTCATGTTTTTTGTTTATTCCAGATGGATTGGATCATGTTTTTGTACCAACTAAGGGAAAGGAAAACTAGTACTAAATTCTTGAGGGTAGATTATATGTCTATGTCAGATGCTTGAGGGTTAGATGTATAGTCTCACTATGCCTTAGGGAGATATTCTAGTGATGTCTGAGGGCTTGGTTCATGTTTTCATACTACATGAGGGATCAGAGCCCTGAAACTAAATGATAGAGGGCATATCATATGTTTATGTCAGATGCCTAAGGGAAATATGCACCATCACAAGATTCTTGAGGGTGAGATTCTAGTTATACCTAAGGGAGATATTTTAGTTATCCTGGGGGTAAAGGTTATATGTTTATGGTATATTATGAGTGATTCATCCTCTGAAGGTGAATATTCCACTATTTTGGGTGATCTATCCTAATGTGGGAGGATATACTCACAGACATAGAAACTAGGTAGGGTTCTAGAGTAGGTATATCCTCCAGGTGTCCCTTAAGAACTCAGATGGGTTGTTTTTTATTTATTCAGAACTTCTTGTTTTTTTTTGCTTATATCTTCTCACTACTTTATTTTATATATAAAGTAATGGATTTAGCTAGACATCGTGGGTGCTGGCCTCCTGTGATTATTATTTCACACCAAGCTCGGTCACTATTTGGTACCTGAGTAGATATTCTTTCTTTTATTTCCTTGGATTCATTACTTGTGATGTGATGTGTACATGGGAGCTAGAGAGTACTAGATTGGGCTCTTGGTAAGGATGCTCAAGGATTTTATCATTGGTTTTTTTATTTTTTTTATTTTATACTTCATGTACATTATAGTCACACCTAACATTACATGCATCATTATATGGAATTAGAATTGGCCATTTTATTTTTATTTAGATATTATATTATTCTTCCTTAGCTTGTCTTTCACTTATTTATTACTTCCGTTATTAATTATTGTTTATATACTTTTATACTGCTATGAAACTATGGTTATGAGGGTATAGTCTCCCCACTAAACAACCTTTAAAACCTATCTACTAGTCATCATCCTCTAGTATATGGGGAGGCATGCTTGAGGCCATGTGACCCACCAGTCTATCCATCGTCTTAGTGGTGAGTTAGTTTGGGATGTTACAGAAACACCCTCTGACTTTTACTAAATAGGGTGGACCTAAGGGATGTGAGTTCCGAATTGAGTCCATCTAGACTATACTTGAACATTTGGATACTACGGAAAATAATAGGGTCATTTTATCCACTTATATGTTTCAAGGATCAATGAATCTCTTGTGGTATGTTCAGGCGCAGACTGGACATGCTGATGATATGTTATGGAAGGAATTCTTGGAGAAGTTCCTCGAGGATTTATATCTAGATATGATGAGGGAGTAGGGAGCAGTTATGTTCATGAGTATTAATTAGGGGATTATTTACGTGATGTATTGTTATGTATTCTTTATGTATTTTCAGTGCTTTTCTATATCAATGGTAGAAGATGATATAGCTACGGAGAGTAGTTTTCAAGACGGGATTAAATGTGAGATTAACTCCCAAGTTAACCTCATTTTGTTAATGAATTATATTGAGGTGGTGGATCAAGCTCTCATAGATGAGGGGAACTTAAATGAGGAATCTATGATAGACATGTTGTTTATGTTGGATGATCAGGATGTATGTCTTCAGAGAGCAGGAAGCGCCGTTAGAAGAATGTTATTCTGGGAATTGAAAATAATATTTTCCACGGATAAGGCTCAGTTACATAGAACCTTTCCCATGTCACTTGTCACTAGTGTGGTAAGTTGTGATACTTTTGGAGATATTTCCCCTAACCACAATTACAGTGTCGAGATTTTGGGAAGATGGTACATCTACAAAGGATCTACTAGAACCCATGACAATCAGGCAGTGATGGAGGACCTAGAAAAAGCTAGGGTGCGGGAAGGGGATATACTGAACCATATCAATCTAGTAGTTGAATTTATACTAGAGATGGATGTAGTGATAGTGCTCATAGATAATCGGGTAAAAGATCCCATATTAGTATAGTACTATAGCATAAGGGACTCACACTACATCACAAGGAAGAGGGGCATCACAGTTACATGCCATTATATATACACTTGTGGATAGAGAGGTTACACCATCGATAATGAAAAGTAATATCTTTTATCTTCTATGATTTCTAGTTCCTTATATGATATTGGTTCCTTTCATTCCATTATTTCTACAAAAAATTTGAATGGTTTAAGCCTGGTGATGGAGTTCGTGAGTGGGGTGTTTACGATTGATACACTATTAGAAGTAAGGTATAGGGACATCCATTTGTGCAAGGGGTGTTGTCTAAATGTTGGGGAGTATCATTTTTTATGGTATCTTTAGATCAATGACATGTCAAGCTTGGACCTAATTTTGGGTATGTATTTTTTAGTAGAAAACAAATCTCACATTGATTGTTACCAAAGAAGAGTGGCTTTTATTGTCTCCTAAGGGTGAAAATTATATCCACCATGGAGATCTCATAGCTCAAGCATCAATTCTATTGTTAAATGATGGAGGTGTAAAGCATGATGTATTTTCACCAGTAGTGGATCAGTTTTAGTACATGTTTCTTAATGATTTTTCTAGGCTTCCACCTGATAGATATGTGGAATTTACAATTAAGATCACACCCGGAGATGAGCCAGTTTCTATTCCACCAAACATAATGGCACTGACGAAGCATCAAGAGCTCGAGACTTAACTAGAAGAGTTGGAGAGTAAGGGATTTATCCATCTGAGTATGTCACCTTGGGGTTCTTCATTCTTGTTTACAAATAAGTCTTACATAACTTTGTTCTTGTGTGTTGATTATTGGAAGTTAAACTGAATGACTATGAAGAACCGGAATCCTCATCGATGTATTGATGATCTAATTGACTAGTTGTGGTGAGATTGTATCTTTTCCATGATAGACATGATATCAGGGTATCATTAGTTGATATTTCAAACATCTGATGTGCCAAGAAATGCATATTTATGAGTTTTTCATAATACCATTTTGGTTGAAGAATGAACCAATAGTTTTTATGGACATAATGAACAGAATCTTTCATCCATACCTAGATCAATTTGTGGCGGTTTTTTTGAATTACATCTTGGTGTACTCTGAGACTCATGATGATTATTCCCAACATCTTAACATCGCACGGAGTACACTGAGACAACATTGGCTAGATGTAAATATATCTAAGTTTAAATTTTTGATTGATCAGTTACACTTATTGGGTTGCATCATCTCAGAGTAAGGTGTGTATGTGGACCCAAATAAGGTTTAATTAGTGGTTTCTTATGAGAATCCCAATAATGTATTCAATATCTATATTTTTTGTGGGCTAGCTAGAAATTACAGAAGGTTTATCTAAGACTTTTCTTATTTGTAATTACCACATTAGGTCTTGACTAAGAAGTTAATACAGTTTGAATGGTTATAATCATGTTATAATTCCTTCTAAGAGTTGAAGATTTTCTTTACACTGGCACCAATATTGATCCTACCTGAGTTATGTGAACAGTATATGGTTTATTGTGATGCTCTTGGGGTTGGAATTAGAGTATCTTCTTTGTTGGAATATTTATTTGTAGAGTATGGGTCTTGGAAATTGAGACCACGTGAATGAAACTACCCTAAACACAACCTCTAGTTAGATATTGTGGTTTATTCGTTGATTTATTGGAGGAATTTTCTTTTGGGAGAAAAGTTTACTGTGTATACAGATCCAAAGAGCCTAAAGTACATATTTTCACAGTGAGATTTGAATCTCTGGCTGAAAAGGTGTGTTGAGTATATATATTTTAATTTATTTTGAGATGGCATATAAACTTGGGAAGGGAACGATTTTTTATTTTTTTTAATTAGGAAAACATAGACTCAGAAAGTTTAGGAGTCCAGTGTTGAGTGTAAGATGATGAATTTTTTGGCTAAGATGCATGTGGTGTATTTGGAGAATCAAGAGAATATGACTCTCATATCAATTTCAGTGGAGTCTACACTTTTGATATGGATCATAGATAGACAATATGACGATCTATAATTTTTATCCTTGAGGTAAATCTTTTAATGTGGGGAGACACATTTCGATTGGAACATAGATGAGGATGAAATCATCTATGTCGGGAATCTAGTTTTTGTTATTAAGAGTATGTGGTAAGAGATAATGTGTGAATTTTATACCTATAAGCGGAAGTATAATATTGGTGTGACCAAAATATACCATGAAAAAAATCAATATTTATGGTGGACGATCATAAAAATGGAAATAGCAGGGTTCGTGACAAAATTTTATACCTTTCAATAGGTGAAGGGATTGTATCAATGACCTGGAGGTTTTATAAATTTGATTCCCATTCTAGAATAGAAGTGAGACAACATGACCATGGATTTTTAGTGAGTCTCCTAAGGATTCCATGGAAGAATAACTTTATTTGGGTGATTGTGGACCGTTTGAAAAAGGTGGAACACTTCTTACCATTGTGAGAAAATTTCTCAATTGAGCTGTTAGGAGAACTATATGTTCATAAGATATTCCATCTATATGGGTTGTTGTAGACTATAGTTTTAGACCATGATTTTTATTTTACTTCCTACTCCTAGAAGGTATTATATAATCCATTGGGTATACAGGTTTTTTTGAGTATGGATTTCCACCCACAGACAGATGGGTAGTCAAAGAATACTATATAGTTTCTTGAGGACATATTGTGAATGTGTTTTATTTACTTGAGTATGTCTTGGGAGAAGCACCTGGCATGAGTGGAGTTCATCTATAACGAAATTTATTAATAAAATATTCATATGGAACCATATGAGGCTCTTTATGGTATCCAAGAAGATCGCCTCTATGATGGATGGAGGTAGGTGAGTTAGAGTTGTTGGGATCGAGTCTCATGCAAGAGATGTCAGAGAAGGTTCAGCTAATTTGGAAGTGTGGGGCTATGGATTATAGTAGATAGAATTTTTATAATGATAGGATTTTATGACCCCTATAGATTAAAGAGGGTGATTGTGTATTCCTTTGTGTGTCTCCAAGATTGGGTCATCGTAGGATATGAAGGTAGGGAAATCTAGCACCTAGGTTTATCAGACTATATGAGGTTGTGAAGAGAATCAGGTTGGTGGCATACTGATTGGCTCTTCCACAGAGATATAGTTCTGTGAATGATGTTTTTAATATGTCACCAATTCAGAAGAATCACCCTAACCCTTCTCACATGATCGATGTTGATGATTTTGAGCTTGAGATAGATTCACCCTTTGAGGTGAATATGATACCTATGTTGGATCACAATGAGAAAGTGTTGCATACAAGGACTGTATCGAAATTTTGTATATTATGGAAACATGGATGTGTGTAATAAGAAAATTATTAAAAGGAAGTGTATATGAGGGTTTAGTGGTCTGATATTTTTGACTCAGAATCTTAGACGTGAGTGGGAGTACAGCTCGAGGATGAGTTGTTATAAAGTGGAGAGATTGTAAGAAGCTATCCTTTTCTAGAGATATCTCGAGCCCGATTTCATGTATTCTATTTTTTAATTGTTTCATAATACCTTATTTGGTTTATTAACTTGGGGTTCATTTGGGTGAAAATTGGAAATTTGAATGAAAAGAGGGAAGTTCATTGTTGGCACCTAGTTTCCCCAAATTGTGTGCCCTCGACCAGCAAACTGTGCATCCCTGGATAGAGAGGTTTTTCATGGAGGTCACATGGTTTATCAAACCATGATCCATAAAAGTAGAAACCATGAACCCCTATTACTAGAATAGGATTAAGGCGCATGGTTAGGGAAAACCATGTTCTCTTTCCCAACAAACTATGTGCAGGAATTAAAATAATCTGGAAATTAGTTTAAAAATTTCTTGAGAACCCATTTTAATCCCTAATCGTTAATAGATCGATCCTTGACATTCTTTAATTATTTTTGATCCTTCTGGATAGATCCCAATACATTATGATCTCTATTATTGGTGATTCCAATCCTAGATTGAAGATATGCACCCCACCCGACAAGTGGATCTCATCCCATGTGGTTTCCATTCTCCTTTATAATCTTCTAAAATCATTAAGGGATTTTTCCTTCCTATTTAGCTAGATCTAGATCTAGTTTTGTTGATATATATCTTGGATTGTGAATATAGATCTAGTTTTAAGGGATATTTATTTATTTGATCATGGATTTAGGTTTTACACTGAGATCTCACTCAACATCATTATTCCATTCAAATTTGGGGATTTATTTTGGGAGATCACTCATCAAAAAAATTAATTATGTAGTCTATAATTAAAATCTCATAGTCATGATTTCAATCAAATGTATGTAATTGTAAAATTTCTAGTTTTTTATTTTCAATTGAATTTATTAATTGATTTAATTAATTTTTTGAAATTAATTAATTGTGGAGTTACAAAATTGGAGATAACTAATTGTTCAATTAATTATCATAATATTGAAATTATGGGATTTGGGGACTAATTAATTGATGTATTAATTATGGATTGTGGATATTTTTAATTGAATAATTAATTGATGATTTAATTATTGATTTTTGAGTTTTCAAATTGGATAATTAATTTTTGAATTAATTATGGGACATTTAGATTCTTTAATATAGGTAATTAATTATTGAATTAATTATGAGATATTATTATTGTGGATTAATTAATTAATTGTTTAATTAATTAATTATGGTTGTTATGATTTTACATTCTTTGATGTGATAAAACTAATTGTTGAATTAGTGATAAAATTAGAGTAGTTAATTAATTATTGAGTTAATTAATGGAAATACATGAATATAAAATTGATGAGTTGGATTAATTAATTTGATAATTAATTAATAGTGATATTTTGATATATGTAACTTTAAATGGTGAATGTTAATAAGGAAATTTATCCATGTATTATGAATTTTAACATGGAAATTAAATTATGTAATGATGAATGGTTGCATGGACATTCAGTCATGCATTATTAAATATGGATGGTAACATAGACATTAAATGAATGTAATGATGAATGGTAACATGTAAATTCAGTAATGTATTATTAAATATGAATGGTAACATTGAAATTCAATTATTTAATGATTAATGGTAACATAAACATTCAGTCATGTATTATTAAATATGAATGGTAAAATGGACATTAAATTATGTAATAATGAATGGTAACATAGACATTTAGTCATATATTATAAAATATAAATGGTAACATAGACATTGAATCATGTGATATCATTTTGGTTTCCTCCAGAACTTGGGGAGTTATGTGGATAAATAAAGAGTAATTTAATAAATGTAAATTATATACTTTATTTCATTTTTTCATTCTTTATAAAACTACATACACTATTGACTGGATGTTATTTTTGACTCCATTGGTGGTGGCCTAATGAGTTATACTCACACCCTACTTTGGATACCTAATGGGTAACCAAATAGACTTCATGTTTGCATAAAAATATAAGGTAAAAGCACCTATATAAGATGGATAATTTGGGAAATAGTGTGTATGAGGGAACTAGATGTGGTTCGGGACCTTCTTGAGAGTTTTTATTCTCATTACTTTTTGTTTTCATTTTGAAACTTGTCATGTACTTTATCATGGCATATCTACTATTCATTTTGACATTGTAATTCCAGTTTTGGCCATTTTGTGATACAGAATTATTTATGTTATGTTATACTATTCTACTATTTCTTCTTTATTTCCATTTTTTTACTCTGATAAAGAGGGTATAGTCTCCCCATGATCAATATTAGACTCTCACTTCTAGTTGGTAGCCTCTCGAATATGTAGAGGTGGACTTGAGATCATGTAGTGGACCGGCTCAGGGAACAAATGTGTGGCACCTGGTTCAGGATGTTACATTAAGGAACTCCAATGAATTTACATGTCAGGTTTAAGGGTTGGGGAATTTTCAAGGGTATGTGATACCAAATGTATATTTTACAAGTGTTATAATTATACAGGATTTTAAAATCAATTGAAGACTTCATAGATCTTGTGGTCTTAATTCAAATAACCAAGTAAAGATTTTAAACCATAAAGATTTTATTGTATTAGAATTTATCAAGATTAAATGATTATTTTTAAAGGATGTGTATCTGCATCTTCATTATTTTATAAGATACAAGAGGTTTATAGAATTTTTGTGAACAAAATGAGTTTATTTATTATATAAACATTGTTTATGATTTATTAAAATTTATAACATAATTTCAAAAATGAGAAAAGATAAAAGTGTTTATCCAATATAAAATTTTTATCAAGGTTTTTATAAAAATATGATTGAATATGATTACTTCCCATCGTTAAATATTCTAGCAAAGTATTATTTTCATAATAAAATACTCCAAATTCATAAAATACTACATGTGGTATGGAAATAATTTTATATTTATTAAATTTTCATAGTAAAATTAAATAATTTTTTTTTCCAGAACACAAATTTTTTTCATATCTTAGAAAGATATTCTGAAAAAGAATATAGTGAATAAGAGGTTAGTGGGAGTATTATTGTACATTGAAAAGTTAAAAGTTAACAAATAAAATATTTTACTAGTTGAAGACTAATGTTCTTTTTACTTAATCTCCTAATTATTTTTTAAGATATTTTAAGATAAATAAAAAACTAAAGAGATACATTTAGTTATTATGAATAAGTTGATATCATTATGGGATTATACTAGTCAGATTAATAAGTATATTAATATAGAAATCCTAAAATAGGTTAGGGTATTTTCTAAATGAAAAAATATAAAGAATTTCACTATTTTACATAACAAAGTAAAATTCACTTTATCCTAAAGGGGTTTTGTATTTTTTAGTAAAGTAATAATTTAAAAGTAACACTATTTAAAAATTTTCCAACGATAATTAATAAAAAATTAAAAATAGTTCTAAGTATAAAATATAATTCGAAATCATAACATTTTATGTTATGAAGATAAGAATCTTGAAAATGTTTAATGAGTTTAACATTAGGAATATGATTCCTAAATATCACCATAATTATAATTTTATTCCTTCATAGATGTCTACCACTAAAGATTTAGTGTGGAGATTTTCTCAGAAGGTCAAATAGAGATGTGATAGTGATTACATATGATTTAATGCGTTAAAAACCTCTAAAAGTGTATTATACATAAGACCGGTCTAGTATTTTATTATATATTATATGATAAATAAATTTTTATGATGGGTTTGTTAATCATTCTTAAAATAATTTAGGAATATGAAATTTATCATGATATATATAAAAAGAAATATACACATTATCATTATTTGAAATTTTCTTAATATGTATATATATTTATTAAATTTCATAAAATGAAAGGATAGTTTAGTTCTCAACATATGATTTTGAGTTATCTGTAACTGATTTGAACCATATAGTATTATTGCTTATGATGAAATTTTAATGTTATTATGAGTAAGACTCTTGTATAGAGACATAGGTTATCCTCATGGGGCCTAAAAATATTTTTTGTGCACTAGATGGTCTACTAAGCATACCACATAAAGAATCATAAAGATATATTTGGAATCCCAGGGGTTCATGGATTTTATTTTTGTCCCCTTTACATGATTTTGGAAAGATAAAAATCATGAAAACATTCATACTTTAATACCCTATATACACAAGCCTGCATATTGAATTAGCTAATATGTGGGTGGTTGGGTATGTTCATGATCTTATCGTAGGTTGGAGCATGACCAAGATAGTATTTATCCTCTACTATGAAAATTATGACATATAGTACATTGATTAGGATAAAATTTAGGAGTTTTTGGATACACCTAGATATTTTATATCTATTTTAATGAGTGACTTTTTATTTTCTCATCCACGAAGAAGAACAGAAATTGATGTATTCATTGATCAAGCCAATATATACTTTGAGAAATAAGAAAAGATTAGTAGGTTATATGGGATTTACATAATTCATGTCCCATGGTCACTTGATGTCTTGGATAATGGTAAAATATTAGAATGCATGTTTTCATATGATGTAGTCCAATAGAAAGATTTTTGTAATGGAGATCATAAAAAATCCCATAATATCTTGAGTAGCCTTGATGCTTTCCTATATATCATTCTTTTATAACATATATGGATCTAATTATTCATATTTTTTCAATTATATTACTTATAATGGGGTTACACTTTGTGTTTTTCTAAATGGATATTGAGTTTGAGTTATAAAGATACTCTAAAAATGATTTAGAGTTCATAAAAATAGTTTTTGATGGGTATTCACAAGGTATTTCATATGATGTGATATAAGGTCTAGTTAGTGATATCTCTCCAAGAGTATTTTGGAATACATACAAAAGGAGTTTTGGATATGATTTAACAATTAATTATATATTATAAAATAGAAGGTTAAATGGAATAGTCAATTAGTCTTTAGTGAAATTTAGATATTAAAGTAGATATATTCCCTAAACCCATATCCTATATTTGATGCATGGGTTTTATACTTTATTAAAAATTAGACCCTATATATGGTAATTTTTATGGAAACTTGAACAATATTCAACCTAATATATCAATTATAAAACCATTTCATAATATTAAATATGAGGTATTTTTTTTTTCATTCATGCTTGTGATTCATGAACTCGACAAGGAATTAACTCATGCATTGTAATGAATAAGTTAATGAGATATATGCCAAGGAGAATAATATGGTGTTATATAAATCACTTATATTTTATTGTATTCTTAATAGAGAGTGTGATTTCTACTTACTTAGATGAAACTCTTGGAGACCTGATGCTCTCTTCTTATTTATCCTTAGCACATCAAGGTGATATCACCCCATGAGTGAAAGGGAGTCCCTCACATATGATGATATATTTAGTTTGTCCTACAGATACCTTTGAATTTGGGAAGATTTCATCTTCCATTTTGGTGATTAACATCAATCACATCATATGAAGATAAAGAAGTTTTTAGAGGATTATATGGTTAACAGTGCACACATTTACAATTGTTATTCATTTCTGGTTTAATATGAATGAATATTTATTCTATAGAGATCTTATATTATTGGTTTCTATTTATTTTGAATCAATGATTAATTATTAATATTCCAAGAAAATCCCAAAAAATATGATTATATATATTATGTATATGATATATATTTTGGTGGACATGTTCGTTTGGATATATGTGTATATTTGATCGAGATCACACTTGAACCCTTAGTAGATTTATGGGCATTAATGATTTTCTAGAGTCTTTTCTTTTCAAGTTTCTTTGAAATCTAGATTTTATATTTTTTTCAAAGAAAATAAATCTTTAAGGGTTACACAATTCGGCCTTTGGATAAGGATAAGGTTTTAGAAAAATTGTTTGTTCCAAAATAAAGATATTATGATAAACCATATCCAAATCAGTTTGGATAGATTCACAAAGGATTTTAATGTTTTACATAAATTCATAAAGGTATTTTTTTATGTTTGAGATTATTGAATATGTACTAAAATATAGGTGTATTTTATCCTTAAATAATCCAATTTCATATGAAAAGATATGAATATAATTCTTGACATATGATAAGATAATCTTGAATCATAAAAGTTTAATTGGATGATGCATTTATCCTGTGATGTATGATATGATTAGATTTAATTAGAGAATTATTGAAACACTCCCTCAAAAGGTTTCATCAGTTATAAACAAATGGGATTAGTTTATTAATTCCTTTTTACTCAATCACTGAAGTGTTTATTGAATTATACATTAATGGGTTGTAACATATGAGTTCCATGAGATGTAACCTGATATGGAAGATATGTCCAATACACTTCATTTAATGAAGAGCTTCGAGGATGGCCTATAAAAGGGATCAGATCCATCATGTTAGTTATACCGACATAGCATACTAGTTAGTCAATGATCTCTTCTTCATTAGTTATTAATTTGTTTTCTAGGAAGAAGGTTCAATCACCCCTATTAAAGGATCAATATACTCACATTATGAATGTGGATCCACAAGATGTTGTTATTCCCCTAGAGGTAAGAATCATTTGTTTTATACTTGATTGATCTCTATTAATCTTTCTCCATCAAAGAGTAAAATATAGATTGCATAATAATGAAGCTACATGTTTGTGTTCTTTATTTATTTCACATTTTTATACTGGATATAATTAGGATTATCCATGGGTTCTTCTGCTTCTAAAGAATCATTATATGGTCCCATAAAACTCATTTGTAGTATCCAAAGGCTTAGTTATGATATCTTTGAATTTTTTACTAGTTCAAACATACTCCATTATGAATAATCTCTTCTATAACTTTTCTTTAATTATATGATATCTTATTTCTATGTTTTTGGCTTTGGAATACTAAACTAGATTCCTTTTGAGTTTAATTTTACTCTTATTATAAAAAAATATCACCATAGGTTTTCTCACTTATTCACTAATATCTTCAAATTAATATTTTATCCACAAAATGTTTTTAAATTTTTTTGTTATTTTAACATATTCAACCTCAATCATACTAATATATACACTCTATTATTTATTACTCATATAATAAACACACGTAGTGTCAATTAAAAATGAACCACCACTTAACGAAATAAGATGCACCAAATCACTAACCCAATCTGAATCATAAATCCATATAATTCATGTTTTATTTCAACATTGAAGAGAAAATCATAAGTTTGAGTACCTCGGATGTACCTTATAATTCTCTTCAATGCTGGGCGACACTCCTCCATGATATTTCTTTAAAAATGGTCTTCCAAACATGTACCATATAAACTATCTAGCTATGTAATCATTAAATACAAAAAAATTCAAATGATCCCCATGTACAAGGTAGGATCTAATGAATTTCCACCCTTACAATTTCCAAGTTCGGTAACAAATTCAATCGATGTTGAAATGGGTTTTGAATAATTCTTATCAAACATATTATGTATCTTTTTTTCATATTAAACTTGTGAGATAAAAGTTTATCTATCTTATTTGGAAAACCAATGTCCCCATAAAATAAATAAGTTCATCAATCATGGATATTATATATTTGAAGTCACTAAATTGCAAAACTCATCCACATAATTCTTTTTTATTTCACCAAATACTATGTCATCCAGATAAACAAACACTATAAATTTTTATTCAATTTGTTTTTTTACATAAAGTTTGTGATCAAAACCATCACTTTTTAATTTTAATTTATTTTGATATGATTAAATATTAGTATACCATGAATATAGTGCTAGTTTTAGATTATATAGGCCCTTATTCTACTTAAATATATTGTTTTTATAATTTATGATTAAGAAACTTAGTAGTTATTCAATATAAACACTTACCATTATAACACCATTCAGAAACTATGTTTTTACATCCATTTGTACAATCCTGAAACTTAATCGCATTTATACTATGAAGAAGAGTCTGATTTACTGATTTTGATCCACTAGTGGAAAATATTCTTCAATATACACACCTTTTATTTGAGCATAGCCTTGAAATAATAACTATTATTTATTTCATATTACATTTCCATATTCATTGAATTTATTCTTAAAGTTCCATTTTTTATCACATTGTGATGATTTCAATTTTCCCGAAGTTCCCATATAATTTTCTTTTAAATGTTATCCAATTCCTCATTCATGGATATAACCATGACGCATCACTTTTTACTACCTCAAATGGCATTGATTATTCTATTGATAATAGATCTTCATGTTTTGAAACCCCTATTCTGTGTGATTGGGCTGGTGTAATTTTAATTGTAAATATATTTGATGGATCAACCTCCATTATAAAGATAATTCTTTAAGGTAAAGTTTTATCCCGTTTTTAAAAGTTTTTTCCACTTATAAATCATCCTTGGAATCTCTATATTTTGAAGAACTTTGTACAATCTCGAAATTTGTACCAACTTCATCATATTCATTATATAATTCATCCAGGACTTTTCTTCCTTAATTATTTTTTCCTCTCTATTATATTTTTTTAAAATTATTATACTCAATAATTTTATTCAACCTCTTGTTGTAATACATATTGTTTTTATTTGTCATTAAGTATCAAAGGAAATATCCTTCATCTATGGAACCACTATACATCCCTTGATTTATTTCTTCATTCTATAATTGTCACATACTTTAAAAGATGAAAAAATATTCAGTGAAGGATTCGTTCTATACATCATATAATAAGGTTCTTTCCTCTATAGGGATTAGCAATGCCCAGTTTTTAGTATAAACTAAAAACTAAGTTGCCTCTTTACAATAGTGTTGAGAAACACCCCTATCAATAAATAGTGTCTTGGACATATTATTCACCATATGATTTCTCCATTCAATGACTCCATTCAATTTAGGATTCCTTATCGTAGAAACTTCATGTTTAATATCATCATTCCAAAGGTACTTTTTCACTTCAATAGAAGTGAACTCAAATCAATTGTCAAGTTGTAATATCTTTATGGTGTGACTGATATCATTATATACTCCCCTTTGACACAAATTTATTAACTAAATTACTTATTTATTGGTTTACATGAATATAATACATTCTATTCTACTATGATCATCCATGAAGAGGATAAAGTGTCTCTCTCCTCATGTTCTAGATCAATTCTTAGGATTTTACAAATCAGTGTGAATCCGATTGGTAAAATTGGTTTCCCTTTTATTCATTTATCGACATTGAGTAAATACCACCATAACCCACATCAATGCATTAGACATCCCTTCCTGGTCATTATTTAGATTATGTATATCCACTATGGCACAAATATTTCAAAGGTTTTACATTATTTTTTTGTGAATGTAGACAAGCCTCTTGTGCCATAAATTTTTTTCTTTTTTAGTGTAAAAAAACAAGTGTTTCCTTTTTATCCACATGGTAAATATTATAGTTCTTCCGTAGACAATTCATAAGAGAATTCCCACCCTTTCCTTTGATCACACACCCTTTATGGTCGAAGATAGCCTCAATCCCAGAGTCACAATGCTGACTCGTGCTTAAGATTTTATGTCTCAAGTCATCCTCATATATTATTTATTGTATCTTTAGTCCATAATTTACTGACCTAGTCTTTCCACATCCTTTGATCCATATTTATCCATCATTTCCAAAATAGATTATTCCATTAACTCTCTTCATCGCATATTTTAGGAGGATCATATTTCTAGTCATGTGGTATGAACACCCATTATAAAGGATCCATGAAATGTTATTCTTTATATATTTGAGTGTAATTTCATCTAGGTTTATATTTTCTCTCCTAATATTTACTTTATAAGAAATGAACAAACATGTTTGGACATTGGGTTTTTATTCCTCTATCTATCAAACATAGGGAGTGTTATTATACTCTCCTTATTCTCTTAGTGGAGATTGTCTATTTTTCAATGGGAAATTATTTAGTTTTATTTCATTAATATATCTTTAACTCTAATAGTTGTTATTTCTAATTATTATTTTCCTAGAGTCAGTTACTTTATACCAGAAGTTAGAATAGTGAAAATGGTATCCATAGAATTCTCTTATTATTTAAGATGAATGATTTGGTCTCATATTTCATTAATAAATACCAAGATCATATCCTCTTAGGGAGATTATGCCTTTTATAGTAGGACCTTATGTGTCCAATTGACACAAAATTTTCATTTCATTGGGGTGAATATCATTCACATTAATTCCTCTACATTTCTCCCACCTTCCAAACACTCTTAAAATAATAATTAGCCTTTTAGGATTTAGGGATATCCTAAAACTAATTATTCTCTTTATTATAGGCTATTAAAAATCCAATTTTTAATGCCTCAACATCACAAAAAATTACTTTTACCTATGTAACTTTGCCTTTGTTCATCAAAAATTTTCTCAATAATTTATGAGCCTAATTTGGTTCATTCCAATAATTATCTACCTGATATCAATAACACCATAATATTTACATTAATCTAATATATAAAACATTCCTTTTTTAATAGTTCACATAATGGTATATTTAATATAATATTTTAATTTCCTTTATTATTCTATAAAATAATCTATGTTAGCTTCCTCCTCTTTTCTTATAAGTATATTTATTTGGAAATTTTTTCTCAATGAGCTTCCTTTTTTAAAGTATATTTTATGGGAAAATTTCCTTCATGATTTTGGTATAGTTTCCACTTCCCATTAATAACCATAAAATCTCATAGGACACATTATTGCAGTACATATAACTTTTCCACACCAAAACCACACGATGGCTAGCTAATATTGTAACCTTTCTTTTCAAATATTGAATTTATTTTCAATGAGAGATAAAAATAAATTAATCATTTCTTATTTCACATTTAATTATATAGTGATCTCAAGATTCTTAATTGATTTAAATTCCATCTCTTTATATATATGTCTTCTTCCTACCTCCAACTTGACATGCATTTCATAGGCTCCAAAATATTCTATGAAAATATTATTGTGATAATTTAGCAATATTTCATTCTTCAAGAGTGAATACTTTTATGTTATATATAGTTAAAAACCTCCTAAATATCTTCTTCATAATATCGATATACTTTATCTCTTAACCAATACCTCTGATATCTCTAACCACCTAAATTATATTTTTGAAAAATCCATTATAATAATCATCTGGATACATCTTAAAATCATGTAATAAATTATGAAAAACCTAAAGCATTACCTCTTTCACATTTCTATCACCTTCATATATAGTATTTATCTTATCCAAAAAAAATTCATAGTTGTGGTTAAACTCATCACCTTTATATACATTTGGGATGATAGAGAATTAAACAGTTCATCTAATCCTTTAGCATTAGAATCTCATATTTTTATGACTACTTCAGTCAAGGATAGTTCAGAAACATCATTCACATGTCTTCCATGTTCAACAGTAGAGAGGACCTAAATCCCAAAGGACCATAAGTGGGATATATTTAAAATAATCCAAACTTGGTAATTGAAACCATTGAATAAAAGGTATATTTTTCATTGATGGTGTTCTCTATAGCATCTTATCTCTAATGATAGATTCATCACCTAAAACTTGTGGCTTTGATACCACTTGTTAGAACCACATCTACACACACCCAAAGAGGGGGTGACCTAGGGTGTGTAATTATTTTTTATTATAAAGATGTTTAACTATTTGGAGAAATTTTATCAAGAATATGTTAATTTTTCATATATCCTCAGAATATTCAAATATTGAAAAATAATTGTAAATACAAAGGGTTTTACTTGGTTCTTCATTAAGGGATAATATAACGAGCATACACAAACTGACTATTGATATACTAGGATGTAATAATACTCACTATAGTTAATAGAGATTTTTTGGAAGGATATTATATCAATTATAATATAAATTCATCAACTTGTACCTTTATGCTCTTATTTGAGATAAGAAATCTATAAAATTCTGAAACACAAGTCGCTTACAATAATTATTCACAAAAGAAAATAACACAAATCCTATAAATAAATTCTTCATTTAGTTCATCTTTAGTCTCTTTATTACAGATGGATATTTATAGTAGTCTTATCTAAACCTTATTATTCTCAATGTGTCTCTTTTTTCCTCATTTTCTATTCCTAAAGTATCATCATCCCATTCTATTTTATTTTTATATTTTATTTTTATTCTCCCTGAATAATCAACCTTGATAATTTCCATATTTTGATTATAGAATATATATGGATAAAATTCAAAAAACATATTCTACTTTAATTCTTCATAATCCTCATAATATCACATAAATATCATAGTATTCAATTCTTTAAAAAAATCATTAACAACTTCTAACCAAATTATATCATAAAATACAGTTGATAACCAACATTAGAATACATGTGGTGTACTAAAATCATATTACATGAATAAATAAATTATGATGTGAAGCTTCTATTCCTAGAATAGTAGATTTTTATTCTTTTCTCTTTCCAAAAACTAGTCATTGAATGACAATGTGCTTCATGGTGTGCTCTATGTATATCTCACAATACAATACTTTACATTATTACCACAACCTCTACAATTCCAATGATGAGCCTCCCTAAGTTACACAAGGATGATACTAATGTTAAATTACATAAATCATGATGATTCAATTATCTTCTCCACATTTCACATATACCATGGATTCGGATATGTCATGGCCTTAATATTTTCATGTTTTATCTTATATGGGTATATCATGATATGTTTGTCAAATAATCTTCACAACATCCCCCTTCAATCCATAGAGTGTCCAAAACTTCTCTTAAAAATGATATATATCCTTACACACAATATTTTATAGTCTATTACTCATACATATTATATTATGTAACCTTACGTATTCATAATATTACTTTTATGCATTTTCTAATGATCCTTAACCATCATCTTAAATTTGACATTTTTCTCATCCTAGAAGATATTACCTTTACGCTTTGGTTTGATAAAAATTATAGAAACAGGGAATGTTTAATACTTAGTTTCATTATAAAGAGTACCTTAGACTACCTTTTTATACTAGTTTGATGACCCTTACATACCCAAGGTAGTTCTTCTTAACTTTTTCCAAATTCTTTAAGAGTGTGCCTAATTTACTTTTATGAATTATATGCCTTTTCTGAATTCCTCCTCATCTTAAAAGTGTTAAACTTACTCGTATAGGGAATTTTTTACCATTTAAAAATTATATTGTGAGAAATAAATTGATACTTTTATACATGGTAAATACTGACCTTTATATACCATAGAAATTCTCTAAATATTTTTCATTCCATTTGGACTACCATTACACACACATATAAGACTTTTCCAAATATTCAATGCTAGAGAATATTGCATGTATCTAGTGCCTCTACTAAATATGTTATTTATAATAATTCCTAAACATCTCCAGGTGTTTCCATGGTTGTTCCAAACCCATATTAACTAGTACTAGAGATAATTCATCCCATATCCACTACCAATTCCTTCATTTATCTGGAGTTCAACTAGTACACTCCTTATCTAGTTTAGAATTCTTCCAATTGAAAACAAATATAGCAATAAAATATGTATATTAAATAATATATAATCTATGAATTGTTATTTATAATTCAAGAACGCATGGTTTTGGATTGATAATTTTCATTCCCAAAGTTAGATATTTTAATGATTAAATATTTTTATGTGTCCTTCGAACTACAGAGTTAATATTTTCTTGAAATAAATACATCTAGATGGGTGGCTCTGATATAATTTATGATATTGGATAATTTATTATACATTTTTAATTTATTGTGATGGATTTTTTAATGAAATTAAATTATTTATGTGGAATATTTAATTTATATAAAAATTGTATTTTTAGTTAAGATAGATTTTTTCATAAATTGGTATATTATTTTTATAGATTATTTAGAAGAAATTTTGGAATTAAAAATGTGTTTTTTAATGGATTTGAATTAGGGTATTGGTTAAAAAATATGTGGAATATTTATTTGGATATGAATTTATTATAAAAATGTTTTTTTGTTATTTTCTTGGAATTACAAAAATGTGTGTTTGCGTGTGTAAAATGGTTTCTATAATGACCTTAACTTTTTGAATGATAATTCTTTCCTGGAAATGTGTGTTATATTATGTTACACAAAAAAATATATCTCATTAATAATTAATTAAGTATATTTTAATGTGAACATCGGGTTTTGACCATTTTATGATCATGGGTAAATTATGACTTTTGTTCAATATGACAGTTGGAAACTATAATCTTAACATTATGATCATTATTTATAAATAGAAATGATAATTATTAATTAATGTAGAAAGAAGATTTGATGGCCTCATCCAGTAGAATTGTGTCATACGAAACCCATTTTTAGGGCTTGGTATGGAGGTAGCATCACTGGGATACACTCTTGACCAAGCCCAAATTGAGCTTCAACACGTTAATCTTGAACAAAAACACCTACGAGAGAAGTTCAACTTAGTAGAATTTATCACTCAGACAATGTTATCCGAGCCACCCCAAGATTATATCACCATAACACACCTTACCCTTAGGTATTATGTGGGTTTTATAAGGGGTAATGTGTCGAGGCCCTAGTTAAATAATATGCAATCCCTTTTTTAAATAAAATTGTTATTTCATTATTACCATTTAAAGAATTGTTTTTCTTAAAAATTGATAAGGAAGTTGATAAAATAATTTTTTAGGTAAATATAGTTCTTTTCAGAGAGATATATATTATTATATTAAACTAAGTATTTATTAATTTTTATTATAATAAAATATTATTGTTAATATACTCTTATTTATTTACAAATGATAAAATAATTTTAATTTTTTAAGTGTCAAAAATTTTACTATGTATTTTTTATTCGCTGTTATTTTTTATAAATGAGTATTTTCATAGTTAAAAGATAAATTTATCATATTTAGAATATTATTATGATAAATTAAATATAATTTTTTAAATCATAATGTCAATATTAGGTTACAGTGAATTTTTGATAATTTTATAAAATGGTTTAGTTTTTTGTGAACAGTAAAAATACAGTTTGAGTTTTTCAGTATATTTAATGACATTATAACTATGTTATAATGATTAAATGGGTAATATAAAATTATTTTAGACTCTTTTGTATTAAATTATAACAATATTTGTCCCAAGTGGCCAAAACCATGGCTAAATACCATGGGAAATCCCATGGTTTTTCAAATACCCCTACTGAGGTGTCCAAGGGAATTAATAAAAAACTCTCTCACTTTTTCTTTAAATACCCATCCATTTCTTAATTTAATTTAATTTTAAATTCATTATTTATGAATATATCATAGTATTACCTCCCAAGTAGTGCTACCAATTTTTCCTCAAGCCTACAAGGTCTCGATCTTTTATTTCTAGGAGTCACTCTTCAAGGTATGGGAAATCTCAACTTCTATTATCCTTTGTAGTCCTCTTTTTATGTGGTATGTACTTTCGATTTAAATACCGTATCCTTATATAAATTTTATTCTATCCCTTTACTATATTTATATTCATTTATGAATATAATACCCTTGTCCTCGGTCTTTTTAATGTTTTCTAAAACCATGTTTTATACCCGTTATGCTACCAATTTTACTTCTCAAAATTTCTCTCTCTTTCTGAAGATTTTTTTTTTGTATTTCCTTTTATGAATACAAAAAACTCTTTATTCTCCATGGTAATTGAAATAGATGTTAAAATTTTCTATTTTATTTTTTTATTAACATACATGAAACCCTCCTTCCTTTTCTGTGGGTTTAAAATGGCAAAAGGATATTGTTTTTAAGTACTTTCTAAAACACCGTTATTTTGATATGAAACCCATTTATTTTAATCTCCACGAGTTATTTTAGAATTTTTTTATTATTATACATTTGTATAACATAACATTAATACTTATTAAGGGTGTACCTTGATTTTACTCCAATGCATTGGAAAAATAATTTAATTTCTATAGATGATATATTTTATGATACCTTAATGAATAACCTTAGTATTGTTTATGATACCTCAGTGATAAACCTTGATGAAATACTTATTAATGACTCAATTAAATGTTGTATCCACTTTCCAGGTTATTAATCATGTTTATTTTTATTATTATATACATATTTTTCTATTTCTCATGTCTTTATGTATTTTCTCAATTTCTTATTTATATTCCTCAAGATCACAAGTAAACTGTTTTGCCTTATTTTCCCTTACAGGGACTTATGCTCACCATTTCCTTCAATATATGTCCTTAGTTTGTGATACGTGATAAATATACTATGTATGAACCAAGAATAATCCTTTCATGTGGAATTGAATAATTTTTTATGTTTTCATGAATTATGTACCTTTTCTTCAAGAAGTTAAACTTTAAAAAATCCTCTGTTTGTAAAATGTAATGAAAAGTTATGAAATAAAAAGTTGGGATTCCATATTTGGTTAAAATTATTATTTAATTATTTGTATAAATTAATATTTGAAAGAATTTAGGAATAATCCTAGAGAAAAGTTTAAATATAGGAATAATTCTAGGTATTTTGGTGAGATGTTAAGTAAGTAGTTTCTGAACAAATCAGTCCATGTATGGATACAAACAAGAGGAAGTGGATCTAGAACAGGTGTATCTAGGAATTAAACCTAATAATACCACAGTTATCTAGATTAAAATAGGAACCTATGGATGATAATGGGTATTCTTGCACCCCTAGTTTGAAAATCCTGGGGGATATTCTTGGTTAATTAAAAGCTTTTTATGAATTATTATGATGGATTTATAGAAAAATTAATATTTTTTAATGAATAACATGTTTATGAATGATTTTATGTGACATAAAATCTCCCTTTTAATTATATTATTATTAAATGAAACGCATTTCTCCAGGTGTTGACGGCCTTTCGATTAAAGATGAAATAAAAAAATTCATGATAATGATAAATAAACTAAATCGAGTTATAGGAAATAACATGAATCAAGCTGAGAGACCAGATTAAATATAAAGGGAAAAACTTTCTATTGAGTCCTTTATGCATCAAATACCACTATATTTTATTGGATTCACTGATCCATTAATTTCTGAACAATGGATAAGCACTATCTAAAAATCTTTTATGTACTTTGTTTTTTAGAAGAAGAGAAATCCACCCTAGTTATGTACCTCTTAGTGGGAGAAGTTTATTAGTGGTGTAAATTGGTTAAAAACACAAATCCAAGAGGTTATATTGAAGTTATAGAGTGGGAAGAGTTTATGGGAACCTTTTTCAGAAAATATTTCCCCCATTCAATGAGAATGAAAAATGAGAAGGAATTCCTAGATCTGAAGTAGAAGGAGAATGAATCAGTGGGAAGATATGAGTTTAATTTCACAAGACTCTCTTGTTATACCTTTATATTTTTCATGGATCCTAATTTTAAGGCTGGTAGATTCATCAGTGTACTAAAACCTCATCTGTAAAAGAATCATTCCAACTGATACTATTGAAACTATAAAGAGATTGTGAGGAGTTCCATGAAAGTTGAACTAGAGTTTGGTGAGATGAAATGGTCTCATAAGATGAATTAAAAGAATAGATATTTTAATCCAATATTGGGGAGGATCTTTGACCAAGTAAGAGGAGAAAATCAATTGAAACTTTCCACATGCAACAAATATGGGAAGAATCATTTGGGGAACTATCTCCTCAGAAGCAGGAAATATTACAAGTGTGGAATAGAAGGACATATTTTTCCTAACTATCATAGTGAGGTGAAGCCTCAACTTCACAAAAGTAATGATAAATAAAAGATAGTATAGGCCCTACCTGAGGTATAATGCTTCAAGTGTGGACATCTTAGACACATTTCCAGTCACTACCCAAATTTGAGGGTAGTGGAAGGGAATCCTCATCAGCCTCAGTATAGGGTAAGGGACAAATATCAATATTTTTAAATCATGGTGATGTATGTTTAAGCTCCAAATGATATGGTGGTAGGTACTCTCATTTTTCTCTCAAATCCATCAATTACATTGTTTGATTCTATGTCTACACATTCCTTTATTTCGTCTAAGTATGAAATGAATATAGAATCAACCCTAAAACTAATGAAAGTATAATTATCTATAAAGACTCTTGGAAGGATTATCCAAGCATAAATTGTGTATATAAAATATAGTATTCACTTTGTATAAAACAATCACATCTCAAATCTAGTAGTCATTCCCATGATGGAATTCGGCATTATACTAGGAATGGATTGCCTCTCAAAGTATAATGCTAAGACCAAATATAGAAGCTAGTATATATCAGTATTCATGAATGTAAATCCTACTGTTATCTTCAAAGGAGATATATCTTGACCTCATCTTTTTTTAGAAGCACCGCCTATATCCTTATTTAGGAAAATGATCGATGAAGATGAAGAAGGAAATGGAAGTATTATAATAGAGAATTTCCCCATCATTTAGGTGTACAATGATTCATATCTTGAATATTTACCTAAGACACCCCCATAAATAGAGGTATAGTTATTCTTTGACCTCTTTCTTCGTTCCAAGATGATTTCAAAGACCCTATATAGAATGGAAAATGTGGAGGTTGATGAATTAAGTAAACCACTCCAAGATCTCTTGGAGAAGGGGTTTATCCAGCCAAATGTGTCTCCTTGGACAGTACCTATTTTTTTGTGAAGAATAAGGATGAATAAATGTAGTCATTAATTTATTATAGAGAACTTAATGGGATCATAGTGAAGAGAAAGTACCATCTTCCCAGAATTGATGATTTTTTTGACAATCTTTGTGGGGCTCAATTCTTCTCCAAGATTGATCTTTGATCTGGTTATCATTAATTAACAGAGAATAATGAATATATTCCAAATCCAGCCTTCTGATCAAGATATGGGAATTATGAGTTTTTCATTATTTCATTCTTCTTGACTAATACTCATGATGTTTTTATGGAATTGATTAATAGAGTCATTAAGGAATACCTTGATAACTTTCTGGTAGTTTTTATTGATGATATTCTTATATATTCAAAATTTCATGAGGAGAATGAGAATCATCTAAGGATTATATTTCAATTTCTATGGAAGAAGTGGTTATTTGGAAAGTTCGTCAAATGTGAATTTTGGTTACAATAAGTTTCATTCTTGGGGAACATTATAACCAATCAAGGAATCTTAGTTGACCCAGTGAAGACAAAGTTTGTGGAGGAGTGGCCTCATCCTATAACAGTAATTAAGATTCGTAGTTTCCTTGGTTTAGAAAGATATTATAGGAGTTTTTTGAAAAGTTTTCACAAATTTCTACTCTACTAACCCAGTTAACTTGAAAAGGGTTCAAGTCCATCTGGATAAAAGTGTTTGAAGAAAGTTTCCAAGAGCTGAAGAAGAGATTGGTTACATCACCCATGTTAAGTCTACCATCTATGGTAGAAGTATTATTTATTTTTAGCGATGCATATCTGAAACGACTTGGGTGCGTCCTCATGAAAAATGAAAAGGTGATTTCTTATGCGTCTCAAAAGTTGAAGCCTCATGAGAAAAAATTTCCTATGAATTATCTAGAGTTAGATGTGGTTGTTTTTGCTCCGAAGATATGAAGGCACTATCTTTATGGGGATAAATATGATATATAAACAGACCATAAATGTTTGAAGTATATTTTCACACAAAATCAATTCAACATGATACATAGGAGATTTTTGGAACTTCTTAGAGACTATGATTATTCAATTCATTAAAATCCTAGAAGAGAAAGAAAATTTGTTAATGGATTAAGTAGGAAACACCATATTGTGTTGGAAATGATGATGATTCAAGGAGATCCTTTAAAACTGAACATGGGAATCATAAGGTAAGGTAAATCATCAACCCTAACCCAAATTATTTTGCAACCATAATTACTAGATAAGATCAATAATTCTAAAAGATAATATCCTTTTTTTATAGAAGAAGTTAGAGGTTGTGAAGAGTTGGAAGTTTCCTAAGTTCAATATTGATTAAGAAGGTGTACTGAAATTTCATACAAGGTTATGTGTTCCAACTATTCTGGAAATAAAGAAGGATCTGATGGATGAATCTAATAGCTCTACTCTCTCTATACATCCTAGATTCATGAAAATGTATTGGTACCTTTGTGATCATTGTTGGTGGGAGAACATGAAAAGGGATATTGCTGACTACACTACAAGGTGTCTGGTGTGTCAACAAGAAAAGGTAGAGTGAAAACGTCCTAATGCTGTACTACAAAAACTTCATGTATGATCATGAAAGTGGAATAATATCACTATTTACTTTGTCACTAGTCTCCTAAGAAATTCCAAAAGAAACAATGAGATATGGGTTATAGTGGATTGTCTCACCAAGACTACCAATTTTATCTCTATTCGATAAGATATCTCTCTTGACCAACTTGCCAAGATATATTTGAAGGAAGTGGAAAGGCTTCATGAAGTTCCACTTTCTATCATATCTGATCGTGATCCAAGGTTTAAATCAAAATTATGGAGAATTCATAGACTAGATCTGATTTCCAAATTGAATTTTAGTATGGAATTTCATCCCTAAACTAATGTAAAATCTAAAAGGACTATCCATACACTCAAGTACATGCAAAGAATGTGATTAATGGAATTTAAAGGTGGATGGGATCAACATCTCACATTATTTGAGTTCATGTACAACAATATCTTCCATTAATGAATTCAAATGGAACCCTATGAAACTCTATATTGGAAGTGATTTAGAACAAAAACTTCTTGGGATGAAGCTGGTGAGAGAAAGTTTCTAGGGCATGATCTTGGGCAAGAGATGACTGAAAAGGATCATGCCAACCAATAACACATAAAGGTTTGTCATAGTCAAAAGAATAGTCATGATGACAACCATTGAAGGGACTTGGAGTTTGATGTCGGTGATAATTTATTCCATATAACTTCACCTTTGAAGAGATTCATGTAGTTTGGGAAGAGTGCTAAGATCATTCCCAGATACATTGGCCCCTACGAAATCCTTGATCACATAGTATTAGTGTCCTATCATCTTGATCTTCCTTCAAATCTAGATCAAGTTCATGATGTTTTACATGTATCTCTCTTGAGGAAGCACATACCTAACCCTTCACATGTACTAAAATCAGAGGTGGTACAACTGGAACATGACCTCTCTTATAAGGAGCGTTCAGTGGAAATCATGGACTATAGAGACATGTCTCTTCGCAACAAGCCTACCCACCTTCTTAAAGCATTGTGGAGGAACCAAAATATGAAGAAGTGATGTGGGAAATGGAGGAAAAATGAGGATGAAATACCCTAACCTTTAACCAGTTAAGGGAATGAGATGAAATTTTAAGGATGAATTTTCTTAAAGGGGGAGGAATGTAACGACCCAATTTTTTTGAATGATAATTGTTTTCTGAAAATGTGTGTTATATTATATTACACAAATAAAACTATATAATTAATACTAAAGTAAGTATATTGTAATGTGACCATAAGGTTTTGACATTTATATAATCGTTGGTCAATTATAACCGTTGGTCAATATTACTATTGGAAACTATACTCCTAACATTATGATTATTGTTTATAAAGAGAAAAGATAATGGTTAATTAATGCAGAAAGAATATTCAATAGACTCATCCAGTATAATTGTTCCATATGAAGCCAATTTGTTGGATCATGGGAAGGAGGTAGAATAACTATTATTCACTCTTGAACAAGCCCAATATGAGCTTCAACACATTATTCTTGAACAAAATTACCTACATGAGAAGTTCCAGTTAGTGGAAATTACCACTCAGGCGATTTTATCTAAGCCACCTAAAAATTCTATCAGCATCACACACCTTACCCTTAGCTATTATTTGGGTATTTTAAAGGGTTATGTGTTGAGGTCCAAGTTACTTAAAATGTAATACCTTTGTTCAAACAAAATTTTTATTTCATCATTACCATTTTAATAATAGTTTTTCTTAAAAATTGAGATGGAATTTGATAAAATGATTTTTTCAATTAAATAATGTACTTTTAGAGAGATATATAATATTATATTAAAATAGGTTTTTATTAATGTTTATTATAAAGAAATATTATTATCATAAAACACTTATTTTATTTGTAATGATAAAATAATTTTATTTTTTTTAGTGTCAAAAAATTTACTATGCATTTTACTATGTTTTTTCTGTCTGCTATTATTTTTAATAAATAAGTATTTTATAGTTAAAAGTTAAATTAATCATATTTAAAGAAATATTATGATAAAATTAATTTCATTTTTTAAATCATAACATCAATATTATGTTACAGTGAATTTATGAGAATTTTATAAAATAATTTAGCTTTTCGTGAATAGTAAAAATATAGTTTGAGTTTTTCAATATGTTTAATGAAATCATAACTATGTCATAATGATTTAATGGGAAATATAAAGAAAATTAGACACTTTTGGATTAATAGAACATAATAGGTTTCCCAATTGGCCAAAACCATGGTCAAATACCATGGGCAAGCCCATGGTTTTTCAAATACCACTACTGAGGTGTCTAAGAGAATTAATAAAAAACTCCATCAGTTTTTCAATAAATACCCACCCATTTATTCGTTTCCATTAATTAAAAATTTATACTCGATGAATATATGATATTATTACTTCACAATAATTCCTCTCATGGTGTCCTCAAGCCCCCAAGGTACCGATATTGATGTTTTAGGAGTCACTCTTCATGGTAAGGGAAATATCAACTTCTCTTTTTATGTGGTATTTCATTCAAATTACAATATTATGTTCTTATGTACATATTATTATATACCATTAATTTATTAGGACTCATTTATGACTAGGTGACCCTTTTCTCATATGTTTTAAATGTTTTCTAAAACCATGTTGTATACCCATTATGAGGCCAATTTTACTCCTCAAATTTTATTTCTTTTTCTCAATAAATTATTTTATTTTATTTTTTGAATACCCCCAACTACTTTATTCACTAGGGGTATTAATATAAATTTCAAAATTATATATTTTATTCTGGGATTAACATACATGAAATCCCTTTTCTTTTCTATTGGTTGAAAATGACAAAGGGATATTTTTTTAATCACTTTCTAAAACAACATGATTTTGATATGAAACACATTTATTTTATTATCCACATATTATTTATGAAATGTTTTACTATGATATATGTGGACCACATTAATTAATACATATTAAGTGTTTTCCCTGATATCACTCCAATGGATTGGGTAAATAATTTTATATCTAGAGATGATAAGTTTTACGATACCTTCATGAATAACCTTGGTAATTTTTATGACACCTCGGTGATAATCCTTTGTGATATGCTTATGAATGACTCAATTATATATTTTAGCCGCATTTAAATGTTATAAATCATGTTATTTTTATTATTATATGCTTATTTTTCCATTTCTCATGCCATTATGTATTTCTTCAAGTTCTTATTGATGTTCCTCAAGACCACAAATAAACGGTTTCCCTTATTTTCCCTTACCTGGATTTATGCTTACCCATTCCTTTGATGTATGTCCCCAAGTTATGAGATTAAATAAATGTACTTATGGTTAACCTTGAAGAATTATTTCAAGTGGAATATAAGAATATTTTAATTTTTCATGTATTATGTACCTTTCTTCCAAGAGACTAAACATTAAAATATCCTCTTTTGAAAAATGTAATGAAAAGTAATGTAATAAAAAGGGCAGATGCCATGGTTTTGGTGGGAAATGTTTTTGAAAAGTATAATTTTTATCTATTCAGATGTAATGGCATAAATAACATTTGTTAAGGATAGAAATAATTCAAATGTACACGGTTGAAAGGTGAAACTCACTATAGTGTGTATTTTGGATATAATAATGAGAATTTATAATTTTCCAAAGCTCTTTGGTAAGGTAATTTTGGATTATACTCAAATATTTCTTATCGTGGGGAAATTATTCAAGATAATGGATTTTTCATTTAATTTTGATATTTTCAATCATATATTTAGGAAAACCTAATTTTTCCATTTGATATTGGGAAAAAAAGTTTTTTCCTTTGGTTTTGTGAAGACGATGGTTTTCTATTGGTTTTTGAAAATGATGGTTTTCTTATACTTTACGTAAAATGATGTTATTAGTGAAAATATTTCTTAGAAGAAAAATTAAATTATGTAATTCATCAAATATTTCTTTTTTTGGGTTTTTAAAAAATTATGGAATTTCTAAAATAGTATTTTAAATGATATTTTCATAGAGAATTATTTGAATTAATCAAATATTTTGTTTTTAAAATATTTTGATTTAAAATTTTGAATTAGAATTTCATTATGGAATTTCTCATGTATTAAATGGTATTAGATTCACAGGATAAATCATGTTGATTTTACACTAACCCCATAAATGTTCACTTAGGTAGATATACAAAAATAATGGTACATGATGCAAGTATATGGAAGACAACACTCTTTATTTTTTTGTGAAACATAATGTTGTGTTATAGTTATGATAGAGGTGTAGGTGCCTCGGTGACTAAGTACATAGTTTTATTTTGGTATGCATGTCATTTTTTCCATTAAATATTTTATTTTATGAATGAGTATATTTTTTCTATAGAGTTTTTTTTCAAGAAAAATTCAGGAAAATTTTACATCCATAGGAATTGTTTAATTTTATGTTTTTGGGGGAATATTTCCACCAAATAGTTTACAGGAACCCTATCCACATTTTGGAAGCCTCTAGAAATTGGGGATTCATTTACTTACATGTAACAGCCAATCTTGGTTCTTAGGATTCTTCCTCCCAAGTCATGGTTGGAAACACATTATCTCCTTCTATAAGTACACAACTTAAACCAGTTCTATTGGAATCATAATATATAGTGTAACCATTATTGGGTTTAATTATTATCTAGATTTGATTATAAGTAAAATGTATCTCCAATTTATTAAATTTTTTTGTAAATTTCTCATTCATTCAAAGCATTGAACTTTTTTATGTTAAAGTTTTCATTAATGATGTTGAATTAAAAAAATAATTAATAAAACACCAATAATATCCAGTTATTACATTATTGGTTCATCACCAGTACATCACCACTTTAACTTTTTTAGGGTCAGAGTAAATCATTTTCTATTAAACAACTTGACACATAAATTTCATGGATACATAAATGAAATTTAGAAAACTCAATATATAATTTATGTTCATGTAAAGTCTCTAAAATAATTGTTAAATGTTTCATAAAGTTTACCTTTGATCATAGATAAATTATAATGTCATCCAAAAATACCACGGAAAAAGTGTCAAAATTTTTGTGTAAAATAAAATCCACCAAATCCATGAATATTTAAGGATGATTAGAATTTTAGAACAACCTCACTAAAAAATAATTTTTATTTCAGCTCCAAAAATTAATCTTTAGAATATTTTAGTCCCTCGTTCTCAATTTTTTATATCCTTGTCACAACTCAGGTATCGGAAACCAACTTTACCAATTGAGTTAATCAAATAAATCATCGATATGAGGAAAAATATATTTATTTTTAGTAGTTACTTGGTTCAAATTTGGATAATTATTTCATTATCATGGACTTGTATTAGTATTACAAGAAAATAGAATTTGTGTTTCCTTTGAAAAATCACTATCTCCAATTCGTCAACCTACACTTCTAATTCTTTAATTTCAAATTTTCTCATACAATATTGTGGAAATGAAATTGTAAATTTCTTAGGAACCAAATAAATATAAAATTTGAAATATATCTTCACCATGGCCATTAATCTAGGTTGATACTTTGACTCTACCACTCTTAAAAAAACCCATCCATTTGAAAAGATAAAGATCTAAGATATCAAATGATATAGTCATCTTAGTTTTCATTAAGTTATTACACACCTTATAAAGTGAATAAATTTACATCTATTGAGATAAATGAAAATATATGATTATGATAATCAATATAATCCTTATATCTCACTAAAAAGATTATTTTTAATATAATGTCAAAACATTCCCATGAAATTGGGACAATTCTTATCATAATTTAGCAAGTTGGACATTTAAATTACCATTAAATTAGTTCTCCAAAGGCTGTATCAATGTTTATATAAAAAGGAATTAATTCCATAAGAAATTATAGTTTATTCACAAATCATGTATATTTAAATTAATGAATGTTCCATCTATATTATCAATACACTGACCATAACTTCCAAAAAATATAATCTGATTCCATTTTGTAATGCCTCAAACTAAATACCCACTTTGATATCTCATGGTATTAATTGTTATCTTTTAGAGATTAGGGATTCCACTTGGGGACTTATGGAAGCTTCGATTGGATATTGGGTTAGATATCATGTTTGAGGAATTATAAAAATGCATATATCATTTTTAACTACACTAATAAAAATTTAGGAATTTCCATCTAAAAAAAATCAGATGGCTTCCAATTGTCTCTATCTAATTAATAAATCTAAATTTTTCCTTGATCCACCCATTACACCCCCTCTCACCCCTAATTATTCCCTATATAGTTCCCCATCGACAGTCATATCCTCTCACATCTACTCTCCCTACACAGATCTTCTCCCCATTTATCACCCCACTGATAGATCCTCTCCCAACACCATTCCCCATAAAAATATTCTCAAACATCCCATAAGTGATTTATCCACTATTGTTGAGTGATTCCCCTATCACCGCTATATTCTTTTTATTCTCACCTATGGTTAGTGTATCATTCTCCCAACACTCACTCATGGATCCCCCCCCCCACCACCACCACTTTCCATATCTATATAGTCATCATTATTCTATTATCCCTCTTAGGGATTGAACATTATTCCATTACACATCAAACCAACATTATTTCGGATATTTTCACCATTAATTGGGATTTTTTTTGGTAAATTTTAAAAAAAATAGCGTGAAAACTTAAATCTCCTCCTAAAACATTTCTCTCTTTGATAAATTGATTAATTTTAAGAAATTAAGGTTTTGTGGGTAATTGGGATTTAGGGTGGTTAAAATATTGAAATTACCTTATTTTGACGCATATCCTTGGATTCACTATCAAGTTTTAATAATTTTCTGTATTAATTTAGTTTTGGAATTCTAAGATACTTGTTTGAAATTGAACGTGAAATTCTTAAATGTAAATATGTATCGGTTCATAGTTTTGAATTTCATTGGTTTTTATGTATTGAAATTGATTATTCATCATTTTATTATCAATAAATGAATAGTTTACATAGGTCTAATTTTTTACCCTGTTATTATGATTAGAATTATGCATTACATTTAAACTTGTTAAATTGAAATAAATTTTATAGTAAAATATTTAAATAAAAAATATATTTTTATTACTATAAAATTATAGTTATAATATATTTATTAGTTTAATATATATTATGAAAATAAAATAAAAATATATATATATTTTTTATAACTATTACAAATAGATAATTTTTTATAATGTTTTTTTAATAAATTGAAAATGGTTTCTTAATCAATTAATATTGTTTTGACTCCTTTCTTGATGAATTATTGTGATATATATATATATATATATATATTCATATTTAAACATAAGTGTAAATATATTAATCTTTAAAAATATATTAGTCAGATATATATTACTTAAAAATATATTATTAAAATATATATATTTAAAATTACATTTAATTTACTCATTAAAATGGTTATTTTCATTAATCAATATTTTTCATGATTATTTTTTTCTCAAAAAAATCATATGTTATATTTTTTATTATGGTATAATGGTTTGAGTTATTTTTTATCTATTAAAAATAATGAATAAATCGATTATAATTTTTTATAATAATACCTAGTGGATATTTTTTATGAAAAATAAAACAAATCGGTATACATAATGTCATTAATTTCCTTTTCTTAAATATTATATTTTCATATATATTATTTTATTTTTATTTTATTGGAATGTAAATTTAAAAATTATTTTTTATATTTCTATTGTTTTTTTTTAAAGATACATATATAGAAAAGAACCGGATTAATTTACCAAAATATATTTTTTTCTGAATATTTCTAGGGGATTTAAAAATTTATTTATTTCACGAGGGGATTTCAAAGTGATTTGATTAATTATACATGCGGAAAATTTGAAAATAAATTTCTACTAGAAGTTGATACCTTTCAGGAACATCAATTTCTGAATGGGTTTTTAAAAAACTATATGGAATGTACATGTCATGGGGAATATTTTGTTCCCTATCGTATATCAGAAAGTATTTAGATGGATGTTGATCCAATAAAAGTTGGTCTAATGAACATAAGTCTTAATGACATGTTATGTTTATTTCAACCTGAAGAGAGTAAAATATATAAGGATAAAATTAGAGGGAGTGTTCCACATTCTAGTATATATTGATGATCATTTCAATTCATCTAAATTATTGATGATGAATGTACTGAATTATATATTGAATATGATAACCCATATCTTTTATACACTTTATTTTATAATTTATTACTTAAATATACACTTAGTACAACCCCAGAATATCATGAGACCATGTGTATTATGCAAATTAGGTACATAACATTAATCTTTATTGGGGATGAAACATCATTATTTGAAACTTCCTTAGCATGCTCCTAAAATTCCATCATTCATCAAAAACTGCACAGGATAACCAATGAACATAAATAAGAAATAGGTGAGCTATAAATAATAGTAAATAAATAATCAAATAATAGCATTAGGTAAAGAAATACATTTGATCCTAGAGGCATATCATGGTAATATAAGAGGTGATAGAATCATAATATTGAATAATGAGGCATGGTATAACATGATAACATAAAAGGAAACATCGGAATGTGGAGACAAAATAAAACATGACATCATAAACATCAGTGAAGGATAAATACCAAGATAAAACAACATATTGTTTTTAGGATAACCTCATGTGCAATATATAGGGCATCTCATGAGATAAAAACATTAACAAATGCATTGGAGGGCTATAAAATTTTGAGCCCACCCGTCACTTTCATATCATGTACTTGCATAAGTATGCCACATAGATCATACAGTATAAAGATGTATTTAATAAATTTTATACTCATTATTAAGGAGTGTGGGTTAATTACGGGTAAATCCTAAATCAATTAAGGATTGGTACAACTAGGTAAATACACTTGAGTGGAAATTTAGATGGGTATTAAATTTTTAAATTTTGGAATGGAAAATCGTAGTATGATTTTGGAAACATAACAGGTGTACAAAAATTTTTATATAAGGGGTGAATAAGGCAAAAATGGGTCTCTATTTACTTGAGAATAATAAGGATAGTAATATGTATTTGTAAAAACATATCCATAATTGAAAAATTTAAAATAAAATGTCATTATATAAAGAAGGTTCCTGAATAAAGAGGAGGAGATGATACATTGTAAGAACCCAGTTCTTCTTCGTGAGGTATGGGTTTCTTCTTTTCCTTTTTGATTAAGTGTTTTTCAAAAAATAAGGAAAATGGGACAAAATCCAAAATTTTGTGACTACACATTGTGTAATTTTCTACACGCCTTGTACTTTGGCCCTGTGGGATGGGTACATAGGGCGTGTAGGCATGTCGGCAGTGAAGGGTGTAAATACTGACTACACGCCGTGTATAGGTTATTTACATGTCATGTATTCAGTCGGCAGATGAATAGTAAGGTGGTGGAGGCAACCTCTAGTGGAGCAACAGTACACACTGTGTAATCCGGAATACACGCCATGTACTCATGTCGACAATTGAACAGTTAGGTGGTGAAAAAGTAGCCTCTAGAGGAACAGTTAAATGAGAAAAGTACATGTTATGTACTTGAGAGTACACACCGTGTAGTTTGTTTTTTTTTTCTTAAAATTGGTAGTATCCTCCTCTGTTCATAGAGGAATCTTAGAACGCTGAAAGAGAGAAGGAGAGACGGTCTGAGCTTGGAGGATCTCCCGACCGCACACCGGGAACCTAATTCCTACGTCATCGATCTCCTTGGAATCCCACAGGTGATTTCTTCCTCCTCCTTGGGTGTTTCGTACCAATTATTTCCCGAGGGAAAGTTATTTGAGTTTGAACAGGATTATGTTCATCTCATATCTGCACCGTTCTCATTTGTTTCAGGAGGCGTCGTTCATGTATATCGATCAGGGGTGATCGAGGTAGGTGGTCTGGTGTTTAAATTCCAATTGTTGTGTGTTTTTTTGTACTGTTGTGCTACAAACCCATGTTTTTGGTGTCTTATGGATGAGACCTTTGCTAAAAAGATATCTAAAATTGTATAGATATTCTAATGACAAGTTTAAACTGTTGTTTGGGATCACTGCTTGGATCCAAGACCACCCCGGGGGTGCGTTCCTCTGTTTAGCAGTTTTGATAGGATACCCTAGGGTATTCTATGATTATATTGTGCATTTCTTTTCTTGAGGGAAAGTGTATATAAATTATTGGTTTATGCTTTGGGCTTGTCCCGGTTCCTTTAGCCTATGGGTGGTGTTTATTATCATGTGGGAAGTGTTTGGCTTAGCCTGAGGGTAGTGTTTTGTTTAGCCTGTGGGCAACCTTTCTTTGCCCGTGGGTAGTAGATTCTGTTCCTATGGGTGACACTTCGTACGCATGTGGACAATAAACATTATTCATGTGGTCGGACACCTGTGGGTTTTGATTCTGGTTACCTGAGGGTAAGGATGGTATGTATGAGGACAGTGTTATCATAAATATTCACCATGGTGTTTTAATATGTTATACATGTGAAGTTAAAGAACGTGCTTGGCATGGTTAAATGAATATTACATGGAAATGTAACTGGTATAGTTAGTTACTTTTGAGTACTTCATAGTTTATTGCACTTACTATTGCACACTAATGTTGCACATTTTCACTGACAGTTGGGCATCAGCCTTTGGTGGGTGCCTACTGGGATTCATTTCTCACACCCTATTTGGGTCATGTCTTTGGCCCAAACAGAATATATTAATGCAGGTGTCGATAGGGGAAAGGTTCCCTATATAGGTACATGATTGCTGCAGAGGCATAGGAGAGCATGGGACCGAGCTTAGGCTTACGATGTTGTTGTGTTATATTTATTATTCTTTGTTTTGTTGGTTGTACCTAGTACTTGAGTTGTATTGTATTGTATTGCAGTGTATCCTATTCTGGATGCTTTCATAGAGTTAGTGACATGCTGCATCATTATATATATATATGACAGCTAGTTATCGTTTGTCCATTTCAGTTGTATATTGTTTACTGCTTCTATTGTTGTATGTTTTTATATTTTATTCCGTTGTGCTACACTTTTACAAATGAGGGTATAGTTTTCCAACTATCAGTCCTTGGTCCTTTCTTCTAGTCGGAAACCTCTGGCGTTTGGGGAAATGTGCTTGATGTCATGTGACCAACCGGGTTTGGGGCACCCGTTGAGTGGCACCCAGATCTGGGACATTACAAAGTGGTATCAAAGGGGTTCTTTTCTTTGAATTAATATTTGGAGCCTTAGTCAGAGATAGGATGGAAATTGTGGTTGGTAATAAATTGTGCTCGGGATTAGCTAACCCGTGTACAGGGAAAATCCAATTTACCTCGTGTTGCAATTTTTTCTAATTTTTTAATTTTATAATTGATTTGATTTTCACCGTTGGGTGACCCACTTGATGTGTACTATTAATATTTTTAAACTTGGGTTATATTTAGTTGCAACCCAATGATATGAGGGTATTCCATCTCATACATCATTTAGGAACATGCTATAAATCACATATCATACATTCTTTCCATGCCATGTAGGTGCATTATAAATTTCATGTTGTTGTGATAGTAGATGTGCTAGAAAATCATGTTGTTGTGATAGCTGCTTTGATAAATACCTGTTATTTGATAGGGTATGGTTGGGTGAGGTTTTGATAGAATGAACGACAAACTTTGGTTTTTGGGGAGTATATGCCCTCACTGATCGGAATTTGGTGGATCATTAATGTGTTTTCCTTATTATAACATATATAAGATTCCAAACCTTGATTCAAGGGGATTATGGGACCTCATGGATCGAAATTTGGCACTTAGGTGTTTTCCCGTGTTTTTTGGGTTCAGGAGTAGTTTCTGAGGCTTACTGTCTGTAAAACCCAGCATACACGCCGTGTAGTTCTATGGACACATGTCGTGTGTTATTCTGTTCGAGAATAAATAAAAACTTTTTGAGTACACGTTGTTCACCCTCAGTACACGTCGTGTAGTATCTTCCCATGTCATAGGTCGTGTGGGCGGGGACACGAGGTAGAAAATGGATTGGGTAAACACACCATGTATCGGTTGTACGTGATGTGTAGTGTTAACCCGAAGTCTGCCCATGTAACTAACAACACGGATGTAGGAAACCTTAAGACATACATGTTGTGTTTACCTTGAACGCACCGTGTAGTCTGACCCAGGCACCCAACTGTGTCACTAACAACACAGGTCAGTGTTATCTTTCCTAGTACACACCATTTCTTCTTGGCACAGGCCGTGTAGTGTCATCCATGTAGCTGACCATATAGTGAGAAACACAGGTCGGTCTTGGGTTTCATTGAACATGTTGTGTCTTTTTAGAACACGTCGTGTAGTATAACCTGGGTACACAGGCCGTGTCACGAACAACACGGGCCGGTGAAAGCTTGTAAAGTACACGTTGTGTACCTATGGGACACACCGTGTAGTTGTGTTTTAGAAGAGTTGTGTGGCTTAGCCATGTCAAAGGACTCGGGCAGGGAAGTAGGATTCAAGTACACGTCGTGTATTCAGAAGACACGTCGTGTGTTTGGGGTGTTACACGACCATTTTTAGCTGGATTACATGCCCATGTGGATGTCTTGTGAGGACACACCGTGTAGTATTTATACACACCATTTAGTCATGTTTTGTAAATATTGAATGCTTCTTTTCTCATGTTCCCTTCTTGGTCACCTCGTTTTTGGTCTTTGATAATCTTGATCTATGGTGTGCTTTGACCTTGTAGAGTCATGTCACCGAGACGATCACCGGTTGTTCGCTAGGAGAGCAGCAATGATTTTACTCTAGAGATGGTGGGCCACAGGACACCAATTGATCGTCCAGTAGTGCCATATGCCACACCATCCATTGTACCAGACATAGGCATGAATGCGCAATTCTGTGTAGGATTTCTACGGTTCATGTAGACCTTCCAGGGAGCAACGCAGGCCGCCACATATATGGCAAAGCTAACTCGTATCTTCCAGTAGCATCATCCGCCTATGTTTTCAGGGGATGGAAAACCACAGGATTTGGAGTCTTGGTTGGGTTCTATGCAGACTATTTTCGAGCATCTGGAGACACCTCTAGGGCGGAGGGTCAAGCTCACTACATACAAGCTATGTGATTCACCCAAGAAGTGGTGGGATGTTACCACCCAGTCTGAGCATCACCGTGATAAGTCATGGGACGATTTTTAGGTAGTCTTCTATGACTTCTTCTTCCCAGAGACACTAAGGGAAGATCGAGATCGAGAGTTCATGAATCTGCAGCAAGGCGCCATGTCATTGATGGATTATTCTGCTCGCTTCACCGAGCTTCAGCATTTTTCACCCATTCTGGTGGGTGATGAGGCGTTCAGGGCTCGACACTTTGATGATGGTCTTCGGTATGACATCCGAGCACTGGTGAACATTTTCTAGTTTCCCACAGTACACGCCATTGTATACCAGGCACTGATTACTAAGAGGAATCTGCGGGAAGCTAGTGGTGTGGGTCAGGGCAGTTCAGCACCAGTTTCTGGTACTATTTCTACTGGTAAGAGGAAGAGCCAGATGGATTTCTCTCACCGTGGCAGTACTAGGTGGAGTAATTCGCCAGGTGTCCAGTTCATGTGCTACTAGTGTGGGAAAGAGGGGCATAAGAGACCTTAGTGTCCTCAATACCCAGTGGAGTGCTGAGCTTGCGGCAGGATGGGTCATCTGCAGTGCTTTTGTAGGGCATTTCCACCAGTGGCTAGTGAGAGGGGTTCTGTGCAGACTCCGCGTGCGGGATCAAGACGAGTATCTTCTTACTAATTAGGGAATTGGGATACGTTGGGACGTACAGGAAGAGGTGGTGGTCGTGGTCGTGGTAGCCAGACACTAGGATCTCATAGACAGTAGGGTGGGTCAGCTCAGGGTAGCCAGGTTGTGTCACAGGGCCGTGACACTGGGCAGGCATATGCAGTGCAACATACCCAACAAGAGAAGGATCATGGACCTTCCACTGTCAGAGGTACTATTCGAGTTACTTTTTTTTGTCTTTTGTACTTTTCAATACGGATTCTACACATAGATTTATATATGTGCCCATTGTGGAGAGCCTTGGGCTCTGTGTTTCCTTTACTTTAGATATTATGATGTTATACACTCCATTGGGTACTGGAATGTCTAGTGTGCATTAGTGCAGGGAGTGCCCCATAGAGGTTGGTGGGTGTTACTTTATATGGGACCTCTTTGTCTTAGAGATTATGACCTATGATGTCATTGTCAGGATGGACTAGTTAGTACCCTTTTGATCCTTTTTGGATTGCTATTGTTGAAGGGTGAGTTTTTCATCACCAAAGGGCAGAGAGTTTCTATACAAGGGAGAATGGGATGTCCAGGCGAGCCGAGCTGGACCCGATCATCATGGGAGAGGTGGTGTGACAGCCCAGATAGCGAGTTTTATCTGGATGAACAGGGAACCTGTCATAAGTATTTTTCTCTTGTGTTTGATTGTTTCAGCGATGTATTTCCGGACGACTTCTCAGGTCTACCTCTGGAGCGAGAGGTGTATTTCTCTATTTATCTTGTGCCAGGAGTGGAACATGTGTCTATTCCTCCTTATAGGATGGCTACAAATGAGTTGTCGAAGCTCAATAGGTAGTTAGAGGAGTTACAGGAAAAGGGTTTCATCTGACCCATAACTTCTCCATGCAGTTCGCCGGTCCTCTTTGAGAAGAAGGCAGACGGTACCCTCAGACTCTGTGTGGACTGTCAAAAACTGAACCAGTTGACGGTCAAGAACCGATATCCCCTACCGAGGATTGATGGTCTTTTTGATCAACATCAAGGTGCGTGAGTGTTCTATAAGATTTACTTGAGATTCAGATATAATCAGTTATGCGTTAGACCATCGGACATACCGCTTAGAGCTTTTCGAAGCAGATATGGTCTATACTTTTACTTGGTTATGCCGTTTGGACTCCTGAACATGCCAGCAGTTTTCATGGCTTTGATGAATCTTGTCTTCCATCCTTATCTTGATTCATTTGTGGTAGTCTTTGTGGAAAATATCTTGGTTTACTCTCACACTTGACACGACCATGCTACCCATATTGAGATCGTACTGAGTACACTGAGAGAGCATCAGCTATATGTTAAGCTCTCAAAGTGCCACTGTTGAATGGACCAAATTCACTTCCTAGGTCATATTATCTCAAAGGTAGGAGTTGCAGTATACCCAGAGAAGGTGAGAGCAGTAGTTTAATAGGAGTATCCAAATAACGTGTTTGAGATACGGAGTTTCTTAGGTTAGGTTGGTTACTATATGCATTTTATACAGGACTTCTCCCACTTAACAGTGCCATTGACAGGTTTGACTAAGAAGGGTGTGAAGTTTTTTGGTCAGAATCTTGCGAGATAGCCTTCCAGGAGATGAAGGTAAGGTTGATATCAGCACCAGTCCTGATACTTTCAGATAAAGGGAAGAGTTATACAGTTTATTGTGATGCATCAGGGATTGGGCTGGGAGGAGTGTTGATGCAGGGTGATCAGATTGTCGCGTATGGGTCTCGGCAGTTGAGGTCACATGAGAGGAATTAGCCGACGCATGATCTCGAGTTTGCTGCATGTGTTCATGCGTTACGCTGTTGGAGACATTATCTTTTGGGAGAACATTTTTTGGTGTTCATAGACCACAAAAGTTTCAAATATATCTTTACCCAGCGTGACTTGAATTTGAGACAGCGAAGGTGGTTTGAATATCTTCAGTCCTTCAACTTTGAGCTTTCATATACACCAGGTAAGGGTAATGTAGTTGCTGATGCACTGAGTAAGAAGACTCAGATACAGGTAGTTCATGAGGCCAGTGGTGAGTGGAAGCTTATGGATTTTTTCTCTGAGATGCATTTGTAAGTGCATGATAGTTAGGGTAAAACCTATATTTCTTCCTTAGTTGTGACTTTTACCCTCCTGGATAGAGTGAGAATGAGACAGCTATCTGATTCAGAAGGCCTAGTTCTATAGAATTTGGTGGAAAGTGAGGACCCTCCTCCTGGATGGACGATAGGAGATGATGAGGTACTGCGTTTCTATGGACGAGTGTGGGTTTCAGGGGATATATGTGAGGAGCTCATGCGGGACTTTCATGCTTCATCTTGGGCAGTTTATCCTGGAATCACCAAGATGTACCGTGACATAAGACATCAGTATTGGTGGACATGAATAAAGAGAGATGTAGCAAGTTTTGTTACGAGATGTTCCACCAGTCAGTAGGTGAAGGCAGAGCATCAGAGGTCAACGAGACTATTACAGCAGTTACCCATTATGGAATGGAAATGGGATGATGTTGCGATGGATTTTGTGGCCGGTTTGTCGAGGTCACCTCGAGGCAGTGATATTGTGTGGGTTGTTATAGACAGACTTACCAAGGTAGCTCACTTTTTTCCAATCAAGGAGACTTTTGGTGTTGACGAGCTCGGGAAGTTATATATCTGAGAGGTAGTACTCCTTCATGGGTTCCCCCGTTCTATCATCTCTGATAGGGACTCCCATTTTATGTCTTGTTTCTGGAAGAGTTTTCAGAGAGAATTGGGTACACAGGTGCTTCTGAGCACAGCTTACCATCCTCAGACCGATGGCCAGTCAGAGTGTATGATATAGGTGCTTGAGGACATGTTGCGTGCATGCATCCTGGACTTTGGGGGATCTTGGGAGAATCACATAACCCTGGTCGAGTTTTCCTATAATAATACTTTTTAGGAAACTATTTAGATGGAACCTTACAAGGATTTATATGGTAGGCCATGCCGATCACCTTTGTCCTGGATGGAGGCAGGTGAGGTAGCTTTACTTGGGACAAGTCTCGTGCAGGAGACTACTGAGTAGTTCCAGTTGATTCAAAAGCATATGGTGACTGCACAGTCTTGTCAGAAATCTTATGTTTATCACCGCAGACAACCCTTAGAGTTTGTGGTCAGGGATTAGGTTTTCTTGTGTGTCTCGTCGATGTTGGGACACATGCAGATAATGAGATAGGGTAAACTTTCACTGAGGTATGTGGGGCCATTTGAGATTCTGAAGAGAGTCAGTCCAGTTGCCTATCAGTTGCAGTTACCACAGAGGTATCGGGCCATGCATGACATCTTCCGTGTATCTCAGCTACACCGTTATCACTCAGACCCTTCTCAATTTTTTTCATCCCGAGGAGGTTGAGCTACAGATCGATGAATCCTTTGAAGAGAATCTGATTCGTATTGTTGATAGAAGCATGAAGGTTCTCCGAGTCCGGTCAGTTCCTCTCGTTCGGGTGTTATGGCAACATGCCCGAGTGTAGGACGAAACCAGGGAACTGGAGACCGACGTATGTACTCAGTGGCTGGAGTTGTTCACATCTTTATCTTTTCCACCATTGGAAGGGAAATTTGGGGAAGAATTTCTTTAAGGGGGATGTTTGTAAGAACCCGGTTCTTCTTCTTAAGGTATGGGTTTCTTATTTTCCTTTTTTCTTAAATGTTTTTTAGAAAATAAGGAAAATTTGGAAAAATCTCAAATTTTGTGACTACATGCCATGTACTTTTCCACACACTGTGTACTTTGGCCATGTGGGATTGGTACACAGGGCGTGTAGGCATGTCGGCAATAAAGGGTGTAAAAACTGACTACATGTCATGTATAAGGTATTTACACACTGTGTATTCAGTCAGTAGGTAAATAGTAAGGCGGTGGAGGCAGCCGCCAGCGGAGTGACAGTACACGTCATGTAATCAGGAATACACATCGTGTACTCATGTCAACAAGTGAATAGTTCGACGGTGAAAAATTAGCCGCCAGAGGAACAATTAATTGAGAAAAGTACATGTCGTGTACTTGAGAGTACATGCTATGTAGTTTTTTTGTTTTCTTGCTTAAAAAGGGCAGTAGCCTCCTCTGTTCACAGAGGAAGCTTAGAATGCCAGAGGAGTGCAGGAGAGACGGTCAGAGCGTGGAGGATCTCTATACCGCACACTGGGAACCCGATTCCTACGTCGTTGATCTCCTTAGAACCGCATGGGTGATTTCTTCCTCCTCCCTGTGTGTTTCTTACCAATTATTTTTTGAGGGGAAGTTATTTGATTTTGAATGGGATTATGTTCATCCCAGATCTGTGTCATTCTCTTTTGTTTCAAGAGTCGTCGTTCACGTATACCGATCATGGGTGATCGAGGTTGGTGGTCTGGTGTTTAAATTCCAAATGTTGTGTGTTTTGGTGTACAATTGTGCTACGAACCCATGTTTGGGGTGTCGTATGGCTGAGGCCTTTTCTGAAAAGATATATAGAATTGTATAGATAAGCTAATGAAAAGTTTAAATTGTTGTCTGGGATCACTGCTTGGATCTAGGACCACCCCGGGGGTGCGTTTCTTTGTTTATCCATTTAGCTAGGATACCCGAGGGTATTCCATGATTATATTGTGAATTTATTTTCTTGAGATAAATTGTATATAAATTGTTGGTTTATGCTTTGGGCTCGGCCCGGTTCCTTTAGCCTGTGGGCGGTGTTTATTACTCTGGGGGAAGTGTTTTTCTTAGCCTAAGGTAAGTGTTTATTTTAGCATGTGGGAAACCTTTCTGTGCCCATGGAAACTATATTCTGTGCCTATGGGCGATACTTCATAAGCATGTGGTCAATATTTGTTATTCCTGTGGGTCAACACCTGTGGGTTTCGATTCTGGTTACCTGAGGGTAAGGATGGTATGTCTGAGGACAGTGTTATCATAAATATTCACCATGGTGTTTTCATATGTTATACCTGCCAAGTTAAATAATGGGCTTGTCATGGTTAAATGAATATTTAAATGGAAATGTAACTGGTATAGTTAGTTACTTTGGAGTACTTGTTAGTTTATTGCATTTTACTACAGTACACTATTGCTGCACAATTTCACTGACAGTTGGGCACGGGCCTTTGGAGGGTGCCTACAGGGATTCATTTCTCACACCCTATTTGGGTCATGTCTTCAGCCCAAACAGACTATATTGCTACGGGTGTCGAAAGGGGAAAGGTTCCCTATATGGATACATGATTTTTGCAGAGGCATAGGAGAGCATGGGACCGAGCTTAGGCTTGTGATGCTGCTGTATTCTGTTTACTCTGCTTTGTTTTATTGGTTGTACCTAGTACTTGAGTTGTATTGTATTTTTTTGTAGTGTATCATGTTTTGGCTACTTTCATAGAGTTAGTGGAATGCTTCATCTTTATATATATATGATTGTTGGTTCTCTTTTGTCCATTTCAGTTGTATATTCTTTACTTCTTCCGTTGTTATATGTTTTTATATTTTATTCCGTTGTGCTACACTTTGACAAATGAGGGAATAGTTTCCCCACAATCAGTCCTTGGCCCTCGCTGCTAGTTGAAAGCCTCTGGCGTTTGGGGAAATGTGCTTGAGTTCATGTTACCAACTGGGTTCAGGGCACCCGTTGAGTGGCACCCGGATCCGGGACGTTACATACATTTTCGTGAGAGGGTTCTTCTAAAAGATCATGAGGATATTCTTAAGAGATTGTTAGAACCTTGGAAGATCTATATAAAGGTAAGTTAAGAATAAATTAATGATCTAAGAGTTTTGAGTGAAGTGGAATGGGAGGTTAGTATGGGATTATATAGAAAAAGAGAGGATAATTATTTATTAATTTGAAAACTATTCTTTTGGACTCTATATGGTAATGTTATAAAAAACACAAAACTTCCCAAGTTTTTTGCCCATATTTGCTTTCAAATAAGATTTTTTTTTATTAATTTTTAAGGATTTGAACTGAACACATTAAAATAAAGTCCTTGGTGATGTGGAAGTGAGTCTGTGTATAATGAATTGATTTAAAACCCTTAAAATATAATATAGGTTTTGAAGGATTCATTAAGGGTTTATAAAATTAATTAAATAACTTAAAAATAACATAATGTAAAATGTGAGACAAATTTTTTTTCATGGATACCTTTTATTGCATATATTACATCACTTTTGGGTTATTATGATTTCATAATACACGTAATATATTTATACAATATTTAATTTTTACCCAAAAACTAAACTGTCTCAGAAAATTAAGAAAAAATAAAAATTTGATAATATCAACATATTTATTTCAAAAATAATATTATTTTTATCAAAATAATACTCTAAATATGATAATTTAAACATTTAAATCAAAAATATTTTTTATTGATAAATATTGGTTTTTCTGATAACAATAGTTTTCTGGACCTTATAAAAATTATATTTGACTTTCTAAAATTGTATTATCATTTATTTTTAATAAATATTATTTAATAATAATATTTTATTAAAATATAATTTATTTTAATAAAAACAATTCATCAAAATAATTACTTTATATAAACTATGTATTTTCCAAAAAATACAATTTTTGTTTCGTCTTGTAAAAATCTAGTTTTTATAAAACTCTTTATTAAATAATTTAAAAATAATATTAAAAATGGACAGATATAATAATTTTTTTAAAATTTAAATAAAAAAACTAATATCGTTAGGGTCTAGATACATAACCCTTTATTACCCTAGTAAATTCCTTAAGGGTAAGTTGTGTGATGGTAAGATTTTCATGGGGTGGTTTGGAGAACATGGGGGCTATGATTTAGATGAGCTTGAACTTCTCCCGTAAATGGTTTCAGTGGTGCTTTAGTTGTTCGATATTAACTTGGGATTGGTCAATGGAAAATCCCAGTGATATCCCCCCCCCCATATGCTCTGGAAAATGGGCTTCATAGGGGACAATCCTACTTGTTGAGGCCATATATTCCTTTGTCTGTGTCAATATGAATTTAACATAAACCTTAATATACAAATATTAATTTTCCCTTTATAAAGGATATATTATCAATGGTTATGATTCTTAATAGTAATTATAATTTGAATTCCCATATAATAGTCCCAAATAACTGAATTAGTTCATTTTTGTTTTCTATAACTTCATTTCTTAATAGGAAATTTACTCATTTGAAAATAGAATTCCATTTATAAATGATCAGGTCATTAAATTGGATGAATAAGATTCAATAAATTTTCATTTATCATCAAACTATTGAATTTTAATACCATGAACCAATGCATATCCACCTCCTTAAATAATTCACTGGCACTATTGTAGAAGTTACTTCATATTAGAGTGAATATTTTAGAGTCACGCTAAAAAACTAGCAAGTTGATATATAACATTGGTTTCATATATGAGTCCTTTTATTTTTTCCATAAAAACTTTAAATTTTTAAGAAAAGATAATTTTTAGCTCAGTGATTGTATGGTATACTACTAATTTGGATATAAGGATATATAGATTATTCAAGGTTGTTGGATTCTTTCTAGTAGGGTATTAAACTATAGAAAAAAGGTCACCACTTAGAAGATACATTACATCCCACAAGAACTGAGTTTTAAGAGATTTTTTATGTCATATAACATTATTAAATTGATGATGTGAAATTCATATAAAAATGAGGTTTATAAGTTAACTCGCCGAATAGATACTTTGACCTAGAATGAGGCACCCCAAACTCACACTCTAAGGTTTAGTGATGAAAAGACAATATTTTATAAACTAGATTCAATACTAAGTGAGATGACCCAATATAAACTTACATAAATTTTGATAATTTTAAATTTTCATCTCACAATAATCACACCACCCCAGAACCCGAAGGTTTATCATCTTTAGAGACTAGCTCATGAAAATATTATTAAGAACATTTCTCCATAATTTCACAATATTATATCCCCTTATGAACATCTCCTTAGATATACTTATCTTCATAACCTAGGAAAAATGGAATGAAAAAATGGGTGATCTAAAATGATTAGTAAGAGAAAAACTTATCATCTTGTCATGAGGGGTTATATCATAAGAATGAGAAAACATGATCAAGAGATAAGTTTTTGATTAAATGAACATGAACCAAAAATATTTTTTCATATAATATAAGAACATGTAATATAAAATTTTTAAACATATACCAAGGAATAAGTGAGTGGGTTCATGAGAAAAAACTCAGATTGAAAGGGCATAATAAAGGTATATAACATAGAAATTTGGAAACAAGAATCTACATAGTAAATCATATAATTGTGAACATATCCATTAAAAATTTTGAAAATGAATATTATTTTTTATCATAGATCACCACACTTACACTCACACATAGTATTTTTGATCATTTCTAATCACAGTTACACTCACTCACTTTATTTTTTAGCGTAGTTAACCATGATTATACACATTCACAGCCTTTGTGAACATATTTAACCACAATTACACTCATGAAAAATATATTTGTGCATAAATATCCACACTTACACTCATGTTTTGCCTTTATAATCATATCAATCTTCACATAAACTCATGAGCAGTCTCTATGAGCATAGATAATCATAATTACACTCATGCATAGTCTTTTTGAGCATAGATAACCACACTTACACTCGTGAAATTTTTTTTGATAATATCTTAATGAAATTACACTCATATATAGTATTTTTGATAATAGATGTCCATAATTACACCCACACAAAATCTTGTGATGATTTATTAACATTAAATACACTCAACTACAATCTTGTGAGAATAGATTAACCATAATTACACTGATGAGAAAAATCATTATCTCATGAGATATAAAATACACAATGTATTTTATGGAGATATAGGGCCAAACCCATAATTTTAATAATTATTTTTAAATATGTTTTCCATTCAAATGTGAAAACATTCATATTTCAAACATCACTTAATAAATCTATGCAAAAGAAATGGGTTATAAGAAAACATCACTCGAAAATTTCATATTTCATCCAAAGAATGAAGGTGTGTTGTGGCATAATATCATATATCTAATAAATCTTAAAAAACTTTGAATCATGTTGTAAGAGATGGAAAAAAACCTCTATAATAAGAACAATTAAAATGATACCACATAAGATGTGATGAATAATTAGATTGGTTGATACCTTAAGTTAAATCCCCCAAAATAAAAATATTATAATAGAGTTTATAGGGTGATTCATGAAAAGTATTTTCCAAGAAATTAAATAATTTTGTGATAAATAGAAAAATGTAAGAAAAACCATTAAACTGTATTTAGAAGAAAAAAAATAACATTATTATAAAAAGTGAAGATATGGGTCAAATTCAAAAGTCATTTTTGAAAATTTTAAGTGAGAACATTTGAAAAATTTTATTTTTAGAAAAATATTCAACAATGGATCCTTGAAAAATAAAAAAGGTTATCCAAAGAAAATGTGGTGTGGAATAAAAATAATATAATCATGGAAGGAAAACGTTTAATATTTAAAAATACCTTTATTAAAACCCACATATTAAAAAAAATAAAAAAATTCATTTTTAAAGGAGGTAATGGGTAATATAAAGATCACATGAGAGTATAAATATTTGAAAATGAGAGTCTTTTTCAAATAAATAATACTTATAGAAAATAAAAAATAGTCATTAAAGAGGATAGGAATTATTCTTAACAATGTTATACCTTTATATGAAAGAAATTCATAAAAGAAGAAACATTGAATTAAAAATGTATTCTTCCCCAAATAAAAGTAGAAATTTTCATATATTAAAATCTTAGTTGGGAATAAACCAAGCATGTAAGAAATAAGTTCAAGAGCAAGGATTATAACACAATGAAAGGTATTTGAGTTAATAAAAACCCTTACAGTTTTAGTAACTTTTAAATTGAAATACCTTGAAAAAGTAAAATTTTATATATTATTAAATCCCTTGAGTATCATGAAAGTTATGAAAATTGAATTTTTAGGGTAATATATACATCACAAATAATTAAACAAGCAGTGAATATGGCATATGTCTCAAATAAAAAAATTGAGATGAGAAAATTTTAACATAACTCCAATCTTATTTGAATGAACTATAAACTCCTATATAATAATCATAAATATCATATTAAATTATTTTATAAAATTATTCATATCTATAAACTTTTATGATCTCTAATTCTAATCATTTGTTAGTTACTTATCGTTTATTTTTATCCTTGTATGTTTGTAATTTTCTATTTTTTTACACATGTTTTGTAATGACGACATAAAACACCATTCTTTGATACAAAGTACATCTTTCCTTGTTTATAAAATAAATTTAAATAATAATTTTTTAATTATTTTTGAATCTCCATGTTCATTTTTTGGAAACTATGGGCATGTTTTGAGAAAATGGGATCCATGACGAGCTAGTTTTGGGTAATTTACTGATAATAATGGATTACTTTATAATGATCACTAATATTTGTGGAATCCTTTCATAACCACATTCATGATATATATTAATTATTAATATCAAATTATTTTCACCTGTTATGGGATTCCCCTAAATTTTTTGTGAATGTTTAAGCATGACTACACAATCCCCACCTCAGGCCACTACTCTTTTCTTAGATGGTTTTCAATGGGGTTTATTCATGGAACTGAAAACACCCAATGATTTCAAAATAAGGTAAGATATATGGGCCTAATTTCCAAAGGTAGTAGGTCATTGGGTTTTCCTTTCATTGACACTTAATAACTCAAATTTTTTTATAGAATAGGAGGTCAGGCTCATCACACCCTATTGGGTGGAATTATTGCCTACTCCAGGAATCTCTTAATGATTAAATTCATGTTAGTGAATCTTTCTTAGATCATGTTATAAGACTTATTACCCTAACATTTATAATTATTTTCTTATAATATGTTGATTTGAATATATATATCATAGGTATCCCATTGATATGGACATCTGTATGTATCATAGGTTCTCTATCTTTATCTTATTCTTACTTAGTGAAACTAGTTTGGGGGTTACTATGTTTTAATTATAACTTGTTGGGTTCTATAGAGTTTATTAACGTTTTGGAAGGTACTGTATATTTTTGGTGTTGGGATCAGACCCATAAAGTGTATTTCTATGTATCCTTGTGAAAGGAATCAAAATACACATAGTTTGATGACACATAATTGGACACATCATACCATTTAAGGTAATGATAAAAGGACAAATCCATGAATTTTAACATCATTCATTAAGGAAGACTAGATTAATGATTCTAATAAATGGTTTGTGTGTGAATTATTTGTGAGAGTCTATTTCTTGATTACGTTGAACCTAACATGGCCCAATGAGGATGAATTGACTTCATAAGAAGTATATCCTTGTTAAAATGGATCTCATTGGGTGTATGACCTCATAGAGATGACATGATAGGTTCTGTAAGTAATATAGACCTCTAGATTGTGGAATGAGTCTATTGGGAATAATTCCCAATGATAATATAGTTCATATAGAGTATGTCCCCAATGGATTGTATTTCTAGACTCATGGGAGTATATCTAGGCATTTTAAGGACATAAATGATATCATAAATAATATGGCCCAATGAGGATGAAAATTTAAGGTTAATGATATTGGGTTATAACCTCAGGGGGAATCCAACATATCCCATAAATATAGGAATCAATGCCCATGCAGTTTGGATAACACCATTTAAAGATGTGTGATAGGATCAAACCATGTAGTTTAACATCATGTGGTAGGGATGTTGTCTTCCATTTAATGTTGTGTTACTAGGATGTTTATGGGTACATTGGAATATTGGATATGGTGTTTAGGTCATTATAAAGACATCCTATGTATCCTGTGAATACAGGAATCAAATTCCACATAGTTATGAAATATAATGTGCATGTTTCATCTCAGAAAAAGAAAATAGCCAAACAGAAGATTGAAAGATAATAAATAAGTGTCACTAAACTCTAGAATTTGAACATCTAATCATAATTATTAATCTCATATAGGGCACACTCTAGGAGGGAAACAAGAAATCATTTCTAAACAGTTTCATGTACTAAATAATTGGTGATTTTATTGTGGATATAAATATGGATCCCATAGATAATATGTCTCTTGAGATAGTTGTAAAGTGACTTCGCATGGTATATTGAAATGTGAAAGTTGTACAGGGAAATTTTATTGTAACATTATAAGGGCTCTATTGTTTCCATAAGTAGTCGGGACATGTGGAAATATGGTACATGAGAGTATATATGAGTGAAATAGAATATAAAATATGGGTATCAATCCTTAGAAAGGTATCTTACATATTCTGTTTTCTATAGGAATCATATTCTATATAGTTCATAAATATGGTTGTGGCTTACACCAAAAAAAAGGAGGCCCATGATGAATGTATTCCTCATCCACTAATTGATGAAAAAATATTCATAGACTCATGGAAAATATTAACCTATGATCTGGAGGTATTGGGGACTTAGACCGGAGTATATTCCTATAATGAACATTTTTAAATGGTGAAGAAATAGGGAAATTTATGCTCAAGAGGTTTAAGTTGACCTTTTGTGGGAGTAACAATATTTATTTAATGGTAGTTGGATGGTTACATAAATATCATGGGGTCATACTGTCATATAATTTCAATGGGTTCATTCAATTACATAAAGGCAAGGGGTTAATGTGTCCATATAAAGGAAAGGGTATCATGCCATAGAATAAAGGCTAGGGTGTCATGTGACTGCTTGAATGAGGGGTTTTCATGTGATTGGAACTTGTTTCAGTGGAAAAATGATGAATCATTATATAAATGTTTAGGGGATTCAAAAAAAATACTTTTTCCAATATCTCATCCTTTAAATTAACTCATAGAATTTTTAAAAGGCTAATTTGAAGTTTATAAACTCTCACTAGCACTTCTTTAGTCATCCTTGGGCCTTTGTCTATAAATTTTGTCCCATTCTATTTTCAAGGAGTTTTTATAGGAATTTACATTCTATATTTTTTTCGCTACATAAATTAGGTGAACCACATACATGGGATGGAGGTGGTGGAAGATATACATCCAAGTTAGTATCATCTTGTGTGTTTCACATAACTGAGGTCGCATCTATTTGATCAATCCTCTAGGGAATCTAATAACAAATAGAATCTAAAAAAGAGTTTTGTTATGGATATCCTCCCCTAATATGGTCTCATGAATATTGAATTCAAGAGATTTTGTAACTTAAGACTTCACATGATAAATAGTTAATGCAAGAAAATTCTATTATGGATAGACTTGTATGAATTTTATCACAAAAATTATTTATAGTTACATGATCACATAACATTGGAGAATATTGTAACCAAGTGAGAGCATGTGGAGGTTCTTTCATGGAAACCCTCATAATGTAACCAAGTGATAACTTTGGGGTCAAGTTATCTCATATCTTGAAGAGTTTTTTTTTTGTTTTTTTTTTGACTGTTATGGGATCATGAAACCTAATATCAAGACAATCATAGTGTCATGTGATCAGGGAATGAAGTTTTTTTATTCTCTATGTGACTTTTTATCATAATGGTACTTGAACTTTTAGTATTTTCACCACTACTTCTTGTTAGTATTGATCTATATGGAATCAACATCCCACCCCCCCCCCTTAGAAGAAAAGTTTAGAAGAAGAAGGGAGTACTAAATTATAGAGAGGTGGATTCCTACTTAAGTCCCTTGGGGTTTCCATAGGACATTTGGTATTCCATGAATTTCCTTTATAAATAGATGGTTCAGGCACTACCACCATATTTTATTTTGTAACACCCTGACCCCAGTTACCCAGAGTCGGTGCATTATTACATAACTTTGGCATGATCACAAAAGATCAAGTCTCGAAAGACCAATTATTTTAGTAGCCTTGGAAACACTAAATACATTCATAAGTATTACATTGCATGATAAAGTGAAAAACTACAACAACATAGTCTCCATAGTACACACTCATACCCCCTCAGACTATCCCTACAGGTCAGTCATAAAATATTTCTTCACATCCTGGGAAAAATAAAACATAGAAAGGTGTGAGCTCATATGCTCAGTAAAGATAACAATATAGCGGAAACTTTCATAAATAAGCATAAACATTTAAGGCAATGTATAAATAAAACAAAATACTTTTAAACTTGAACTTCAGCATAACATGGAAAAAATAAAATGAAATAATTCCATTTACTTATTCACATGGATATTCTACTAGTTGAATAATCACATGCAATATCAATAACCACTTTCATAATGATGGAATACATAATGCCAGAATATCATAACCACATAGTCAAGGCCTTGTGCCAAGACTAAAAATAATATTTTGTCAAGGCCTAGTTCCAAGACACTAGTTTTTCTCATGAGACCTACCGATGCATCAAGGAGCTATAGTGGGCTCCACCTATCACTTAAAAGTCCAATGCATTCCTCATATGAATAGGTTTAAACATAACATAAACATTCGTATTAAAAATAGCATACAAAATGTCAATACATTCTCTATAAACCATGAATGGTATAAAAATAACACATCCAAAGTCAAACATATCACAAAATATTCAATAAAATATAGAAGTTTTGAATCATAATAAATAAACTTCAAATATGCTTAAAATCCATCAAAGGATGTTGACATAGATGAAATCAAAACTATTTGATAGAAATATCTCTTTTTATGAAATAATTTAAAAGTAACATAATTATAAAATAAAACAATTACTTTTAAGATATTCTTATAAGCTTGTAAGGGAAGCTTTGACAATTTTATAACGGCGGAAAATAACTATACCCGCCATATAAGTTAAAAAAAGACATTCTTACCTTAATTATGTCGAGAAAGTTAAAAAGGACCTTGTTTGAAAAATGACAGAAAGACTCCTTTATAAACATCTTATAAAAGTCAAAAAAGGGTATAAATTACTTTAACCCATAATCTATAAAATATTAAGAATGTTTTGAAATAGATTTTTAAGAAACATGGATGTGGATGATAAAAAGGTCCCAGTAGATAATTACATATAAACAACCTCGAATAATGAATATATTGTGAAATTAACCATAACCTTGTACTTTTCCTTGGTCGATGGTAGGTTAACCTCATTTATAATGGTTAAATAATTGTTATTAAATTATACAATAATCATATACATTAATATGATATCATATATGATCTTTTAACATTGCTTTGTTAACAATATCTTTGTATGATCGTTGTTTCAGGTGTTAACTGATTCATTTTACTTTATATGATTTGTTATGTAAGCCAGGTTTGTTATGGATAGGTTGTATCTTATTAATATCTATAATTATATTAAGTCTTTAAACATTATTTTTAACCATAAAATGAAAATTATTCTTGAATGGAAACGATGGGGAATGAATCTCATCGCGTTCGTGGAGACGGTAGTCCATACGTACGCATGAGTGACAATATCATTCTTTTGATATTAAAATATTATATAATTGGATGATATATAATATAAACAGAATCATTATCATGTTATATTTATTATTTACATAAATTACAAATCATTATCATATTCATCCAAATAATAAGTTTTGAATAACAATTACACCACGACTTGGGGACGGTAAGTCGTACGTACGCACGTATCGTGACATGTCATTCAAAGGATGGATAGAATACTGAATATGATTGTACCATATTTATAATAACATAAAATTATATATAATATACTGTAGTTATTATTTTATCATGGAAATAATAAAGAAAGAAGAAGTGGAAGAAGAAAGAAACTTGAAAGAGGGTGGTGAAAACATTACCTCATCTTCGGGTTCTTCCTTTTTATTTGATCAAAAGGGATCCTTAGGTTGGATTCCTGATCAAACTAAGGCCTCTAAGTTTAAGTTAGGGAAGTTGAGAAAATATTTGGGTAGGGTTTGGACGAGACAAAAGGCTTTTAAGGTGTGAATTAGAGAGAAGGGGGAGTGCCCGTTTTATAAGAGGGGTTAGGGGCACCTTTGGAAAATCTAGAAATATTATTTTATAATAAATTAATATTCGGTTTCTAATGGCTCCAAAGTGGATTATTTAAATTTTAAGGTGGGGATAGGTATAAAACCACTCAACCAATAGGTTTTATACAGGTTTGGGTCACTATATTAACTTTATCTTTTTGATTTAACTCTTAGTTAAATAGTTTGACATTTACCATGTCTCTTTGTATTTTTATATTATATAGTTAATAAACTTACTATATACATCCAAGAGACCCAAAAGTGGTCCAATAATGATACACCTATTATTATATAATTACTTTTTCTTAACCTTAGATTTTTAGGAATATAATATCAATTAATAATATAATATTTTCTTTAAAAACTCTTTTTTGTCAATTTTCACACTATTTAATAATTGATTTTTTTAAAGTCTTAAAAAATTAATTAATTATAAAGAAAATAATTTAATTAATCCTAAAATATCATATTAACCAATAAAATTAGTGTATGTCATCAAAATATTCAAATTATATTTATTTTAACATTTATATTACCATTTATTTTATTCTTTCATTAATAAGGAAAATATTGCATCATTATTGTGTCATAAATAAATTTAATTATTTAGTGTCTAAAAATTATAACTAAAATCCCATTATGTAGGAAATCATTTTATATTTCTACTTAATATTTATAGTTTAAAATAAAACATATAGAACCCTATTTAAAAAAAATTCTAAAATATATATGCTTATGTCATTTTTGTATTTACTTTAACTTAATTAATATAAAGTGTCATTATCACTTACAAGTGGCTCTATGGGGTCCCAAAATAGACCCAAAGGTGATAATGGTCGGACATGTATCAACCAATAGGTTTAGGACATGTTTTAGGTTAATTTAATATTATTATGATATTATTTTTTTACCCTTATTTACCGGATTTACCATCTAACCATGGTAAATAAAATATTTACCGAAGTAATTATTCAAAATGTCTAACAATAAAAATTACATATTTACAAAATTTGGACCTCTTGATTCTAAATATGGGATCCATTTTTCTAATTCAAAACACAGAAGTGTCAGAAATTAATTTAAAATTAATTCACGTCATCAAAACAAAAAAGTGTGTTTTTAAGAAATAATAATTATCAAAAGATTGGCACTTGCTTATGTCCAGTTTAAATGTGAAACTATGTCCAATGACCAAAATTGGATTAAATGGTAAAAACATAATCTAATTATATTTTAAAATCACTCAAATTCATAATTTATCACTATTAATTATTTCGATTAAAAAAGTTGTTTTTAATTAAAATTTAGTAATTTTCACTATTCATCAAAATATGAAAGTTATCATAAAAGTACATAAAATTCACCCTAAGCTAATTTTGATATTCCGAATCCAAAAATGAAGTCCATTTTGAAATATAAAATATATAAAATTTCTAAAAGTGGTTATTACTATTCATAACGGCTAGTTTGATTGGTTGTGGTGTGTTAGAACTCGAAGTTGCATACAATACATGCTATTATATTATTCAAAGAGAAGTGTACCATAGAAGCTTGGGGTGTTACATTCTCCCCACCTTCAAATAATTTTGTCCTAGAAATTTTTAGAATACTACCGCATGAAAATACTCGGGTGGTTCTTCATTATAAGTTCCTCGGGTTCCCACGTTGTATCTTCCATCTTATGGTTTATCCATAGAACTTTTACCAGATGGGTCGTCAGATTTCTCAGCACTTGTTCTCTTATATCAAGAATCTTGACAAGCTCTTCACAATAAGACAAATTGGGTTCCAGTTCTAATTCCTCATAGGTAAGTACATGCATTGGTTCAGGCATATATTTTCTCAATGGTGATACGTGGAATACATCGTGAACTTTGGAGAGATTTGGCGGCATTGCCAAACGATAAGCTACATCCCTAATTCGTTCTAGAATTTTGAAAGCTCCTATATACCTGGGACTTAATTTACCTTTATTACCAAAACATATAACTCCCTTCCATGGAGATACCTTCAAGAAAATATGCTCTCCTACCTGAAATTCCAAATCCTTATTTCGGTTATCAGCATAGCTCTTCTACCTACTTTGAGATGCTTTGATATGGTTTTGGATTACCTTCACCTTTTACATCGTTTCCTCCACCATTTCTGGGCCTACGAGTTTTCTTTCACCAACATCATCCCAACAGGTTGGTGTCCGACATCTCTTTCTATATAACACTTCATATGGTGCCATCCAAATACTTGAATAGAAGCTATTGTTATAGGAAAATTCTACCAAAGGAAAATATTGATCCCATATACCCTGAAAGTTAAGTGAGAATGATCTCAACATGTCTTGTAAGGTTTGAATAGTCCATTCTGATTGTCCATTAGTTTGGGGGTGGTAGGCAGTGCTTAAATAAAGTTCAATATCCAGGGCTTTCTAAAGACTTTTCTAGAATCTTAATGTAAAATGTGGATCACGATCAGAAACATTTGATAGGGGTACTCTATGAAGTCTCACAACTTCATTAATATATAGTCTTTATAGATGTTCAAGTGGTAAATCTTCCCTTATAGCAAGAAAATGTGCTGACTTGGTAAGACGATCAACAATGACCCATATTGCATCGTTCCTTCTAGAAGTCATTGGTAGTCCCATGACAAAGTCCATCGTGATATTATCCCATTTCCACTCAGGTATGGGAAGAGGTTGCATGACTCCTCCAGGTTTTTGCCTTCTAGCTTTCACTTGTTGACAAACCATACATCTTGACACAAAATCAGAAATCTCCCACTTCATGTTGTCCCATCAAAAATGTTCCTTCAAATCTCTATACATTTTGGTGCTCCTATGGTGTATAGAGAAATTGGAACTATGAGAATCATCCAACAATTCCCTTTTTAGATCAAGTATATTGGGAACACAAATTCTCTTCCCAAATTTCAAAATTCCATCTTCATACACAAAGTCACTCGATCTCCCATCATTCACAGCTTTAATCTTCTGTTTAAACTCTTCATCATCGGTCTGAGAACTCTTTATCCTTTCTAGTAAAGATGGTTTGGAAACCATTTGAAAAAGTATTGATGTTTCACCTTCCGTGGTTATTCCCATATCCAACTTTACTAGATCCATGAAAATTGGATCCCTTTCAACTCTTATTTTGTTTAAAACTCCATGATCCTTTCTGCTCAAAGCATCTGCCACCATATTTTCCTTCCCCGAGTGGTAGTTTATCGTGCAATCATAATCCTTGAGTAGTTCAATCCATCTCCTTTGCCTCATGTTGAGTTATTTCTGTGAGAAAATATACTTCAAACTCTTGTGATCAGTATATATGTCACATTTTTCACCATAGAGATAATATCTCTAAATCTTTAAATCAAATATTATAGTAGCTAACTCAAGATCATGAGTAGGACAGTTTTTATCATGAATTTTCAGTTCTCGTGATGCATAGGCAATAATCCTATCATTCTGCATAAGTACACAACCAAGTCCTTTCTTTGAAGCATCACTATAAATAAAAAACCCATCATTCCTCGATGGTAGAATCAATATAAGATAATTGACTAATCTTCTCTTCAGTTCATCAAAACATTATTCACACTCTTTTTTCCAAATAAATTTAACCCCTTTACGTGTGATCTTCGTTAATGGGTTAGCCAACCGGGAAAAATTCTAGACGAAACGCCGATAATAACCTTCTAAACCAATAAAACTACATACCTCAGTTATACTCATTGGTGTTGGCCATTCCTGGATTACCTTGGTCTTAGAAGGATCAACAGAAATTCCATCCTTAGAGACAATATGGCCAAGAAAAGAAATCTCTTTATTCTAGAATTCATACTTGCTATACTTCCCATATAATTCATGTCTTCTAAGAGTCTTCAGGATAATGCTCAAGTGATTTTCATGATCTTCGTATATTTTAGAATCTATCAATATATCATCAATAAATACCAACACAAAATCATCGAGATATTCCTTGAAAACTTTTTTCATTAGATCCATGAAAACATAGGGTGCATTAGTCAGCCCAAAAGGCATTACTGTAAACTCGTAATGCCCGTACCTAGTTCGAAATGCTGTCTTCAGAATGTCTTCCTTCTTCACACACAACTGATGGTATCCATATCAAAGGTCAATCTTTGAAAAGTATTGAGATCCATGCAGTTGGTCAAATAAATCATCAATGTGAGGTAGGGGATACTTGTTCTTTATTGTTATAGCATTTATTTCCCTGTAGTCGATACATAACCTCATAGATCCATCTTTCTTCTTAACAAAAATGAAAGGGGATCCCCATGGAGAAACACTAGGGTGAATAAATCCCTTATTAATCAATTCCTCTAGTTGTTTCTTTAGTTCAACTAATTCCATAGTGTCCATTCTATAAGGGGTCTTTGATATAGGCCTTGAACATGGAATTAAATCAATGGAAAACTCAATTTCTCATTCTGGAGGATGTCTAGGTAAATATTCCAAAAACACATCTACATGATCTTTCACAATAGGTACATCCTCATTTTGAACAGTCCTTTCCTCACCCACAGTTATTTCATTCTCTTCCTCCATGATAATTGAATTTAGTTGAGCTACTAGGGGTGGATCTAGATAAGAATCAGGTGGTGATGATTCTTCTCTAAAGATAAGGTGTTCTTTATCATCATCATCAAAAATTGTAACCTCCTTCTTCTTACAATAAATATTCACATAATGGTCCGAAATCCAATCCATACCAAGGATTATATCAAATTAAATCATGGGTATGACGATGAGATCAGCAGATAAAGAACATTTATATGCTCTAATGGGGACTGATTCAAAAAACATTGTTGCAATGATACTTCCCTTATGAGTTTTGACTGACAACTCCCTTGTTAAATCAAATTGTAAATATCTAATTTTCTTAGCAAACTGGGAAGATATGAAACAATGCGATGATCTAGAATCAAATAAAGCATTTGCTAAAATTGAGGAAACCATTAAATTACCTACCACCACATCTTATGGAGCTTCTACCTCAGCAGTAGTGATAGCATAAGCTTTTCCTTTATCCCTTGTCCTTTTCTGAGGTAAGTTCCCCTGACACTTAGGAAATTCATTTGCATAATGTCTCATCTCCCTACAATTGTAGCATTGAACATCAGTAGCTTCTTTCTTACTCTTGCAATCATGATCTTGGTGGCCTTTTTCCCCACACTTGTAACAGACACCCATTCCTTTCAAGCAAGTACCGGGGTGTTTCTTATGACATTTAATGTAGGACGGATAATCAAATTTTTTCTTATTCCCCTTATTTCCATTTCCAAAGTGATCAACATATCTCTTCTTCTCTTTCTTTGCTTTAAAGTGGTAAGACATAGAGATTTATTTTTCTGTCTTGATAGCACATGAGACAATATCTTCATATGACAAGAAGGATTTTGAGACTAATGCTTGATGGAGAAATAGTTTTAACCCATCAAAGAAATGATCAATCTTAATCCTTGGGTTATGTATATAATCTACTGCATGCCTTGCTAACCTTGTAAAGTTAGCCTCATACTTTGCGACATTCTCATCCTCCTTTTGTCTCAGACTCAGAAATTGCATTTCCATATCTACTCAATGGTCATGAGGAAATTATTTTTCTAAGAAAATCTCTTTGACCTCCCTTCATTCCATATTTGATACATCATCATCCTTATTTCTGTTTTGAATCAATGACCACCATTTCTCAACATCTTTAGTGAGGCGGTAAACTGCCATGATAACTTTTTCTCTTTCACTACTCCCCAAGGAATGGAATATTTTCTCTAAGGAATTTATCCATTTATCAACTACTAATGGATTTGTACTCCCATTGAATGGTGTTGGTTGTTTCCTCATGAAGAGATCTAACATTGATCCTCCACGCTGTGGATCTGGGTGCTCCATATGGGTAAGGTTATTATTCATAACCTGAGTGAGTTGTCCCAGTATGGTGATAAGATGATCAGAACTAGTTGTATCACCATCTTCACTATAATTATCTTGACCAGGATGGAAATCCCTATATGGAGTGTGTGCATTGATATGGTTTCCATTCCTTGCACTAGGTGCCATTTCTAAACAATGGAATACACTAGATTAGTTTATGAATCGAAATACATAAATCCAAACTTGTAAAACACTTAATATAAATTGTACAGTTTATGGATATAATCCATAATCATAAAAAAAATTCTTTTAGGAAGTATATACTCATAAACCCTTCATAAGGGTTTGTAAAGAAAATGAGAATTATCCTAAGCATATCCCCCAGGAGTGTCGTAACTAAGAGTGCAGCAAGGCCCGTTGTCGTGCACCATTTCTCATTTGAGTCTATCTCAAAGTGGTGTTTTTGAGTTTTACCCCTAGGTACACATGTTCCAGAGCCACCTCTACCTGCTCGTATCTAGACAGGTATGTATTCCTCGAAAAACTCACAAAATCTCAACAATACCAAAATTCTAGGAAGTTCTTCTATACTTATCCTCAAAGTCCATCTTAGGTCTATGTGATCTAATAAGAGTTTATCTAAATCTAGCTTTCAAGGTTTGTACTAAAATTCCTCTGATAGCAATTTTAACACCCCAACCCCAGTTACCCAAAGTCGGTGCATTATTACATAACATTGGCATCATCACAAAAGATCATGTCTCGAAAGACCGATTAGTTTAGTAGCCTTGGAAACACTAGATAAATTCATAAGTCTTATATTACATAATAAAGTGAAAAATTAAAACAATATAGTCTCCATAGTCCACACTCATAACCCCTCATAATATCCCTACAGGTCAGTCATAAAATACTTCATCACATCTTGGGAAAAATAAAACATAGAAAGGGGTGAGCTCAGATGCTCAGTAAGGATAAAAATATAGAAGAAACTTTCATAAATAAGCATAAACACTTAAGAAAATGTGTAAATAAAACAAAATCCTTTTAAATTTTAACTTTATCATAATATGGAAAAAATAAAATGAAATAATTCCATTTACTTATTCACATGGATATTCTACTAGTCGAATAATCACATGCAATATCAATAACCACTTTCATAGTGATGGAATGAATAATGCCAGACTATCATAACCACATAGTCAAGGCCTTGTTCCAAGAATACAAATAATATTTCGTCAAGTCCTTGTTCCAAGACACTAGTTTGTCTCATGAGACTTACCGATGCATCAAGGAGCTATAATGGGCTCTACCCGTCACTTACTAAGTCCAATACATTCCTCGTATGAACAGGTTTAAACATAACATAAACATTCGTATTAAAACTAGTATATGAAATGTCAATAATTTCTCCATAAACCATGAATGGTATAAAAATAACACATCCACATTCCAACATATCAAAAAACCTTCAATACAATATGTAAATTTTGTATCATAATAAATCAACTTCAAATAAGCTTAAAATCCATCAAAGGATGTTGACATAGATGAAATCAAAACTATTTGAGAGAAATATCTATTTTTTTGAAATCATTTCAAAGTCATATAATTATAAAATAAATCATTTACTTTGAAAATATTCTTATAATATTTTAAGGGAAGATTCGACGATTTTATGACGGTGGAAAATTACCGTACCCGCCGTATAAGTTAAAAAAAGACATTTTTACCTTAATTCTGTCGAAAAGGGTAAAAAGGGCCTTGTTTGGAAAACAATAGAAAGATTCCTTTATAAAAATCTTATAAAAGTCAAAAAATGGTATAAATTACTTTAACCCATAGTCTATAAAATATTAATAATGTTTTGAAATACATTTTTAAGAAACATGGACGTGGATGATAAAAAGGTCCCAGTAGATAATTACGTATAAACAACCTCAGATAATGAAGTGATTGTAAAATTAACCCTTACCTTGTACTTTTCTTTGGTAGAGGGTAATTTAACCTCATGTGTAATGGTGAAATAATTTCTATTAAATTATACAATAATCATATACATTAATATGATATCATATATGATCTTTTGACATTGTTTTGTTAATAATATCTTTGTATTATCATTGTTTCGGGTGTTAACTGGTTCATTTTACTTTATATTCTTTGTTCTGTAAGCCATGTTTTTTATGGATAGGTTGTATTATATTGATATCCAGAATTATATTAAGTCTCTAGACATTATTCTTAACCATCAAATGAAAATTATTCTTGAATGGATACGATGGGGAATGAATCTCATCGCGTTCGTCGAGACGGTAGTCTGTATGTACGCATGAGTGGCAATATCATTCTTTTGATATTAAAATAATATATAATTGGATTATATATCATATATAAAGAATAATTATCATGTTATATTTATTATTTACATCAATTAAAAATCATTATCATATTCATCCAAATAATAATGTTTTGAATAACAATTACAGCACGACTTGGGGATGGTAAGTCGTACATACGCACGTATCGTGACATGTCATTCAAAGGATGGATATAATACTGAATATGGTTGTACCATATTTATAATAACATAAAATTATATATAAGATACTGTAGTTACTATTTTATCATGGAAATAACAAAGAAAGAAGAAGTGGAAGAAGAAATGAACTTGAAAGAGGGTGGTGAAAACTTTACATCTTCTTCGGGTTCTTCGTTTTGATTTGATAAAAAGGGCTCCTTAGGTTGGCTTTATGATCATAATAAGGACTCTATGTTGAAGTGAGGTAATTTCAGATAATATTTGGTCAGGGGTTGTCCGAGCCAAAAGGCTTTGAAGGTGTGAATTAGAGAGAAGGGGGAGTGCCCGTTTTATAAGAGGGCTGAGGGGCACCTTTTGAAAAGCTAGAAATATTATTTTATAATAAATTCATATTATGATTATAGTGGATCAAAAGTGGTATATTTAAATTTTAAGGTGGTTATATGTCTAAAACCACTCAACCAATAGGTTTTAGATAGGTTTGGGTCACTATATTAACTTTATCCTTTTGATTTAACTCTTAGTTAAATAGTTTGACATTAACCATGTCTCTTTTATTTTAATATTATATAGTTAATAAACATACTATATACTTCCAATCGATTCCCAAGTGGTCCATTAATGATACACCTATCATTATATAAGTCCTTTGGCCAAACCTTATATTTTTAGGAATAAAATATCAATTAATAATATAATATTTGATTTAAAAACTCTTTTATGTCAATTTTGACACTATTTAATAATTTATTTTTGTTAAAGTCTTAGAAACTTTATTAATTAGAAAAAAAATCATTTAAGTAATAATAACATGTAATATTAACCAATAAAATTTTTTTATGTCATCAAAACTTTCAAATTATATTTATTTTAACATTTATAATACCAATTATTTGATTCTTTCATTAATAAGGAAAATATTGTATCATTATTGTGTCATAAATAAATTTAATTATTCATTGTCTAAAATTTTTAAATAAAATCCCATTATGTATGAAAACATTTTATCTTTCTAATGAATATTTATAGTCTAAAATATAACATATATAACCCTATGTAAAAAATATTTACTAAAATATATATGCTTATGTCATTTAGGTATTTACTTTAACTTAATTAATATAAAGTGTCATTATCACTTACAAGTGGCTCCATGGGGTCCCAAAATCGACCCAAAGATTTGCATGGTCGAACATGTATCAACCAATAGAATTATGATATGTTTTAGTGTAGTTTAATATTATTATAATATTATTTTGTTACCCTTATTTAACGGATTTACCCTTTAACCATGGTAAATAAAATATTTACCGAAGTAATTATTCAAAATGTCTAATAATAAAAGTTACCTATTTACACAATTTGGACCTCCTAATTCTAAATATGGAATCAATTTCTCTAAATTCAAAACACAAAAGTGGTAGAAATTATTTTAAAATTAATTCTTGTTGTCAAAATAAAAAACGTGTTTTTAAGAAATAATAAATATCAAAATATTGACACTTACTTATATCCAGTTTAAATGTGAAATTATGTCCAATGACCAACATTGGATTAAATGGTAAAAAAATAATCTAATTATACTTTAAAATCACTCAAATTCATAATTTATCACTATTAATTATTTTGATTAAAAATGTTGTTTTTAATTAAAATTTAGTAATTTTCACTATTCATCAAAATATGAAAGTTATCATAAAAGTAACAAAAATTCACCCTAAGCTAGTTTCAATATTCCAAATCCAAAAATGAAGTCCATTTTGAAATATAAAATTTATAAATTTTCAAAAGGTGGGTATTACTATTAATAACGGCTAGTTTGATTGGTTGTGGTGTGTTAGAACTCGGAGTTGCGTACAACACACGCTATTGTATTATTCAAAGAGAAGCGTACCGTGGAAGCTTGGGGTGTTACATATTTAGTCTTTATAGTGCTTTGTTTCTATACTAACAGTACTTCCTTCACATGATCATGTCACATAATCCCATTCCTAAATCATGTAGCCTCATTGAATAACCATTTTTTCATGAATGAATTGCATAACTAGTTTCATGATATATACTCACATAACTAGTGTCTTGTGAACACCTCAAAAAATAATGTTTCATGAATAAATTACATAACCAACATCACGTGACCATAAATGGTAATTATATTATCCATTTAATAGGATCACACATCATTCATATGCTTATGTGATCACGTAGAGGTCTTACAGTCATGTGATCTCTTGATGTTGCAAGGTTCTTGCAATCATGTGACCCTACTATAGTCACATGATATTCTACCTTCATATAAGTCATATGATATAATTTTGATTCTAATCCCCCACAAATTTTATTCTAATGCTAAATATTTCCCTTTTCTAATGAAAATATTTTCAATGAAGGGAATTTAATATGTTTTTTATTGGTGGACTTCCATTTTTAATAGTGTGGAAGTTGACCAGTGTGAGACAGTTCCATATGCTCATGATTATCATATAATATTCATGGGGATGAATCTTTTGGAGTATCCACTGACTGAAAGGATACCTCTATACATTTTCATCCTATAAAATGATTCTCTATTCTCACCACCTCATGTAAGGATACTACCTCCTTCTTGAATCATCAATACTCACAAAAAAATCAGATAAAATATTTCAAATGTGGTCCATTTTATTCATAAAATGGACCACTCTGATGGATATGTGTTGAGACCTCTTCTGGTGGATTTTCAGGGGATATTGTGTTATTATAAGCCCAAAACCCATACCTATAGTTGAAAATTTATAAATCTATATAGAATCATAAATTAAGACGTACATCTATCTAGGATCTTCGATCAGTTTGGGGATTCAAAATAGAGTGAGGCTAGACCATCTAGGTGAAACACACTTTCATGGAGTTTTCTATCAAGATGAATAAAATAGGCTTATATGATGTTTTTTGGGTTTCTAATACCCTATCCTACTATAAAAAAGGTCTTATTGAAGAAATTTTTAGTCAATGGAGTTAAGACACCAACATGTTTCATTTGATACATAGATAGGATGGATTCAATCTTTGGGGTGTTGAGATGATTAGTGGTGCATTTATTCTGAGGGAAATATATGATGAATATTTCCCTCTTTCTTCTGTCTGGGATGATACAGAATGTAATCCACTAATTGAAAATTATTTTATCAATTTTTCTAATGAATAATTTGTGAAGAATATGTATCTAATATCAACACATATTTCAAGAAGTGGGATTCATTATTTGTTAAGAATAATTGGCATAAACCACTATCTAAGAAGAAAAAGGAATTTTCATCACATAAATCCCTTGGGGAAGAGATTTATTATTGACTAGTTATTGAATAAGGTAAATTCACTAGCTAGGGATAGACAATCATTTCCATCTTTGATCGTCTTATTCAGTTGACCATCTTCTTAATAATGATCCTCAGTGGGTATCTATTCCAGGTTCAAGAGAATGGTTGTGTAAGGGTGACCACCTTTATTTTGGAAATAGATATAGAATGTATAAAATGAATCAACTTCTTCATTCCTATACTAGACAGTTGTATCACCAGCTTCACCACATTTACATGGTAAAGGTCCCGTATAGTATTTTGAGCCCCTTCCAAGTGTTATGGGGTGGATAGGATATCGCTTGGAAAGATATGATTTTATCAACACTCAGGACATTCTATATTCTTGGTTCAGACCAATCCTTCATAGGATCATTGTTATTAGGCCCATTTCAATAAATAATTGGGAGATAAAGTAAAAGTTGAATTATCCTGATCAATTTGTATTCTTACCATATGTAGTGCCAATATTTTCTATTGGTGAAAACAGAAAGGGAGATCTTTAATTTTTATCTTACCTAATAGTTTTCTATGAGGGGTTTTTTTCAACTCAGATTAATGGAAAAATATTTTACAAGTGATATATACCTTTCTAATTTTAGAGTCAGATTCGGTGCATCTAGATGAAGTTCCATGCAACTCCTTGAAACATTCATTCAGAGAGGAACTTGAGGGTGGATCTCTTATTCTGGATTATGTTATCTAGGAAAGTGACCCATATCCAGGTGACCTTCCCTCCTGTTGTTGTATGTATTGATCTTTTAAAGTCCAATGATGACACATAGATATATTATTATCTCAATGGTAAGTTGGTTGCATCACTAATGAGATACATAGTGATTTCATAGGTGCTTGAGGGTGAGGCTAAATCCATTTGCATCAACAAACTGAAGGCCTAGTAAGTCGATGACCACTATCAAACTATCATTTTTTGGAGACTCCATGGATAAAAACTATGAGTTTTAACCCAACTCCTTTATTAATAGGAGCAATGATGGATATGGTAATAGTGGGGGAGTTCCTATGAGTGATGTTCTAGTTTGTGGTGTGACCACATTATCCATGGTGGTGTTTTCCATTGTTCATCACCAATGGGATACTTGGAGGTAAAAGACATCAGTCGTCAAGGCCCGAAAGGTTCATTGTTAGGATAAGATAGAGCTATAGGGATTTAAGACTGCAACTTCTCCTAAATGAATCTCATAAAATATCATTCTACTGAAGTAATGGCACTCCTTTAGGATATAAATTATGCAATCCACTCTTCTAAAGTCAAGGTCCATTACATTCCTTAGTCATTGTGAATGATAATACTTGATACAATGGTAGTTGGTAATATTAAGGGAGACCAATTTAGTTTCTGAAAATAGGTTTAATAAATATAATTATTACTCATAAACCATTTTTTGTTATCAAAATTTTATTTATTTATTCATTTGATATTGTAGGAGGATAGAGATATTTGATCACCACTCTTTTCTAAAGTACACTCTCCTTGGGGAACTACAGCTAAGGCTGGATCACCCAATGACAGGTAGGATCATTATCTAGGCTCTTTTAGTTAAATGGTTATCATGGAAGTGGTAACTGATGATATAAAAGAAATTTCACCTATTCAACCACTTTTTCCACCTCCATCACCTCAAACATTGGTTCCTTATTAACTTCTTTCCTCAGAAACCACCAAGAAGAAAAAATGAGTGAGTTCATTGATGAAGTGACTTCATTCATAGTCAATGAGTATGTTTTATATTTGAATAATTTATTTCTAAATCTCTCTAATAAATTACTAAATTTATAAAATATATAGGTTCTCATCATGTCTTTACAAGGACATAGTAATATACTATGAAGAAATATATTCTTATCATTCCTTTTATGGGACATCATGCTCTACATAGGGTGCATGGAAGGGTGGAAATAGATGTTCTCTAGATAGAATTGTACTTGGTTAATTATATAAATAAATTGTACCTCATTATCTTTGATCTGGAATAGGTGAGTTTACTCATCTAATCTCATACTATAAGAATTTTTTCCATACTAATATTTCTATGATATATGAATCGTTAGGAAAGGGTAAGTGTATCTTCTGAGATGGGTAATACCATTGAGGTGTTATTATATTCTCTAACCTATATCTATGTTTTCAACTCCACATGGTGATAACCCCAGAACACTCTATTGGAATATTTTAATAGTGGGAGAGACATCATCTATATCTCAAGGTAACTTAAAATAGGAGAACATCATAATTCCCCCTCAATTTTAGGTCTAGGTGATAGGATTAGCTACTATTGTAGTTGAATAAAGTACGTTATTAATGGTTAATATTATTGTTTATTATTTATTGAAATTGTTTATATCTTAAATACTAATAAGATTTATGTTCTTAATTTAAATAGTTTCACTTTATGGCTTAAAGATCCTAGGTCCTTCTCCTTCAAGATCTCACATAATGAAAATAGCTATGTTGTAAGGCTTCTCTACATCAATTCCATTAAGAGATATGATCATAAATCCCTTTCTCAATAACCTGGTTCTGGAATACATCCTTTTTCCTAGGCTGGGCCTAGTTCAAGGCTTAGAAAATGAAACATTTCATGAGTAACTAAGTAGGAAAGTGTGGAGATAAATTTGGATCTTGATTATATAGGCCCCTTTCAAAGAGATCAAAGATCGATTAGGGTACCTCCAATAAATTTTCACAACCCTTGAATATGGTGGGTCAAGCACACAATACTAGGGTAAAGAATATGGTTTCCATTAGGGAGTAGAATAAGACCCTTTAATTGAGACTATCAATGGAAGAGGCCTCAGATACTATTGTACAGTATCAAAATGAGGCCCTGAATGTAGCTTCTCAACTTGTGATAGAAATAACGACACACCAAAACTTTGTCGATGCATGGAGATCTTAAATTTATAGGCATTAAATAGTGTTTTCTAACCTATGATATATTCTCAATGATTTAGGGAAGATGATGATAAAATAGTATAATTTCGTTGATGTGGAAAAGAATACCAAAGTCAATGTTGTTGTTAGAGAAAAGGTATTGTGAAAAATTGTTGAGGAAAAAACTGAAAATGTAGATCAATTATGCCAATCTATGACCGATCTAGGATAAAAATAGCAGATCTCAATGAGTCTTCAAATCATTTTCCATCATATCCTCGTAATTTTAGGATCTCTTTATTTAGGATATCCTGGGAGAGACACTGAGATTTCTAGATTCCTCCCTCCTTTAATACCATCAATAATTAAAGTTATTTGGGTTCCACATGTTTCATTCAAGATTTTTTTTATTCATAGTTGCTCGATGACCCAATATCATGTAAATCATCAAGATACATTAATATTCTCAAAAATATTAAATCAACCCAAATCTAATATAAAATACTGGATCCATAATGGGTTGCTCCTAAGTGTGTCTCAAGGATGGATATCAGTATAAACACCATCACCGGCTCACTAGAGCTAATAAATTTATAATAATGATGAACACGCCATGGGTGTGGTTCATGTAAGGATATCATCATAAACACAATCATTGAACCACAAGATCCGGACTATTAAAAATAAGTATGAATTATTTCGGGGTTTATCTAGTGGATAGATATCCATATAAATTACATAAATAATACGCTAAAGTCTATCCATTTAGATTAATGGTGATTTAGTCTTAGGAATGGATCAAATATTGATATCGTACTAATCAAAATCATTAATTAACTAGAGGTGATCCTTTTCCAATAATAATCCATTTTTCTTGGGCATGGATCATAGATGGATATTAGTATAAATAACATCACTAATGCACTAGATTCGATCAATTGGGAATAATTATTAATTTCTCCTCGGCATGGGTTACTCATGGATATCATCATAAACACCATCACTGATTAACTAGATCCAATACATTGGTAATAATGAGGAATTTATTTAGGGCATGGCTCATAGACTAATATCATCATAAACACCACACCAGTGAACTAGAGCCTATCCATTGGGAATAATGTTGAATTCCTATGAGGTGTGGCTTAAATATGGATATTACCATAAAACTATAATCGATGCAGTTGATTCAATCCAGTGGTAATAATGATGAATTACCAAATGTAATGTCTTATGGATAGATATCATCATAAAAACCATTACCGATGCACAAGTATTGATCCATTTGTAATAATGATGAATTCCTCATAGACATGGATCATGTATAGGTATCGGTATAAACACCATTACTGATGCACTATATCCAATCCATTCATAATAATGATGAATTTATTATCTCAAAGAGGTGATGTAGGTTAAAATATCTTAGTAAAGGAGTGATCTAAATTTTTCTTAGACTAAGGGCCTAGCGACCATAGATTGACTGTTTTTTAGACTATATAGTGGGCCCCACAAGATTTGTATCACTTTATGTTATTTCCCTTACTTTTACCTAGGATTCATATGAGGAAGTATTAGTGGGAAGGGATGTTTATTTTTCTTAGTCTTACCTTTGTAGTCTTTTAATCTAATAAGGATTATGACTCTTTTTTTAATTCATGGTTTTTCCTAGATCATGTATGGTGTATGTCTGGTGAGTAGAGGATCAACTTTTTCCTAGAAATCCCTTTATGGGTTTTTAGACTAATGAGTACTATGACTCTTTCCTTATTCAGTTTAAGGATTTCCATGTCATATCAATGTGTCATGCTACTTAGGGTCACATGACTAGGATCAATAAAAGGTTAATGAATAAGTTATCATATCCTTTATTCATCGATGGGTATGAAGCAAGAATGTGTGATAACAAGTATATTGAACCCAAATTAATGATTGAAATATGAAATATTTAAATTTTTCCTCAAACATATTGAACTAATTATTATGAGATGAGATATACATGTCGGGGATGATTGGGAATCACACTGGGGTAATGGGTTCTGATTTAGTGTTTTTAGGGAACAACTGGATTAGAGGACCCTTTTGTTAGGTGAATATTCCACTAGTAGATAATCCAAACTGAGGGAATATATGTAGGATCCAACATGGGGAATTTATTCATATCTAAGTATAGTATACCCTTGAATTCGTATATGCTCCTTATCATAATCCATGGAAGGTTTGGGGGGATTCCTAGACTCAAGGCATGAAGTGGTTCATAGGAAATGAGAACTGAAAAATTGTAACGACCCAAAGTTTTCAATGGAAATTTCTTTCTTATAAAAATTTCACATAACCACATAAAATCACAACATAATGAAAAAATAAGTGCTATGTGAATGTTAAACATAAGTTTGTTACTTCTGTTTTTTGAATTTTTAAAATCTTACAAACACAGTTGCGATTTATATATTATTTGGAGTCTAATAGGAAAAACATATATTTTTGGTGAATAGTAACCTAACCTTATGAATATTAAATACCCATATGAATAGTGATATAACCTAATGAATAGTAAACTTACCTATGATAGTATAAAAATGAAAGTTTGATGTACCTATATTTCAAAATAAGTAAATGAATTTTTTAAAACTTTTTTAAATAATAAATTATGATTTTAATTAAATATTAAATTAATCATATTTATAAAATTATTTTTGAAAAATGGATTTCATTTTTGGATTCTATATGTTGAAAAATGGTTAGGGTGAATTTTTTGGATTTTTCTAAAATACATGAATTTTTTATGAATAGTCAAATACAATAATTCACAATAAATGCTATAACCTGAATTTATGCATCATGCTTGAATCATGGATGATGTAAATGGCCATTGTTTCAAACTAACATGCATTTATTACTATTTTTTGTCATCTAATAATCACTATTTCTGGTCTTTAGAGAAATTGATAAACTAATGATTAAAAAATTCTGAAAACCCTCCTCTCCTCCACTACAACCCCCCCCCCCCCCTCACTCCGTCTTCTCTTCACTACTCTCAAGCCTTGTGCCTTGCCAATATTCTCATAAATTCTCTCCCCAAGATCTTCCATCACATTAAAAACCCCTGATCTCTTCAAAATACCAAAACCTCTCCCCTTAAGAGGTTTTTAAAGGAGATAAACTCAAGAGGTAAATTCCTCTTTCCAATTCTTTTATTTCTTTTATGTTCTTTTCTTTTCTTCTTTATTTCTTAAATACCTTCACCCAAATGGTATGATAACTCCAGTAACATACATGTAATTTAATTTTTTTATGCTAATGTGATATTTAATTATCATCTCTTCTTTCCCCATCTTTTATTTGAAGGAAATGAAAACACCATTTCTGATGTGTTAATTTAGCACATTCGAGGACAACAGTTTATCTATTTCTATTATCATATTTAATTATAGTCATGAAACAATTTGTGTTATGGTTTAACCATATTATTATATATGTAATATATATTAGTTTTTTTTGTTTAATACTTTTGTAAAAATGGTATTAATTTATAAATCAAAACATTTTCTTTGTAATCAAACACACCGATTAACCAAAACGGTTATCACTAAGGTTTTATATAATAATTCATCTTCACTCCAAAAAATGGAATGAATTTTTATAATCATGTAATCTACTGTATGTTCAATAATAACATAAAACCTCAATTCTGGAAAACCCTTTTCATCTTACATGTTTATCCAAACATGAATATAAGTGAACCAATCATTAAAACCAAGTAAGCAAACGGATCTGAACAATGAAATTGATCCTCACAACCAATCAAAATGGTTATAAATTAAATAAAAATTATTGTACTAAATATTATAAATATATAATAGGTTATGGATTTATTAATTAATAAATCTAATTTTATTATTAAGGTCATTAAGTTCAAGAAAATATCACCATTGGATTTAAGGTAAGTGATCCTCTCCATTTCACTTTTATTCAAGATTGTCCTCTATGTAATTCCCTTTTATGTGTAATTACTAGTGATGGGGTACAATTAAGAACCTCCCCCATACTGTATTAATTATTTATAGAAGATTATAAATCCCTTTCTATCTCATTAATCCCTCTTAAGTACACCCGATATCATGTCGGTAATCTGTAAGGAATTCTACCCAAACCGCCTTTATTCCTTCGGGTTTCTTTATCTTTCTTTTTACCCAAATGAATATGTATTTTAATTTTACGTAAAACTTATAAATACTTATTATATGATTAAAAATAATGTTTCAATATCCATACCTCATTCTCTTCTAGTGATATACATGCTTTCAAGTGATTCCCTCCTCGATACTTTCTGATAAGAAATCTTATTTTAATGGAACTTCCCAAATTTTTACCCAATTTCAAGTGCATTCTATACTATTTTTTAATACACCATTGTCTTTATAAAATAAATATTTTTATTATGAAAACATTAATGGTTAAATTCTCATTTTATATAAAATATTGTTCTCTTTTCTATTTTTAAGTCTCTATAGTATTTTCCTTAAAACCGTACCAAAAATCTTTTAATGCTAAAATTTCTCAAATACATTTTATACATGTTGTCACATTTATTTGACATAAACTGCCATGATATATGCCTATATTACCTTATTAAGGTCCATTTATATTCTAATTCCTTTCTTTCATGGACACTTTCATGATATTCTCAGTGGCTATGATTTATGTCATGATTGTGGTACCCAATTCTTTCCATGGGTTACCTTTATGTTTATGTAAGATTGATTATGTATGATTAATTATGTAGAAAACAGATTCATGAAATGTAAGATTGGTTCTCCCAAATAGCTATCCAATTCATTTGGTAAACTTAAGTCTCATGAGATGTTGTGTGCAACTGTCTTAGCAGTTTTCCTTGGCTTGTGCTACTATGGGAAACAACATTGGCGGTTAGCCTTGACTCGTACTACTATGGGAAATGGGATTGGTGGTTAGCCTTGACTCACACTAAATACATGTTTTATGTTTCTTCTACATTTATATGTTTTCATGTTTATATGATACCATGTTTATATGTTATGATTCCATATATACCATGCTATTTATATCATTATATCATGCCTCCTAAGTCATGTTCTTAAGCTTTATTCTTATGTTCTTTCCCTTACTGGGATTTCTAGATCATCTCTTTGTTCATGTGTTCCCCAGGGTACCTTATTCAGATGTAAGGGCTCAAATGAAGTTAGGATATCTTTATGAATACTAAATAAATACATTTTTTATTTAGTTCCATGTTTTCAATTTTATGTGCCTAGTCTTCTAAGACACTAGACTTCATGATCCTTGGCTTGTACTCTGATGTATAATTATTCCCAAAATCATGTAATGTTATATGTAAAAGTATAGGGTCACTATAAAAATGGTTCTAGTAACCTATAGATAGTTTATATAGAAAGGGATGAGTGAAACCCATTATTAACAGAATTCTAATTACTAATATAGACTACCTTAGAAAATGTGGAATTCAGTTTATAGTCATGATGCTCAGACCATGTATCATACGGTTTAGGGTCATGTGATAAGGAAGATGAAATGGTTCAAGAATAGGGCATTGAATCCTTTCCCTAGGAATGGTTATAGTATAGGGAGGAATAACATCAAGGATATCAAATACACTTGAATAGTTGGATTATGGGTTGTGTAAATCATGTCTCGAAGAGTTTGAACTGATAATGATGATATGGGGAACACATGTCAATGATGATCATGGATCACACAAGAGAGATAATTTTTTATGCAGTGTTTTCATGGAACACAGGGATCGTTGGACTTATTTTCAAGGTGAAAATGTCTTTGGTTTATGGACCAAAATGGGGAAACATATAAAGGATCTAATAAGGGGAATGTATTCATTGTCAATTATAGGATTCCCTTAAATCCAAATACATTCTTTACTAATAGTCATGAAATGTTTTTGAAGATTCAAAATCCTGGGAAATGAAGTAGGTTTTGGGGAAAGGGAAATCTAAAGATGGTTTTGAAACCCTAAAAGTTGTTTCTTCATGTATTGAACACATTATCAAGGTGAAGGGATGTAATAAATCATGGATATAACTATTACCTAGACCAATATATTCATAAAAAATGGATCAAATTTGTCTAGGGTCATAGGATAAGACCTACGATTTTGTGCCTCCTTTTTCTATTCTTAAACATTTTCCTAATCTCTTGAATCGTGAATCATAGTGGGTAGATAATTGATTTTTTCGCATACCTCCCTTTGAGAGTTTTCAATATGACAAGTATTATGACCCTTTCACTAGAAATTTAGGTTATTTCAATTTGGATCATCCAAGGTAAAAGTTTAAGTACATTTATCTTTGACTATAGTGAACATAGTTTATGGTCATGATGTGTGGACAATGAAAAATGGTGAAGTGTAACATAATAACCCAATTAGGATTCCAAATATTGGGAATACTCTAACACCCTTTTAAATGGGGGATTAGGATGTTGTAAATCATGGATATAGGTTCTCATATTATTATTAATGGTATAGGGCATACTTTTTGGGAATTGTTTTGAATCATACTAGTGTGTTGAGTTCTATTGAAATGTTTTCAGGTCATATAAAAATACGAGGATTTTTTGTAAGGAAAAAATGCCTCTAGTTGATTGTAAAAATCGGGGGCACTTACACGAGACCCAATATGGGGTGTGTATTCATATCCAAAGATAGGTTTACCTTGAAACTAGAAACATGTTTCTTTAATTGCCATGAAAGGTTTTTGGTGACCCCAGACACTCGAGGAACGTTGTGTGATTTATATATTGAGGTGTTTAGGAATGGTGATGGAAGCATCATGAACCTCACTTGACAATAGCTAAGATATTATAGACCTTTGATAAGGGGTGATAATGAATGTTGGTATGTGTAGTTTAACATCATGCAAAAATGACATAGTTCTCATGTGGTTTAACGTCATATGATATGGACTCATAAGTTCTTCATTTTTTTCATACGATGAGGACCTTGTACTATATAGTTTAACATCATACATCAAGGATGATATGTGGGATTCATTTTTATCATTTCATAAGGTTATGGATAAATAAACATATGTTGGGGGTCCTTTTGAAGATCTAACTTATATGTAAGCAAATAAGGTCTCTAGGACTAGAGAATTCTTTTGCAGTTTAAGGTCTTGTAAGGTAGACCATTTATGTCCCTCATCTTGGGTTTTTATTCACTTATTTATGTTGAGTTGGGTGATTGGACTATACCTACAAGTTAATGTGAGTCATCCTCAGTTTGAGAAACAAGATGTGATTGGTGAATCACCCATACTGTGTTTCCTAGGGGAACATTCTAAAGGAAAGAGACGATATAAGGGGGACACTATATCACATAATAGGTCTTAGAGTATGTGAAAAAATGATATAATGGGGAATTTTCATTCCCTTTCCATCTATGTTGAGGGTTTTTTAATGAATCTACACTAAAAGATCATATTCATAGAAGAGGATAGCATTTTGGTTGATAAAGCTTATTCCAAGTCCTTGAATAAAAGTTTAGGGCATATCTTATGATAAAATGAATTTGGCCACGTGTAGTTATTATAAGTAGTACTCGCGTCATAGATTTGACTCATATTCCTAGGAAATTAGAGGTTTCTAAGAATAGGACTATAAATGAAGGAATTTGTGTTAGAGACTCTTGCATGGGCATAGATCATATGTAGGAGGGGGGACTTTTTCATATATTAGATTTGTGTGTGAGATGAAAACAAATCATCTAATTTATCTAAAATAACGAAGCCCATTATGAACAGAGAGAGTTCTATTTGGGAAGTAAGACATGTTGGGATAATTTTTGATCTTTCTGACTAAACTCATGTAGATTTTATTATACATTCTATAAGGATTATTATTTCAAACATATTTATTATATTATAATTTAATATAAAGATCAATATCATCCATAGGGGTGAGGTAGTTTTTAGTATAGGTTCATAAATAACTCAATGGTAATGACTCCCATATAAATCAAGCTCATATGTCTATGATTGCACATTTATTTAGATTCTTTTCCATAAATTTGGTTTATGTGTGAGGTATGAAATCTTGGTTTCACCTTAGCATTTATCTATTCCAAAAATAGATGTATTATCAGTAGATCTAGAATAATAAGGTTAACATATTCACTTCTTTGAAATCATATTTGTTTTCTAGGATGTGGAGTACCAACATCACAGCATATCCTATAGGGATAGGAATGAAGCCATGTGTAGTTCTTAAAAGGAAATACCCATCATACATGTAACTCATATGAAAAGGAGAGTGATTTTTTTCTTAGGAATTACTTCTTGTCATAGAATAAGATAACCATACATCACTAGATGTCCTATAGAGATAGGAATTAATACACACATTGTTCTTATGGTCCTCTGCATAGATTTGGATCATATATAGATAAAGAGAGGCATTGTAATTTGATTTTGAGGTTGGACCTAGGATAGAGGATCCTGACATAACTACATATCATGTGATAATAGGAATCAAGCCACAGGTATTTGTTAAGTAATTTCCATACATGGATAGAGATCATATGTAGGGCGATCGGAATTTTTGTTTGAAATTTTAGTTGGGACTAGATTAAGAGATATGGGGATCACTTTATATCTTGAGATAATAGTAATAAATCCACACATAATTCCAAAGGGTTTTATTCATATAGATAAGACTCATGCATAGAGGATAATAATTTAATCATAGGTTCTTGGATAAAGAATTATATAATGAGAATTATTATATAGATATGGCTCATATATAGGACAGTTTATTTTATCAATTTGTGCACAATTTTTGTGAGTCCTCTTCTGAACATATCTGTATCATTTGTAGGGAAAGATAATTGAGCCTCACCTTAGTGTAGTTCCATCAAGGAAATAAATTATTGTCATAAAGGATCAAATTATAAGGTAAAGGGGAATTTGTTTATAAATATGGATTGTTCTAGGATAAGATATTTAGTTGTCAAAATGTTTCATGTGTTGAATATAGTCAAGCCTAATGTATTTCATGAATAGAAGGTCCCTTGAATATATTAGGCTCATGCATAGGGGAATTAAAGGGGTAAATATTATTCTGAAATTTGTGTCTTAGCCCAGGATAGAGAATCTGGGAATCACTATATATCCTATTAGTATTGGAATCAAGATAAACATAGTTCTGGACAAAAGGATCTTCTACATGGATCTAGATCATGTACATGAGGGGGAATTAATTTTTCAATGCACGGGTGGGTTGTGTTACAAATACTTATACATGGATTGAGATTTCCTCTAGTGTAGAGAGAATCCAAAGAGAATTTGAAACTTGGATTATATTAGAGTCATGTGGGATGGAATTTCACCTTTCATTTTTACATCATGTGGTAGGGATGATGAATATGTAGTTTATCATCACACAGTAAGGATGAAGATGTTATACTATTTAAAGTCTTATAGAAAGGACTAGTATTTCCTTTGGTAATTACACAAAGTATTTCTTGAGAAACCTTTCATTGGTGGAGGGTGTGTTGTGTTACCCATCCATCATGTCCAAGGAGTAAGATCTGTTGAAATATACCTTTTGTAGGATGTAAGGTCCTTTCCACTTTATTTTCATATTTAGAGGATTATTCTTCTTTATTATTAGGGTTCTAAGAACACATACCAATTCTACATGAAGTAATGAAAATAAGCTTATATTCTACTAAAAGTCTCATGCAATATGATTCTTATAGACCTTCGGATTGTGAAATGTATAAAGCCTCTACTAGTTGAATTATTCTTACTCCTCAAGTCACATTTTTTATTCGTCATCTTCTGAAAAATGACCAAAGTTAGTAATTTGTAATTAGGGAAACTGGATTTTGATGGGAAGAATTATATACATTCCATAGACAAGAAAATATGGGGTCACTAGTGTGGCAATGAAGGTTATAGTATGATAGGTCCACATGGAATGAAAGAGTTTTTCTATCTAATATTTCTTTTCTTTATCTACCATTTTTGGGGTATATTTGGTAGGTTATTTTTGAAAGCCTCTATTTCCCCATTTTTCATTCTATGGTAGTTAGATTAATAGTATGAATCAATTTTGTACTCCTGATGTATCTTTTTCAATTCATAAAAATAGAATTTGGTGTCATTGTCTATTAATATAGTACAAGAGACACCAAATATAGTTATGAAGTTAGACTTCACAAAGTTGATCATTTTTCTATCCTTTCTTACTTGAGGGGTATAGACTCTGAACATTTGGAAAATAATTTGGTGGTTGGAAGGATATACTAAACTGCCTATTTTTATCTCAAGTAATAGCCACATGATATTCATTCCCCGTACGGATAATGGCTTAGAGAAGTTGGAAATATGAAATAATTATGGGGTAAGATAGATGAAATTATCATGTATTTAAAATTAATTACACATCCTGTAAAATTATTCCTAAATAGTATCATTATTAGATAGAAATACCAAATCTATCAAATTTCATTAGAGAGACTGGTTCATGACTGATGGGAACTGTAAGATCCTTCTTGGGCTTTATACATGACAAAGGGGGTATCTCAATATTTGATAAATCTAGGGATGACTCTATCAAAGACCCATTTATATATGAATTTCGCTTCGTTCAGCATCTCATGAAGGGTGAATTTCACTACTCGGTGTTGGATTTTTTCGTTTTTGGCTCACTAGAATATGAGGTTACCATTTTAGAGTTAGTATATTATTGGGATCATATATCCCTTGATAGATTTTTTCTCATCATGCCTTAGGGAAATGCTAATCTGATTGATCTCATCCATGTTACACATGAAGATCAGGGAGACTACCCTTTAGTGTGAAATATTGATGATTGTATTTTCCTAATAAGGGTTGACCAAGGCTATGGATGCATTATCCAGCACATCAACATGATAATTATGTGAATGGGGGACATGATTCAGTTTTGGTTCAATAGGTAACTCAACCATCAGTCCCCTCACATAGTTAATGAGAGGGTCCAACTCTTCCTTCTTAATGGCCTATTCACCATTGATATTTTTAATCACCAGTTCCAAATTACCTTTGAATCTTAGATTTTTTATATTCATATATATTTCTAGTTCCATACCTATAATAACAAAAAAATTTATACCCCATTATTGCTGAAACCTTTTAATAGTAGAAAGGAACATCGTTGAATTTACTTCTTCGGGGAAATAAATACAATCCCTAGGAAAACTAAATTGATCTTTGATCTCTCTATTATTTTCCAGGTCATATTTCATGAGTATCCATCAAAATAAATATCCCATATTTGGGGAGTCTCATAGTTATAGAAAACCTCTTCATCTAGTAGCTCAATATTTACCGTCATGCTTTTTAGGGTAAGATGTGTTGTGCTGAAATTGGTTATCACTTTCTATTTGTTTTTCATCCAAGATACGAATGGGATATCATTTTATTTATTTATAAACACCCATTATTATATATTACTAGTCATCATAGGGTCATTGAGAGTGTACTTGAGCAGGTTAACACAAAATACTAGAAGAACCTTGTGGTGTAGCAAGTAGTGCCTCATATTTTTCACTATGAAGATTAGTGAGAGGTAGTTCTTCCCAATTTTAAAATATGAAGTCTCATAATTTAATATTGTTCATATGAAATAGTAAAGACTATTTTCTTTCCCTATATCATTCATATATATAATAAAGGTGCTAACTGATCACTCCATAGTGTCTACATATAAGATTAGTGTCTTCCCTTCTACTAGTGGAATTAAAAGCAGGGGGTGAAATATATATTTCTTGAGATTCTTGAAGGATTCATAAAAATTTTATTCTCCTAGATAAGTGACTCCCTTCTTCATAAAACTCATGAAACAAAGGTATTTTCAAGACCAATTATCTAGAAACACCAAAAAAAGTGAGGCATCCCTAAATCCTTCTAAAAAATTTAAGGTTTATAGAGGCACTATTGAAACGATTGCACTGGTCTTCTCAGGTTCAACATTAATATTTATATGGAATACCAAAAAAATGATAAATTTTCCTGATGCCTCCCTAAAATCACACTTCAGGGGGGTTATCTCCATTCTGTGCTATTTTAATTTTCTTATGATTATTTAGAGATTAGATAGATGATCATGAAACTATTTAAACTTAACCACAAAATCATAAACATATCATTACATGATTACTCCTAAAAAGGATTTAAGATGTCAAATATAGAATATTGTTGGGCGGTGCCAGCATTCTTCAAACTGAAGGGCATGGATTGGTATAAGAATACCCATTGAGGAATTCTAAAATCGGTGGCTTTCTCAACTTCAGCAGTCATTGTGATATGATTTTACCCTGAGTAATCATCCAAAAAGGAATGGTCCATGAATCCTATAGTTGCATCAAATAGATATCTATAATTAGAAAAATGATATCATAATTTGGATAATGTCAGTTGAGATCTATTGGAATCCTCTAGTTTTAATGATCAAAAATTATGTTTAATAATGTTTAATCTTGTGTCATTAAGATTCATTATGTTTACATATAATATTAATATATTATGTTATGTATTACTTCATAAGAAATGTTTCAAATTTTTGACTATCACCGGTCTGTGGAATCACAGTCACCAGACTCACCATTTAGTCAAAAAATCAGCAAAGTATGATCTGTCATTGCAGTGACACTGCATAGTCTGAAATTTAGTAAAGTATGAGACACATTTGTTTTGATCTATCAGTCTATAATTTTTACAAAGGACCAGACATCATTGACATGGATGAGACATCATTCTTACCAGTTCAAAATTACCACAACGAACCACACACCGTTGAAATGGATGAGACACCATTCTTATGACACCGGTCCAAAATTTTCGCAAAGTCTGAGACACCATTCACATGAAACCATTCCAGAATTTTCAAAAAGTCTGAAACACCGTTCTTATGACACTGTTCAGATAAAAAGGTTGAGTCATCACTTCTGAGTCACTGCTCCTATGACATCGTTCCAGACTTAGTTAGTTTTTTATTTATCATTTAAATTAAAAATTATTTCTAACTATAATATTTGAGTTATTTAATGGTACTGATATTATAAATGATATTTTTTACCCTTCTTGGTAGAAAGTACTAGGTACAAGGTACCCTCATGTGATTGAGATCATGCTCCCTATTGGGAAAAAAACACCAGAGGTTAAATAAAAACTTGCATGCAAGTCAATTGATATAGGAGGTGTGACACACAAGACCAAGAAGAGAGAATAAATACATTCCAATCTTGTTAGCTATGAACAAGTAAGGATTTCCTGTGAACTAAAAAGTGCGAACATCCTTGCAGAAAAAATAAAAACCAAAAATCAATAGAAGAATCTCATTAGATACCAGAACACTGGGAATCAACAACACTTTTTCTGGGTGTCTTTTTCCAAAAGTGGACTCGATATTCACATCTATTTACTCAAGAAGTCTAGTAGCATCGAGAACATCAATCAAAGAATTTTAAACCTCTATCTGAATATTTATGCTATGTTTTGTATAATATTACTACTTTTTTATTAGTGTGTGTATTTGTATTAAAAACACACATTGTATCTTGATCTAAGATAGAGGGTACAATATATCCTCACTCACTCATCTTTTTATACCATTTTACTCCTAGGAATAACTGTAGGAGAGGTCTCTGTGTGATCTGGTTCTATTTTGTTTCCCATATAAAAGTGTTATAGAGGTCTAGTTGACCTGGAAAACATGTATATTGTTGTAAACCCTGATCCATGGTGTGGGTCAAAATTGTTTATATAAACTTCTTGGTGTTATTTGATCACCAAGTGAAGAGGACTAGGTCTCTACTTGAGACTGAACATCTTGTTTTATCTATTGTGTTAAATTTCTGTTCTATTGTCTATTTTTGTTTATTAAAACCATAAAAATTTACTTTAATTTGATGGTTAATCTTAAATAGTGTTTATAACTGTTTTTTATTTAGTAAATTACTTTCAAAATTTATATCAATATTTCAAATTATTGTAACAAAGAATTAATAAATATTTTGAGAAATTAATTGAACATTCAAAACTATTATAAATCTGCTACTTTGGTTAACTTTATTATTTTGTTTTTTAAATTGAGGACTCTTAATATATATTTTAAAAAATATATTTATAGGAACTCAATTCACCCCCCTCATGAGTGTCCTACTTCAAAAAAACATTTGGTATCACAGGTGTTTTAAATATTCTATTTTTAAAAGTTTTCATTGTTTGTTTTTATTCTTTTCAACTGTGATTTTAGTTATTTTTTAAAGATATCTAAATTTGGGTTAGTTGTAAATTTTTATCTCTTTAAAAATATATTCCTTATTTTTATTTTTTATAATAGATTGGACGTTGATGCTACCGACAAACCTAAATTTTTTAGTGGAACTAATTATGCCCAGTGGAAAATTAAGATGAAATTCATTTAGAAAGTATGAGTTTTGAAATTTGGTCTTCCATTGTAGATGAATATAAGATTACTTATACTACATGAAATACATGGGATGACCCAACCAAGACTGCTTATAATAATAACTTTAAAGCTATGAATGCCTTATCATGTTCTTTAGGATATAAAGAATTAAATATGATTTATGCATGTAAAACAGCCCATGAAATTTGGAACAATCTAACAGTTTCACATGAAGTAACACTAATGATGAGGAAATGAAACATAACACATATATTATTAAGTATGATAACTTCAAAATGAATCTTGATGAACCTATCTCTAACATGTATCTCTGGTTCAATCAAATTTTGAACACTATGATATCTATGGGAAAGGAAGTTATAGCTAAGGAAAAAATCATGTGAATTTTCATATGTCTTCCAGACAGGTGGAGAGGAACCTTAGTGTCAATAAGATAACCTTGTGATATCATTAATTTTCTAGTAAAGGATATGATAGGTAAGTTGATGATGTATGAGTAAGAATTGAAGGTCAACAAGGAAAAGGATGATTAACCAAAGAGAAAGTTATTGGCTTTCAAATCCACTGCTTCAAAACATAAATAAAATGAAAAGGCACAAACTCATTCTGACAGTTCAAGCAATGAAAACCCATCATCTAACAATGATGAATAAATGGCTCAGATATCTAGAATATTCAAAAAATATATATAGGAATAATAATTTTTTCAGAAATTCCAACTACAAAGGAAAGTATGACAATAAGGGAAATTAGAAAAAGGACTAGAAGAAAGGTGATAACTCAAATGAGATAGTTTTTTATGAGTGTAAGAGAAGAGGACATGCAAAGTATGACTATCCAAAATTAAATTAAAAAAAAGAAATATGAGGATAAGTACTGAAGATACAAAAAGGAAATGAAGGAAACATGGAGTGCTTCTGAAGATAGCTCAAGTGAGTAAGAATCCTCACACGATGAAAAGGAAAATAAATCCAATATGGGGTTTATAACAAAGACATATGAGGTAACATTGGAATCTCCTGTACATAATTATTATTATTCTAGATATGAAACTGATTCTAAAAATAGGACTAATGAGGAAATATTTTAGTGCTACAAAATTCATAAGGATTCATGTAATGAGTTAAAAAATAAATATAAGGTTTTAATGAAACAACATTCTATTACCACTACTGTTAAATCTGAGCTTACTATAGAGAATGAAAAGAATGCTCTATTTCTTAAAAAAACAATGATCCTAAACTGTCTAATGAGAAATTGAAAAAAAAGACTTAGAAAAGTTTACCAATTAAAAGAATACTCTCACACAAATTCTTGGTAAACAAGTTTCACCAAAATATTTTATTGTTATTGGATACCAACCTTGATAGAGAAATTTAGCAACATAATCTAGAAAATCAGTTTTTTCCCTAAAACTGATAATTTTTTTGCAAATTATAGTAATGGAAAATCTTTCACTGATTGTAGTATTTCTATACCAAATGAAATTTATTTTTAAAAATATTTATAAAATATTTATAATGAACCTGTGAAACAAATGTGGGTTCCCAAAGCCTGTATCACTAATGTTACTAGACCCAAGAATGTCTGGGTACCGAAATATTTTCTTTTTTAACTTTTCCTTATCGGAATCATGATTGAAGATCTACTGTAAAAGATAATGATACTTGGATAGTGGATATTCAAGACACATGATAGGTGACTACTCGAGCTTCAAGAATCTAGTTAAAGTTGATGTTGGGCATGTCACCTTTGGTGACAATGCAAAAAAGAAAATTTTTTGGCCTTAGTCAAATGGGTAACTCTAATTCAGTTTTAATTTATAAATTTATTTTTTTGATGGTTTAAAATAAAATTTTCTTAGCATCTCTTAGTTATGTGATGATGGATTTAATTTAAAATTTTAAAATAATTCTTGAAATGTTTTTAATTCAAAAAATGATTTAGTTTTTATAGACTTTAAAAATGAAAATGTTTACGCTATTAATTTGGATTCCTTAGTTTCTCAAAATTTTCTTTCTTAACTACCTCTTGGATCAGGAATAGGATACTAGGCCATTGTAACATACACTCCCTTATAAATATCACTAGAAAAGGTTTAGTTAAGGATATAATAAAAATATAATTTCCAAATAATAGAGTATGAAATCCTTCTCAAAAGATAAAACAGCACAAAATATCCTTTAAACCAAATAATGGAATTTCAACTTCTCAGCCACTTCATTTTGTTCACATGGATTTGTTTGGACCATTTATAGTTTCAAGTCTTAATGGGAATCACTATGTCTATGTTCTTGTAGATGGTATTTCTAGGTATACTTAGACCTTCTTTTTATCTTATAAGAGTGAAGAATGTTCTTACTTACTAAGTATGCTAGACATATAGAGAACCTAAGTGGTCGTAGGATTAAATCCTTAATAACTAACCATGGTAATGAGTTTGAGAACCAAAATTTTGAATCTTTTTTCTCACAAAATGGATATAGTTATAAATTTTCTTCTCCTAGGAAACCCCAGTAGAATGGAGTTGTATAAATAATAAATAGAACCTTACAATAAATATAACGTACAATGCTTAATAAATATGGCTTACCTATTTATTTTTGGGATGAAGATGTGAATATATCTTTTTAAATAACTAACAAAGTCTTAATTAGACCAATTCTAAAGAAAACTCCCTATGATCTTTAGAAAAATAAGAAACCCAAATTTAGCTACTTAAAAGTCTTTGGTTGTAAAGTCTATATTCTTAATACTAAGAATAATCTTGACAACTTTTCATCCAAAAGTGATGAAGGTATTTTTTTAGGTTACTCAACATCTTATAAATCTTATAGAGTTTTTAATAAGAGAACCAATTGTGTGGAAGAATATATACATGTTAAATTTGATGAAACATATCCACATGAACCTAAAACCCATCTTGAAAATATTAAGGATGATTTTTCTAATATGGACATAAATTATAGACCCCCTAATGCTTCTATTAAGCAATTTGTTAAATCCTCTAGTTCTGGAAAATCTCCAGACTCTGACCATAGTGAACCTGAACCTATAGATGAACCTGAAATAACTAGTCCTTTCTTTTCTAGATTTTTTAGAACTCTTAATAACCATCCCTTATATGATCTAGTTATATACTTAGATAAAGGGGAATAGACTATTGATTCTATTAGAAAACAGGTTGAACATAAATCCTTCATGTCGCATCTTGAACCTAAAAACATTAATTATGCAATCAATGATGAATTTTGGGTGATAGTTCGGCAAGAAGAGTTGAATCAGTTTGAAAGAAATAAATTTTGGAAGCAAGTGGATTGAACCAAAGACACCATAACCATAGGCACTAAATGGGTGTTTAGAAACAAAGTAGATGAAGTAGGAACCATTGTGAGAAATATGTCAAGACTAGTTGCTCAAGGATATGGTCAAGAAGAAGGCACTAACTATGAAGAAACCTTTTCACTAGTTTCTAGACTTAAATTCATTAGAATCTTTCTAGCATATTCATCTCATCGAAATTTAAATCTATATCAAATGGATAATAAAAGTTCATTCATAAATGGTTATATAGTTGAGGATGTTTTTGTTGAAACCCCCCTATTTCACAAACCCCCATTTTCCGAATCATATCAATAAGTTAACAAAAGCTTTATATGGTTTAAAATAGGCTCCAAGAGCTTAGTATGATAGGATCAGCACTTTTTTTATTTCAAAAGGTTTTACAAATAAGTATAGATGATCCTACAATTTTTATAAAAATAATTTATAAATATGTTTCGGTATTTCAAATATATGTTGATGATATTATTTTTGGATCTTCAAAAAATTATTTATGTGTATATTTTTCAAAAATGATGTAAAATGGGTTTGAAATGATTTTAATGGGTGAACATAAATTATTTATTGGATTTAAAATCTTTCAAAAGAAAGAATTTTTTATTTGAGTCAAAGTAAATACGCTAAATATAATCTAAAACATTTTAACTTGGATAGCACTAAAGGTAGTGATACTCATATGAGTACCACCTAAAAATTGGATCTTGATGAAACTGGAAAATCTGTTGATCAAACCAATTATAGAGGTATGATTGGAAGTTTTCTCTACTCGACTACTAGTTGGAATGATATTATGCTTAGTGTATGTATGTGTGCTTGTTTTGAAGAAAATCCTATAGAGTAACATCTTCTTGCTGTTAAAAGAATTTTCAAATACATCAAACATACTACCAACTTAGGACTATTCTAACCTATAGGACAATCATTTGACTTAGTTAGTCATTCTGATGCTAATTTTGATAGTTCCAAGTTAGATAGAAAAAGAAACTATGGAACATGTCAATTTTTGGGAAGTCTCTAGTATCATGGTGTTGTAAAAAATAAAAAATATGTTGCATTATCTACTACTGAAGCTAAATACATGGCTGATGGTAGTTGTTGTGATCATATTTTGTGGATGAAATACAGTTTTCTAGATTATGGATACCAATTTAGACATGTCCTTATAAATTGTGATAATTCAACCGTTGTTAACATCTCTAAGAATCCAGTTTCTCATTCAAGAAAAAAATATATTAATGTGAGACATCACTTTTTGAGAGATCATTATCAAAAAGGTAATATCACTTTGGAATTCATTGGCATAGAACATCAGTTTTATGACATATTTACTGAGCCCTTAAATTATAAAATAATGACTTACATCATGCATAAATTAGGTATGACAAATTTTGAGTAACTTTTTGATGTATCACCGATTTCTATCTCACCATTTGTGGTCTCACTGGTCATTGTCTCACCATCTCACTAGTTGATGTCACTCTGTTCGATGTGATACCATTGTTATGACATCATTGATAGAATGTTGTAAGGACTCACCATTTTATACTTAGTAATTTTTCCTTCATTGCTGTTTTAATTATTTTATTTTATTTTATTTTATACCCCATTTTCATTTTACAACTTTAAAATCCAGAAATAATAAAAAAACAATTACTCTATATCACTTCCCATTTCACTCTTTCTCTCAAACTCCCAAAACAAAAACTTTTTTGATCTCTTTCAAACCCTTTGTTCTCCTTTAAAATCTCTCTGTATGTTGAGAATTGAGAGATTTAAGTGTCCATTTTCTTTGACCCTAGAAAAATGATGATCATCTAAGAAATTGAAAATTGCTCCGATCAAAATTCCAGAGGAACCTCTGAAACCTAGTCTCAAGAATATAGTAATTGTGCTAGAAAAGAATGTTTGTGAAAAATGGATTTTTTTCAGGTAAGTTTCTCATTCTTAGGGATTTAGAAGAGAATTTATGTCTAGAATGGTTTAGCAATGAAAAAAATAACCTTATACCTAGCGCTTTTTTTCAAGTTTTATTAGTATGTTGAGTTTTCTTTCAATGCCAAAGATGATTTCTTAGTCAAAAGTTGGGTAAATGGAAAAATATTTTCTTTTTCTTAGAGGGTGTGGGATGATTATTTAAAAGTAACCTATGAAGGTATCTTTTAGGATCATTAAGTAGGACCTCCACCTTCAAGTGATATTTTTATCCTAGAATTGGATTTGGGTGATTTGACAGGAGATATAAAGAGGAGAAGACCTATTAATGTTGGGTTGGATGGAGAAACCATATTGGTTTTCAAGTTCATTCAAAATTTTATCTTTCCAAGGAAAGGTAATTTTGGTACCATGAAATATCAAGATTTGTTCTTGTTACATCTCTTAAATAATGGTCATAAGATAAACTTGTGAAAATATTTTGTTCTTAATATGTGTGAAATGATAAAAACCTCTTCTAAATCCACATACCTATTCTATTCAAGTTTCATCTCTAAAATTCAACAAGCCAAATGATTGGTAAGGGGAAATGAAGAAACCATTGAGAATTATGAGTATTGTTTGTCCAAGTAGGTATGGAGAAGAATGAAAATCAGTTGGAATCCAAGGAAAAGGACTTGGATTGAATATAGTGAAAATATTTATGAGGATTTTAATAATATTAAACATCCCTCGAGAGCCAAGAATATCACTGGCCCTAGTTTAGAACCAGATGAGTTAGTAGAATACTCAGATGAATAAATTAAAGCTGGTGTTGAAGAAGTGAATGTTTCTGATAAAGAAGGCAATGAATGTATTCATGATGAAAGTGATAAAACTATAAGTTATGGAGAAGTTTATAATGGGGAAGAAGGTAATATGGAAGAATTTATTGATAAAGAGAAATAGGAATAAGGATAAATTGTATAAGGAGAAGACATTGTAGGTGAAGATGAAGAATCAAATAGAAGATAAAATGATAAGACAAAAGTGCCCAATGAGCGTAATGGCTCTACTATTGATAAAGGAACTAAAGTTGAAGTCTCTTTACCTACTGGAAAAAGTGTTGAATAGGTTTTTAAATTAGAAGAAAATTTAGCTAAGACTGGAATGTGTCAAAAATAGTAGAATATGTGGAAAGAGTTTAGGGGGTGGAATCACTTAATTCTCCAATGGAAATATCTATTGAGGAGGATGAAACCCAAGTCTATAGAGTATTGAAGTTAAAAATCCTCTTGATCTAAGTTTAGTTGATTATTAGTACAATTTTCCAAGATATTTTGATGTTGATGTCTCTCAGAGATCCTTAGTTAAGTAAATGGACCTTTCAATAGTGTTTCAACTCAAACCCATCATATCTAAAGAAGTAATTTCTGTTCAAGAAACAGTACATGTGCCTACACCTGTTCAAACAACCCTAGACTATGTGAGTCGTAAAGATTTAAAATATTTTGGTTAAAATATGTTATCTGGTATTGGAAATATTATTAAGTCACAGCCTGCTCCAGTTACCAATCTTAGTGAAAGGGATTATGTAATTCTTCTATAGAAGTTAATATGGAAAACTCAACCCAAGATTCTTCATGAAATACAAGAGGAATGGCATGAAAATAAAAAACTAAATGAGGATTTTAAGTCCTTAAAATCATTGGTTTAGGAGATGAAGAAGTAAATGAAAGCTTATTCTTCTCTATATCTAGTTGTAGGTCTAAGTGAGGTCGATGCTGACATGCTCTCAGGAAAGGTTGTATCTCAGATTCAACCTAAGTTGATTTTATTGGTTGAATAAGTTTTCCAGAACAACACCAAATTAGCCAATGAAATGCATGGTATTATGGTTGTAATCAATCATCTATAGATCAATATAAATTCTCATTGGTGATACTTCTTAAAATGATTAATACCTTCACCTCAATTTCTCCATATCAATCATCTTTTGTACAAACCTCTCATCCTTTGGATAGGGATTTAATTAGATCATTGATTAGAGAAGAGCTTCAATCTTTGATTGGTGGTTCTTATCACGAAAGGCTTTGTAAGATTCAAAATCACAATGAGCATGTTCATGACATGGTCAGATCTTACTCAAAAACTTCCACCAATGCTCATGATGAAATCTATCAAAAAGTGGATTACTATTTTAAGAGCATATATACCAAACACCAACTGAAAATTTATTTCAAGTATTTAGTGGAGAATTTGATTCTACCTCTTGTGAATCAAGCTTTTAAGGAGAAATTCAAATAGTTGAAGGACTTTAATCCTACGCTTGAGAAGTTAATGGAGAACAAGGATGATTTTGATAAAGCTATGGATTATGGTGTTGAAGTCATCATGGACTTCATCAATCTGTTGAATCCTTATCTGCATCATCACAGCATAGGAATCGTTGCTCCAGATACTACCCCTTTGATACTTGGATCAATTCCTTCTACCTCTACTTCTATTTCACATATAACCATGACCCATTCTTAGACTCTTGTCCAAATTAGACTAGTCATTATTGAGCAGCCTTTACCTCAGTCTTCCTCCAGACCAATCTTTTCACCTTCTATTTTTAATGGAATTTCTCTACCTCCACTCTCTACTGGCTTTTTACCTTACATGCCTACCAATTTTACAACTACTTATTCTAGACATGATGCCTCTCTCAAAGGAAAAGAGATTGTATACTTAGAGCCAAAGTGATTGGATTATTCTTCATAGGGATATGATGTACTCTTTTTATTGTACTGAATTGATGTATGCAATGAAATGTGCTCAATATTTCATTAAATTTTTCATGACCTTTTATGCTCATTCTTAGTTTTAATTTTCATATTCTATTTTTGATAATCCCAAAAGTGGGAGAACTCAGAGATGGAATTGAACTCACCTAACACTCTTATGAAGATATAATACCAAAATATGAGTATGAGCTCTTATATATCATATATATGCTCTAATATAATTATTTTTATGCTGATTTTAATTAATATCTATTTATGTCTTCATTTCCCATAATCTATCTGATATGTTAAGAAAAATATTTATCCTTTACTGTGATCATTATGTATGTCTTGTAAATCCTGTGATTTGTGATCATAAAAAAGGGGAATATTGTTGGACTCCTCTAGTTTTAATGCTCAAAAATCATTTTTAATCATGTTTAATCTTGTGTCATTAGGATTCATTATTTTTATGTATAATATTAATATATTATTTTATGTATTACTTCATAAGATAAGTTGCAAATTTTTTACTAAGTATGATTCACCATTCAATGGACTCAGAGTCACCGGTCTCACCATTCGGTCAGAAAATCGGCAGTCACCGTTGTAGTGACACCGCTCAATCTAAAATTTGGTAAAGTATAAGACGTCGTTGTTTTGATCTACTAGTCTAGAATTTTCTCAATGGAATAGCCACCGTTGACATGGATGAGACACCATTCCTACCAATTGAGAATTCTCACAAAGGACCGGACACTATTGACATGGATGAGACATCGTTCTCATGACACCAGTCAAAAATTTTCACAAATTATGAGAGACCATTCACATGACATGGGTCTACAATTTTCACTAATTATGAGACACTGTTCTTAAGACACCATTCAGAGATAAAGGTTGATTCACCGCTTCTGAGTCACTACTCCTGTGACACTGTTCCAGGCTTAGTCATTTATTCATTTATAATTTAAATTAAAAATTATTACTAACGGTCATATTTGATTCATTTAATGATACGGATATTATTAATGATCTTTTTTACCCATGTCAATAGGAAATACTAGGTATAAGGTAGATACACATGATGGATATCATGCTCCCTATCAACCAAAATAAAAACACATGAGATTAAATAAAAATTAGCATGTGATAAGGTTAATATAGGAGGTGTGACATACAAGACCAAGAAGAGATAACAGATACACACAAATCCTTCAATTTGTGAACAAGAAATAATTTGATGTGAACCAAAGAGTGTGAACATCCTTGCATCAAAAATAAAAATTGAGAATCTATAGAAGCATCTCACTAGAAACTAGAACATAGAGAATCAATGACACTTTGTTTTTGGTGTCTATTTTTAGACGTGGACTCGAGATTCACATATTCTTACTCAATAAGTCCAGTAGCATCAAGCACATCACTCAGAGAATTCTAAACCTCTCACTCACAATTTATTCTCTGTTTTTTATAATATTACTACTCTTCAATCTATGTGTGTATCTATATCACAAACACACTATCTCCTAAGATAATCTATATGATACAATATATCCTTACCCACTCATCTCTCTATACCATTTTACTCCCATGTATTACTATGGAAGAGGTATTTGTGTGACCCGGTTGTATTTTTTTCCATGTAAAACAGTGGTAGAGGTCTAGTTGACCTGAACAAGCTTGTATGATGTTATAAACCCAAATCCAGGGTGTGGATCAACCTTATTTATATATACTTTATGGTGGTAGGTGATAACCAAGTGAAGAGTACTAGGTAATTGCTTGAGACTAAACCTCTTGTTTTTATCTGCCGTGTTAAAGTTCTGTTTTTTTATATGTCATTGTTTATTCAAAATAGAAAAATTTACTTCTCTCTGATAGTTAATCTTAGATAGTGCTTATAACTATTTTTGATTTAGTAAATTAATTTCAATATTTATATTAATCATTCAAATTAGTGTAACTGAGAATTAATCAATCTTTTGAGAAATTAATCAAAAATTGAAAACTATTATAAATTTACTGCTTTGGTTAACTGGCCTTTTTTTAAATTGGATACTCTTAATAAATATTTTAAAATATAAATTTTTATAGGAACTCAATTCACCCCCTCTTGAGTGTCCTACTCTGACCAACAAGATCTATAAAATTATTACTGAACCTAATCTACTCATTCTTATTATTAATAGGGAAAGTTTTTGCAATACATATTTCATATCATGAATGAAGTGGGATTTAATAATATTATCAACTTCAGATTCCACCTGGGCAACATGTGTGGGATTTATTATCTTAAATTCATATTTGAAACCATGATGTTCATCTAGAAAACCCATGTGATAGGTAGCCATGTCAGGATCCAGTACAATCATTTCAATGTAGTTCTTACTCTACAAAAATATGGCATTTAAATGCACTAGAATATGCATTTATCAGTGCTAAAATAACACTGATAATTTGAGCATGGTTAAAAGCACAAAACATTAATTAGTGCTAAAAATTGTTGCTAAAGGTACCCTTTAACAATACTAAAAAAGCATTGTTAAAAGGGACATTTAACAGCGCTTATTTAGCGCTCTTAAAGGGACCTTTTAACATTGTTTTTAATGTCATTAAAGGGTGTTTTTAACAGTTCTTTTTTTTCACTGATAATGGAAGCTCTGTTAGAGAGAGTAAAATAAATTTTTTCAGAACATAGGAGCCCAACCCCCCCCCCCCCTTTGAGTGATTCCACGACCCCTTTAATAGTGATCAACAACCCATTTATTAGTGCTTTTCACCCCAACACCCCTTTTATCAATGCTTTCTGAATTTACAGCCTCATGCACACCTTCCTAGATTCAAACCCTACAACTCCCCTTCAATGATAGAACACCTTTACCACTACACCATGTTGTTTTTTGTCTGTTTAAATATATTTTTGTTTATATAAATATATATATATATATATATATATATATATATATTTCCAAATATATTTACATATAATTATATAATTATTTTTATATACATTTATGCAATGTGTGTGTGTGTCTGATATATATATAATTATATTTATTTAAATATATTTTATATTATATACATTTACATATACTATAATAATATATATATATATATATATATCTTTTTATTAATATAGACATGTATGTATATATAAACATTATAAATAGATTTTTATAATGTAAAAAATAGTTAGATATTTTTTAAAATACATTTTTAGAATATTTATTTATTTAGATATATTATAATATACATTTTTATATAAATATGTTGATATATGTATTTGTATGAGTGATTTATTATAATTAAATATAATAAAACATGCATATATTTAATTATAAATAAAATAAGATTGTAAAAAATGGTAAAATTGAAAAACCATAATATCAATATGAATGTAAGACCTAGGAATAAATTTATTCCCTGCTGAAAAAAAATAAAAAATACCCCCCTTAAATGAGGCTGAAAATATATCAAACTTTAATAAATTAGGGTAACCCAACTAAAAACTCAGATTTAGGGGAATTCGGGTCCTTTTTTGCCTTAAAAAATGTGAAAGATCTTTACATATTTTATTGTAGTCATTGAGATCATCGCATGATTTGATTTGATATGTTGTAGAGCCCAAATGAACATTCGGATCAAAATTTATGTTCGTTTGAAGTTTGAGTTACATTTTAAACTTATTTTAAAAATTTTATTGATTTTTTGATTTTTTTATCTTCAAATTGATATTAAATTACTATTACTCGGTAATAAAAATAAAATTACTAATTAAAAATATTTTTTTAGTTATTTTATAATCCATTTTCACTAATTATATAATAAGTGTAAATGCCTATTTAACATATCTAATACTTATTTCAAAAAATATGTATTATATTTATATGAATATAAATATATTTATACATTTATATATTATTTTTAGTGGAATATAATTTTTTTAAAGTATACTCTTATTAGAATTTGTAAAAAAATCACTGATAAATGTACCCATTTGACAACAATTTTTTAGCGCTATTAATGACCCACATTAACAACATTAAAAAAAGAGTTGTTAAAGACCCCCTTTAATAGTTCTTTTTTTAGCACTAACAAAGGGGTTCGTTAATATAATTTTTAGTTAGCGGTATTAAATCCCTAGTGATGGACATACCCAGTTGTTTAGTGGTTTTATAGAATATCTAATGATGTATCTTAATAGAAGAAGATATACATCTCTTTATATTTTATTGGTATGGTAGCACTGATCAATGTAGGTTGTGATTCCTCTTATATTACAAAATTTTCCTACCTGAGCTCATTTATGGTCATGGATACACATTCTACAAAAACAAGAGGAGAATATCAAAGGTCATTCACTTCGTATTCTATCTCAACAACAATTAATGTGTCTTCAGGAATGGTAAATGGTATGGGGATATCCTTATTCTTTTTGAAGTGTAGGGATTCATCACTGGACTCTGATAATGCCAATGTATGGGTATCATGATTGAGATAGATTCAGATATTATCACATTGTTTTCTATTGTTATCAAGGTAAGAATAAAAATTGACATCTGAAGTTGTAAGAGATGTCAAAGGGTCATTTTCAATTTCCAACAATGGTACCATGGAATTCTCCAATCCATATGATGCAATGAAAGGTCCCCATAAGTCTCTATGATAGAAAAGGTAAACTATTGTTTGGTGTACTGATCTCCTCAAGTGTGATGTGATTTCCATTTTAAGATACTTCTTCCACAAGTATAACTACTATTATATAGGCATAGGCCAATAAACTTTTTGAAATAGGGAATTTTTCTAGAGTTGAACCTACGACCTCTTTCTTCTTGAGAGGAAATACATAATAATTACTGAGAAAACGCTAGGGGTTTACTAGAGAGATCCTAAAACCATTGGGAGTAGTAATACATATTTCACCCTTCATTATATATTTCTTTCCTTTACTATTGTAGAAACCCACCTTAGTATTCTGGGATTTGAAGATTTAATGGCGGTGTCATCACAATATAGTATTACAACCATTCTATTGATGGATTACATCAAACATTGATGGTACGACAATGAAACTATTGTATGGCTATGAAGAAATGGTCTTGTGAATATAACATTATATATTTTCACCTAATGGATAACCAATAACTCAACATTAGATATTGTGTCCCTAAACTGGTCCTTGAGTTTGATCTTATTGATGGGATTTTTTTAACTTTTTCATACCCTTGAATAGTCAACTTTTATAGAGAAAAATCATCCTCACTATATCCTAAAAATCAAAGCGTTTGGACTAGTATAAGATTGACCCCATAACCATTATCAATCAAATCATGTTGAAAATCAATGTTTTCATGATTTCCTAAAATGAACAGGGTTCTTACATTCCCTTGAATGGATTCTTCTTGATCTTTATTTATGAATGAAATAGTGGTATGGTATTCTAATAATGTAGTTTCCACCTGAAACATGCTGGATATTAAAACATCCTTATAAAACTATTGGGGCTCTTGAGAACCTCCAAAAGAAACAAGTAAACTTTATTTTAAAGGTAATGAGCATTTATAAACAATATATTCATTAGGACAGCTACTGATAGTTTCAAAATGTCATACTTCTACACCAAAGGTATATGATTCCCAACATGAGGTTTCTCCTTGTAATATAACTTAGGGGATAAAGTGATTGAAGATGATATATTCAGTTCTTGGGTAAAAGTTAAAGTAATTCCTTAATGATTGATCTGAGTTAGTCTACCCACTCAGTTGGTCTAATTATATAGTTACACACACACCAATCGGTCTTCCAAAACAATTGTATTTGGATGAATACTAAAATATTTTGGGGTATTTCCATGATCCTGTTGATCTTGCTAAAGTATTTTCCTATAGGTCTCAAAATTTTATATGGATTTAATGAGGATGTTACTAGGATACTAAGCTCAGACACAATTGTGACTTTCCATGTTCTGTTAGACTTTGTGGAAACTACCTTAAAATCCCCAATTAGGTATGGTTAACTCGGTTTTATATGCATACTCATTATTGAATAAGGGTTATTCTGAGTGAACAATGTTTACATATCCAAATAGTACCTCCTCATCTGATGACGATTCTTTTTTATGGGGTGGTTTCAATGATTTGGATGATGAGGGTAAGAAATCATTAAGAGTCAGAGATGATTTGGGAGTCATATGAAACACTTCTTTATGTGCCATGTTATGTTTTCAATGGTTACATCAACCTCTAGAGGATGATTTTGAAAATATAAATTTGGATAAAGTATGATGAATTTAGACTACAACTGGTTGATATATTTGTTCCCTCAGAATATCACAATATCAATCAATCATATTTTGTGTCATCCAGTTATCAAACATTCATTCACAGCAATCTAGAGCATATTTTTAGTCCATTTCTTCCTTTATTTTGGTGGTGGACACATGGGACACTTTCACTATGTATTCTCCTAGTGTCACCTATCCAAAATCAACAATTCCCTAAAATATTTCTTTGAATCCAAAAAAAATCATGGATGGTTTTCCCCAACTGTCAATGAAAAGGTTAATGCTTATTATGATCATTGAGGCTTACTTCAACGAGTTTTCTAGGCTTTAGTAGATTGGGGAGATTATATTCCATTGTAGTAAGTAAGTAACTAGAAACCTATTTATTTTAGATAGTATAGATTTATTTTTCTTTCATTACATGAAATTTGGGTGGACATAATCTTTATTTTCATTTGGATGAGGGAGGTTTTGTTATTATTTTCATTCAATGGGACGTATTGGCTAATGCATATACTTCCTTGGTGTTTTAGTAGTCACTAGTGCTCGCTTGACTATTATAGTTATATTTTATTCCTTCCTAGATCTTTTCCTTTATTTTATCAGTGTGGGATTGAATTTTGACCATGGTTTGTAGAATAGTATCTTCTAGACACTATTTTGATTCTACAACATCTCAAAACCTTCCTATATATTTCAATGACAACAATAGTGTCTTTAGTTCATTATGAAAGTTCTCTTGACAAAGTTACAAAAAATGATCATGTGGGAGTAAAATGATGAGTGATTATGTTAGGCTTGTCTATGTATAAATAAAGTATGAGACCCTTTTATTTTCATGTTGTTTGTAGATCATGATATCAAAAACTATTTTTTTCTTTCTAAAGGAGATAATTTAATAAATTAATTGAATGTGAAGGTCTTCCTAGCATATGATGGACCCTCCTAGGAGGATAATATAATAGATGAAAGTTGGTCCCACCAGTGTTTACACAAGTAACCTTAATTTTTATACCTCTTACAGTTCACCAAAGCGTATTATGGGGCTATATCAAGACATGAAGTTTGAGATATTCTGATCTGGATCTCCCGTTCCATCGAATATTAGGACAATAGGATCCCAAAATCTAGGTGGAGGTTGAGTGGTATACCATCATTCATGAAATGACTTCATTTTGAAACGCATTAGGGAAAACCTCCCATCCAAGGCTTCTATTAAAGTATAAATAGAATCAATGGTGCTGATGATTTCTAAGGTAAGGTTGTGTGAGTCATCCCCAGAGTGTAGGTAATAGGAGAAACTTTATGTAGACATCCAATAGCTGCCAGTTTTTGACTATTGGTTCACACTAGAACATGGAAACTATCCCAATATGAGGGGGTTTATTTCAAAAATAGAGTAAAATCTTGGTCTTACTCAATCCTTAAATTCAAGAAGACCTGATTTTTTGACCCAGTTAGAACTTGATTCTCAAACTATTTATTTGTGGTACAATTAACCTCCTCCAAATGAGTGAGAGTAGATATATTTGCTTCTTCTTAGAGATGATAACCAATTGGATATATATCATCTTTAAATCCTTGTTGTTCTGTATAATAATCAATATCATTGCCTCATACTATGCCATTTTCTCTTCTATAGGGAGGACTTCGGTCACTCTTAGGGGTGAGTGGTATGTAATTATGCCTTTCCCTTTAAATCTAGTGAAATAGTGTTAAGGGGGTGTGATTTACTTGTTTTTAGGTGTCAATTTCTAGTTCCTCCTCTAATTCCAGGTACATTTAGCCTTATCCTATTCTTATTTACCACCCACATCTTGGGATATTGTTTTATTACTGTGTGCATTAGTGTACATGTATAATTTCTAATTATCCACTAGATTAATAGTGAAGTCATTAGTTGAGGCATATCTAGAATTAAAAATCATTTCATCATATTATTAGTAAAGTGACTTTATAATTCTTGCTTCCCCTTTGGGAGGTATGTCTAGGTCTTTACCTTGACCCCTTTTCTCAACAAGTTGTTCTGGATTGCGACCATTGAAGGGTATAATCTTATTTTTTGCGTATTCCCTAATTTTGGTCTATGAATAGTTACACTAAGGGAATCTTTGACCATGCTCATTGAGCATACACCAAATGAAAAGGGTGTGTCATGGGTCAATAGTAATGTCTTAGATAGTGGATGTTATAAACCACTTACCATCCTTTAAAATACTAATTTTATAAGTAGTGAGTAAAATAATTCCCCTATCCCTAGGGGTTGGGGATGATGTGGGTCTGTCACAAATAATTCCTGTATTTTTTTATTGTTTCAAAATTTCATATAAAAAAATCCCCTAATATTATAGGATGGGGTTGATTTGTAGTTTCCACTTACATCTTTTGAACTCGCTTAAGATTTGATGATTCTAGATGTTATGGTGATGGTAAAAACTCCCCCATAACTTATGGCCAAAGTTTTTTGTTCTCTTATATTATATGTGTTATTGAAAATTTTGGAGGACTAACATATGAGTTTTCTAATGTCCCACTCTCTTCAGTTATGGAAATTTTTTACCTTATAATGTAGCAGATTTTATTGGGTTTACCAGCTATTAATCATGTTTCTTGGACCTATGGCCTCTTCTATGGGAATGAAATTAAAATATTCCATATTTGGGGGACTCTTTTACCATATGTATAAAGTGAAGTGCAGTGCTTCGTACTCTCCCCATCCAAGTATGTGTACATCTGATGTGATTTTAATGATTATCTATTAAAGGGATAATATGTTGTTGGTAGAGGCATCCCATGGGTTCTTGTCATGATTTTCTAACCTCAGGTTCAAATACATAGAAAAAGTAAAATTGTATATTTCATAGAAAATATAGTTCACTGCCTAGGGATGATCATCATATCCCTGAAAAGTAAGGTACTTAAACATTAAATGATGAAAGTTTTCCCATAGATTCTGTATTGGTAAGGCGTGCATTACTCCTTCAACACTTCTAGGGTATCAAAAATAGAAGTGTAGAGGGGACAAAACATTGTTGGGAGATTTTCCTTAGTCAATTATTTCCACATATCCATGTTAGACTCTACCTAATTAGAGTTATATTCATCCACTTGGTCATACCATAGAAGTTTATTTTTCATAGACAGTGACTTGTGGCCTATAGAAGGTAAGGGTGGTGGTCACCACTCTAGGTCAGCTACCAATCAAGGTGAGGTGTCACTGGAAATTTATGGGGCACCATGTATAGTTGAAATTACTTGTTTGAGATCCACTCAATACGAAAGTTCTTAAACAAGGGGAGGATATCATTAAATGGGCGATATATCACAATGGGGAGGTTTTCCATGCATATGTTCAGGATAGGATCACTATAATTCATCTTTATGATACCACAAGGAGGAAATACAGGGTAGGTATAGACTTATGCTTCATATGATGATTTGGAATATTCATGGGCTACCTAGATATGTTTTTTATATCCTTATAATTGAGTAGGATAGAAATATGATCCCCATTCATCATTTTTGTTGTAATATGTCAACCTACCATTGGGGTTGATCAAGGATATATTCCTATTTTATAGTTGTAATAGGAGGGTGTTGATATCTGCCTTTGGATGTTGCAGGAATATGTGCCCACTACCAAGAATTTTTTTGGGTATGTATAAGACTTATGAACTATTGGTAGAAATATGATCATGCCTTTGGGTGGATATAGGAATATGTCATCCAACCTTGGTCAAAATAAGAATATGTTCCCAATTATGATATTCATTCCCCATCAGTATATATCAATGGACCTATGGAATCAGATAAGGGATATGTGGATCCTCTTATATGGACTATTTAGTTTGTTGATACATTCCACCATTAAAAGGATCATAAATATGTGCATTTCTTCTATCAGCTACAAAAATATGACAAAAAAACTCTTGAATTATTAGCATGGATATGTTCATGACTTGAGGTGACTGTAAGAATATGTCAAAAAACCTTAGTTATAGTGAGAGTATGTGCCCAGTCCTAGTTTTCCTTTTGAATATGTCTCCATATCTCTTCTATAGTGATATATTTCTATCATATTTTTAATTTCAAACTAGTTTGACAAACCCTTGTTTCAATAGGGATATGAGCCAAATTTTAAGCCTAATTTGTTATCAGAATATTTTGATAATCCACTTGAATGGGAGAAAGAATATTTTCTTTCTCTAGAGTATCTATCTTTCCATTTATTACAAATTCATATACTTCTATAGTAATATTAATAGAAGTTTTTTCCTATTCCTATATGAATTATGGAATATTTTGTTGAATCTCTTCTATTAATACGAGAATATGGTGGTAGTTTAGATGGGTTTTATCAATATTATGGGCCTACTCATCTTATATCACCAAGATATTCTAGCATAAATCTTCGATTGTAGTGGGAATATACTCCCACACATGTCCACTATTTTTCATCTGGATATGTGTACGACCTTTATATGTGGTTGTGATAATATGAACCTTCCATATAATTGTTTCTAGAATATTATAGTAGACTTTTTATCCATGAATAGGGATATGATCCTAATAACTAGTTTCCACAATAATATGTTAGAGTAAATATTTAGTATAACAGGGGATATGATCATACTCCCTATTATATGAAACTTTTCATGCCTATTGATATCTCCTTGACACCCTGCTCTGAGTGAACAGGGGTGACCTTTCAAGAAATGCACTCAGTAGGTGGTTGAGGGGAAATGGATGCACTTTGTTTGAAGTGATGGTTAATAGAAGAACTCCTTAGAGAATCCTGGACTTAAGTAAAGTCATGGTCAACTCCTTGATCCACCTTCTTATTATTAGGATGGTATTAATTATCATGCCCTAGGTAAAGGATCTCGAATCGATTGGTGGTGGTAACTAGCACCAGTGGATTAATCAATTCCTTCCTCAGATGATATGGGCCTACAGGATTTAGTGACTAGAGACCCCTACAAATAGCCTCCAAGGTTGGGATGGTACCATGCCGATGATACTCTATTATCTAGTTGTTATTCACTGGGTTTTAAAGACACTTTTCATGTGACGTTATCTCCAACTTGAAGGGTTCATGAATCTAGTGGAAACTGAGGTAGCGTAATTTTTTCTTGATGATGATTCCATTTCCTTGGGATCAAAGAGACATCTTGATAAAGGTTCCTATGGTCACAAAAAAAATTAATATTGATCAGTGCAGAATAAAAATTAAGAAAACATTCTTATCTAACTATGCATAGGTGACTCATATGTTTGGTTTTGTTTTTTTCAATGAACCAAGTTGGGTTCACCATGCCTATTTTCATAAAATACACAAAACAAAATGGACTGATGTATGGGTAACTAATTATTTTTTTGTTATTGAAAAATTCACCATGAGTTCACCATTTTTTGACCTAGGATGGGGTGTAATGGTTTTTTGTTTTGTGAGGGGTTGATCAAGACCACACAATCCTCACATCGGATCAATACTTCTATCTCATATGGTTCCCAATAGGGTTTATTCATGGAACCAAAAACACTCAATGGTTCCCATATCCATAATGATTTACGGTCATTATTTTCAAATTCATTAAGTCATAGGGTTTTTTTACCAATGACACTTAAAAAATCACATTGGTCAAGGGGATGGGAGTTTGGTCACATAACACCCTATTTGGGGGAATTATTGCCTACTCTAGGACTCTATTAAATATTTAAGTTGTGCTCTTGATTCTTTCATAGATCCTGATTTGAGACCAGTTACACTAACATTTATAATATATTTCTTAGCATATACCGATGAGAATTTCTATACATATTAGAGGTATCCTATATACATGTTCATCTGTATGTATGATAGGTTATCCATATTTCAAACTTTGTAATATAGTGATGTTGTCCTAGGGGTCACTATGTTTTAAATACACATAGCAGGGAACTCTATAGTTTACCACCTTATAGGAATGCAGTTTCTATTTTTAGTGTCGGGATTGGGACTATAAATGGGATTCATGCGTATCTTTATGAATGGAATTAGAACACACATAGTTCGGTGAAGCTTAATGGGGAATTTCATGAATTTTAAGGTCATTCAACAAGGACTAATCCATCTATTTTAGCATCATGTGTAAGGAAAACTATGCAATGTTATCTTATAAATGGTTGGTGTAGTGCTTACACATGAGAGGCCATGTCTAGTTGACCTCAAGGGGAATAAGGCCCAATGGGGATAAATTTAATTCACAATGAGTATGGCCCTATGAACATGACTCCCATTGGAAGTACATCCCATATGGATGATATGATATGACCCAAAAGGTATACAAATCTCAGGGTGGGGGAATGATTCTATCAGGAATATAGCCCGATGAGAAGACATTATATTGGGAGTATCACCCCAATGGATGGTACATATAGATGCATAAGAGTATATTCAGGTGATATAAGGAAATAAATGATCTCATGATGAATATGGAACAATGATAATGGAAATGGAAGGTTAATGATGTTAGGTTTGAACCTCAGGGATTTGTCTTATGTATCCCATTGAGGTAGGAATAAAATACAACATAATTTGTATGAAATAGTTTATAATGTCATGTGACAATATTGTACCATGTTGTTTAACATCATGCGGTAAGGACATTGTCACTCAGTTTAACAACATGTGACTAAGATGTGTATGGGGAAATTGGAATATTGGACATAGTGGATTGATCTGTAGAGTGGCATCCTATATATCCTCTAAATGTAGGAATCAAATTCCTCATAGTTCTAAAATATGAAGGGCGGGTTTCATCTTTGAAAAGGAACATGGTTAAATAGAATATGGAAAGATATGAAATAAATTATATTGGAATCAAGCCTTGGAATGACTAAAAATAACTGTTAAGCCAACATGGGTCAAGCTGATAGTGGGAAACATGAAATCAAATTGTTGAGCCCTCTGGAAGATTGCTGATTTCATGTTTATAACTGATGTTTTAATAATCACAAATCATCACAACTCATTGATGCTTAATCTGGTTTGATGTCTCATAAACATAATTCCAATCTATGAATGAATCAGTTATCATGTTTTTAACTATGCTTATTGACTTACAAAGTATGTTGGAAGTCTTCTGGATTCAACATCCATCAGACTCACCGATCCATCAGACTCACCAATCCATCAGACTCACCGATCCATCAGACTCACCGATCCATCAGACTCACCGATCCATCAGACTCACCGATCCATCAGACTCACCGATCCATCAGACTCACCGATCCATCAGACTCACCGATCCATCAGACTCACCGATGCAAATGAGTCACTGATGCAAATGAGTCACCAATGCAAATGAGTCACCGATCCAAGGACTCACCGATGCAAATGAGTCACCGATCCAAGGACTCACCGATGCAAATGACTCACCGATCAGATGACAGACCGATGCTGATCTATCTGAGTCACCGATCATTACTCTAATACTGATGACCTACCGATCTCTTGAACAGTCATAAACAACTGTTTGAATTTCTTTATCTTTATCTTTATTTATTCTAACCAACGGTCATATTAGTTATATTTTAATGCTCTGACAGATTATTAATAAAAGGTTGTCGGATGTCAGGAAACCGTACCTCGTACCTGCGGAAAGGAAACCTTTTCTGTCCTACGGAGCACGTGACATAAATACAAGAAGACGTTGTTGAAAGATACAACAATAACAGAGACAACAAGGTGAGAACACACATAGAGACAAGGAAGCATACGACATACTCAAGAAAAGCTCTGTGCATACAAGAAGAACCAAGCAAGATAGAATCAAGTATACAATCAAGCCTACTCAAGAAGAGTGGTGTGCATACAATAGAATATTGAAGAGCTTCATCGACTACATCTCACTGCCTGTGAACCTGAAGCATACGACACTCTGCTTCTCAAACAAAATCGAGAAGAGGACTCAGAATCACTTCTGATTAATTCCAAAACGAGTCCAGTGCTACACTGAAATCACTAGAGCCATTCCTAAACTCTACATCTCTGCTCTCTGATTTATTTATTCTACATTTTGAGCAGTGTGTGTTATCTGCTGTATTAAACACACACACTGACTCCTGTACTTTAACTGGAGGATTTGTAAATCCTCAGCAAACCTTTTACACTTCACTTCCCACTGTGGATAGTGGTAGAGGTCTTGTGACCTGGACAGCTGGCTGCTGTTGTTTGTTTTCCCACGTAGAACTGTGGTAGAGGTCTTGTGACCTGGACAGTGTGTTCACTGTTGTTAACCCCGATCCAGGGTGTGGATCACTTTTATATAAACTTTTGAGAGGACTAAGTCTCGGCTTGAGACTGAACCTCTTGGTTACTTCTCTGTGTTTATAGTTACTCTATATCCATACTATACATATTTATTTCATATTCCGCTGCTATTACTTTGAAATATAATCTATCTTCAAAGCTACTTTGATAATTAAATTCGCAAGTGTTTATATTTATTATAAATCAGTAAATTAGTTTCAAAAGTTAATTTAATCATAAGATTGAGTTAACTGAGAACTAATCAATCTTTGAGAAGCTAATTGAACCTTTATAATCTATATAAATTCACTACAGTTTAATTTGTTTTTGAAATTGGGGGATTTTATTAGAAATTGTTTTTAACAGAAAATTTTAATTGGAACTCAATTCACCCCCCTCTTGAGTGTCCACTCCGACCAACACTTGGTATCAGAGGTAGTAAATACTTTCTAAAAGTGCTCTGCTTTTGACCTGTGATTTTAGTTGTATTTTAAAGTTCTTAAAATTTCTGTTATTTCTAAATTTTTATCTCTTTAAAAATCTTTTTTGTAATATTATGGATAATAGACTTGAGGGTGCTGCTACTAACCGGCCACCTTTTTTCAATGGAACTAATTATGCTCAGTGGAAACGGAAAATGAAAATTCATCTAGAAAGCATAGGTTTTGATATTTGGACTGCTATTGAATCTGAATACAAAATTCCCACTACTGCTAGATCTACTTGGGATGAACCTACAAAGACTGCTTACAATAACAATTGTAAAGCTATGAATGCTATGTACTGTGCTCTAGGAGATGAAGAGTTTAATAGAATTTCTGCATGTAAAACTGCATATGAAATTTGGGATACCTTAGCTGTTTCTCATGAAGTAACAACTAATGTTAAGGAGATGAGATTGAATACCTATACTATTAAGTATGATAATTTTAAGATGAAGCCTGATGAACCCATTTCTGATATGTATCTCAGGTTCAATGAAATTGTCAACACAATGACCTCTCTGGGAAAGGATGTTCCAGCAAAGGAACAAATTATGAGAATTTTGAGATGTCTACCTGAAAGATGGAGAGGAACCTCTGTCTCCATTAGAGAATCCTGTGACATTGCTGCTCTACCTGTCAAGGAATTAATTGGTAAGCTGATGATGTATGAAGAAGAGCTTAAAGTAAATAAAGAAGAAGATGATGAACCTAAAAGGAAGTCTATTGCCTTCAAGACTACAACCTCAAAGAATAAGGATAAGGAAAAGCTTCAAGCTATCAATGAAAGTTCAAGCAGTGAGGAAAGTGAAAATGATTCTGACAGTGATGATGAGATGGCTCAAATAGCCAGGAGATTCAAAAAGTTCTATAGGAAAAAGAAATTCTTTAGGAAACCAAATTACAAGGGAAAGTATGACCAACAAGGCAAATGGAAAAAGGATTAGAAGAAGAACGACAAATCAGATGATGTTGTCTGCTATGAGTGTAAGAGGAAAGGACACATTAAAGCCGACTGTCCAAAGCTGAAGTATAAAAAGAAATATGAATACAAGAATAACAAGTACAAGAAGGCCATGAAGGCTACTTGGAGTGCTTCAGAAGACAGCACAAGTGAAGCTGCATCTTCAGACTCTGAAAAGAATCGGGCCAACATGTGTTTCATGACAAACACTTCTGAGGTAACATCAGAGACTCCTGCTTTTAATTCATACTATTCTGGAGAAGATGCTGACTCAGAAAACATGTCAAAATCTGAATTGTTTGAATACTGTGACATACTAGAAGAAACATGTAATGAGCTTAAAGATAAATATAAAGGTCTAAAGAAACAGTATGCTTTAAGTGTTAAGCATAAATCTGATCTGGATATAGAAGTAGAAAAGAATGCTCAGCTGCTTAAAGAGAATACTGAACTAAAATTGTCTAATGAGCAACTCAAGAAAGACTTAGAGAAGTTCACCAATGGTAAAAATACTTTAACACAAATGCTAGGAAAGCAAGTTGCACCTAGATACACTACTGGTATAGGATACCAACCTGGACAAAGGAAAGTTGCCAAAACTAGATTCATTCCTAAATCTGGACAGAAGATAGTTAATTCTGGAACTTCTTATGCCTCAACCAGTTATATTCATAGTTATGAATCTAATAAGGTTTATCTTTCAAAGAATGTTATTTATACAAATTATATGAGACCCATTAGACAAATATGGGTACCTAAAGTGTTATTGGCTAACCTGTCTGGACCCAAGAAGATCTGGGTACCAAAATCATCTTCCATCTAAATCTGTTTTGTAGGAGACCTGCTTGAAGAGCTGTTACAAGAAGATATGGTATTTGGACAGTGGGTGCTCAAGACACATGACTGGAGATTATTCTTGCTTCAAGAGCTTAATAAAGGTTGATGGAGGTCATGTCACCTTTGGTGATAACTCTAAAGGAAAAATCATCGGCCTAGGCCAGATTGGTAACACTGATTCAATTTTGATTTCTAAAGTTTTATTTGTTGATGGACTTAAATATAACCTGTTAAGCATTTCTCAGTTATGTGATGATGGTTTTCATGTTAAATTTGAAAATGATTCTTGCAATGTTTTTAACTCTAAAAATGTTTTAGTATTTTCTGCTTTAAGAAATGAAAATGTCTATGCTGTTGATTTAGATTCTTTAGCTAAACAGAACATTCCTTGTTTAAATGCTTTTCATAAAGAGTCTTGGATTTGGCACAGAAGATTAGGACACTGCAATGTGCACTCACTTAGAAAACTTTCTAGGAAAAACTTGGTTAGAGACTTACCCAAACTTTAATTTCTAGCAGACAAAGTTTGTAATCCCTGTCAAAAGGGAAAACAACACAAAGTTTCTTTTAAATCAAAGAAAGAAGTTTCAACTTCTCAACCACTTGAATTGGTTCACATGGATTTGTTTGGACCATCAAGAGTTTCTAGTTTAAATGGGAAGCACTATGTCTATGTTCTCGTAGATGACTTTTCTAGATATACTTGGGTATATTTTCTAGCTCACAAAAGTGAAGCTTGTTCTTACTTTGTTAAATACTCCAAGTCTGTAGAAAATCTTAGCGGACTCAAGATTAAGACCCTAAGAAGTGATCATGGTCGTGAGTTTGAAAATCAAGATTTTGAATCTTACTGCTCACTCAATGGCTATTCTCATAACTTTTCTGCCCCTAGGACACCCCAACAGAATGGTGTAGTAGAAAGAAGAAACAGAACCCTGCAAGAAATTGCTAGGACCATGCTCAATGAATATGACCTGCCAATTTACTTTTGGGCTGAAGCTGTTAATACAGCTTGTTATGTCATTAATAGAGTCCTGATCAGACCTGTTCTAAAGAAAACCCCTTATGAGTTGTGGAACCATAGGAAACCTAAGGTTAACTACTTCAAAGTTTTTGGCTGCAAAGTCTTTATTCTGAATACTAAAGATAATCTGGATAAATTTGCATCCAAGAGTGATGAAGGAATTTTCCTAGGTTACTCTATCTCTAGTAAAGCCTATAGAGTTTTCAATAAGAGAACCAAATGTGTGGAAGAATCTGTTCACATCAAATTTGATGAAACTGATCCACATGAGCCTAAAACCTCTCTTGGGAATCTTGAAGAAGATTTGTCTATTCTGGACCTTAATGATAAATCTAAAGAACCTGTTATAAAAGCATCCAGTTCTGGACATTCTCCAGAATCTGCTTCTGTTGAACCTCAATCTCTAGATGAACCTGAAATTTCTAGCCCTATCTTTTCAAGACCATCTAGGACTCTAAAGAACCATCCTTTAGATGCTGTTGTAGGAAATCTAGATAGAGGGACACAGACTAGAGCTTCTCTAAGAAACCAGGTTGAACATCAAGCTTTCCTTTCACAGTCAGAACCTAAAAATATCAATGATGCTATCAACGATGAATTTTGGGTAATGGCTATGCAAGAAGAATTAAATCAGTTTGAAAGGAACAAAGTCTGGGAATTAGTTGACAGACCTAAGGACACTTTGACAATAGGCACAAAATGGGTGTTTAGAAATAAAGTAGATGAATCTGGAAATATAGTTAGAAACAAAGCTAGACTAGTTGCACAAGGATATAGTCAAGAAGAAGGTATAGACTATGAGGAAACTTTTGCACCTGTAGCTAGACTAGAAGCCATTAGGATCTTACTTGCATATGCTGCACATCTGGATTTCAAATTATATCAAATGGATGTTAAAAGTGAATTTCTAAATGGTTTTATAATTGAAGATGTTTTTGTAGAACAACCACCTGGATTTACTAATCCCCTTTTTCCAAATCAAGTTTTTAAACTTTCTAAAGCTTTGTATGGTTTGAAACAAGCTCCAAGAGCTTGGTATGATAGACTTAGAAATTTCCTTATTTCAAAAGGTTTTACTAAAGGGATTGCTGATCCAACTCTTTTCATTAAAAGAATTTCTAAAGATGTTTTAGTTGTACAAATATATGTTGATGATATTATTTTTGGATCTTCTAAAATATCCTTATGTACTGATTTTTCAAAGGTTATGCAAAATGAATTTGAAATGAGCTTAATGGGAGAGCTTAAGTATTTTCTTGGATTTAAAATCTTTCAAACTAAAAATGGTATTATTTTGAATCAAAGTAAATATACAAAGGATCTTTTAAAACGTTTTGGATTGGATAGTATTAAGGAAAGTAATACACCTATGAGTACTACCTGTAAATTGGATGTTGATGAAACTGGGAAACCAGTTGATCAAACCAATTACAGAGGTATGATTGGAAGCTTACTTTATCTTACTGCTAGTCGACCAGATATTATGTTTAGTGTGTGTATGTGTGCTAGATTTCAAGCTAATCCTAAAGAATCACACTTATTAGCTGTTAAACGGATTTTTAAGTATCTTAAGTATACTATAAATTTAGGTTTGTTTTACCCAAAAGGACAATCCTTTGAGTTAATGAGTTATTCAGATGCTGACTTTGCTGGTTGTAAGTTAGATAGAAAAAGCACATCAGGAACATGTCATTTGCTTGGAAAATCCCTAGTATCATGGTGTAGTAAGAAACAGAATTCAGTTTCATTGTCTACTGCCGAGGCAGAATACATAGCTGCTGGTAGCTGCTGTGCACAAATTTTGTGGATGAAACACACTCTATTGGATTATGGATTTGATCTTAAACATGTTTCAATTAACTGTGACAACACTAGTGCAATCAACTTATCCAAGAACCCTGTGTCTCACTCTAGAACTAAGCACATTGATGTCAGACATCACTTTCTAAGAGATCATTACCAGAAGGGTGATATTTCTCTAGAATTTGTTAGTTCTGAAAATCAATTAGCTGACATCTTCACAAAGCCCTTATGCTCTGAAAGAATGAAATTTATTAAACACGAATTGTGTATGACTGATCTGTGAAACTGATCTGTGAAACTGATCTGTGAAACTGATCTGTGAAACTGATCTGTGAAACTGATCTGTCAAACTGATCTGTGAAACTGATATGTGAAACTGATCTGTGAAACTGATCTGTGAAACTGATCTGTGAAACTGATCTGTGAAACTGATCTGTGAAACTGATCTGTAAAACTGATCTGTGAAACTGATCTGTGAAACTGATCTGTGAAACTGATCTGTAAAACTGATCTGTGAAACTGATCTGTGAAACTGATCTGTGAAACTGATCTGTGAAACTGATCTGTGAAACTGATCTGTGAAACTGATCTGTGAAACTGATCTGTGAAACTGATCTGTGAAACTGATCTGTGAAACCGATATGTGGAACCGATCTGTCACACTGTTCTGTCAAACCGATTTTTTTAAATTACTTTTTATTAATTAGTAAATCACTTTTTATGGGAACCCTAAATGATAAAATAAATGATACGCGGCTATTTATCTTCCCTAAACCTTTGACCTTTCATTTCCCGCCGAACCTCTCAACCTCTCTTCCCCTCTGCTTCGAACCTTCGAACCTTCGAACCTTCGAACTCCTGCCTCTCCAAAATCCTCGAATGGCTAAGCAAAAGAGACCGAGCAAAGGACCAGATAGCCATGTACCTTCAAAGCGTGCTCGAGGCGAGTCAAGCAGTACCTCTCAACGCTCAGTAAATCCGAACCTGGAAACTCGGATTGTTGCTGTAGAAAAAGAAGTAAACTCGGCGTGGCTTCTGTCAAGTAAGTCTCTGTTGCTACAAGTTCTTGAATCGCAAGGATGGATAGACTGGTTTTCAGACAACGCCCGAATAGATTATCCAAAGCTAGTACATGTGTTTTACATGAACCTGAAAATCACGCTTGATGGTGTGGAAGCTGCTAGGATGTCGTCTGTTGTAAAAGGAAAGAAAATATCTTTCTCATCTAAGCAGTGGGCTGAATGTTTAAACGTACCTCATGAAGGTCGATATGAGGACTATTCTGGCAATATACCCCCAGTCACTGACTATTTTTCTTATGAGCTAGCGCTAGAGCTTCTAACTGGAAACAGAGAATCAAGGAGAATCACAGCTTCAGAATTAGATGGTGAAAGCAGACTCCTATTCAAGTTTATTCAGCACCAACTTTGCCCTCGAAGAGGAGATTTTGCTGCTGTTAAGTTTCAAGATGTTTTTCTATTGTTTCTGCTCAAAACCCATGAAAAGATAAACCTGTGTAGATATGTGATGGTCCACAAAGCTAGTATGCTGAAACCTTCCAAGAAAGCCACAGCGTTGTTTTATTCAAAAATGATATCTACTATGCTCCAGAATCTGGAATGTGTTGATGAAGATAATGAAGTTGTTGAAACAGAACGTACCTTCTGCCTCAACAAAGAGATCTTCAAGAGGATGAAAATCAATTGGAATCCATGGAAGAAATGTTGGGTTGCAGATGAAGATAAGTTGTATGAAGCCTACAATCCCATAGATCATGGCCAGAGGCCAAAGGATTTGAGAGATCCTGGATTAAAACCAGATGAGGAACCAATTTATTCTAATGATAATGAGCAAGAAAAAGCTGCAACTGAAGAAGGAAGTGTGTCTTCTCCTGATGATAGGAGTGATCCAGACACTGCTAGCCCCAAGAAAAGAATAGAATTTGGACCTGCTAGTCCACCCTTAATCCTACCAGAGTCAGAACCTATTCTTGATGATGAAGAAGATTCTGATACTGAGGAATATCACAGTGAAGCCTCTGAGCAGAGTCATAATGAGCAAGGTGATGCTGATGACAATCTTGGTGGTGATGATGATGATGCTGATGATGTTGAAGCTGCTGTTGATGGTGTTAACAGACCGGTGGATGGTCTTGTTGTAGATCAAGTGGAACAACCTCAGTCAGTACCAGAAATCCATATCAGTGGCAAGGCTGACTCATCAAAAATCAGTGGAACAGCAAGCTATGAAAAACCCAACTACACCCTGTGTGCTGCTGTTTGGGATGACTACCCTGGATATGCTGTTTTGGGCTTAGAATATTCTGAAGAAGAAGACGATTTTCCAGAATCTGCTGCAGCTGTGAAAAGGAACCTTCCAAGAAAAGCAAGGTCTATTCCTACTGTTGATCCTGTAAATGTGAATTTACCTGGTTCTGAAATCTCTCGAGCTGATCTTGATAAGTTTAAGACTGATTTGCTAACCACTGTGAGAGATACAGTCAGAGAAGAACTTTCCAATGCCCTTCATCAAGTATCTCTGCAAGTTTTTGAAACTTCCTTGAAAGCTTTTTCAACGGCAGTCTCAGATGTTCTCAAGCCAGACTTGACTGCTACTGGTGAATTTGTTGGTAGACACATAGCCTCTTTGAATCAAACTTTGAAGGATCTCCAAGTTAGCTTAGTTTCTCTATCAAATGAGTTCAGATCAACCATCTCTGGTATGATGGAAGTTTTGAGAAATATGATTGAACATCTCAACAAGTCTGACCTGAGGAAGTTGAAAGCTGAACTAACTCACATAGTCGGTCAAGCCAGTACAGGCAAGGTAACCAAAATCACTACCCATGAGATAGAAGCTCTCAGAGAAGTTGTGCATGCAGAGCTAGCTGCTGTAAGACAAATTCTTGACTTAGAATCTTTGAGGAGGATGAAGGAGCTCTGTGATAATAGTCATAAGATGGCCTTAGTATATTCAGCAGATGCTAAGAAAGCCCTGCAAGAGATCAAGGAAAAAGTTGATACTTACTTTTCCAAGATTTATACAAAACATGAGATGGCTGAAAACTTCAAAGTCTTGGCAGAGAATCTGAAATTACCTCCAGTCACTCAGGCCTTCAACACTCAAGTTTGTCAATTGCAAGATTTTGTCCCTTCCTTGGCACAGTTCATGGAAAACAAGGATGATTTTGAAAAAGCTATGAAGTATGGAGCAGAAGTCATTCAGGACTTCATTCATCTGTTGAAGCCTTACTTGGATGCACAGGCCACTGCAATTGTACTCCCTACTTCTGAACCTCTCAGTGCCTCTGATGTCGCTCCAAATCAGTTGTCTGTTGCCCAAGCTCTATCTCAGTTGCGGCCAGTCTCTCAGAAAGCTTCTCATCCAGCTCCTGCTCCTTCTCAACAACCCTCTGTGACACCTTCAACTGCACCTGCCCGAGTTGTCCTGCCGCCACTTCAGCTCCGTGAACCACAGCCTGCCTCCAAGACTTCTACCTTACCTACCATTGATCCAAAGGATAAAGGGAAAGCCCCTTTGTATCCCAACAAATAGCCATGTATTGTTTTTGATGGGGTGATCTATGTATTGCTTATCCCTTTTCTGTGACTTTATCAAATTTGTTTTTCCTTTGTGTTATGTTCTATCCTCTCTGCACCCTGCTTCTCTTTTCCTTTATCTGTTTTCTCTCCTTTTTGATTATCCCAAAGGGGGAGAAAGATATATATAATGGGAGAAAGATATATATAAGGGGGAGAAAGATGGAGAAAGATATATATAATGGGAGAAAGATATATATAAGGGGGAGAAATATGGAGAAAGATATATATAAGGGGGAGAAAGATGGAGAAAGATATATATAATGGGAGAAAGATATATAATGGGGGAAATATATATCTAAGGGGGAGTACTCTATATATGAAGAGGGAGATCAATATCTCAGGGGGAGAAATCTGAATACTATATATATGGGAATGTTATTTTAAGAGGGAGATTTTTTTTTATTTATTTATTTTATTTTATATATATATATGAAGATTTGTGATTATCAAAAAGGGGGAGATTGTTGAGCCCTCTGGAAGATTGCTGATTTCATGTTTATAACTGATGTTTTAATAATCACAAATCATCACAACTCATTGATGCTTAATCTGGTTTGATGTCTCATAAACATAATTCCAATCTATGAATGAATCAGTTATCATGTTTTTAACTATGCTTATTGACTTACAAAGTATGTTGGAAGTCTTCTGGATTCAACATCCATCAGACTCACCGATCCATCAGACTCACCGATCCATCAGACTCACCGATCCATCAGACTCACCGATCCATCAGACTCACCGATCCATCAGACTCACCGATCCATCAGACTCACCGATCCATCAGACTCACTGATGCAAATGAGTCACCGATGCAAATGAGTCACCAATGCAAATGAGTCACCGATCCAAGGACTCACCGATGCAAATGAGTCACCGATCCAAGGACTCACCGATGCAAATGACTCACCGATCAGATGACAGATCGATGCTGATCTATCTGAGTCACCAATCATTACTCTAATACTGATGACCTACCGATCTCTTGAACAGTCATAAACAACTGTTTGAATTTCTTTATCTTTATCTTTATTTATTCTAACCAACGGTCATATTAGTTATATTTTAATGCTCTGACAGATTATTAATAAAAGGTTGTCGGATGTCAGGAAACCGTACCTCGTACCTGTGGAAAGGAAACCTTTTCTGTCCTACGGAGCACGTGACATAAATACAAGAAGACGTTGCTGAAAGATACAACAATAACAGAGACAACAAGGTGAGAACACACATAGAGACAAGGAAGCATACGACATACTCAAGAAAAGCTCTGTGCATACAAGAAGAACCAAGCAAGATAGAATCAAGTATACAATCAAGCCTACTCTAGAAGAGTGGTGTGCATACAATAGAATATTGAAGAGCTTCATCGACTACATCTCACTGCCTGTGAACCTGAAGCATACGACACTCTGCTTCTCAAACAAAATCGAGAAGAGGACTCAGAATCACTTCTGATTAATTCCAAAACGAGTCCAGTGCTACACTGAAATCACTAGAGCCATTCCTAAACTCTACATCTCTGCTCTGTGATTTATTTATTCTACATTTTGAGCAGTGTGTGTTATCTGCTGTATTAAACACACACACTGACTCCTGTACTTTCACTGGAGGATCTGTAAATCCTCAGCAAACCTTTTACACTTCACTTCCCACTGTGGATAGTGGTAGAGGTCTTGTGACCTGGACAGCTGGCTGCTGTTGTTTGTTTTCCCACGTAGAACTGTGGTAGAGGTCTTGTGACCTGGACAGTGTGTTCACTGTTGTTAACCCCGATCCAGGGTGTGGATCACTTTTATATAAACTTTTGAGAGGACTAAGTCTCGGCTTGAGACTGAACCTCTTGGTTACTTCTCTGTGTTTATAGTTACTCTATATCCATACTATACATATTTATTTCATATTCCGCTGCTATTACTTTGAAATATAATCTATCTTCAAAGCTACTTTGATAATTAAATTCGCAAGTGTTTATATTTATTATAAATCAGTAAATTAGTTTCAAAAGTTAATTTAATCATAAGATTGAGTTAACTGAGAACTAATCAATCTTTGAGAAGCTAATTGAACCTTTATAATCTATATAAATTCACTACAGTTTAATTTGTTTTTGAAATTGGGGGATTTTATTAGAAATTGTTTTTAACAGAAAATTTTAATTGGAACTCAATTCACCCCCCTCTTGAGTGTCCACTCCGACCAACACAAATCTAATTAGTTGCATGGGTAGAGGAATTGGTTATTTCACATAGGATGTTAATATGGATCTCATAGAGAATATGGATCTTGAGATAGGTGTAAATTGCCTTCACAAGGAATATTGTAATGTGAAATCCATATAGAGATATTTGATGGTAACAATATGATGGTGTCATGATTTCTAGAAGAAGTATGTCCATATGGGAATATGGGACATGAGAGTTGTCACACCACGACCTCAAAGAAATTAATTTTTTTTTACTCTCCTTATTTTAATTACAGGCCTGTCTGGGTTTAATTTTAATATTTTCAAGCAAAAGGGGTCCATGAGCACGAGTTGTGCATGATTAAGAGTAACCATGAGGCAATTGTGTATGAGGGTCTGTCTTTGGGAAAGTTCCATTTGGCACAGTTAAAGAACGATTTCCTCAACCACTCACAATACCCTATCTTTAAGAATTGAAATTTAAATTAATTAAAATATAAAACGAGAATTAGTTAAATGATAATTAAGTGGGGAAATAATAATAAAGAAATTTTTTAATAAGTGATAATAATAATAATAATAATATTATTATTATGTTTATTTATGTTATTATTATTATCAAGAATTTTTTATAATTATTATTATTATTTATTTGGTTTTATTTTTTATTTTTTTATTTTTTTTAAAACCTAGGGGTTATCTTCCTTCCCCTAACCTCTTTCATATCGCACCCTCTCCCCATACTTACCTACTTTCATGCAACCCCCACTATTCGAGGGCCTCTGGTGCACCACCTCTTCTCTATTGTTCGCCTACTTGCATGACTCCCTTCCCTCTTCTCTCTCCCTAATCTCGTGAGACCCATGGACAAAGCCCCTCCCTGGTCATAAAATTCACCACTCTATGACCTCCTCCATCCATCAATTTCTTTCTCTATTTCTTCGTGAATGTTTTCTGAAGCTTCGAGGTATGGTTCTCTACTCCTCCTACTCCCTATGTTTGGCCAAATTTTAGCCTCTCTGCCGACCTATGAGATTCATCCAAACCCTAGGTATGGGTTAACTCTGATTTCATCTGTTTCTTCTATTATAAGGTGGTACAGAAGGTCTATCAGGACTCCCTTGTGCGTGTTTTGGAAACCACTACTGAATGTGAGGTAGTTCGGAGTGTTTCGGTTTGCCGCCAATGTTTTGGGGTAAGGTTTTCATTCCATTTTGTTTTTTTGTACCACTATTATTAGGTTTTATGGGTTTTGTTTACTTTCTTTTAATTAATTGGTAGTGCATTGGGTTGTACCATGTGATTTTGGGTTGTCACCACCATTTGAGGTGAGGTTTAAATCTTGTTTCTTGGATTTAAATCCTCTTAATCTAGGTATCTATTTTTTAAATTTTTTGTAGTATTTTTGGTGTAGTGCGTCAAACTATGCTTTGCGATTTCGAGTTACCGGGTCTAAGGTGACTTTCCTACGTGTGAAAATGTAAGTATAAATATATATATATATATATATTGGTTCCCTGGTTACATGTATAATCATCCATGGTAGTTAATATACCTATATGGGGCTAGGTGTTCCCATTTATATATATGAAAAGTCATATGTAGGTGAGCGATGACTAGTATATGAAAATAATAATATATGTAAGGATCCTCGTGAACATGTTCATGGCCATGCAGATGTGTACATAATGGATAGGTGACCTTACATTTATGTTCAGGTGTATATGGTTCGTGTTAGAGTAGAATCTTTTAGTTAGAAAGCGCCAAGGGAGGAACGATCGGTTTGGTTCCACCCTGGGGTAGCTCCCCTATGTCTATGCCTTTAATTTGAATTTCATAATTTCTTAAATTTTTTAAAAAAGTTTTTTTAATATTAAATTGTATATACATGCTATAAAAAGTGTTAGTGATTCTTAGTGTTGGAATATCCTTTATATTTCATGATTCACTTTTATGTTTTGAATTGTGTAGTCTTCTTTTAGATATACTTCCAATATTTACACAGTAAAGGCTTAAATGTGTTTTCAAAAATGGTTTTGGGTGTGATATTGGTATCCCCCATGATGTATGGTGTTGTTCATATTAGTTTTGGAAGTTTAATTGAGTGAACATGGGTTTTGTGTGATAAAAAAAGGGGGAAATATCATGTTTTGGGATGGTTGGAAAAGTGCATGGGTTCTGCTATGAATTTGATATTAATTGGGAGTTTTAATTTTGAAAATGGTTTGATTTGGTTTAGGCATGATTTCAAACTTATTTGTAAGTGTGTGGTTCCTTGGTGGTCTAATTGATATTTTAATGGATTTTGTAATTAAAAGTGTAGGGTGATTTTTTTCTAAATTCCATGACTAGTCCCCTGGGACTCGTGTCGTGACATACCTCAAGCCCACCCCCGAGAGCCAGGGGTTGGAAACTAGTGTCGAAGGCGTCAACCTGAAAGTGGGAGACATTAGCCGGAGTACATGTATGCATGCACACACAACCATGTACCAATGCTGGAAAACTAAAGAAGAATGCCACTAAACAACCACTGAGTACAAGTACAACTCGAAGTCAAATGGGCCTGAAACAAACCCAACAAAAGTATAACTAGAAAATAGGAAAGTACAAAAGAAACTCTTGATATCCATCCACTGAAAACCTCGCCTGATGGGTAAGTACAGAGTAGCTTTCGGAAGCCGTAGAAGTGTGTATCATCTTCCTAGTCTCACTGGACACCACCGGGTCCTGGGCCACCAAGTCCTCCGTTAAGGTGGCGGTTGTCTACACCAGACACAACACGTGTAGGTGAATCCCGTGCAGGGGTGAGTAACAAAATACTCAGTAGGGACCCCAAAATAATAATAAAATACCACAAAAAATCTTCAATAAACCCTGAAGTATCATCACAAAGCATTATTGCTAAGCAAGACAGCTCACACCAGGTATATTCTAGAGTAGGAAATTCAGACCATTAGTCACACGATCGAACACCATGGGTTTCTATAGAACTCCTCTTTAATGAGTATAGTGGGCCTATCGGGTCACATAGAAGCTGATTCCCGCTAAACTTGGGACTGATGTGGTACTCATCCCTGATGAGTGTCGTGGGTATGTTGGGTCACACAGAAGCTGCTCTCCACCGTGGGTATGTCAGTCACACAGAAGCCACTTCCCACCTATTTCCATACTGAGGTAATCCTCCTGTTGAGTATCATGGGTTTGTCGGGTCACACAGAAGTCGCTCCCTAGCATGGTCCTACAGGGTCACATAGAAGCTGCTTTCCACTAGGCCATAGTATTCTATCCACACAGGGTTCCTTGTCAGCAGTCTCTAGATCTCATCCAACCTTAGGGTTTTTGCACATAGCATGCTGTCTCAAGAGAACCAATTCCCAATCCATTATTTGTATTTCAACTTCTATGAAAGCCTCAATATAGTATTCCAAAATATTTTCCTCGTTTCGAGGGGTCCAACACCACAAACGTCTCATTAATAATATGCTCAGTTTGTAAGATATTAATGTTTTTTAAAAGGGGTTTAGTTGGGTTCGGGTCTGGTTCGGCCCAGTTAGACCGACTAGACCCAACCCGGACCAGGGTCCACTAACCTGGCATGTCCTGGGTCTAGTCTATTGGGCCGTGGTTCCGGCCTGATGGGGCAGGTCTGGGCCACTGATCGGCCCGATAAACCAAAGGCGGACCGTTTCTCTGCCTGGTCGGGACGCGGAAGGTGGTTGCGTTCGGCTCCCCTCGACCAACAGGTCATCCGCGGAGCTGATGCCTCCCATTGCGGTCAAGAGACCACGGCTGCTGCTATGCGGCTGGCCAATCCAGCCGATCGGACTCCCCACACATGGTCAATTGACTGCGTGCTCCTGTGAATGGCGGCCCGCGGTTACAGGTCGTTCCACCGACATGGTTGAGGGACCACGTCTCTGCTTCTAGCCACAGGCCCAGCTGGTGGCTCCTCCCAGAACGTTATCATGGTGTGAAACATCCATCCCATGGCCACTACTGCGGGCCACTTCTGGCGGTCTCTAGTGCCAGCGGGCTCTTTCGACGACCATCAGATCTGTGTCGGTGGTTCGTTCTTTTCATTGATTATGCCTTCAACCTTCATGGGGTACCTCCTTCCCTACGAAGGCCTTGAATATACCTTTCCACCCCTTTCAAAATTCTCATCCACAAATAACACAAAATCATAGGGGATCGAGCCTTATTTGGGTTGGCTCGCACCCTCCACGTTAGAGTTTTATAAAAGGGGGAGGTTTGGGATGATATTCTACCAAGAATAATTCAATTCCAAATAGAAATCCCAAGAAACATCACCCTCCTGCAATAAAGAATGAGCCACGGATCAACCTATTTGTGGTTTGATCAGTGTTCTTCGTTTAGAATGAAGAACGGGGAAACATAAAAAAAATAAACCCCTACCTCGATCGACGTTTTCTGTTTAAAGGCTTCGCCATCAAGGGTTCAAGCTCCGTTGGAATTAGTCGCTTCCCAATCCTATTATTCATAAAGCATAGACATTTCTAGCGATCCTATCGGAATTCATCTTTCATCATAGGAGAGAAATTTAGTCATAGGTTCATCCGAGGAAACTCCACCAATTTATTTCCCAAATTTATTATAAAAAGAAAACACCTCGCAGTGTTTCTGTTATGATACGACGTCACATTTCTACGCTCCACCCAAACAATCCATTAAGGAGCTTCCTTTAATGTGACTCATCGCTAAACCACAACTCCATCATCCTCCACTCAGTGGTGTGAAAATAAATAAAATAACTTTTTCTTGTTAATTTCTTATTTTTCAAAAAATCTGAAAATTAACTTTTCTGTCTGAACCTTTTCGGTCGAAGTTAAGTCATTTCTAGGCGAATCCTGGAATTTCGAGTTCAGCGGTGCCCTTGGATTTTTGATCTGATCATTGATTCAAAAGTTATAAAATCATGCTCTCACATTTACTTAAGTGAACTTAAAAAAGTTCAAAAATCCATTCCGGGCTCACCGAGCCTCGGAATCATGTGTCACCAAAGTGTGTGGTCTCAAAATAATTCAATATAATTTTAAAAAACATACATGAAAATTTCAAGACATTACATTATCCCAACCTTTGAGATTTATGTCCCTAAAGTTCCAAATAAAGGCTAACCAAACAAATGGGGGTACTGAGCAGAAATTTGAGACTCCCGCTCCCATGTGCTCTTGTAGAGATTCCCATTTTTCCACCAAACTTTCACTAGAGTAATCGAACATCCATGAAGGACCCACTCATATCGAACCTTTATCACTTTCTGTAACTCCGCAAACATCACCCCATCGTCAATGTCAAGCTCACCCCATTCGATGAAGTGTGATGGATCATGAACGTACCTCCTCATCTATGACATGTGGAAAACATCATGCACCTGGTGCATCTTTGGGGGAAGATCTAGTCGTTATTACATCTATCCAACTCTACTAAGAATTTGGAAATGTACGATGAACCTCGGAGATAACTTGTCACCCCAGCCAAATCTCCATAATCCCCATCGGGGTGAGACATGAAGGAAAACATGGTCTACCTCCTCAAACTCCAAGGGTCTTCGCCTCCTGTCAACATAAAATTTTTGCCTACTATGTGTAGTCCTCATCCTCTCCTAGATGATATGTATGTTCTCAGTGGTATCCCATACCAACTCTAGACAGATGAGTACTGACACCCCTGGGTATGTCCATCATAGAGGTGATCTGCATGGATGCTCGTACAAGGACTCAAATGGTGTCATTCAAATGGTGCAGTGATAGATTTTTTTATGAAAACTCCACCAGTGGTAGGTGGTCCTCCCAAATGTGACCAAAATTAAGGACACGAGCACAAAGCATTTCCTATAAGGTTTGTATGGTCTGCTCTATCTGACCATCTGTCTGAGGTTGAAAAGTTTTGCTCAAGCATAGCTGAGTCTCAAACACCTCATACAATCCCTTTCACAACTAGGATGTAAAGCGTGTTTTATGGACTGAGACGATCGTCGAAGGCACCCCGTGAAGCCACACTATTTTCTATATGTAGAGGTGCCCCAAGACCTATACTGATCTCTACTCCTAGATGGGTAGGAAGTGTGTCAACATTGTGAGTCATTCAATGATCACCCAAACAAAATCATGGCCCTAGGATGTGTGTGGTAACCCCATCACGATGTCCATGAAGATACCATACCACTTCCATTCTGGTACCTCAAGTGGTTGTGCCAAGCCTACTGGGACCTCATTCTCATCTTCACTTTCTAACAAGTGAGGCATCGTGAAAGAAAATCTTCCACCTCTTTCTTCATCCCTAGACACAAGTACTAATTTCAAAGGTCCTAGTACATATTTGGCACACCATGATGTACCGCTAAAGGGGATGTATGTAAATTCCTCAACAACTCCTCCCGCAATGTCACTGGTACTATGGTGCATCCTCTGAAAAGGATGATTTACTCCCCACCTATTGAAAATCCATCAGGAACATGTCCTGAGGATATCTGAGCATATTGGACCTCACAGTAAACATCCACAAGTTATTCCTCCCTAACTAACTGTCAGAGTGAGGAAATGACAATCATCGACTAAAGGTAAGATGCTCCATCACTATCCATGAAGGATATCTGCATTGCAGCTAACTGCTTCATCGTCTCACTCAGCAGTTATAAACCAGACCTCCTGCAGAGAGAATCTGCCACCATGTTACCCTTCCTGAGAGTATAGACTATCTCAATGTAATAGTCCTAGATGATTTCTAGACATCACAACTATCTCATGTTTAGGTCCTTCTGTGAGAATATATACCTGAGACTCTTGTGGTTGGAGTAAACGGTAAACCTTTCAACCATCAAGTAGTGTTGCCACATATTCAAGGTGAAGACCACAGCTGCTAACTCCAGGTCATAGGTCATGTAGTTCTACTCATGTTGCCTCAACTTCTGTGAGCCATAGGAGATCACTGCTCACTCCTAAATCGGGACACAACCTAGTCGGTTCCCTGATTCATCACAAAAAACTACATACCCAATGTCCTCTTCTTGTATTCTCAATATAGGGGCACTCTTCAATCTCCGGCTCAGCTCCTAGAAACTTTGTTGGCACTTCTCCATCCACATGAAGGGTTTTAACTTCCATGTCAAGGCTTATAAAGGTTTTTATACTCTAAAAAAGTTAGGCACGAACCTCTGGTAGTATCCTGCCAACCCCAAGAAACTCCACACCTCATCCACCCTCCTAGGTGGATTCCAAGAAATCACTGCCTTTATCTTCACTGGATCCACTGCAACTCCATCCTCAGAGATGATGTGTCCCATAAAGTGGACCCCTTGAATCCAAAACTAGAACTTTGAGAGATTACCATAAAGCTGGTTCTCTCATAGTGTATCCAAAACTATCCATAGGTGTGTATCATGCTTCTCCTCTGATGCTGATTCCACCAAGATTTCATTAAAGAAGACCACCATGAAATGATCGAGGTAAGGCTAGAAGATTCTGTTCATGAGTTACATGAACATTGTTGGGGCATTGTTCATGTCAAAGGGCATCACCAAAAACTTGTAGTGGCCATACTGGAATATGAAGGTTGACTTTGGTACATTCTCATCTTATATCTGAAGCTGATGATAGCCTGGTCTTAGGTCGGTCTTCAAGAACCACCTCTCTCCCATTTGCGAATCGAAGAGGTCATCAATCCTTGGTATTGGATACTTGTTCTCCATGGTCACCTGGTTTAAGCACTAGAATTACATGCATATACTCAAGCTCCCGTCTACCTACCTGGAAATCAACACTAGAGCTACCCATGGTGAAACACTGGGTCTCACGAATAGGTGAGTGGTCGGTCGCGCCCTCCTCATACTCAACCACCACTATAGGAAATCACAGACTCCTCTCATCCGCTTCACCGAGGGTGTGTCTAGCTAATAGGTGAGGAATCGGCTGCGCCCTCCTCTAAGAAATTCCTTCTTGTGATGAAAAGTTTCCCTTCTCACCATTGAAGGAAAACCAGATCCCATCCTCATGGACACGCCTCACTTTGCACCTAAAACAGTCGATCTGATCATAGACCGTAGATAACCAGTCCATACCCAAGATGATGTTGTAAGGCCTCGACGCCACTAATAGGAGATCCCATCCAAAGCTCATGACTCCTATAGTAATATGACACTGCCAGCACCAATGTGTAATCATCGAATCTTCTCTCATAGGAGTATCTAATGGTAAGGATCAAGCAAATGGCTCTATCGGAATCTCTGAGCCTCAAACAAGGTACGTGGAAAGGAAAGAGTGACTGAAACCTATGTATATAAGAAATTAATCTAAGGTGGAGAAGACACATATCATACCTCTAATCATCTCTTGAGTGTCATGGTCATAGGCATCCATCGCTTGAAGTTGGCCTCGCCCCTGTCTGTCGGCTCCCTGAGCCCGTTGTGGACCACCTGGGGGTGGTGGTGGTAGCACCTCTAATCATCGTCCACCACCTTCCACTCAGCCTTCTCCCCCACCATGACCACCGCCCTGTGTACCTCCTCACTCAAACTTTTGTCTCTTCCTTGGCGGTACCTCAATCATCTATTCATTGTCTGTGCGGCGATTCGGGCAGTCACGGTCCATGTCTCCATACCTTTCACATATGAAGCACATCCTAGTTACCTACTGACTCCCTCTTCTCTGGAAGCCTCATACTTCCGACCTTAAGTCCTAGGGTTGTCCCCTAAAAGTCCTAGCATGCTTCGCCCCCCATGTCTGTTGTTTGCTGCTCACCACTGAAGACTCATCTTCCTGAGGTCTACTGGTGGATTCAGCTATCGGTGCCTGCTCTTTCAGGAATCTCTCTACTATAAGGGCTTGCTCCATCACCCCAGCCTAAGTGGGGATACTGAGAGACACCATGGATGGTCAGATCTCCAATCTGAGTCCCTGCTCAAAGGTCTAGGCCCTGAAGAAAGGGTCTTGCATCATGTCTGTGGAGTAGTGAGAGAGGTCTGTAAACCTCAGAGAGTACTCATCCACTGACAGGTTACCCTGCTGTAGGTGAATCAGCTTCTAGATGTGCACAGAGCACAAGGTCGTGGGGAAAAATATTCCTGAAAAATCTGCTCAAAGTCTGTCTAGTTGAGGGTCACCTCATCATGCATCTAGATGGTCAAGCTCCACTATCTACCTGCTAAGACCTGTAAAAGTATCATGACAAAGATCTCCATCTGGTCAAGTTGTGTCCCCACTAAGTAGAAAACCCACATCACTACCTCCATCCAATCATCAGCAACCTGAGGATCTATCTCTCCCTCTAAACATGGGAGTTCTCTACCTTTGAAACACATATAAGGCAATAAGTCTATGTACGTCCTCTACCGGTAATGTCGGCAGTAACTGCTGATCAACAGGTGTTGGCAACACCAGTGCACCACCCGGTGAGGCCATCTCTAGCATTGGTCCCTGAATCATTGCCTCATTGCTAGGCAGGCTGTCCACATGATCACGTATAAGAAGCCTAGCTGGATGGCTGTGTGGAGGCATCCTGAAATAGATCAAGATGTACCACAGTCAAAAGATCATACTAGGTGATATGACTCTTATTCAAGAACATCATAAAGATACTGAAACTATTTTTTCATGTATAAAGCCAATAAGTAGAATTCTGGGTCCTAGTGTATGGATACATCATCCTCCACACCAACACTAGACCCCCTGAATCTGAAAGTTGAACTAGAAACATTCAAAATTGTTTCCCCAAAACAAAATAATAGACTCTCAATCATTAAGGTAGAATCAAACACCTTGGATACCACTTTTTCATAACCTGTCCCTAGGGGCCTATGTTGTGACCTACCACAAGCCCACCTCTCGAAGGCTACGGGTTGGAAACTAGCGCCGAAGGCGTTAACCTTCAAGTGGGAGACATTAGCATGAGTACATGTATGCACACACACACAACCACATCCCATCACTAGAATAGTAAAAAAATCCACTAAAGAACCACTAAATACAAGTACAACTAGAAGTCAAATGGTCCAAAATACAAACCCAACAAAAGACTAACTAGAAAAAAGAAAAGTACAAATGAAACTCAGGATAGTCAGCCGCTGAAATCCCCACCTGATGGGTAAGTACAGAGTAGATTCTAGAAGCTTTAGAAGTACGTATCATCTTCCTAGTCTCACTAGGCACCACTAGGTCCTATTCCACCAAGTCCTCCATCAAGTCAGTGGTCTTTTTCACTAGACACAACATGTGCGAGCAAAGCCTGTGTAGGGGTGAGTAACAAAATACTCAGTAGAGACCCAAAAATAACAAGGAAAGACCACAATGAAATCCCCAAAAAACCACAAAGTATCATCACGAAGCATGATTACAAATCAAGACCGCTCACACTAGATATATTCTAGAGTAGGAAATTAGGACCATTAGTCACATCGTTAAACATTATGGGGTGCTAGAGAACTCCTCCTCAATGAGTATAGTGGGTTGGTTGAGTCACACAAAAGCCGCTTCCCACTAACCTTGGGACTGTTGTGGTACTCATCTCTGATGAGTACATAGGGTATGTTGGGTCACACAGAAGCCGCTCCCCACTGTGTGCATGCTGGGTCACACATAATTTGCTTCCCACCTATGGCCATACTAAGGTACTCCTCCTGTCAAGTACCATGGGTCTATTGGGTCACATAGAAGATACTCCCCACCATGTTCAAGTTGAGTCACACAGAAGCATCTTCAAATTGGTTCATAGTATCCAATCCACACAGGGTTTCTCATTAGCTGTCTATAGGTATAATCCGATCACAGGGTTTCCATACGTAGCATGCTTGATCTTATGAGAACTGCTCCCCAAGCCATTAATTGTATTTAAACTTCCATGAAAACTTTTATAGAGTATTCCAAAAGATCCACCTCATCACGAGGGTTCCAAAAACACAAATGTCTCCTCAATTGGATTCACGATTTTATAGATATTGTTATTTTTTCAAAAAGAAGTCGGTTGGGTCCAGGTCCAGTCGGCCCGGTCGGACTGACCAGACTCGACCTGGGTCTGCTGACCTAACAAAGACCCGGCCTGGCCTGGGTCTAGTCAGTTGGGTCGTGAATCCAGCCCACTAGCCTACCCATTCCACCAGAGGCTGACTGGTTCTCCACCTGGACGGGACACGGTAGGCAGCCACGTCTGGATCCCCTCACCTTGTGGGTCATCCTCGAGGCTAATGCCTCCTACTGCGGTCAAGTGATCATGGCTGCTGCTACGCAATCGGCCAATCCAACCATTTGGACTCCCCTCATGCGGTCAATCAAACGTGTGCTTCTTCTAAACATGGTACGCGACTATGGGTCGCTCCACCAACGCAGGTGAGGGACCACGTCTTTGCTGCCGGCTCCCCACGGCGTGCTGTCGTGGGGCGCCAGTGGGCTCTTTCTTGGACCACCGGGTCCGTGCCGGTGGTCTATTTTTTGCACCGACTATGCCTCCGGCCTCTATGGGGTATCACCTTCCCTGTGAAGGCCTTGAATATACCTTTCCTCCCCTTTAAAAATGATCATCCATGAAGAACGCACAAGCAGAGGAGCTCAGACCTTATTCGTGTCAGTCAGCGCCCTCCGTGTTAGAGATTTAAAATAGAGGGAGGTTTGGGGATGATTTTATACCAACAATAACTCAATATTGAATAGAAATACCAAGAAACATCACCCTACCACAAGAACGTATGATCCACAGATCAACATATTTGTGGGTTGATCCACATTCGTCATTTAGAATGAAGAATGTGGAAAACTTAAAACAAATAAACCCCTACCTCAATCTATTTTTTTCATTGAATCACTCCACCCTTGAGGGTTCAAACTCCATTGGAATTCGTCACTTCCTGGTCTTGTTCTTCGTAAAGTGTCAATGTTTCTAGTGATCCTTCCAGCATTCATCGTTCTTCGTAGGAGAAGAATTTCATTGTAGGTTCATCATAGGAGATTCCACCAATTGATTTCCTCAATGTTTTATTAAAAGAAAACATGTTGCAACCACTCTGTTACACTACTATGTCACATCGTTATTCTCAAAAAAATTATCCATTAAATATCTTCCTTTAATGTGTCTCGTCACCGCACCGCAGAACCGTCTTCCGCTACTCAACGGTAATAAAAAAATAAAATAACTTTTTTTAAGTTATTTTATTATTTTCTAAAAAGTTTGAAAATTAACTTTTCCATTCGACCCTTACCAATCAAAGTTAATTTCTTTCTAGGAGAATCTCTGCATTCTGAGTTCAATGGTGCCCTTGGATTTTCAATTGAGCACTGGTTCAATAGTTATAAAAACCAGCTCCCACGTTTCCTTAAGTGAACTTTAAAAAAGTTCCAAATTTTGTTTTAGGCTCATTGGGCCTCAGAATCAACTGTCGTTAAAGTGTGTAGTCTCGAAATAATTCCATAAAATATAAATAAAATTATACGTAAATTCTAGTACATTACACTAAAAATTAAATTAATCCTTGTAAAGTAATGAGGCACGTTTGGCACTTTGAAAATTGTTTTCAAAAGTGGAAAACCCATCTTAAGTAATTCCCCTTAATTTGAGAAATATGATGAAAGTGTTACCATGTGATTTGTGATATTTTCCTAGTGTAATGTCTTTTGCATTGTTTTGTGACATAAAATGGGGGATGCTCTTAAAAAGGGAAATTAGTGGTGGTTTATTGAATGGGTTTTTGGATAAATAAAGTGGTGTGTTCATATATTTTGTCTTGTCTTGGTATTGTCTAGCATGATTAATGCTATAACACTAACTAAACATTTATGAAGATTGGACACCACTAGGCCATTAGGGTGTCCTCTCCTAGTGGCTCATCCAGGAGAATGCTAATTGTCATGGTTTCTAATACAATTTTCATAGTGGCATGAGGATCTTAGGTTCCCAACTAACACTACCTGCATAGGGATTGGCCACGGTACTTGTGATGTGATTTTAATTTCAGTTGTTTCATACTTGATGTCTCATTTTTGAAAATCATGTTTTAATCTAAATTGTTTTAATTTCATTTTGAAATGGTGATGAATATGTGGAACTTATTTTGAAAATGTAGTGGAAGAGAAATGTTTTCCTTGAAAATAAAAACTCATTACTTGAATTTGAAAATAATGAAGAAAAAAAATTTATTTTGTCTTATTTTCAAACTAGTATGTTTTGGGTTTATTTTTAAAGGTGAGGGAATAGGTTGTTGATATTCCTTAACATTCCTACTAAGCATCTTGGTGCTCATGCATAATTTATCCTTTCAGTTTCAGGTACCTCTAGTTGGATCTCCCTTGGAGCAAGAATGATTTTGTGTTCAGTGGTGACCCATGAGGTCCCTTGGAGGTATGTCCACTTGTGGAACTTTACTCTTTTACTTCTGATGCTAATGTTTATCTATTTTGTTCAATTTATATTTATTTAATTATCTACTTTTTATAAGAAAAATAATTCCCAACAATTTTATTTTGATGTGAGACACTAGTTACCATCCCTTGGGGATCAAGAACGCCCTTCGGGCCTTATCATAGGCTGACTCGGGTAACCGGTTCAGGGTTAACCCAGGGTGGTTTATGACAAAATGGTATCAAACGAGGCCCTTTTTATTTGGGGTCTCATGTATCTTAGATATTAGGACTGTCGAGACTCGAGATTTTGGTGCGGGAAGGACGTCATGAACCCTTGACTTTCCTAAGCCTCAAGTTTCTATGAGTAGTCTAGGATTTGAATTTTTAATTTGTTTAGTCAGTGTGGATAAGGGAAGACAAAGGGAATGTGATAGTGTTATGTCATAATCTTTCATGGAGTAGCGACCCATTTACATCCCAGGTGCACAGTTCAAGATACTTCATGTGGTTGATGCTCGCTCATAGCATGGATTGTAAAGCCATTTTGTCAGGTTGGTGTAGCCACTAGTTCCTTATTTTTGGAAGTTTTTATGTGGGTTATGTTTGGGATTCATTTTTGTTGGTTTGAGTAGATTTCAAAAATTAAAATGATTTATAAAATAGGGGTTTTCAAAAGGGAATTTGGTTTTGGAGTAGAAAACGGTTTTTGAAATGGAAATTGTTTTCTTCTAATGGAATGTGTGGTTTCAAGGGGGGAAATGGAAAGTGTTTTGGAAATAATTTTGGGTTTTTGGAATTACTTCATGGAAGATGAAATAAAAGTTTCTTTGGGATTTTGGATTTATGTCGAATGATCTGTTTTGGAAATGATAAATGTTTTGATTTGAACCTTGGTATTCCTATGAGTGATCACATATATGGATATATGCATGTAGAAAGTGGAAAATTGGTGGTATGTGTTGATGAGTGCTTGAGCTAGTACATGGATATATATATATATATATATATATATGAGACTTCATGGAATCCCAATGGTGGGTATTTATGTTGTTTTTTTAAATGGTTTTCAAAAATGGTAATCTAAATGTTTTGAAAAGTGGGTGAGAAATTGTTTAGTATTTTTTTCCATGTTTAGAATCCTTTTTCACGGTCTTTTGGTTTTGAAATTCTGAAATTGGGGTTGAAATGGTGATTTTTTTTGGGTTCCGTGTTGTGATTGAAGTGTGTAATTTTGATTTATGATGTGTTTTGATTTGGATTTGTTCTTCTTATTTTTAAATATTCCATCCAAAAAAGTCCTAGAGGTTTTTAGTGAGTCTCTTCTAGTTGATGGTGCTACCCAAACTTTTGGTGGAGTGGTGGACTTGAGTTCTTCTCGGTTGTTTCCCATATTCCATTGTAATTGTAATCCATTAGAGGTAGAAAAATGGCTTGATGAAGTCATTGGTGGTTTCATGTTATTCTAAATTCCCAAAGCTATGAGTGTTCGTGTGAGTTCAGTTTCATTTAACGATCTAACTCTATATTGGTGGATTAAGGTTATCCTAGCATCGTAGCATGATAAGATGTCTTGGAAGGTGTTTAAGACCACTATTGTCTAATGGTTTATACCTGAGGAGGTGAAGGCAAGGAAAGTGGTAGAGCTCATGAGTGTCTAGTAAGGCCAATGAATTGTAAAGTCTTACGTTGAACATTTCAAGGGGTTGGTTCCCTTTTATCCGAAGGTATCATCACAAAATCAGCTAAAGTTTATCATGTGTGGGGTCTCCATCCAAGGTTCAAGTACTGATTCTTTTTTGTGTTCAGGAATGCTCCCCATTCGGTGAAGAGATCTTACCAGATGAACCTGTTTTAGACAATTCTTCTTATCAATTACATCTTTTATTAGTCGGGCCACTCTCTTGTTTGCTTCTGGTGTGGCCAGTTTGGGTACTTTAAGTCTCCTTGTCGTCATCCTCTGAAGGATTTCCATCGGTGTGGCCATTTGGGTCACATGGAGAGGTTTTTCTAGTAGCATCATGAGAAAGAGTCTCGGATGGAGTATGTCAGCTTCTAACTGTGAGGCAAAAGATGATTCAGACATCAGAGCTCCAACCACATGCCTCAGAGTTAAGCTTGCGCACAGTCATAAATTCCCCAGGGTGTAGAGAACCTTGGTCTGTATTTTATCTCTAGTGCTGGAATGGGGATGGTTAAAATTTCTCCATTGTATCTTCCTCATCTTTGAAGGTTTTTTTGTTATAAGAGGCATATAGGCCTCTTCTCCTATTTTTTGTATTTGTTTTTAAAAGTTCCTCTTTGGTTGCAAGAAGGATCGGTGTTCTATTTGTGAATTAATTTTATTTATGGGTCGTGCCCACTTTGGAGATTCCCGTTTCATGTGGAAATGATGATTCATGGTTCAGTTAGATGTTTAGTTGAATTATTTTGTGGTTTTTCTTGTGTGCCAAAGGTTTCTATCATGGGTTGGAAGTTCTCATGTCAGTCTATGTTGGTTATCCTAAACTATCCAATTCTTAAATGGTGGGGAGACCCACTATGGATCTTATTGTGCTTTCTTCAAGAATTAGTTTGTGCCGAAATTTTTTTCTGTGTTAGGGGTTTTCTCTAGGGTTCATATTGGTAGTTCTAGATTTATCTCATGCTAAGAGTTTCAATATTTTCCATTCTAGTTGGGTTATTGTGGTAGGGATAAGCCTTCTCTTTTTCCTCATGGTTCTTCTCATTGCATTCTCCCTTAGAACTGGTGAGATGTGACTGGTAGAGTGAAATGTAATGTCAAGTTTGTTATTTAATTGGCCTCATTTAGTTTCGAACACAATTTTGATTCCGTGATTGGATGGGGGACATTCTAGGGGCAAAAATTTTTTGTGGTGGGGATAATTGAAACATCCCAACCTCAAAAAAATTAATTATTTTAATTATTTTAATTATTTCTATCCTTGTTTTGATTGATGGTTGGTCTGGGTTGAATTTTAAAATTTTCAAGCAAAAAGGGGTCATGTGCATCGGTTGTGCATGATTAAGAGTAATCGTGCGGAAACCATGTGTGAGGGTCTATCATCGGGACAGTACCATTTGGCATGGTTGGAGCACGATTTCCTCAACCGTGCATGATACCCTATCATTAAAAATTGATATTAAAATTAATTAAAATATAAAAATAGAATTATTTAAATGATAATGATGTGGATAAGTAAAAATAAATAAATGTTTTAATAAATGATAACAATAATAATATAATTGTTATTATTATTATTGTTATTATTATGTTTATGTTTATTAAAATTATTTTTATTATCAACAAGTTATTATTATTATTATTATTTTCATTATTTTATTTTATTTTTATTTTTTTGGAAACCCTAGGGGTTCTCTTCCTCCCCCTCACCCCTTTCGCATCACACCCCCTCCCCCTTCCTCCCTACTCATGTGTGACCCCCACTAGCTAGTGTAATATTGAAAGGATGATGTAGATGCTCAATTACAAGAGGGGTGAATTGTAAGTTTATAAAATTTCATTTTTAACCTTAAGAAAAACTATGTTTAACAAATTTAAACAAGGTAAATTCAAAATACCACTTTTAGTTCTACTAAACAAACTTTCTAGGTTCCAGAAATATGATTCTAGAAATGAAACTTAAGGAAAGTTTACAAGAAAAATATTCTACCTTAAAGTGTATATAATCTTACTTATTAGAGTATAAAAAATACAATAAAGTATAAGAAGGTTATACTTTCTTTCTTTATTAAAATGAAGTGGAAATAAACTTGAAACAAAAAAAGTAACAAGTATAAAATATTTTTAACCCAAAGAGTAGGGTATCCAACAACCTTGGATAAAGGTCCCTTGATTTATTATTTTATGAAAATTGTCTTACCCACACCAGAGTAAGCCCTCGATAGAAATATCAGAATATGTCTTGTTATCCCCATAAGCCCTCGATATTTAAGGTAGTTAGAACCTATGTCTTCCTATCCCTGGAATTCCTCAAACTATAAAGTAGTCGGCACCTCTTTCTTCCTATCCCCAGAAGCCATCGATTGTACTCATCAATAATCAGAGTCGCATGAAGCAATCTGAACAAGATGTTTAGAACCGCACAAATCATGAGAGTCTCTATCTCAAGAAATCACTTCAGCTACATGTAATCTCTAGATTGATGGAAATTATATTGAGATCATTCGAATGAAATCCTATTTATAGGCACTTCTCAGTGGTCGGCTCCCTCCTCCAATGGTCATATTTTTCCTTGAATCTCGGAGGGACCTATACATGTGTCACTCAAACAACAGTTAGTTAGAAATATATTGTACGACATCATTTCATAACAAGTGTAAGGAAAATGAATTTACTTAATCAATCCTATTTTTTGGAGTCTAAGGGAAAATAGAATTTATAGTATAACCAAATAACCATTTAGATTCTATAAAGTCATAGATATTCAGATTCTATTTTACAAATAATTCATAATCTAAATTCTTTAGATTTCAAAGTCTGAATTCTAAAGAATTTGGAGTCTGAATTCTGAGGAATTCAGAGTCTGAATTCTAAAGAATTTGGAGTCTGAATTTTGAGGAATTCAGAGTCTGAATTCTAAAGAATTGGGAGTCTGAATTCTGAGGAATTCGTAGTCAGAATTCTCAGTAATTCGAAGTCTAAATTCTAAGGAATTCAAAGTCTAGATTTCAGAGAATTTGGAGTCTAAATTTCAAAGAATTCGGAGTCTGGATTTTTGATATTTTAGAACCTGAATTTCATAGAATTCTGAGTCTAAAAATAGAATACTCTATATCCAAGGAATTATAAGATTCTGAAGTTTTAGACAAGAATCTGAATTTTAGACATAGAAATAAAAAGAGTTTGATTTAGAAAGATTATAAAATGAGATAATGAAAATAAATGTAAGGATATAAATTTCCTTAGATAAGGGAAATTTTCCTTATGAAAATAAACCTTAGGGAAAAAAATTTCCTTAAGATAAAGTGTTTGTGATTTTCAAAACATAGAGAAATGGAAAAGTCACCAGGAAACCATATTGACTCAACAATCTCCTCCTTTTTGAAAGCACAAACATCCTTAAAAAAGAATATAAGGACTAGGAATTTTTCTTTAATAACTTAAAAGAAAAACTAATCTCTCTTTAATTATTAATTTTGATGAATATGACTAAATCCCCCTTAGGTTTTGAAATCCCTAAGGATCGTATTCTTGATATCCTTAAAGAGATTTTTCTTTTTCTTGCATAAGGAAATATTCTTTGATAAAACTCTCCCTTAGATAGACTCCCCCTTACATAGGGAATTATCTTCTTTACTTAAAATTCTTTTTTATCAATCTTTTATCCCCTTTGTGATTTTAAAAAATGAATAGAGAGAATGAAAAATAAATATGGTACCTGAAATATTAGTACTATACAACAAAACACATGAAGAACAACCAAAATTTTCATTATGATTGGAAAAATTTGTATGAGAATGGTAATAAAACAAAATATTGGTGTTAAGTAAAAAATTATCCTTATTTTTCCTTTGGAATAATATTCTTGGAAATGGTCTTCATATTTTTATTCTCCTTATGATCCTCTTCAAAATGTTTGAGCAGTTGATCCTGATCTTCATTTTTCTTCTCCAGAGCTTTGATATTTTCTTCCTGAGACTTAAGAATTTCAGCCTGATTCTTCAAAATCTCTTCTTTCTTACCGAACTTTTATATGAACTTGATTTTGATATCTCTTTATCTTTTTAGATTCAAAGAAAGTGAATTAATTTTCCCATTTAGATCCTTATCTTCCTGCTTCAGAGATGTTTTCTCAAGATTGAGCTTCTCATTGAAACTTGTAGTAAGATTTTTGAACTTGTTATCTTCGGTATCAAAATCATCCTTTAAATTATCTTGAATGTCATCAAGTATTCTTATATCTTCAATTTTCTTCTTGGACCACTTAGTGATTTACTTGAACGACCTCCTATGATAATTATATATGATGTAGAAAGATTTAAAATTGGCCTCATTCCTAACGAATTTTTCCATAATAATGGAAATAGAATCCAATTTCTGATTAAATGAATGTTGAAGCATCTGACATCTTGAGTCAATATTTGGAAATAGAGTAATTGTATCAACCAATTTATTTAGGGATTGAACCAAAAAATCCTGACCCATAGAAGAAGATTCTAAATCAGATTCTCTTGTTGGTGAGGATTCACTCTCAATCTCACCATTCTTTCTTTTAAAAGATCCACCAATATCTTTCTTATCCACCATGGCCTTCTTATGTGTATAAGCTAACACCTATTTTCCTTTATCATCTCTTTGAATGATCTCAACAGTCATTGGTGATTCATGTTCACTATCTAATAGTTGAACTATATTATCATACTCAACCTTTTCCTTTTTAAAATCTTCTACTAGATTCTCTAGTTAAATCAATTCATGGTTGATGCTCTCATCTTCTAATGGTTTGTTTACTTCTTCCTAGCCCTCTTCTTCTTTTCCTGGGGAAGAAAGTTTATTAGATTTGGCATGGGAAGTCTAAATCGACAATTTATTAGAAATACTCTCCTTCTCATGATATAGCTCAAATTTCTTTAAGACATCATCAGTATCATCCCCTTATTCCTCTTTTTCTCATTCCACTTCCTCTTCTTATACAATCTCTTCCTATTCATGAGATTTCAGAATGACGATTTTCTTTCCCGAAGTCACTGGAAGTGATTCTTGTAAAAATAAAATGATACCTGGATTTTTTTAGAGGCTTTTTTGGTGTCTTTGAGAAGAGATTTAACTGCTTCATCCTCAGACAACTTCTTTTGCTTCTTCTCTTTTCCTTGTTTTTCAGACTCCTCAGAACCCTTAAGCTTCAATTATTTTTCCTTAGTAGGGTCCAATCCAAATCTAGGTTGTGCTTCCTTCTTATTATTTTTATATTCTCTCCACTTACCAACAACTTCATATGGATAGGTCTTTTATTTCTTATATTTAGGAGGTACTGATTAGGTTTACTGAACTGTAGGAGATTTTCTTTTACTTCTGGTTCCTTCAGCTTTCTCTTCATGCCACCTTTATTGGAAGTCTATTCTACTTCCGGCTTCTTGGATAAGGATTCTATCTCAATTTCAAAAAATTCATAAAATTTTATGGAATTTCTATTAAAGAAAATATTCATCCTTCTTAGGGTATCATCACACAGAAACATAACTTTGAAATTTTTTTTCTTAGAACTGCATGGGATTTTGAGCGAATCTAGTCAAAGGACAATGATTTGGGAAATAATTTTTGAATGTATAATATTTTGAGATTTGAGGGTCCCATTATTGATATTAGAAATTGTATGCAAGACATAATACACTATATTAATCTTCTTGAGATTCACTAGAAAATATAAAACATAAATGTCACTCTTCTTCAGGGTATTCTTATCCTATTTTCTCGGGATGATCTAACCCTAAAACCATAATTCTAGAATCCAGAAATCTGTAGAGAGATGGTTAATTTTTGGTGTCTTCACATTTGACAACCCAAGGAACTCTATAGCCTTATCCTTATCAAAATTTCCTGAAACATTTGGTAGCTTGTGGGTGCATAAATCAGTTTCCCCCTCATACGGAATTACTATAATGTTTGCAACCAAACTAAAGGAAAGGGAATAATTTTTCCCATAACTCTTAAAGGAAAACTTATCTTTCCCATCTTGAAAAAAAAACATAAGATCTCATAAAATTATATTAGCAACTGCAGATACACCGAATCATGTCCCTTGGTTTGGATACACACAGACTCCTCCATACATTCAACTTGATATTCTTTGAAATAAGAGAATCTTACTTAGGAAAGAACTTAATATCTAATAACCTCTCTCTATAGATCTTTAATTCAGAAATTTCCTTGACTAATGAAATTTTATTCTATGGGTATGCTTCCAAAGATATTCAGATTTGATCAAACCATAAAATTCAAAACGAACATTAAGAATAGAGGTAGATCTTTTTCACATCATCATCATCATCATTTATTTATTTATTGAAAAATAAGGAAAGATGGGTACAAGCACCCCTAAGGGGCGAGGCTAAAGGGACCTCATGGGACTATAAAGGTATGAAGTAATGAAGTCCAAGGGAATCCACCCTAATCAGGTCCACTCCATCAGGTTTCAAGAGGTTAACGTTTGAGAAACAAAAAATTTGGGATTCTTTCTCAGCTAAAGAGGCCAGGTGGTCCGCCACTTTGTTCCCTTCACACCACGTATGTATCACCTTTATGTTGTTAGTATTGATCATGCCTTGACACTTTCGTATGATGTAGGTTATCGACCATGGTACCTTTTCCGATCCCTTTAAGGAGTTGTGCAGGATCGGAGAATTCATCTCCACTTCAGAGAGGTTGATACTTTCCTGTTGACAAAGAGAAAGGCCAGTAAGGGTAGACTTGGCCTCCGCATGGATGGAGGAACCACTGCCCAGATAGGCATTGAGGCAATGGTTCAAATTCCCATATTGATCTAATGGTTGAAACAAAATCAATTTGATATGATGGTCGAGATGAAATCCAAAGAGTAATTTTGATAGGTTCCGATCTTTTGAGGTTTTAAGGTAAAAATTCGAAAATAAGGAAAGTGAATTTGAAAAAAAATTAAATCAAGATAAAATACCAATAAGTAAAATATTTAATTTTGAAACTTTAAGTAAGGAAACATACCTTCTGAATTACTAGTAAAATTATCAGTAAGTAAAAAATATTCTTCTTGAGAAATTCTAGATTCCGGAAAATTTTCTTGAGGAAGGAAAAAAATTAGATTCTAGGTTTTTGAAAGAAAATTTTGATTAGAAACAAATTTTAATTAATTAAGAAAATGTACTCCCCCTATAAAAAGAAGTTACTTTATGTAAGGAGATAGGTTTCAACAAAAATTTAATATGGTATATTACCTTGCGGTTATCATTCCTAACTTTTGTTTAATGTATTCAAATTTTTCGGATGGTAAAGATTTTGTAAAAATATTAGAAAGTTTTTCTTGTGTTTTGATAAATTAAATAATGATATCTCCTTTAATTGTGTGATCCCTAAGAAAATGATGCCTAATATCTATATGTTTTTCATGATAGTGATGTGCATGATTTTTTCTTAAAGCAATGGAATTATTATTATCACACATTATTTTTGTTTTGGAAAAACTCATGCCATAGTCTATGAGTATGTGTTGCATCCACAACACTTGCGCACAACAACTTCCAGCTGCTACATATTTAGCTTTAGTAGTGGAAAGTTCTACTAAGTGTTTCTTCTTGAATGACCAAGAAACTAAATAATATCATAAGAAATGAAAAGTTTCTGATATACTTTTCCTATCCATTTTACATCCACCAAAATCACCATCCAAAAAACTTTTTAAAAAATCATTTATAGAAGTATAGAAGAGTCATAAATCCATGGTTCCCTTTAAATAGAAAAAAATTATTTTATATACTTTTAAATGAGACTCCTTTGGATTATATTGAAATCTTGGACCTAATTATATTGAAAACATTAATTCTAGATGACTACCTGTCAAGTATAGTAAAATTCCTATCATACCTCTAAATGATGTTTGATCTACTGGTTTCCCAGCTTCATCAAGATCAATAGAATTTGAGGTATTTATTGGAGTAATTATAATTTTAGTGTTGTCATATCCATACTTTTTAACAATATCTTTAACATAATTATGTTGAGATATATAAGTTCCTTCTAGTTTTTGAGAAATTTGAAAACCTAGGAAAAATGTTAACTCACCCATCATACTCATTTCAAACTCATATTTCATTAGATTTGCAAATTAATCAGTTAAAGATTACTAAGTTGAAACAAATACAATGTCATAAATATAAATTTGAATAATCAAAACTTTTTTCTTATCTTTATTTATAAAAATGGTTGGATCAGCAGTTCCCTTAACAGAATTTTTTTGTAACAAAAATCATGTAAGTCTATCATAACAGGATCTAGGGGCTTGTTTAAGTCCATTTAAAGCTTTGGTAAGTTTATAACATTTTTAGTATGTTTTGTGTCTTCAAAACCAGGAGGTTGTTCAACATAAACTTCCTCTTGAACATAACCATTAAGAAAAGCACATTTTACATCCATTTGAAAAAGTTTAAAATTAAATAATGTTATAAAGGAAAGTAAAATGAGAATAGATTCAAGTCTAGATACTGGAGCATATGTTTCTTCATAGTCTATTCCTTATTGATGATTATAGTTTTTATTAACTAATCTAGCTTTATTTCTCACAATGATTCCATTTTCATTACACTTATTTCTAAAGACCCATTTTCCTCCAATAGAAGAGGTTTCCTAAGTTCATTCAACTAAGGTCCAGAATTTATTCCTTTTGAATTCATTTATCTCATCTTGCATGGCTTTAATCCAATCATCATCACCTAAAGCTTCATCAGTGATTTTTTTTGTAATTGAGAAAGGAATTCTAGATGTTCTAATTAATTTCTTAAGGAACCTCTAGTTCTTACAAGTTTATTTACATCACCAATGATACTATCACTGGGGTGATTCTTAAGAAACAACTTATTTTGGCTTTGTAAAACATGTTCATCAACATATGGTAGGAAATATTCAGGCGAAAATGCTTCAAAAATATTTTCTTTAACATTTTCATTATCAGATGGATCTTCTATCAAGGGTTGATAATAAATTTTTTAAACCACATCTGAAGATGTAGGTTGGGGTTGTTTAAAAACAAAAGAATCAGTTTCATCAAATTTAAAATGTACTGTTTCTTCAATAATACAAGTATTTTTATTAAAAACTCTATAAGCCTTAGAAGTAGTGGAATAGACTATAAAAATGTATTCATCAGATTTAGGTAAGAATTTATGTAAATTATATTTATTATTCAGAATGAATACTTTTCAACCAAATGCCTTGAAGTAGGAAAGTCTAGGTTTTCTACCATTCCACAATTCATAAGGGGTGTTGTTAAGAAAAGGTATAATCAAAACTTGATTTATAGTATAAAAAGTAATACATATATCTTCAGCCCAAAAGTGTTTAGCTATAGAATATTCACTCAACATGGTTCTAGTTATCTCTTGAAGAATCTGATTTCTTCTTTCAACAACACCATTCTGTTGAGGAGTTCTTGGAGCTAAGAAGTTGTGAGTAATGCCTTTTTTTACAAAAAGTTTCAAAATCGGAATTTTGAAATTCTCCTCCATGATCACTATGAATAGTTATCAATGGAAGTTTTTTCTCATTTTTAACTTGGTCTCTAAATTTTTTGAAATAATAAAAAGATTCAACTTTCTTCTCTAGAAAATAAACCCATGTAAATTTAGTGTAATAATCATCTAAGACAAATAAATAATATTTTCCCTCAATGCATCCGTTTTGTGTTGGATCAAAAAGATCCATATACACTAACTATAATGCATGTGATTTTGTGACTTCACCGATTGATTTAAAACATGATTTATTTTTCTTCCCAAATTGAAAAGGATCACAAAATTTTGAAGAATAAAATTTAATCTAGGGTATATCCTTAACAATTTTATTCTTTATGATTTTGCATAAGTTTCTAAGGTTACATTGTCCTAATATTGTATTTCATAACCAAGATTGATATTTCACCACACTAAGGCAAGGTAGATCTTGGCTTCTAAGGTCTTCTAAGTTTAGTGTGTATACATTCTCTTGCCTATGGGCAGAAAGAATAAATTCGTCCTTGGAATTTTGTACTAAGCACTTATCATTCCAAAAATTTACAAGGTAACGTTCATCACATAATTGACTTATGCTAATTAATTTTTGTTTATGACCCTTATAAAATAAAACATTTGAAATTAAAGTTTTTTTAAGAAGAACAATCTTACCTATACCAACAATTTCTCCCTCAGCATTATCTCTAAAAGTTACTTTTCCTTCATTCGTCTTGATAATATTTTCCAAAAAGTTTTTGTCACTAGTCATATGTAAGGAACATCCACTATCCATGTACCATGTATTTCAGTTGGTACTATCTTTATTTGCCTAAAAATAAAAGAGTTAAGAATTTTGGAATCCAAACATTCTTGGATCTGAAAATTTCATAAAGTAAGATTTTAGGAATCCACATTTTCTTAGAAAAATAATCTTTATGAAAACCTAAATATTGGGTTTTTTAAAAGAACAATTTTCCTCTAAATTTCCACCACACTAAAATTTAGTGTAAAATGGATCTCTTTGGGGAACTAAATAGTTATTTCTAAAAAATGGTTTTGAATGGATATAACTAAATCTAGAATTATTCCTTAAAAGATGAATTTGGGAATACATCTTGTCAAAATTTTCCTTACCTGGGGTAAAATTTGACAGACACTTCCTTAAGGAAAATATTTCTGACTTTAGTTTAATAAACAAATTTTTATCCTCAAAAACATTAGTATAGAACTAGAGTTGTCCTCTAAAATATTTTTCTTCTAAATTACACTTTCAAGATCATTAGAAAGTTTATCCTTCTCAGAATTAACTTCCTTAAGTTTTTTAGAAATACTTTATAAATCAAAAGTTTTCTTATCAAGATCATTATAAAGATCTAATACTTCTTTAGTTAAAATAGATATTCTAGAATTTTTTTTCTAACTTCTTATTTATTTTTAAATTTTCATTTTCAAGAAGTTTAGCAAACCCAGATACTTCTTCAAAATAAGTTAAAGTATTATTAGACTCATAATATTTATCATCAGTATAATTTTCATTAAAATATACATTAGTTATAGATTCATAATTGTGTGCCTGAGCTATTAGACAATAATTTTTAATAGGTAATTTGGATAGTAGACCAATATTCTTCTAACTAGAAAATTCATATTCTGAGGATTCATTAGATGAGTCACCACCATTGTCACTCCATGTGTCATTGGATTTCAAGAATTTTTTAGTTTTATCCTTGTAGTAATTATTTTTATTCCTCTCATAATGATTTCCCTTCTTATCCTTTTTCTTAAGCATATGACAATCTAGCCTTATATACCCTTCTCTTTTAAATTCATAGCAAGTGACTTATGAGTATTTCTTGTATTTTCATTATTTTTTATTATATCTATATTGAAATTATTTCTTTCCAACTATCTTGTTTATACTTCGAGAAAGATTGGATGGCTCATTTTTAGAATGTTCACTTTCACTAGATTCAGATAGAACAGTGACTTTCTTAGACTTGCATCTTGTAACCATTTCAGGAGTCTTGACTTTAGTAGTAGTAAAGGCTAAACTTCTATTTACATTCTTCTTTTTATTCATATCAATGTCTCTCTTCATACTGGTTTCTTATTGAAGAAGATTTCCAAAAGTCTCATCAAGATTGATTTGAGATACTTTCCTATTCTCATCAATAGTTGTTCTCTAAGATTCCCACTCATTAGGAATGATGTCAGTAATCCTTTCAACAAGATCTTCATCATTAAGACCTTTATATCCCATAGATTGTAGGCTATTGATGATAGTCATAAATATTTGTTTCACTTTGAAAAATGGTTCTCCACAAGGAAATAGAAATCCATGATATTCTTCTCTAAGCATAGATCTTCTAGTCTATATAACTTTAGAAGTTCTAAAATGAGTAACCTCAAGTTTTTTCCGATGAAGTTAGCATCTTCACAAGAAGAAATTTGTCTATATATATTCCTGGTTATAGAACACAACAAATTATTGTGTGCCTTTTAATTAAGTTGATATTATAAATTTTCTTGGTTGGTGAAGTTTTTGAATTCCTTTTCAGGAATTTTGTAATCTCTAGTAAGCATGAATAAGTTTTCTACTACAATATTAATAATAAAAGTCCTCATTCGATCTCTCTAGTACTCAAAATCATTACAATAAAAAATAGGTTGTCTATTAGGATTTACATTTTCAATATAATCAATATTCATTCCTTCCATTCTATAAGAAAATATCTTTCCACAAAACTTGCTAATAGTAAAATTTTGTAAATAAAGATAAAAATATAAAAAAAACTTGAAGAATAAAAGTTATGAAATAAAATTTAGAACAAGGAAAACATGAGCAAGAAAACTTATATGTGAATGTAATTATTTCAGATACCTCCTCGGATACCAATTGTAGGATCGAAATAATGATTTAGATACTCAATTACAAGAGGGGGTGAATTGTGTGTTTAAAAAAAATTGTTTTTAACCTGAAGAGAAATTATGTTTAACAAAGTTAAACAAGGTAAATTCATAATACCTCTTTTAGTTCTACTAAAAAAATTTCAAGGTTTCAGAAATATGATTACGGAAATTAATCTTACAGAAATTTTACAAGGAAAATATTCTACCTTAAATTGTATATAATATTACTTATCAAAGTATACAAAAATAAAAGAAATTATAAGAAGGTTATACTTTATTTATTTATCAACATGCAACAGACATAAACTTGAAACAAAACAAGTAAAAAGTAAAAAATCTTTTAACCCAAAGAGTAGGGTATCCAACAACCTTAGTAAATATACCTTGATTTATACTTTCAAGAAAGTCTGTCTTACCCACACCAAGGTAATCCCTCGATAGGGATATCAGAATCTATCTTACTATCCCCGCAAGCCCTCGATTTTTAAGGTAGTTGGGACCTCTGTCTTCTTATCCCTAGAAGTCCTCAAACTTTAAGGTAGTCGGAACCTCTATCTTCCTATCTTTGGAAGAACTTGACTGTACTCAGCAACAATCAGAGTTGCACGAAGTAATCTGAACATGATGTTCAGAACTGCACAAATCATGTGAAAATATCTCAATAGAAATCGCTTCAGCAAAATGTAATATCTAGAGTGATGAAACTTATATTGATCTTGTTCTAATGAGATCCTATTTATAGGAACTTCTCAATATTTGGCTTCTTAATCCAACGGTCATATTTTTCCTTGAATCTCGAAGGGACCTCTACACATGTCACCCAAACAACGGTTAGTTAGTAATAGATTTTACGACATCATTTTATAAAAAGTGTAAGGAAAATGAAGTTACTTAATTAAATCTATTTTTCAGAGTCTAAGGAAAAATAGAATTCGAAGTCTAACCAAATAATCATTTAGAGTCTATAAGTCATAGATATTCAGAGTCTATTTTAAAAATATTTTAGAATCTAAATTCTATAGATTTCGGAGTTTGAATTCCAATGAATTTAGAATCGGAATTCTGAGGAATTAGAAGTCTAAATTCTAAGGAATTCAGAGTCTGAATTCTAAGGAACTCATAGTCATAATTCTGAGGAATTCGGAGTCTGATTTCTGAGGAATTCAGAGTCATAATTATAAGGAATTTGGAGCCTGAATTCTGAGGAATTCAGAGTCTAAATTATGAATAATTCAAAGTCTGAATTCTGAGGAATTCAAAGTCTGAATTCTGAGGAATTAGGAGTCTGAATTCTGAGGAATTCGGATTCAGAATTATATATAATTCGGAGTTTGAATTATCAAGAATTTGAGTTTGAATTTTGAAGAATTCATAGTCTGAATTTCAGAGAATTTGGAGTCTAAATTTCATAGAATTCAAAGTCTGGATTTCAGAGATTTTGGAACCTAAATTTCAAATAATTTGAAGTCTAAAAACAGAATACTCTATATCCCAGGAATTATGATATTCTGAGGTTTTATACATGAATCTGAATTTTAGACTTATAAATAAAAAGAGTTTGATTTAGAGAGATTATAAAATGAGATGATTAAAATAATGGTAAGGATACAAATTTACTTAGAGAAGGGAAATTTTCCTTATGAAAATAAACCTTAAGGAAAAAACAGTTTTCCTTAAGATAAAGTGTTTGGGATTTTCAAAACATATAGTAATGGAAAAGTCATAAAGAAACCTTATTGAATCAATAGTCGGGCCTCCAACACACCACCTCCTCTCTGCTGACTACCTCCTTGTGTGACTCCTTCCCCTCCTCCCTCTCTCTCCTCACATGACACCCCCAACTGAAGCCCCTCCCTGGCCATGCAACACACCACCCTATGGTCTCCTTCATCCATCAATTTCTTCCTCTTTTTCTTCACAAATCTTGTTTGAATCTTCAATTTATGGTTATTTTCTCCTCTTAATTCCTATTTTCAGTCGAATTTTGGCCTCTTCATCAACCTATGGGATTCAACTGAACCCTAAGTATAGGCTAACTCTGATTTCATTTGTTTCTTCCATTATAAGGTGGTGCAGAAGGTCTATCAGGACTCCCTTGTGTGTGTTTCAACAACCTCCCCCGAATGTGGTGTGGTTTGGAGTGTTTTTTTTCACCACCAATGTTTTTAGGTAAGGTGTTCCTTCCATTTTGTTGTTTCACACCTCTATTATTAGATTTTATAGGTGTTTTTGACTTCATATTGATTAATCAGTAGGGCATTGGTATGTGTTGTGTGATTTCAGGTTTTCACCGCCATTTGAGGTGATTTTTTAATCTTTTTTCTTGTTTTATCACCATCTTAATTAGGGTCTTTATTTATTTTATGGTTTTTAGTATTTGTGGTGTAGTACGTTGAACTCTGCTTTGCTGTTTGGAGTTGTTGGGTCTAAGGCGAATCTCCTGCATATTCATAGGTAAGTATATATATATATATATGTGGGGGTGGTTTCCTCATTACATTTATAATCATCCATGGCAGTTAATATAAATGTATGGGGATAGTTTTTCCCATGTACATATATATATATATATATAAATGCATATGTAAGTGAGTGAAGACTAGCATATGCATATAAGCATATATGTAAGGATCCCCTTGCACATTTTCATGGCCATGAGTATGTGTTCATAGGGGCTAGGTGTCTTTACATATATATGAAGGTGCATATTCTTAGTGAGGGAGAAGAAGCTTTTAGTTAGAAAGTTTCAAGGGATGAATGTTCGGTTTGGTTCGGCCCTGAGGTAGGCCCCCTTTGCCTAATCCTTTAATTTGAATTCCATAATTTCTTAAATGTTTTAAAAAGTTTTTTTCAATATTATGAAAAATTTTAGTGATGCTTAGTGTTGGACTTTTCTTTATATTTCATGATCCACTTTTATGTTTTGAAATGTGTATTCTTCTTTTAGATATGATTCTAAGCTTGACACTTTAAATACTTAAATTTGTTTTCAAAAATGGTTTTTGGCATGTTTTTGGTATCTCCCATGATGTTTGGTGTTGTGCATATTAGTTTTTAAAGTGTAATTGAGTGAACATGGGTTTTTGTGTGATAAAAAGGGGGGGAAACCGCATGTTTCGGGATGTTTGGAAAAGCGCATGGGTTTTGGTGTGAATTTGAGATTAATTGTTATATTTCCTTTCTCAAATGGATTTCTTTGGTTTATGAATGATTTCAATATTTTTTGTAAGTGTGTGGTACCTTGGTGGTCTAATTGATCTTTTAATGGATTTTTCAATTAAAAGCATTTGGAGATTGTGTTTTCTAAAAATGAAAGTATTCCTTGTAAATTAATGAAGCTCATTTGGAAATTTGAAAATTGTTTGAAAAAGTGGAAAACACATCTTGAGGCATTCCCCTTAATTTTAGAAATGTGATTCAAGTTGTACTGTGTCATTTGTGATATGTGCCTAGTGTAAAGTCTTGTGTGTTTTTTTGTTACATAAAAAGGGGGATGCAATTAAAGAGGGAGATCATTGGTGGGTTATTGAATTGATTTTTTGATAAATAATTTGGTGTGTTCAAATATGTTTTCTTGATAAAATCCCATAATCATTTGAAATAGAGAACATGGAAAACCTTGGGTACCTAGCTGGGCATACTAGGACTAGTATGCTAGATGATTCATAAGTGGTTTGTCCCAGTTTCATCTTGCTATATTTATGCTACAACACTAACTAAAATTTTATGATAATTAGAGACCACTAGGACATTGGGGTGTCCCCTCCTAGGGACCCATCCATGAGAATGACGATGTTCATGGTTGGTAATCCATGTTTCATAGAGGTATGAGTATCCTAGGTCCCCAACTAACACTATCTACTCAGGGATTTTTCAAGGTTCTTGTGATGTGATTTTAATTTCATTTGTTTCATACTTTATGTATCATTTGTGAAAACCATGTTATAATCTAAATTGGATTACTTTTATTTTAAAATTTTAATGCATGGATGAAACCTATTTTGAAAATTTCGTGGAATAGAAATTAATTCCTTGAAAATGAAAACATGTTTCTTGTATTTTAAAAGAATGAAAAAAAATATTATTATGTATTATTTTCAAACTAGAATGTTTTGGGTTTCTTTTTAATGGTGAGGGAATAGGGAATTCTTTTTCCTTGTAATTCCTACTGAGCATCTCGTTGTTCATGAATAATTTACCCTTTCAATTTTAGGTTCCTCTAGTGGGATCTCTCTTGGAGCGATCATGGTTCTGTGTTCGGTGGTGACCCATGTGGTCCCTTGGATGTATGTTCACCTATGGAACTTTACTCATATTTTTTCTTCTAGTGTTTATATATTCTGTTCAGTTTATATTTATTTAATTTTATTCTGTTTATGGGTCAAATCATTCCCAACTATTTTATTTTGATTCCCTACACTAGTTTCTAGCTCGTGTGGATCGGGAACGCCCTTTAGGACTTGTCGAGAGTCGACTCAGGTAACGAGTTTAGGGTTGACCCGGGTTGGTTCATGAAAAGAGTATAAATTATAGAGATTTGATGTTGAATATAGGGCTCATACCTTTGAATAGAATCCAATATATTCAATTTTTAATATGAATCAGAGTCTGTATTTTTAATATATATGGTCAAGGATTACACCTAAAAAATCTCCCCATAATGGAGGAATTCCCCATCAACTGTTGGATGTGAAAAGATACCTAGACTTATAAGGAATTTTTTCCTAATAGTTATAGGTATTTATGAAATAGACTAGAGTATATTCCCATGAGTAACATGTCCTTTTACAGAGGAAATAGTATAATATAGGATCAAGTGGTTCAAGTAGCCCTTTCATGGAAGGAGGACCCATCTAGATTTAATGGGATTTAGGCGATCTCATGAATATCATGGGGTCATCAAATCACATAAAGGAAAGGGTTCATACAGACCTATAAAGGAAATGGGGATGTTCAATCACAAAATGGAAAGGGGTTATGTAGTTTCATAAAGGCAAGGGGATCATGAGATCATGTGACTGTAGGGTCTTCATGTGATTGGAACTTGCATCAGTGTCCATGTGACCAAGTATCACATATATGTTTATGAAATTTATGAATTTTCACCCTATTTTCTTATTATAATACTTTTAAGTCACTAACTGAATTGAAAAATGAGGTACTTTGAATTCACTTAACACTCTTTAGCTCTCCTTTTATCATCTTCATGTCGTTATCCACCAATGATGACTTTTTTAGTTGTCCAAGGGGGGTTATAGGAATTATATTCATATATATATGCCACTACATAATGAATTTGATTCATGTACTTGGGGCTGAGGTGGTGGAAGATATCTAAATAATTTGGTATCAATTCATGTGCTTTGAGTGACTAAGGTCGCAAGTCTTTAATCGGGCCTCTAGTGCATGACATGATAAAGAGTGACTGCAAAAGAGTTATATCATAGATAGCCTTCCCTGATCCGGTCGCCAAAAGATCAAAGTTAAGAAATTTATTTATTCAAGACTTCACATGATGAATAGATATTGTTATAGGGTTTGATTGTGGAAATCATTCATAAAATACAATCATATTAATTGGTTTGGGTTATGCTACTGCATAACATTGGAGCATCATGTGACCAATAAAGAGCACTAAACAATTTTTTCATGGACATCCTCATCCTAAATTCGATCAAAATAATGAACTAGGGTCAATATATCATATATACTAGGGAGAATCATGTTGTTTTTTAAAGTTTATGTGATTTCTTAACCCATATCATGACCATTAAGGTGTTATGTGATATGGTCATGAAGTGTTTTTTTCTTTCTCTAAGTGCCTTTGTACCATACTGGTACTTGTACTTTTGGTGTTTTCACCACTTAATATTATTAGTTTTATTTTTTAATTAACCAAAAATTATATATTTATTAAATATATTTTATAACTAACCATGTAATGTGGTGATCGAAACAAAATACTTTGTCCATTGAGGTGACAGTTTGCATGTTTGAATGAGAGACATTTTCATTTTCTAATAAATGAGCCAAAGGTAATGAAGGTAATTATTTTTAATTAAAAATATTAATTATTACATAAATATCATATTTATTCATTAAATAAATTCTTATAATCATACTTGTAATGTGGTTGTTAAAAACAAAACTTGTCTTCCATGGTGGTGGTAGTCTGCACATACACACATGTAACATTTTAAATATTCAAATGATGTTATATAATGGTTGTACCGTGAATATAATAAAATTTCAGTATAAAAATGATACTTATTTCATTATATAATATGGTTAGAATAGGTTTATAGGAGGATGTATGAGTAAGATGAAGAAGAAAAGACTATGGGTGGATAATACTCATGTTGAGGATTTGAGTCTTCTCTTGAAAGACTTATTGGAATTGAACAATTTTGGGAAATTTATTATAACCAAGGGATATAAAATGTTTAATGGGGTATTATGAGAGGTAAAATTTTTAGGTTTTCAAGATTAATTAAATAGTTAAGTTGATTAAGATGTTGTTGGGAGTGATCTCTATTGATAAAGGATAGTGATTTACTTTTACCTGGAATTAAATGGTATGTGCGGGGTAAAGATGAAATAACATGATAATTAGGTTAGTTAGGTGAGGAATTATTCATGAGACATGTAGTTATGAATTTAAATCCTAAAAATTCATTCTAGAAGGTTTTTTTTGTTGGTTTGATTAAGTAAAATTTGAGCCACATTATGTTGCACACTTTTCACTACTAGAAATCCTACTTATCCCAATGCCCATATCCCAATAGTTTGAAAAAACTGTTGGGATAGGGGTTCCTGTCTTAATGGTTTGGAAAAACTGTTGAGATAAAAGGTAATATCCCAAGGGTTATGGATAACCTTTAGGATAGGACATGTAATAAAAAGAAATCCATGCGGTTTTGTAAAACTGTTGGGATACATACATGTAATATAAGGCTATCCCGAGGGTTTTCTAAAATATTTGGGATAGTCCCAAGGGTATCCCAATAGTTTTTAAAACCCATTGGGAAAGGACATGTAATAAAAGGTTATCCCAATAGTTCTGTAAAACCATTGGGATAGATACATTTAATATAAGGTGACTATCCCAATGGTTCTCAAAACCATTGGGATAGGTACCTTTATTTTTTGTGAATTATTTTCTCAAATATCATAAAATAAATCAATATATGATTTATTTATATATATATATCCAAATATATTCACAAAGATAAGTGTATCATATTGGTTAGGTCTTTGATATATAAGGTAGAGGTTGTGGGTTCAAACATCGGCTGCCTATTTTATTTTACATTACCAATCCCAACGATTTGAACTGTCAAACTGTTGGGATAGGTATATACCAATGGTTTTCCCAAAAATGTTGGGAAAGTTATATCCCAAATACAAATCAAACAAAATCCCTCAAAAATATTGTTATAGGCTATACCAATGGTTCGGGGACCTATACCAATGGTTCTAAACCATTAGTATAGGCTATTTTTTCAGTGGTGTTTACCCTTATTTATCATCATTAAAAATTTACCAAGGTAATTATTATTTTAATAAAAATATAATATGGATCCTATTATAAAATTTAAATGTTAATATTCCACATTTTTACTCCATTTAATCTATTTAAATTTAAAAATATGATAAAATTAATTTTTAAATTACACCATATGATATATAGAAAAAACTGTTTCTTTAGAAGAAATGATTTTTTATACATTAAGTGTTTTTATTCTCATTTATTATAAATTACCAATTAAATGAGTGGTAATGTTACTTTTTATATTATTAAACATCATACTATAGTAATCATTTAAAATAGATCAATTTTATTAATTTAGACAAAAATACATAATGATTATAAATACAATTCTTTGAAAAATAACTATTTTACCACGGTAAGTAATATTTACTTTGGAGATTCATTTTTTATGTTATAAAATAACATTAAATTTTAATAAATTTGGGATATGATGATTAAAAATATGAAATTAATTTTATAACATTCAATTTTTAGAGTTGAAAAAATATTAATTTTAATATAAGTGTGTATAACTCATAAAAAAGTTTCTAGAAAAATATACTATTTTATCATAAAAATTATTTAATCATATTACATTACAAGTAAAAATATTTAGATAAAAATTAAATTCTTTTTTCTTATAAATTATTAATATATTCCACATTATTGAATAGTGATAAATTGGTTTAAAAATACCTAATATATAGAGAAAGTATAATTTTTTGAGAAAAAATCTTTTTGTCAGTAAATGATTTTGTTTCAAATTATTTATGATTTATTACTTGTTTAATAAGTGTTAGATAAATTTTATCAATACATTTGTAATAAAATATTTCATTGAATTTTATAAATACATCAAATCATTCTTTAAAAAATAGTATTCATAATAATAATACATAATGAATAAATACATATATATTTTTTAATAATAATTTTTTTAAATTAGATATTATCTTTTTTTATTCATATTACATTCTCAAAATTTATTGATTTTTATATTGTATTCTAATATTTTATCTCAAAAAATATATTTTGGTTTGTTTTACTTTGGTTTTATGTGTGAAACAACATATTAAAAATAGTATTTAAGAAAATGAAAATTTATTCTAAAATATCAGGGAATTACATTCTCCCCTTAAATAAATTGAGTAATTTGAATTTTAATTATCATCCACTAGTGAAATAAGATAAGGAATCTATAATAATCTCAATATATATATTCTACTAAGATTTCCACCTCATAATATTTGATACAAGTATACTCGTCATTTCCCGCATAATAGGCATGTATTGTGATTTTCCTTTATCTCAAATTTTTTTAAAAATATGCTTCCTTAGTTGGTTATAGGAGTTTTTGAGGATAGAACTTTCATAACATCATTTTACAGATCCTATTTCCAACCTAATAATATAACCAAAATAGTTATGATCGTATCATATAAAATTAGGGTAAATGATCATATGAATATGAAAAATAAATCCTTATATGTATTCTCCTACTAAATCTTATTTCAACCCATGATTCTTTCGATTCAACTATGATATAATTGGATCAGTCTATAACTCCTTCGGTTTAACATTTTTTGTTCATACACTACAAGAAAATGGTCGTTTAGCGGCGGTTTTTTCGCGGCGGTTTTTTCGCGGCCGTTTTTAAAACCGCCGCTAAACGCGTTTCGGGCCGCCATTTCGCGACGGTTTAAAAACCGCTGCGAAATGCCAAAAAAAAATTATTTTTTTTATTTTATTTTTTTTTTTTTTTAATTTTAATCGAGGATTGGCAGCGGTTTTTTAAAAAACTTCCGTGAAATAGCGGTGGTTTCGGTAAAACCGCCGCGAAATGAAATGAAAAAATAAAAAAACACGAGAAATCCAGAAATCACTAAAACGACCATAACTTTTGATCTGGGCGTCCATTGAAGCGCCACGACCAATCAAATCGAATCTCATGAAGAGATCTAGAGGCACATATAATCAAAACTGTGAGACGGTCTAAGGTGCGCAAGATATTAGAGTTATAAGAAAGTGGAAAAAAGTTCTCCAACTTCAAACGGCCATAACTTTCGCTCAGGGTGTCCGTTTGGGATCTACCACATATCAAATTGAATCCAGCGAAGAGAGCTATGCTACAATTTGACACAAGCAAGCTTCTATCATGTTTTTTGACCCCCAAAACCCCTCCGAAGGCCTCCAAAACCCCGTTTCGGTTACCGGTGTCCTGTCGAACTTGTCTTCAAACGGACCTAACTTTCGATCCACGTGTCAGTTCGGCCTCCTCCACCTGCCAGATCATAGCTCGTTCCATGAGCTTAAGTTTGACTGGTCGTGGTGCCCACATGCACTCCTAGATCATATATTATGGCCTTTTTAGTGGCTATCGGGTTTGTTATGTTTTTCAATGCCTCGTTTCTAGTACCTGTTCCCTGTCAGCTTTTTTTTAAATGGTCGTAACTTCTGATCCGCGTGTCCATTCGGCCACTTTCACCTTTCAGGTCGAAGATCGTTTCAGGATCTTTGATTTGACAGGTCGCGGATCTAAAATGGACTCTCGGGTCATAAGTTATCTTCGTTAATGTGAGTCCAATGTTTTTGTCTCTTTATGACCATTTTGACGGGTTTTAACGGTTGCTCCATTTATTACTGTTTATTTGGGTTTCCATGACTTGTTATCTTTATCAATAGTTTTTTGTGGGTTATTATGATGATTATGTTGAATTATTAAGGAGTTTTTCAGAGTTGTCACAAGTTTTTATGCGTTCTCATTCTTTCTAATGTCTCATTTTTCATATGTTTCTCCATCCTTTTTCATGTGTTTTCATGATTTTTAATCCCTTATCACGTCTTTTCATACTTTTTCATGTGTTTCCTTTGTTATTTATTATTTATTATTTATTATTTATAATATACTTTAATTTATTTATTATCTATTATTTGTAACTGGTTATTTATTATTTATTATTTATATTTATTTATTATTTATATTTATTTATTATTTATTATTTATTATTTATTATTTATATTTACTTATTATTTATTATTTATTATTTACTACTTATTATTTATTATTTATTATTTATTATTTATATTTATTATTTATATTTATTATTTATATTTATTATTTATATTTATTATTTATATTTATTATTTATTTATTATTTATTTATTATTTATTATTTATTATTTATATTTATTTATATTTATATTTATATTTATTTATTATTTATTATTTATATTTATTTATTATTTATTATTTATATTTATTTATTATTTATTATTTATATTTATTTATTATTTATTATTTATTATTTATTATTTATTATTTATTTATATTTAATTATTATTTATTATTTATTATTTATTATTTATTATTTATTATTTATTATTTATTATTTATTATTTATTATTACTAATAATAAAATATTATTAATAATAATAATATTTGTTACTGGTTATTTATTATTTATTATTTATTACTTATTATTTATTATTTATTATTTATTATTTATTATTTATTATTTGTTATTTATTATTTATTATTTATTATTTATTATTAATATTTATTATTAATATTTATTATTTATATTTATTATTTATTATTTATTATTTATTTATTATTTATTATTTATTATTTATATTTACTTATTATTTATTATTTATATTTATTATTTATATTTATTATTTATTATTTATATTTATTTATTATTTATTATTTATATTTATTTATTATTTATATTTATTCATTATTTATATTTATTTATTATTTATTATTTATATTTATTTATTATTTATTATTTATATTTATTTATTATTTATTATATATTATTTATATTTATTATTTATATTTATTATTTATATTTATTAATTATATTTATTATTTATATTTATTATTCATATTTATTATTTAGTATTTATTATTTATTATTTATTATTTATTATTTATTTAGTATTTATTATTTTTATTTACTTATTATTTATTATTTATATACATTTATTATTTAATATTTGAATTTATTTAGTATTTATTATTTATATTTATTTATTATTTATTATTTATTATTTATTATTTATAATTATTGATTATTTATATTTATTTATTATTTATATTTATTTATTATTTATTATTTATTATTTATTATTTATATTAATTTATTATTAATTATTTATTATTTATTATTTATTATTTATTATTTATAATTATTTTTTATTTATATTTATTTATTTATTATTTTTTATTTTTTATTTTTTATTTTTTATTTTTATTTATTTATTATGTATTATTTATTATTTAATATTTAATATTTATTATTCATTTTTTATTATTTATATCTATTATTTATTATTTATTATTTATTATTTATTATTTATATCTATTATTTATTTATTATTTATTATTTATTATTTATATCTATTATTTATTTATTATTTATTATTTATTATTTATTATTTATATCTATTATTTATTTATTATTTATTATTTATTATTTATTATTTATTATTTATTATTTATTATTTATATTTATTTATTAGTTATTATTTATTATTTTTTATTTTTTATTTTTTATTTTTTATTTTTTATTTTTTATTTTTTATTTGTTATTTTTTATTTCTTATTTTTTATTTTTTATTTTTTATTTTTTATTTTTTATTTTTTATTTATATTTATTTCTTATTTATATTTATTTATTATTTATTATTTATTATTTATTATTTATTTATTATTTATTATTTATATTTATTTATTATTTATTATTTGTATTTATTTATTATTTATTATTTATTATTTATTATTTATTATTTATTTATTTATTATTATTTATTATTTATTATTTATTATTTATTATTCATTATTTATTATTTATTATTTATTATTTATTATTTATTATTTATTATTTGTATCTATTATTTATTATTTATTATTTATTATTTATATCTATTATGTATTTATTATTTATTATTTATTATTTATTATTTATTATTTATTATTTATTATTTATATTTATTAATTATTTATATTTATTTATTATTTATTATTTATTATTTATTATTTATTATTTATTATTCATATTTATTATTTATTTATTATTTATTATTTATTATTTATTATTTGTTATTTATTATTTATATTTATTTATTATTTATATTTATTTATAATTTATCATTCATTTTATTTATTATTTATTATTTATATTTATTTATTATTTATTATTTATTATTTATTATTTATTTATATTTAATTATTATTTGTTATTTATATTTATTAATTATTAATTATTTATTATTTATTATTCCTTATTTATTATTTATTATTTATTATATATTATTTATTATTTATTATTTATTATTATTGAGTTTATATCTATTATTTATGTATTATTTGTTTTTTCAATTAATATATATAAGTATATTAAATTCTGTTTATTAACCACATGGCGAGTTTGCTGGAGTGGTAAAGTCTTTGGAAAATATGGAAGAGGTTAGGGGTTCAAATCTCACCAAACGCATAGTTTCTTTATATTGTATGGGCATGCATGTGCATGTGCTTGTGCATGCATGGATAAATAAAGTAAATAAAATAATATGAAATAAATACATAAATAAAATAATACCAAATAAATACATAAATAAAATAAATACAAAATAAAATAAATAAAATAAATAAATACGAAATTAAATAAATAAAAAATAAATAAAAAATAAATATGAAATAAAATAAATAAAAAATATATACGAAATAAAATAAATAAAATAAATAAATAAAATAAATAAATAAAATAAATAAATAAATAAAATTAAATAAATAAATAAAATAAATAAATAAAATAAAATAAAATAAATAAATAAAATAAATAAATACGAAAAATAAATAAATAAATACGAAAAATAAATAAATAAAATAAATAAATAAATAAATAAATAAATAAATAAAATAAATAAGTAAATAAATACGAAAAATAAATAAATAAAATATATACGAAATAAATAAATAAATAAATAGGAAAAATAAATAAATTAATAAATTAATTAATTAATATATAAATTAATATATAAAATTAAAAATAACAAAAATTAAAAAAAAAATAACAAAAATAACAAAAAAATAACAAAAATAAAAAAAATAAAATAAAAAAACCGTCGCGAAACGTTCTGCGACGGTTTTGAAAACCGCCGCGAATAGTTTCCCGACGCACGATTTCGCGGCGGTTTTTCAAAACCGCCACCAATCGATTTAGCGGTGGTTTAAACCGCCGCGAAACGGAAAAAAACGCCGCTAAATGCCCTTTTTTCCGTAGTGATAGTCATATTCATATTAGGTTCTCTTACCTGACTAGTGATATATTGCATCCATAAATTCCATTTAAATCCTATATAATGGTTTATAAAGATCATTTAAATTAACCAAATCACATCCACTGGGAGTGTCAGACTAGGTGCACATTTATTCCTCTTCGTCATGCACTGAGTGAAGATTGAGTTAATACCCAAATAGCCTTTTCTAGGTTTATTACCCCTAGGTGTATCTTTTCCAAAGCATGTAACCACCTATTTGTATCCTGACAATGATGTTATTGATAAGAAACCACATACTCTATACATTACCAAAATTTTATGATGTTTTCCTATATTTATCCTTGTCTTTAGGGTTTTCATTAATGTTTTGTAGTCTTAATCCCCAAAAATTACTTATTTATTCTCCAAAAATAACTAATATATACTCTGATACCAACTAAGGCACCCTAGACCTACACTCCTGTGTCTGGTGCTAAAAACAGATTTTCTACAAATTTTCTTCGATACCAAGTGAGATAGATCAAGATAAACTTACATATATTTCAAAAAAATTAAACATTAAATATCATAATAGTCACACAATCCTAGAGCCTAATTGTTTAGTGTCTTTGGATACTAGCTACATGAAAATATTATTATGATCATTAACCTATAATTTCACTATAGAAGATCCCCTTATAGATATCTCCTAACTATAATCATCTTTTTAACCTAGGGAAAAGTGGAAAGGTAGGGGTGAGAACTAGGAAATTGATATTTCATGAATAAATCCATGTATTTTAATGTTTTAATAAAATATGGGAAATTTTAAGTGAAGATTTAAAATAAATATAGATTTTGGTTTCTAATGATTTATTATATTAATGAAATTCTGGTTTATATTTTTGTTAAGAGTTTTATAATTTAACTAATTTGTTCTAATATATTCAATTTTACCCAAATAAATGGTCCAAGACAGTTTATCCCATTTTCCACTAGCAACTACCCACATATTTATCTAATAAGAGTATATCCATGTAGGCGACCACTGGGAGGGCCTTCTTAAGACAGCAAGCTGTGAGGCTGCATGGGGAAATCAGTCTTTTGTGGCTTGTGAGGCCACAAAGTACCGTGTGAAGAGGTTGGGCCTTGGCCTTCTTGGGCAGTGCAATGGGAACAACCCATGTTTGTGTGTGTAAGTGAATCTACATTCCCACCCCGTTACGGGATTTTGAGTAGTGGAAGGCACCCATTTCATTATAAATAATCGTGGCCGCCAACTTCTCTTCTAATGTGAGACAACATATCAAAGTTATTATTCACGTTTTATTCAAATAGTGTTGTCCATCTTATCTCTCATGAGCGCCACCTCAGAATCAAGTCATTTCTTCCCTCCACTATATCATCCACATGATGATGGTTTTTTAACACCTATAATTTCTAGTAAACACCATTTCCCTAGCTGGGGAGCTCAATCTTGAGGTTGTTGGACACTCTAACTCAAGCCCAGGTCTCTTCTGGGGCTGTAGAAGACCACCATGAGCTCCTTTCAAAGGATCTAAATCCATACAAGCCTAGGAGAGCTCCCTCCAGCCACTATGATGGTTATAGGGGTTGAAGAAGAACTATTTCGTCAACCTAGGCACATGTAACCCCCACCACCACTTTCACACCATGCACGAAGGAACATGATGTGGTGTCATCGCCAAAAGGATGTGTTACGAGTGTGTCAATGGTAGAGGTGACCTATTATTCTTCCAACGGTAGATGTGATCTACCATTGGTCCATTGGTAGATATGATCTACCATTTTTGCAATGGTATATGTGATCTACCATTATTACAATAGTATATCTAAAGATCACCACTACCACCTCTTGTCTCTCGACACTACTGGATGCCTTTTGTTATTACTGAAACCATGATGGTAGACCACCTATAAACCTTGAGATCGTGTCATATATTCATACTGAATCCTAGGAGCACCATTTATAATATTTAGGACTCCATATGATCACCATAAAGATCATTTCAAGGATAACTATCACCATTTCTTTCTACTAGAGCTCCCCCTAGCCATTTTGAAGGTCAAAGGGCTTAATAAAGGATATTTTACCACTACCGCCTTGATTGTCCATTGAAACACCTCTCATGAAGCTCGAATTCACCAATTCTATACTCAAGTTCCATTTTTGTTCTTTTCAAGGAGTAACCACTGAGAACATGTTTCAACATTTCCATGCACGAACCATGCTTAGTAAAGGAACCCACCCAAAGCTCGGCTCTTTGCTTCCATTCAACACCACGAAAGGAGAAATCATCAGATGAAAATTTTATATTCCAAGGAGGTATAAAATTATGTATGTGATGCCACTATTTAGTTTAGATAAAGGATAAAAAAGATGATGTGATGAATAAAAAATCTTTGATGTTGGTTTCTTCCAATGGTAGATGTGATCTACCATTTATCCAGTGGTATATGTGATTTACCATTAAGTGTGTGGTATATATGATCTACCATTGAAGAAATGGTAGATCTGGATGAAGAAATACATCCACAACCTAGTTTTTGATGAACCAATGTGGATAAGACTGAGTTAGTGAAATCTTTTCACCATGCAAAAAAAATTCAATGGCATATGTCTAACGGTAGATATCCAATGGTAGATGCTACTACTGCCACTATAAAATTGTATCTCAGGACAAGAATTTATAAACACATAGAAATTTGGAATATTCAATGAAAAATATATTTTAAAAAGTTATATTCAATGATTGAGAAAAATTACAAAGATACAACTAAGTGAGATAAGACATTTCCTCCCACTGTAAATACAAGGATTTGTAGTAAAGAAAAGGATCAGAGGATTGGGAGTGGACTGCTACTAGATGCTATGTTTTCATATTCTTATTTTTTATTTTATTATGTCTCGTTTTTTACTTCTACCTCCATTTTTTCACTTCTAATGGATGGTTATAACATTTTTGGGGTTGGGTGAACAAGATGTGACCACATCTGATGCTCGAGTCCTAGTTATTAAAAAATAATTGTATCACTTTTTAATTTTTAACAATTTTTCATTTTATGATTTCAGGATTTTAATGGGATGAAATTGTATTTTTATTTCAAATATGAATATTTTAAATTGACCTTATTAAGAAATTAGTTCTCCCTCTTCCTGGTTTTGGATCACACAGATTGGGTTATTTGGGGCTAAGTGGAGAAGTGTTTAGTGATCACTAAACATATGAGGAACAAATAGTGGAGTAATTTGGAAATTTGGGGTATTCAATACTTGATTTGGTATTTACCAGGTAATCCAAAGGATACCCATTGTGAATTTTCACACATTGGAAGGAGAATATTCTAACCATGGAAATGTTTTGGATTATTTTCATTTCTATCAACCTTAATCAATATTAGAATGGGAGAAAATATTGTCAATACATTCATTAAATAAATTAATAATGATAAAGGATTCAAGTTTAATGGACTGAGATAGAATTACATAAGGTAATCCCAGCCTAAAACCAATAACTTTTCTCTTATATGATCTTCAAAAACCAAGTTATTCACTACTTAGTCATTAAATTCTTGTTAATTATTTACTTTTTCACCCATATAAACATGATTAAAACACTTATCTATATAGATTAATTTGGTCACTACATCTACTACATTCTTAGTTGGAAAATAAATATCTTTTCCAAACCTCTCAACTTGTGTTTGTCAAAACATGGCACAACTTTCGTGGATTACCTGCAAATAAATCCCATAACTTGCATGATTAGGACCTCCAGTGAAGATTTATTTGATATTGACTGTGAGATAGAGAGGACTTTCTAATTAGGATTAGTACTATTAATCTTGAAAACCACTTTGAAGAAATAAAATTAAGGGACTCATTCGAAATATCAAGTGTCCACTAAGAGCTAAGAAACATGGCTCTTAACCCATAAAAACCCCTAAGTGGCCTTCGTGACCTATAATTTTCTAACCAGAATAATTAATTTACTTTGCATATGAAACAAAATGATTTTGAACTATGAGTCAATATGATTCCTATATTACCCAAGTTTCATAACCTTGAAGGATAAAACCAAAACTGACACATTTAAGATTTTAGCTATGTTTTTTTGAGTTTCAATCCAATAGGAGTGGTTGGGGAACAAGTAAAGTGGAGGGAATTCAGCTTTTCACTTTAAGGAGATACCAAAGAGTGGTTATAAAAGCTATAACCTGTAATGATACATGACTAGGATGATCTACAAAAAAATTTCATGCAAAGATTCTTCCCATCCTCCTAGAACACCACAATAATGAAGGAGATCTACTCCATCATACAAGAAACTGGAGAACCCCTCTATGAATATTGAGAAATATTCAAAAATATATGTGTAATATTTCCTCATAAAGTTATGTAATATCATCAATTCCTTGTCTAATTATACCTAGGGCTTATAGAAAATGATATAAAATCTTGAATGCATCATCTAGAGGAGATTTGATTGATAAGTCATCCATATAAGTTAAGGTCGTAATTGAGATTATTGCACAAAATTCACAATAGTTCGGAATAAGAGGTATAAGAACAAGATTCATCTATGAGGTAAAAAATTCTAACTCAACACCCTTTATTGAAACCAAACATAAATAATTAACAAGCCTTGTAATACAGATGGTTGTGAAACAAGTGATTTAATAAATTTCCCCACCTTAGGTATGTGGTTTATGTTCATCACCCCCTCACTTCACTGACTAATGTGCTAAGGTATAGTGTATGGGGATTTTTGTAGCTAAATTCCAGCCAATATAGTTTCAACAGAACCAACCATAGAGATAAGAGAAATTCCAATAGGGATTTTTAGGTCAGCAAATCCAGTCTATACCACCATTACCGGGGTAGTTCAAGAATCCACCCCTTTCTAATAACTATACATGTAGCAATACCAATAAAAATCATATCAACCACCTATTATTCAAGATAAAACCTATGGATATCCCTCATCTAGTCCACCACTAGTCAAATAAATGAAAGGAACATAGATGGAGGATATGAAAATATAGTAAAGGATTTATCAAATAAATTTGCGAATATCATGATCACATTGTCCAAAACCCCACGTAAACTTCCAACTCAGAAAATCCAAAACCCAAAGGAAAGTGTATGAATGATAAACACAATGAGTGGTAAGGAGATTCATCAACTAGAACCCAAGGGAGCTCAAGATAAATGAGAATAATGTGAGTTTAGAAATTCTATAAATTCTGGAAGGATTCTAGAAAAGGAATCCACTCCACTTAGACAATAAGATAAAAAGAGAGAGTAATAACCATTGAAAGTATTTATGAAGTAAATAATATAAACTTCATTGCAAGATATCAATGGGAGAATAAATTCATATTTATTCCATTACCTTCTAGATTTATAGAATCTATTGAGTTTTAGGAGGATAAACAAGAAAGAGAGATCTAATATCCATTTCAAAAATTTGAAATTAACATACCTCTCATAGAAGTCATCTGAAAGATTCCCAAAGATACTAAATTACAAAAATAAATTTTCACCGAGATAAAAAGTTTGGATGATAATTAAATAATAAATCTATTAAGGAGTGTCTTAACCATGGTTACACAACCATTACCTAAAAAAATTCAAGATCAAGGGAAATTTTCTATTCCATGTACTATTGGTTCTTTGAAATTTTCTGATGGAATATGTGATCTTTGTGCTTCATTTATCTCATGTCAAACTCTATCTTTTCATCATTGAAAATAGGTAATCTAAATCCCACAAGATTATTTTCCAACTATAAAATAGATCCACTATTTTTTCAGCTAAAGTATTGGAATATGTTCTTGTGGTAGTGAAAGGAATTGTTTTGTCAGTATATTTTTATGTTCTCACCCTGTAGTAAGATAAATAACTAGGTAATTCACTGATTATTTTGGTAATACCATTCCTAAATATGGACAAGACTATCATTAATGTACATGAAGGAACACTCACCATGGATCTGGGAGATAGCAAGGTGTACTTCAATGTTCTTGACTCCAAAAAGGTATTGATACCATTGAAGAATTAGGTATGATTAGATAATTTTTAGCCCTATAAGATAACATTTCTTCTAAAAAGATCAAGGAACAAGTGAAACCTAAACAATATGACAATTATTCTCAAGAAGAAATAACATCTGAATTAATTGATAATTTTCTACAAGAAAATAATATGAAACCCATTAATAAGGAGATTCAATATTTTGGATTAGGAAGCCCATTCTAGTAATCATAGATAACCACATATCCCAAGACTAATGGAAAAATTTTAATTGAACTTTTGAAAAGAAACATCCAAGCCATTTGGTGGAGCATTAGAGACATACCTAGAATTAACTACAAGGTCAGTTACCATAGAATTTTTCAAGAGGGGGACTCTAGACCTGTTAGGAAACCCTAGAGAAGACTTACCCCCAAAATTATGGAATTTTTTAAAAAGATATTGAAAAACTATTGGTAGATAATATAATATACCCAATTTCTGACTCAAAATAGGTCATCCCCATCTATATGGTTCCTAAGAAAACTGGTTTGGCAATAATGACAAATGAGAATAATGAATTAATTACAATGAGATTAAAAAATGGTTGTAGGGTGTTTATTGACTATAGAAAGTTGAATCGGGTCATTCGAAAAGGCCACATCCTCATCCCATTCATTGACCAAATTCTAGAAAAGTTAGTAGGGATGAAACATTACTATTTCTTGGGTGTATTTTCTAGATATTTTCAGGTACCTATTTCCCCATAATACCAATAGAAGACAACATTCACATGCACTTTTGGGACCTTTTCCAATAATATTATTATTTGTTGGATTATGAAATACTCTAAGTACATTTCATTTGTATATGGTAGTTATTTTCCCAAATCACATGGAGAACTTTTTTTAGGTATTTCTCAATGACTTTACTATTTTTTGGATTTACTTTGATCATTAATTAGGTAATTTAGAGAATGTTTTAGAAACATGCATAGATAAATATCATGTTTTGAACATTGAAAAGTGTCACTTCATGGTTGAGAGAGGGATAGTTTTAGGTCATATAATTTAACAAAACTTCATTTAGGTGGATAAAATTAAAGTTTAAGTAGTCAATTATTTTCTATATCCCACCCATGTAAGACATATTAAGTCATTTGTGGGGCCATATGAGATTTTATAGAAGATTCATCAAGGAATTTAGTAGGTTTGATATTCACCTTTCAATATTTCTTTCAAAAGAGACTGAATTTCTTTTCAATGATAATTGTACAGAGGCATTTGATGAGATGAAGTAAAATTTAATAACCCCACCAATTATACAACCCCCAAATTGGGAGCACCGATTTGAGTTACTATGTGATGTATCAAACCAATTTGTAGGAAAATTTCTCTCCCAAAGAATTGAAGGAATACCATAAGTCATATCATATGCTAAAGGAACCTTGGATGTTACTTAGAACCATTAAAAAACTACTGAAAATGAATTCATTATCATTGTATTTCCATTGGACAAATTTAGATCTTATTTACTGGTAACTAATGTGATTGTATTTTTTGATCATGCATCACATAGGTACTCGATGAAGAATGATGATGTCAAACCAGAGCTGGTGAGATGGATACTACTCTTTAAAGAGTTCAACCTAAAGATCATGGGAAAAAAGGGAGCTGAAAACTGGGTGGAAGATCACCTTAGAAGACTCCCAAACACTACTGAAACATAAATTCCAGAATTAAACCCACTCAATGATCACATACCCGGAGAGAAACTCTATATATTGGAAGGTGAAGTACCATGGTATGTTGATATAACAAATTATTTGGACACATATTAGGTACCATATCACCTTAAATATTATCAAAGGAATTTAATTAAGGATGAATCCAGATATTATATTTAGTAAGATCCATTTTTTGTGTAAAATATATAATGATCAAGTAAAAAGGAGGATGTTACCAGAAAGTGAAATAGAATCTGTATTTGAATTTTTATCGTACATTGTTCTGTGGAGGAAACTTTGGACCTCAAATAATTTCTAGAAAAGTCTTGAAATCTAGAATTTATTGTCCAAACTTATTTAAAGATTCTCATGAATATTGTAAAAATGTGAGAAGTGTCAATATTCAGGATATATTTCAAAAATTCAGAAGATATATCCAAAACTAATCATTATTTGTGAAATATTTATAAATTATAGGGTGTTGATTTTATAGGAACCTTTCCCATGTATTTTTGGATATATTATATTTTACTTATTGTAGATTATGCCTCTAAATGGGGGGAAGTTAAGGGCACCAAGTGTGATGATTCCAAATTTGTATGTGATTTTATCAGTTCTAACATATTTAATAGGTTTAGAGTAATAAGGTCCATCATCATTGACTAAGGGAATCATTTTTTCAATATAAATATATATTTGGTTCTTAAGAAGCATGGGGTACATCAAAAAACATTTACACCTTACCACCCCCAAAAAATGGCCAATATGAAGTTTCCAATCAGGATATTAAAGGTATTTTAGAGAAAATGGTTAAACCAAACCAGAAGTATTAGAACCAATGGATTAAATACAACCTATAGGAATACTGGATAGTGTACAAAAAACCTATTGGTATGATCCCCTAATATATGATTTATGGAAAGAGTTTTCATCTATTAGTGGGGTTGGAGAACTAATCATATTGGTCAATAAAATAGATGAATTTGGATTTGGTGAGTTCTATGAAAGAGATAAATCTCCAGTTTCAAGAATTTGTGGAAATAAAAAGACAGAATTTTGAAAACTCAAGGATTTAGAAAGAGATAATCATAATTTCACGGGAAAAGTTGATCTAGAAAAAGACCTTTTAACCTGGAGACCAAGTCCTAATATACAACTCTATACTAAATTTAATGCCAAGTATGCTTTATTTGGAGTCATAAAGACATTTTATAGTTACTAATTTCTATCCCTTCTGTGAAATTTAGATTAATAAAGAATAAAAAGGATACCCATTCATTGTCAATGGGCAAAGGATAAAACATTTCCAATTGAATTTACCTCAAAAACCGATGGAGGAGATCAAACTTATCTAACCCATATACTAATTTATTCTCATGTGGTTACGTCAAGCCAATTACATTAACCAAAGGTAATTTTGATAGCCAATACATGTTTTATTTTTTTCTTATGATTTAGGAAGTTTTGGATTTAGTTTCTTCTCCTTTCATCCCTTGACCTTTAATGTAATGTTTCTAACATTGGTATGAGTAGTTTTATAGGACCCTATGAATAAAGTCGACAATAATATGAATTTATTTATTACATTGGTTATTGTATCTCCTTGGATAAATCATGGACCCTAGTGGTGGATCCCACCATTTCCAATATACCTATTCAACTGAATAGGGAATATTCTTGAATACGCTATTGTCTGTGACCTTCTAGGACCTTATCTTGATAGTAGTGAATACCATTCATAGACTAATAGTGGGATCTAGAAACCCATCGTGGCTCTTAAAGAGATAAGGATAGTCATTTCAACGACCACCAACCTATGAACATGCAATGTATAATATAATATCTTTGCCTGTAATATCTCATAAAGTAGGATGCACACCCATGGAAACACACTTTTTTTTTGCTTTATTAATTGTTAATCTAACTGAATGGATTTACCCTCAAGTTTCAAGGACATGGTCATATGAAGGTACTACCATCATGATCAAAATGTCCTAAAATATATTAATTCCTTAACGTGGAAGCAGAAAATCCTTTCTTGATCATTCAACCAATGCCATACCCCCAAAGACACAACCAATTGAAGCTACCTCTCCATGATTTCATTATTGTGGTTCTTTCCTTGAATCAAAGTATGTGATAAAATATCACACACTGGTAATGATCTCATGTGAGGAGACAAATAAACAAGTATATAGATAGAAACGTCCAATGACACCCAAAACATGTGGTATTCCTATTGGTGGGCCTTTCCTCATAATCTCATTGCTATAGATCCCTAAGTGAAAACTTCATGAGAAGAAGTCTCAATTCTTATGATCCCCCACACAAGATTTTCAAACATCTACCGTGTCTAGACAATAAGAGTTATCTAGACCATATGACATATATTTAAGATTAATGTAAGGACCCCGACCCCAGTATCCCGGATCTGGTACCTTACTTTATTACATTGGCATAGATACAAGACATGAATACCGAAGGATCAACCTGTTTATCAGTTTTGGAATCTATATTACAAACATGAAAATTACATTACAACTTTAAATGAAATAAAACATAGAAAATCCATCAAAAACACCCATAAACTCTTAGATTATTCCTATAATTCATTCATAATATACATCTTTGCATCCTAGGAAAAAATAAAACCTAAGAAAGGGGAGAGCTCAGATGCTCAGTAAGGGTATGTAATATAGTGTAAACTAATAGAAATAATAAGTAATTATGAATGACTAAAAACAAATTCCATTAAAACATAATCTTGATCATAATATAGCAAGAATAAATGTTGAATAAATAATTTCATATAAATAATCACATTAGAAATAAGATTAACCACAAAACTAGTCGAATTCTCACATGGATAATCAATTACTAATATCATAATTAAGGAATTCATATTCCAAACATCTGAAACATACTATCGAGGCATCATCCAAGATATCTGAAAATAAATGGTTAAGGCCTCAGACAAACCAATATATTTTGTTTCTCATAAGATATATGGATACATTGAGGGGATATAGAGAACCCCACCCACCACTTACTAAGTGCAATTAATTCTTCATATTAATGGTTTTAAACACACGAAATATATACATATAAAATCTAAATAACTTTCCCCAATATTTAAACATAATCAATAACCATTCTGAGTAATTTGGTGAATGGTATCAATATAACACCTCTATAGTCAAACTGATCATAAACCATTTAATAAAATATTTTATATGATAATAATAAGATATAAATCTCAATAAATAATAAATTTCAACATAGGTGTTGAAATATCTGAAAATACTCTAATAAAAATATCAAGGAATTATTGAGATAAATGCTCCTTTTACTTTTCAAAGAAGAGTTATTTTGGGAAAATAATTTTATTTATCATAATTGTTTGTATAAAACTAGTAATGAAAAAATATAGTTGTTTATGAAAAATATTATTGATTTTAGAAAAATAATGGCGTCTTAAAACAGATTATGGATGGTACTTGAAAATGGGTAAGGAATTGAGATGTTCTCTTTAATCGGGCTTGCATATTGGGAAGAATTGGGAAGGGATGTATTTACCCATAAACAAAAGAAGAAATAATCAGGATACATGATTTGGGAATGTATACATATTGTTTAAAATAATTATATGAAAATAATGAAGAATTATATTGGTGTATATAAGAGAAATCATAACCCGAATGAAATTAGAGATTCAAGAAGAAACTCTTAACTTATGTCTGAAAGCATTTTGTGCTTATACCTAACATTCTGGATACTAAAATTTAATCAATTAATTACTTATTTCAGATACTTTTCTACATGTATTTTATTTTTTATAATTTTATTAAGTTCATTTATTGCCTTTTTAATGAGTTATATGATTCAATTTTATCATTCGGGAGTGTTCGTTTCTTAAGATTTCATGATCGGTATACTTGTATATGAGTATAGAAGTTCATGTAAAATGGGAATAGATATCTAGAATTGAATTTATTTTTTAATAATGAACATAAATAATATTAAATGGTCATATAATTCATTTTTTTATTTATTGTGAGGATGAATCATTAGATAAGATGTATGTGATAACTGTTTAGATTATTTAGGCGGTTTTTTGATCATCACAAACTAGTTTTGTTTTATTATTTAACATCATGTGTAAATAATGGTTCTAAAAACTACATAGACTTTAATACATATATTATAATTTTTCTAACCATAAAAATGGTTTTATGATCATACTTTAATTCATTAATTGAAAATTAAAATGCATCATTCAAGATGCCGGTAAATTAACACATCACGGGTGATGTTTTCATTTATATAATAAAAGAGAGAGGGAGGGAAAATATTTTGATGATGGATATTCCTTAACATGATTGAATTGAATTTTATAAATGATATTGTAGTTATCATTCCACTTGGAAAAGGAGAGGTTGGTAGAATATAATAAAAGAAAAAAAACATGAAAAGAAATTAAGAGAAAAAAGAAGGAGGTTTTTACCTCTTGAATTTATCCTCCTTGAGAACCTCCTTAGGGAAAAGGTTTTAGTCTTTTTTGAGACAAAAATCTACTGGACATGGAGGAGGGTCTTGGGAAGTGGATTTGGTAGAAATTGTACAAGGCTCAAATCTTGGAAGGTGTAAGGAGAAGAGGTGGTGAGGTTGGTATTTATAGTGGGGGAGAGGGGTGTTTTCTTATTATTTTATTCATTAGTTTATTATTTTGCCTCAAGACTATGAATAGTTTGAGCATTATGAAAACATATATTACAATAATTAAGTTGTGTTTGATATTATCGTTCTAGAAACATTGATGACTCAATAAATAGTGTATTTAAATTATAATGTATTTATACTGTAAATTACTATATTTTATTATTCACCAAAAATTCAAATATTTCATAAAAATCACAAAAATCACCCTAACAATTTTTAGAGGTGTATAATTCAAAAATGAACTCCGTTTTATGAAAATAATTTTCTGAATATGAGAAATTTTATTTTTAATTAAAACCATCATTTATTCAAAAAATATAGATTTTAAAATTATAATAGATTTTATAACCCTTTGAAAAATTAAATAAGATCTTGTAAAATTATCATAAAATAATAATAAAACAAAATATTAATTTATGAATACATTTTATGAAAATAAATTTTCTATTAAATAATTTTATTAATTATAAAATTGTAATTAAATATTTATTACTTACAAAAATACCAACTCTTATTCAATAATTTTTTTAAAATGTTTATTTAATTATACTATGATATAATTATACCATACTTTCATTTATAATATGTCTAAATTTAATTTATACTTTCATGGGTGAGGTTACTATTTATTTGGTCGGTTTACTATTCATAAGGGTTATATACTATTCCTAAGGTCAAGTTATTATTTTATTAGTATAGGTTCCTTAAATTCTAGAAATACCTCTTATGTCATTCATTATTTATTTATAAAGTTTTTATTGTGTTCATTATGTGATTTTATTTGATTTATACTATATGAAATAATTACAAGAAGGAAAATTTCATTGATAGAATTATGGGTCATTACAATTAAAGTCATGTTATCTCAAGATTATCATTATAGCCTGAGATATGCTATAACCTTTCAAAATGACAATTAATCTATGGAAATTACCCTTAAATAGTGGAAATGGAAATATCTACACTATAATGGTAAGTATACATCATGTATATCTAATTGTACATGTGATATGGTAATCAAAAGAATTGTATAGTTGGGTATAGAGAACCCACTATTACAGCACTCCCACTTGCACTAGAGCAAACTTGTTAACCAAACTTGTTATCTCTCACATGATTAAGATCATCTTTCAGATGAGTTGTGGCTTTAGTTTATGGGACTATCACGATTCCACCATGTGGATTTTCTACTGAATTCAACCTCTCCTTGAGTAAGACTTCTCAAGAGATGTTATATCTAAGTATATACCTTTTTTCCACTAGCATAACATGACATCTTGTCTAGTAATAATATCATAATTTATATTATGATACTGCTTTACTAACTAGGTGTGATTCCATGAACTAGAAAAAATCATTGCGATTAACTACTTCTTATCTACCATAAAAGCTGTAACATACTCAGTATTTTTAGGTATGACTAACACTAGCTTAAATGAGCTTATATTTCTCATCACATTATCCTTACTATGATATTAGATCACATAGACCTAAGGAATACTAGTTTGTATCCCCAAAACACTATTATACTTCTCCACATACTAGGTACATGTATTTTGTACTTGGTGAAGTACAATCAGATAGTTCTAACAGCTTCCCTTGCAGTGCTCCTCGATAAAATTGATACCTTTATACTATAAAATATATCCTTGAAATATCAGTTCTTGAATATATAATGTAATATGTGATTGGTCCATCGCTTAAGTGTATGGATTTCAACTCACCACATTAATCTACACCCATTTCCTAGACATGTCTACCTAGATGGGTATATTTCATGTAATAGTGGAAAAAATTATAACTCAAATTATTCCAAATTTTATTTTTCAATTCCATGTCACTATATTTACAATTGTATAGGTCCAAGAAATTGTTACGTCCACCACAATAGATCCTATTCCCTAAAACATAGGTTGTTACTTTAATTCAATCACTAGAGAATTGCTTTCATCCTGGTCCTAACTAACTTGAAGACCAATATCTATTTTCCATATGTTTTCAAACATATTTCACTTGTATAAAAATGGTTCTCCCACTAAAATATTCTAAAAAGATGGTAAAGATTCATTAAAAAAGAGTATTTTATGTTCATGTTTCTTAATTTAATCATAAATTGGATTTCAGTAACTTACAAACTTTATTAACATTTTGTGGCATAACCATCCCTTTCTGGTTGCATCGTATAGACACCTTCTACTATTAGTGGTCATGAAATCCAATGATTAGTAAAATGATCATATAATTTAGCTATGAAAAGTAAAATTCTAATCGATTTAGGAAAAATGAATTGTTATAACCAATTGAGCCTTATTGGTACCATGATTTTACCATCCATGTATCATCACACTTGAATACCTACTACATTATTCAAAATAATAATCCCCTTTTCACTTTGATACATGGAATACATTATTAAATTTTAATGTATCTTATCAATATTAGATAATTGACACATACTACATACTTGTAAGAATAATTATTCTCAAATAATAATATATCACCAGCTGCGGTGAATACAAAACCATTACCATGGTCTTTCCCTTCCAACACATTATGTGTCTCTAGAACATTCATGTTCCACATGTACTTGTGGAAGTATTTCCTATGAAAACTACTTGTGCATATCTCGAATTGACTCAACCTAAGTCAATCTAGATCCCACTATCTCTGGTAGATATGTGAACTCATTTATAGAAATTTATTCTATCACTTTACTACCACTTTTCTATCTTAGGTATTTATTTAATATCCTAAGAAATTGTTAGGATAATTACTAAGATGCATTATGTGTTTCACTTTATGCTAGTTTGTTTATATCCTAACAAACTCTTTTCATCCAAACACATATACTTATGACATAATTGATTTTCATCATACTATGAATCATATGATATCCATTTTTCATTATAGTTAGCATATGGTTATGAAATATCATTGTTATTTGTGAAGAACATAATGAAATATAATGGATGTTTCTGCAAGTTACAACATTGATACTACTTACATCATAACTACGATGTATAAAATGTAATTTTAGGAATTTTTCCACACTAGATTTTGTTTATCAATGTTAAAATTTAAAACTTCATCATCAATCCTCATTAACATAAACTTTGTGATGTAGATAAGGTAATGTGCATTTAAGAATTACTCCATACTAAATTATATTGATCGGTGATAGCTTGTTCAAGATATTCTTCAGCGTATTGTCCCAAATAAACTTCTATCTTATGAACATGCATATATATTTCCTTAATGACTTAAAGGGATCTAAAGAAGTATGTTTACAACTAGATTTCCCTTATAATAGTTCATGCACACTTTTTGAATTAATTACAAAATCCATGTGGCTTTCCTTTATTTTTAAAGGATCATTTGTCTACAACTAAATATATATACATCAATAATACCTAATTTTTTTAGCTCCACTAAGTTTAACTACCATACTAGGTATATCCTTGACATAAACTTTAGTTTTTTCTTAACAAATATTTATCTTCCACAACTAGGTAAATAAGTCTTATATTTTATATTCATCAGGTATTTTCTATGATTCATGTAACATTGAACTGTTGATTGATTATTAAATACCAAAACCCACATTCATTCCTGAACCTAGAATAAAGTCTCCTTGTGTCCAAAGAAAACGTGATATTTTTACTGGTCCTACACAATAAAATTTCTACAAGAATCATTTACTTGGAAATTAAGAAGTCGTTTAATTCTCACCACTGACTTAGGAATCACCCTTTCTTTACTACTTGAAGAATACACCTTACTTCTAGTGATGTTTCTATACTTACTTGGTTTTTCTATATCAATACACATATGTAATAGGTATATTTTATTGAATACCCAAAGGGTAAAACTGAAACATTACATTGACTAATATACCTAAAGAAGAATAAATAAATTGCTTCTTTAATTCAGTTCATTATGATTACACTTGCATAGTTTTATTTCATAATATGAAATGAAAATAACATCATGTTTATATCCAACCTCATTGAATTGAAGGAAATTAAGAGTGTGCTTTTGGAATTACTTTCCATTGGAATAATTTCTTTGTATTTCAATTTATTCTCCATAATAATTAATGATTAATCTATATTTTATATTATTATTTATTTGTAGAACCTTACCTAAATAGGTAATGAAGCATTTACTCAATATTGTTCATTTTGTAACCTAAAATGAAACTAGAATAATTGGGTGAACATGATATGATAATGGAGTCCATTGAAAGATCATGATCCATCTTCCAATTTAATCATAGCCAATGTCATCATTTCCTATTCCTATTTGTACTAAAATTTCTCCAAAAAAAATTCTCAGATATGAGACTTCATGTTATATCATTAATCTTCTGATATAGTGACTACAACTAGTATCAGACGTTGATGATATCATAATGAAATAACTATCATATGCATTGTATGTTAGTCTTCTGTAAGCATATTTCTCATCCTCACTTCTGGAGGTGGTTTAATAGTTATAGGGACACCAACACCTTGAATTTTTGACATCATAGTAGCATGCACAACCTCTTGTACTACATCTGAAAATTCATTACAGTTTGGACATTTAATTTGTCCAATATTTATCGCAGTGATTCTTGTGGTATAACTCAACATATTTCTACAAATATAATTTTTTTTAAGATTAGTACTTTTTATCTTGATTACTAATTTAGGAATTTTGATCAATTAATTAAATCATTAAATGTCACCCACTATTTTATCAAATTCTAGGAACCCTCTGTGTAATAATTGAAATAATCTGTCACTTGAGTATTATAGTGGAAATGATCCATGAACCTCCCCTTTTAGTCTACAAGGTATATCTACACCACTACTCTGAGGGTTCAAGGAAGGTGTTTGCTGGGCTAACCGCATTAACTCACTGTTCCTTGATATATTGAGTAAATTCCCAGCTTCTAAAATCATAAATTGATTTACTCAACACTTGCATCTAAAATTATATCAAGTTAACAATGGATAATAGTTACTACCACTTTAGTTAATTCAACCAACCATTCTCATAATAATTCCACAATAGTAAGAGGAACCCTCAACTTTGGCTGACAAGCACCACGAACACCTGGTTTTGTCCAAATTTGAATGATGGAATGTGGTTATGAATTAATATTTCTTTGAAAGTTTTATATTTTTATTTGACAAAAATAAATCATCTTATATATTCTAAGCATTTAATATGTGATCGCACTCACAAATGACCATGTAAGAAATAGAAAAATATTCATCATGTCATGTGTTTATTTTATTTGTGCATGTTTGTTTATTATTTTATGTAATCACACATAAACTACACATTAATAAAATAATAAAACATGAAAAAATAAAATGATGACTTGATCATGGGCTGATACTAATGTTTGATCCATTGAGTGAATAATGGATCAACCTAAACCCTAGTGGTAATACCTTGAGCCACATCGCTTGTGACTTGAGCTGCAGTGCTCACCTATCCAATGCGTCAAACTCATGTCTAGTGCATCATCATACCTTGGTGCAAAGTGCATCACAACTCGTCTTTGTCATTATACAAAAATACTTACACACAGACGAGGGGGTCTCAAGAGTATAAAATACAACTCAGATAATTGGACACATAGGCCCCTATACATATAATGACACTTAGACAACAAGAAAATCATATTTTAATTAATCTTATTATTATAAAACATTGAAATAATAAATTAAATAAATAAAATAATCATTGGACAAATATTGGATGCTATAAGGCAGATGATTAGTCTAATATTCATTAAAATCGCATATTAAAATAAATGTAGAAATTAAAAGTTAAACTTTCATTAAAAAATATTCTCTGAGGGAATTTAATGGTATTCAATTTCACTCGTTTTTTAATTCAAAAGTTTTCTTTATTCATTCCCTTCAATTAATTTAATTCTAACATCTAAAATTAAATTAATCTAACCCACAATACTAATTTTAAAACAAAAATTAATATTCAATTAATTTTACTTAAAAATAAAAAAAATAATTACTTAAATTAATTTTGGATTATAAAAATTAGTAAGGCTATAAAGTTTGTGCAGGCTCATTTCGAATCTTGTAGACGCCATGCATGGGTGTTCTAGGCTGGGTGGGCCCGCCCAATCCCATTCGGAACTAGTATCACCTGTCCCAGGGGATTTTTTTATTTATGGGATTTAATTTTTTTATAGAAATGGGATAGGGTTCTAAAAAATTTAAAAATGGGTCTCAAGATGCGTTAACCTCATTCACGCATCTTCAATGTAGAGATATGTGTGAATGGGGTTCACGCATCCTTCAAAGATGTGATGAAGGATGTGTGAACCTTGTTCACACATTTAGCCGAGAAAATCTATAAAAGGGGTCCCCCCCCCCCCCCCCGCAATTTATTCTTTTCCTCTAGATTTTTCTGTGAATCCATGCAGAATTTCTTTCTCAACATATTTTTATTGCTTTTAAGATGTTAAAATTTATATTTAAATTTTCAATTGTTTAATTGTGTTTATTTATTTCATTTTTATGATTTATTTATTTGATTTTTAATATGTAGAAATTAGTTCATTTGTGTGTGGTTTATTTATTTCATATTTATTTTTGTGTAAAATAGAGTATTTTGTATGATTTGATTTTTAAATGATGTTTTAGTTTTATGAATTCATATTGAATGTTTAGGAAAATTAATTATGTCATGTCTAAAATGTTGTATGAATTCATATTGAATATTTATGAAAATTAAATATGTTATAAAAAATGTTATTTTGAAAGTAATATTAATTTAAATTATAATATTTTATACACTAGTAATATAATTTATGAATAATATATTAGTTATATGTATCATATTTGAATTTATTAAAAAATATATAGAAGAGATTTTTTGTTAATGGTATAAAAACAGTTTTGAATAAATAATAATTTTAATTTATATTAGTTATAATTAAATTTATTAAATATAAAATCAATGTAGATATTTAATATGTATTTCATCAAGTAATAGATATAATAAGTATACCCAAAAACATGGTAAGTTGTGTGATGGCTGATCTTGAGATGACCGACCGATGAATAATTGAAATTGCATATCTTGTTTTGTGAATGTGGTTATTTAATTTGTAATAATTGAATTTATTTTTCTGTATTGATGACATGTGAGTCATCTCTGACTAACTATGTAAGGACCTGCGTGTCCACTTAAAAAAGTTATTTATTTCATACCCCTAGACCCCCTCACATGCATGTGAGTAAATTTGTAATTAAAAGTCAATCAACAAGAGGCATCCCCGAAGAGGCATCCCCGGAGAGGTGTCCTAGAAGAGGCGTTTGAGAAAAAGTGTTTGATAGGAGGCATTGCTGTTTGAAAAGAGGCTGACGATTGCTAAAATATTTGATAATAGATACTCCATGAGTATACCCATAGGTTTTGGTTAGTTTATCAAATAATGATAAACTAATCGTAAGTCTCAAGATCAAGTCATGATTATTTATTCATAAGTAATTAAAATATATAACATTATATTAATTTTTCTTTGGTAATAATACCATCATCACTATACCTCAATAGTAAAAAATCAATACGTAAAAAGTCTCTAGATAAAGTCAATTATTCAAAACCAATTTAAATAATGTCAAATATTAATGTAATATATAATATTTTATTAATTATATTTTTATAGTTAATAATGTCTGCGAAAATATATTGCAATGGTGATCCATTTATACAGAGTTGGGACTAATCTATAGTTTTCCACCTGTCAGAGTGGTAAATCTTCATGGTTGTATGACATTGGATGTAGTTCGCAATAAGATTTCTAATCGGTTAAAATTGAGGGTTGATCAATCCATTTCTTCAATCACATATCGACATCTACAACATCATGAATGTTTCTGGTACACTGAGTACCCTTTGTTCGATGATAATGATTGTATGGATGCATCTTCTTTATTTAGACAGCAGTGTACTAATGGTTTGATGGATTTGTATGTTGTGATTTCTGATATAGATTTGGTGAAACTGACTACTACAAAACCGTGTTTTTTGAGATCTGTAGAAGTTGGTCCTTGACATCAATCTTTTGCATTGCCTCCTCATATGACTCTAGTAATAGAAGAAAATTATGAAGAAGATGGTCAAAATTTGGAAGAAAATGTAGATGACATCTCTTTGTGTGCTGATATAGTGAATTAAAGTTTATCTGAGGAAGAAGAATCTAGGGATCCATTAGGAGATGATGTGGGTGAGGGTGATATGGGGAATGAACCTTCTGAGGTTCCTCTGAGAGATTTGGGTGAGGGTGATGTGGGAAATGAACCTTTTGATGTTTCTTTAAGAGACAGGCATCCACAACATCCATCGGTTAGTGGTAATCATCCTTTAGTATTGAGTTCCTTATTTAAATGAATGTCTCATGAACAACATTTTGATTGGGATTTCATTACACCGGCTTCTGAATTCCCTGGCATTATAGTGAATAGGTCTGCATCAAATGATAACGCCATCTATGTAGGGAAAGAGTTTGAAAGTAAAATTTCCATGAAAATGTGAAAAGAAATACCACATTGAGGGATATTTCACATTTTTGGTTGATGAGTCAAAGAAAACAAAATATATCATTCATTTTGAAAAATATGGGCCATAATGTAAATTTCTATTAAGAGAAATATTTGATAAAAAAAATTCATCTTGGAGAATAACCAAATTAGAAGGGCCACACACTTGTGTGCATCCAAGCTTGCCATAGGATCACTCTTACCTTGATTCAGAGTTTATATCAAATCTTATTTGTTAGATGATATGAACATGTCAGGATATTTCTGTTTCCCTTATTCAAGAAAGAATTCAACAGTTGTATAACTATAAGATATCATATACCAAATCATGGAATGCAAAATAGAAGGAAATTGTAAAAGTGTATGGAGATTGGGATTAATCTTATGCTATGTTTCCAAAACTTATGGAATTGTTGTATCTCAATAATAATATTGTTTATCAGTTGGACATTGTTGAGTATGTATCCCCCAATCACCGAGCTGATCGAACAAAGGTTAAGTTTAAAAGGATTTTTCGGGCATTCAGGCCATGCATTGCTGCCTTTCCCTATTTTAAACAATTTATTCAGGTTGATGGAACTTTCCTATATGTAAAGTATACAGGTGTTCTACTCATTGATTCCACATAGGATGGTAATCATGCTTTTCTGCCACTTGCTTTTTATTATTGTTGAAAAGAATAATTTTGAATGTTGGAGGTGGTTTTTGGCATGTGTACATGTTCATTTCACACAAAACCATGGCGTGTGTCTGATATCTGATCATCATCGAGTGATTATAGAGTTTGTGTATAGGGATGGGGTTTCATGGACAGATCCAAATTCTTATCGTCGTTATTACATTAGACATATTGAAAGTAATGTGCATAAGCATTTCAGAGATGATTCCATAAAGAAGGCGATACAAAAGTTGGGTATGTTTTTCTAAACTTACTTTTTTAAAACAAAATTTATTCTCCATTTTAATTCATTATTCTCTTATGGTTTCAGGATATAAGCCCGGACAAGAAAGGTTTGATCGATTCCTTGAAGATATCTGAACAGGTAATGAAGATGTGTATGAATATATGATGAATATTTTGAATGAAAAATGGTACTTAGCATATGATGGTGGTAGAAGATAAGACCATATGACCACTAATATAGTGGAGTGCATAAATGGGGTTCTCAACGGTGTGTGAAAACTCCCAATCACAGGGTTAATACAAGAGACATTTTACAGATGTGTTCACTACTTTGTTGACTGGTCCAAAAAGGCCTATCAGAGGATGGAAAACAGAATTCATTTTACACAGCATTTCCAAAGTGATATTAATCAGGTACTAAATGAGGATTCAAGATGGACTGTTCTATCATTTTATGGGGAAAATATGAGCATTCAGGTAATATTATTCTACGATCGAGCAACATGCACTAGTGGTCGAGTGTTTGTAGTGATGTTAGATAACAGATACAGTGATTGTGGGAACTTTCAGGCATTTAGATATCCATGTTCACATGTTCTTGTAGCTTTTTCTTTAGTAAATATATCATGGGAGCCATATGTTGACCCAGTGTATCACATTAGCACTTTGGTTAACTATTATAGTGAAACTTGGATGCCTGTTGGTGACTTTCATTCTACCTCATTTCCTGCTGATCAGCCAACCATCGTCCCTAATATTTCCAGGTTTCATAAATTGGTTTTGTTTTCATTTATGATTTTTTTCAATGTTTTTTTTAAATTATTGGATTTATACTACTAGGTTATGGCCCCAAGGAAGACCAAAATCAAGTCGAATCAGAAATGAAATGGATTATCCTCTGCAATGAGGAGGGAGAATACGATTCAATATTTGTCACGCAGAAGGACATACTCATAAGAGATGTCCCCAAGTGGCAGGACAGAGCTCTATATCTCATCATACATGATCTAGTTTGTATATTTTATTGATAATATGTATATTTTGTTTTGTACATGGAAGTTTCAGTATTGAATCCTTTTATTTCTGACTTGCTCCATTTCTGACATGTTTCAATTTTTGTTTGTCTCATTTTTTATTCTCTATTAAAGAATTCTTTGAGACTCAAACAATTCATAAAAACAACATAGAACGAAAATGAATATGTAATGCTTCCACATGTAATAAAGACACTAATCCACACACAAAAAAACAAGTATAAATAAAAAATATTAACACAATCATTTTTCATTTGATTATTCTAGATTTATTTAAATAAAAGTTTCAAATTTTTTTGAACCTCTCATAACACATGCACCATTTCATACTACCTTGAGAATACATGAGAAAAACAAAATATCACTGATATTATCCATAGGATTATCATCCATATGCATTCATGTATCTTATGGCTCACACAAAAAACTAGCTCATGGAAAGCACCATTTAGGCTATAATAAACATTTTAATTAATAAAGACCTCATAAATAATGAATCTCAAAATTAAGTAATAGGGTCCTTTATTTATTGAAGGGATTGGTCAAGTAACAAAAACACTAATCCACACACAAAAAATCTAGTATAAATTGAAAATATTAACATAATCATTTTTCATTTGATTGTTCGAGATTTTTTTTAAACAGTTGAATTTTATTTTTTAATTCAGTATAATAAAGTAATGATGATATCATTTGTACAGATGGAAGGTTTTCTATTTCTCACATCTCGGGATACTCATGTTTCACAACTGATTTTAGAGGGACATCTAGTTCCTCCATTGAGTGTATGCAGATCTCACCATTTTCATCATACTGCACCACCCCCCGCTATCATCCCTCATCTTCGTCGCGCTAGATTTCGTGGCGTAGCGATGGACGAATTCACCTTTCTCGATCATCAGCTCATTGCTACACTTTTAAAGAGATGGAGGTCAGCATCACATACATTCCATTTTAGAGAGGGGGAGATGACTATTACCCTGTATAATGTGGCCATTATGTTGGGCCTCCCCATCGATGGTGCGGCTCTGACAGGCCGAGTTAGAGCAGATTTTCCGGAGCTTGTTCATAGACTACTGGGCATAGAGGTCCCTAATGATAGAAGGACCATCGTTGGCGGTAGATTACACATTCCTTGGTGAGATCAGTAATTCACATAGTTAGTAGAGGATGCTTATGATATCACCATGCTGTGATTTTCACGTGCATATATTTTGAGGCAAATCAGTGGAACACTTTTTGTTGATCACTCCATTACTGTTGTACATTTTATGTATTTATCTTTTTTGGAGGATTTGGGCGAAGCATGCTGGTATATCTGGGGGTCTTATTGTCTAGAATATACATACAGGGTGCTATGCAGCGCATGTCGTATCGATAAGATGCAGATCACGGGATTCATGGTTCTTCTACAGATGTGGGTATGGGAGCACATCTCGCGTTTAGTTCCACATGCTCGTGTGTCATTGCCAGCAGATATTATAGCAGAGGCTCTGCGTGGGCATTGGTATATTATTCCTTCCTTATACTTTCTAAAATAATTGTATAACTTTATATTATGAACTGTAAATATAATAATATTATATACAGGTGGATTCAGACACATCGACATTCAAATTCCCCTAGACATGACATTCATGCCTACAGACTTATGTTGGATAGAATTCGACCACACGATGTAAGTGATTATTATTTATATTGTTAAATATTTATTCTTTACTATATATGTATTCATTTATTAATTTATTATTTATTTTTTCTTTCAGATTGTATGGATTCCATATACAGAGGTTGTTATCTAGAGTCTTCCATCGTACTGTATGGCGATGCTTGCTATCAGCTCCTGCAGGGTTCCATTGAATCATTTTCATATAGTCGAGTGGCATCAAAATGACAAAGTTATGAGGTAGTTTGGATTCTTTCATCCTGTTCCTAACCCACCCAGTTAGTTAGATTCACTGCATTCCCTAAAGATGTTAGGGAAGAGATATTTTGATTGGAGGAGATACCACGTCAAATATATTGATTTATGGGACAGACAATAGGAGTTCCAGTTTCGAGGGGCGGGGATAGTGTGTTTTCATTTGGTGGATCATATGGATTACGCATCTTGGTACTACAGGTCCCTAGTTAGATTTCTGACACAACACGGATGAGCCTTTCATGAGATGGTATATATAGTTCATTCCACTGTTTAGTAGAATTTTTATTAATATTACTTAACAACGGAATTCATTTTGCAGGATGCTCGTATCTGTCATCTACTTCACATGTCTGATCTAGTAGAGAGAACCATATTTGACCCAACATATTTTTACATCCTTTTCACACAGTTTCTTCCTTTGATGGACGATATTTATCGTGGTATTTTCTTCGATCCACTGCATGCAGAGGAGGCTGCGGAGCCTATTGAGCCGCAAATAGATGTACCAAGGGGTGATGACCCTATTATGGATCTTTTTACTCCACATGATGAGGATGTTCATATTGATCAGTCAGATGTTGTTGTTCTATAGGAGGAGGGTGTTCAACATGATCAGTCATATGCTCCACCAGCTTCTCAGGATCAACCACAAGTAGATATAGACATTGACTGGGTTGAGCTGGATTCTTTATTACAGACATCCCCAGCACAACATCCAACTTCTTTTGTTGTTGGTGAGAGTTCCAACCAGCCTCCACTATCCTTATATGCATGACAAGGTAAAGACAGTGAGACTGTACATCTGTCGCTTGTCACACAGGAGGATGTGGAGGTGGCTATTGAGGATGATGCGTAGCGTACGCCAGAGCGCAGACAGAGACGGACACGACATGGATGCATCCAGTATACACCTAGCTGTGGGATAGATGAGCATCCATGATAGAGGCATAGATTAGGTTGACTTTTTATTTACAATACATTATGTATGTGCATTACTATTATCATTTATAGAGTTCTACTTTTTTTAATGAGTGTCTTACTGTCATGAAATTATCTTTCAAAATTAGTAATTTCTATTTTGTAATTATTAATAACTATTAATAATTTAGATGAAAAGATCCGTGAACATCAAGAAATCTTGAAAAATATTACTGATCTCAATGATTTGAATCCAAAAAACATGGAACATGATTCTTTGTTTAAAAAAATTAAATTTCATGAAGAATAATTTCAATGAATAATGTATAATTGTGAAGAGTAGATGATTATGACTGAATATCAGAAAAACTACAATATGAGATGTATGGAATTAGAATTTTATTTTTCCAATTTTGAGAAAATACATATTCAATTGTTATAAAAGGAGACATGTTCTACCGGTACAAATTTTTTACTGGAGGATTTTACTGTTAAAATACCTCCATCATGTGATAAAATTATGGACATTATGGAAAATATTGATTTCATATTCTTCCAAAATAAAAAAACAATCCATAAGAGGGTTAAGAATGTGTTAGAATAGTTATATCAATTAGAATCAAATAAAATTACTATATAAAGTGGTTTTAATTTAATTAATCAAATACATAAGAAAAATTTTCCTCTAAAAAATTGATGATTTTTTTTTATTTAAGCTTTATGCTGGATGCATGAACGGGGTTCATGTATCCTTTATCGAATCTTTGAAGGATGCATGAACCCTTTTCATGCATCTTGAGACCTATTTTTAAAAATATTTTCAACTATATCCCTTTTATATAAAATAAAAAATAAAATAACCCATAAAAAAAATCCCTCGTCGGAGCCTCTTTCAAGGTGGTTCCACGGAGTTACCTGTCCAAAACTGAGGTGTCTTGTGAGATAAAAAGGGTCACCAGTAAGGATATATCACCTGAAGGATAGTGGTGGATGCAAGTGGGGTGGTCAACCGAAGGTGGTGACAGTGGAAGGAATATGTGAAAACTGGAGATACTGGCAATCGGTTGTCGCACGAGGGTGACCGTCACGGTGAGGGCCGAACCTGGGCGGCACTCGATTGATGACAACTGGGAAGGTGACACTGCAATTGGGGAATCCTCTATCTATTTTCCAGTGTCCAGGGGGATTCTGGGTGGCAAAACTCGATATGGGATGCAATTGTGGCATGATCCAGGTAGGGAGGAGCATGGGCTGGTAGATCTGGTTGGAACGCTCGAGGTGGGTGATGTCGACTCACTGGAAAGGGGAGCCATGGGGGAGGCAGAGGGGGTGGGATGCATGCCAATGGTTGTTGTCCGACAGTGGGGTGTGGATCTACCAGATCTAGGAAGGCACACGGCGGGTCGAGAGAGGTGGAGGTGTACAGAGGTGGTCATCGGAGGCAAAGGTGTTCTGGGGAATAACGGAGTGGCGCTGGTGGCCGACCTGGCTCATGGATGGTGGAAGTAGGGGTTCCCCATGGTGCTATTTTATCAGGAGTTTTTTCGAGGGGCTTCAACCAAAGAAGGAGATGGTAGTAGTAGGAAGTCATGTTCGGTTCTATCTTCCATGGGAAGATTGACTCTCCCTCCTCTCATTTTTTTAAACATTCCCATGACGGACCAGCATGGTCTCCAATTCCCTAAATAACTGGAATATACAGTTTACCCGGTATGATGCCACGTTTATCAAAAAAAAGTGGTTATTGGATTGAAATGCAATAAAAAGGTACAGTTGTCAGAATTTTTACAAAAATCCATTTTTACCCTCTGTTGTTATTACCGCCATAGAGCTTTAATACATCATAAAAACAAATCAAAACATTAAAAAAACATATAAAAAATTTAAAAAACATATCAAAAAACAAAAACATTGAATAATAAAATTATATTTAAATTACTATAAAATCTCTATAAATTATGAAAAAATAAAATATAAAAAAAGTTCATATAAAAAAAACATAAAAAGTGCTGATACAAAACATAAATATATCGAAACCAAAAATTAGATATAAAAAACATTGATAAAAATTACTATTTAAACATATCAATTTATAAAAAATTTATAACATTGAAAAATATAAATTTCCTATAAATTTTTATTTTTAAAAATATATCAATTTTTATTTCTTAAATATTATTTTAAACAACTATTAATCTTTTCAATTTTAAAAAATATTTTTTATGAAAGAAATTAAAAATATATACTTATAAAAAATGTAACAAAACATTAGTACATTTAAAAGTTAAATAAAAATATTGTTTTGAAATAATAAAATTTTCTCAAATAAAGAGAAACTCGTTATTTTATAAATTTATAACCATTATTATCTTGGAATTTTTTAAAGATATAAAAAATATTTTATAATAGAACTAAAAATAAAAAATACCAATTTCAAGAAATAATCTCATTTTTATTTAAAGGGAAAATTTTCAATGAATAATTTCCATTATAAAAAACAAAAAAATAATAAAAAAGAAAAGGAAAAAATGTAAATTAAATTTTAATGAATGTATTTATATTAAATGAAATTACATATAATATGTATTAAATTTTTTACATAAATTTTATAAAAATAATAAAATTTACCACTTAAAACTATATATAATACAAGAATAAAAATTTAAATAAAATGTACATATTTATGAAGTTCCAGTGGAGGTTCCAGCAGAAGTTCCAATGAAGGTTCAAGTGGACATTCCAGTGGATTTTATAGTTCTAGTGGAGGTTTCAGTGGAGGTTTCAGTGGAGGTTTTAGTGGAGGTTCCGGTGGAGGATTCAGGTTCGAGGGGAACTTCTAGTGGATGTTCTGGTAGAGGCTCTAGTGGAGGTTCCAGTGGAGCTTCTAGTAGAAGTTCCATTGGAGGTTATAGTCGAGGTTCCTGTGGAATTTCCAATTTAAGTTTCAATATATATTCCACAATACAACAAAAGTATATATTTCTAATACTATAGAATATATTAATAAAAATTAAATTTAAATAAACATATTTATATTAAATGAAATTATATATAATATATGTAATATATTTTATTCAACATATATACTAATAATAATTATAAATCTATTAATAGGAAGTTCCAGTGGAGGTTCCAGTGGAGGTTACAGTTCCAGTGGAGGTTCCAATAAAGGTTCCAATGGAGGTTTCAGTGGAGGTTCAAGGTTCTAGTGGAAATTCTAGTGTATGTTCTAGTAGAGGTTCCAAGGGAGGTTCTAGTGGAGGTTCTAGTGGATGATCTAGTGGACATTCTAGTAGAGGTTCCAGTGGAATTTCCAATTGATGTTTCAATGGATGTTTCACAATACAACATAAATATATATTAATAAAACTATAAAATATATTGATAAAATTTAAATTTTAATAAACATATTTATATTAAATGCAATTATATATAATATATGTAATATATTTTATTCAACATCTATACTAATGAAAATTATAAATCTATTAATAATAGGTTCCAGTGGAGGTTACAGATCCAATGGAGGTTTCAGTGGAGGTTCCAGTGGAGCTTCTAGTGAAGGTTCGAGTGGAGGTTCCGATAGAGTTTCCAGGTTCTAGTGGAACTTCTAGTATATGTTCCAGTAGAGATTTCAGTGGAAGTTTTAGTGCAGGTTCTAGTAGAGGTTCCAATAGAAGTTCCAGTGGAAGTTCCAGTGGAGGTTTCAGTGGAATTCCAATTTAAGTTTTAATAGATGTTCCACAATACAACAAAAGTATATATTTATAAAACTATAGAATATATTAATAAAAATTAAATTTTAATAAACATATTTATATTAAATGAAATTATATATAATATATTTTATATATTTTATTCAAAATCTATACTAATAAAAATTATAAATCTCTTAAGAGGAAGTTCCAGTGGAGGTTCTAGTGGACATTTTAGTGGAGGTTCCAGAAGACATTTTAGAGGAGTTTCCAGTGGACGTTTCAGAGGAGGTTCAAGTGGACGTTCTAGTGGAGGTTCCAGTGGATGTTCTAGTGGAGGTTCCAATGGATTATCCAGTGGAGGTTCCAGGTTCTAGTGGAATTTCTAGTAAAAGTTCCAGTGTAGGTTCTAGTGGAGGTTCCAATGGAGGTTCCAATGGAGGTTCTAGTGGATGTTCCAGTGGACATTCCAGTAGAGGTTCCAGTGGAGGTTCCAGTGAAGGTTCTAGTGGAATTTCCAAGTGAACTTTCAATGGATGTTCCACAATACAACAAAAGTATATATTTATAAAACTATAGAATATATTAATAAAAAATAAATTTTAATAAACATATTTATATTAAATGAAATAATATATAATATATGTAATATATTTTATTCAACATTTATACTAATAACAATTATAATTTTATTAAGAAGAAATTTCAGTGGAACTTAAACCGAAAATTCCAGTGAAAGTTCCTATGGAATTCCAGTGTGGATTATAAACTTAAACTGATCTTCAATGATAACTTTCACTAAAAAAATCAAACATACAAGTCAAATAAAGCCTTAATAAAAAATTTCATGATTCAACTATAAATTTTACAGTGAAGTTTTGTAAAAAAACTATTTTTTTTAAAGATAAATTATTTTTTTTAAATGTCATAAAGCTCTTTTACACAAATATTTCCTTTCATTTAAAATAATAATTATATTTATAATACAATACACTCAATTTTATTTCATACATTAAAAAATATATATGACTTTAAATATATCAAAGAAAATCTATTAATTTTCTCCTAAATGATTAAAAAATCTATTTTTACCATATATTTATTTTTAATTCTTTTTAAAAAATGTAACATAATTTTTTTAAACCAAAAAAGTACATTTCAATTACAAATATAATCGTTTTTAAAATAAAATCAACTCAATAATATTTAAAATGTTTTAAAAAATATACGCACTTAAAAATATTAACAAAAATATATTCAGTTTACTCAAATAATCAAAAAATTGTACACATATTATTTGGTTATTTTTTAGTAAAGTGTAATAAGTTTTTTTATATAAGACAAATATAATTTCATTTAAATATATATTCGGTTTTAAAACATATCACAAATTTTATTATTTGTATAATATATAATATAATATTAAAATTTTGATAGAGGATATCCCGTTGATTGGAGAGAGGGAGAGCATTTGGTGAGTGATTTATTCCTCAATACCAATATACCCTTCACTCCATTCTCTTGTTCAATTGTGACATGTGAAAAAATACCAGTTTTCATCATCTGAGCGCCCCACTGGATGATCCATTGTTTTAAGGTATTGGAGACGATGTGGAGCATCTCTTGACCTCACCGTCCCCTTATTCAATTTTTGTAAGGATGCCCCATTTGGTTTTGGCCCATGATTGACTTGATGAAAATCCAGCCACACATTAAAATTTACACATTAGATTTTTTTGCAAATGTTTTCAAAATCCTAATGAATCTGTCTTAATAAAATAAATAATTATTAAAAAAATTATAAACAAAATCTGCATACCGATACAAATATTATCCGTACAGAATATACTATTTTTTCCGACAAGAACTTCACCGGAAAACAGTGTTCAATCAAAAACATATTTTCAAAAGGCTTTTGGTTTTTAACCATATATATAAATATATGTACATGAAAAATAAAACCCCCGAAAAATTATTTCAATCAACAATGAAACTTTATATGGTCGTAATAGGTCCATTTGATGTCAGATTTACATACCATCAATGGTGATGGGAGCGAAATGACATTTTATGCTATATTTAATGAAAATTTAATTTTCCTATTCTTAAAATCATCACACGTCTCTCTGATAACAATTTAAGGTAACATGAATGCAACAGACGCCCCGAAATATGGGATTTTAAAATTTTTCCCTTGACGATTGACATGAGCTCATCGTCGGCAATGAAGCATTGCTTAGTTTAATATGAGGATCCAACGTGATGAGTTTTCAGCACAAAATTAAAACCATAAAATACATTTTTGGATCTGTAGCCGTGTACGACGTCTTCTCGTTTTTGGAAATCACTTCTCAAAGACTCTAAAGCAGAAGTCCTCTAGATCATCCACAGACACTTCAAAAATCTGTGGGGGCACCAATCATTGAAATATGGGTGCTAGTACAGAGTTCTGACAACACATATGATGCTCTGACAATCACTGCATCACCTTTCTTATGATTCATTAGAGTGTGTTTGATCTGATAACTTGGATCCAGAGCCTTTATCTCTGGGATGTGGGATATAGAATAAGAGAGAGAGAGTTATTGAATAGTACATGGTGAATGTCCCTCTTCTTCTATATATAGTGTGTTTTCAATTACCCAAAATTGCCTCTCCGACCCCTGGATAATTAACACACTATAAATGGAAAATTATGACTACTTTACTAAGTCATAAATATTATTATCACTTTCTTGGAATATAATAAATATATTATGTGATAATAATTAAGATATTAACTCGACTCATCATTCCTGAAAATATTAAATGAACCTTGAATATTTTAAATTATTATTTTCTCAAATAATATTTTCATGTATTTACTTTAAAACTTGTAAATACATTAAATAAATAAATTTAATGTAAAATATTATTAAATTTAATAATAAGAATTTATTTATTACTTTGGTGATCGTATCTACTAGGACAAATCTCAGACCCCTATGTCCAATATATGGTCAGAATGGCCCGAAGGCCTTCATTTTTTTATTATTTTTGATAATCCATCTTTCAAGGGGTGAGGTGGAACCCTTACAAGGCCCGAAGGCTTAAGAAAATTACATGACCCGTAGGTCTTAGATGGAATCACCTAAAAGTCTTACTCATGTCCAATATACCTATTCAACTGAATAGGGTAGATTTTTTAATATGCTATTGTGTGTGACCCTCTAGGTCCTTATTTCGATAGCTGTGAATACCATTCATAACCCAATAGTGGGATCTAGCAACCCATCATGACCCCTAAACAGATAAGTATAGTCATAAAAATGAATAAAAACCTATGAACATGCACTGTGTAATATAATCTCTTTGTCTTTAATATCTCATAAAGCATGATGCACACCCATGTCATCGCCCTTTTCTTGCTTCATTATTTATTGATCTAACTGAATAGATTTACCCTCGACTTTCATTTTCACGATCTTATGAAGGTACAACCATCCTGATCAATAAGGCCTGAGATATAATACTTCCTTAACTTGGAAGTGAAAAATCCTTTCTTGATCATTCAACCAGTATCATACAACCAATGACACATTTAGTACAAGCTACCTCACCATAATTTCATTATCATGGTTTTTGACATGTATCAAAGTACGCAATCAAAAGGTACACACTAGTAATGATCTCAAGTAAAGATATCAATACACGTGTCCGTAGATAGTAATATCCAATGACACAAAAAACATGTGGTGTTCATATTAGCGGGTATTTACTCATGATCTCACTATTAGAGATCAAAAAGTGTGAACTTCAATAGAAGAAGTCTCAATAATTATAAGTCCCCAACACCTGATAGTCAAATATATTTTGTGTCCAGTCAAAAATATTTTTCTAGACTATAAGATGTATATTTAAGATTAATGTCATGGTATCTCGAGATTCTCATTATATCCTGGGATCTACTATAACCTTTCAATATGAAAATAAATCTATGGAAATTACCATTAAATAGTGGATGCATCAATATCTACACTATAATGATAAGTATACATCATGTATATCTAACATTACACATGATATAGTAATCAAAAGTACTTTATAATTGTGTCTAGGGCACCCACTATAACAACATCTGGTCACAGCCATCATAACATGTTCATGATTATGTGTTCCACAAATGATAAATTAATCATAAGGAATAAATATAATAATTAACCAAGGAAAAAAATTAGTTTCATAATCTTTTCTTTTATCAAAATCAAATGAAAATTTATAATGAAAGATTTTTAGAAATGAACCTAAATTAGGTATTACCCCATAAAATTAAGGGAGAATGAGCGAGGTATATGTGTATGAGTCATGTATATATAATTTATATGAAATATATAACATCAAAGGTTATCATTTTTTAGGAAACAATATTTAAAATATCACACTGAATATTTCTTGAGGAAAATACCATTTTCCCATTTTAAATCACTTCTTAAAATCAAAAAAAATCCAAGATATTGTAAAAAAATCTTGGAAAATAAGAATTGAAAAATGTAATGGAAGATTCATATAATTTAGCATTCATGATGGCAGACAATTGTATTCATTCCATATAAGTTAAAAGAAAACATTTCTTTCACACTTTTGTAAAAAAAGTCAAAAAGTGCATTATTTGAAAAACGGCAAGAAGATTCCTTTAAAACCATTTTGTAGATAAATAAAACATGGGTAAATTTTCTTTAATAAATCATTGGATAATATTAAAAACATTATTTAAAATATTTTAATGAAAATATATACATAGGAGAGAAATATTATAGATCTAAAAAGGGATACAAGATCGGTATTACTTACAATCAACTTTCTTGATGTTTCTTTTTCAATAAGGGATGAAATGGAAACCAAAAATGTAAATCACATTTATGAATAGAGGATAATAAATACATGTGGTTTAATAAAATAATTTTATTTGATATCTCCCAAAGTAACCTTGAACATAAAAAACTTCTAAAAGAAAAGAGATTGTAACATAAAGCCTTTACTACTTCGGTAGCTTTCGAATCAAATCCCCTTGGATGAAGTAAAATGAATTATAATATAAAATACCATGAAGTATGAAGGATTAATGATATAATAAATATATAATCATCATCATATACACAATATAAAAAAAATTGGGTGCATAACATTAAAATATGACTCAATTAAGGGAAATTGATATGAAATACCTTACAATGATCATAATGTTAAAGTGGGAATTAATCAATGAATTGATTATGTGTATGAAATGTAAAACCACGAAAAGACTAGTGTAATGAAAAAAATAATATAATTATAACTAATCTCACACATAATTAGGGCTTAAAATAGACAATGAAGTATAATTATTACCCAATGAATTTGAAATTAAGTTAAGAAGCCCCTTACCTCGAGTTTGAATCATCATATATGTAATTTTTCTCCATGAATAATAAAACTATGTTAATTATTTTATTTATTAATAAAATTTATTAATTTTATTATCCTTTTTATTTTATTTATTACTGTCACAACCCATCCCCCCCCCCAGACCCGTGTCGTGACTACCCCGATTCTGCCTCCCATAGGACAGGGGGTGTCGACTAGAGCCGAGTAGGCATATCCCACAAGTGGGAGGATTTTTACCAAGTACTTGTATGCACACACCCATCTCCAATAAAAGCTAAAACTGAAAACACTAAGTAAACATGGATGCAAACCACTAACAAACCCCACTCATTTTAAGGTACAAAACTGAAAAAAAAGGGGTAAGAATATAAGCCCAACTTAAATAGAAAATTACAAGCTCTTGGATCTCATCTATAGAAAACCCTACCCTAAGGGTAGGTACAGTAAGTTGTGTGATTGTTACTGAAGCATACCATGTCTGTTGAGTAACCCTAATGCACCACCTGTCTTTGGACCACCAAGAACTCTGTCAAAACTATTGATCATCTTCACAAGACACGGCATGTACGAGCGAAACCTATACAGGGGTGATAAAAACAATACTCAATAGGAACCCAAACCACAAAGCAATTACACAAAGTAAACCACAAGGAGTCACATGAAGTATACCACACAAAAGAGCATTAATAAAAACACCAAGTAGATTACCAAAGAGGCATAAGAAGTGTATCCTATAAGAGGTCCAGTTTAGAGAGTCACTAGAGTCAGCTCACACCAAGTATAGGTTTGTGGTATGTAAACAGGATTGTCCTAAGAATCCACAGTACCCTCAAGTAGTAACATACAGAGTGTTGGTAACACATGGAGTGTAGGTATCACATAGATTGTTGGTAACACACGGAGTGTAGGTAATACACGGAGTGTAGATAACACATGGAGTGTTTGTAACACACTGAGTGCAGGTGACACACAGAGTATCGTCAAAGACTAGAGTTCTCGCACCCTAGTGGGATAGGGTAGTACCGACTCAATCTTGGTAAGAAAAAAAGTCTAGATAAGACACATAGTCTAGGTAATACATGCCGTCTAGGTAATCATATAGCTTCTAGTTCGCATCCAGCCGTAGGATTCCATCCTTAGCATGCTCATTCCTGGAGAACCTCCTCCTCGAGCCAATAAGTCATATTCCAACTTCCACAAAAACTCACTTATAGTATCTCAAAAGGAACGCCTCATTATAAGGGTCCCAATGCGGTAAACCACTTATCAAACGGACACATGGTTTGTGAGTTATGAGTATTTAAGTAAAAAGGGGCCGGTTTGGTCTGGGTCTGGTCTGACCAGGTCGGACCCACCTGACCCGACCCAACCCAGGTCTCGTCCGACCCCCGACCCGACCATGGTCCTGTCTGGCCCGACTCACCAGATCTGAACCACTGTCGATCTAGACTAATGGCTCTAACCATGCCCACTCGAGCGGGCCAGTTCATCCTCCCAGACGCGGTGGATTTCGTGTCTTCTCCCCGTCAATGTGGGGCAACCACCGCATTTGACATTGTGGTTCACCACGTAACCCCCTTATGGTCATTGTCACGGGGTCTCACCATCAGAGTCCAGCTGGACCGCAGCCTCTTGTCGTGTTTGCTGAGGCCCACCACCAACCATATGTCAGCGACCACTGTATGTTGCCCCACAGTAGTCGTGTCGGGGGTTCCACCCACCGGGTGGCCATGCCATTGCGCACCACCACCGGAACCACCGCCGGCATCTCCCTCTTCCGCGGGCTGCCACTGATGTTGTGGTGGTCCGTTCTTCGAAATGAAAGGTTCTATGCGATCCTCGGGTCGTAAAATCATTTGTTATGGGCTTCAAAACATAATTTCATCGCTCCAGGGGTCCGGCTATGTTTGGAACCTCCTACAAAATTAACAGCATGACCATGGGGGTCCACCGAATAAGAACGTGTGAATGAGGAAAAAGAAGAAGCACATTAACACCCCTTATAACAGTCCTTTTCTTTATAAATTGGATTTAGTATGTTTGCTTCAACAAGATCACAAAATAACACGATAAGAATAATCACCGAGACTTATTCCCATTAATCTGGTAGTTTTAACTATCCCTTAAAAATGATTGAACCACAAATCAACTTGTTCAGGGGATGGTCTACGTTCATCATTAAACTTAAGAATAGAGAAATAGTTCACTCAAAAAATAAACCCCTACCTAGAAGTAAGGATCTTTCATTGGAGAATAACATAGTTGCACTATCGTCGTTCGTCGATCCTCGATCATCGGTTCATGATCTGTGATCTGTTGGTGTTCTTCGACATTCTTTGTTTTCCAACAGTAGGAAATCACCAAGGTCTCCTCTAAAGTTCACAAGTAAGGATCAATAATCTTAATCCTGAGTCATTTTCAAAGGTTAAATATGTGTTTCAGTGTTATTGTTTCTCTTTGAAATAGCGTCACTGCACTGTTTCATTTATGAAAGGAAGAAACTGCTTTGTCGTTGCATTGCAGCATTGTTGCATCATCACGAAATGCTAAAAGAAAAATAAAATAAACTTTTTATGTTTATTTTTATTCTTCTTTAAAACATCCGAAAAATATTTTCCACAGTCGACCCACACCGGTTGAAGTTAAGTCCTGCCTAATCAAAACTCATTTTTCTGAACACAACAGTGCCCTCAGATTTGAAATCTAAGCACTCATTTAAAAGTTACTAAAACTGATCACACACGCTATTTTTAGTAAACTTAAAAATAGTTCAAACATTTATTATGAGCACCTCGGGCCTCAGAATTACATGTTGTCTCAGCACCTGGTCTCGAAATAATCCCATATAATTTTCAAAAAAAATTACATGGAAAATCTGAGACGTTACATTCTCCCCACCTTAGGGATTTAGGTCCCCAAAAGCCAAAATAAGGGATAAACAAACAAATAGGGATACTAAGAACGAATATGAGACTCCCACTCCCAATTTATCTCTTGGAGATTACTATACTTCCAAAAAATGCACACCAGAGGAATCGACTATCCACTAAGGATCCTCTCCTGTTGATCCTCAGTCTCTACCTGGTACTCCACGAAAGTCACCCCATCATCAACATCCAACTCTCCCTAATCAATGACGTGTGAAGGGTCATGTACGCATTTCCTCAACTGGGATAGGTTAATGATATTATGAACCCACTCTAACTACGGAGGTAGATACAAGTGGTATGCCAGCTTTCCCACTCTACGCAGTATCAGAAAAGGTCTGATGAACCTCAGAGATAACTTACCACCCTGAACAAATATTGTTATCCCACATCGAGGAGAGACCCTAAGGAACACATGGTCTCCATACTAAAACTCCAAGGGTCTCTGTATCCTATTATCATAGGACTTATGATGGCTCTATTTAGTCTTCATCCACTACTGGATGACTAGAACCTACTCTGTAGTAGCCTGTACCAACTCTGATCCCATGAGTGTTGACTCTCCGGGGTCAGTCTAGCAAAGTGGTGACCTGTAGGGTCTCCCATAAAAACCCTTTAATGGTGACATACTGATGGTGGAGTGGTAGCTATTTTTGTATGCAAACTCCACCAGGGGTAGGTGATCCTCCCAAATACGGCCAAAATTGAGGATGCAAGCACATTGCTTGTCCTCTAGGACCTGAACGGTCTGCTTTGTCTGGCCATCTGTATGCAGGTGTAAAGATGTTCTCAAGCACAATTGATTCCGAAACACCTCCTGGAATCTCTTCCACAACTAGGATGTAAAGCATGAATATCGATCTGAAACTATTGTTTATGGGATTCTGTGGAGTCAAAATATCTCATGTACGTAGAGGCATCACAAGCTCTCTATGAGAATATTCTCCCTAATTTCTAGGAAGTGGGCCAACTTGGTGAGTCATTCAATGATCACCCATATGGTATTTCCCCCCTATATGTTCATGGTAAACCCATCATGAAGTCCATCAATATTACATATCACTTCCACTTTGGCACCTCAAGGGGTTGAGTCAAACTTGTAGGAACCTGATGCTCAGCCTTCACTTGTTGGAAAGTGAGATATCTGAAAATAAAATCTACCACTATAAACTTCATTCTCGTACACCAGAACTGATTCCAGTGGTCCTGGTACATATTTTTCACACTTGGATGCACCGCCAAAGGGGATGTATGGAACTACATCAACAACTCCTCCTGCAATGCCACTGGTATAACTGTGTTCCCTCTGAAGAGAATGACGTGCTCCCTAACTTTTGAATATCCATCAGGAAAATACCCTATAGACATCTAAGCACGTATGACCTCATAGTCGGTATCTCCAGGTTGTGCCTCCCATACTCTTTGTAAGAGTGGAGGGGTGACAACCATCAAATAAAGATAATCTGATCTATCTCCATCCATGAAGGATATCTTCAATGGGGCTAACTGTTCGGATGCCTCGTTTTGTAGTTGTGAAATCGATTTTCTACTGAGTGCATCCGCCACCATTTTTCTCTTCCCAGAAGTATAGACTATTTCAAAGTCATAGTCATGGATGAACTCCAAACATCGTCTCTATCTCAAGTTCAAATCATTATAAGAGAAGATATACTTGAGAATCTTATGTTCAGAGTAGACGATAAACCATTCGCCCATAAGGTAGTGTCACTACATCTTCAATGTGAAGACTACCACTTTCAACTCAAGGTCGTGGGTCGCATATTTCTGCCCATGTGGTCTCAACTACCAAGAAACATAGGGAATCACTGTTTTCTCTTGCATTTGGACACAACCAAGTATGGTTTTTGAGGAATCACAGAACACCATGTACTCATCACCATACTATAGAAACCATAGGATAGGTGCACTTTTCATGATCTGTATCATCTTCTAAAAACATTGTTGGAACCCTTTTATCTACATGAAGGGTTTCCATTTCTTCTTAAACCTGGTTATGGGTTCTAATACTCTGGATAAGTCAGGTAAAAACCTTCGATAGTACCCAACCAATCGAAGGAAACTTCGAACCTCGGTAACACTCTTGGGTGGCTCCCAAGAAAGCACTGCATCAATCTTCAGTGGATCCACTACAACTTTAGCCTCTGAGAAGACATGTCTCAGAAAGTGGACATCTAGAATCCAAAACTAACACTTCAAGAGCTTCACTTAAAGCTGGCACTCTTAGAGTAAGTCGAGGACCATCCTTGAGTGTATTGTGTGCTCCTCCTTGGATTCTGAATACACTAAAATGTAATCAATGAATACCACTACAAACTGGTCCAAGTACGGTTGGAAGATCCTGTTAATGATTCCCATGAACACCATTGGGGCATTTTTCATGATAAATGACATCAATAAGTACTCGTAGTGACTGTATAAACATCTTAAAGACATGTTTGGGATGTCCTCATCCTATACATGAAGTTGTCGATAGACTGATTTGAGGTCTATCTTCAAGAACCATCTCGCTCTATTCAGCTTATCGAAGAGATCATCAATCCTCGGTAGAGGGCACTTTTTCTTCACGGTCACCTGGTTTAGGCACCAAAAGTCCACACATAACCTCAAGCTCTCATCTTCCTTCTTGAAAATAATAGAATATGCCCATAGTGAAACATTGGTCCTCATGAATCTCTTTCTCTATAAGTCCTCCAATTGTAACCTAATCTCCCAGATATCCATGGGAGCCATCTGATATTCAGATGTAGATATCAGTGTTGTCTCAGGGTACAGATCAATGTATAAATATACCTCCCTATGAGGAGGTAATCTAGGGAAATCATTAAGGAATAAATCCTCATACTCATCCACCACCAGAGGAAACTGAGGACTCGTCTCCTCAAATACACTAAGGGTCATGCCAACCAACTAGTGTGTGATCGACTACAACCTCCTATGTGTGAGTCCACCCTGCACTGCATACATTTCCTTTATCTGGTAAAGGAAAACTCGATCCCATCTCTCCAGACACACCGCACTCTGTGCCTAAAATAGTCAATATTAGCATAGACTGTGCATAACCAATCCATACCCAGAATGGAATCGTAAAGCCTCGACGCCGCTACTAGGAGATCCCAATCGAATCACTTTCCATAAAGAGTAAGCTCACACTTCTATAACTAATGTGGGATCCTCAAATCCCCTCTCATCGAAGTCTCTAAATATAAGGATCGATCCAACAGCTCCACCAGAATCTACAACCTATGAACAAGGTATGTGGTAAGGAAAGAGTGACTGGATTCTGTGTCTATAAGAACTATATCTAGGATGGAGAAGACACAAATAATACCTATAATCATCTTTAGAGCATCGAGAACGTAATCCTCTATCACCTGAAGTTAGGCCCGCCCCTATCCACCAACTCCTGGATCTCGTGGTGGACCACCTGGGGGTGGTGGACTACCTGAGGATAGTGGTGGTAGTACCTAAAACCTCCACCCATCACCTACTGCTTGACCAGATCCCCTACCACATCCTCCACCCTATGTAACACCCTTCTCGAACCTCTACCACTATCATAGAGGTCCCTCGAGCATCTCCTGGTCAGTTGTACGATGGGTCGGGAAATTTCTAGCAAGATGCCCTTGACCACAGCATGAGTAGCACGGTATGTACTTCAGCTAACTTGATCTACCATGGGATTCTTGCACCACTGATCTCATATCATAGGGTCATCTTCTGGAGTGCTTGAACCACTTGGTTCCCTATTTCATCTGTCAGTTACCCACTTCCGAATACTCCTCTACCTGTCGCTCGGTGGTATCTCTCACTGCTAGTGCCTGCTCTGCAAGAAATATCTCTACCAATAGAGCTCATTCCAACACCCCAACATGCGTAGGGATGTTAAGGGATATCATTAACACCTTGATCTCTCGGTGTAGTACCTACTCAAAGGTATGGGACCTGAAGAATGGTTCTTACACCATGTCTGTAGAGTAGTGATAAAGATCTGTGAATCTCGATGAGTACTTTTCCACCATCTGGTTTCCCTACTACTGATGCAGGAGATTCTGTATATGCATAGAGAATAACATCACTGGAAAGAACTCCTCCCTAAATAGACACTCAAACACTACCCAGGATAGGGTTGTCTCCTCGTGCATCTGAATCATTAAGCTCCACCATCTCCCCACCAAGACCTGTAAAAGACTTGTGGCTTGGACCTCCATCTAGCCAAGAGACATCCTCACTAGGAAGAAAACTCACATCACTACCTCCAACCAGTCCTCAGCTACCTAAGGATTTTTCTCACCTTAGAACCTAAGAGGTAACTGTGTCTGGAACTCATGCAACCCACTGAGCCCGTGTGTATCCTTTATCAATAATGATAGCAGTAAATGTTAATCTTTAGGTGTTGGTATCGTTAGTACACCACTGAAAGGTTATATCTCTATCAATGGTCCCTACATCGATGCCTCATCGCTTGATAGACCCTCCTCGTGGTCACAACCTAGAATCCTAGCTGGCTGCTTGTGTGGAAACATCCTAAAATAGAAAAATGTGTACCATGGTCAATAGAGTATACCTAGTGAGATGACTCTGACTCAAGAAGGACATGATAACACACTCAATTCCTATATGATGCATGAACCATTAATTTCCCATGAAACTAGTGTTTTCATGTACCTAGTTGGAAAGTAGAATTCAAGGTCTTTGTGTATAGATACGTCGGTCACCGCACCAATAATGGGTTCCCTGTCCTAAAAGACGAACCCAAAACACTTAACACTATTTCCCCAAAATAAAATTAAAAATGACCACACTCTGCTACCAATCTATCATGACTCATCCCCCCCCCCCCGAGCCAGGGTCATGACTACCCCAAGCCCGCCTCCCATACGCTAGGGGCTAGTGACTAGCGTCGAGTAGCCATATCCCACAAGTGGGATGAATTTTTCCAAGTACCTGTATGCACGCACCCATCTCCAAGAAAAAGCTAAAAATGAAAATACTAAGTAAACATGGATCCAAACCACTATGAAAACCCAATCAGAGTAAGGTACAAAACTGAAAGAAAAAGGGGATATAATATAATTCCAACTGAAATAGAAAAGAATAAGTTCCTGGATCCCATCCGAAGAAAACCCTACCTGAAGGGTACATACAGTAAGTTGTATGATTGTCACATAAGCATACCATGTTCGTCGGGTCACCCTGAAGTACCACCTGTCTCTGTCCTACCAAGGGCTTGATCAATGATTTCGATCATCTATACAAGACACGACACGTGTGGGTGAAGCCTGTGTAAAGGTGAGTAAAAAAATACTCAGTGAAAACCCCAAACCACAAATGAATTAAAAATATTAAACCAAAATGAGTCACATTAAGTATACCACAAAAAAGAGCACTAATAAATACACCAATTAGACTACCAAATAGGTATAAAAAGTGTAGCCTCTAATAGGTACTGTCAAGAGAGTCACTAGAGTTAGCTCACACCAAGTATAGGTCTATGGTACATAAACAGGCTTGTCATATAAATCCATAGTACCCTCAAGTAGTAACATGTGGAGCATTGGTAACGCGTAGAGTGTAGGTATCCCAGGGAGTGTCAGTAACACATGGAGTGTGGGTAACACACAGAGTGTATATAACACACAGAGTGTTGGTAACACATGGAGTATAGGTGGCATACAGAGTGTCGTCAAAGACTAGAGGTCTTGCACCCTAGTGGGATAGGGTGGTACTGACTCAGTCTTGGTAAGACAAAAATTCTATATAAGACACATAGTCTAGGTAAGACACGCTGTCTAGGTAATCACATAGCCTCTAGGTCACATCCAACCATAGGATTCCATCCTTAGCATTCTTGTTCTGAGATCACCTCCTCCTCGATCCAATAGGCCATACACTAACTTTCACAAGAACTCACCTAGAGTATCTCAAAAGGAGATCCTCGTTACATGGGCCCCAATGCTGCAAATTTCTCATCAAACATACTCATGTTTTGAGAGTTATGGTATTTTAAGTAAAAAGCATACGATTAGGTCTGGGTCTGGTCTGGTCTGGTTCATCCACCCAGATGCAGTGTCTACCACATCTGCTCCCCCATCAACATGGGGCGGTCACCACATTTGACGTGGTTTTCTGCCATGTGACCACCCCACTGTCGTTTCCATAGGGTCCCGCCACCACGGTCCAGCTGGACCGTGGCCCCTCAACCGCATGATGTGGCCTCCTGCCAGTGGCCCCTATTTTCCACCCTGTAGGAGCTGTTCCACAGGTTCCACCCACCAGGTGGCCACGTTGTTGTGCGCCTCTAGAAACTCCCTCTTCTTCTGTCCACCACCGATGTTGTGGTGGTCCGTTCTTTGAGCCGAAAGGTGTTGTGTTATCCTCAGGTCATAAAATCATCTTCTATGGGCTTCTAAATTTCATGTTGTCACTCCAAGGGTTCTTTTACATTCTGAACCTCCCAAAAAATTAATGGAACGACCACAGGGGTCCACCAACGAAAAATGTATGAATGGGGAAAAATAATAAGAACATGAACACCCCTTAGAACAAACCTTGTCCTTTTTCATTGGCCTTGGTCCGTTCCTATCTGCAGGATCACAAAAGAACACAAGAATAATAATCACCAAGATCTATTCCCTTTGATCTTGCAGTTTTAAGCATCCTGCAAGAACGATCGAACTATTGATCAACATATTCATGGGTTGGTCTGTGTTCGTCGTTATACTTAAGAATTGAGAAAGAATTAACTCAAACAATAAACCCCATACCTAGAAGTTTAGATCTATCATTAGAGAAGAATAGATTTGCACCGCCATTGTTTTTCGATCCTCAGTTTGTGATTTGCGATCCGTCAGTGTTCATCGGTGTTCTTCATTTTCCAAAGGGTGGAAATCACCAAGATTTCCTCCAACATTCATAGGGATGGATCAGTAATCCTAATCTTGAATCCCTACCAAAGGTTAAAGATGCATTTCAGTATTTTCATTTCTCTTTGAAAAAACATCACCATGCTATTACATTTATGAAAGGAAAGAGTTGTTTTGTCCCTGCATCGCAGTATTGTTGTGTCTTCATGAAACACTAAAAGAAAAATAAAATAAACTTTTTAAGTTTTTTTATTCTTCTTTAAAATGTCTGAAAAATATTTTCCGCAGTCGACCCGCACCGGTTGAAGTTAGGTCCTACCTAAGAAAAAACAATTTCTTTGAATACAATGGTGCCCTCAAATTTTAAATTCGAGCACTCATTTAAAAGTTACTAAAACCGAGCACGTGCGCTATTTTTAATAAACCTAAAAATAGTTCAAACATTTATTCCAGGCTCCCCAGGACTTGTAATCAGGTTCCATCTCAGCGCCTGGTCTCAAAATAATACCATATAATTTTCAAAAAAAATTACATGTAAAATCTAGAACATTAAAATTACCATGTTATATTTATTTACATAATCATTTAATTTCACATCATATGTTTTTATGATATTCTGTTCATATGTCCAAAATGACTTCAGTAGGTTGAATATAGTAAAAAAATTCATTGTTCCATCATATAAAAAAATAATTTATCATGAAATAATTATCATTTTTATACAAAAATTATACATTCAAAACTAACCACGAAATATGGTTGTGGAAAATTAACTATATTATAATCATGGAGACGGTAGGTCATACATACACATGAGAAACATTTCCATTTTCAAGGATCATTAATAAAATAAATCAAGCATTATTTTTTATTTATAGAATGGAAATGATATCATAAATACCATACTATTTATTTAAATATACCAATATATATAATTCATGTGATTTAGTGATGTAGTGATGAAGAATGAATCACATCGCTTCATGGAGGCAGTAGTCCACACATATACACGAACGATGTTATCATTTTTCTGTGAATGGGAAGTTAATAATATAAATGATATATTAAATTTTCAGAATGATAAATATCTCATGAATATATTATATTTTCATTAAATCTTTCATTATAAATACACTCAAGAGGTTAAAATAGAAAATTAATTACATTTGTTCGTGAGGTGGTAGTCTATCGTACACACAAATGATGGTCTTCTTTCCCATTTGATGGAAGAGAAGATGGATATAGGTTATAAAATTATCATAATAACATATTAGTATATGGTATATAATAATGTTATTATATAATTATAGTTAAATAATATTTTAAGAAGGTGGATAATTAAATAAAATAAAAATACTCGGTTAATAATGATACCCCTTCATTGGACAACCTCATTGGGTTTACAACAAATTCCTTCCTATGAGGGTTTTCTCATCAAAAAAAGTACTCTAGAATATGGTAAGTTAATTAAGTAATGGATTTGGGAAAGTATTTTCTAAACAAAAATTATTTTGAAGGGTGGATAGGAGAGGATAGGGGGTGTCCGTTTATAAGTGGGGAAGGGAACCCAATTGGAAATTTCCTATAAGAATACAAAATGACAACGTCCTTCCCAATCCAAATGCTTTAAACTGGCCGTATATTTGATGATATAGGATAATATTGAAATATGGAGATCTAGTGGGATTTAAATAAGCTTAATTGAAAAAATTACCCTTATATTTTGGTTTAACCACCTATAAACCTGTTTTAATGTTAACCATGGTAATTAAGTTTTACTATTTTTATTATTCCTTAAAACCAAAAATTAAGTTGAAATTATTACCTAATATTAATTATGATTATTCTAAATATGGAATAAATTTTACCAAATTAAATTCAAAAAAGTGGAATAATTTAATTTAAGAAAAATGAACCCATAAAACATATCCAAAATTTTTTTTTCAAGAAAGGTATTTTTCAAGAATAAGATGATCTTACATTTAATCTATGACTAGTAATAATAATTATATGAATTCCAATTCATATATATAGATAAATAATATATAATTTTAATTTTAATAATTCCTCATTTTGGATTATTTTAATTATTTATATTGTAAAAACATTATTAATTTAAGAATAGTTTTCATAAAAATATTTTTTAATCTTAAAAATAAACCTATACTAAAATCATAAAAATTTATGATTCAAATGAAATTAATTAGATTATTATAAATATAATTGATCATATTTAAAATTAATACCTATTCCAAAATATAATAATACTTTTAAATTACTTTATTTAATGAAAAGAAATGACAACATTTGAGAAATTGGCAATTTTTACTATTCACTGAAAAATAAATCATTTTAGAAAAATACCAAAAAACTCAAAATAATTTTATTTTAAAAATATTATTTATAAAATTAAGTAAAATTTTCTCAAATTTATTTTCTAAAATTGTAAATATTAATTTTAAAATAAGTGTGCAAAACACGATGAAACTGTTTTTAGAAAAACATATTTTTTAAGAATAAAACCATATTAATTCTTATCTCATGCCTAGAAAACATATTAGATGAATGATAAACCATTTTAATAAATATTAAATATATAATTTTTATTAAAATAATCCACCAATAGTGATTAATTTAATTTTTTAAAATCAAATCACACTGCGCGTGAAAAAAACTACTCTTGAGAAAAACATTTATTTTGTATTCAAATTATTTTAATTTTATTTTCCAATCAATTGATAACCAATAAATTTATTTTATACATGTGAAAAAAAAAATTATAATTTAGTTATTCTTATTCATACCCAACAATTTAACATCTAGGTTATAATGGTCATATTTAAATACTAATATTTCATGGAACATTTAGGCTCCATATTGTGTTTCGTATATGATATAAAACATAGTTTTATTTTTTAAATTCTTAGGGTATTATATTCTTTATCCATTAAATAACTTGTGTCATAAAAAATTTAACTTGATCTCAATAATCAATTTCTTTACTTCTGGAAATACCTTTTTTGAAATACTCAAAAAAAGGGTTAATAAAACTTCATGTTGATAATAGAGGAAGGGAAATATGAAGGTTATCCATAATAACACATAACTAGGTTTCCAAGTAGGAAATTGTTAGTGGGAAGTAAAAATGTGGACTTCAAATAAAATCCTAATTCACAAATAATGATGGAGAGTGATAGTGATCATCAATCATAAGAATGTGAATGATCACGAGAATGTTAATGACCATAAAACCATAAAACCAATAGGTGTGAAAAATACCATTGATTCATAAAAAATGAAGGTAATAGAATAAAATTTTCATTTAAAGATATTTTACTAGATTTGGAGAATTCCTTACCATCTAGACTAAGAACATAAAAAGATATATAATTACTTGAGAATTAGAATTTCATCCTTTAATCAATTTATACCACAATCTCATATCTTTCTCTAAATAATGACTATTAAAGATGAATTTTTTTATTCTAAAATCACCAAAATAAACTTATAAAAAATCAAAAAATTCCACAAATGGATAAAAAATTATTCCTCCTATCCTTAGAAATTAACCAAAACCAAAACGGTTAGTAAATGGTAAGATAAATCCCGAAATGAATAAACCTTTATATGATGAAATAAAAAATTAATCTCTAAAGCCTCAATAATAACACCCAAAGTTAAAATTAGATCATTTGATAAATAACTAATCTTAAAATTCTTCAAAATATTCCTAAGGTTGAAACCCAAGTATTTGTATTATTTTATCACATATTCATCCATGATAAATTTAACATTTATCTCCAAATAAAATTAATTTCTCTTAAAGTCACATACTGAAATGTACATTCCATAATCATATATAATAATCATTTCTGTACTAAGAATGTTTTGGAAGAGACATTTTATTAAATAAGAAAAACGATAGTACAGAAATGGAAAGGATGGGGGCATACAAGCATCATGCCCTCATGCCAAAATAAACCAAAAAAGATCAAATATCATAATCAAACTGATATAAATCATCATCGTCACCATACTAGTCAAAGTAAGATAAGGAACCATGAGACCAAGTGACCATATTTGGATTTAAATAAGAGTATTCTTTCCTACACCTAGATTTCCTGGGGGGGAAAGATTGAAATCCTTCATCATCCACAACAACATTTTTTTCTTTGGACAATACCTGACTAGAGGATGATTGTTTTTTGGGGAATCATCCGTGATATCATCCCACATTCCATGGATGCCTTGGGTTTTCCTTAATTTTTTAATTTCCTCTTGAATCCTAGAAATATTACCTTTATCACTTGGGATCCATTTACCCTCAATTACAGGAGAAAATTATTGTGGAGCTCAGGCACGCTCACTGTGTCTAGGAACTAAATTCTCTAATTCATGAGTCTCCAGTGCTTAGCTGGTGTTGGTGTACCATGTCTACCTCACACATTGCCTTGGTCCATAGTGAGTCCCTTTTTTGTTTGAAGTCTGATCCCTCACTTTTTTTCTATAATAAGCTTTATGGTTCCCTTTTTAAGAACAAAAATAAAAAACCACATTCTTGTGACATTTATCCTTTACACAACCAATGACTTGACACTCTGAACAAAAGTCAGGAAGTCTTTCATATTCCACTTTTAAAGGAATGTCATCATCTGGTTCTAACAAAAAAACATTATGAATCAGGCAAGAGCTTAGATCAGCCTCCACCAGTACCCTTGTATAGTGACCTAATTTGGAAATCTCATTATTCCTATAAATTTTGATAGGAATTCCCACAGTATAAGAAATATCAAATAAGATTTTTGGATTTCACAAAATCCAATTAAGACCAATAATTTTAATCCAAACATTATCTCTATTATTTTTTATGGAAAAGGGATTAAAACAAAAATCCCACTCTTGAAATCATATCATACATGGCTTTAATGCAATTGAACCAATTCCCCACACCCTTCGCTTTAGAGCCTCTAATGGAAAAATAATATGAAAGAAACCCCGACCAAGGGGAATGCATTTCCAGTCGAAAAACCCATATAGAAGTTAGCTTCCAAACTTTATCATCAAGTTTCCATGACTTTCCTTTAGCAGGAATAACAATCCTAGAAATTATTGATTATTCTTGGATTTTAAATCTGAGAATAATCACCTCCCTCTTAGCTGTCACATGGGTAATGTCACCTCTCTTGACCATTCACTCCGAAGCAACATCTTTTACAAGCACAAAGTACCTTCTATTGAGATTGCTATATTGGGAATTTTCAGATTTTAGACTATCCTTAGTAGATGGATGTGTCACCTCATATGATGCAACCTTGCCAATAATCCCTGCTAGAACAACTGTAGCTTTGGCTATTCTAGTGAGAACAGTTTCATCCACCACTATGGATCAGGCCACACCACTCATGTTTTCCACACCAGGCACCAACACCCTCGCTCTGCCCATACTAGCTACCACCACTCTAGCCCGACTACTAACCCTACCCAAATTAGGAGGTACAACAACCACAATAGTCTCCACCAGCGCACCACATGCGTCAGGCAAAAATGATGCATGTGAGTTCGCCCCACCGCTGACACCCACAACAGTCTCGCACATGCCAGGAACAGCTACCACCTGTGTGATCGCTCTACCGATCACACCCACAGTGGTCTCCACCACTGCACCACATTTAACCCATGTGTTCACCCCACCACTCACACCCACAACGGTTGCCACCACCTCACCGCATGTGTTAGGCACAACAACCTCCCCTGTGTTCGTTCCTACCACATCAAATGCTACAACCTCACCTCTCGCATCATCAGTAATAATATCCATTGTTGCATCAACCTTCATCGCCACCATAAATCTACAAACCAGTCTTCTCCCCATGCCATTATCTTGGTGAAAACAATCTAACTAGCCATAAGGGAATAAGAGATTAGCCGGTGGCACATCCATTGCAAACCCTAATCCGTAAAACCTAGAGAGATCGAGTCCCGCTCGCACCGCCCCATCCACCCTTCTTTATTATAATCATTTTTATAAATAACCTAATTCACCATAAATAAATATTAATATCATTTGTTCTCTGAAAAATTATTACAATCCTTAGATGTTTCATGATTCTTATAACCATAACACTATTGATAAAATAATTCAATAATAAAATTCTCAAATCCTGATAAGTAAATACTTTCACCTCAATGATTTTTATAACATAGGTCCTTCCTTGATATAAGTGATAACTATTAGAAAATGTTATTGACATAGATAATGACTAGGTTCCATCATTTAAGACAAAAAACTATAAATGTATCTCTAAGATGAAATTTATTTCTCTCCATAGAACTCCTCATTTTTTATAAGAAATTCATTACTCTAAGACCTTATTTTCCACACATAAAACATATTCATATTACATTGATAAATTATTCTACATGTATATTCCCACATTTATAACATTAAAGAAATTGATCCTTCCTTCCTCTATGGTATACTCCACCCTAGCTCTATGTGGACTCCATCTTTCTCCTCTTTGGTGAGTTCGAGAGTTATTTAAGGTAAATATTTTTAATTATACAACATTATAACTGATTAATAAAATCAAAATATATTTCACTTCAGTAATAATACCATTTGGTTGATTTAAATCACCACATTAAATTTTAACATCATTCCTCCTAGTTCCATCCATTGACTAAAACCGCAAAAAAATAGTGTGAGAAAAAATGATCATAATCATAAAAAATCATTTATAGGATATATAAATCATATCACCTTCTATTAAATATATGACACCTTAGGTTTAACCTAGGTCATAAATGATTATCATCTATCTAAATATTTTATGATGGTTCATAAAGAGTTTGTGAATTTCCAAAATATATCTGAGAGTGTCAAAATCGGTGCACAGTTTTGGCACACTCATCATGCATCCAAATGATTAGGATATACTCAACCAACTTTTCCAGGGTTATTTCCCCTAGATTAATATATTCCAAAACCATGTCCCTTTTTTGTATCTATACATGGATGTATTTTGTAACACCCCAAGCTTCCATAGTATGTTTCTCTTTGAATAATGTAATAGCTTGGGTTGTACGCAACTTCGAGTTTCAGCACACCACAACCAATCAAACTAGCCGTTATGAATAGTAATACCCACTTTCTGAAATTTTATAAATTTTATTTTTCAAAATGGACTTATTTTTGGATTCAGAATATCAAAATTAGCTTAGGGTGAATTTTTGGTATTTTTCTGAAAACATTCAATTTTTGATGAATAGTGAAAAACATTGCATTATTGTTTAAAACCAAATTTTTATTTAAATAATTAGTTATTTTATTTAAATTTATTTTAGGTCAAAATAGATACAGAATACCTATATATTTTCAATGTAATTCATTGGATTAATTTTATAATAAGATTAGATATATAAAATTTTATAGAATTTTTTAACGTCTTTTACCCACCATCTAGGCACGTTAACAAATTTGCATAAAACATAAATTTACCGCTTTTGTGAATTTAATTTAAAAAATTATAAAGAAGCGGTTGAAATTAGTAAGTAAAATATGGTTCAATAAGATGAAAATAATTTTTGGTGAATAGTAACTTTTGAATTTTATTTACCACGGTTAAAAGTAAATAGGATAATTAAAGGTAAAAATGATCTTATAATTACCCTAACACATGTCCTAATTCTATTTTATAAGTGTATTTTGACCAAAATAAACCTTAGGAATAAAATATGATCATTTTTGATCTACTTGGTTTAGATTAGAACATTTATTATATTTTATTTAAAGAATAATTAAAAGTATTAAATTCAAAGTTTAATAACTAAACCATTTTTAATATAGGGTTATACAGAAGATAAATTCAACTATAAATATTCATTTGAAATCTAAAAATATTTCCTACAGAATGGTATTTTATTTATAATTTTTGTACATTAAATAATTAATTTTATTTATGACACAATGATGATGTAGTAATTACCTTATTATAGAAAGATTAAAATAATTGAATTATAAATATTAATATAATTGTAAATTAAGACTTTTGATGTATTCCATGAATTTTCTAGGTCAATAAGAAATTTTATGATTGATTAAATAATTTTTTTTAAGTGATAAAGTTGTTATGACTTTCACAAAAACCAAATACTAAATAGTGTCAAAATTGACATAAATGAGTTTTTAAAAAAAATACTATATTATTAATTGATATAATATCCCTAAAAATATAAGGTTCGACCAAAGGATTTAGATATGGTTATATATATTAATAATTAACCACTTGGGGTTTTCTTGAATTTTTATAGTATGTTTATTAATCATTTATTATAATAATACAGGAATACAGGGTAACGGTTAAACTATTTAACTAAGAGTTAAATCTAAAAGATAAGGTTAATATGGTGACCTAAACATGTCTAAAACCTATTGGTTTAGAGTTTTTAGACCCATACCCACCTTAGCCTCGAAATAAATCCTTTTTAATCCATTATAAACTAAATATGATTGTATAATAAAATAATATTTCAAGCTTTTCCTAAAGTGACCCTCACCTCTCTTATAAAAGGGTACTTCCCCTTATCTCAAAATCTCAACTCCAAACCTATTTTGATCGGCCAAACCCTACTCAAATATCATCCCAACTAACCTAAATTAGACTTAGATGATTTACATTGATCATAAATCCAACCTAAGGATCCCTTTTGATCCAATCAAAAGGAAACACCTGAAGAAGAGGTAATAATTTCATCACCTCTTTCAAAGTTATTTTCTTCTTCCACTTATTCTTTCTTTGTTTTTTCCATACCAAAATAATAAATCTAGAATATTTTATATATTTTGTTGTTATTATAAGTATGTTACATCCATATTCATTATTATATACATCCTATGAATGAAAAATTCATCATGCATGCGTACGTACGGCTTACCGTCTTCATGTCGTGGTGTAGTTTGTTATTCAAACACTTCATTATTTTTATGGGTATAATAATTAGTATAAATGATGTAAATAATAAATATAAAATGTTAATTATTATTTATATATGATATAACATCCAATTATATAATATTTTACCATCAATAGAATGATATTCTCGCTCGTGCATACGTACGGATTACCGTCTCCACAAACGCAATGAAATTCATTCCCCATCATAACCATTCAAGAATAATTTTCATTTTATGATTAAAAATAATGTTTAAGAACTTAATATAATTTTGGATATTAATCAAATACATCCTATCCATAACAAACGTGGCTTACATAACCAACCATATAAAGGAAAACGAATCAATTAATACCCAAAACAATGATACTACTGAAATATTCTTAACAAATAAATATTAGAAGATCATATATAATATCATATTTATGTATGTGGTTTTTATATAATTTAATAATAATAATTTAACTATTATATAGTAGATTAACGTACCCTTAATAAAGGAAAAGTATAAGGTAAGGGTTAATTATACAATCTCTTCATTATCTGAGGTTGTTTATACATGAATATCTACTGGGACCTCTTTATCATCCACATCTATGTTTCTTAAAAATGTATTTCAAAACATTTTTACTATTTCATATAATATGGTTTAAATTAATTTATACCCTTTTTTAATTTTTATAAAATGTTTTGAAAGGAATCTTTTCGTCATTTTCCAAACAAGGTACTTTATGACCTTTTTGACGAATTAAGGAAAGAATGTTTTTTAACTTATACGGTGAGTGCGGTTATTTTTCCCCATTATAACACCTTCTAAGATTCCCTTACAAGATTATAAGAGTATTTTCAAAATAAATGTTTTCTTTTATAATTGTGTGACTTTTAAATGATTTCAAAATAGAAATATATATTTCTCTCAAATAGTTTTGATTTCATCTATGTCAACATCCTTTGATGGATTTTACACTTGTTTGAAGTTGATTTATTATGATACAATATTCTATATTATATTGAAGGTTTTGTGATATGTTTGATTATGGATGTGTTATTTTTATATCATTCATGGTTAATGGATAAAGTATTAACATTTCATATGCTAGTTTTAATACTAATGTTTATGTTATGTTTCAACCTTTTCATATGAGCAATACATTGGACGTAATAAGTGACTGGTGGAGCCCACTATATCTCCTCAATGAATCGGTATGTCTCATGAGACAAACTAGTGTCTTGCCATAAGTCCTTGAAAAAATATTATTTTTTGTCTTGGAATGAGGCCTTGACTATGTGGTTATGATGTCTGGCATTATGCATTCCATCCTTATGAAATTGGATATTGATATTTTATGTGATTATTCAACTAGTAGAATATCCATTTGAATAAGTAAATGGAATTATTTTATTTATCTTTTCCATATTATACTGAAGTTTAAGTTTAAAAGGCTTATGTTTTAATCTTATACATTTCCTTAAATGTTTGTGCTTATTTATGTAACTTTCCACTATATTGTTATCCTTATTGAGCACCTAAGCTCACCCCTTTATATGTTTTATTTTTCCCAAGATACAAAGAATTGTATTATGACTAACCTTTAGGGATAGTCTAAGGGAGCTGAATCTATTAAAAGAAGACACAATGTTGTTGTTTTTCATTTCGTAATGTAATGTAAAACTTATGTTTGTATCTAGTACTTCCCAGGATACTAAACTGGTTGGTATTTCGGGATTTGATCCCTTGTGATCATGAAAATGTTATGTAATAATTCACTGACTATGGGTATCTAGGGTGGGGGTGTTACATTTGGTATCAGGGGAATTTTATTATAAACTTTGGAAGATATATTTAGAAATAATCTGATTAGAGAACGTTGCCCTAATATAGACTTTGAGGATTAGTATAGAAGAACTTCCTAGAAATTTGGTAATATAGAAATTTTGTGTATTTTCCAAGAAATGCATCCCTGTCTAGATACAAACAGGTAGAGGTGGCTCTAGCATAGATGTACCTAGGAGTTAAAACTCAGAAAAGGAGTTTTGGGATTGACCCGAGGTATCCTAGTACATGACAACGGGCCTTGTTGCACTCTTTGTTACGACACTCCTAGGGGATATTCTTAGAATAATTCACATTTTCTTTACTAAACCATTATGAAGGGTTTATGAAAATGGAGCCTAGTGGAAGGAATGGAAACCGTATCAACACACGTAATCCATGTAAATATTTCCCTCTAACTCAAGATAATTATAGTAGAGCTGGTGATGCAACTAGTGATGAACAACTTATTACCACACTGGGACAACTCACCCAAGTTATGAATAATAACCTTACCCATATAGATAACCCTAATCCACAACGTGGAGGATCAATGTTAGACCACTTCATGAGTAAAAACCCACCTACATTCAATGGGACTACAAATCCATTTTTAGATTATCAGTGGATAAATTCCTTAGGGAAAATATTTCATGCTTTGGGGAGTAGCAGAAGGGAAAAAGTTTTCATGGAAGTTCATTGCCTCATGGGAGATGAAGTTCAATGGTATAAATTAATTCAAAACACAAAGGATAATGAAGAAGTATCAAATATGGAATGGAGATAATTTAAAGAGATTTTCTTAGAAAAATACTTTTCTCATGACCATCGAGTGGATATGGAAAGACAATTTTTGAGTCTGAGGAAAAAGGAGGATGGGAATGTCGTAAATTATGAGGCTAACTTTACAAGGTTATTAAGGCATGCATCAGATTATATATGTAACCCAAGGAGTAATATTGATCGATTCTTCAATGGGTTAAAACCATTTATCCATTGATCATTAGTCTCACAATCTTTCTCATCGTACGAAGATATTGTCTCGTGTTTTATCAAGATAGAAAAAGAATTCTCTAAGTATTACGATTTTAAAGAAAATCAAGAGAATAAGATATTCGAGGAACACTCTGGAAATGGAAATATGGGTAAGAAGGGAAAAGTTGAATTTCCACCCTGCAGTAAATGCAGGAAGAAACACCCCGGTACTTTCCTGAAGGGAATGAGACTATGTTAAAAGTGTGGTGAAAAAGGGAACCAAACTCGTGATTATAAGAGAAAGAAATAGGCTTCAAATGTTGAATGTTAAAATTGTAGAGAAATGGGGCATTATGAAAATGAATGTCTTAAGCACCAGGGAAACTTACCTCAGAAAAGGCCAAGGGAGGAAGGCCAAGATTATGCGATCACTACTACTGAGGTTGATGCTCTGAATGACGTGGTGGCGGGTAATTTAATGGTTTCCTCAAATTTAGTCAATGCTTTATTTGATTCTAGATCTTCGCATTGTTTTATATCTTCCCAGTTTTCTATGAAAATTAGATATTTCCAATTTGATTTAACAAGGGAGTTGTCAGTCAAAACTCCTAAGGGAAGTATCATTGCAATAAATTTTTGTGAATCAATTCCTATTAGGGAATATAAATGTTCTTTATCTGATGATCTCATCGTCATACCCATGATTGAATTTGATATAATCCTCAGTATGGATTGGATTTCGGACCATGATTCAAAAATCTACTGTAAGAATAAGGAGGTTATGATTTTTTATGATGATAACGAGTACCTTATCTTTAGAGCAGAAACGTCACCACTTGATTTTTATCTAGATCCACCCCCATTAGCTCTACTAAATTAAATTATTGGGGAAGAAGAGGATAAAATAACTATGGGTGAGGAAAGGAATTTTCAAATATAGGATGTATCTATTGTGAAAGAATATGTTGATGTGTTTCCAGAGGATTTACCTGGACATCCTCCAGAATGATAAATTGAGTTTTCCATTGACTTAATTTTTGGTTCAAGGCCCATATTGAAGACCCCTTATAGAATGGACACTTTGGAATTAGTGGAACTAAAGAAACAACTAGATTAATTGAGTAATAAAGTATTTATTCTCCCTATTGGGGAGCCCTGGTTCTTTTTGTTAAGAAGAAAGATGGATCTATGAGGTTGTGCATTGACTACAGGGAGATCAATGCTATAAAAATAAAGAAAAATTATCCCATACCTCACATTTATGATTTATTCAATCAAATTCATGGAGATAAATATTTTTCAAATATTGACCTTTGATCTAGATATCATCAGTTGTGTGTGAAGAAGGAAGACATTCTGAAAATATCATTTCAAACCAGGTACGGGCATTACGAGTTTACAGTAATTCCTTTTGGACTAACTAATGAACCCTCTATTTTCATGGATCTATTGAATAGTGTTTTCAAGTAATATCTTGATGAATTTTTAGTGGTATTTATTGATGATATCTTATTATACTCAAAAATCTATGAAGATCATGAAAATCAATTGTGCACTATTCTGAAAACCCTCAAAAAAATGAATTGTATGAGAAGTTTAGAAAGTCTGAATCATGGCTTAATGAAATTTTTTTCTTGGACATATTATCTCTAAGGATGGAATCTTTGTTGATCCTTCAGAGACCAAGGAAATCCAAGAATGGCCATCACCATCAAGTATAACTGAAGTATACAGTTTTATTGGTTTAGCAGGCTATTATCAGTGTTTCGTCCAAGATTTTGCACGATTGGATAACCCATTAAATAAGCTCACATGAAAAGGGGTTAAATTTTTTTGGACAAAAGAGTGTGAAGAATGTTTTGAAGAACTGAATAGAAGATTAGTCAATCCTTCTATATTGACTCTACCATCGTGGAATGATGGGTTTGTTATATATAGTGATGCTTTAAAGAAAGGACGTGGTTGTGTCCTTATGTAGAATTATAGAGTTATTTCATATGCATCACGATAGCTAAAAATTCATGAATAAAACTATCCCACTCAAGATCTTGAGTTAGCAGCAATAATCTTTACTTTGAAGATAAAGATACATTATCTCTATGGTGAAAAATGTGAGATATAAATCGATCACAAGAGTTTGAAGTATATTTTATCACAGAAAGAACTCAACATTTCGAAAAGATGACGGTTTGAACTACTCAAGGATTATGATTGCACTATACAATAGCACTTGGTGAAGGAAAATAAGGTGGCAGATTCTTTGATTAGAAAAGATCATGGAGTTTTGAACAATATGATAGTTGAAAGGGATCCTATTTTCATTGATCTAGTAAATATGGATATGGGAATAATCATGAAAGGTGAAACATCAATACTTTTTCAAATGGTTGCCAAACCATATTTACTAGAAAGGATAATAAGTTCTCAGACTGATGATGAAGAGTTTCAAAACAAAATTAAATCTGTAAATGATGGGAGATTGATTGAATTCGTATATGAAGATGAAACTTTGAAATTTGGGAAGAGACATTGTGTTCCTGACATACCTGATCTAAAAAGGGAATTGTTGGATGATTCTCATAGCTCCAATTTCTCTATACACCCTGGTAGCACTAAGATGTATAGATATTTGAAGGAAAATTTTTGGTGGGACAACATGAAGAGGGATATTACTGATTATGTGTCAAGATGTATGTTTTTTTCAATCAGTTAAGGCTGGAAGACAACATCCTAGAGGAGTCATGCAACCTATTCCCATACCTGAGTGTAAATGGGATGGTATTACTATGGACTTTTTCATGGGACTACCAAAGACTCCTTGAAGGAATGATGCAATATGGGTCATTATTGATAATCTTACCAAGTGAGCACATTTTCTTACTATAAGAGAAGATTTACCACTTGAACGATTAGAAAGACTATATATTAATAATGTTGTAAGACTGCATAGAGTACCCCTATTGATTTTTTATGATCGTGATCCCCATTTTACATCAAGATTCTGGAAAAATTTTCAGAAGGCCCTGGATACTGAACTTCGTTTGAGCACTGTCTACCACCCTCAAACTGATGGACAATCAAAATAGACTATTCAAACCCTATAAGAAACATTGAGATCTTTCTCACTTAACTTTCAAGGTATTGGAGATTATTATTTACCTATGGTAGAATTCTCCTATAACAATAGCTTCCATTCAAGTATTCATATGGCACCATATTAAGTGTTATATGGAAAGAGATGTCGCACACCAACTTGTTGGGATGATGTTGGTAAAAGAAAACATGTAGGCCCAAAACTTGTTGAGGAAACAATGGAAAAGGTTAAGATTATCCAAACTCACATCAAAGCAGTTCAAAGTAGGCGAAAGAGCTATGCCGATAACCAAAGGAAGGATTTGGAATTTTAAGTAGGAGATCATGTTTTCTTAAAGGTATCTCCATGGAAGGGTGTTTTATGATTCGGAAAGAAGGGTAAATTGAGTCCCAGGTACATCGGACATTTAAAAATTCTAGAACGAATTGGAGTTGTAACTTACCATTTGAAAATACAACCAAGTATCTCCAAAGTTCATGATGTGTTCCACGTATCACTGTTGAGAAAATAAATGCCTAACCAAATGCATGTACTCACCTATGAAGAAATAGAACTAGAACCCGATCTGTCTTATTGTGAAGATCCTGTCAAGATTCTTGATACCAGAGAACAAGTGTTGAGAAACCAGATGAGTCATCCGGTAAAAGTTCTATGGAGAAACCATAAGAAGAAAGAGGAAACATGGGAACCCGAAGAACTTATGATGAAGAACCACCCAAATATTTTTATGTAGAGTATTCTAGAAATTTTTAGGACAGAATTATTTAAAGGAGGGAATAATGTAACACCCCAAGCTTCTACGGTGCGTTTCTCTTTGAATAATGCAATATCTTGCGTTGTACACAATTTCGAGTTTTAGCACATCATGATTAATCAAACTAGCCATTATGAATAGTAATACCCACTTTTTGAAATTTTATAAATTTTATTTTTCAAAATGGACTTCATTTTTTGATTCGGAATATCAAAATTAGCTTAGGGTGAATTTTTTGTATTTATCTAAAAATATTCAATTTTTGATTAATAGTGAAAAACATTGTGTTATTGTTTAAAACTGAATTTTTATTTAAATAATTAGTTATTTTATTTAAATTTATTTTAGGACAAAATATATACATAATACCTATATATGTTCAATGTAATTCATTGGAGTCATTTTATAATAAGATTATATATATATAATTTTATTGATTATTTTAACGTCTTTTACCCACCTTCTAGGCACGTTAGCAAATTTTCATAAAACACAATTTTACCGCTTCTATGAATTGAATTTAAAAAATCTGAGAGACACGGTTGACATCAGTAAGTAAAATTTGGTTCAATAAGATGAAAATATTTTTTGGTGAATAGTAACTTTTAAATTTTATTTACCACGGTTAAAAGTAAATTGGATAATTAAAGGTAAAAATGGTATTATAATTACCCTAACACATGTCCTAATTCTATTGGATTAGTTTATTTAGACCAAAATAAACCTTAGGAATAAAATATGATCCTTTTTTATCCACTTGGTTTAGATTAATACATTTATTATATTTCATTTAAAGAAGAGTTAAAAGTGTTAACTTCAATGTTTAATAACTACACCATTTTTAATATGGGGTCATACATAAGATAAATTTGACTATAAATATTCATTAGAAATATAAAAATATTTAATACATAATGGTATTTTATTTATAATTTTTATACATTAAATAATTAATTTTATTTATGACATAATGATGATGCGGTAATTATCTTGTTATTGAAAGATTAAAATAATTGATATTATAAATATTAATATAATTGTAAATTGAGATTTTTATGTATTCCATGAATTTTCTAGGTTAATATGAAATGTTAGGGTTTATTAAATAAATTTTTTTCGAAGTGAAAAAGTTGTTATGACTTTCAAAAAAAACAAATACTAAATAGTGTCAAAATTTACATAAATGAGTTTCTTTTTAAAATACTACATTATTAATTGATATAATATTACTAAAAATCAAAATTTAGGCCAAAGAACTTAGATAAAGTTATATATATCAATAATTAACCACTTGGAGTTCTCTTGGATTTTTACAGTAAGTTTATTAACCATTTATTATAATAATACAAGAATACATGGTAAAAGTTAAACTATATAACTTAGAGTTAAATATAAAAGATAATGTTAATATGGTGACCTAAACCTCTCTAAAACCAATTGGATGAGAGTTTTTTGACCCAGACCCACCTTATCCTCGAAATAAATTCTTTTGGAGCCGTTATAAACCGAATATGATTGTATAATAAAATAATATTTCAAGATTTTACTAAAGTGACCCTCACCTCTCTTATAAAAGGGAACTTCCACCTCTCACAAAATTACACCTCCAAATCCATTTGGATCGGCCAAATACTGCTAAAATATCCTCCCAAATATCCTCAATTCGATCTAGAGGCCTTACTTTGATCATAAATCCAACCTAAGGATCCCTTTTGATCAAATCAAAAGGAAACACATAAAGAAGAGGTAATAATTTCATCACCTCTTTCAAAGTTCTTTTCTTATTACACTTATTATTTCTTTGTTGTTTCCATAGAAAAATAATAAATCCAGTGCCTTATATATACTTTGATATTATTATAAATATGATACAACCATATTCATTATTCTATCCATCCAATGAATGACAAAGTCACCATACGTGCGTATGTCCGGCTTACCGTCTCCACCTTGTGGTGTAGTTTGTTATTCAAACACTTAATTATTTGGATGAGTATAACAATGAATATAATTGATGTAAATAATAAATATAACATGTTAATGATTCTGTATATATGATTTACCATCCAATTACATATGATTTCACTATCAATATAATGATATTGTCACTCGTGTGTATGTATGGATTACCATCTCTATGAACATGATGAAATTCATTCCCCGTCATAACCATTCAAGAATAATTTTCATTTTATGATTAAAAATAATGTTTAAGAACTTAATATTATTCTGTATATGAATCAAATACATCCTATCCATAATAAACATGGCTTACATAACCAACCATATAAAGGAAAACGAATCAGTTAACACCCAAAACAATGATACTACTAAAATATTATTAATAAAGAGATATTAAAAGATCATATATGATATCATATTTATGTATGTGGTTCTTTTATAATTTAATAACAATGTTTTTAACTATTATACAGTAGGTTAAAGTACCCTCTATCATGGAAAAGTATAAGGTAAGGGTTTATTCTACAATCTCTTCATTATTCGAGGTTGTTAATACATGAGTATCTACTGGGACCTCTTTATCATCCACATTCGTGTTTCTTTAAAATTCATTTCAAAATAGTTTTAATATTTCTTATAATATGGGTTAAATTCATTTATACCCTTTTTTTACTTTTTATAAAATGTTTTGAAAGTAATATTTCTGTCATTTTTCAAACATGGTACTTTATGACCTTTTTGACGAATTAAGGAAAGAATGTTTTTTAACTTATATAGTGAGTGTATCTATTTTCTGCCATTATAACACCTTAGAAGCTTCCCTAACAATCTTATAATAATATTTTCAAAATAAATGTTTTCTTTTATAATTATGTGACTTTTAAATGATTTCAAAATAGAAATAGATATTTCTCTCCAATAGTTTTGATTTCATCTATGTCAACATCCTTTGATGGATTTTACACTTGTTTAAAGTTTATTTATTATGATAAAATCTTCCATATTGTATTGAAAGTTTTGTGATCTGTTTGACTATGGATGTGTTATTTTTATACCATTCATAGTTTATGGATAAAGTATTAGCATTCCGTATGCTAGTTTTAATACAAATTTTTATGTTATGTTTCAACCTTTTGATATGATTAATTAATTGGACTTAATAAGTGACATGCGGATCCCACTATAGCTCCTCGATGCATCAGTAGGTCTCATAAGACAAACTAGTGTCTTGGCACAAGGCCTTGAAAAAATCTTATTTGTAGTCTTGGAACGAGGTCTTGACTATGTGGTTATGATGTTCAACATTATGCATTCCATCATTATGAAATTGGATATTGATATTTCATGTGATTATTCAACTAGTATAATATTAATTTGAATAAGTAAATGGAATTATTTGATTTATCTTTTCTATATTATGCTGAAGTTTCTGTTTAAAAGGATTATGTTTTAGTCTTATGCATTGCCTTAAATGTTTATGCTTATTTATGAAAGTTTCTACTATATTGTTATCCTTACTGAGCACCTGAACTCACCCCTTTCTATGTTTTATTTTTCCTAGGATGTTAATAAGTATATTATGAATAACCTTTAGGGATAGTCTAAGGAAGATAAATGTGTTCAAAGGAGACACAATGTTGTTGTTTTTCATTTCAAAATGTAATGTAAAACTTATGTTTGTTTCTAGTACTTCCAAGGATACTAAACTGATCGGTCTTTCGAGATGTGATCCCTTGTGATCATGCAAATGTTATGTAATGATTCACCGACTCTGGGTAACTAGGGTCAGGATGTTACATTTTTCTAGGAAAACTATATAATATCCTTCATTCCAAACCATTAGGAAGTTATCCTATACTTAGACTTATACCTAGTGTTCTTACTAAAGTATTCTATTATCAATCCCAAAAAATAACTAGACTTTGATCTGATATGAACTATATAAATCCAAGACTTTTACACAAATTATTACATATTTTTTTAACCTAAACATCCAACAATTACAACCCAATGATTGTGAGTCCAATTATCTTTGAAAGAATAAGTTCATAATACATCTAAAGGTAATTAAAACCTGAAATCATTATTTTATTTTATATAATGAGATCATAAATACATTTGAACTGAAAAAAAAAAGTCATAGGATAACCTAGGGAATACATAAAATAAAGGGGTGTGCTAAAAACCCAGTAACGGAATAAACATGATAAGGAAACAAAACATGTGAGTCAAAGGTATAACAGGATATCATAAAAGATAAGGATCATGAGTAATCACATGGAAGCGTAACATAAGACCATAGTATAATAAGATCATGTAAACATAGGAAATGTGTCAAAAATATATTAAATGACATAAAAATGTTCTAATACTAATGACCTAGACAATATCACATTGTGGAAAAAGTCATATAATGGATTAGGTTTACTCCCTAATCCCATACATAACGTCTCATGAGAGAAAATATTTACCCAATGAATTATAGTTATATTTAGGCGTATCCATCATAACATGTTCATGATTATGTGTTCCACAAAATGGAATGTAATCATAAGGCATACACATAATAATAACCCTTTGAAATAAAAAGAGTTTCATAATCTTAAATCTTATCATAATCAAAGGAAATTTCATAATGAAGGATTTTGGTGAAATGAAAATAATAAATGAGTTAACCCATATATGTAATGGAGAATGATATGGTATATGAGTAATAGAATTATATAAATAATTTATGATAAATATATAACATGAAAGGTTATTGTTGTTGATTAAACCATCACTAAAAGATCAAATGAAATATTTCTTGAGTAAAATACCCTTTCCCCTTAAAAATCATACCTTAAAATATAAAAATTTATAAGATATTATAGAAAACACTTTATATGAAAATAAACACAAAATTTTAAAGTAATATTTAAATAATTGAGTGGTCATGATGTTGGAATATTCTGTTCATGTCATATAAGTTAAAATAAAACATTCCTTTCACACGTTTGTAAAAAAAATTAGAAAGTACCATTTTTTTTAAAATGACGAGAAGATTCCTTTTAAAACATTTTTAAAAAAAATAAAAAATGGGAAAACAATTATTTAATAAGTAATTATTAAATAGTAAAAACATTATTTAAAATATCTTAAGAAAAATATAGACATATAATATAAATAATCTATATCTAAAAGATGTTAAAAGATCTTTATTACTTACAACTTTCTCGATGTTTATTTTTCAATAAGGGAGGAAATGGAAACTAAACATTTAAAAAAAATTCATTACCATACGATAATGAAGGAGATATGGTTTAATAAAATAATTTTATGTGATTTTCCCATAAAGGAAACTTTAATATAAATAACATCAAAATGAAAGGATATTGTAACATAACGTCTCTACCACTTTGGTAGCTTTCGGATCAAATCCCCTTGGATGAATTAAAATGAATTGAAACTTAAAATATCATTAATTATGAATTATTGATTATATAATATATAAAATTAGTATTATATAAAAAATATAAAATAAAACTAGTGCATAACATTAAAATAGGCCTCGATAAAGGGAAATTGATACAAAATCTCTTATAATGATCAAAACATTAAAGTGATAATTAATCAATGAAGTGATTATTTTTATCAAATATAAACCCACGAACAAAAGTGTAAATAAAAAATAATACAATAATAATTAATTTCACACATAATCATGTCTTAACATAGATAATTTTGTAGAAGTATTACCCAATGAATTGGAAACGGAGTTAATAAACCCATTACATCAAGCTCGACTCATCACATACGTACTTTATATCCCTGAATAATAAAATTATGATAATTATTTACATTATTGAGAAACTTTTTAAATTATATTGTTCCTATTATTTTATTTATTGTGATTTTATATTTATTTACTTAATCAATTATATTCACATCAGACGTTTTGATGTTATTCAGTTCATATATCCAAAATGACTTTGTTAGGTTAAATTTGGTAAAAGAATTAATTGATCCATCATGTATAGAATATTAATCATGAAATAATTCTAATTTTTATACATAAAATTTAAATTTAAAAACAACCATGAAAATGTCTAAGAAAAATTAACTACATTACAATTATAGAGATGGTAAGTCATACATACGCATGAGCAACGTTTCCATTTTTCAAAGATCATTATAGGGAAAAAGTAATTATGATTTTACCTTTATATAATGATCATAGTATAATAAATAAAATATTATTTATTTAAATATAATTATATATACCATCCATGTGATGTGGTGATGAATAATGTATCACATCACTTCATGGAGGCGGTAGTCCACACGTATGCACAAATGACGTTATCATTTTTCATTGAATGGAAAGGTAAGAAAGTAAATGGAATATTTTATTTTAAGAATGATAAATATTTTATAAATATAATATATACATATATGTTAAATCTATCATTATAAACATACATTATAGGTGATGATGGATAATAAATTATATCAGTTCGTGAGGTGGTAGTCCGTCGAACACACAAACGGTGATTTTGTTTCCCATTTGATAGAAGAGGAAATAGATGTAGGTTATTACATTAACATAATAAAGTGTAAGTATACAAGATATACTTATTATATTATATAAACATTGTTGAATAATATTTTAATTAGGTGGAAGAAGAAATAAATAAATAAACACTCATTTTATAATGACACCTCCTCTTCGGAAAACGTCCTTAGTTTACACCAAAACCCTTCCTAAGAAGGTTTTATATTCAAAAAAATTCTTATAGAACATGGTTAGGGAAGTAAGTAATGTATTTGGGCACAAGTATTCTCAGAAAAAAGGCTTTTTAATTATTTATAGGAGAGGATAGAGGTGTCCTTTTATAAGTGGTGAATGGAACCCACTTGAAAATTTCCTAAAAGAATACACAATGATAAATTCATTCCCAAGAAAAATAATTTAAAATGGATGTAGATTCGAAAGTGGGATAGGATAATATTAAAATATTTTCATACGATAGTATTAATACAAGTTTAATTGAAAAAATTACACTTATATTTTGATTTAACCCCCGGTAAACACATTTTAACCTTATTCGTAGTAATTAATTTTTACTATTTTTACTATTCATTATAACAAAAAATTAATTTAAACTTATTAAATAATATTAATTATAATTATTATAAATATGTAATAAATTTTATCAAATTCAATTTACATTAGTGGTAGAATTTAATTTTAAAGAAAGAACCCACAAAATATGTTGAAAATTGGTTTTTAACAAATGTATTTTCTAAGAAAAAGATGATCTTATATTAACTCTATGATTAGTAATCATCATTATATTAATTTAAATTAATATATATATATATATTCTATAAATTTAATTTAAATCATTCCTCGTTAATTTAAAATGGAGAGACATTATGCACTTAAAAACAGATTTCAGAAAAATGTGTTATTAAGACTAAAAATAAACATATACTAAAATCATGAAAAGTTAGGATTAAAATGAAATATATTATATTATTATAAATAAAATTATTCATATGTCACTTTAATACCAAATAAAAAATACAATTTACTTTTAAATTACATGATTTAATGAAAAAAATGACACCATTTGAAAAATTTATAATTTTCACTATTCATTGAAAAATCAATCATTTTAGAAAAATACAAAAAATTCACCATAAGTTAATTTTATTATTACTATTTGAAAAATGAAGTTAATTTTATCAAATAAAATTTTTAAAAGTGAAAAAATAAATTTTAAAATAAGTGTTCAAAACATGATGAAACCATTTTTAGAAAAATATAATTTTTAATATTAATACTATATTTATTCTTATATCATGCCTAGAAAACATATTAGATGAATGATAATACATTTTAATAAATATTTAATTTATAAATTTTATTAAAATCATTAAAAAAATAGAAAATAATTTAATTTTTTAAAATAAAATCACACTGCAGAAGAAAAAAACAACTTTTCCAAAAAATATTTCATTTACTTTCAAATGATTATTATTTTCATTTACAATCAACTTATAACCAATTGATTTATCTTTTAAATGTGTAAACCATATAATTTTATAATTTAGTTATTTCTATTCAGTCTCACCAATTTAACATCTAGGGTATAATGGTCATATTTAAATAGCAATATTTCATGGAACATTTAGGGTCAGAGTTACGTGTTGTATATGATATTAAACATGTTTTCATTTTTCAAAATCATAGTGTGTTACACATAGTCTTTTTAGCATATATAAATACACTTACACTCACATGTAGTCTTTGTGATCATTGTTAATCGCAATTACACTCACGCATAGTTTTTTCAACACAGTTAATCACACTTACACTCATGAACAATCTTTATTAGTAGAGATAACTATAATTATGCCCACATACAATATTTGTGAGCATATATTAAAAAAATTACACCCACACACAATCCTGTGAGCATATATTAATCACAATTAAACCCATGAAAAATTTTATGATCATATCTTAACCATAATTACATCAACTCAAAAAATAATTATCTCATGAGATATCAAACATTACCTAATTAATTTGAGGGAGAAATAGGACCCCACCAGTCATAATAATAATCATCAATAAATATGTGTTCCATGAGAGCATGAAAAAATTCACATTTCAAATATCACTTAGTTAACCTATGGAAAAGAAATGAGTTTCAACAAAATTTCCCCAGAATATTACATAATCTATATAAATATATAAGGTGGATGGTAATATAAGAACATATCCCTAGTGAAGCTTTAAAAACATTTAAGGATGTTAAAATAGAAAAAATCACCTTTATAATAAGAACACTTTGAACTGTAATACATAACAAGGGATCAATAAATAGATTATTTGATACTGAAAGTTCAATTCAAAAAACAAAAAATACTATAAAATAATTTAATGGGTAATTCATGAAAAATATTTTCAAATGAAATAAATCCTTTTGTGATAAATAGAAAAATATAAAAAAAACATTAAAGGATATTTAGAAAACTTTTTTAACATTTTCATAAAATATAAAGTTACAGGTAAAATTTAATTCAATTTTGAAAAAAGTAAAGTGAGAAATTTTGAAAACTTTTACATTTAAAAATAATCCTCAATAAAAGATCCTAGTAAAAGACATAAATTTTATCCAAAGTAATTATGGAGTTGAATAATAAATATACAATCATGGTAGGAAAAGCTTTAATATTTTAAAATACCTTAAATAAAAAATCACATCATAAAAAGGATAAAGAAATTTACTTTTGAAAATTTGTAATGTAAAGTATAAATTTCACATGATAAAATATATATTTGGAAAGGGAAAAAATTGGAAAGAATGAATATGGATATGGAAGAAAAAATAAATTTTCAAGAGGATAATAATTATTCTTAACAACATTATACTTTTATTTGGAATAAATTCATCAAGGAAAAAATATTGAAATAAAAATTTATTTTTACTAATAGAGAAATATAAACTTCTATATTATAAAAAATTAGTGTGAAATAAAATAAACATAGAAGAAAGAAGTTCAAGAATAAATCTTATAACTCAAAGAAATAGAGTAGAGTTAATAAAAACTCTTAAGTCTTTAGTAACTTTTGAATCAAAATACCTTGAAAAAGAGAAATATTGATGGATGTTTAAATCCCATGAATTTCATGAAATGTATGAAAATGGAATCCATATGGGATTATATACATCACATAGAATAAAACATTTTTTAAATATGGAATATATTTAAAAGAATAAAAATGGAGATGATAAACCCTTACTTAACTCTCATATTCTGAAAAATAAATTTAACATCCTTTATAAAAAAAATAACTATTTTAATAAATTATTTTAAAAAAATACTCACATATATAAACTTTTATGCTCTTTAATTATAATTATTCATTATATATTCATTGGTTATTTATCATTTATTTTCATCATCACATGTTGGTAATTTTCAATTGTTTCTCACATGTTTTGTAATGGAGATTCCAAAACCCATTATTTTTTACCAATTTTATCATTCCAAGATTATAAAATATATTTAATTTATTTTTTCTAATGATTAATTCTTATTAATTTTAATTTTATGTAATCTATTTTCATGGTTTTAGAGAACCAGATTAAAGATGATCTTGTCTCAGTTAATTTCTCAATATCAACAAATTACTTTATAAGGATCATAATTTTTTTCATACTTTAATAAATATATTAATGATATATATTACTCCTTAATATCATATATATTCACTAAATTTATGTTATAACTATCCATTTAAGTTGGTGATGAAAACAACACACATTATCAATGAAGGCGTAGTCTGCACGTATGCACGAGTGACGACTTCATATAATGAATATGAGGGAAGGAAGGTAAGTCAAGATTTCATATTTCCATAATCTTAATTATTTAAAAATATAATATTTATTCATCAAATAAATTATTATAACCATCCATATAAGGAGGTGATGAAAAATTAAACATGTCATCCACAGAATCGGTCAACCACATGTACGCATGAGCGATGATTTCATTTTTTGAATCGATTATAGGGGAATAGATAATGGTTTTATCATGAATATAATAAAATTTTATTTTACCAATTATAGTTATTTAATTATTTATAAGGTGTTTTATTTGTGTTAATTTAGTATGATTTGTGCTACATTATTTTACCCATTTTTACCCTTATTAAGATTGATTAAAAATTAATCATGGTAATTATTTTTTCACTAAAGATATAAGATGACCCATATTACCAAATTTAGACATGATGATTCTAAATTTGGAAACCATTTAATATAATTTAATTTCTAAATATTATAAAATTAACTATTAAATTATAACATATGATATATTATAAAAATTGTGTTTATAAAAAAATAACTTTTTGTACATTAAGTGATTTTATTCTTATTTTATATAAATTAATAATTAAATGTGGGTAAATATTTATATTTATGTGTATAAAAATCAATCTAGAGTCATAATTTAAAATAAACGAATTAAATATATTTAGATAAATATTACACAGTTTTTATAAAAACAATTATTTTAAAAACAACTATTTTACTATGGTAGCTAATATTTACTTTGGTAGCTTATTTTTTATGTTAGAAATGAAAATTAACTTCTTAAAAAAATTGGATATGATGATTAAAAATAATAAAACCATTTTATTAATCTCAATTTATAGTTATGAAAAAAAATCAATACAAGGGTGCATAACAAAAAAAATAGTTTTTAGGAAAATATATTTTTTAGTATAAACATGATTTATTAATATTTCATTACAAGTGAAAATATATAGATAAAAATTAAATTATTTTTATATATATTATTAATATATTAAATATTATTAAAAAATGATCAATGGGTTTAAAAATACACAATATATAGAGAAATGGTAATTCTTTTAGAAAAATCCTTTTTAACAATAAATGATTCCATTCCTAATTAATTAAGATTTATTAATTTTTTAATAATAATTATATAAATTTTATAAATTCAATGGTATTAAATTTTTTATTTGAATTTTATAAATACATCAAATCATTCTTTGAAAATAGTAATAATAATAATAATATATAAAACATAAATACATATATATATATATATATATGTGTTAATAATAATAATAAATTTTAATTAAATATTTTCTTTTTTTCATATTTAATTTTCATAATGTATCAATTTTTATCTTTTATTGTAATATTGTATCTCAAAAAAATGCATCGTGGTTTATTTTAGTTCGGTGTGGTGTGTGAAGCAAGATATTTAAAATAGTATTTAATTAAAGGAAAATATAAGTTCAAATCTTGAGGTGTTTCACACAAGGAGTTTGATTATAGACACTAAGAATTTTCTTAAGATAGTTTTAATTTTTGACTAGGTTTATAAGTAGATGGTTTTAACCCATTAATAATTATGGTTGGTGTGACACAAAGTACATTGTCAATGGTGTTGGTTCTATAAAACATTTACTCATGGTTATATATAAAGAAACAATTTTTGTTATTTTCTACTCTTATTAATAGACCAAGAGAACCTAAAGATAAAATTTTTGTTTATATGCAATATTTTATTGATGAGCCATTATATTTTTGGTTAGATGGTGTAATGACTTTTGATTAGGTAGCTAATGAATTATTTAAACTTTGGGTCACTTTATTATGGATAATTAATGAATTCCCAGCATATGCTAACTTGTCAAGTTTGAGTAAAAAAGTATTATTTTCCTACCCTTATTTCAATAAAAGTAAGAAATCAACATGGCTTAATAACTATATAAATTGGGAATTCTTGGTTCCAAGACACTTTCTTCTTCCACTATACAATTTCATAAAATATAGTGTGTTATTAAAAGGGAATATAGAGCATAGCCTTGCATTGTAAATAGAAACCACAGTTATAATTGGAAGAATAACAATATTTTTCAAAATTATTTATTAGAAATATAATATTTTAAGGAAAATTTTAGATATAATGCACATTGAGAAAAATGTACGTGATAAAATATTATACACCATTTTGGGTATTAATGTGGCCCTAATTTAATACATGTATCCATATCTATTTTGGTAATTTAACTGGGTTTTTTTCAAAATGATCTTTTAATGTAGAGTTATTGAATTTTCATCATTTTGATTTGAAATTTCAATTCATTGAACATTTAAGTAAAAAAAATTCATGAAAAAATGGTTTAATGTTCTCTCTTTTTATTTTCTCTTCTCAAAAACTAATTTCATGGATTTGGAATTATTTTTCCATGTTTTATATTTTAATTTTTAATATTAATTATTGAGAAAATTATTAATTCTACTTTTATAAAATTTGGAATTAATTATATTATTTTTAAGTTTATTATAAATTTTGAATTGATTAATATCATTTTGGGCTAATTCTAGCATGATTGTACTTGTGAAAGGGTCATTTAATGACTTATGTAAAGGTAGATGGTAGCCTATATAAGGGGAAATCCATGGTTCTAATATCTATGTAAAGTTAGCCCATGAGTTATACAACCTATGTAAAGGTACATATAATTTTTTGTGATATACATACAGTTCAATGGAATGGATTCTTAAATCTACCCATGTCACTGAATGGTTGTGTAAAGTTCAGTGGAGAGCCCATTTTAGGGTTGTAATGTGTTAAAAGGGAGTTGTGTAAAGGTCAATAAGGGTCATGTAAAGGTGATATCATGCCCCATCATCCAACATCAAGGACATCAGCACAAGGTCGATTTTGTATGAAGCTCGGCTGAATCTTGCATCAAGGTACCATTGTATTTACAAATGTTTCACCAAGAAAATATCGATCTATATAAAGGTAATCTAGAGTGAAAAAATAGAGTAGGGTAAGGGTCAGATTCAACTCATGAAATTGTAACCCTAAAATTCATGAGATATATAAGGTTCACCAGCTGCACTACAGAAAGGAAACACCAAGTTTCAAGAGAGATATGGAAGGGTAATAGAAAACCTATTGAAAGGTTAGGAGTTTAATTCACATGAGGAGAAATAAATTATAAAATATAGAATCAAACAAACAAATAATCATATCATGATGATGCTAAATTCTAAAATCTTATAGAATATATAATCAAGTGAATTTTATGAAGATTTAATCAATATAAAAATGCAACCAAACTTACGTTGATTGGAGATAAAGAATGGCTAATGTGGGGAGGATATTCTACTAAAGGGGTTTATCTAGAGTCACTATGAGGAAGATGATCTATAGTAAACCATGCCATGTAGAGGATAATGAGAAGAGATCAATGTTATTGTATACAAGATCTGATATTGGGAGTTGGAATGGTAGTAAATAGAGGATATATCCACTAATCTAGATACTAGAGGGATCACATGAGGGGTCACACAAAAGAGAGGGGATTGATAATAGGAAATAAGTAGTGATCAAGGTAGGAGTTCCAGTAGAACTTGTGTTGAAGAGGAGATCATGCTTGATATAGGAGAATTATCCTATCTTTCTCTACTTTCCTTTGTTAATTTATGCTTCTGAGATGTTTTCAATGTGCTTTGTTATTTTTCTGAGATGTGTAAGTAAACATTTTAAGGGAGTTGGATTAGAATAAATTTAAATATTTTAACTATTATTACTTCAATTTAAATCATAGAAGTCTATTTTTTTACCCAGATCATTTCATTACTTTATTTTTCTTTCCACTCTAATGAAGTTTTTACATATGAAGTTAGAGTTAGATTTAATTTGGAAATTTAAAATCAATTTAAACCTCACTAAAATTAAAAAATTATGTGAGGTTACAATTTAATTTCATAGTGTTTAATATTCACATTTTTTTCATCTTATATTATTCATGAGAATAATTCATACCCTAATTCATATTCTGACCGGTGAAGAGTAAGAGGTCTCCTAACATGGTTACTTCAAATGAAGTAACTCAATTGGAAAAGGTTAAAGTTCTATTTTATACATGAAGAACCATCCATTTATTGAGTTATTTTAGTCATACACTAGTATAAATATTGGCATCAAAGTTGTATTAGTGATGTTAATTTCCTATAAATTGATGCTAAAAGTTATGAGGGTCTAATTTAGGAACAGTTGATAAAAAACCAATTTAGAAAGCCTTTTTAAGGTCATCTATTCTTAAAACCATTTATAAAAATTTTAAAAAATATTTTCCATGTTGATTTTTTATAAAAACCAGTTCCAAAACATATTTATAGATGGTTTTTAGCATCGGTTTTTAAAGAAACTGATGCTAAAAAATGTTTGAAAATAGTTTTTGGCATCAGTATTCTTAAAAATCGAAGCCAAAACATATTAAAAAACGATTTTAACATCATTTTTGTAAAAACATAATTTAAAAACACTTAAAAAACATTCTCACCTTGAAACTCAAAACCCTCATTACATTTTTTTGACTCTCCCATTTTTCTCTCAACCTACAATGCCTCCAACGGTCACCCAATGATCTTCTACAGCTATTATAGTAAAGTTTCTTCAATTTTAATCTTATTTTTAGGAGTATTAACCATAAATATTTCATCCATTTTCCTTTTTTAATGATACGTGATAATTTTTGTTCCCCAAAAACCATATTCTAATCAAACAACACTGCAGTTTGAGTTTTTTTGTTTTTTTTCTTATACATTTTTTTGTAATAATTTTTCTTAATTATTATAGTGTTCACCCTTCCAATGATTTAAATGAAGTGAACATATATTCTGGATCAATTTTTCATTTCCCATCTCTAAATTTTGTAAGCTTTTAAAAAAATTGAAGATAAATTCTTCATCTTTTAGTTATAAATTTGATTTATCCCTTTATGTGTTATGACTTTATTACATATTCACTCCACACAATCTATATGTTTGGGGTAGGTAATGACCACCCAAGGAGATTTTATATTTTATAAACCTTTAAATTCAGAAGGATGGAAATAAGGTATAGACTTCCTATTTTATACTATTAACTGAATTACAACATTTCCATCACAAAAACTACAATATAATTATGTCTTTATTACCTAGAAAATATAACATCCATAATGGTTATTACTAGGTTTTATTAATAAAATTTCCTTTCAGATTAGTTTTATGGTGTGGTGGAAAAATAATTATTGCACAATCATTCCATGTTTCTCTCAATATTTAGAGCCATTCTCTATTTATCCATTCAATACCTTTACTAATAAATTCTAAACACCGAAATGACCTTTAACGCAATAAAAATTATATAATTCATAATATTTTTAATATGATTAATATATTGTTAATTAGTTATAAAAACATTTAATATTGAAACAAAAACCAATTCAATAATTATATCAACATCAACTCACTGTAATAAATAATACCCCTTGTAATATTAAAAAACCAATAAATGGGGTACCTACACTTTCAATCATCTTCATGTTCTAAAAAGTGTCACCATTTTTTGTTGAAATCGATAAGAAATAACTCATAACATTATTACTTAATAATCATCAAAAAAATTAAGATATTTTGAGTAGATATAGGGTTTTAAATAAGAATAATGATTAAAAATATCAATGTTATCCCTAATAATAATTGGAATACAATTATAAAAAACACTTTTCAAAACTCCTTACACCAAAATTTTTATTATGGAAAAACAAAATAAAAAGATCAGAATAGTTCACATATTACCCAACACAGTCAGGAATATACACATAAGAATTTCCATCATTTCTCATTTTAGAATTCACCATAAATTTATTCTCCTATAAATGGGAAAATATATTATCTGATTTTATTATCTCAACTCTATCACTGATAAAAAAACAAATGAAAAAATTAGAGACAAATCAATATATCATATCCTTCAGAATAATGTGTTTGAACTCTGATCACAAACCTCACCAGTGGAAATTAATATTTGGTCAATATTTTATTGATGAAATATTCAAAACAATAATTTATTAGAATGAACATTATTAACCATTTACATTATCAATGAAAATCAATATTTTAATTTATTTTTAACATTATTTATTCTAAGTTAAATAAATAGAAATATTGATCACTATCTTGAAGGATCTTGGTAGAATGAAAGCGGTGTCGGTAGATGGTTGTTTAAAATAATCTATCTAAACTCGAAAAAAGTATCTCTATTCCTTTATGAGGATCATAAATCATAGTTTATAATTAATCATTTAAATAAAATAAATACCTAGAGTAATTTATTTTTTATTATATTTCTAATAATCAATGATATTTTCAACCTGATAACTAATATTTTTTATTATATGTTTTTAGGTTTAAAATTTATCTGATTTTTATATATTTTAAAATGTCTATATTTTTTAATTTTTTCACCTTTTATATTGTTATTTTAGGTATTTAATAGATCATATTTGGATAATTTATGATGAACCACTAATGAATATAAAAAATTATTGGATGATTTCTTAAAATTTTCTAAATTAAATCTTTAAAACAAAGATTTGATTTTATGTCCGTGCATGATGTGTTTGAATGTTAGAAAGTTAAATTTTAGTGAAATCATGGATTATCTCATTTATTATAGGTTTAGTCAAAATTATACACATTCGATCTAGAATGGTGAATGGATGAAAAATTTAATATCTAATGTTGAAGAAAATATTCAGAATGAGACATATGATCATATTTAAGAATTAATTCACGATGTTGGCATTGAAACCGTGAAAAAAAAAATTGAATGATTATGTGGGGATTCAGAGAAACCATTATTTTTAGGTTTCACTAAATATACAATGTTACCAGAAGTTATTAAATTATCTAACTTGAGAAAAAGAATTGTATGGAGTGATAAAAGTTTCAATTAGTTTATTTCTCTTTTAAAAGAGCTACTTCCAAAAGGAAATGGGCCTCCATATTCCAATTATGAGGCAAATAAAATATTGTTCCCAATAAAATTGGGGTATAAAAAGATACATTATTTCCCCAATTATTGTTAATTATATAGGAAAGAATATGAATGTTTATCAAAATTTCATAAATGTGGGATACCACACCATAAGCTTGATGGAAAATTCAACTCTGATTCATTCTTAGGTACTGAAAACAGTCCTCCTTCTAAATCAATTTGGAACCTTATAATAACTCATTCCAATAATTCCTTCTAATAATTCCAACAATTATACTCTAATTATTTCTCAAATATTGAAATCAAACCTCCTTCTAAATAAATTTGGTACCTTCCAATAATTCTTTATTTGAAGCGTCTATTTTCAGATTTTATCGATGGACAAAGGTTAATATGGAATACAGACAAGCACATATCTAATAGTATCATATGTCATACTACTAATTCACCATATTGGAATAGATTTGATAAAAAATTGATTTTGGAAGTGAAGTTATAAATCTCTTAATGTGACTATGCACTAATGGAAAGAATCCATATCTAGTCCTAAGTAGCCAACATAGTCCAGGTCCTATTTTTTGGTAGTTTACAACTTGTCCCCACAAATATTTATGATGAAAATATATTAGATGATGATATTGGTGATTTCTGGACCAAAACATTTAAAAATGATATTAATGTGTATCTTTCACCATTTATTGATGATTTGAAGCTTATACGGGAGAAAGGTGTTATAGTTTTCTATGCATACAAGAAAGAGTATATTATTTTTTGGGGTATGATAATGTTACCTATAAAAAAATTTATTGCATATGGTAACTTATCTGGATATAGTGTTAAGGGACATAAGGCATGCCCAATTTGTGAAGAAGAGACTTCATATTATTAATTATAGAATATAATAAAGATAGTTCAAATGGGACATTGAATATTTTTTTATATTGATCATACTTATCATAGATTAAAAAAATAATTATTTACATGAATTTAATATTCAATTGAAGCATATTATGATAGAGTAAAAAATATTTACTTCACATTAGGAAAGAAATGAATTTTTTTTCATCAAAAAATATCTAAAAGAAACAAACTACCTTTTATAAACTACATTATTGGATATTTTTATAGATAATAAATAACATTGAAATTATGAACATTGAAAAAAACATATGTGATAGTTTGGTTTGGAATTTTTTAGACATAAAATGAAACAAAAAAGATAGAATTCATACTAGATTGGACTTCATATTAATGGTAATATGTTTGGAGTTAGCTCCCACTATGAAATGAATAGAGAATATTTAACTTTGGATTATCACGCATTAATAAAGAGTGATAAGATAAATCTTTTTCAATGTCTACAATGTATTAAACTGGCCAGTGGATATTATTCAAATGTGAATAATTTTTTGTCATTGAAGTATTGTAAATTAATAGTTATGAAATATACTTACTGTCATGTATTGATGCAATAAATTCTACTAGTCAAATTTCATGGTATATTGTTGACACCTATCAGAATGGTTATCATCAGGTTATGAAATTTTTTCAAAACCATTTGTAGAAAATTAATTGATACAAATTTTTTAGATGTGTTGGAGAATGAATCTTCTCATATACTTTTTCAACTGTAAATGTATTTCCCACCAACATTTTTTGATATAATGGTTCATTTGGTTATTCATCTAGTGTATAAGATAAGAATATGTGGGCCTATTTATTTATGTTGGTTGTATCCTTTTGAAAGATATATGAAAAATTTTAAGAGATATATTAAAAATCCTCATCAATTAGAGGCCTATATTATTCAAATATATGAATTAGAAGAGGTGATTGAGTTATGTACTAGTTATTTGTATTAATTAGATCATATTGGCCTTTCTATATCTCAAAAAATGACTTTTTATAGTGAAGGTAGAGGGATTCTAGGATTAAAGGTAAAGATCATTCCACATGATGAATTTATGCAGGTACATTTAAATATTTAGAACAAAAAAATTAGGTTCAACCATATATATGATTACATATTACTAAGTTAAAGGTATGATATAAGAAAAGAAATGAAATTTGGTTGATTGTTGATCATAAAAAAGACATTTCTTAATGGTTTAAAGATAAATTCATCATAGATATATCTGCATTAGAAATATTGAAATGATTGGTAAGGGGACCATCTCTTAATATGATCACATGGTCTGGTTTTGATATTAATAGGTACACATTTTACACAAAAAAGGATAATAAAAGTACCATTCGAAATAGTAGGGTAATGGTCATCACTAAATCGATTCATTTTTTGAGTACAAAAGATAAAAATACAATTTATGCATCAACGTCGTATTTTTGAGTTCTTGAAGATATTTGGGAAATTGATTATACTAAATTTCAAGTCACGGTGTTTAAGTGTAACTAGATTGATAATAATAGTGGAGTGAAACATGATGATTATGGGTTTAAACTAGTTAGTTTTGAAATATTTATTTGAAAAAAGGAAATATTTATCATGGTGACACATGAAAATAAAATATTTTATTCCATTGATACATCGAATGATCATTGGTCGGTCATTTTGAAAGTGAAAAGAATTAATTTGGGCGATGAGGACGATGATGATGTTATACATTTATATGATGAATTTTCCTATAATATGTGCTTTTGGGATGATAAAAATGACTATAATGAATACATAGTCCATGACATAAAAAAATTATTATGATGAATAGATATGGGAAAACACTAAATCACTCTCTTAATTATTCTAGTAAATTTTTATATTATATTTCTTTTTTGAAATTTTCATGTGTAAAATCTATTTTTTGTTAATTATTATATGTTTATTTATATATATTTGACTATTTATATTCTTTTTGTCTTAAATTTTACACTCAATAATTATGGATAAATATTTTTTGATTGGAAAACCTTATGCACATCATTATGTCTTGGATAAATTAATGCATATAAAAAAACGTTTTTTAAATGTGATATTTATATTTATAAATGTTTCTATGATTTTAGATGTTAGGTTTATATACAATATTTTAACTTGCATATTTTTTGGTTAAAAAATGAAATCATTATTTATTTATAAAACATATACATGTGTAAAACTATTTTTTTACTTACATATTTTTATAATTATTATTTTTAAATATTAACTTCCCTAATAATATGAATGTAAACAAAATTTCATTACACTTTCATATTTCAATGATAGAAACAGAATAAGATTAATAATTATCTAGGTATATATCTTTTTCATATTAATAAATATTTAGAAATATAATTATTTAATTAAATAAAACATTTAATTTACAAAAAAATATTACAGGGCTACTAATGAACCTTCTGTTGATGTGCCTCCTACGAAGTCTTCTCCTCCTTCTATAGAGAAATCAATTTCCAGAGTTGGTAAAATTGGGATTAAATGTTTACCAAAAATTTAACTTACCCATAGATATGAGAGAATACAAATAAATTTTTATAATGATAATAACTCAACTAGCCCAAATTTAATGTATTTTACTAGTTATATATTCATGCAAAACCATTGCGGGATTATCATTTTATATCTTGATTGGAAGTATGTCGACAAGATAAAGAAATAGCATTTGTGGGAGTCCATAATGGTAAAATATCCTAATTTAATTACTTTTATCTCTTTTTTTGGAATATTTTATATTTTAAAAGAATAATATTTAATTTATTCATTTACAGATGACATTAAATTTTGATGAAATGAAAGAAACTAAGAAAATATTTCTACCTTTATATTTGGTTCAATGGAGCAATTTAAAAACAAAATAGACAAAAAATTATGACGTTAGGATGTTACAGAATGAAAACTCATGCCACAAGTATGGGTTTTTATATGTAAGTACATGGAAGAAATTTTTCACTAATTGATATGGTGAAGAATTTATGGAATAATAATATTTTATATTGTAAGATTTATCATTTATTACCTGATTGATTATCAGTTTATTTTTATGTAATAGGCCTCTCAGAGATCTCATCAAGAGATCCAGTTTCAAAATGTATACCCTCATACTTTATCACATGGGGGTATCATTTATTGGAGGAGAAAATGATTATAGAAAATTTTAAGGCATTAATATATCAATCTACTAGTTGTTCAAAAGAAGTCCATATTGGTCCTCCATATCTCCCCACCCTCCATGAAAAATAGAAAAGTGAGAGAAGAAAAAAATGAAAATTATCTTACAAATAAATATGAATAACAATCTCAAAAAATTGTATGAAATTAATTTTTATCTTCAATTAATGTATTTTTTAAATTAGAAACACTAATATACCATTTTAATTTTTCATTTGAGGATGATCCTTAGGAGAAAGTGACACATGATACTTTTATCCCTAAGGGTAGGATTAACATTCTCACTGCAACTTTAGAAAAGACGTTACACCCTATCCATGTAAGAGGATATGAGATGGGTGTTAGTGTTAGGAGATTTTTTGGTCATCAAAGTAAGAAATCAATATACCCATAAACAGATTCCTTAAAGTATAATATAAAAGATATGAAACAGTCCATAGATGATAAAATTCAATCAGATATGCATGATATGTTTGATCAATTGATGAGACAATCACATCCTGTACAGCCTACCTAGTCTTCCCTACCTAACCAGCATACCCTTCCTACCTAGTCGACCTACTGGCCAAACCTGCCTACTTGGATCCTCCACCTCATCATTCAGACCTGGCCATATACTATGAGTTGTATGGTGGAGATCCCCATGTAACTATTGTAATATACGGAGGATTGTATATTTTTGGGTATTTTGTACATCACCAACCTATGTAATTGGGTCAGGTAAGAATATTAGTACATATTATTGTTGATCCAACTAGTCTACTACCATTTCCTACTAAAGAGGTTACTGGATTTAGAGATTGTATGGATCATTTTTTTACTTTGGTTGGTTAACCTTCTTTATTATCTGAATTATGAGGTATGAATTTTTTTAAATATTATTTACATTTTATTAAAAATTATTTATAATTTTTTATAACATTTAATTTATATAATAATATTTAAAATCAAAATAATTAGTACAAAAGAAACAAAAATTTCAAGAACCAACCACTTCAGATACATATAAGATTTATGATAGGATAAAAAGATTTTGATGGGTTTCTTCAACCTTAATATTTATGAGTTTCAGATGACATCTAATATATGTGAAAGAAAATATCCTTTAAAAATATTCAAAAAATATATCATGGATCTGGTTAATTTTGATGAGAATAACGTGCCTATGTTGTATTTTTTTCCATGTAAGTAAATTAATGTTTTTTCTTTTCTATCTTTAAATAAATATAATTTCAAGTGACTAGCTATATTAGTTTTTAAAATAGGTATCGACACAAGATTCTTATTTAAAATGGTATAACTGGTGTTTATAGTCTTATCAGTCCAGAATTCATTTCAATGGTTATGCAATATCTGAAAACTCCTACTAGAGTTGCATATATATTTAAGAGATTACAAAATACAAAGATTGGGTATTGGTTTTTTCCATTCCTTAATGGGTAATAACAATAATATAATTATAAATTAATATTCATTATAATGTCATTAATTGTGATCTTTTTATATTGTATAGATTATTGGATTCTTGGAATATTCAACCTAACTGAATGCATATTATATTGGATTTTCTCTTTATTAGGTGGTGCTCATAAAAAAATTAACAGCTTGTTAGAAAAGTAAGCTTTATTATTTTTTTATAAGTTCATAATTTTTAATTTTTATTATTTATACATGTTTTTTTAGTTGATATATATTAAAATATAGTTCATAGAAAAAGTTTAACAAAGATAACTTGTTGAAAAATAATCCAAAAAAATTTAAAACATTGATTTAATGGTTTAAATATTTTATGTTAGATAATATTTGGTTTTAATATATATGTATATGTTGGTTTTTATTTTAAATTTAATATTTTATAACTATAGTGTCATCGTTAAAAAGGAAGGGTGGAATGTGGTTATTATGTTTTAAGATTCATGTATGAGATAATCAAAACTGCATCAATGACTTAATTTGGTAATGTTAATATTATTTATTTTATTATTTATATCAAAATATTCTATTTTTTAATCTTATAACATTCATTTTTATTGTATTTATTCAATGATACTGAGTCATATATGAATGACTAACTTACCCATCTTCACAATTTGTTTTCAAAACTATTTATTAAGTATTATTGTGATTTAAATTATAGATATGTCTCTTTTAATTAAAGTTAAACAACTGGGTATTTATACAATCATTTTATGATTTATGTTGGTATATTCTATTTATTTTTACATGGTTTTTATCTATTAAATAAAGGGTAATGGATTTATAAAAAAAATATCCACACTAGATGCCTCTAAATTGTCAGGTATTTCTCTTTTAGTTAAAGTTTAAAAATGAGTAATTATAAAATCATTTTTTTCTTAAATTTTTTTATAGGTTTCATTTGTTTCAAGATTATATCTTTTTATTAAAGTTAATGAAATAATTATTTATAAAAATTGTTTTTTTTCTTTTAGTCGGTACATTATGTTTGATTTTATAGGGTTTTTCTTTTCCTTAGGTTAGTATATCAGACAATGTACATAAATATTTTAGAAAATTGTAAAACAAGTATGTTTTATTCTTTTTTATAAGTTTTTTATTATTAATTATTATTATTTATACATGTTTTTAAAATTTATATATTAAAATACATTTATTTTTTTATAATATTTTTATTTGAGATAACCACAACTAAGATGATCACTGAATTTTATAAGGGTTAGTTATATAAATTATTTTAGGTTTTATATCATAATATTCAATTTTTTTAATCTTATAACATTCATTGTTATTGTATATTTTCAATGAGGTCAACTCGTATACAAATGAGTAACCTATCCATCATTAAATTTCATTTGTAAGCAATTTTTTTAGGATGATTAAAATTTAAATTATTAGGCTTGTATATTTTATTTGAAGTTTAAAAAATTAGTAACTAGATAATAATTTTTTCTTAAAGTTGGTATATTTTATTTGTTTTTACAGGTTTCTTGTTTTCAAACTATTTCTTTAAATTGGTAAAATTTTAAATTATCAGGTACATATCTTTTAATTTAAGTTTAAAAAATGAGTAATTATAAAATTGTTTTTGGGTTAAAGTTTGTATATTTTGTTCCTTTTTACAGTTTTCAATTGTTACAGGTATGTATCTTTTAAATAAATTCAATTAAATGAGTATTTATTTTTATATTTCTCAACTTTTATTTGGTATATTTTGTTTGATTTTATAGGTTAGTTATTTGCATTAAGTTAGTATATTAGGAAGAGTACATAAATCATTAGAAAATGGTTAAAGAATTAATTTTTATTCTTTTTTATAAGTTCTTTATTCTTAATTAATATTGTTTATACATTTTTTGATAATTGGTATATTAAAATATAGTCCATGGAAAATGTTTAACAATGATCAATTATTGATACCAAAGATAAATAAATTCATCTACATGAAATTATTAGTAAATATATTTTATAATATATAATATATGTTCTGTATTATATATATATATATATATATTTTTGTTGGTTTATATTTTCCTGTTATTTTTTAATATTAGAGTTTCTATGTTTTAATTAATTATTTAATGGGCCAAAATTGTAAAATTATATTCATCTTTTTCTTGCTAAAATTTATGAATTTCAAGATAAATAACTTAAAATTTTCTGAGGTATTACATTTTATAAATAAATTTACCAATTATTCATATTATAGTATCTAAATAGACTTGATTTTATAATAAATTATAAAATATTTTTCATAACATATAGTCATGTTTGGTTATTTTCAAATTGGTTCTATTAAATATAAATAGTTTTTTCATTTATTCTTTCTAAAACCCACTGGAATGGAAGTATTTCAATAAATATCATGTTGGTTTATTTACTTTTAAATATTAAGAAGTTTTTTTATGGTTTTTGATTTGTTTTTATAATGTTTATGTTTAATACTACATTTTCTAAATAAAAAGTGTTCAAAAATTGATTCTTTCTTATAACATATGTTTATGTTTAATAGTACATTTTCCAATATTCCATATTTTAATACATAGAAAACATATTTATTTGGATTTTGATGTGTTTATTTTATGTAAATTATGAATTAGAAGCTGATTTCTATAAAAAAATGTGTTTGCATTGTTTCATAAATAGAATAAAATTTTAGTGTTTTTAATGTAATGATCAATATTTTATTGTAATAGAAGTAAATATGACATACTTTTCCATATTATGAAAGAAACTCAAATGATTATGTTTCTAAATAGTGTTATCTATTTTGTTTATTTTAACCTACCAATAATGTTCAATGTTCAGTGAGTTTATTAGTAATGAAATTAAACAATTTAATTCATTATAATCTACTATATAGAATATCCTAATTTATTATTATACTTTTTTAATAGAAGGTTTAATTTTGATGAAACTAAATTTACCAAGAAGTAAAAGTGAAGTTATAATTCATAATAATAAAATAAGAAGTCCTTAATTTGGATAAATTTTCTATAGTGGTTATAGTTTTCATTGTTTGGTGATATCTATAATATAATGTTTTCGTTTGTTCTCTCAATTCATAGTTAATATTTTTCATTCTTCAAAGATTTTAATTTGGCAAATGGGTCTGAAGTTTTAATTATGTATTCCCTAAAAATTTTCTTAGGGAGGCATGCCATGGATTTTTTGTTATCTCATTCAATGAACACTGCTATAGGGCCTAAAGAAGACTAGAAGATCACAACCAGTCTCCATAATATGGTCGATAGCTTCTAATATGATTGTAGGAAACTCTTGGGATTGAAGTACAAAAGAGTTTTTGAGTCCTCATATAGGTGAGGGAAATTTATCTTAGAGAATATGACAAATGTTTTATAAAACTGGTAGTTAGTTTTATTTCCACTATTGTATCTGATTTTTACAAGTTTTTAGATTTATGGTCAAGAAATTCTTATTGTTTTTTTAAATATTCAACTTTCTAAATTACTTTTTTATAAATAGATGTGGAAAAATCAACTTCGGTTCTTTATAAATAAACGATGTTGAAATTTTATCTAGAAAAAACGTTCAAAGTTAGTTTTTCTTAAAACCAAACATTGAAATGGCCTTTTGATGCCAGTTCTGTTAAAAATTAATATAGTAATTTATCCTACTAGAAAATACTTTCCAAGTCTATTTTTAGGAAAATACGATGTTGAAATAGTCTTTCAATATCTATTTTTAAAAAAATAAATGTTGAAATGGTATTTCTATGTTGTTTCTATTATAAACCAGTGTGGAAAGTCATCCAGTTGGACTTTCAATCTCAGTTTTATTAATAACTTATGTGGAAAGTATTGTAGTTGTAATTTTAATATCGGTTCTTTTTGGAACTTATGTGTAAAGTCTTCCCATTTTCAAAATAAAATAACTTTTGACATCATTTTTATAAAAAAATGATGTTGAAATATATATTTTATAGTTCTCATGTCGGTTTTAGAGTAAAAAAACATGGAAATATATTTTTAATGTCATATTTTAATATAAACTGATGTTGAAAGTCCTCTTATGTTCAATTTTTGTAATTTTTTATAAATCGGTTTTATGAAAACCGACATCGAAACTATAGTTTATAAGACATTAAAAACAATAAAAACTCGATGTGGAAATATCCTTTTCTAATAGTGATATTTTGTTTTAGAACCTTTCACTATAAACGGTTTATCAATAAGTGATAACTATGTGTTTTAACACATTTTTTACATAGCTTTTATAACTTAGTTGTTTAATTTTGATACAAGAGAATATATACTTTAATCAGTTTAGTTCAATAAATTTTACCCTAAATTAATTCTTATTTAACATCATTTACCTCTACTACTATTTTCTCACTATTCTTTTTCACCTTCAACACTTTACCTTCATGTTCTTCCCTTTATTTTCACCTTCATCTACACTTTTATTCTATTTTGTATTGTTTTTTCTATTTTTTATGTTTTATTTCATTTCATACCACTATTTTCTTACCTTGGGTTCGACCCTACTCATCACTAACTAGTCAAGTACATATTATAAATTGTAAATCTGATATTATTCAATGATATTTTTATCAAATTATTCACATCATATATAGGGATTACATGTGTGATCAACTAAAAATAAATAATAATAAAAAGACATTCAATATGTTTGTAAAAAGAAAATCTGTTTAAAAAATAAATTTTACACATCTTGAAGTTTTCTTATTCTCATAAATGAATACTTATTTTGAACTGTTGAACTTATTTTTACATGCACAGTAGGAAATATTCTCAATCTAAACTAAATTACATAATTCTTAAAATTGAATAACTTACCTAAGAAATAAAAATAAAACTAAAATAGATAATCTAGAAATTTTGAGTGCTAAAAAATGAATTAAAACCAAAATTTTATTCCATATCAACCTAGAAATAAGAATACTAAGAGGCCCAGTCTTAAGTATTTCCAATATCCCATATTTTCTATTAACCCATAATATATATGGTCTTTCCCTAGTTCTATGAACTACATGATGAAACGGTTGAACCTCTATATGTTACCCTCTACTATTGGTCATCCCAGTTAAGATTATCTTTATTTTATTAAATGATTTTATTGTATAGTTCAATTATTACCTATAAATGGGTTGAGTGAGGAGGTGTGAAGTTTGGTACTTTTTCCATTCTATGTGAATGGTATGGATAAAATTTGGTTCCATAACATAGATGAATAAATTTTTGATACTTGGAACCAAGTTTTAAATGCCTTTTCATGAAGTTTTATTCTAGGAATTTATATACTAAAATGAGGCACAAAATGATGAGATTTATCTAGGGTGATATAGATATTTTTCATAGAACATGGGACCGATTTAGAGGTAATCATAGAAAATGTACCATCCATTATTTTTCTTTCCACCTTTTAATGGAAACATTTTCTAATGGTCTTACCCCATACCAATAAAATATAGTTTTCCATCCTCATTTAGTGATTTATTTGATTTGAAAATTTAAGAGCTTATAAAAATATTTGATAAACATTACAAAAATTATAAATATAAATGTTTTAGGAAAATAACTACTCATGGAGGTGATCCAACATCTTAGGTTGCTAGAATTTTTAATTCTTGATAGAAAAGTTCTGTTAGGAATAAATATAATCATTTTGGGATATATGAGAATACTATAAGTTTCTACCCTAATTTTGATCTACCCATTCATCAGGATGATAGTTCCCAATTTTTGAACTTTAGGGATAAAAACCAAGGTAAAATAATCTATTTCCTAGTAGCATTAACCTGTATTAAATGAATAATATGAATCTATCCTGGATAGATCACAGATTTCTTAAACAATTTATTTCCCCTAGATATCCATCAAAACCATGACTGCCTTTTAAAAATCAGTTTAGGGATAAACCATTCAATTACCAAGGTAATATATTAGGTATGATTAATCACATGTTAGGAAAAATAAATTCTTAATAATCAAGAATTCATTCTTCCATGGACTCTCTTACGGCTACAAATAAAACTAAAATGAACTCTCATTTATCCACCCATGAATCTAATTTAAATAAACTACAAAACCCAAATGATTCAAATGTAAGATAATTAGGTGGAAGACAAAAGGATAAGCATATTAACATAACTAAGATAAACCCAAGATAAAATGTAATGTTTTTTACCACCAAATCATGTCTAAAAACAAAATAATATGTTTGGGTGTATCCTAGAGATAATGAGATGGAAATTTTAACTAATTTTAAACAACAAAATTTAGAAAACACAAAATCTAGAAAAATAGATATAAAGGTCCAAAATAAAATAATTAATGAATCTTTACATAAAATAGATAGAGGTAAAAGGAAAATGAATTTGTAATTGATCAAGGAAGGTAAGAATAAAGTTGGGTTTGAGGAGAAGGAGAAAACTCATCATATTTAAATTCATTATTCCCCCTCCATTTCCTTTCCCCAGAGAATCAAACTAAATAATGATGATATTGAATACATAAAATTCTTTGAAAATTTTAAAATTTTAGACTTGACTGTGAAATTTTCTAAAGATTTAAACAATATTCCATAATATGTAAAATTTATAAAGAAGGTTTTTGGATAAGAAAAGAAATTGGGAAGAATATTCCTCCATAAACCTAATTAAGGGTTGTAGTCCAATCCTATTAAATAAGTTACCTCCTAAATTGAAATAACCTTAAATATTTGTTATTACTTATATAATAAGTTAAATTGAGTATCTAAATTTAATTTGTGACTTAGGATCTAGTATCAACCTGATTACTTACTCCTTATTTAAAAATCTAGGTCTAGGTGAGTTGAAATCAACATCTTTTTCTCTTTTTTTGTTGATAGATCAATTACTCATCCCATTGAAAGGGTACATGGAATATTAGTCAAGATAGGGAATCCTAAATAGCCTACTAGTTTCCTTGTTCTATAAATTGAGTATAACAAAAAGGTTCTCATCATTATAGGAAGGTTATCACTAGCTACAAATGTGGTTGTTATAAATGTATCAAAGGGTAAACTATCCCTTAAAGCTGGTGATGATCAAGAAGAGTTTCATGTTTTCAAGGATTATGATCTATATATTAGATTCATGTTGGTTGATGTTGTTTAAAATGTGTTTAGGTTTGAATAAGGAATTATAATCTTGGTCCTAATGATGAAATAATTCAGAATACAGTTAATAAACACTTTAAAGTCAATTATATTGAAACTGAATCCACACAAGAACTTCAAAGACTGGGGAAACTTGAGATATATATTAAGGAATTAATTTTTAAGGACCATGAATTGGTATATATTAAACAAATCTATTATTTTATAATTATTCTAATGTTTTAGTTCAATACTCACACCCACTTCCTTGAGAGAGAATCTCTTCCCTTGTACCCTACCTTAATTCAATAACCTGTACTACTCATACTAATATCTAAATGACTTTTTCATTAAGATTTTTAGTTTAATATGAGTGTTTTAAGGTCAAGTTTAAGTATAAGGTTTATTTTTTCCCACTATAAGTTGAATATAAGTTTCCCCAACATTGTGAGGCTATTATGGGTGAGAATCTTGATATACTTTTAGAGAAAGATAATTGGTTTTTTCATACTAATTTGAGTTTTCTTATAATGAATTTTCAATCTCTAAGGTTAATAAATTATTAGAAGATATTGAGGATTCTTATTCTACTAATAATAATAAAGAAAATTTTAATAGTAACTCCTTAGGGGATGGTAAATAGGTTGAGGTAATTCAGTCACATTTTTAGGAGTTGTTGGATACCTTAAGTGAAGGGGTAAACTATGAGATTATATTCATCCTATATGATGACTTTTCAAGCTTCATTTCAACCATATTTCTTTCTATTTTTGAAATTATATGCATATATTTTTTTTATGACAAAAATATTCATCCTAAGTCCCTGGAGGTTTTCTAGGAGACTCTAGTTAATTCTAAAGTTCTATAAATTTTGTGAAAATGTGATCAAAATACCACCAAAAATAGTAAAGTCGCATTCATTAATAAATCATACCCACTGAGTGATCATGGTATTATTTTAGGGGGAAATTATTACTAGACTCTAAAATCGGTGTTGTAGAAGTGGAAACCTATGGTTTTGTAAATTTTTTTTTTCTTTATAAATAAAAAATATTACACACTTATCTTTTACAGCCCCTCATTTTTTACAAAACTGTCTTCTTGACTAGGAGTTTCATTAAAAATCATATCCCACTAATTGGTCTCATCTTGTTGATTTCTAAAGATTTGTTCTAATTTTTATTTGTTTTACTCTTGTAAGAACCTCAATTAAGACACCAATTAGAGCTTAAAATTTCTTAAATAAGATTTAATTTTTGGTTGAGTATTAAGGAAAAAAACCAATTATCTGAGTAGTACTCTTCTTTACTCTATCTTGACATTTTATTTATTAATTTTTATTTCATTAATCCCTAGTCTTTTTTCTGATACATTTCTTATGTAAAATATTTATTTCAATAGAGATTAATTATGGGTGCATTTAATGTTGAAATTGATTACATTATATTTTTATTTGAATGTGTGATTGTTCTTCTTACCTTAATCTAAGTTATTGAAAATCATTTTGAATAAATTTTAAACCTTATCTTGACAACCTTGTACTTATTAGAATTTTTGTTACTATATAGAAGTGCTACTACATGAGCTCTAAATCCTGTTTACATGCTAACTTTAAGACATGTTTGTAAAATTAGTTTATTATATCCATAAGACAAATGTATGTACATTATGAATACTAATTTAAGTTGTTTCAACATTTTTTTTAATTTCTTTATGACCATAAAATTTGTTTTTTGAACTACTAAATTTGAAAAATGGTTTGTACTAAAACATTATTTTTTTTCTCCCACCCTGACCTCAATTGGGGGATATGTTGGGTTTTATGTGTGGGGGATGGGTCTTTAAATGTGCTAAAATTTATTTATTGAAGTTTATTTCAAAGTACCCTCGATTTTTAAAATTTTACTATTTTTTAGGATTCAATTATCATTTATAGTGGTTTTTATTTTTTCTTAAACTTGGGTACTATTTTTCTTCTTTTAGTGATTAATAATTTATCTTCAACTGTGGATTCAATAAGGTGACAGTTTTTCTACTGAATCTTAGAAACACTTGTTTTAGTAAAATATGGGGAGAATTTTTACAATTATAATTTTATTTCAACTTCTTGGATGGTTCTAAACTAATAAACATTGTATTCAACTGGGTTGTAAATTAACTCTTAATACTGGGTTAGGCTTCTTATTCTTTAAGATAAAATCAATGCATGGGTTAATTATTCATCTATGTTAATTACTAAACTCACTATTTATTTAAGTTGTGTATAATTATTCTATATTAATTATGTGTGTCAGCTTACTATGGATAAAAAATAAATTTAAAGTAATAATTGAATTCAAAGTCATATTTTCTAAAATCCTTTGAAAAAAATTTAAATTAAATCATATTTGTAAAATTGGAACCCAAATTTTCATGAAACATTTTATTTTGAGTTGAGAAATAATCATTAATTTCTTAAAAGAGTTCATATGGGAAAACATTTTTGAAAATCATTACTTTATTCAAATTTTATATCTTTCATTTTTAAGAGTAATTCCCTTCTACTATAATTGATAAATTGATTTCTTGATAATAATAAATATATTAAATGTGGGGTAATTTTATATTTCTCTAATTTAAAACATGATTCCATATCTATTTTGAGGATTTATCTAGGTTTTTAATTTCAAAATGAACTTTTAATAGAGAATTTTTGAAATTTCATAATTTGAAAGAATTTTCAATTCGTTGAATTTTTAATTAAAAATGAGGTTTCTTGACAAAAAAATGTTTTAATGATCTTTATTTTTATTTTCATATCTCTAATAACCAAATTCATGGATTTGGAATTATTTTTCCAAGTTTCACATTTTCATTTTGAATATTAATTATTGGGACATATTTTTATTCTCATTTTATTTAATCATGAATTTATTAATTATTTTGTTTTTAAAATAATTGCGATTTTTGAATTGATTAATCTCATTCTATGTTAGTTATGTCATGAGGGTGTCTGAATAAGGGTCATTTAATGACCTGTGTAAAGGTATATTCCATATTGTGTGATGGTAAAGTTGTGGTTCTGAGATCTATTTAAAGGTAGACCATGATTTACACAACCTAGGTAAAGGTACGTCTGATTTTATGCAAGATGCATAAAGGTTATTGTAAAAGTTGTGTAAAGGTACCCATGTTGCTTATAGGTTATATACATTTCAATGGAGAGCTCACATCAAGGTATCCCCACATGAAAAGTTCCATATGTGATGGTTACTTAGGGATATGTGAAGGTGATATTCTACTAAATCATCCTACATCATGGTCATCGCTGTGTTGTAAAATCTATGTAAGGGTTATTTGAAGCTCACGCCATGGTACCACTAGAGTTATGAAGGCTGCATCAAGGTCATAGAGACCTATGTAAAGTTAATCCTTTGTAAAAAAAAGTGAAACTGAAGGGTCAGATTCAGCTCATGAAAGGGTAACCTATAGCTTCATGATCTACATAAGGGTCACCACCCATGATATGGAAAGGTAACACCAAGTTTCAAGAGATCTATATAAGGGTAATAATATACTTATATAAGTTTTAGGAGTTTAATTCTTGTGGGGATCCCCAAATTATAAAATGGGGAATCAAAAAATAGGTAGAGCTTTGCATGAAGAGGCTAAGTTATAGGAGCTCTTTGAAACAACAATCAAGTGAAACTGATGAAGATTGAATCGAGCTTGGAATGAATCCAAATTTTTGCAATTTTTAGCTAAATCAAGACCCATGTAGGGAGAAAATTCTATCGAAAGGGTTCATCTAGAGTCACTACAAGGAAGAATATCCATAGTGAACCACACCACATGGAGGCTGGAGATAATATATTGATTATAATGCCTTTAAATTGTATGGTGTGTTTGAGTTTAAATTTGTGATAGTGTATGGTTTTCTACTGGACTTTAGGAGTTTGGTTCAATCAAGAATCATTAAAGTTCATGTTTTAGGGTAATAGCCCAAACCTATAGAAAATATATTGTTGTGGGTGGTAGTTCATGGTGTGACACATTATGTCACATCATGAAACATTCAAGATAAGGTTGTTTATGGAATACCTGAAGAATCAATCCATTAATAGGTGATCCATGCTGTGAATGTGTTTTTTTGGATTTTTAGTATGATGCACCTTGAATTTTAGTGTATGTGACTAACTATAATATTCATGGTGTGAACTCATTTTTTCCACTATGAATAGGTTCTAGATAGAGAAACCCGAATTTCGACACAAGGGTTTCACACTATCAAAGGATTGGGTATGGAAAATTAAAAATGAATTAATTCATTAGTTCCTATGGAAACCACATTCGATATCCTCTCTCATTCCCTATGACCCTAAAGTTTCTTAAGAAATAGAGAGACCCATTTTTTTTAATATTATCTCTCCCCTTACCCCCACTCTAACTCTTCAATCTTGGATTAATTTGTTGGATCCCAAGTGGGATCCTTGGTGTGAAGGTTTTATCTAGTTGGTTTGTAGGAATATTTTGGGTATTAGATATTCATAAGTATATAAATTTGAATAAACAATCTTGAGGTAGTAAGTTCCTTACCATGTGAGGGCCTTGTATGAGTTATTTCATGATAATGATCACATTTATGTGAATGTGTAGCCTATTAAACGCGTGTTTGATAGTGATCACATGTATATGCTTCTATAGTCTGTGATACCCATGCTTAAATTTTATCACATGCATGTGTGTGTGTATGTGTGGTTGATGAGACACATTCTTGATATGATATGTGTTATTCCCTATTTTTTTTTTTTTTGATTTTACAGCCTATGGAGGTTTTTCTACAAGTATAAAGTGACAGGTGGATCATTGTGTCTTGGTTTTCCCATAGAGGGGAAGCATGTGTGATATGCAATGATAAAGATTATGGACCTATACATGTGGAAGTGGTACTGTATCCGTGATGCCTAACCTGGGGTAGTGGCAAGATTTAACAGCCTTGTAGCCTAGCCCGTGATAGAGATGGGGCATGATGGCCTTATGGCCTGACCTGAGACTTATTGTCCATGGGACTGAAAATATATTTATGGAGGCCTTTTGTACAACCCGTGTTTATAAATTTCATTATGTTTCCTTTTAACGTGAAGCTAAATATTTTACAGTCAAGGTTCATGGTGGATTGGTTAGCACACAATCACTCAATTCATGATTGATTACTTCTCGAATATGTATTTATGTGTTATCATGGAATAAATATCTTATGTGTCTTCACATATGTTAAAGATGAATTGGATGTGTCCTACTAGTTTTATATTCACACCCAGCATGGGCATCTCGATGTGCATGTAGACTCTAGGATCATGTATCCAAGAAAGGTAAAGGGAGCAGTGATAGGGAGATGAGGAGATAGATTTTGGTGATCAAAGGCGGCATCAGGATGGACTCTATTGTGATGCTGCAATGTCTTCATTTATTTGTGTTTATTTCCTTATACTTTGTTTGACATGCTGAATTAGGGGTCCTTTATTTATTACTTTTATTAATCTATGATATCTAACATGTCATATGTTATATCCTTGTTATTATTTAATTATATTGTGTTTTTTTTTTGTTACAATTATTTTCTTTACATGATTTGGATGTATGGATTTAATACTATGGGTATAGTTTCCCCACGACACCATTCAAACTCGCACTGCTAATCTGAAACCCATTGCATATGGGGAGGTGTAAATGCAGCCATGTATCTTTTTGGCCTGAACCGGGTGATTTGGGTCAGGGAATTAAAAAGTTCTTTCAAAGTGGGTTTTTTCCTTTTCTTTCTTCTTAACTATGTTTGATGAAAGGTAAAAAAGAGATATGTTTTTTTGAAATCAGGTTAGGGAGTTACATAATTTCATATCCATCTCTTATATGAAGAAACTCCAAGTTACCTGTGATGGGAATTATATTATAGTTTTGAATTTATAATTTCATATTGATTCTGAGTATGTTGTGTTGATATAGTTTATGGTATTTGGGTGCATTTATGCATCATGAATAGGAATGTGGGATCACATGTCATATATACGTTTATTTCTTTCTATTCATATAGGTTAATTTGATTAAGTATATTGATCTATGTTGTGTGTGTTTGGGATATACTATGCTAAAATTTAGACTGATTTAACTTGAGAATTTTTTTTTTTTACATATATGACAAATAATAATGTGAAAGTATGAAGAACCAGGCTTGATCCATGTGTAGTTTTAGAAGGGTTATACCTCATCATTTTGGGAATCCTCCAAGGATAGTAATTCCTATAGAATTCCATTCTATATTTCTATAATTAATTTCAATTTTTATCTTAGTGAGCTAATATTGGCATTCTATTTTTTCATTTGGAATTTCATACATGCCACCTAAAATACATTTGGAGTGACCGCCTAGCAAAGTATGCCAAAATACTCCTATAAGGGAGAAAACCCATGTTCCACCACTATATGTGTAGGTGTATGTGGATAATAATAATATTGTACTTACTCTAGTGGTTCATGTGGTGGAACCACTATAGCCAAGAGTCTTATGCATAGTTCATGTTCAAGGCGGGTGATTTTTCACGAAGATGGTTGATTATACCTGGGAATTTCATATTCAACATCCTCCATCTTTCTTGGGTAGTGGAGTCCCATAGGATGATGAGGAATGGGTTGATATCATCAATGGGATCTTTAATATAGAGGAGACCTAGAAGGATAAAAATGTAAATTTGTCTATTTTCATGATTCAAGGACTTTCTAATAGGTGTTGGGGTGTTATGAACAAAGCAGGAAGACATTAGGTTCCTACATGTGTTAAAATCATGGATCTTTTCTTTGATAAGTTTTCTAGGATATTCTGAAATGGGACCATGCATTGAATTTTATAGAGCATAAGTAGTGGATAGCATTGGTGCTTGTATACTTTTCTTATTTTAGGGATATTATTCACTTCATTCTCTTATGGACTATAAACGAGGCATGCAATGCCTAGAAATTTGAGATTGGTCTTTGATTAGAGTTGAGGTTTCAAGTTGGGAGGTTTGACCTATTGATTTATCCATAGGTTCTTTCCAATTCCTTTAATATTGAGAAAGTTCTGGAGGAGGATAGAGTTTAAGGTATTATTCTAGCTCTTAGTGAATTGGTTTGAAAATGTTCCAGTGTTATAGTGGGTGCTCCTTATGGTAGAAAGAAGAGGAAGGCCATAGAGTTACAACAAGTAAGTGGAAAGAAATCTGATTAGATCAAGGTTTATTCATCCCCAATTGTGGGAGGAGTTGCCCAATGTTTTAAATATACACAAAGTTATTACTATTGAAATTTTTTCCCAAAACCTTAGAGAAATTGTTTTTGATGTGGAAAGATAGGTAATATTCTCGAGTTTTTTGTATGGATTATGGGATAGGTCCTCATAAGGGTTCAGGGAAAATGCGAATCATGACCTAGTGATCTAGTGGGGGTCCTCAACATTAGAATTATTCCCTACAAAATTTGACAACCTAGGTGATTTATGTGTCTCGATGGAATGTCTGTGGAGTCAAGGATGGAAAAATTTATATAGTAGAATAGGTCCCAAATGATAGAGGATTGGGAAAATCGACTATATGAGGTAAAACCTTGATCAAATCTATATTATCTTTTACCTTGTTTGACACAGGCACTTCCCATTCATTTATATATGCTCAATTTGTTATTGTACTTAACTTATCAGTCAATTTGTATTTTGACTTATAATCACATAATACACCCTTGGGAAAGAAATTTGATTATATCTAGATATTTATAGGATGTATTTTAGTAGTTTATAGAAATAGAAATTGATATGATTTCATGATCCTTGATATGGTTAGTTACTATGTGATTTTTGGAATGGACTAGTGGAATAGCTACTGGGCTCACACCCACTGTTGTAGTAGATTATAATCCTTTAATACGTATAAAAGAGAGAATTTTTTTAATAGGTGATTATGATGATGGAATAGGTTTAATGGGTCTGAACCTAAGACAGTTCATAGCTATTATATAATAGATAATAGGTATGGTTCTTGGAACAAACCAGGAACAAACTCCCACTACTTTTCCTTCAATGGTGGGTCATTACCAAGATGTATTTATAGAAGATTTATCATGACTTACTCCTTATGGAGGAATTTATTTTGAGATCTAAATCATTCTTGGAGGAGAACCTATATTGATTCCTTGATATCATATGTAGTTGGACTAGTTTAATGAATTTAGGGTGTAGCTCGAGGATTTAGAGGGAAAAGGTTTTATAAGAACGTACACATCTCCCTGGGGTGCTCCGGTTTTGTTCACAAAGAAGACATATGGTAGCCATCGATTTTTTTTCACTATAGGAAGATGAACTAGGAGACCATGAAGAATAGATACCCATTTTCATTTATTAATGGCTTGTTTGATCAGTTATGGGGATCCTGGTGGTTCTCTAAGATTGACCTATGATTAAGTTACCTCGATATTTGGATTAGAGAGGAGGATATTCCTAAGATAGTGTTCAAGAGTAGATATAAATTGTATAATTATCTTATCATTCCATTCAGGTTAAAAAATACACTAGTGGTGCTTGGGGATCTCATGAATGTAATATTCTATCCATATCTTGACTCCATCTTAAAAGTTTTTATTGATAATAACGTAATATATTCATAAACCTATGAGATGCACACTAGAATCCTAGAGATTTTTTTTAGTACATTTCAAGTGAATCAGCACTATATCAAGCTCTCAAAGCATCACTTTTGGATCTAGGATGTTTGTTTTCTTGGGTATGTAATATTTAAGGATAGGAGTTCTATGGACCAAGAGAAAGTAGTGGTTTTTATGTCTTAAGAATACTTTATAAATGTGTTTGAGACCAGGAGTTTCCTTGGGTTATTGGGGTACAACCAATGGTTAATTATGGACTTCTTTCACTTAATATCACCTATAAATAGGCTTACTATGAAGGGGTGAAGTTTTAGTTGATAGATCAGTGTGAAGAGGCCTTTGTGGAGCTGAAGAGGAGATTGGTGACAGCTCTGATCCTGATATTTATAAAGTCTATGACTGGATATGTGGTTTACCTTGATTCCTAAAGTGTTATTTTAGAATTTATAATGATTTATATGGATCAAGTAGTGTCTTATGGTTCTAATTATCTATGAAACCATTACAAGAACTTCCATACACATGACTTGGAATTAGAAGTTGGGGTGATGCTCTGATGTGTTAGATTAATTATCTCTATGATGATTAATTTGTTGTATATACTGACCACAATATATTGCATTATATATTCTCTTACCGGGACATGAACCTTTGGTAGAGGCATTGGGTATATTATCTTCATACATTTTATTTTGAGATATATTGTGCTCTAGGGAAAGGTGATATTGTTGTAGATTCTTTTAGTAGGGAAAATACAAGAGCTTAGAGATAGACCTTCATAGGATGAATGTTCATTGAAGATCTTGTTAGATGGTGGATTCATCTGAGGATCTTGTTATGATGTATTGTTCTCCTTTGGTTATAATGTCAATGTTGGCGGACTAGATAAAGGTCATCCTGGAGTCTGATTGTGAATTCTTAGTGATGCATGAATGGTTGGAAAAAAGTAACATATCCCCAAGATAGTCCATAGATGGTGATGAATTGATATTTGTACATGGGAGAGTAGTGGTTCTTTCTTACATGAGGTAAGAGATAATCAGGGACTCCCATTTCTCTCATTGGTTATTTCACCCTGGTTCGATGAAGATGTATCAGGATATCAGGAAACCCTTTTGGTGGTTGGGGATAAAGAGAGACATCATGGGTTTTTCACTCACTTCCTGAATTATCAAAGGATCAAGGTAGAGAATTAGTGACCATAAGGATTACTTAAACCACTTCCCTTGCCTATATGGAAGTTGTATGAGGTAATTATGGAATTTGATAAATGGTTTCCTATAACCCCAAATATTCAATGAGTTTTTTGAAAAATAGTAGAATGGATGATGAAAGTGGAACTCATATTTTAAATTCAAGAGAATAAATATATTGATTAGTTGGGAAGGATTTACCTCTAAGAGATTGTGTGACTTTAGGGAGTGTCTTCCATTATTGTATCGGATAGAGATTATTATTTTTACATTGTGGATTTGAAAAGGTTTGAAGAATACTATAGGGAATAAGTTAAAGCTGGATACAATGCATCATCTTCAAACCACTAGAAAGTTGAATAGGATGATTCAAATCTTAGAAGATATACTTTATGCATCCATTATAAAATTTATTATAGCATGGTATGATCATCTAGACATGGTGGAGTTTTCATACAATTACATTTTCCAAACTTTATTTTAGTGGAACCTTTTTAAGGTCTTTATGGTCATTCATGTTGCTCACTATTGTATTTACACAAGGGGAGTGAGGCATCTATTGTTAAGTTGAGTGTGGTACATGAGAAATTTGATAGGGTGGATTTGATTAAGAAATAGTTTGTTTCCATTTAGATTTGATAGGGATCATATGTCTACCAGATGATATGAACTTTATAGTTTTTTTGTGTTTGAACAATTCTTCTTTTAGGTGTAAGCTTTGTTAGGGCATCATCATTTGTAGAGGTAATGGAACATGGAATCATGGTTTGTGGGACCATTTTAAGTCATAGATCATACAAAAATAGTGTATTAAATATCATATATTCCTCCATGATATCAAGTTATACATAATTTGTTTCTTGTGTCTCGTATTTGGAGGTATGATTTTGATCCTATGCATGTGATCGACTATGAGAACTTTAAGTTGGTAAAAGATTCATCATTTGTGAATCACATGGTGTAAATTTTGTACTAGAGAGGGAAGGTGTTTAGAGGGATTATAACACTTCTTTTTTTACTTTTTTAGGAACATGGATAGATCTAGTATGAGGCTTGGGATATAGAGTTTGACATGTGGGAATAGTGGTTAGAGGTGTTCAAACAAGACCCCTGGAAATACTTCATGGGGATGAGAATACCTTAGACGGGAGGTTGTAATTCCATTGGATTTTAAAGTGTGTTATGGTTTTAATTTTTTCTTTTTTATGTGTTATTACTATGATTTAGGACTTCATGGAAATCGAGAATCATTAAAGGTCATGTTTCTGAGAAGGATCCCAAAATTGAAACAAATATGATATTTTTGGTTATTGTTCATTGTGTGACACCTTGTGTTATTCCATGAAACTTTTGTGATGGGGATGTATGGTAAATTCCCAAATAATCATTTCATGACTGAGTGAGAAATTTCATGAATATGTTTTGGGATTTTTAGTCTGATGTGCCTTGAATTTTGGTGAATGTAACTAACTTGAATATTCACATCATGAGATCATCTATTAAATCATGAATGGGTTCTAGAAAAAGGAACTTGACATTCAACAAAAGGGTTTAATGTAATTAACACTATTTTCAAGTCATTAATGGATCATCCATGGAAAATTAATGATGAATTAATTCACAACTTCCTAGGGAAACTTCTTTTTCTATCCTCTCTCATTCCCTTCAACTGAGACACAACTTAGGAAAAAGAGAGACCCCTATTTGGTGATTTTGTCTCTCCTCTTTCACTCTATTTGTATCTTCAATATTGGATTGATCTATTATATCCCAAGTTGTATCCTTTGTGTGTGGGTTTGATCTGATTGGTGCATGGGTGAGTTTTGGCTATCAAATATTAAAAAATATTGATGTTGGAATCAACATGCTTGAGGTAGGAATTTTATTACTATATGGTTCCCTTGTATGAGTTGTTTATTGATAATTATCACATGTCTATTCTTTTGTTGCCTTTGAGACCCATTTTTTATATTGATCACATGTCTGTGTGTGTAGCCTGTGAGACCCATGTTTTATTTTGATCACATGTGTGTGTGTATGGAAGTTGAGACTCATACTTGATATTTTATGACTTATTCCCTATTTTTGTGTGATTATATGGAAAATGGAGGTTTTACTTTTAGTATAAAGTGATGGGTAGGTCATCATGGCTTGGTTGACCCTTATAGGGGGGATGTATGGCATGCAATGATGACGTTTATGGAACTAGACATAGGGAATTAGTATGATGGCCATGAGGTCTGACCCAAGGTAGTGATGGGTTCTAATGATCATGTGGCCTATCCCATGACATATATGGGGTATGATGGCCTTACAGCCTAACCAATGATATAGATGTAAAATGAAGGCTATATGTCCTAGCCCAAGGCATTTTATCCATGTGACTATATAGGGATTTATGGAGTCCTAGTGGATTACCCATTTTTTTTACTTCCATTATGTTTTCCTTATAGCATGGAGCTAAAAAGGTATGGCTGGGGTTCATGGAATCTTGGTTAGTACTCGATCAATCAGTATATGATTGAATGTTTCTTATATTAAAATTTATGTATTATCATGGAATACATCTATTATGAATTTTCACTTTTTTTAAAGACACATGTGTGGTTCCCTTTTGGGTTCATACTCACACTCTGTAGGGGAATACTAATACCCATATATGCCTCATTATTAGGGATCTGGGAAAGAGAAAAGGCCTAGTGAAAGGGAGTTGAGGAGATGGATCTTGGTGTTTATAGATTGTACTAGGATATACTCAAGAGTGATTCTTAAATTTCATCATGTATTCTTATTTCTTTGATTATACTATACTTGACCTACCACAATGGGGGACCTGGGTTTATAACTTGTATAACTCTGTGATACCAGACATTCCATCTATTATAGACTTGTTATAATTCCATTTTTTGTGCCGATTTGGGGTTATTATTAATTTCTTGATATGATTCTAATGTATGTATTTGATACTAAGGGTATATTCTCCTTGCATAACCTTTCAGACCCTCACTTCTAGTCATAAACAACTTGGGTATAGGGAGGCACACATGAGGTCCTACGACTCCTCAGCCCAAATCAGGAGATTCAAGTTGGGGAATTAAAAAGTGGTATCAAAAGAATTTTCCCTTTTTTATTCTTGATTGTGATTTGGTAAAGTTATAAAGGATATAGGATATGTTTAACTCATGTAGGGGAGTAAAATAACTTCTTGGAAAACTCTTATGTGATGGAACATCAAGTTATTATTGAAGGGACAATTGTTACAATTGTGGATTTACAATTTCATGTTGATCCTGAGTATGTTTTATTATTACATTTTATGGTATTTGGTTGTATTAATTCATCATGACTAGTCATATAGGATAACATGTCATATATATTCATGTTTCTTACTTTTCATAGTGTTTAATTTGATTAAATTTCTTGATATATGTTGTGTGTTTATGTGATGTACTATGCATACATTTATATTACTTGAATGTGAGCATGCTCGTTTTTTCATATATATATGACTATGACTAATGTGAAGGTACATAGAACTAGGATTCAGAATTGGGTAATTCTAGTAGGGTTATGCCTTATCATTGTTGGTATCCTCCTTAGGTTGGTTTACCTATAGAAATTCCTTCTATGTTTATATAAACTGCTTTAGTTTTTATCTTAGTGAAATTCTATAGGCATTATAAGTGTTCATTTTTCATTTTAGATATACTAACTAGAATATTTTGAAGGGACCTCCTGGTGAAGCAGGATAGAATGATCTCACAAGGGTGAACGCCCCTTTTCCATAAAAAGATGTACAATTGGATGTGGTTTAGAATGAACTTGTACATGATCTAGTGGTTTAGGCAGTAAAACCACAATAGCTAGGAGTATTCCTCATAATTCATGTTCAAGGTGGATTAGTATCTAGGATGATGGTTGATTACTCTTGGGAGTTTCAAATTAGGCATTATTCATCCTTCCATGGAACTGGAGGCCCATGGGATATTGAGTACTAGGTTTATTTCATCCAGGGGATATATGATCGCATGGAGACCTCAGAGGATCTATGGGTAAAGTTGTCATATTTCAAGCTTCAAGGACCCTCTAGGAGGTGGTGGGGGTGTTATAAACCAAATGAGAAGATGTGAGGGTCTTACATGGGTGACCTTTAAGGATATTTTCTTTGAGGAGTTCTTTCTATATATGCTGAAGCTAGATCATGCATAGGATTTTAGGTAGATTTAATAAGGGATGATGTTGGTGTATGAATGCCCTACTCGTTTCATGGATTTTCTTCTCTTTACTCCTATCTTGGATGGAAACAAGGAATAGAAGGCCTAGAAATTAAATAATAGTATCTGATTGGAGTTGAGATGAAAAATTGGTATATTTTACCTAATTACTAATCTATATGTGTTTCTCAAGGCCTTGATGATCAAGAAAGGTCTAGCATAAAAAAATCTGTAATTCCTATTCCAACTCTAGTGGATCAGTTATAAGAATTTAGAGGACTACTGTGGGTTACCCTTCTTGTAGAAAGAAGATAAAGGCCAATGAGTTATATAAAGGTAGTGGAAATAAATAGGAGTAGACCATGGTGTCTTCATCCCCCTATATTAAAGTATAAGGTTTTTCAAATATAGGCAGAGTGGATAATATGGAAATTTTTTCCCAAAACCACAAATCAAATGTTGTTATTGTGGAAATATGGGTCATATTCAATAGTTCTGTTCAAGGGTGTTACAAAACTTTACTTTCATGGGTATAAGGAAAAATTTAACTATGACCTAAGTATTTTTTCAGTGTCCTTAGAAGATGACTCAAACCCCACATAATTTAGTGACCTGGGAAAGTTATTTAGCTCAGGGGCTACATTGTGGAGCTTAGAACATAAGAATTTTTGTGGTGGACCAGGTCTCATCTAGTGGAGGAGAGGGATCATTGAATATTTGAGGTTTAATATTAATAATATATATTCTATCTTCTACCTTGTTAGATATAGTATTTTCCCATTCATTTAAATATTCTCAAGTTATTACTATACTAGACTTACTAGTCAAGTTATCTTTTGAGTTATTATCTCTTAGAACACCCTTGGAAAAGAAATTAGATCATATCTAAATATTTCCAAAAATGTACCATAATATTTTTGGATATGTAAATCTCTGTTATTTCATGATTCTTGATATTACTAGTTTTAATTTGATTTTCAACATTGTCTGGTTGACTAATTTTCGAGCACATGTCGACTGCTACAAGAGACAAGTATCATTTACTATGCATAAGGGATAAAATTTTGTTTTGGTCAGTGATTGAAATGTTGGAGTAGGTATAGTAGGTATAGAATTTATTTAGTTTGGAAATATTATAGAACATATAGTAGGAATGGTTCTTACAATATACCAGGTAGTATCTCCCTCCTCTTTTCCTCTATTAGTGGACCTTTACTAGGATGTCTTTCCAGAAGTTTTCTTGATACTTCCTCCTGATAGAGGAATTTATTTTGATATTTGACATGTTCCTAGATCATAACCTATATTTATTACTCCATATATTATGGAATTGGATTAACTTAAGGTGAAACTTGAGGATTTGGAGGTGAAGTATTTTATTAGACTGAGTACAACTCCATGGGGTGAACAGATGTTATTAAAAAAAGGTGGATGGTAACCTTAAGTTTTTTGTGAAATATAGGAAGCTAAAATAGGTGTTCATGAAAAATAGATTCCAATTTCCAAGGATTTATGACTTTTTTTATTAGTTATGTGGATCTAAATGGTTCTCTAAGATTAACCTATGATCAGGCTACCACCATATTTGGGTAAGAGAGGAGGATATTCCTAAGACAATGTTCAGAAGTAGATATAGACTATAAGAGTATTTTTTTCATGAAATTATGGTTGAAAATGAACCAGTAGTTTTTCTATATCTCATTAATAGGATCTTAGATCCATATCTAAACTTCTTCATTGTGGTTTTTGTGGATATCCTCATATATTCACAGACCACTGAGATGCATTCTACACCCCTAGAGATTGTTTTGAGAAAACATTGAGTGCATAAAATATATTAAAACTCTTAAATTTTCACTTATATATCTAGAATATTAATTTTATTGGGAATGTAATCTCTAAGATTATAATTTTTGTAGACCTAGGAAAAGTAGAGGTTTTGTTGTTTTGGGAACACCCTCTAAATGTGTTTGAGATCAATAGTTTCATTGAGTTAGTGGGATACTAACAATAGTTTATTAAGGACTTATACCTCCTAGAATCACCTATTATTGGGATTACCAAGAAGGGGGTTAATTTAAAGTGGACAGATTAGTGTAAAGAGACCCTCTTGGGTCAATAGAGGAGATTAAAATTATCTATGATCTTGATATTGTTCAGTCTTGGGATTAGATATGCGGTTTACTAGGATTCCTCGTGTGTTGGTTTAAGAGTTGTGTTGATGAGAATGGATTTGGTAGTAGCTTATGGGTCTCAAAATCTATGACCCCATGAGAGGAACTACCCGATGAATAACTTTGTGTTAGTAGCTGTGGTCTATGCTTTGAAATTCTATTATTATTATTTCTTTGGTGAAAGATTTTTCATATATACAGACCATAAGAACCTATGTTATATATTATCTTAGTGGGACTTAAACCTATGGAAGATTCATTGAGTGGTTTATCAGAAGATGTTTAATTTTTATATGGATTATTCTCTAAGGAAAGGTTATGCTGTTATAGATTCTCTCATTAGAAAATCATAGGATCTTTGAGAGTGACCTTCAGAAGAGGAATATAGGTTGATGATATTATTGAATAAATGGTTATTGAATGCATCTAAGGAACATGGAGTGATAACTTGCACTCCTTTTTCTATCATGTCAACATTCATGGATTGGGTAAAGGATAGCCAAAATTTATATCCCGAATTCTTAATTATGAAGGAGTGGTTGGTAGGAAGTAACCTAGTCCGAGGATAGTCGATGGATGGTGATGACATGATCTTTATCTAGGGGAGATTAGTGGTTCCTAATTCCATGAGAGAAGATCTAATGAGGTAATCCCATTACTATCAATGGGAAGTGCACCCAAGTTTGACTAAGATGTATCAGTATATTAGGTGACACTTTTGGTAGTCAAGTATGAAGAGAGACATTACGAGTTTCATCTTACATTGTTTGATATATCAATAGATCAGGGTAGAGAATAATTTTATTAAAGGATTACTTCATCCACTTAACTTGATTATGTGTAAGGTGGGTTAGGTAATAATGTACTTCATGATAGGGTTTCCTAGAACCCCAAAGAGTCAAGAAGTTATTTGGGTAATAGTGGATTGGCTAATGAAAGTGGCACACTACTTTCCAATTCAATAGACCCACTATATTAATTCTTTGGGAAAGATTTATATACAAGATACTATGAGACTTCATAGTCTACCTTCTTGTATCATATCGGATAGAGACGTTATTTTTACATTACAATTTTATAAAGGTATATAAAATAGTATAGGGACGCAGTTGAAACAAAGCATGGCCTATCATCCACAAATAAATGCACAGCTATAGTGAATGTTTTAGATCTTGGAAGATATTATTTGGGCATGCATTATATACTTTGTTAGATCAATGCATGATCATCTAGATTTAAAGGATTTCATGTACAATAAAAAAATTTAGAATTTGATTTAGATGGAACATTTTGAGGCTCTTTGGGGTCATCCATGTCTCTTATCATTGTGTTTCCATGAGGTGGGTGAATAAACAGTTATTAGGATGATTATGGTATATTATAATTTTATAGGGTTTAGTTGATCAAGAATTCATTAGTTACTAATCCGATGAAATAGTAATCATATGTTGACTAGAGAATATGACCTTTCAATTTCATTATGGGTGATAGAATTTTCTTATTGGTGTCACCTCAGTTTGAGAATAATCATTTAAAAATGAAATGAATGTTTGCACCATGGTTTGTGGGTCCTTTTGAGATCATAAAATGTATCAAAATAGATCCTTACTAATTGGATCTTCCTCCATGATATTAAGTTTTGTACTTGTGTTAAGGATGAATTGGTAGTTTTCTATAGGGATTACACTCACACCCTGTATGGGAATCTTGATTCTCATGTAGACTTCATGAAAAATGATCTGGAAAAGGGAAATAACCTAGAGGCAGGGAGCTAAGAAGATGGAGCTTAGTGTTCATAGGTAGTACCAAGATGAAATATGGAGTGATGTCACAATGTATTTATTTATTCTTTTTTCTTTTATTATACTTTTCTTTCTCTGTATCATTATGGGGTCCTTAGTTTATTACTTATATTACACTATGATACCAGATATTTCATTTGTTATAGTAATGTTATTATTTAATTCTATTATGTCATTTTGGGGATACTATTATTTTCTTAATATGATTCTAACGTATGGATTTTATACAGAGGGTATAGTATCCTCACTACTCCATTCAGACTCTCACTACTAGTCATAAAAATTTTACATATAGGGAGGTGTGAATGAGGCCATTTATCTCACTACCATGGATAGGCTGATTCAGGTAGGGGCATTACAATGTAGTAAAAATAATTTTTTTCTTTTTCTTTATTCTTGATTGTGTTTGGGGAAAGGTAGAAAGAATATAGGATGTGTGGTACTTGGGTAGTAGAGACATGTAAGTTCCTATCCATCTCATATGTTATGAACCTCTGAGTTTCCGATGATGGTTTTATCATTATGGATTTGTATTTATGGTTTCATATTGATTTTTAGTATGTTGTATTGTTGTCATTTATGGGATTTGGGTACATTCATGCATCATGAATAGGAATTTAGGATCACATGTCGTATAAATTAAAGTTTGTTTCTATTCATAGTCATGAATTTGATTAAATTAATTGATTTGTGTTATGTGTTCTTGTGATACACTATTCTTACATTTAGATTACTTAAACATGAGTATGATTTTTTTGTTGTACATATATGACTATGACTAGTGTGTAGGTATGGAGAACTAGAATTTATCCTTGGGTAGTGTTAGGAAGGATATGAATTATCATTGTGGGTAGCATCCTAGGATAGGTATTCCTATAGAAATTCATTTTGTGTGCCTATAAACTATTTTGGTTATTATATTTGTGAATTGTCATAGGAATTATATGTGTATGTTTATCATTTAAAACAAGACACCTATAAGAACTCTAAAGGGATCACTTAGTGAATCATTCCAGAATGATCTTATAATAGAGAACACTCGTATTCCACCACCAGCATTATAAGTGGATGTAACTGAGAATGATCATTTACCTGATCCATTGTTTCAGACGGAAGAACCACTATAGACTGAAGTCTTCTACATAGTGCATGTTCAAGGAAGAGGAGTTTCTAGGACCATGGTTGATTATCCCTGGGAATTTTAGTTTCGACATCCCCTATCCTTCTAGGGAACTAGAGTTTCATAATATACTGAGAATTGAGTTGATGTAATCGAGGGGATCTTTGATTTAGTGGAGATCCTATAGGATTGATAGGTAAAGTTGGAATATTTTATACTTAAAGGACCTTTCGTGAGGTGGTGGGGTGTTATGAACCAAGAAATAATACATGAAGTTCTTACATTGGAAACCTTCAAGGATATTTTCTCTGGGGATTTCTTCTCGAATATACTAATGTTGGATCATCTACAAGAGATTATGGAGCTTCAGCAGGGTTTGATATCAGTGTCTACATAATATTCTTCTTTCATATATAGTATTCACTTCACTCCTCTATTTTATGAAAACAAGACATTGAATGACTATAAATTCGAGATTGGTCTCCAACTATAGTTGAAGGATCATGTTATGAGCTTTGACCTGGTGAATTATACAAAGTTTCTTCATAATGATTTGAAGACCAAGAAAGGTATGGAGGAGTATAGATATTAATGTATTATTCTATATCTTTTTGGACTTGAAGACTTTCTATTGTTATAGTGGGTGTTCCTCATATTAGCAAGAAGTGGAATTTTGAGGTGTTACATCAAGGAAGTGATAGTTAATCAAACTATATTAGTCTTTCTTAAGCCCCCTCATTGGGAGAAGGATTTCCCCAATGTCTCAACTATGGATAGAGTGGGAACTATTGAAAATATTTCATAGAGCCTTATATCAAGTGTAATCAGTGTTTAAATATGGGTTATTTTCAAAAGTTTTATTAGATTGAAATACAGAAAGATCATTATAGGGGTTCAGGGGAAATATGAACTATGACCCATGAATTTTTATAGGGTCCTCTGTAGAAGAATTAGACCCTATGGGTTTTAGATGCCCAAGAGAGTTAGGTTCCTTAGGGGAAGGTCATTAGATATGATGCCAACAATTTTTATGTAGTAGAAAATTTCATAATTAGAGGAGTAAATGGATAATCATCTGTTTTAGGTACGGTCTGGATTACAACTATATTATCTTCTACCTTTTTTAATACAAGAGATTATTTTTATTGTACTTAACTTACTAGTTAAGTTATCTTGTAAGTAGTTATCTCTTGACACACCCATAGTAAAGAAAGTGGATTATATCAGGGAAATAAAGGGTGTATCATAGTAGTTGATTTCTATGAACATCTATGGGATTTCATGATTGTGGAGATGATGAATTTTGATGTGATTTTTGGCATGGAATGGTTTACTAGTACTATGCGTACAACAACTATTATAGAATATGAGTATCCTTTACTAAACCTAATGGGAGAGAATTTTATTTTGATTGGTGAGTGGGATATTGGAGCATGAAGAATGGATCTATGTATGAGTCTGTTTAGATCTATTATAGCATATACACCAAGCATGGTTCTTACAATAGACTAGGTAGTAGCTCCCTTAACTTTTTCTCCAATATTATACCATTATGATGATGTATTTCAAGATTATTTCTCATGACTTATTCCTAATAGAGGAACTTATATTGGGATCAAACTCATACATGTAGTTCAACCTATATTTATTCCTCCATATCATATAGAGTTGTCCTAGTTGAAGGAACTTATGGTAAAACTTAAGGATTTGGAGGAGAAGGGTTTTATCAGACCTAGAACATCTCCCTAGGGTTCTTTGATGTTGTTCGTAAAGAAGGTATATGGTATCATTCAATTTTATGTGGACTATATGAAGCTAAATTAGTTGACCTTGAATAATTGATACCCTTTTTTCGGATTGATGACTTGTTTAATTAATTATGTGGAACCCAGTGGTTATCCAAGATTGACCTAAGAGTAGGCTACCACCTGCTTCAGGTCACATTGAAGAATACTCCTAAGAAAATATTCGGGAATGGATGTGGACTATATAAGTATATTTTCATGCCATTTGGGTTGATAAATTTACCAATGGTGTTCATAGATCTCATGAATAAGATCTTCCATCCATACCTGTAATCCTTCATTTTGGTGTTTTTTTATTATATCTACATATATTCATGGACCTATTATATATATACTATAAACCTAGAGATTTGGTTGAGTACACCTTGAGCACATCATCTCTATACCAATATCTAGAAGTGTTACTTCTTGATCTAGGTGGTATTTTTTCTTGGGAACATAATCTCTAAGGCTAAAATTTCTATGGACCTAGAGAAATTAAAGACTCAAATATCTTGGTCACACCCTAGAAATGTGTTTGATATAATTATTTTCCATGGGTTGGTGACATACTATTAATAGATCATTCATGAATTCTCCCACCTGGAAGCACTTATAAATAGGATTACTAATAATGGGGTAAAGTTTTAATAGACATATCAGTGTGAAGAGGCCTTCTTCAAGATAAAGAGGATATTTAGATAGCACCTATATAGATAATTTTAGAGCCTAGGTTTAGATATATGGTTTACTGTAATTCCTTGGGTGTTGTTTTGGGAGTTTTATTGATGTAGAGGGATCGGGTAATGGCTTATGGGTCTCATAATCTATGACCCCATGAGAGGAACTACCCTACGTAAGACTTGAATTTTTCAGTATTAGTTTATGCTCTAAAGTTTTGGCATCATTATTGTCAGTTGGGGTATAATGGAAAGAGGGTGTAATTTTTCTTTTAAAAATTCAAATGAAAAGTAAATAGATAATTCAAATTTAAATATAGTTAAAATGATAAAGTAAATAACATAATGAAATTGATTGGGTGAAAAATGATAATTTTTATCTAAGTTATAAAGTTAATATCAAAGTTAATTAAGTGATTGAGTATAGTGGAAAATGATTTAATTGAATTAATGAAATTATGGGAATAAATGAATAATGATTAAATGCATAAATTAAATAAGAGAGAAAACATAATTTTATAAGGAGTTCATAAATAGATTATTTTGAACCCCTACATATCCACCTTTCAACTAGAGAGTTAAATAGTGTTGATCACTTGATCTTGGAGAGGATTGAGAAACTTTTCCCTTACATTTTTGGATTTTGATCACCCTCTTGAGCTTTGCTATCATCCAAGGAACTCATTCCTCACTTTTGTATAGGGAGAACCCTTTGAAGAATGTGATGAGAAGTGAATGGTTTTATTAGCACAACCCTATTACAATGTCACTCCCTAATCTCTCAATAATATTGATACTATTTAATATTATTGATTAAGAAAAAGGTTGAGATACTTTGAGATATTGGGAAATAGAAAGTGGATCTTTAAGAGGATTTTCATAATGATAGAACTTTGGAATCAATTTTATCTTGAGAGAATTTTTAGAAACCAATGTAGTGACCTAAGAGGACAAGGGACTCCTTTTATATCCAAAAAAAGAACCATGAACATTCTATAAATTTTCAAGTGAATTGAAGATGAGTAAGTCTACCATAATTTTTTTTCAATGAATTAAATTCTATCTCAGAGAACCTATCTTGATGCCACTAAATACCTAGTAGACTCTATCGGGTATTCAATGGACTACTTGGGGGTGAATGCACTTATAGACCTACCACTAGTGAATTGGTGCACCATAACTAGCTATCTGGTGGAAATATATTATTTGAAGGAGTGTCTTTCATCACTTTTTATTAACTGGTGGGACTCCACCAGTAGACTGATGGGTCTTCTACTCACCAGTGAATCTACCATCATATAACTATAAAGATAATGCCTACACTAGGTAGCCAATGCAGCCTACTGATACCCATCCTTAAACACAGATTTCTCAAATTTTATCTAATACCTTCTATGGATCGTACAAAATTATTACAAGTTATTGAATCATGATTATAGGATGTTCTACGACTTCAATGGAATCTTTGAAATGACTCCAAACTCTCCATTTTAGTACAATAGTGTCATCACATTAAAATTATTTTCAGAAACTAAAAAACCCTCAAATTAAAATTTTAGATACAAATTTGATCATTTTTTTATCATGAAAATATAATTAGATAGGGAGTTATAAAAATATCCCCCTTTAATGACCATAAAAAATTAACACAAAAATGATGAATTAAATGTAAATCAAGAGAGATAGTAATGTAATTCAAAATACTAAAAATATATTCAATGATATAAAGAATTAAATAAGATAATCATGTAAATAAAAAGATAAATACATTTATCATAGACATCAATAACCCCCTAGTAATGTAATTGAAGACATTAAAAATATATTCAATAAGATCAAGGAGTAAATAATTCAAGTATCTCAATAAAAAAAATGAAATTTAGCACAGAATTTAATAACTACCCCTTTGTGAAAAAATTAATCACTAAATTATATCTCAAAATATTTTCACATTTTTAAGCTTTTAATGTTTAAAAAAAATTTCCTCCTTTATAAAATTTAAATCATCAGAAAATTTCACCCTCATTAAAGTCTTATAAATTAAAAAAAACACTCACCCTTTGTGTATAAATACTAATACAAAAAACTTTTACCCCTTTCTGATTATCAAAAATAAAAAACAAGGATAGGAAGGATAACTTTATGAGTAAGGAGTTGAAGAAAAACTCATGGTGTATTTTGAAAAATAAAAAAAATATATTTTAAAATAAGGTTTTGAGGTGAGAGATTTTCAAAAGAATAAGTTATTTTGAAAACACATATTAACTTCTAAATCCCCATTTAAAAGTATCATTTGAGAGAGGGAGGGAGGGAGTAAAAGATAAAGAACAGTAAAATGAAAAAAATAAAGAAAAAGAGAATAAAATAATTAAAGAAAATTAAAACTTTTACATACCTTTTCCATGGAACAATTTTCTAATGGAATTATTTGGCCTCCATTAATTGATTTATTCATTAAAAGAGCTTTTAGAATTAATTCCATTTGATTTAAAGAATACATCTAAATATTTCTTCATTTTTCACTCCATTAAAGACAAATTAAGAGTAAATTTTGAGAGACAAGTATATACATAAGTTTTACTCATCATTAATCTTCATTTAAGAGAGATAAAAAATCACATTTTTATTTTAAAATAGTGGAGAATATATAAAATTTCTCATATAAATTTTGAAAAAAAAATATAAGTGTAGTTTAAACAAAAAATACACTAATTATATTTAAATTTTGAAATAAAAATAATTTTAAAGTAAAATTAATATATGAAGAACTTTCATTTTTAAAGTATAACTTTGAAAAATTTTGTGAATAAGAGAAATTTGCTTTTAAAATTAAAGTAATTTGAAATAGAAATATCTTTCTTAGGGAAAATTTTTATATTAAAAATAGATAAGGATCCCCCTTAAATGATAGCACAAGTGATAGGGATCATGGCCAATTGTAAGAACCTGGTTTTTTACTCAGCTATAGATCCTATAAATTTTGGTCTACATATTTACTTTGGACCTAATATGGATACCCAATGAGTTGGAAAAGGTCTTAGGGGTTTCTGGGGCAAGTTAGGAGGCCAGAACCCATCTTTTTAGGAAAAATGGACAGTTCGCACAGTTAGCACATAGTTGGAGCATGATTTGGATAACCATGCATATTAAAATTTCTGAACAGAACCACTTCACACGATTTTCACATGGCCATGTGGCCTAATAGTGCAATGTGCCCTTATACCTAGAAAGCCATGCATGGTTTGTGCATGGGTTGTTAAACCGTGCGGAAAAACTGTGCACATGCCATTTTTTGGGGTAAATTTACAATTCCTTAATGATCTATTAATCCACCTCCATCTTCCCAAATCTGGTCTTATGAGATATTAACCTATTTCTCTCTCAATTTGGGTCTTTTTGAAGATCTAACATTGTAATCAAGTTATCTCCTTCATCTGAAAATCGATCGAGCTTCCATTTGTCATGTTGGATGTGAAACAGTAAGTACTTTAGTCCTCTTGAGCTATTCTCCTTCTCTATTTCTCTCAACCAAGATATTGTGGTATGAGTGTTTTTCTATTTTTCTTAGATCTACTATAATCCAAGCTAAATCAAGGGCAAGTACCATAGGAGGAGAGTTGTACAAGCCTAAGGTGGGTGGTCTATAACTCATACCTAAAGTTCATTGATTTCATATTTGTCGTGTGGGGCCCACCGATGTCCTCGGGTTCCATTTATGGAATTAATATTCCATGCTTATACTTGTTATAACCATATGGTAATGATATTTCCAAATACATGATTAATTTTTGGTTGTTATGACCACAAATCTATCCTTTCTATGTCAAATGTTATTCCATAATTGTTGTTTAGTGTTTTGACACATTTGCACCACTATTTGGGTGTGCCTTGGCTTGACCTTTCTAAGGGTAAGCATTTCTTTATTAATTGTATTGATTTATATTTTGAATTTCATAATGGAAAGTACCATGTATGTGTACCACTTGACCCACCTAAGGTAAGTGCTTCAAATTTATAATTAAATGTGAAATGAAATTTGGAAAGTATATTGAGTATATGACTTGATTATATTGAATGTGAATCATTAACTGGTTGCATATCTGTATCACCCCTTACCACATTAATGAAAGGTAGTTGAATGAACCTTGAATATGGAATATGCCTTAAATGGATTAAAGGGTTGCATGCTACTTGGCATTGTTACACTAATGAAAGGCAATGCTTGAACCAAATGACTTGATTAAATGGTTGCATGCTACTTGACTTTATCACACTAATGAAATGAAAGGTTGAAACAACTAAAATATTACATGACTTCAAAATCAAATAGGATTGGCTTGAATTGATCACTCCTTGACTTCTGATCAGAGAATTCCGTGAGCACTCAAGAACCCTATTCTGATTCAAGGATATGAATTTCTTAGGTTGAGACCCACCTAGATCTCGATGCTTGTCTGTTCTTGGATGCCCGATATGATACCATAGGATCCCTCATGTAGTACTATAGGATTACATGGATACACTCCTTTGATCCCTTCAATATCATTATAGTATGCCTTGGATACACTCCTTGGACCCAACATTGATAAGTAGGTTCCATGGTTAAAGCCCATCGGGCCCAGTCATTGCTTAGCCTCGTTTTACCTTGGTCGATCACCTTGAATTTGGTAGGCACCTCATTGTGGAATAACTTGGACTACGTTCCTTGGATTACACTCTTACCCCATGACAGAATATAGTTATTACTAAGTTGGAAACCCTTGAGGTCTACGTCTCCTTGGTTATTAACTTGGGACTTCACTATTGGATATCATTGATCAACGTTTCCTTATTACATATTGGAAACTTCAAAATTTATACTATCATGAGGAGATGTTGGTGTTGGATATGCCTCACATGACCTATAAACATGAATTGATAATTACTTAATTAAATGAATTGGTTACATGCCCAGACACCAGTCGAGGGCTCAAGCAGGTACTTGGGTATTTAGTTACATTGCACTGTTTTACTTTATATATGAATTATTACACACTGTTACATTTCCATTACACAAGCCAGATGTTATAGAAATCATTGGTGGTGGCCCACTGAGATTTATCTCACACCCTCTCTGGGCACGGTTTGGTACCCAAGGTAGATTACATGGTTGCTGGTGTTGAAAAATGTAATCTTACAGCTTCAAACACTTGATTGCTTACTGTTTGGGATGAATATTGATAGTAGATGACTGAGTCAGAGCTTGGTATGCTTGGGATAGTCTTTTATTTCCTTTATACTTTGGTGGAACATGTTATACCTACTATATGGTATCCATGTTTTCCAGTTTTCTAGTACATGACATACCATCATCAGTTATTGAATGTTATTCTAGTTGTTTCAGTTATTATTAATATTTTATCTATTTTTTATTATGCCTACTATTTATATATATATTGATTCCACTATTTACTTATGTTTGCATCCATCCACTACGATACACTTTGGTAATGATGGCATAGTCTCCCCACAAACACACCCTAGGCCCTCGTTGCTAGTCAGTAGCCTCTGGCGTTCGAGGGGGACGCGCTTAAGGCCATGTGGCCCACTGGGCTCCAGGAACCCATTAAGTATCATCCGAGTCTAATACATCATAAAGTGGTATCATAGGAGGTTCTTTTCTTACTTTATGATTTGGAGACAATAGATTGGAGATTAGGAATTCTTGGGACTTGGTCATAAGTCGTGCTTGGGCATTGCGAACCCATGATCAGGGTAAAAACCAAGTTTCCTAAATTATAATTTGTGTTCTACTTTTTCCTATTATAGTTGATATTATTTCACCATTGGTTGATGAACATGTTGTGTGGTTTTGTTTATTTTTACTCTATTTGAGGATTTTCTTTCATCCTTGGCCTGATGATATAAGGGCAAAGAACATTGTTACATGCATCATTATAAGCACCTAGAATTTACATGTCATTCATATTACCATGCCTTATAGGTGCATTTGATTTCTTGATATGCTTGTGATTGTTGACTGATGTTATGATAGTTGCTTGTACATGTATTACTCTTAGTTGATATTGAGTGATTTCATGTCTCAATTCACAAGGTTTATGGGCCCTCATGGGTTGGGATGAGTAATTTATCAAGTAAAACCATTATGATATAAATAAATGGGCTTCATTTCTGGTGATAGGTGTATGGGCACTGATTCATCGGAAATGGATATCCATTATAAGGTGAATCATGAATTGAAAAATGAATTGGTTTCACATCCTTATCCCTCCTTATTGTGTTTATAAATGGTAAAAGAGTGAACCTCGTAATTAAATGTAAAATGAAATGAACCTTATACTTGATCACTTTCTCATACTTGGTCGTCTAAGCAGGTAGTTGGGGTAGTATGACTTGGGTAGTGAGTTTTCCTACATTCATATTCTGCTAGTGATTTTATCTTTCTACTTAAGTTAGTTCTAAGGCATGTACTTGGAAATTTTAGACCAATGCCGCCATGACGTCCTCATATCGTATGCCAAGAGGGTGTCGATGACCATGCTCTAGACATGGTGGGCCCTAAGCCACCAGTCTTACCTCTAGGAGTGCCACTTGAAGCACCGCCTACTGTACCTGATATGGGCATTGATTCCCAAGTTCATGATAGTTTTCTATGTCTGATGTAGTCCATGCATGGTTCTTCATGGTTGCACCTTACGATGGCTTATCTGACTCGTGAGTTCCAATAGCAACATCCTCTTACCTTTTCTGGGGATGGCGGTCTGCAGGATACTGATTCTTGGATAGAATCCACTCTATCTATCTTTGATCATTTAGAGACACCTCCAGAATGAAGTGTCAATCTTTCCACATACATGCTTCTGGATTCGTCCAATTGTTTATGGGGTTGGCGGTCTTCTTCTAGCCGATGATGAGATTTTACAAGCTAGATGCTTTGAGGATGGACTCTTTTACACCATCTGTATGCAGGTCAATGTCTTTATCCTACCTACATTTTCTTTTATAGTAAATCATGCTCTTATCACTGAGTGAAACCTAAGGGATGGAAATATTACTAATTTTATAGGACCAGTGTCGTGTCAGGACAATAGTTTTTCTGGTGGTAGGAAGTGTTCTCTCGAGGTTTCTCGTTAGGGAAATGAAAACCATAGTGTCCATTTTGATAGATCTAAAATGTGTCATAAGTGAGGATGATGGGGAAATTAAAATCCTCAATGTGATAGAGACCCACTAGAGTGTCGATCTTGTGGTCGTATGAGGCATATTTAGCATTTTTGTAGGACCTTTCCACCAGCTGTGAGTGGGAAAGTATCTACACCAGCTCCACCTTCAGGAGAGACTTATTTTACATCATGTCAAGTGGGGAATTAGAATAGCACCAGTATGTCTGGCCGAGGAGGAGGTTGTGGCCACGGTATCCAGACATTGGATCACTAGAAGTGCCAGCAAAGCAGTTTTGATCGTGGTAGTCCATCTGTTGCACATGGTTGTGGATCAGGTCAGTTGCACACACTACAACCAATACCCGAGGATCAGGTTGTGGGACCATCTATAGTATGAGGTACTATTATAGTAGACTCTACTATAGTATCTTCTTTATTTAATACAGGTTATTCAAACTCTTTTATCTCTGTATCTATCATGGAGAGTCTCGGACTGGAGATATAGTATCACTATGGTGTAATGACCCTAGACACGTCGTTAGGGGTACGAGTAGAGGGAATATGCTAGTGTAGGGACTATCCCCTTGAGGTAGGCAGTTACCCTTTCTTATGGAACCTCTTCATTCTTGAGATGACAAGATTAGATTTCATTCTCAAAATGGACTGGTTAGTCCACTATCATGATTTTGTAGATTGATACCACCATAGGGTATCTTTTACATCACTAGAGGGTAGTAGTTATCTACATAAGGGTGAGTTAGATGTCCAGGCTGGTAGAGTTGGACTAGAGCATCATGGACTAGGTGGATTGACCGCCCATATTTCTAATCTCTTCATGGAGGATCAGGGTTTATGACAATTTGATTTCCCTCCAATAGTGGATCGTTTTAGGGATGTATTCCCCGAAAATTTTTCTGGATTACCTCTTAAGAGATAGGTAGAGTTTACAATTGAGATTGTTCCAGGAGCATCTCTAGTGTCCATTACACTGTATAGTATAGAACCTATAGAGATTTAAGAGCTCAAGAGGATTTAGATCCCAAAGGTTTTATACAGCCCAGTACATTCTCTTGGGGTTCGCCCGCCCTTTTTTCCAGGAAAGTGGATGGAACCTTACATCTATGCACAAATTATTGAAGGTTGGATCAACTTACTATCAAGAACCGGTATCCACTGCCTTTAATAGATGATCTCTTCGACCAAATCTGATGAGAAAAGGTCTTCTCTATGATTGACTTGAGATCATGTTATCATAATGTGCGTGTCATGTCATCATACATACCTCATACAGATTTCCATAGTAGGTATGGTCTGTATGAATAACTTGTTATGCCGTTTAGTCTTATGAACATGCCCATATTTTTCATGGATCTAATGAATAGGTTGTTCCACCCCCATTTGGATTATTTTGTTGTAGTCTTTCTGGATGACATCTTGGTGTATTATCGCACTTGTAGATACTATTCCAAGCATCTTGATATCATTTTGAGTATACTGAGAGAGCTTCATATTTATGCCAATATTGCTGAGTGCCAATTCTGGATCAAAAAATTCCACTTCTTGGGTCATATAATATCATAATTAGGAGTATCTGTTGACCCAAAAAAGGTTGGTGTTGTAGTTTCCTGGGAGAAGCACAAGAATTTTTTTGATATACATAGTTTGTTGGGGATGGCTGGATATTATAGGCATTTCATACATTACTTTTATTGCCTTTCTTTACCTCTTACTGGTCTAACAAAGAAGGTTGTCAAGTTCTTATTGACAGAAGCATGTGAGAAATCCTTTCAGAAGCTAAAATGGAGGCTAGTATCAGCACCTATTCTGACTCTTTTGGAGTTGGTTATAGGTTATACAGTCTTCTATGATGCATCAAGCATTGGACTAGGATCAGTGATGATTTAGGAGGAAAAATTCATTATGTATGGATCTCAGTAGCTGAGGCCTCATGAGAGAAATTACCCAATGCATGACCTTGATCTACCAGCTGTTGTCCATGCCTTATGTTTTTGGAGACATTATCTGATGGGTGATCAATTTTTGGTGTACATGGACCACAAGAGCCTCAAATATATCTTTTCTACGTGTGACTTGAACCTCATACAATGAAGATGGGTCAAGTATCTGCAATCCTTTGATTTTGACCTTACCTATATGCCTATAAAGAGAAATGTAGTTGTAGATGCTCTGAGTCGAGAAACTTAGGCACAAGAAGTACGAGAAGCTAGTGATGAAATGAAGTTAATGGACCTGTTTTATAAGATACATATAGAGTTTCATGATAGTCACGATAAATATTATCTCTCATACTTAACAGTTACCTCTTACCTCCTTGAGAAGGTGAAGGGTAGATAGTTTTCATATCATGAAGGCTTAGTTCTCCATTAGAGTATATCAGGAGATAATCCACCTTCAGATTCTTCTGTAGACAGAGATGATGTCCTATGTCTATGTGGACTTATCTCGGTTTCTACAGATATGAGGGAGGAGTTGATGAAAGAGTCCCACACATAGTAGTGGGAATTTCATCCAGGCATCTCAAAGATGTATTGAGATATGTGATGCTAGTATTAATGGTCTGGGATGAAACGTAAGATATCAGGATTTATCACTAGGTGTTCCACCTTTTAGCAGGTGAAAGTGGAGCACCAGAGACCTATGGGCTTGCTACAGCCACTTATAGTCCCAGAATAGAATTTGGAATGTTTAACTCCTCATGTTTTAATCATGTTTTAATGATAAAAAATCTTGTTAACCTTATTTAATATATTATAAATCATGTGTAGAGAAGGTTGGTTTCCATATGATTTAATGTTTACAACTCATGGTATAAAATTTCACAATATCCTAATTCAGAATATTATAAATCATGTTTGAATATTGAAAACTATATTTCATCTTGTTCTATAATGTTTTATTATATTAATGCTTAAGTATAATTCATTCTGTGAATATTATTTCCTAAGATAGTTTTACAGATATTTGTCTAAGTCTAAGAAACTGTAAGTCTACCACCAGTTCAGGATTTTGGTAAAGTCCTTGATATCGTGACCCTGACACCATAATACAGACATCGTGACCCTAACACCGTAATCATGACACTGTGATTCAGACACTGTAACCAGTTTCATATTTCATAAAGTTTGTGACATCGGTTCCTCACTACCATCACCAAGACACCGTTTAAAGTTTTGACAAGGGACTAAACACAGTTACCTGAGACATAATGATCCTGACAATGCATTTGTGCTACCAGTTTCTGATTTAAATGAAACTGTGGCATCATGATTGTCTCACTGCTCAAAGGCAAAGGAGAAGACACCATTTTCCAGTGACACCATTTCCAAGTGACACCATTTCAAGACAAACTGTGACACCATTCATTAATCTATTTTGTCATTTTCAATTTAATTTTTAGTGGTCATATTTGAGTCATTTAATGGAACTAGAATAATTAATGTTTCTTTGTAAACATTTCACCTAATAGTATGAGGTATGAGGTTTAGAAATATTTCTTCCTATCGACCCCAACACATGCACCCCAAAATAAAGAAAAAAACATGAGACTCGGAGAAAGAGACGAGCGAGCGTTTGAAAAGCTAACTCATGCATGCAACAACATAAAACTGAAGAACACACAAATCACACTCGATCCAAAAATCTAAACTACCATAGATCATAGCCCAAAACATCTTCACAGTAAAAACTCAAAGAAGAAAATGAGCTACATAGCTTACTTCATCAAACTAGAAACCAGAGCACTAGACTCGTGATACACTGTTTTTCACAAGAGGACTCGATATTTTCATCTACTTCATCCTATAAGTCCAAATCTATATAGAGCAACAATAAGATAATTTCTAATATTTTCTCATCATATTTTCTCTATTGTGTACTATTTTTATCTTTTGATCAGAGTGTGTGTCTATATTAAAACACACATTGTCTCCTATATTAAACTGAAGGATACAAGATATCTTTCCACTCATATCTTTGTACATCTGTTTACTCCCACAGATAAGTGTGGAATAAGTACTTGTATGACCTGGTAGTTTATTCCCATGAAGAAAAGTGGAAGAGGTCGTGTGACCTAGACAGTCTTGTGTACTTTTGTTTGCCCCAATACAGGGTGTGGATCAAGTTTGTTAATATAAACTGCTTGGTGGCAGGTGATCAACAAGTGGAGTGGATTAGGTCTCATCTTGAGACTGAACCACTTATTTTATCCACTGTGTATTTTTATTTTGTCTTCCTCTATTTTAATTTATATTTCAAAAAACTAAAAATTACTTTGATAGTTAGACTTGGATAGAATTTATAATTGTTTTCTACATTAGAGTAGCTTCAAAAGTTGTATTAATAACTCACATTTATATTATTGAGAATTAATCAATCTTTTGAGAAGTTATTTGAACAGTCAAACTATTATAACTATATTACCTTGATTAACTATCCAATATTAATTTTTATTGGGGAATATTTTTAAGTGAAATTTTTAACATAAATTTTTATAGATACTCAATTCACCCCCCTCTTGAGTAATCTACTCTGACCAACATTTGGTATTAGAGGAGTTTATTCTTGTTAAGGCTCTGTTTTAAAATCTTTTCAACTGTGATTTTAGTTATACTTTAAATATCTGTAAATTTTCTATTAGTTCTAAATTTATAACTCTTTAAAAGTATTTATTTATTATGGATAATAGGATAGAAGGTTCTACTACCAACATACCTCTGTTTTTTAATGGAACTGATTATTCCTAATGGAAAATTAAAATGAAAATTCACTTAGAAAGTATGGGTTTTGAAATTTGGTCTTCAATTGTAGATGAGTATAAGATACATTCTACTACTAGAAATACATGGTATGAACCAAATAAGATAGCTTATAATAATAATTTAAAATCCATTAATGCCTTATACTTCTCTTTAGGAGATGAGGAATTTAAAAAAAATTGCATGTAAAACAACCCATGAAATTTGGGATACTTTGTCTATTTCACATGAAGGAACTTATAGTGTTAAGGAAATGAGACTTAACACATATACTATTAAATATGACAATTTTAATATGAAGCCTAATGAGCCTATTTATAACATGAATCTTAGGTTCAATGAAATATTAAACACTATGATCTCTCTAGGAAGAGATGTTACTGCTAAATAAAAAATTATAAGGATTCTCAAATGCCTACCTGATAGATAGATAGGAACTTCTATCTCTATTATAGATTCATGTGACATCATAAAATTACCTATCAAAGAACTCATTGGGAAACTAATGATGTATGAAGAAGATTTGAACTTCAACAAGGAAGAGGAGGATGAACCCAAAAGAAAATCCGTGGCATTTAAGACCACTACCTCTAAACACAAAGAAAAGGAAAAACTACAGGCCTATGTAGAAAGTTCAAACGGTGAATAATCATCACCCAATAGTGATGAGGAGATGGCTCAATTATCCATAAGGTTTAAGAAATTTTACCAAATTAATAAATTTTTCAGAAATCCTAACATCAAGGGAATATATGATCAAAAGGGCAGCTGGAAGAAAGATTGAAAAAGAAATGAAAAGTCTGATGAGATAGTATGTCGTGAAGGTAAGTGAAAGGGACATGTAAAGGCTGGCTGTCCTAATATCAAGTATAAAAAGAAGTATGAGGACAAAGATAGAAAGTATAAAAAGGCAATGAAAGTAACTTGGAGTGCTTCTAAGAACAGTTCAAGTGACTCAGAGTCTTCACATGATGAACAGGCTAACAAATCCAATATGTGTTTCATGAAAAACACATCTGAGGTAATCCTAGAATTTCTTGTACAAAATTACTATTATTGTGGAGATGAAAGTGATTCTAAAAATATTTCTAAAGAAGAAATGTTTGAGTATTGCAATATGCTTTAAGACACATGTAATGAAATAAAAGATAAATACAATCCTTTAAAGAGACAGTATGCTCTTACCTCAACTGTTAAATCTGAACATGTTGTAGAAAGAGAGAAAAATGTTCAATTACTCAAAGAAAACAATGAATTAAAGATATCTAATGATCAATTGAAAAGGACATTGAAAGTTTTACTAATGTTAAAGATATTTTGGTACAAATTCTAGGTAAAAAAATTGCCCCTAAATACACTTCTGGTATTGGCTATCAACCTGGTAAAATAAATTTTGGAAAAACCAATTTTGTTTCTAAATATAGAACATAAAAATTTATACATAGTTTAGTAAAACATTCTGCTAGTTCAAACTATGATACATCCTCTACTGTTTCGAGTTTTTCTAGACCAAATAAAGTTTATTTCTCAAATAATTTATATAATTCTTATAGGAAACCTATGAGGAAGATGTGGGTTCCTAAAGCACTAGTTACTAATGTTATTGGACCCAAACAAATATGGGTACCGAAGTCTATTTTTATTTGACTATTTTGTTGGAAAATTGTTTGAAGAACTCCTGTAAAAGATTATAGTACTTGGAAAGTGGGTGTTCAAGACACATTATAGTAGAATATTCATGTTTCAAGAACCTAATAAAGATTGATGGTGGGCATGTCAGTTTTGGTGACAATGAAAAATGAAAAATCATTGGCCTAGGAAAAATCAGTAACTCTACTTAGTTTTAATTTCTAAAGTACTTTTTATTTATGGAATGAAATATAATATGCTTAGTATTCAAAAACTATGTGATGATGGATTTCATGTTAAATTTGAAAATGATTCTTGCAATGTTTTTAATTCTAAAAATGAATTAGTATTTTCTGCATTAAGAAATGAAAATGTATATTTTGTTAACTTAGATTATTTAGTTTCTCAAAATGCTTCTTATTTAAGTGCATTTCACAAAGAGTCTTGGATTTGGAATAGAAGACTATGATACTAAAATATTCACTCCATTATAAATACAACAAGAAAAAGTTTAGTTAGAGATCTACCAAAACTAGAGTTTCCAAATGAAAAAGTGTGTAATCCTTATCAAAAGGGTAAACAACACAAAATTTCCTTCTAACCAAAGAAAGAAGTCTCAAATTCTCAACCTCTCTATTTGGTTCACATGGACTTGTTTGCACCATCTAGAGTTTCTAGTTTAAATGGGAAGAACTATGTCTATGTTCTTGTAGATGAATTTTCTAGGTATACTTGGACCTTCTTATTAGCTCACAAAATTGAAGCCTTCTCTCATTTCACCAAGTATGCTAAAACTATAGAAAATCTTAGTGGACTTCGAATTAAATATCTAAGAAGTGACCATGGCATTGAATTTGAAAATCAAGAGTTTGATTCCTTTTGATCACAAAATGGATATAGTCATAATTTATCTTCCCCTAGAACACCTCAAAAAAATGGAGTTGTAGAAAGAATAAATAGGACCTTGCAAGAAATTTATAGAACCATGCTTAGTGAATAAAACTTATCTATTTATTTTGGGGCTGAAGTTTTAAATACAACATTCTATATTATTAATATATTGTTGATTAGACCTATTCTTAAAATAACTCCATATGAGTTATGGAACAATAGAAAACCCAAAGTGAACTACTTTAAAGTATGTGGTTGAAAAGTCTATATCCTTAATACCAAGGACAATCATTAAAACTTTTCATCCAAGAGTTATGAAGGAATATTTAAAGGATATTCAATATCTAGTAAATCCTATAGAGTTTTTAACAAAAGAACTAAATGTGTGGAGGAATCTATCCATGTCAAGTTTGATGAGACAGATCCACATGAGCCTAAGACCTCTCTAGAGAATCTTGAGGATGATGTGTCAAATATTGATTTCAATGATAAATATTCTAACCATCTTATGAAGGAATATGTTAAAACTTATAGTTCTAAAAATTCTCCAGATTCAAGCCATAATGAACCTAAACCTGTTGAAGAGCATGAAATCACTATCCCCTCTTTTTCTAGAGCTGTTAAAACTCTTAAGAACCATCCTTTAGATTCCATTATTGTATATTTAGATAAAGGAAAAAAACTAAATATTCTATTAGAAATCAGGTTGAAAATAAAACATTCTTATCACAACTTGAACATAAAATCATCAATGATTCTATGAATGATGACTTTTGGGTGATGTATATGCAAGAAGAACTTAATCAGTTTGAAAGGAACACAGTTTTGGAAACTTTTTGATAGACCCAAATAAAATTTTACTACAGGAACAAGTGGGTGTTTATAAATAAAGTAGATGAAGCTAGTAACATAGTTAGAAACAAATATAGATTGGTTTCACAAGTCTATAGTCAAGAAGAAGGAATTGACTATGAGAAGACTTTTGCACCAGTATCTAGACTTGAATCCATTATAATCTTTCTTTCATATACATCACGTCTAAAATTCAAACTATATAAAATGGATGTCAAGAGTGCATTCCTAAATGGGTATATAGCTGAAGATGTTTTTGTTGAACAACCCCATGGTTTCACAAATCCTCACTTTCCAAATCATGTTTTTAAATTATCAAAATCTTTGTATGGTTTAAAACAATCTCCAAGACCTTGTTACGAAAGATTAAGAACTTTTCTTATTTCAAAATCCTTTACAAAAGGTATAGATGATCCTACTCTTTTTATGAAACAAATTTCCAATAATGTTTTAGTAGTTCAAATTTATGTAGACGATGTTATTTTTGGATCTTCAAAAAATTCTTTATGTATTGAGTTTTCTAAAATAATGCAAAAATGAATTTGAAATGAGTTTAACAGGTGAACTAAAATTCTTTATTGGATTTAAAATATTTAAAAATAAATATGTTATTATTGTAAATTAGAGAAAATATATTAAAGATATTCTAAAACATTTTGTCTTGGATAACACTAAAAGTAGTGATACTCCAATGAGTACTACTTTTAAGTTGGATCTTGATGAAGATGGAAAATCTTTTGATCAAACCACTTACAGAGGAATGATTAGAAGCATACTCTACTTAACTTCTATCCAACCTAATATTATTTTTAGTGTATGTATGTGTGCTCTCTTTCAATAAAACCCTAAAGAGTCTCATTTAAATGATGTTAAAAGGATTTTGAAATACCTCAAACATACACCCAATCTAGGACTGTTTTATCCTAGAGGAAAATCATTTGAGTTAGTTAGCTATTCTGATTCTGATTTTGGTGGTTGAAAGTTAGATAGAAAAAGAACCTCTAGAACATGTCACTCTTTAGGCAACTCTCTAGTGTCATGGTGTAGTAAGAAACAATTTCTTTTAATTATCTACTACCGAAGATGAATACATAGCTGTTGGTAGTTGTTGTGCACAAATTTTGTGGATGAAAAACACATTAATAGACTATGGATATCAATTCAGACATGTACCTATAAATTTTGACAATATAAGCACTATTAACATTTCAAATAACCGTGTTCCACACTCTAGGACAAAGTATATTGATATAAGGCATCACTTTTTGAGAGATCGTAATCAAAAAAGTGATATCACTTTGGAATTCATTGGCACTAAACATTAGCTTACTGATATATTCACTAAACCATTAAATTTTGAAAGGATAAATTACATCATACATGAATTAATAATGATAAGTCTTAAGTAAAAAGTTTACAGTCTCGAAGTTACTATCTCACACTTACTGTGTCACACTTATTGTGTCACATTTTACAGTTTCATGATTTATGGTCTCACAATTATTGTCTCTCAGTTACTATCTCACACTTACTGTCTCAATAACACGGTCACACCATCTAGAGTCACACCGTAATGATGACACCGTGAAAATTTATTCTGGTCTTACCGTAAAGACTCGGTTTTTTGTTTTTGTTTTTAAATTTTATTTCCAGTATCACTGTGTTGATTATTTTATTGTTTTTATGGCGCGTTTTTGAATTTCTGATTCTTGAAATCCCTAAATAATAAAAACCCAATATCTTTCACTCTTTTCTTCACTCAAGATCTATTCTATCGAAACCAAAACCCCTCTCTTTCAACCCGTTATTCCTCTTTTAGCCTTTCATCTCTCTCAAATCCACGTTGAATGCCCATAATGAAGCACCTGTCTTCATCAAATCCTGAGAAGTGTACATCTCAGAAGAAAGTGTAAAAGAAACTGAAAGTAATGCCTGAGGGACTGATGAATCCAAATATTGCTGATAGAACAGTAGTACCATAAAAGGAAGTCTGCCTGAAGTGGTTGTTGACAAGTAAGTCACTAGTTCTGAAAGTATTGGAAGAGTAGGTATGGCTTAACTGGTTTACAAAATAGAAAAGACTGATTTATCCAAAACTCATTTCTCATTTTTATCAGTATGTCTAGTTTTCATTCAATACTGAAGATGAATTTGTTTTAAGAAGCTGTATTAATGGTCAAAGGTGTAATTTTTCCTCAAGTTTGTAGGTTGAATGTCTAGGGATACCTCATGAAGGATTATTAGAGGATTACCAAAGAGGTCCTCCTCCTCCTAGTGATGTTTTTATCTTAGAAGAGGCTCTAGGAAGTTTGAATAGAAATAAGAAGAAAAGAAGGGAAATTGTTGTTGAGTTGGATGGTGAGACAAGGTTTCTATTTAAGTTTATCCAGAATCTTATTTTTCCAAGGAAAGGGTATTTTTCTACTCATAAGTATCAAGATGTATTCTTGATACATCTTATGAAAATTGGGCACAAGATTAATTTGTGTAAGTATATTGTACTTCACATGTGTGAACTGATCAAGAAAACTTCAAAGTCTACCTCTTTGTTCTATTTAAGATTAATCTCTAGAATCCTATCTGCTAAAGGAGTAGTTGCCCCAAATGAAGAAGTCATTGAAGATTATGAGTTCTGTATCTCAAAGGATACAATCAGAAGGATGAAAATAAGCTGGAATCCTTGGAAAAAGTCTTGGGTGGAGGTCAATGAAAGGTTGTATGAAAATTTTAATCTAGTTGAGAATCCTTCAAGACCTAATAACATATATGATCCTGGTTTGGAACCAGATGAAGTTGTTGATTATTCGGATGAAGAAGTATGAGATGCAGTTGTTGCACCAAAAGAAGGAACTGTCTTGGACAAAGAAGACAGTGGTCTACCTATTACAAAAAATATAGTTGAAAAGGATGTACCTGTTACTAAAAGAAGTATTGATTCAATGGAAGAACCTGATTTTGGAAAATAACCTGCTACTAGTGTAAAAAAACAAGTTGTTCCTGAGGAGAATTTAGAAGAACTTGCTATTGAGGAAGAGGCTACTGTTGGGGAACAATTAAAAGTACAAGTTGATACTGAAAATATCCTATCTGTTGAGGAGAGAATGGAACAAGCCTTTCAGTTGGATATAAAGGAAATGGGTGATCATATTAAAATAAAAATTTAGAAATAGGTCTGGGGACTGAATCTCTTACTCCCATAAGAGATTCACCTGTTGAGGTGGAGCAACACCCCAGTCTAGAAACTGTTCAAGTTCCCAATCCTGTTGATCAAATCACTATGGATATCTAGTATAAGTTTCCTAGCTATTTTGATGTGGACAATACCCAGGAGGCCTTGGATAAAGTCATAGATCATTCCACTGTGTTTCAATTGAAACTAGTTTCTGCTCTAGAAGTAATCTCTGCTAAGGAGCCTGAACCTGTATTAGCTCCTATTCCAGAACCCATAATCATCCATATATATAATTATATATATATATACACATATATTAATATATTAATACATATAATTATATATATAATAAATATATTTATTATTTAAATATATTTATTATAATTTTATAATTATTTAAATATATATATTTATTTATAATTTTATAAATACATTTTTTTTAATTATATATATTTATAATTTTATAATTAACTATTTAAATTAAAAAATGTAAAAAAATCATTTAAATAAGTTAATTATATAAATTTAAATCATATTTAAAATGTTAAATCTTAATAAACAAAAATAAATAGATATTATTCATATAAATTATAAACATATTGAAAATATTACACGTACAGTAAATAAATATATGTATAAATAAATATTAAAAAATGAGTAAATGTATTTTTAACATTATTAACGAATTTATAATAATAAATTAATAAATAAAAATAAATAAATTTCAAAAATATTAAAAAGTGAATTTGTGACGTTTACGTGAATTACATATATACATATGTACACAAATACATCTACACAAACATATAAATACACACATATACATACATATATATAGGTATACATGTACATATATTTTAAGTTATTTACTACCAATATAAATATATTCATTTATATATTATATAATTGTTTAAATAAAATATTAATATATTATATTTATTATAATTATACACAGATTTTTTAATTAATTTATATAAATAAACTATTATACATTTTTACTGATATAAATTTGATAATTTCTTATATATAAAATTATGAAAATAAGATTCATTTTTTATTAAAAGTTAAATAAATCATATTTATATATTATTGTAACACCCCAAACACTTCATGGTATGTTTCTCTTAAATACATTCTAGTTATAACCTATGTTTCATGAATCACTGAGCCTATATGGAGCAAAACATGGTTACTTATAGGAGATATCCATAACCTAGCCATTAAACTTAAATTTTCCAACTCTGTGATTTGAATTTTAAAAATCTGACATACATGGTTGCGTTCACGATGATATTTAGAGTCTAATATAATTAACATAATTTTTAGTGAATAGTAACCTACCCTTATGAATAGTAACATACCCTTGTGAATAGTAACATAACCTTATGAATAGTAATATGACTCTTATGAATGGTATTGATGCCCTTGAAGGTATAAATGAATTTAGGCACCTTAAAAATGAAGATGAATATTTTAAGTGTTTATATTTTTCGATTAAATAATTATTTTAATTAAATATTTAATTAATCATATTTAGAAAATTATTTTTTAAAAATGGATTTAATTTTTGGATTCTACACGTCGAAAAATGGTTAGGGTGAATTTTGATATTTTTCTGAAATACTTAAATTTTTTATGAATAGTAAAATGTAATAATTTACGATAAATGCTAAATAAGGAATTTATTGAGTCATTAATGATGATCTACTGATGTAATCCTAATTGGTTCAAAGTCACATTCATATATTATTGTTCTTAGTCATTGAATACTCACAATTGGTTGTCTTGAGAGGAAATAATAAATTAATGATTATAATATTAAGAAAACTCATCTCCCCTGCACTATATAAACCACCCCTCACCCCCTCTTCCTCCCACACCACTTAAGCTTCAAGCCTTGCCTAAATTCTACCAAATACTCTCCCCAAGCCCTCTCCCCATGACCAAGACCTTCTGGTCTCACCAAAAGGCCAAAAACAAAGGCCTTAAGGAGATTCTCAAGGAGGAGTACTCAAGACGTGAACCTTCCTTCTCTTTTATTTCTATTTCTTTTAAAAAGTTCCATTATTTTTTTCTCCCTTTTCACGTCACCTCAACCAAATTCCATGATAATTCTTTTACCTTACATGTACTGTATTTTCATTTTTCTAATGGAATATTTCATCATAATCTCTCTTTTTCCCCTCCTTTTATACAATAAATGCAAACACCGTCTGAGATGTGTAAATTTATCACACTCAAGGAAGACGGGTATTCAATTTGCATTACTATCTTCAATACTGGTCATGAAACCTTTTCAATGATTGAACTAGGTCATTATATATTTATCTTATCTTGATTAATGTTCTATAATCTTTACACGTTCATAATATGGAATAAAAATACAAAACAGGTTTATTGTACACAAAACCGCCAAGCCAAATCCAAGCGTTTATTTTTAACTCATCGAATGAGTCATCCTAATGGTATATAAACAGAATCATTATAAGATCATTTATACCTATTTAATGTCACTAATAATTTTTATTAACAGTTCTTGATGTTTAACCACCTTTCAAATGAACTTCCATTCATGAATACAAGTAAAAAAATCATGAAACCAAGTAAGAAAATGCTTCCAAAACAATAAAATTAAATCTAATAAACTCATCAAAAATTACATTAATGAACTTAATAAGGTTATAACATATCAATTACATTTTTATGAGGTTATGGACTTATTAATTAATGAATAAAATTTGATTATTCAGGTCGTTAAAACAAACAAGAACACCTTCGAGCATAAGGTAAGGGATCCTCTCTCCCACTTTTGTTCAAGAATATCCCCTATGTTGTGCTCTTTTATTTTTAATTCCTAATGATGGGGTATGTTTTTTCACCTCCCCCATACTTCCCTTGTGACATATAAATAATTTAATACCCCTTTACCTCTCATTAATCCCTCGTAATAACACTCATTACCATGATGAAATGTTAGTGAGGGGTTTCTCATCTCACTTTCATTTCCATGAGATTTCCATTGTTCACCAATTATTTCTTGTATGTGGTATATGTGTACATCCATTTGATATATAATCACATTATTCTCTTTATATTCATGGTATATAATGACTCATTTTAGGGTTATTAAGTTCTTTTTATATGTCACGACCCGTCCCCCAGGGCTCGTGTTGTGACTACCCCAAGCCCGCCTTCCATAGGCCAGGGGCTGGTGACTAGCACTGAAAGGAGTATTCCCCAAAACTGGGAAGGCATTGTCTTTATAAATTGTAATCACACACATCCAAGTACACAAAAAGATACGAACACAAGTCAATTGTATAGCAAAAATAGTGTTGAAAGTAAAAAGGGGTCTGGAATACAAGCCCAACTGTAAAGATACAAGTACAACTGAAATACAAAACAACTGAAGAAAGAGAAAATATAGTTACTGGATTGTCCTCCGAGGTTCCTACCTAAAGGGTAGGTATATATATCTTCGTCAACACTCCACGTCCACCCATATCATCTGCGTACCGACACGCCGTATGGTCCACCTCCGGGCATCGTCCAGTCCTGGTACTCTCAGCCTCAGTCAGCGTTGTCTGTCATCTGCATCCCACACAACAAGGTGCGGGCATATCCTGTTCAGGGGTGAGTATAAAGATACTTAGTAGGGACCCCAAGACCCTCAAGGTCTATCAAAAACCACCAAGGATAAACCAAAAATTATGAAATCAACAGATAACCCTACTTAGGTTTATGCTCATACATATACCTAAGTTATCAAGTAATACATCTCATTCATGAGGAAAACACAGAGATACTAACTAATCTCACACCAGGATTTATTCTAGGGGTAGTAACAAGTAACATCCCCAATCACATCGTTGAACACCTCAGCTGTTGGAGATCCCCTCCTCTATCGAGTATAGTGGGTCTACCGCATCACATAGAGGAGCTTCCCACACACCTTGGACTGCTGAGGTTCTCCTCCTATCGAGTACCGTGGGTTTATCACGTAACACAAAGGCGCTCCCCATCATAGTTTTTTCGTGTCACACAGAGGCACTCCCCCTCGTGACTTGTTGAGATACTCCTCCTATCGAGTATCGTGGGTCTGTCGCGTCACAGAGAGGCGCTCCCCACTATGGCCTGCTGAAGTACTCCTCCTGTCCTGTATTGTGGTTCTGCCGCATCACATAGAGACGATTCCCACCATGGGTATACCGCGTCACATAGAGGCACTCCACACAGGCCTATCAAGTCACTCCAAGTCGAAAATGTCAGCAGTCGTCAAGTCTCATCTAGCTACTAGGTTCTCGCACTATGCTCGCTCGTCTCTGAGAGGATCCACTCCATGAGCTACTGGTCGATACTCAAACTACTACGAAGTCCCACGAAGAAGCATCTCAAAGGTCCGCCATGTCATAGGGGTCTCAATGCAACATACGGCGCGTCAATCGGACGCCCGGTCTGTGAGTTATTAGCCTTTTAGTACCGAAGGCCTAGTTGGATTCATGCTCGATCCAACCTAACTGCTCCCCGTATTAATCCAAAACTCCAGTGGGGTATACTCAAAGGGACCATCTCACTCCAATATTTCTATCGCCACTGACGATTCGTCAAACAGACGTCTGGTGCCAAAGTTATGACCCATGTAAAGTAAATGGGTCATATCAGGTCCGGGTCCGGTCCGACCCGATCGGCCCGACCCAACCTGACCTTGCCTGGGTTGACCCGGTTTGGGTCAAACTGGCCCCACCCGCCAGGTCAAGCCCAGTTCTTGGTGTGGCATGTCCCGCTGGTCATTCCAAAAGGCCACGAGGGTCGCGGGTATTGTGGGGCGGCAGAGGTCGTGGGTCGGCTTGGCCGCAGATGGTGGCTCGGCCGCGGGGGTTTCGCGAGGGTGCGGAGTGGTTTAGCCTAGCCCGAGGCGACTCGGAGAGGCCACGGGCGGGGTGGCACTAAGGGTTGCGGGCAGCACAGTAGGTGCGGCTCGGAGGGTCACGGGCGGCTCATCCGGGGCGGCTCGGAAGGCCGCGGGCGGCTCGACCGGTAGCTGGGAAAGACGGTGGTGACTCGGTGAACGGTGACGGCGGCTCTGCCTGAACAGTGGCGGCTGTGGGCGGCGCGGCGTGCCCACGGGTTGTGGAGTCGTGGGGCGTAGTGGCCATGGGTGCCGCAGAGCAGCCCGACCACGGGGGTGCCGCAAGGGCGCGAAGGTCTCAAGACGGTGGTGGTTGTGGGGCGGTGTCGTTGTGCCACCACCTTCATCGTGTTCAACACCAAAAATCATTACAAAATTTTTGGAGGGGTCGGGCCATGTTTGTTTGGCCCATACCCTCCGTGTTAGGGTGGTAGCATATGGCTCAACAAGAACATGAAGAAGAACGTCAAGCTTTAGAACCCCCAGCAACAATTTATTCCCAATCTCGAAAAAGAATTCAAGGGAAGAACATGGGAAAAGTATTCATACACAAATAAACCCCTACCTTATTCATTTGATTTGTTGAAGATTTTCCACGAGAAAGGAGATGATGTCATTGGGAAAAGACGGACATCGGTGTTTCCTCGATCATCAGTTCGTTGACGCTGAAGATGTTCTTCGTCAACGAATATCCTGTGGAAGAAGAAGGAGTCGAAGTCGGCATTCTTCGTTGGAGAGATTTTCTCCAAGAGCTCTCCCCTTTGACAATCCTTTCCCTCAATCCCACCAAAATGAAAATAGCCAACTTAATAATTTAAGTTTTTCAAATTAAATTATGTGGGCACATTTCAATTTGGCACAAAATTAATTGGCATAATTAAAGTATAGTGTTGGCACAATTAATGTCAAAGAAGCTCAAGAGGCTCATCCACCTTAAAGAGGGAGTTGAGAGGTTTCTCCCTCATTAAGAGGGGAGTTTAAGAGGTTTAAACCTCGGGTGGTCCCCACCACCATAACCTCTCATAGGAGGTTAGTTCAGGTGGTCCCTATCATCATAACCTCACATGGGAGGTTTAGGTTTGGTGGTCCCCACTTCTCAACATCCACATGGAATAAAAATAAAAATAAAAGTTACACGGTTTTATTTTTATTTTATTCTTTCACAAATATGTGAAAAGCTAACTTCCACCCTCGACCTACTACGGTCAAGGTGAAGGTCTCCTTAAGTGAATACAGGCGCTGCAAGTTCAACGGTGCCCTCAGATTTCAATTCTGAGCATCGTTTCAAAAGTTAGAAAAACCTTCTCGCACGTTTACTGAACTTACCTGAAATAAAGTTCAGAAATTTATTCCAGGAACTCCGGGCCTCGGAATCACGTGCTATAAATTTTCGCGGACTCATAAAATTCCCATATATTTAAAAAAACACGTAAATTTTGGGTCTTTACATTCTCCCCACCTTAGGGCTTTACGTCCTTGTAATCCACAACTCAAACTGGGTAAACAAGTGGGGATACTGAGCATGCATCTAAGCCTCCTGCTCCCATGTTCTCTCCTGGAAGTTCCCATGCTACCAATGAACGCACACCAGAGGTATCGACCGCCCACATAGGACCCACTCCTGTCGATCCTTAATCTCAACTTGAACCTCCGAAAACATCGCCCCATCGTCGATTTCCAGCTAGCCGTGCTCGATGAAGTGGGAAGGGTCATGCATGTATCACCTCAGCTGGGATACATGGAAGACGTCATGCACCCTTTGCAACTGAGGTGGAAGAGCTAAGCGGTAAGCCACCTCTCCAAATCTACTGAGGACCTGAAAGGGTCTGATGAATTTTGGAGATAACTTTCCACCTTGGCCAAATCTCCGCAAACCTCATCGAGGTGAGACCCGTAGAAATACGTGGTCTCCATCCTCGAACTCTAGAGGTCTTAGTCTCCAGTCGGCATACGACTTCTGCATGCTCTGTTAAGTCTTTATCTGCTCCTGGATGATCTGCACTTTCTCTGTGGTAGCTTGTATCATCTCTGGTCCCACTAGTGTTGACTCCCCTGGGTCAGTCCAGCACAAGGGTGATCTGCAAGGTCGCCCATACAACGCCTCAAAAGGTGTCATCCCAATGGTGGAGTGATAGTTGTTGTTGTTTTCAAACTCCACCAAAGGCAAGTGATCCTCCCAGTTGTGACCAAAGTCAAGGATGCATGCATGTAGCATGTCCTTGAGGGTATGAATGGTCCGTTCAGTCTGGCCATCCGTCTGAGGATGGCTGGCGGTGCTCAAATGAAGCTGGGTCCTGAAAGCCTCCTGCAACCCCTTCTATAGTTGGGAAGTAAAATGTGCATCAAGATCAAAGAAAAACATCGAGGGTACTCCATGTATCCGCACAATCTTTTGCACATAAAGGCGTCCCAAGCTCTCTACTAAACCCTACTCTTTGATCGGTATGAAGTGGGACAACTTGGTGAGTCAGTCGACGATCACCCCAATTGAGTCATGACCCCAGGATGTACGTGGAAGTCCTATCACAAAGTCCATGTATATCCCATACCACTTCCACTCTAGGACCTCTAAAGTCTGAACTAAGCATGCTGGTACCTGATGCTCCGCCTTCACTTGCAGACAAGTGAGGCACCGAGAGACAAACTCTGCTACTACTTTCTTCATTCTCCACTCCTGGATGTACCACTAGAGGGTAAGTGTGGAAATCTCTCAACACTTACTCCTGAAGTGACACTGGTACCATGGTACGTCCTCTGAAGAGGATGACGTGCTCCCCACCTTCATAAAATCCATCATGTGCCTGTCCTGTAGATATATGAGCACGTCGGTTCTCGTAGGCAACTTCCCCACACTGTGGATCCCAGAATCGCTGAAGGAGTGGGGGAGTGACTGTAAGAGACTGAAGAAAAGCTGCTCCATATCTATCCACAAAGGATATCTGTAAAGCATCCAGCTGCTCCGTCGCCTCGCCTAGCAGTTGTATACCAGACGTCTTGTTGAGTTCATCTACTACAATGTTCCCATTCCCAGGAGTATAGACTATCTCGAAGTCATAGTCATGGAGAAACTCAAGCCAATGTCGCTATCTCAGGTTCAGGTCCTTTTGGTAGAATATATACCTGAGACTCTTATGATCATAGTACATGGTAAAATGCTCTCCCATCAGATAGTGTCGCCACATCTTCAAGGCAAAGACCACTGCTGCTAACTCCAGGTCAGGGGTAGTGTAGTTCTACTCGTGTTGTCTCAGCTGTCGAGAACCATATGTGATCACCGCTCGCTCCTACAATAGGATACATCCGAGTCCGGTCCTTGATGTGTCGCAGTAAACTACGTACCCTACGCCCTCCTCTGGAAGCCTCAAGATGGGGCACTAGTCAGCCTCTGCCACATCTTCTGAAAACTCCGCTGGCATTTCTCTGACCAAACGAAGGGTTTCCCCTTCTTCGTCAATGCTGATAATGGTGCTGCAACTTTGGAGAAATCTGGCACAAATATCCAGTAGTATCCAGCCAAACCCAGGAATCTTCGTACCTCTGTCACACTCCTGGGTGGCTCCCAAGCAAGTACCGCCTCAATCTTCGCTGGATCCACTGCAACTCTAGCCTCCGATATAAAATGTCCCAGAAATTGAACCTCTCAAATCCAGAACTAGAACTTCGAGAGCTTACCATAAATTTGGTGCTCTCGGAGTGTGTCTAGTACTACTCGCAAATGACAGGCATGCTCCGCTTTAGTAGTCGAGTAGATCAGAATTTCATCGATGAAGACTACTACATAGCAATCAAGGTATGGCTAAAAGATCATGTTCACGAGTCCCATGAATACTGCTGGAGTGTTGGTCATTCCGAATGGCATAACCAAGAACTCGTAATGGCCATACTGACATCTGAAGGTCATCTTCTGCACATCCTCGTCTCGCACTCTGAGTTGGTGATAGCCTAATCTGAGCTCTATCTTCGAGAACCACCATGATCCCTTCATCTGATTAAAAGGTCATCAATCCTCGAGAGTGGGTACTTGTTCTTCACGGTCACCTGGTTCAGGCACTGATAGTCTACATAATGTCTCAAGCTCCCATCCTCCTTCTTGGCGAACAAAATCGGGTTTGCCCAAGGTGAAACACTAGGCCAGATGAACCTCTTCCCCTGTAAGTCCTCTATATGTACACGCAACTCACAAAGCTCCGCGGGAGCCATCCGATATGCTGGTATAGATATCAGTTCCATCCCGGGGTACAAGTCAATGTAAAATTCTACCTCTTTGCGAGGAGGTAGACCCAAGACATCATCATGGAAAACATACGCGTACTGGACCACCACTACAGGATAGCTCAAACTCTCCACATCAATAGCTCTGAGGGTAAGGCTAGACAACTAATGAGTGATCGGCTGAACTCTCCTCTGGGTAAGTCCATCCTACGTTGTAAAGGCTCCCTTCTCGTCGATGAAGGTAAACCTGGTCTCATCTGTACGGACACACCGAACTTTGCGCCTAATACAGTCAATCAGAGCATGGACTGTAGATAACCAATCCATACCCAAGATGACGTCGTAAGGCCTCGACGTCGCTGCTAGGATATCCCAGTCGAAGGTATCTCCTCCTATAGTAAGTTCACACTGCCGGCACCAGTGCATAATCATCGAATCCGCTCCTGTAGGAGTCTCTAGCCATAAAGATTGAGCCAAAGGCTCCGTCAGAATCTCTGAGCTCTGAACGAGGGAAGTGGAAATAAAATAATGACTAGCATCTGTGTCTATAAATATTGTATCTAAGGTGGAGTAGACACAGATCATACCTCATATCATCTCCGGAGCACCGTGATCATTGGCCTCAGCTCCCTAGAGTTGAGCTCTCCCCTATCTTCCTGCTTCATGTGGTCAGGGTGAACCTACTAGTGGTGGTGGAGGTAACATCTCGAATCGTCACACACCGCTAGCTACACAGCTAGATCCTCTGCCACATCCGCCTGCTCCCTGTGGACCTCCATGGTCGAACCTCTGTCTCTGTCTGGGTGGTCCTTTGACCGTCTGCTGATCATCTGTATGACGGGTCAGACAGTCACAAGCCATGTGACCCTGCCCACCGCATGAGTAACACTGCATGATCCTTGTCTGACTGGTTTCGCCTTAGGTTCCCCGCACAACTGATCCTAAGTCATGCGGTCGTCCACCCATAGGTCTGGTCCTCTTGGACCTCTGTGACATCTATCTGCTTCCAGCTACAGAAGACTCCACTACATGACGACTGGTAGTTGGCCTCGCTGTTGGTGACTAATCGGCAAGGAATATCTCCACCAAGTGGGATCTCTCAAACACCCCCTCCTACGTCGGGATGCTGAGTGAGATCATCAAAGCCCTGATCTCCCGCTTGAGCCCCTGCTCAAAGGTCTGGGCCCTAAAAAAAGGGTCCCACTCCATATCGGTGGAGTGGCATGAGAGGTCAGTGAACCTCACTGAGTACTGAGCTACAGTCATGCTACCCTACTATAGATGAAGAAGCTCTTGTATGCGCACTTCACGAAGAGTCGCTGGGACAAACTCTGCCTGAAACAGGCTCTCGAAGTCTACCCAGAGAAGAGTCACCTCGTCATGAACCTGGAGCATCAAGCTCCACCATCTACCCACCGCTGCCAGTAGAAGGCTGGCGGTAAGGATCACCATGAGATCGGCCGGTGTCCCTACGAGTCGGAAGACTCTCACCACAGCCTCCAGCCAATCCTCAACCACCTGTGGGTCCGTCTCTCCCCTGAACCTAGGTGTCCTCTAGCGCTGGAACTCGTGTAATGTGCTCAAGTGGCGTGCACTCTCTGCTGCTGGGGCAGGTGGCATCGGTGGCCCAATGGGTAATGGTACCGCTGGTGCCTCCATTGGTGCCTCTACTAGAAGAGGGCCCTACATCGAGGCCTCATCGCTCGATGGGCTATCAGTGCGTGCTACTCTCAGAACCCTAGCTGGCTGTCTGTGTGGAGGAATCCTGAAAATAAACAGGTGCGCCATGGTCACTAAGTTATACCTGGTGAGCTGACTCAATAGATAATAAAGAAAAGTCTTGGAAACACACACATAATCAGTGTTTTCGTGCACTGAGTCGGAAGTCATAAGTTTGGGTCCTTGTGTATGGATACAATGGCCGCCGCACCAACACTGGATTCCCTAAACTGATAACCACACTCAGTACACTTAACACTATTGTCGTCAAAAGAAAGATCAAATTCCTATGTTCTATGGTAGAACTGACTCCTCTGATACCAATTTTTCATGACTCATCCCTCGGGGCCCGTGTCGTGACTACCCCAAGCTCACCTTCCATAGGCCAGGGGATGGCGACTAGCACCAAAAGGCGTATTCCCCAAAACTGGGAAGGCATTGCATTTATAACCCATAAACACACGCAACCAAGCACACAAAAAGATACAAACACAAGTCAACTGTATAGAAAAAAGAGTGTTGAAAGTAAAAAGGGGGCCGGAATACAAGCCCAACTATAAAGATACAAGTACAACTGAAATACAAAACAACTAAAGAAATAGAAAATACAGCTACTTGATCATCCTTCGAGGTTCCTACCTGAAGGGTAGGTACATATCACCTCCTCAGCACTCCACATCCACCCATCTCCTCTGCGTACCGACACGCCGTATGGTCCACCTCCTGGCACCATCCAGTCCTGGTACTCTCAACCTCAATCAGCGTTGTCTGTCGTCTGCATCCAACACAACAAGGTGCGGGCATAACCCGTGCATGATTGAATATAAAGATACTCAGTAGGGACCCCGAGACCCTCAAGGTCTCACAAAAACCACCAAGGATAAACCACAAAGTATGAAATCAACAGATAACCCAACTTTGTTATATGCCCATACATATACCTAAGTTATCAAGTAATACATCTCAATCATGAGGAAAACACAGAGATACTGAATCAGGTCACACCAGGATTTATTCTAGGGGTAGTAACAAGTAACATCCCCAGTCACATCGTTGAACACCTCGGTTGCTGGATATCCCCTCCTCTATAGAGTATAGTGGGCATGCCGCGTCACACAGAGGCGCTTCCCACAAACCTTGGACTGCTGAGGTACAACTCTTGTCGAGTACCGTGTGTCTTCTGCGTCACACATAGGCGCTCCCCACCATGGGTTTGCTGTGTCACACAGAGGCGCTCCCGCTCGTGACTTGCTGAGGTACTCCTCTTATCAAGTATCGTGGGTCTGTCGTGTCACACAGAGGCGATCCCCACCGTGGCCTGCTGAGGTACTCCTCCTGTCGTGTACTGTGGGTTTTCCGCGTCACACAGAGGCTCTCCCCACCGTGGGTCTGCTGCGTCACACATAGGTGCTCCCCACTGGGCCTGTCAAGTCACTCCAAGTCGAAAAGGTCAGCAGTCGTAAAGTCTCAGACAGCTACTGGGTTCCCGCACTATGCTCGCTCGTCTCTAGGAGGATCCGCTCCACAAGCTACTGGTCGATACTCCAACTACCACGAAGTTCCACAAAGAAGCATCTCAAAGGTATTCCACGTCCTAGGGGTCTCAACGCAATAGACGGCACGTCAATCAGATGTTCGGTCAGTGAGTTATAAGCCTTTAAGTCTCGGGGACCCGGTTGGATTCATGCTCGATCCAACCTGACCTTTCCCCATCTTAATCCAAAACTCCAATGGCGTATAATCAAAGGGATCGTCTCACACCAAGATTTTCAGCGCCATTGACGGTTCATCAAACAGACGTCTGGTGCTAAAGTTATGGCCCAAGTAAAGTAAATGGGTCGTATCGGGTTCGGGTCCGGCCCGACCCGGTCGGACCGACCCGACCCGACCTGACCTAGGTCGACCCGGCCTGACATGCTGGGTATAACCAGGCTCGTGGTGCGGCCTGGCCCGTGGGGTGGCTCAACCTGCTGAGCGGTCCAGCAGGCCGCAAGGGCCGCAATGGCCGCGGGTACCGCGGGGCGACGGAGGTCGCGGGTAGGCTCGGCCGCGGACGGCGGCTCGGCCGCAGGGGGTGTCACGAGGGTGCGGGGCAGTTCGGCCCAGCCTGAGGCAGCACGGAGAGGCTGCGGGCTGTGTAGCCAGGGCGACTCGGAAGGTCGCGGGCGGCGCAGCCGGGGCGGCTTGGCCGACGGCTTGGCGGGACGATGGCGGTCAGCGGACGACGGCGACGACTCAGTGGATGGCGGCGGTGGCCCGGCGGACGGTGGCGGCGGCCCAGCGGACATCGGCGATAACCTAGCGTACGACGACGATGGCTCGGCCTAGTCGGCGGTGGTGGGGCGGCCCGGACGGCGGCGCGGCGCGGCCGTGGGTGGGGGGGGGGACTGCGGGGCGCGGGGGTTATGGGTACCGCGGAGCGGCTCGGCCGCGGGGGTGTTGCGAGGGCGCGGAGGTCGCGAGGTGGCGGTGGCCACGGGGTGGTGTCATCTCCTTCGTCGCGTTCAACACAACAAATCATCACAAGATTTGCGGAGGGGTCGGGCCATGTTTGTTTGGATTGTACCCTCCGCGTTAGGGTGGTAGCATATGGCTCAAAAGAACTTGAAGAAGAACGTCAAGCTTTACAACCTCCCGAAACAATTTATTCTCAATCCCGAAAAAGAATTCAAGGGAAGAACATGGGAAAAGTATTCATACACAAATAAACCCCTACCTCGTTTGTTTGATTATTTGAAGATTGTCCACGGGAAAGGAGACGATGTCATTGGGAAAAGACGGATGTCGGTGAAGTTGGTGTTTCCTTGATCGTCGGTTCATTGACGCTGAAGACGTTCTTCCTCAACGAATGTCCTGTGGAAGAAGGAGTCGAAGTCGGCATTCTTTGTTGGCGTTCTTCATTGGAGAGCTTTTTCTCCAAGAGCTCTCCCCTTTGCCAATCCTTTCCCTCAATCCCACCAAAATGAAAATAGCCAACTTAATAATTTAAGTTTGTCAAATTAAATTACGTGGGAATATTTCAAGTTGGCACAAAATTAATTGGCATAATTAAATTATGGCGTTGGCACAATTAATGTGGAGGAACTCAAGAGGCTCCTCCACCTTAAAGAGGGAGTTGAAAGGTTTCTCCCTCATTAAGAGGGGAGTTCAAGAGGTTTAAACCTCGGGTGGTCCCCACCACCATAACCTCTCTTGGGAGGTTAGTTCGGGTGGTCCCCACCATCATAACCTCTCATGGGAGATTTAGGTCTGGTGGTCCCCACTTCTTAAAATCCAAATGAAATAAAAATAAAAATAAAAGTTACACAATTTTATTTTTATTTTATTGTTTCAAGAATATGTGAAAAGCTAACTTCCACCCTCAACCTACTGCGGTCGAGGTGAAGGTCTCTTTAAGAGAATATTGGCACTGTGAGTTCAATGGTGCCCTCAGATTTCAATTCCGAGCACCGGTTCAAAAGTTAGAAAACTCCGCTCGCACGTTTACTGAACGTACCTGAAATAAAGTTCATAAATTCATTTCGGGCACTCTGGGCCTCCGAATCACGCGCTGTCAATTTTCACGGACTCGTAAAATTCTCATATATTTAAAAAAAATACACAGAAATTCTGGGTCTTTACATCATATGATTCGACCGATTACATTGTGGTAAGAGACTTTATCTCAACTACTATTTTTTGTGACTAACTTTGTATTGTGCACCTAATAATCCTTATGTGGTGTACCTACTGCCCATTTGAAATAACTTTTTATTTTGAAATTATATTTATATTAAATATCCATAATCTCATATCATGGATATGTTTGTTGTATAAACCGTATACCATTTTACATACAGTGTTTATTTGGAAAGTTATTTTAATTATGGAAATATTGATGAATCTATATACTCTACTCTATACGGATATTGAAAAGGGATATTACTCTTGTATTGAATCAATGTATAAAGAATGATTTGGACATGAATTGGTGGGTGGGGCCCACTATAGCCTCTCGATGCATCGGTAGGTCTCATGAGACAAATCAGTTGGCGACAAACCCTTCGAGTTTGTTTCCAAAAATCAGACGGGTTTATACCCATAGAACTAAACCATTTTTACGGTATTATGGTTTCATGTACTAGATACATGGCGTCCAATTAATAAGCATTCTCTTTATTCATTTTCAGTTATTATTATTTTCCATGAGGTTTTCACTATGACAAAATCTATGAATGCAGTTTCATTCTCAGTTTATTAATGACATTAGTTTTTTATTTATTCACCATGCCATATTGATTATGTCATATTGACTATGATTCACTTATTATTGTATTCATGCTTCCGTTATTTGTAACCCTTACTAAGCATTTGAGCTCACCCCTTTCATTGTTTACCCTCAACAGGTGATGAAGAAAAGGTCATTTATTGAGTTCATGTGGTTGTAGTTTTTAGTTTTGTTATGTATTGTATTTTGTAACCTTTTTCAATGTAATTTGTGTTACATCTATGTATCTAGTTTCTTCAAGACTACTAAACTGATCGTTCCTTCAGGATTTTTCATTCCTTCTAACCATGCCTATATCACAAGTAATGCACCGGCTCCGGTCTAGAGGGGTCGGGGTGTTACAGTTTTATTTACAAATATATATATTTATTGTAATATAAATCTTATTTAAAAATATCTAAATATTTACATATAAATTAAATTACTCACAAAAATCTTTATAAGAGCTAAAAAGAGGGCTAATAAAGGGGCGACTATTATCAATGCTAGAAAGAATGGTGGCCTTACTGATAAAAGCCTTTATCAGTGTTTTCTGTCGAGCGGTGTTAAAGGTTGGTGCTGGATAAGTCATGATTTGTGGCAGCGATTGCACACGAATCTGATATGTTCTTGGAATTATGAAAAACCAATGTTTCTTTATAAGCGTGAAATGAATGTAAAATGATCAAAAATTGGAAAACGAGTTGAATTTGTCTTGGAAAGTTAGGACAACAGTCACCATTTATGTCATGTAAGAACGGGACACACATGTGGTCAGTTGTATGGTAATAATGACATAGAATCATGTTTGTGGTGAAAATACTTGATGGGGAAGCCCTTGAGAGAATTGGATATTTGTATTAGTGATTTGAGTTGTTCAACATGAATTAATTTCAATTTTTTTTTTAAGATTATCAAATTTAACATTTTGACATGATTTAATTTGATAATTAAATACTTTGATGTCATTTATTATTATTTTTATTATATTAAAATCCCAACAAGGGAAACGCATTTCAATGGAAGAAGAAAACCTAGGCCTCCAGGCGATACGAAGGCAGAGCACGGAGGTGGTTGGTTCTGTGCAGTGCGAACCCAAACTTTTCATCCAAATCCAACTCGCCCGGCGACGTGTTGCCGGCGAGCTCCCAGTCGAAGCAGTGCACCAGCTGTGCAACCACGAGTCGGACGAAGGTCAGCCCCAGCTTGATTCCGGCGCACCCTCGCCGTCCCGACCCGAACGGGATCAGCTGGAAGTCCCTCCCCACCGCCTCCACGCTGCTGTTCTCAAACCTCTCCGGGACGAACTCCTCCGGCCGGTCCGGCCACGCGTTCGGATCCCGCATGATCGCCCACGCGTTGACGATGATCCGTGACTTATTCGGAATTCTATACCCATTGATGGTGGTCTCCTCCATGGACTCGTGAGGCAGCAGCAGCGGCACCGCCGGGTGGAGCCTCATGCCCTCCTTCACCACCATCTCCAGATACGGGAGCTTCGCCAGGTCCTCCTCCGCCACCGTCCGCCCAAGCCCGACCACGCTGCTGATCTCGTCCTGCAGCTTGCGCATGACGTCCGGGTGTCGAAATATCTCCGAGACAGCCCACTCGATGGTGCTGGCGGAGGTGTCCATGGCGGCGGCGAGCATGTCGAGCAGGATGGCTTTGATGTCGTCTCGCTCGATGGGGTTGCTGGGCGGGTCTCCGCCGTCGTTGACGTCGGTGTGTTGATCGCCGGCGGAGGTGTTCGCCAGAGAAAGCAGCACGTCCATGAAGTCTTCCTCCTGTTCTGCTTTGCGACCCTCCCTGAGCTTGATGCGTTCGTCGATTATCAAGTCCCAGATTTTGTCAAGCCTTTGGGAAGCTGCTTTGATAGCCCTTGAAACGCCCTGATACGTTCATGGAGAATTAACTCATGCGTAATCAAATTGAGGATTTGAAGAGGCGCGGACCTGCAAATCAAACGGCAGTAGCACTGGGACGAACTCTCCGATATTGAAAACTCCGGCGAGCTGCGTCCCCTCCTGGAACGCCTCCTTCAGCTTGTACCTCCCGTCGGCGCTCCGCCCGATCATCATCTGGCACACCATGCTCTCCACGGTCTCCGCCACCTTCAAGCTCACGTCCACCGCCTCCCGCGCCTCCGCCGCAGCCCTGATCGACGCCACCATCGACTCCACCTCCCGCCGCCTCTTCCCGGCGAAAGAGTCGATTTTAGCGGGATTCAGAAGCTTCACCGTGCACAGCCTCCGGAGGTTACGCCAGGAGGGGCCGTACTCAGTCAATATGAGGCCCTTGTACCCGTAGTGGAAGTGCTTGGCGATTTCGGTTTTCGGACGGCCGGCGAAAGCGAGGTCGTGGGTCTTGAGGAACAGCTCGGCCACCTCCGGCGACGACACCACGACGGCGGGCACCTGCCCCAGGCGCAGCGACATGATGGGGCCGTACTTTTGAGCCATGCGACGGAGAGTGCGGTGGGGAAGCTGGCCCATCATGTGGAGGTTGCCGATTATGGGAAGCCCCGGAGGGCCCGGAGGGAGTGGGCGGCCATTTTTCTGCTTACGGAGATTTAGAAAGAGCCAGAGAAGGGCGAAGAGAGGTAGCAGAAGAGCAGCGGTGACCGGAGACATCTGGGAAGTGGTTCTTCCTCTAGTTGGGCCTGGATGGGGACCTATTTATGAGCGTGATGAAAGGGACCAGTAGGTTGGTGTGGATGTGTCGCTCGCGCGGGTGAGGGGATGGAGGTGAATGGTCAGAGACGGCGGTGGCAGATGTTGGTGGGTTGGACTTTTAAGTAGCGGTGTGGATCGCTCCCCCTGAGATTGGGCGACGATTTGACATTTTCAGTGGGTTTCGTTGGGAGGGGTATCATCACGGCATGGTTTGACATTTTTGTTCCCCCGTCAGGTCTGCATGACTGCATGCGGCCTTTAACAATAATTAAGTTTTAGAAATATACACTACTACAAATAGGGCTTATAATATCACTAAAAACCGCATTTAACGGTGCTAAGATAAAGGGCCCTTTATCAGCGCTAAAAAAAGCGCTGATAAAGGTAGTCTTTATCATCACTATTTTCAGCGCTGATAAATGTATAATATATTAGCGTTAAAAATAGCACTGATAACACACTACCTTTATCAGCGGTATTTTGAGCGCTGATAAACACTACCTTTATCAGCACTCAAAATAGCGCTGATATATTATCCATTTATCAGCGCTTAAGTAGCGCTGATAAAGGCCAAAGATCCTGTGCAAAACCAGAACCTGCACAGAACCCACAGAAAACCTGCACACATGACAACACCTGCACACAACACAAAACAACACCCACACACAAAGCACAGAAGAACAAAAATGCTACATACATTTACTTTAAATCATGAATACAAAACAACACACTGCTATATACATTTCAAACAATGTTTAATTTGGTTACAATTACCATTATCCAACAAACAGTTAAAAAACATTGATGTTTCATCCTTTTTGCATCCATGATCCGCTCTAAAAAATTGTCGTCCATGGCGGCGGTTTCCGAACAAAGCATTCGAAATCAGGAAAAAGATTTCACCTATATAAGAAAACAAATATTATGTTAGTAATACAATAATGAAATAAATTAAACATTAATATGAATGAATACATTAATAAAATGTCAATTGTTACCTGTTACAACATTTATTTTCATTAGTTCATAGGTCTAGGAGAGATGACTATAGAGCGAGAGTTCCTTCCCCATTGTGATGTGATGACCTAGGTAGGTAAATGTTTGTGGGATGGTTTGTGGATTGTGGGGACTTTCATGAGGATTTTAGGCTATGATGACACATAGGGGACCCAAGAACATTCCCAAGATATATGCGCTCATGTTAGTCTATATAAGAAATGAAAAACACTCATGAAACAAGACCCTTATTTACTCAGATTGCTAGCAAACTACCGGGATGCCTAGATAGTAGAAGAAGACTCACTCTAATTATAGCTAGACGATGGTTTCATCCTTCTTTTAGCTAATCTTGGGGTATGTACATCCTATTAGATTCAAAAACAGATTCTATTCCAAAAGAGATTGTATAAAAAGAGTGGTGGATACTAGGGGAGAAGTCCTACAAAGGAAATGCACTAATGAATGCCTATAAAAGATAGCATAGAGAAAGAAGCACTAGGACTCTTACACAATCATTTCATTACTCAAATCGGTGGGTAGGGAAAGACCACCATAGCAAGATACCTAGATAATTGAAAGGGAAGCACTTAACACACATACATGATTCACCTCACTCTATTCCTGACTAGCGGCATGAGAGGGAGGACTTGGGGAGCTCACTTGGGATCAGAGGGGAAATACCTCTTCTGGTAAACAAATAGTTATGGACTCAGATATAATGCTCGTACTTATATTGATATTTCCCTCTAGAAGAGACTCCTTCTTGTAAATATACTCTATCGGGATACCCAGCTAGAAAATGACCCCATTTATGCCTTTTGTAAGGCCCACCCCTTATAGAAGGAAGAGGTCTTTCAACACCTGATTGTAGACCAACCATCGGAGGGTTTGAAGGAGAGCAGCCTCTCTAATCTTCTTACAGGACGTAAAAACTACCTAACCTAATGAGGATATAAAAAATTATATTTTCAATGTGTAAGAGAGACATTCAGTAACTATAAAAGAGAAGGTGACCAGAGGGAGGATGATAGGTTGTTGTTGTTTTTCTCTTCTAGGTAGAAAAATACACAAGGTTGGGCCTAGATCAGAAGGAAAGTGTTACTAAATCTATCTGTCACAAGGGTCCTCCCTCGCTCTCACTAGAATAGAGAAGTAAATGATTCCCCATTCTGGCTCCCTAGGGGGATCCCTTCGCTCAACGTGCAATTCAAAAAATGATTATCGTATAATAACCACTGAAAGCATATTTTCTCCTTTAAAAGGAAAGAAACTAGAGTCAAAAAGTAAAAAAGGATCCTTCTGATGCTCAAAATATTCCAGTTTTGTTGGAAGACGACAACTCAACAAGACCCAATACTAAGTTCTTGCTTTAGTTCAATGGCTTATGCTTCCTCGTAGGAATAGGATTGATCTCCCAGTTATCCAAACTTTCTCCTGGCATTATAGGTTGAATGGTGCTGCCTTATGACATACTAGGGAGTGTCCAGATCATAACAACCTATTCTTCTTGAGAAAACACCCACTGTAGTACTTCTTCTTGTACTTCATCATAGTAAAATTCTTCTCTCATGTCCATGGGAATGTTTATCAAATTTGACACCTCAATGGTTTCTCCGGGCTCTGGTGTTGACGTTTCGGGTTGGAGGATACAAGCAGGCATAGGGGAATTAATAGAAATGGGAGGCACATATCCCAAACTTGTCATGGTAAGTTTCTTTCCCTCCTGTTTTTCTAGATTCTTCCTTTGGGATGCACATTTCCTGTCATCTTTGGTTGGATCATACCCCAGAAGATGGGGATAAAGGGGTTCACTATGTAAATAATCCCTTGTTTGATCTCCATCCTCGCCTTCCATCAACAGGTGCTCAAATAGGGTTTTTACACTATGTAGGAGTTTAATGTCCTTTCTTTCTATTGTGTCTATCCAAGTAGACAAGCCCTATGTAAGTACGGAGTGACATGGGTATCCCTATTAGGAGATCATCTCCTAGGGGGAAGAAACTCCCTGAGATATTTAGGAAGTGAACCGCCTCAATCATAATAAATGATTTATGATGGTTCAAACCTGTTTCTTAAAGGGATAAAAGGCCTGGATGATATATCCATACCTCTAGCCCCCCCTGTCTCAGGTTGAACTGGAGTCACCTCCCCCTCACTGTGTTCCTCGAAGCGATCCCCTTCAGCAACCAGCACCAGCCCTTCCAAGGCATTCACCCTGCCAAAAATCACCATAGTTCCCTAGCCATCCTCGACCAAATCTCTACTGAACTCATCCCTCTGATCAGCCACCAATGTAAGTTGAGCCTCCCTACCACTTCCTTCTGGTCTTTCATCCTCTAGAACAGGTACCTCCCTCGCACCAACCTCCAATGCCTTACTCAGGACATCTCATTCTTCTTGAATAGAGACAAGACCAGCCACAACCTTCATTCTATAGTCCTCAACTAGTTGTCATTCCACCACCGGGAAGTGAGACTCCTTACCCACACCTTCAGGTCCCGTTTGCTCCTGTCCTGGACCCGTCCCCACACCAGCCTCCGAAACCCTTCCCGAAGCACCTCCTACCCTTCGGGTATACACCTGGGGATCTGAACAACGAGCCTTCCAGGGCCCTCCCTTATTGCAAACCACCACTGAATGACCCAAGCGGTGACAAAGAAAACAATAGTCCATCTAGTCCTCATAAACCACATGTTGTTTGCACCTATACTCTTATACAATTTTAATCCATACGTGATCAAAAGGTATCCAGGAAGCATTCAATTTCACACAAACCTGGGGATTAACCGGATTCTGAAAAGGTAGTGGAATACCCCACACATCTTCACCTCCAATGGTAAGAGAGTAACCAAATCCAATATATGGATACAGATAATATATATATACTTATTTAGAATAATCCCAAATGAGATAGTAAGGGCAGTGTTGTTAAAGGCGCACACATCCCCAAGCGGCCTTTGCGCCTTATTGCACCGCGCGCCTTTGACAACAATGGGTAAGGGGATATCCATCTTACAGCTCATTCAAGGAAGAAGAGTAGCCAACAGTTCCAAAAGTCCCTCAATGATACCCATTATCTCATGCATCTACCTAGAAATAATTGTTCAAGTCAAACAACAACACATGTGCTCAAATACAAGTTCAAACAAATGAGATACAGAACATTGAAATTTCTTAAAAATGAACCAAGGGGTACATGACATGTGAGAATAACCAAAAGGTGTCTGGTACCACTCCACCTATGGACCATGTCCATGGGGCTACATGGACCCAATTACATATAGCATTACATGTTTTACATGTGGAATAAATGGTGTGTCCAAACTAACTAGGACCAGGTCATGTGATGCTGGTCATGTGCTGCTGGTCATGTCCATGTACTTGGGTATGCGGTCGTGTACTTCCTCATGGGATCCCATCAATGTGATTCACCAAATGTGTTGGAATACTGGGGAAGGGGTACACGATGTGTTGGAGAACTACATGCAACTCCATAATTATGATTTCTTGAAACCCTATCCACCACACATACTGGGCTACACACTGTGTGTTCATCCTTATACACAACGTGTAGTCAAGTTTTATCTAGATTCTCAAATACTATCTCTGCATGTTTAATCTGATCCCTCTACTTTAATTTTAGCAATATTTATATTTAGGCCCTATATCTAACTAAAAATGGTGGATATAGGCCATATTTGTTGTTTCCATCCATAGTTTTTTGGAAAATGGTTTTTTTGATCCTCGGTGGTTTCGTCGTTCACCCCATACGCACTGCACACCATCATGCCTTACTTCAATATTGATTTGTTCAAAGATCAATAATATGAATCTGGGGATAGAAAACATTGAGTAATAAATTACGATTTCAATACATCAGAGCATTCTCAATCCACAATTGGTACATATCCATAGAAGGGATCGATCTGCTCAAACTATTTTATCAACAAGGGTGTAAACATAAAATTTAAGATTCCTACTTGGATATTGGATCATTTTTCATAAAAAATCATGTTATTTAATGATTGAAGGAATTAATTGTGTTCATTGTATCTCGATCTGCTCTAATATGTCATTTCTTAATCATCCAAGGTTATTCACCAAAGAAGGTTGGAGGATAATCAATGATCATATATATATAACATAAGTAGTAGGAATTCACCTTCATCCTATTTGTGTACAATCTTCCATCAAGTATGCTACCCATTCGTTTCTAAACACATCTATATCATCTTCTGAATATGAGTTTTTTTGCAACAGTCATGGTAGTACTGAAAAAATATAAATACATAAAGGATTAATAAATATTTTAAATGAACTCATAATTATTTTCAAAAATACCTCGTCAGGGATGCTAGTTTATTGATGAAATACGATCTCTTTCATAAATTTACAAACATAATAACCACAGTCCTTTCTGTTTTTTTGTTTTGGACACTGCAGAAACATCGACAATAATAAGTAAATTGTTTTGATATGTGTTTGGATAGTGCGATGTTATTATATATACCAGGATACTTTTCCAGTTGTAGATCTTATAGGCGTTCTTATCCTTAGGCCCTGGATTCATTCCATGCATTAGACGATATTGATGCACCGCCCTATCATAACAAAATTATAATTAAAAGATAACATAAATTATATAACTAGATGTTTAGTTTTAAAATGTTACATCTAGTGTATTAAAAATTAACAAACTCCATCATGCTTGGTCGGTTTGTTGGATATCCATGCATTGAATCCAGAAAATAAATCTTTAGAGTATCCAAATTGACTTCAATCAGCATCCAATGGTTCCTAAAAATACAAAAAATGAATAAGTAAAGAAAGAAATGAAAATATAGTTGATATGATTAAATTGTATAGTTTTACCCCTGCATCGTTGGTATTAAAAAGAGTCTATCATCCATAATTTTGTTTTCAAAATATTTGAGCAGGGATGACATTATTGTATCCTCTTTATCAAAATCTATTTCATCTTCTGAAGAGGTGGTGTGAGGACTGACGAGTCCAAATTTTTGTTCATGGGGAAATCCCTTCAATTGTTTTTCATATATACGCCTACGAAAAATATAAAATGTATTTAGTCATAATTATCATAGTATATCAGCTTTTGTAAAATCAAATCATGAAAACATACCTCATGTATACATTTACAACCGAGGCGCCTAACCATTCATACTTGAGGAGTTCATTTACATTTTCAGCACTAATGAAATCTGATGTTTCCTCTCCATACATATTTTTTTCAAAATCAACTGTGTGAGTATTTCCGTCTTTCAACTTTGTATCCACATGAGCCTATAATGATATTAGCTGTGGATATAGAATGGGTGGGGTGAAGGTGCTCTCAGTAGACCGTTTCAATCAGTTGGTTGATCCTTGAGATAGTTTTGAGCTGATATTTCATTTCACCCCACACTCTTTGTCATTCTGTAATAACATTCATCAGTTCAGACTTTTTTTCATTAAATGTTAAAGGTCTATCTTGAAAAATAAATTGGAAATGGACACCTTTTTGTCGACATGTTTTTTTACAAGAATTTTCAGCCATGCGATGAATGTTCCAATAGATTGTTCAATCGTATGAATGACTTCATTGTCATTTGGAATAGGTAGCTCAGCACTCGGCTCATTATCTACGTTAATTGACACTCTGAGATGATCTTTTAGAAGCTGTCTGTTGTGTAGCATGTTGTTCTACGTATTGAACATCGTAGCCCTCACTACAAGGCGATAGGTGGGAGTTGATAGATATAAATCACATTAATTTTAACCCTGTATAATATTAGTACAGGAAAGGTATCAGTGTCTATGTAAATCACATTTCATAGAAACAATTATTAAAACATTGATTACCTCATCTATGTCAAATTTTTTAGGGGAATGGCTCGCCTCAAAGCTGGTGGGGGGTGGGGCGGGATCGTCACACATGAGTTGTTGTTGAGTTGTTTCTTCTCTTTTCCTATCCCCCATCAATTTTTCTATCATCTCTCTCTGGTATTGTAATTCTTCTTGAAAAATAGATAATTGTTCTTGAAGCTTTTTCATTTTTTCATTTTGATCCTCCGCTTGTTTTTGTGTTTTGAAAATATGTTCGGGGTGTCACCCCAAAACTTGCACCTCTGACGCGGCCATACTGTTCTGGCTGCTTCAAGGTTACTAAAAGTATGTCTGCATCTAGTGCGGTTATTTTTTATTCTTGTGACTATGTCAGATAGAAAATATAGAAAAATAAGTAGTTATTGTAATGTAATAGCGATTTAAAGCAAATCAAATTTATATTATGTCATACTTACACATGTTTCCCATACTTTTTGGTGTTTTCATCTATCAGTATCCCCTCTTTATTTACACGAGCCTCCTTCCATAGTACACAACGTGGGATGGATATAGCTTTCAATTTCGATTCATCAATCTATATATAAATAGAGAAACATAGTTATGGTGTTGTTTTATGTCACATACAAGTAGTACGGTAGATTTAAAAGACGTACCAATTTTTTCTCAAGTGAATCGTACCCCATCCTTTTTTTTACGGTAAGGGTACACTGGTTCTGTTGTGCGTTTTTTATTTTCAGCACTCAGTTGCTGTTTCATAAATAAAAAACTATCAATCAAAGTGATGAATACAAGAAAATGTCAAACAACATATTACCCCACACAATGTACCTGAAAAGTCTGCTCCCCATGACGGTTGCTAAATTCATCCCACGCTCTTTGGGATATCAAGTGTGCGTAAAGAGGAGGTGGGTGCGGATTGATTTTCCCTTCTGCATCTTTAAGATAATATTTCGTTAAAATTTTTCGGAAACCTCTATGAATCCTTCCTGCAACTCTTAATACATATTCCTTGTGCGAGACATCTACTATAAATGCACTCTGTAATGGATGATGAAGAGTAAGTCAATTTTTTGGTATTTTATTTTATTTTAATAAATTAAAAAATGATATCATAATGTTACCATAATTTCTTCCCACATTAGTGTCTTCAGCCCGATGACAATATGGTGCCAGGACTGTACATCAATCGACACACATTGTCGAGTGACGATTCCAATGTAGCTACTAAATATGGCTCTGTTGGGGTTAACATGTTGGCCTCACTTATTCCATCCCACCTCAAATTTTACGTCTTTTGATTTTTCCTTAAGGATTTTGGCTAAAACTTTCAAACTAAGATGCTCTTGTTTTTTTTGTGCTTTTAGGGTTCCATTTCCTACCATTTCCTCAGAGGTAGCATCAATATGTTCCCCCGGAGCTCTAGCATCGACACTGGGACCAGCAGAAACAGGTTGAGAAACCTGTTGTACCTCAGCACTGGGACCAGCAACAATAGGTTGAGAAACCTATTATTGCTCTGCACTGGGACCACCAGCATCTGGTTGAGAAACTTGTTGTTGCTCTACAGTGGGACCACCAGCAGCTGGTCGAGAAACTTGTTGTTGCACTGTACTGGGACCACCAACTTCTGGTTGAGAGACCTTTTGTGCCTCGGGATTGGGCGCATCAGTAGGTGCAAAAGTCATTATCTGCAGAAGTGGTTTAATATTTAATTTAGATTACATAAAAATAGCAGCGAACAGATAATAACATAATGTAACACAATGTATATTACAATAAAAAATTACCTAATTATTGTACTCTATTTTTTTTAAAGGATGAAGAGATTTGACTCCTCTATCAACTATGTAAATCCCTTCATTGTGGTCTCCTCTGACATACAAAATGTCATCTACATTGGGACCGCTGTGAAATGATTGTGAAGTCCCTATAAAAGGGTCAACCTCTGTTGAACTTTCATCTGACCCTTCAATTGTTTTGATCGATAACAGAACAATTGACCAATTTCAATTTGCGGGGTATGGAACATAAAATACTTGTAATTCCTATGATTCCATTATAAATGGTTCATCTTTCTCCCCTTCCTTACTGAAATCAACTTTCACGAATCCTAATTAATCTATTTTAACAGCACTCCTGTTATCAACCCACTTGCATTGAAAAATCGGCACTTTGAATTTCGTATAATCTAACTCCCATATTCTTTTGATGATGCCACAGTACAACATATTCGCATAAATTGGATTTTTATCCTTAGAATAGGAAACATGCATCGCCTCAGCCACAAGTGTAAGCCCACTATTCTGCATGGTACTGTCTTCATCATGTTTATTAAATATTCAATAAAATAAATAAATAAATTTTATTTAATATATGTGATCATTTTAACTTGAATAAAATTATTCCAAGGTCTTTATAATAATATTTTTTCCATTAATTAAATTCAAATAGAATTTAATCGAGACCACAAGAAACACTTAATGTGCGACCCTCTAGGATTCTTTCTCATTGGCATTAGATGTGCTTGCCTAAAGTCTAAGAGTACTGTCTAGCAACGGATCAAGGCACCCAAGAGAAATAACTTAAAGTCACAACGATGACATCCACATATGAAAAATCATTGTGTAATATAATCCCTTTGTCTCAATATCTCATCAAGATGGTTTCATGATAGTGTCATCAACCTATTTTATTGATACGTCTTTCTTTGACTACCTGAAATAAACTCATCATTACACCATGACCATGGAATTTAGGGAGACAGTTCTATTTCAATCAAAGGGTCGAGATATCAACATCCATAAATGGATGGTAAAAATATTTCTTCAACTTATCCATTAATAACATGTCACTCGTGACACACCCAATGTACCCTACTTCCCGCCAACATATGGTGTGACAGTTTTCGTCAGTAAATCAAAGTACGCGAGTCGTGACATGTATTAATGATAATATTAAAGTATAAAGACCATTAAAAATGCTCATAGATAGGAATATCTGATGAAAAAAACATGAAGAATTCCTATAGGTGGGTCTGTTCTCATAACCTCTCATCTTAGAGATTACCAAGTGAGAACTTCATGAGAAAAAGTATCACCTGTTTATGAGTACTCACACCTAATAGTCTGTATACTATGCGCCCCATCATAGTATGTCACCCATCCACAAAACTATATTTAAGAATATTGTCATTGCACTTCAAGGTTATCATCATAGCGGGGAACTTCTATGACCTTATTAATGAGAAAAATACTCTAGGTAATTATTACATCATAGTCATGTAGCACAATGAACATTATTTAATAAGATGTTTAATATTTAAATAAATTAAATATTCATGTAATCAATGTAAAAACAATTGGTTCTAGGAAACCAACTCTAACAAACTCCCACTTGGACTAAAGCCAACTGCCTATGACTTTCAGTCCGCTAGACCTCACGTGATGATCATGTTTCTATTGGGTCAAGGATTTAGTCAAGGGGTTCACCACATTGTCTTCCAGGTAAATTATACTCATTGCAACTTCAACTCTATGAGAAAAATCCCTTAAGAGACGATACTTCCGAAGTATGTTCTTTGTCCACTGATGTGACCTTGGATCCTTTGCGAGATCCACTACTGCAGTATTATCATAATAGAGTGTGATGTGATATTTACTATTAGGTACCACATCTAGCTCTTGGATGAAGCTTCACATCCATAATTCTTCTTTAGATGACTTAAAAGCTATGATATACTCAGACTCTACAGTATAATCTACGACCACACTATTCTTTGAGCTCTTCCAACTCACATCACCTCCATTAAAAGTGAAGATGTATCCCGTCTGCAAATTCATGTCATCCTGATCATTCTGGAAACTAGCATCTACACATCCTCTGATGACTAGTTCCTCATCTCTTCCATAAAGCAGGAACATATCCTTAGTACACCTCATATAATTAAGGATAATCTTGACTTCCATCCAATAACGGTCACCTGGGTCAGCTTTATATCTACCTACCACACTTAATGTGTAGGCGACATCTAGCCTAGTACATAGCATGACATACATGACTAACCCAATTAATGATGCACATGGAGTACTTTCCATTCTCTCTCTTTCCTCATGCACCTAAGGACACATTTTCTTGGAAATATGAATTCGATGTGATGCTGACGACAATCGCCTCTTGGATTATTCCATACTATATCTCTTATGTATCTTGTCAATGTGTGTACTTTGACTTAGGCCCAAAAATCTCTTAGATCTATCATGATGGATCTTGATCCAAAGAATATATGTTGCCTTGCCTAATTCCTTCATGGAGAAGTATTGATTCACTCATGCCTTAACATACTGTAAGACTAGTATCTCATTTCCAATAAGTAATATGTCATCAACGTATACTATTAGAAAAACAAATGCACTCCCACTAAAATGTTTGTAGATACAAGGTTCACATTCATTCTTTATAAAACTAAATTCTGTTATAGATTCATAAAAAATAATTTTTCATGACCTGGATTCTTTTTAAATCCATTAATAGATTTATGCAACTTTCATATCTTATTGGAATCCTTTGGATTCACAAACTCTTCAGGTTGTGTCATTTAGACATCTTCCTATAGGTTCCCGTTAAGGAATCATGTTTTGAAATCCATTTTCCAAATTTCACAGTCATGGCAAGCATCAATGGACAATATAATTATGATGGATTTTAGCATCACAACTGGTGAAAATGTTTCTTCGTAGTCAATTCCTTGACTATGTTTGAACCCTTTTGCAACTAGTCATGCCTTATAGACACTTAATTTCCTTCCATGTCTAGTTTCTTCTTGAATAACCATTTTCAAACAACATGATTTACATCAACTGGAGCATCTACCAAAATCCAGAATTGGATTTGGTACATGGAATCCATTTCAGAATTCATGTATTCTTTCCACTTGGAAACATCTGTTCCACTTAATGCTTCTTTATAGGTTAGAGGATCATTATTATCAACTAATAATGAGTCACCATCCTCAGTAACTAGAAAACCATACCGTTCTGATTCTCTAACCTCACTTGTACTCCTACACAGTACTTGTGTCTCTGGAATAGATCTTTCTTTTACAAGGCTTTGAGGAATCTGATCCTGTACCAACTCTTGTATACCTTGAGCCTCGACTTCATCGAAGTCTATCTCACTCCCACTATCTCTTTTGGAGATGTTCTCCCTCTCATGGAATATGGAATGTCTTTCCACTATATCCTTTTTGTATGAGGGGTCATATAGGTAATATCCCCTTGTTTCCTTGGGGTATCTTATAAAGGTACACCTTGTTCCTTGGGGTGCAAGTTTGTTACCTGAAGAGGCCTTAACAAATGCATCGCTACCCTACACATGTAAATTCGATAACATGGATTTTTTCCACTCCAATGCTCGTATAGAATACTATTTATTGATTTAGTTGGTACTTGGTTTAGTATGTGTGCCATTGTTTGTAATGAATATCCCCTAAAGGATAATGGAAGACTTACATGACTCATTATTGATCTCACCATGTCCAACAAGGTGTGGTTCCTCCTTTCGCTTACACCATTCCACTGAGGCATGTAAGGAGGATTGATTTGGGATAGGATCCCAAAATCCCATAAATAATCAATGAAGAATTTATTAAGATACTCTCCACCTCGGTTTGAGTGGAGTTTCTTAATATTCTTACCAAGCTGATTCTCAAAATCATTATTTTATTCCTTGAACTTATCAAAAGAATCCAACTTATACCTCATAAGTAGATATATCCATATCTACTAAAATCATCAGTAAAAGTTATGAAGTATGAGTACCCACCCCTTGATTCAACTAGAAATGGTCCACACACATTGGTATGAACCAATTCAAGAATCTCTTTTACCCTTTTCCCTTTCCCACTAAACGGGGATTTGGTCATTTTTCCTTGTAAACATGCATGACATACACCAAGTGGTTTTAGTTCAAAAGAATCTAAATATCCATCTTGATGAAAATTTGTCAGGAATTTCTCATTTACATGACCTATCTAGTGATTACAAATTTGGGTGTGGTATGAGTCATGTGAAGTATCTTTATTATAGATTCCCATTACTTCATTTGTGTAATCCAACACGTAAAGACTATTGTATAAATGTTCCCTACCAAAACAAATGCTATCTTTGTAAAAGAATAAGCATTCATTTCCAAACTTGAAAACAAATCCATCTTTATCTAGTATGGATATAGAAATAATGTTTTTGATCACAGAAGAAACATAATAACAACCCTTTAACACCAAGATCATCCTAGTTGGAAATGTGAGGTGGTAGTCCCCGACAACTACAACAAAAAGTCTAGATCCATTGGCTACCCATAGATCTACCTCCCCTCAGTCAATTTTCTTAAATCTACTTGGTTCCTATATTTGAATACATATGTGATTACCACAAGCTATATCCAATACCCAATTTGTATAAATATATAAATTACACTTGATAACAAACGCACCAGAAGCTTCCCCTTACTTCTTTGGATGTGTGCATTTTTTCTTCCAGTGGCCCTTCTTGCCACATGCGAAACAAAAAACTTCCTATTCCATTTCCTCCCCCTTGATCTTCCTTTTCTTAGAAGGGCGTGGGGAAATTTTGGGCTTAAAGCTCTTCACCTTCCCTTTCCTCTTATTCACCATTAGGACAGAAGGCTTGTCGCACTTCATATCTTTGTCCACTTAGAAAATGAGGATAATAAGATCAGATAGAGACTTCTAAATGTTGTTCATATTGAAATTAACAACAAAACTAGAGAATAACTGAGGGAGTAATGCGAGAATGAGATCGGTACCCAGTTCATTAGGGAGTTTAAATCCTATAACCTCCAAGATCTCAATGTAGCCGATGAGCTTGACTACGTGAGGCCATGCTGAGGCACTCTCTCCAAGCTTACTCTAAAATATTACCTTGGATATCTCAAACCTTTCCTATATTTCTCTTTCATGGTAAAAACCAAGGAGGTTCTCAATCAGTCTACACACATCCATGTTTTCATGAGACTTCTTGAGTTCACTAGACATTGATGAAAGAATAAAACATTGAAAGTTGATAGTGTCATTCATATGTTTCTGATAGATCAGGAAGTACTCATCACTCACCTCTTTGACAGGAAGATCAGTTAATGCTGACTCCAGCATGTAAGACTTCCGTTCATAGTGTAGAACAACCCAATGGTGTCTAAACCATTCTTAGAAGTTACTATTGGTGAGGATGTTGTCATTATCTAGAATTGATCATAGGGATAGTGTGGTTGAGATTTTAATTTTATTCTACAATTAAAAGATAAGATTATTAGTAATTTCTTGATTACATTTTTTGATAAATAATAATTTAATTTTATTATGTCTCCCACTATTTTTATCAGGTCCCAATGGCCCCCACCATTGAACTGAGAATTTATAGTTAGTTGGATATTCTAGAGGCAAGGATCTATATTCCCCTTATCATAACCCCAAAAGGGTTGGTCAAACTATTTTAAGGTATTTAGGTTAGCAGGTATTTTCTAACTGCGGACTTGCAGCTCCTTGATCCGTTGAGTGGACTCCCCAATCATGAAATCCTAACTAAGATTTCCTAAACACTTGCCTCCAATATTACAAAATGTCTATAAAGGGATACTCCTCTTGATGTAATATGGTTAAGTTAACTCAAAACTTTTATAAGGTCTTCCTGTATAAAATTAAGTGTCCTAATAAGGGTTGGTCAAACACATAGTTTTATTGAGTCTTTCCATTAATCAAGTAATGTAAGGCTTAATATGACCTAATATTTTATTGAGGGATTTTTATCCCTTATGCATAAATTTATTATTATCTTTATCACATGATTGTTAATATTAAGTGGAACTTACTAAAGTGATTAACCATGTCTTGATAATATTTACGCATAATCCCATTTTATTTTAGTTCTATCTTGCATGATTATCTAATTCATTAATTATGTGATCACAAAAACACATCTATAATGATAAACCATGCAACTGACAGAAATAAAATAAAGTAAAGGGCATGATCATGAGATTTTCTAATGGTTAGTTTATCTAGAGGTTGATAAAATAACCCTAACCTAGGGGAGAAACACCTTGAACCTTTTGGGTTTGTGTTTACAGCTTTCCACCTGTCCACCTTTGTATCTCCTGGGATTGGTTTCGTCTCAGCTCTAACTTGAACCACCTCCACTATCTTGGTAGCTCCATACATTACACAAGCCTTTTAACTCAGACACAGGTGATGGGTAAAAAGGGTGTTTACATAAATGAAACCATGGGTACATAGGCCCTACATATTAATGAGGAGATATGGATCGCAAGACAAGAATTTAATTTAACAAATAAATTAAAAGGGAAACCAATCACACACAATGGTCTGGTCTATCTCATGATCATCCACATACATGCAACAAGTTACACAATTGATAAAACTAGAATTCAATTATTTAATAATTATTATTAAGATAAATCATGCTCTAATCGATTAATTATTATCTTTAATTAATCAATCCTTTTATCTTAATTCATTTTCTGAATTTCCTTGAGATTCTCAACCTTGTAAATAAATGTACCTTGGAGGTAACTTGGTGAATACCTGTTTGAATCTACCCAACATGTATTATATTAATATACTATTTTACTTTTATAATATATGGCATAAATGATTCTTTAATGCATAGAGTAACAACTTGTAGTATGATCTGTACATGAAAAGTAGTTCTGAACATTACATAAACATTAAAGTTTTAATTTTGTGTAATTTGGTAAATTACACGGCGTGTAGTTCTGACTACACGGTGTGTACTACATACACCATATTTCCCAAAGTACATGCCTAGGGACTCAGTGTGTGAGGCATACTTCAGATATTTCGGAGTACACGGCGTGTCCAGTGGTCTACATGCTGTGTTGTCTCCACGTTACATAGTTACCAATCGACTCAATCCGTGTATGGGATACCCAGATTTTTCCCTGAACTGAAGGGACTACATGCTGTGTTTAGTGGGCCACACGGTGTGTAATCCAGTAAGCATGTGACTATCTATCCTAGTCAACAATCAGTGTAAAATTAATTACATTTCATGTAATAAATGAACATGTATTGAGTAAATGTTGAATTACTCCTGATGTGATGAACACGACTACACGACATGTAGTTCAGATCACACGGTGTGTATGAAATAGAAAATGACGTGCAAGTCTGAACACATGATGTGTACTTTCATGTCACTTGGACAGACTTTTTGGCGCCTCCTGATGAGCTCCTTGCTTTAATTTTAATTTAAAAATTATTCATTTCTATTAGATCTGTGAGAAATGAAAGAGGAAGAACAAATATCAAAATCTAGATTATAAGAACGATTAAACTTGAATTGAAAAACTAAATTATTAAATCGTAAATCATAAATGAATTATTTAAATAATTATAAATGATGATAAACCCCAATCTGATAACATTTGAAGGATCCAAACATAGCGGAAGAGTGGAGGTTGGGAGGGCCAACTTTTCCTTTTCCATAATCGATGACCAACCTGGGATCAATATGATGGTAAATGCCAGTATCCACAGATTAAGATCAAAGTTCTAGACAAAAGAAGAAAAGGGCACCAAATCCTAGAGATAGGATCTTGCGCATCATGTTTATAATTAATTTATATAATTTCTGTAGAAATTAAATACCTAGAACTTCGGTATTTTCTTCATTGATGATGTTGATTGTCCGGAATGACCCTTTTAGATTTTCTCATTGCACTTGAGAGGATCCAAAACATAATACATCTATCAGTGATCCAAACATGTTCCGATGGCCTCCGATCGACACCACTCATTCTCTGGGTGCTAGCGCGGTGAAGCGAGTTTCTTGCATCAATCATTCTTGATCTCTTATTCTTTAGTCTTAAAGAACATCTCTAATTATTGAGAGGGGAGAGAAGAGGATTCGAGAGAGAAATTGTTTTGTTTCAACAATTATCTCACCACCGACAATTTGGTTCACCAGGCATAATGGAACAATATACATACCTGTCTATTTAACAACATGGGGTTTCAGTTATAGTATTTAATTGCGTAACAAAAATTAAATACATTCCTAATCTTAGATAAAACCCATACTACATAATAACAATAACAACACCATTATTAATGGTGCACCAACCTACGCCAAATGGAATCATAAATGAAATCCCATGCCACATAATGATAACAACGTTATTATTATTTTGTCTTATGCCAACAAGTTAAATAATTATTTACCGTCTTGCAAATAATTATTTTAATACCAAAATATCCTTGGTCCACTCAAACTCCACTTCTATTTATTGAACACCTGAATAAATAAATAAATTATTCTCTTCAATACATATTTTATTTACAAACTAGAAAATAAATATTTATTAAATGTTAAAATAAATAAATAAATAAATTTTATTTAATTTATGTGATCATTTTAAATGAATAAAATTATTCCATGGTATTGAGAATAATATTTATTCCATTAATTAAATTCAAATATAATTTAATCGAGACAACAAGAAACACTTAGTGTGTGACCCTCTAGGATTCTTTCTCATTGGAATTAGGCGGGCTTACCTAATGTTCAAGAGTACTATCTAGCAACGGGTCAAGGAACCCAAGAGAAATAAATTAAAGTCACAATGATGAAATCCACATATGAATGCTCACTTTGTAATATAATTCATTTTTCTCAATATCTGATCAAGTAGGTTTCAGGATAGTGTCATTAACCTATTTTCTTGATACGTCTTTCTTTGACTACCTGAAATAAACTCATCATTACACCATGGATATAGAATTTAGGGAGATGGTTCTATTTAAATCAATGGGACAAGATATCAAATTACTTAAATGGAAGGGACAAATCTTTCCATGAATTATTCATTAATAACATGCCACTCATGACCCACCCAACGTACCCTACTTTTCTCCAACATATGGTGTGATAATTTTCATTAGTAAATAAAAGTGCGCGAGTCATGACAAGAATTAATGACAATATTAAAGTATAAGTACAATTACACATGATTTCAGATAGAAGTATCTGATGACACCAAAACATGCATAATTCCTATAGGCGGGTCTATTATCCTAACCTCCCGTCTTAGAGATTACCAAGTGAGAACTTCATGAGAATAAGTCTTATCTGCTTACAAGTACTCATACCCAATAGTCTGTATACTATGTGTCCCATCATAGTATGTCATCCAACCACAAAACTATATTTAATAATATTATCATAGCACTTCAAGGTTCCCATAATAGTGAGGAACTGCTATGACCTTGTCAATACAACAAATAATTTAAGAGATTATTACATCATAGTCATGCAGAACAATGAACAATATGTAATAAGATGTTTAATATTTAAATAAATTAAATATTCATGTAATAAAAGTATAAACAGTTGGTTCTAGGACACCAACTCTAACAATAGACTGCAACAAGATTCTAAACATAGACACAAATCATAACACGAAAACCATGAGGACACACTCCACGAGCTCAACCATCTCAGATGGAACCTATCTGAGAGATGAACTCCATCAGAAACATTTTACTAGGTCCAACTCTAGTTCCCAACACTAGAGGACCAATCATCACCACCATGCACCTAGAGAAATCTAAGAAACATAGTTGATGGAGCACTTCTCTAAATATACACCACGTGCATCCTCTCTAGAAAGAGATAGAGGAATGACTAACCCCTTGCTACTAATCTACAGTCAACAGAGTACTACCCCTAACTAACCTGGAAAACTTCTATCTCTCCTGAACGGAGTAGCCCATTCCTCAGTCCGTCAAGGGTGCACTAACTCCTAACTCGGTATCATTCACACTAAGTGAATGGGTCCACTCCTAAAAAATGTATCCAACAGTTAAGTAATCTCTATCTTCAATGAAGGACCCACTCCCCGAATGATAAGACACACAGACTCTATAAGACACACAATGTCGATAACACACAGAGTGTTGATAACACATGGAGTGTCGATAACACACAGAGTGTGGATAACACATAGAGTATCGATAACACACAGAGTGTCGATAACACACAGAGTTTTGATAACACACAGAGTGTTGATAAATCATGTAGACCCCAATTAATGTAGTCACAAAGTCACATAGTCACAAAGTCACATAGTCACAAAGTCACATCCAACTGAAGGATTATGCTCGTAACATGCTTGTATTGGGAGAACCTACTTCTCAAGCCATTAGGTCATATGAAAAATTCAAAAAAAATTCACTTAGAGTCTCTCAAAAGGACTTTATCATCAGAAGGGTCCCAACATAGTAAATGACTCATTAAACAGACACACAGTTTTAATGTTATGGCTGTTTTACTGAAAAGGTCTTACTCGGGTCCGATCGAACCCATCTAACCCGACCCAACTCGCCAGCCGACCCGACCCGGTCTGGTCCAGTTTGAACTGACTTGACTTTCTGGGCTTGTCCAAGCTCGTTGGGATGTTGTGTCTAGCCCGCTGGAGTATCCCAACTCTTCTGGTCTAGTCTGTGCTGCGGGCCAGCTTGGTGCGCCGCACGCGGTCTTCCCCGACCGCATGCCACCTAGCTCCATGCAGTCAGCCCACCATCTACCTGCCCCAGGGCTTCACCTCCACCATAGGGTCCACGCGGCTTGCCTTTCGTGGATGCGGCCCCTCGCCGCCACGTCCTTGGTCGATACGTGCGACCTCCTCTGTTAAGGGCTCCCACACGGTCCCACCTGGACCGCGGCCTCGTGGTTTGCTGCCAACCGCCCCGCTGATAGCCTGTCCACCTCACAGTCTGCCTGGTCTGACCCCAACTAGGCCGCGTACCGCCTTCGCCACTGGCTGCCCTACTGATGACTCGCTGTCCGCCTCGCGCTTTACCTGAACCCGGCTAGGGCCACTGCTCTGAGTGCCACCTTGTGCCACTATAAACCCCTACCTAAGTAGATTCGCGCCATGCCTTCACCGTCGCACCTCCTCTATACCATCACGGGGTCAGATCTTCGATCTCAGATCATTGTTCCATGAATTGAGGGTGCAATGATCGTTTATTCACATAGGGGTTTTAAATCATGGGGAGGAGACGAAGAACACATGAAGAATACGAGAGATTTAGGGGAGAGAATAAATGCACATGAACTCCCGAAGAACAGATCTTGACCTTTGTTCATGTCGGCCTTGTTTTATTCTTGTCAGAAGGAAGAATGAAGAAGGATAATCACAAAGATTCATCCCATGTAAAACCCCACAATTTAACCATCCCATAAGAGCAACTGAACCAAAGATCAACCTATTCATTTTTTGGTCTATGTTCATCATTGAATATAAAAAGGGGAAAAGAAATAACAAAGAGATCAAACTCCCTACCTTGATTTTGGATCAATCATTGATGAAGAACATTTGCATCTCCTTCATTGATGAGATCCTCCAACTTCGTTGGCACGATGATCCATGATCCGATCTCCGATCCATTGTCATTCAATTGAGAGGATTCTTTCTCCAAGACATCCATAGAGATTCTATGGTGTTTCCAAGGTTATGCAGCTAACCCTAAGATTTTTTCATAAGGATTCTTTTAAAGTAAATCACCACCGCTTTAATAAAATAATTTATCTTCAAATTATTTAATGAGGATTACATCCTTTTCGGGGTTTTCCCCAAAAGACCTGCACTGACTAAAGTTAAGTCGCGCATAGGGAAAACACCACATTAAACACTCAATGGTGATCTTGAATTTTCAATCTGAGTCACCGTTCATGAGTTATTAGGATTTGAAAATAAAAATAATTTTTATTTAATCATTTTATTTACAGTTACGTCCAAAAACTATCTTTCACAGTCAGCCCACGCTGACCGATGTTAGGGCTCTCATAAGGTAAAACCACCACTCTAAACACAAAAATTCCCTCATTTTCTGATTTGGGTACCCGTTTAAGAGTTATTAAACTTTTTCAGGAAAACAACCATGCATGATATTAAAAACTTAACATTTTTCAACGAACTATTCTGGGCACACTGGGCCTCGGAATCACACACCGTCTCAGTGCCTGGTCTCAAAATTTTCCCAAATAATTTCTATTTTTTTTGGAAAATATGATTCATTACATCAATTCATTTATGTTATTAGAATAGTTAGTTGTGAAGATCAATTCTATGTATCAAATTAAGCTTCTAATGAAGTTGCTAAATGTTCTTGTCAAATGTTTGAGTCAATTTGGTATCTTTGTTGTCATGTTTTAATTTTTTTGATCATCTTGATGTGAGAGAGATACTTGAAAAATATATTTTGGGGAGATGGACCAGATTTTCTAGAAATATTGTGATGTTCAAAGGATATTCTGTTGAAGTATTTGATAATTGAAAATCAGTTATAGAAAAATGTTACAAAGATTTAGCACAAATGGGAATGAAGTTAATTACCATATCTTGTGATATAGATTCTGGTTATGACATTTTCTTTTTTTTTAATTTCAGTAATTTTTCAAAATATTTGACTATCATAAATATATTATAGGATAGAGTTAATGGTCATGATAGTTCATACAGAATTTTAAGAAAGGATTCTTTTATAAAGAAACCAAACATGAATATGGGAGATAAAGTGAAAAGCTTTTTAGAGAATAGTTGCTGAAAGGGGACACAATTAAATAAAAAAAGTATACTGCTATGATGATAGTATGATTTAATTTCATAATGTATTTCATTTATAAGAGCAATTTTCTATTGATAATGTGGTATCTAAGATCATTTATCTTTGTATGCATGGAATTGTAGAGCATGCCATATCATATTTTGGTGTTGCAGCTAGAAAAATAGTTTTAAATGTAATTTCTTTATCATCATTATTTTCTATAACTTTTTTTAATTGTGTTTTTTTATAGGAATAATTATCAACCAATTTGGAACTTTAGGTTTGGAGATAGACTGACATAACATTGGAAGAGGTCGAGAAATTTAGAGAACAATGGATGGTAGTTTTATTTCAAATTGTAATGATTGAATTGAAGCATTTATAGGGTGAAATATTTTATAGTCCACTGTTGGTTTCAATGGATTGTTATTGGGATACCATTTTAATAAATTGTAAATATGATGTGTGTATTTTTGTTGTATGAAACTATAAAAGTAATGATATTTTTTTTTCAAATTGTAATGACTGAATTGAAGCATTTATAGGCTACAAAATTTCATTATACATTATTGGTTGTAATTAGAAAAAGGTAGGTGAATGTATAGGTGAATTATATAATAAAAAAATACATCATTTATGATGTAAATCATGGAGTTTTGAAATCTACTTGCAGCCTTTCCTAGAAGGAATCTAGGATATCTCAAAATATAAAAAAATAACATATTTTAGCCATAAATCTAAAATAAAATTAAAAATATGAATCTATTTGGACAATTTTTTTTAGAAAATATACATGATAATATTTTATATAAAAATAAGGATCACACCAGAATATTTACTAAAAAACTCAATATAGTCTTGAAAAAGATCATAAACACAATCCTATTCAACTATAAAATTTCTACCAAGGAATAATTTTTGAGGGAAAATATCGGTGTAGTGGTGTTATTTGTGAAAAAGTATACAATTTATAGTATAGTATGTCTATTCGTAGTCTAAGTAGAGAGTATAAATCAAAGAGAAGACAACAAAATCAAGTGAAGAATAGTATATGGCATCAAAATCTTGAAAAGAACTTTGAGATAAACTTTTTTTGAATTTCTGTAAGAATCTTCTGGGAGATGTGGTGAATATCAATATATATCATATGAAGGTGTTTTATTTATACCAAAATAATTTAATCATAATTATAAAAATAGAAAAATTAATAATCAAGATTAATAGGATAATATTATAGAAGTTTGTTTCAATGGATTCAAAACTGAGAGAGACAAGATAAAACTGTTACATAACCATTCAAGATGAAAATAGCTTATGGAATAAAATATTTTTCCATCATGGATAATGAAAAATGAGGAATTTGATCAAGGAAGAGGCTATGAGAAACATTTCCATCACGAAATAAGAAACTAATATAGTTTTAATAACTTGAAAAAGGAAAAATTTTAGGGAAAAAAATCACAAAGTAGTTGATATAGAAATAAAGAAACCATTAGAGTTGATACACACTGATTTCTATTTAAAATGGAAAATAAATCACCAAGTGGAGATAAATATTTCATCAATATCATTGATGAATTTACCAGGATGACATATATCATGTCCACACCCCAAAAAAATGGGGTATTTAAAAGGAAGATTATAAGCCTTATTGATATGGATATAACTATTCTTAATGAATATAAAACACTAAGGTTCTTTTGGATATATGCCATAATAATAGCTGGAATTATTCAAATAGATGTCTCATGAGGCTTGAATTTAACATTTCACCCTATGAAATGTGGATTAAGAGTAATCCAAGTATAAAACACTAAAAAGTGTTATTTAGAGGTGAATATTTAAAGGAGTGTGCATCTTGAACCTCAAAAGTGAGGTATAATTATTATTGATTTTCCTCCTATATATGACATTTCTTAAATTCTTGAAGAAAGTATTGATGAATAACTATAAGGGAATACTAGTTCTAAAAAGGAATATAAACACTAATTCACCCACTGTCATTGTTTATCATTTCCTATTTGATACTTACAACCCCTTTTTATCCAAAATGGCCATCACATCTCAATTTATAGAAAAAATTAATCACCAAGTTAAATTTTGGATTGGTTACACATATCCTTATGATTTGGTTACTCCCTATGTTCCAAAGGTATTTCATCCCAAATATAATTTTTAGAAATAATAACTAACTTTTAAGTCTAATTTTTGTTGAACTAATGAGATATTTCTTAACCTTCCAAGTAGTTTATAATATTATAAAACCATGTTTTTTTGGATAGAAACTACAAAATATAGTTCTTCATGTGGAAATAACTATTTAATAGGTAAAAGGATTGAATTTTCATCTCCTAAAATAAGAATTATACTCAAGTGATCAAATATTGACATCTCAAAAAATTTCTTATCCTGGATAAGAAATTATCATTACCAAATATAACAGAAAAACCAAATAAATCCCCTTAGAAGAAAATAATTCCCCATAGAAATTTCCAAAAAAAAAAATATGAACCATAGAAATTTACAAAAACAAATTTAACCCAATATGAACCATTGCTATTACCAAAAACAAATTTAACCCATAGTAAATTTAACCCAATATTTACCAATTGCTATTACCAAAACTAAATTTAACCCATAGCAATTTCCAAAACCAAATATAAACCATTGAAATTACCAAATAAAAATATAAACCATTGTAACTACCAACACCAAATATAAACCATTGTAATTACCAACAAAAAATATAAACCATTGTAATTACCAACACCAATTATAAACCATTACATTTACCAACACCAATTATAAACCATTGCAATAACCAACACCAAATATAAACCATTTCAATTACCAATAATAAATATAAACCATTGAAATTTACAACACCAAATATAAACCATTTCAATTACCAACACCAATTACAAACCATTGCAATTACCAACACCGATTATAACATAAAAAACAAATAATGAAATATTGATACCAATAAAAAAACCACCATTAAAGTGGGTTGTATAACTATTTAAAAACCTAAAAACAATCAAATGTAGTTTCCAGTAACAACCATTAAAGTTGTATGTATAAATGTTTAAAAACCTCCGAACCATTTCAATTCCAATTTGATATCAGATCCATTTAACTTGGTTGTTTAACTTTTTATATTGATTCCAACAGAATTGTTTCTGGAAGCAAACTCATGCTTCTATATGATGTTCCACTCTAGCTGTATGTAGGGTTTGTAAGGAAACAATGTGCCATATATAAGCGCATGTCATTAACTTTATCTTGTGATAGATTCTTGTTATACCCTTGATCCATTTCCAAATTATCTATGAGATAAAAAACAATTATCCCATAGTCCAACGCTGCATCCCCCTACTGAGGAGTGTCTTCCACTATGAATGATAGCACATGATCTGTCTTCTCTAAGTATTTGGGCCTCCATTGTTTGATGATTTCTTCAATAAATTTTTTCTGTAAGTTGTAGAAATTGTATTGAGTGAGTTGGTTTATATGAAAATGCATTTTATGTCGAAGGGGATAACATTTTCCATTTGTAAAGCATATTTATGATAACAATCAGTTGTAACAAAACCCTTCTGAGGATGAATGGAGTTATATTGGATGAAATATATTTTTTCAATATCAAACATGAGAAATTTCCAATGAATATTTGATGTGTTGATGGGGATGAACACTTTTCCATTCAACTATATTGCTTCATTTTTTGGTTTCTCTAAAAAAACTCTATCAATTTTTTGTTTTTCCCAGATATTATTCCTTATAAAAATAAATAAAGTTAGAAAAAATATTAATTAATAAATTTATAACTTCAAGAACATAAAAAACATTACACTCATCATGGAAGCACTTGTAATCATAATTGATTTATCTAAAAAAAATCCATCTGTTTTCTATATTTCACACTTATTTTTTATAATCTGAGCATAAGCATCTATAACCTGATATTAATAAAAATATAATGGAGGATGTTACACTAATTGAATATTTGTTTATAGGAATCTTGGTTAACTTAAATACTGACCCTGCTATTTGTCATGATTTTTCTGAAAAGTTAGAAAATTTCATCTAATGAAACTAAATCCAAACTATTCTCAGCTTCCCAAACATATTCAATACATTATAATAATAGTAAATTATAATAAAACATATAAATTTCAGGATAATTTAATAGGAATCCTTTAAATTAAGGGCATACATACCAAGATGGTTCCATCAACAGAATCTTCTCCAGCTGCTCGTAGTCTTTTTTTTTGCATGCATTTACTCTGCTCGACCCTTTTAGGTGTAATTGGAATCCATGTAATAGATTTTATGTTGTGTTTTATTTGAAACACGACCAAAATCAATGGGTTTTTCTAGCTAAGTTGTCTCTAGATGAGTTGTTTCTTCTACTATTTTTTTTTGATGTGTAGCTGTTCTTCTTCTTGTATTTTTGGTTTCATATTAATATGCTGAATCCAATTTCATATATTTTCTATCTATTGAATTTACATTTTTAATAATTGATCTAATTCAGTGAATTTAAATTACTGTCTGTTCTATTTGGATGCTTTGAGGCAGAGGTGTGGTTTTTTCAGCAGCTTCTTGCACTTGATTTGTAGCCTCATGAATCCCAATTTACTTGGTTTCTTATTTCTAGGTTACCCATGTTAGGGAAGGGCTTAATTCCAGTTGTTCTACTTTAGGGAGGTATTTGGTTTTTTCAAAAGTATCCTCTTGCATCCCAACTTAATTTGTACCTAATGTCAGGGCTTCCTCCTTTACAGAATGACTCATTTCGTCGCCATAAATGATACATTCTCTTCCGGTTCCCTCTTTATTGGCATTCCCACTTACCAATAGCTTCAGTATTTTAATTTTTTCTACCATTTTTCTACCCATTTATTCTATTTTATATATTTTTCTTTTGAGGGATTAATTTTCTTTTGCAAGAATTGTTATTTTATCGTCCTCTAGTTCTACCTTTTTCTGCTGGCCAACAACAACTTCTTTAATTATTGTTGACTCCTCCTCAACTTATTCTTCTTTCTATATATATAATATTTTTTTGACATACTCATGGTTTAGAAAACCATTAAATTTATACTATCATTGGTACAATTACCTTACTAGCTACAACTTGATGAATCTTCAATTTTTTACAATAGTATCAAAATCTGATAGGCTCCACTTTTTGAATGGTGGATTGGCCACTTATTCATATCCTTTAACTATTCTACTTTCCTTACAGTACCAATACTACAATAATAACAATCCTATGAATAGTATATTATACATTTAAGTGAAAATAAATATTAATCCTTACCAATAATGTGATAATCACCCCTGTAATCTTTGTACGATGGTTTTGAAATTATTTAATTGATCACATCAACTGTTGGTGGACTGCACGATACCACCTTAGTGTTCTCATGTCTCTCTCAGTATCCAAATAATTAATAAAACCCTAGATCAAGTAAGAACCTGTAGTAGGGAAAAAATAGTCATACATGTGTATCAACATAGTAGTGATTCTGTGTCAAGATGATCGACTTCTTTATTTCCCTTTACTACTTCCAAAGTAGTTGATTTTATTTCCTTTTGTGTTAACAAATTCACACATTTTTGAAATCTACTTACATACAATGATTCCTTGGTTGGTTTGAACAAGTATGAGTCCTCCATTTCTATTTTACCTTCTGTTATTCCAAAGATACTTTGTACATTAGCTTTAGAGAAACAACTTTCCACTCCATCGAATCATAAAACACTTTATGATGAAATGTAGTTATCCAATACATACAAAATAGAAATATCGTATTTTTTTACAATTAGATACTGATATATTATTTGATATGAATACTTGAAACTCATTCCAAAAAGGAGTATTGTGCAAAGATTTTGTATGTCCTTATTTTAGTTGTTGTTTGATTTATTTTAAAACTCTTTGTAAAGAGGTCAAATTAGACCTAAAATGCACACCTAAAAATAGAAATTAAGACATTTCCTTGGAATAAAAAAAATACAACAAGAATAGAAATAATAGAATAATTCCATAATTAATCCTATAAAAATTTCACTACAATTTGGGGGAATCCAAAAAAATTATAGTATAGAAGGTAGAATAAGTCTAACTTTTAGTGGAAGTGCCAGTGTAAGTTCCAGTGGAAGTTCCACTAGGAGTTCTACTGGGAGTTCCACTGGGAGTTCCACTGGAAGTTCCACTGGAATTCCCACTTGAACTCCCACTGAATCTTCCACTAACAAGTGGAAGTTCCATTGGCATATAATGAAACAAAATTAAATTATGAATCATGTAATATTTCTATACAAATATTTTTTTGGGGATTCAAAATATTACACTAGAGGTTTGGAAGGTTGAATATGAGTGTAATTTTCACTGGAACTATTAGTGGAAGTTCCACTGGAAGTTCCACCAAAAGTTACACTAGAAGTTCCACTGGGATAACACTTTTATTTTTGTTTAATTAAGGTAGATTTTCACTAAAATTTGTTAAAATAGATTCAATTGGAAGTTCTAGTGGAACCTCTAGTGGAAGTTCCAATGGTATAAAATGGAAAAAAATCACTTATAATTCATATAATATTTCACTGAAAATATTCCACTGGAAGTTTCACTATAATTTATAGTGGGAAATAAAACTTCTATTTTTAACTTAAGGTATATTTTAATTGTAATTTGGTAGAATAGATTCAAGTGTAAGTTCTAGTGGAACCTCTAGTGGAAGTTTTAGTGGTATAAAATGACACAAAATTCACTTATTAATCATCTAATATTTCACTACAGATATTTTTTGGGGATTCCACAAATTACACTATAGTTTTTGAAGGTTGAATATGACTGCAATTTCCACTAGAAACTATAGTGTAACTTCTAGTGGAAGACACTATAAGTTCCACTGAAGGTTCTAATGGAAGTTCCACTAAAATTTCCAATGCAAGTTCCATTGGAACTTCTAGTGGAATTTCCAATTGTAGTTATAATGTAACTTCCACAAAACTCTATTGGAAAGTATAGGTTTTGGTGGAGGTTTCAGTGGAACCTTCAATGGAAGTTCTAGTAGAACCTGTAGTGGAAGTTCCATTGGAACCTGTAGTAGAACCTCAGGGGATGTTCCACTGAAACCTCTAGTGAAAGTTTGAGTGGAACCTCTAGTGGGGAATAATAGAACAATCCCATAAAACCTACAAACATTACAAAATGGGAAAATTTCAGTGGAATATTTATCAGAATTACCAATGGTACATTCATGATTACAATTGAAAAATACTATCTTTTTTCCTCTATTCACACCATTTCCAGTGACTTAAAAATGGGGAAATTTGGGTATTTTGAATTAAAAAATGATATAAAGACAACATTTACACAAAATTGCTCATAATAAAAAAGTATTAAATAAGTAATCATAACAATAGAAATGGAATATAGATTTTTGAGTACATATTTCATTAAAAATAACTAAACTATTCCACCTTCATCAGCCATTACTGCCTGTTTTGTACAAAAAAGACTATTGAAGACTGAGATGAAACACCACCAGAGTCAGGCAGTTCTAAGAGAAGAAAAACCACTCATTTTTATTGGATGAGACTTGAGGACAATGAAATAATACCTTCGGTGGAGTCCTTGCTGCAATTATATTCATTGGATTCCCAAAAGTTGTTGCTAGAGTAGCTCGCTTTATCATTATCTCTGCAATGCTAGATTTGTTGGTTTCGCCACAATTGCCGCAACTGAAGGGAGATAAAGTCGACCTGTCTCACAAAATGTGTGGGAAAAACCATCTACAAATTCAAATGGAAGTAATGGCGTGAGGAAATGATCTGACGACTAGAAATAGAATAGGACATGTGTCATCATCCTAGGACTGTACTGGATATTCCAGTTAAAGGGTTAACCAGAGATGATGCCGGTCCTTCAGCGCCCTATTACTAATAGGATTCAATAAACCTATTACTAAATGATATGCTCAAAGTCATACATATAATAACCTCTTGATCCTAAACCCCATGTCAGTCTCATATCCAAACTCTAACCTATCCAGTAAGTTAAAAATCAACAACAAGGTCTCTTGGATTTGTCTAAACCTGTGAATCCATGAAATCTGTTCGGGTACCAAATGGCGGCGATGCCGCCTTTCACAATATACATATATATATATATATATATATATATATATTTAAATACACATGTTAGTATATTTTGAAAAACATATGTTATTATATTTTGATATATATATATATATTATTTTTATTTTATTTTGTTTAAAATTATGTCCATTATTATTTAAAAGTGAAAATATTATGTTCTTAAACAATAAAATTTGTGACATGTAAATTAGATTTTATTTATTATATTTATTATTTTGGGTTACTTTCAATTATGTTTTATATATTGAGATAGTTTATAAAATATCATTTAAATTGTATTTATATTTTATAAGATATATTCTTTAAAAGTCACTTATATGAAACATAATAATGTTTGAAGTTGGTGGCTTTGAAAGTCTATAAATAATAAAGTAGAAATACAATCTAAATTAAATTTGACACACTTACTGAACATATAAAAAATGACTCAAAAAAAAATCATAAAAAAGTATTGAAAAGTATATTTAGTGGAACAATATATTATTTCTTTAAAAAATTAAATTTGTATTTATAATTTTTTATTATATTCCTTTAATTTTCAATTATTTATTATATTTATGATTTTTTTATTTTCAAATTTTTTTAGATATTTTGGCCTTGTTTTAAATTTTATTTAGATTGTTTTTATAATTTATAATTTATAAGATTTTAATGTTACTTGAAATTTAATAAGTTTTCGTATGTTTCAAGTAGTCAACTTTGAAAGCATATAAAATATAAACTGTAACTAAAATATAAATGAAAATTGAAAAAATGTATAAATATGTAAAAATGGTTAATAGTAAAAATAATGTCATCATTTTAATAGACATAAAATAATATATAGGATAAAATACATTATTATTTCAAATCCTTTAAGCCAATATCACACACATATTGATTCGGTTTGTCAAATTTCGTGTGGATTGTTTTTGAATTTTATAATTTATACACCTTAAAAGTCACCTATATGAAACATAATATTATTTTAAGTATATAAATTTGAAAGTCTAAAAATAATAAAGTATAAATATAATCTAATTTAAATTTAACAGACATAGTGAACATATAAAAGATAATTGAAAATGAAAAGTATTTCATGAAAAAAATTATTGAAAATTCATTTTAATGGAATAATAAAATATTGTTTTCAAACTTTGAATTTAGTGGAAGTTTTAAATTTCATTTAGATTGTAGTAAACCATCCTATAAATTTTGTGCATATATTTTTTTAATGTGTAAATATAATTTTTTTTCATCAATAATATGCGTGTTGTCTAAATTAATTTTGTTTCAAAATATTGATGAACTTATTTATATTTTCAATAATTTGTATATGTTTATACTATATTTTTTGTTTTAATTAGATTCATTTTATATTTTATATTTTATAAGATTTTAAAGTTATATATTTTAAATTTAATTAGTTTTTTTATGTTTCAAGTATTTGACTTTGAAATATTATAAAAATAAAAATATAAGTAAAATAAAAATGAAAAGTAAACTATAATTTAATAGAATACATTGTTGTTTTAAATACTTTATATAAATAGAAAACTTATACATGAATGAGCACAATCACTCTCTATAGTGAGGTCTCATCACACAATATGGTGTGAGAATGTGACACCCATATTGAGATCACCGACCTCTGTGTTGGGGTGTAGTATGATGTGCTGCAGAGGGATGATCCTCAGGTGTTGGAGCATCATATGTTTGATACTATGCCTGTGTCTCAATGGGAAGAGGTTTCAGCTGCATGTCATCATGCTCACCCGATCCTTCTCCCACTACATGAATAGAAGGACTTGTTATCATTACTTGGGGGAACCATAAGGCCTATGAAGGAATGAGCACGAAAGTTAGAGGTATGGGAAATGACCCTTGATAGAAGTTTGGATCAACTATACATAGATAAAACTATGGATATCCTTATAGAAAAAATGGATCTCATGCCTTCAGATACACATCCCCAATCGGCTGAGGCTAGACTAATAGAGGGATGACATCTTCCTATGGAGTAAGTGAGGCCTCACATGCAACATGACACAGTCTACGTTGTCATCATCATGGATCCTTTGGATCATTAGCTACTAGAGGAGGTTCTTGAGTAGGAACCTCCACTCCCTGAGTAGGAACATTATCTCAATAGGGTGTACAATCAAATATACTTTCATGAACCACCCAATAAGCTGGAATCATCCCCTATGATGTAGCATGGATCACTGTCATGCTAGAAACCTCCACCTCCTCTGGATCAGAAAAACGAACAATTTTTTGAAGTCGAGTATGCTATAAATAGATTCAAAATGAATTAGAAAATAGTATAATAAAAAATAATGAAAATTTATTGACTTACCAGATCCTGAAGCCCTATTTCATATAGAGTAAGATACAATATATACTTCAATCTATACCATGGTGCATACTTGAGATGCTTTGATATAGGGAATCACATCATACACACACCCTCGATATGAAATGACTCTTTTCAGTCCAATAGGTCAAGATACTCGGCATTTTTTTAGCACCAGTCAACATCCTACCTGCCTACCAACTTCAAAAAATGAAGCGCTCGTGACTGTCTTGGTGGAAATGGAATACACTGAACACAACCAAACTGACACATGACTCTATCATGATGGTTCCACTCAATAATATTAAAGCTAATGAGAGGAACTTAAACCATAACATTGTGAAGTATAGTAGTTAAGTATGGGACCTACTAGTCTAATAAATCCCAATATGGAATCCATGTAATCTAAAATGACCTGTGAGATTTGGGAAAAAATCTTATTACTAAAAACAAAAAATGATGATATTAAGAAATTGGTTAGTTAATGAAATATTTTATATAATTACATTATTGGGTAGTAGATTGTCCAACGTGAGATGGTATACACCCAAATTATGTCTCGGATCCCTGATGAAGTGGTGTTCCTGACTCCACCTATTAAATAAAACATTGAAAGTGATAAATAATAATAAATTCAATTCAATAACTCCTGTTATCACCAAAAACTAATTTAAATGAGTGATCATACCAGCATCCATGTGGAGCATCACACAACACATCTATATGCATCTCATGACCATAAACAATAGGGGATAGGGGAGGGATGTGCTCCCATTCACCCATATGAAGAAGGATGACACATCCCAAATGATCAGTGCAACTTGAGTGTCCTGCAATGCATAATGATCTGTATGTGTATGCTAGGAATGTAGATCCCAAGTGTATCTCATGCCTTGATCAAAATCCTTTTGTAGGACCAGATACAACATGTGTACATAAATACTAGAGTGATCAATTCACAATGTCCCTCTAATGATCTATAAGATATATGAATAGAAATAGTGCATGATAGTCTTCTCGTCAGTGTTAGTGGGTAACTGTGAAAAATTCATCCCCATCCATCTCATGGATATAGACCCACCATCTATAGAATCCTCACCCCCTAAAATGTCAAGGCCTAGAAATTTCTATACAAGATCATTCCATTATACATGAGTGGGTCCAGTAACCACATCCTCTAAGATAAGAAGACGGAGTAGGACTGCCACATCCTCAAGGGTGATGGTCATATCTCCCCCAGGTAAGTGGAATGTGCGTATATCTGGTCTCTATCTCTCGATGAGGGTAGAAATTAGGTGATGACCAATGAATGTAAAATCAGAAACCTTATGTCCATAGAAGTCAGCACGGAGTTGGTACGGTATAATGGAAGTTGGAGGCATAATGTGTTGATTATGGTATGTTATATGCACTCTAAATCATTGAGCCTCATGACCCACTATCATGTAATGTGAAAACATGCCTATACTTCTTAGTGAGTGGTGTAGTATCCTCTATCTGTATGTAAAAAATGAAATAATTCTTAAGTTTAAAATGTAAATATAATGTTATGGTCAGCATAATGTTATGACTGATAGAATGTAATATATGAAATGTATATTACCAATTTTTATATTTTTTTCATACCAAAATAAAAGGGAATGTATTTAGGTTTGTCAAATAATATTTATAAGGTGGTTTTACATATTTTTTTACCTTGGAATGGTTTTTTTGTAAGATATGGTTTATATATTTATACATATAAACATTTTGTCTTTGTGTTCTAAAATTTTATTAGATACAAGAAACAATTTTTTTTGAAACTTAGGTAAAAAAGATAGAAAACATAAAATCAATTTATTTATCCATGATAAAATTACAATTATGATCATATAAATTGAAATGTACAAGAACAAACCCATTAAATAACACATTAATGCTTTACAATAGAAAAGAGATACCTTGATATTTTTCAACAAAATAGTGTTTGGATAAGATGATCCCGACTTTAGAATTGAAGTAAAATCTAACTTATTTTAAAGTGGTAGATTAATAACATCTTCTAAAGGGATTTACATAACTTTTAAAATTTCAAAAGATTTTTTCCTTCTAATGACATCTTCACCGTCTAGGAAGGCCTATTATTATAAGGCCAAAAGATTTTGAAAATTCAAAAGTTTAGTACACCCCTTTGGAATATGTTATTAAGATACCACTTGAAAATAAGTTGGATTTTATTTCACTTCCAAAGTCAGAATCATCTCATCCAAACTCTGTTTTACTAAAAAATTCCAAAGTCTTTCTTTTTTGTTATAAAGAATTCATGTGTTATTAAATGGGTTTTTTGTCCATTTCCCTTTATATGATCATAATTTTCATTTGATCAAGGATAAGTAAATTGATTTTATGTTATATATTTGTTATCTCACTTTCCAAAACATTAAATGACTTATTTTATAATAAACTTTTAGATAATGAAGAAAAAATGTTTTTTATAACCCAAAAAACCTTAGTTTAAATTTAACTAATAAGTTAGATCTCAAACGGCGTGACTTTTAATTTATGTATGATTTCTCACATGATGGTATGTTTCATGATTATTTTTCACATTATTTCTTTATGATTTATCCATGGATAGTTTGATTATGCTTTCATGTCACCTCATATGTACTTTTCATATTCCTTGTAATGTGAATATGAAAGGCTTGTTGTTATTTGATAGTAAAAGTATTCAGAAATATCCAAATATTCTATAAAAATAAGGATCTTATATTATCACCATATAATTAATAATATTAAAAGATCACATTGAAGACAATACATCATTGTTGCTAAGAATCTGAACTCAATCAAACAATATTAGGGCATCGTTTTCAGTTATGAAGTTTTTGATGAAATATGATGCATCTCAAACATTTCCCTTGTTCTCGAGGCTAGTAAATATCATTCCACAACCTATTAGACATCATTATACCTCATTGATGCATCCTGTTGATGTCAGGTATCAATATCGGCTAATCTTTGAGCATTGAAAAACATCTTAACTCTCCAATAGGCATCCATGGTGAAGCATAACAGTTAGCAATGGTGTCCAATCAATATACTAGATCAACATATCATTCCCATGATATGTTCACAGAGGAACATGTTGCGATGGTGTGTGTACATAAAAACCATAATTCTTGGAAGTTTCCACCTCAACATTTTCTTACTTCTAGTAATACCACTATTTTTTTGACTATTTCCATTTGTGATGAGCTATGAACGCTCTTGAAATTCAAATCAAGAGTCTTATTAGCAGAAAATTCACACTCGATATGCATAAGATTATTCAATGTTCTTTTAAATCTCTCTTTAAAAGTGTCTTTCATACCTTATCCCCTACTGAATCCCATTTGAGGTTTTTTTCTATCAATGAAGTAATTCACAAAATGATAAAATTTCTCCTAAACTAGGGAAATTATAGGTAACTTTCTAAGACCCTTAAATACACCATTGATGCACTCCACAATGTTCTTGGTCGTGTTTTCATACCTATTCCCCCTATCATATGCCAATATCAATTTTTATTTTTTAATTTGCATCATATAATCATACACTCCTTAATTATCCTTGAGGATTTCTTTGAAATTTTGTTCAAAAATTCATTGATCTAGATCATATTCTACACATAAGTAATCTTATTTCATATAAATTAATTTTATCTTTAGGTTGAAATAGTAAAAAATAATAAATACATTTTATACCAAGCCTCATGATTTCCTTCTTTATAGGTTAATTATTGTTTTTTTCACGTTTCTAACAATGTGTCTGATGCAACACCAATGATGTGCATTTTTGGCTCTTCATCTTTTGTGTAAGAACCCGGACCTTCCTTTCAGGTATGTTTTTCCCTTCCTGGTCATTTTTGGGAAAAAGAGGAGTTTTTGTAAATTTTTGAAGTACACGCCGTGTACTTTATGAGTACACGCCGTGTACTCCTTCTCCACTTGAGACCTTGTGCTGGCCATATACAGACCACACACATGGTGTGTAGGGGTGATGTGGAGGCTGCTTAAAGCGGCATATAGAAAAGATGAGTACATGTCGTGTACTTCAGAAGTAAACGCCGTGTATTTTCTTTTTTTTCATTAAACGGACCGGGGTCGCGCCCCATCGACAGAACCATCTTCTTCTCCAGGTTCTTCGACCAAGAGCATTCCGTATGGCCACAGATCTTCTCCGAGCCTTCGAGCCGCTGTTCGTTCTCCGAATCGACCTCCATAGATTGCGTTGAAACCGCAGTGGTAAGATCTCTCTTCTCCTAGAGCTTTGTTTCCCAATTCCTCTTCAATCTTAAGTTATCAGGGGTTGATATTTTTGTGTGTTTTTGTAGATCTACGTCATTCTAAGGAGAATCAAGACTCACAGTTCAAGTATATCGATCTCCTAGGATCGAGGTAGGTGGTTTGTTTCCCTATGTCAAATGTCTTTGAGTTTTTGGTGCAAAAGTGCCGGATACCCATGTATCGGGTATCTCAGGTTAGGGTTTTGATACTGTTTTGTTACCTACCTTAGATTTACATATTGTTGATGTTATTAGATGATTAATAATTGCTTGTTAGCATGTTTAAGGATCACCCCTTGGGTGTTTCCCTTGTTTTGGCTGTTTATCGCCATTTGGATTAGGTTGCCTATGTGGCAGACCTTGTGGCATTGCTTGCTTGCCTTGATATAGTGGATTGCATGTATTGACTGCTGTTTATATAATTTTGATGCATTGTACCTATTATCCAAATTGTTTTTTGAGCTTACTTAGGCTGCTAACAATCGATTACGCATGACTAAACTGCACAGGGCTGTGCGAACCTGGTGCGGTAGACTAAAGGGGGAATTGACGATTAGGGCTTCCCTAGAGAGTCTGTTATAAATTAGTATCATTTGAAGGACCTACAGGAATAGGACTTTGTGCTTCCTTAGAGTGTACTTAGTTACATATCGAGACTATAGGGGGAATTAGACGTCAGTGATTCTTCATAGATTCTATAGATATCATTGCAAGACCGCATGAGAATTGACGGTGAGAGCTTCCCAGAGTGTCTGTGCCTTTGTATGTTTACTTGACTAGAGGGGTCTGCCAGTGTGAGCCACCAAGAGAGTCACTATGATTATTGTTGGTTGGTTGTGATGAGTCCACCAATCCAAAGAACAAGCTTGGGTTTTGTACTGCTTACTATTTAGGTAGTTTGCTGAGATACCTATTGTGTTACTTGCTGTGCCTTGGAATATAGAGCTGTTTGCTAGATTTCTGGTTTTTTAATTAATTGATAGAGTTAAAAAAATAAATAAATGTGAATATAGAATTGTATCATTTTTTACTTTAGAGTACTCCTGTTTCTCTGCTGCATTTATTTCCTTTACTTTTTCTATTTTTCTCACTGACAGTATTACACATATCTTATGGTGATTGCCTACTGGGATTAGTCTCACACCCTATTTGGGTCCTGATTTTCATCCCAAACAGGTTATATGGTTGCAGGTGTGGATAGGGATTGTGGCCCTTCTACTTCAGGTACATGATTATTGGTTGGAGCTGGAGAGCATAGGACCGAGCCTAGGCTTGCGATGCTACTGGAGTTTCTATTTAATTTTAGTACTTTGTTATTAGTTGTATTTCAGCACGTTGTTGTGTTTTCTACTTTCCTTAGATACATGTACCATGCTGTATCATTATTATATTATACATTTATTTTTATGTTTAGTTTTAGTTGTTGTATGTTGTCTACTGCTTCCGCTATTGACTGTTATTTCCTGTACCTTGTATACCTTACCAAATGAGGGCATAGTTTCACCAATAACTTACCAAGGCCCTCGCTTCTAGTTGGCAGCCTCTAAAGTTTTTGGAAATGCGCTTGAGGTCATGTGGTGAACCGGGCATGGGGCACCAGTTGAGGGGCTCTGGATTCGGGTCGTTAAAAAGTGGTATCAGAGGAGGTTCTTCCTTTTCTATTGACTTACTATTTAGCGACATTAGACAGGGATAGGACAGAATATGTAAATTGTAAATAGCTGTGCCCGAGCATTCTAGAACCCGTGTATAGGGAAAAAGCCATATTACCTCGAATATTTCAATTTTTTTTTTGAGTTTTGAAAATGTTACAGTTGAATTGATTTCACCGTTGGGTGGTGCACTTGTTTTATGCTCTTACTGTTTATATGACTATGGTTCTATTTTGTTGAAACTCGATGAGATGAGGGTATTCCATCTCATGCATCATATAGGCACATGTTAGAAAATCACATGTCATTCATTTTTCCATGCCATCTAGGTTGCATTTGAAATTGCATGCTGTTGTGATAGAATTTGTGATAGAAGATGCATGCTGTTGTGATAGTTGCTGTGATAGTATACCTGCTTTATTGATAGGGTATCTTTTGTTTAGAGCTTCTTTATCATGGACACCACACTTGGTCTTAGAGGTGTTATGGTCCCTCGAGGATCGGAATTTGGTGGGTCATGAGTTTGTAATACTGTTTACTTGTTATATGCATGGTTATGATGCCAAGCTTTGATTCACAGGGAGTATGGGCCCCCAAGGATCAGAATTTGGCACCTTAACACTGGTTTTTTTGGGTTTTCCGGGCTCCGGCACAGTTCTGAGGTTACTATATAGAAAAACCCATAATACACGGTGTGTACTTTATGAATACATGCAGTGTAGTTTTTAGCCGTGTCACTGATCGTGTGGGTAAGGACATGGGGTCCTGGAAAAATCTTGTAAGAACACACCGTGTACCAGCTTAGCACGCCGTGTAGTCTGGAATGGGTATCCGACCATGTCACAAACAACATGGGCCCGAGTTTTCCTTCAAGTTCACGCCGTGTCCCTTGAGAACACGCCGTATATAGTTGACCATGTAGCCGGCCGTGTATCCAACAACACGGGTTGGTGTTATCCTTCCGCGTACACGCCATGTCCGTATGGAACATGCCATGTAGAGTCGACCATGTATCAGGCCATGTCACTAAAAACACGATCCAGGGAAGGCTTATCAAGTACACACCGTGTCTACTTTGACACGCCGTGTAGTAGTGGTCTGTGTAATAGTCCATGTGACTAACAACATGGACATGGGAGAGATCTTAAGAAACACGCCGTGTAGTGGACAAGCACGTTGTGTAGTTTCCTGCTGGGACAGTCCATGTTCCTATCTGTGTAGGAGTGAACGGGCAGGGAGAAAAGGGTTAGTACACGCTGTGTAGTTTAAGAACACTCCGTGTATCCGGGTGGTTTACACAGCCATGTATGGCCAAGGTACACGCCCAGGGTAAACTTTTAAGAAACACGCCGTGTTGTAGTACTACACACTGTGTAGTCATGTTTTCCCCAAATTTTAAAGGTTTTTCCCTCCTGTTCCATTTTAATCTCTTATGTTGCAACTTTTTTCATAATTAATGAAGGTGTGTTTTTGATCTTTCAGAGCTATGGAACCAAGACGTCCTCCCGTTGCACTTCAGGGACCGGGTAGTGACCGTACACCTGATACGACAAATCAGGGACTACCAGTAGTTCCGTCCATCATTCCGGACATGGAACCTGCAGTGATTCCAGAAATTGGTGCTGACGCTTAGTTCAGAGAGGGTTTCATGAGATTCATATAGACCTTCCAGGGATCTCAACATCCTTCCCCGACGATGGCAGAGCTGATGCGGGTTTTTCAGCTGCAGCATCCTCCCGCGTTCTTAGGAGATGGAGGACCGCACGCTGCGGAGTCATGGCTAGAAGCCATGCTATCTATATTTGAGCATCTGGAGACACCTCCGGAGAGGATAGTGAAGCTCGCGACTTATATGTTGCGAGATTCCGCCAAGAGATGGTGGGATGTGGTTTCACAGACAGGGCGCCAACAGGCTATGGCTTGGGACGAGTTTCAGCATACGTTCTATGACTACTTCTACCCGGTGACGCTGAGGGCTGATAGAGCCAGAGAGTTCATGAACCTAAAGCAGGGTACTCTCATAGTTATGGATTATTCCTCCTACTTCACTGAGTTACAGCGTTTCACTCCCGTTCTGGGGAATGACGAGCTGTTTTTAGCAAGGAAGTTTGAGGAAGGCCTCAGACTGGACATCAGATCATAGGTGAATGTCTTTTAGTTAACTTCTATTACTCTGATAGTCAACCAGGAAATCATTATGGAGAGAAACCTGAGGGAGGATGGATCTGTGGACCGGGGCGGTTCAGCATCTAGGGCTGATTCTTTTCAGGCAGACAACAAGAAGCGCCACCGAGAGTCTACATGAGGTGATCCGAGGAAGCGAGGTGTTCCTTATGGTAGAAGAGTTATTTCTTATGGAACCCAAGTTGTGTGTTATCAGTGTGGGAGGAGTGGTAATAAGAATCCCCAGTGCCCGAGAGAAATAGTGGAGTGCCGATCTTGCAGCAAGATGGGTAATCTGCAGCATTTCTGCAAGGTTCCCCTTCCAGCGGCTAGTGAAGGAGGGTCAGTTTCGACTCCGCGTGCAAGAGAAGGATTACCAATTCTGCAAAATACTGGGGGATGGAGTTCTTCAGGTTGTTCAAGTCAGGGTAGAGGCCGTGGATGCAGTGTTCAGGCTCAGAGAGGGTCGACTCAGGGATCTCAGGCTACTACATAGGGCCGCAACACATGCCAGACTTTTGCCATAGAGCAGGTTCATCAGGGGAAGGATCTCGGAACCTCTACAGTTTGAGGTACAGTCTTAGTAGCCTCAGTTTTATCATTATCTATTTTGGATACTGGTGCTTTGCATAGATTTATCTCTGTTGCTGTCGTGGAGAGCCTTGGGCTCTGCATCTTTTTGTCTACTGACATGTTGACTCTTGACACGCCCTTGGGAATGAGGACATCTAGCGTACGTCAGTACAAAGAGTGCCCTCTTGAGGTTGCAAGGTGTCAGTTCTTATGGGACCTCTATGTCCTAGAGATGAAAGGCTATGATATCATTCTTGGTATAGACTGGTTAGTTCCCTTCCAGGCAGTTTTCAATTGCTATCACAGCAGGGTGAGTTTCGTATCACTAGACAACAGGTCTTTTATTCATAGAGGCAAGTGGGATGTCCAGGCGGGTAGAGCTGGACCCGAGCATCATGGGCTAGGCGGAGTTACAACCCAGGTTTCTAGTCTATATTTGGATGACCAGGGGACTTCACAGTTTGACTTTCCTCCAATGGTGGATCGTTTGAGGGATGTCTTTCCATAGGACTTTTCAGATTTTCCTCCGGAGCGTGAGGTAGACTTCTCGATTGAGATCGTGCTAGGAGCGGCACTGGTGTCCATTACTTCTTATAGGATGGCTACACCTGAGTTGAATGAGCTCAAGAAGTAGTTTGAGGAGTTACAGAAAAAAGGTTTCATCTGACCCAGTACTTCTCCTTGGGATTCACCTGTCCTATTTGCGAAGAAGGCAGACAACACCCTTCAGCTTTGTGTGGATTATCGAAATCTGAACCAGTTGACGGTCAAGAACTGATATCCCTTGAAGAGAATCGATGACCTCTTTGACCAGCTTCAAGGAGCCAGGGTGTTCTCGAAGATCAACTTAAGGTCCGATTATTATCAGTTGCGCTTTAGACCATCAGATATATCTCTTACAACCTTCAGAGGCATGTATGATCTATACGAGTATATAGTCATGTCGTTCGGTCTCATGAACGCACCAACGGTCTTCATGGTGCTGATAAACAGAGTTTTCCATCATTATTTGGATTCCTTTGTGGTGGTTTTTGTGGACGACATCTTGGTGTACTATCATACTCGACACGACCATGCTACCCATCTTGAGATCGTTTTGAGTACACTGAGGGAGCATCAGTTATATGCTAAGATCTCAAAGTGACACTTTTGGATGAATGATATTCACTTCCTGGGTCATGTCATCTCAGAGACAGGAGTATCAGTAGACCCAGAGAAGGTGAGAGTAGTAGTTACCTGGGTGACGCTGAGGAATGTCTTCGAGGTACATAGTTTCTTGGGGATGGCTGGTTACTACAAGTGGTTTATACAAGACTTATCATGCTTAGTAGTGCCGTTGATGGGCTTGAATAAGAAGGGGGTGAAGTTTTTTTGGTTAGAAGCCTGTGATTCAGCCTTTCAGGATCTGAAGGGGAGATTGACTTCAGCACCGATTCTAGTTTTTCCAGAGCCGGGCAAGAGTTACACAGTTTTCTGTGATGCTTTTGGCATCGGGCTTGGAGTATTGCTTATGTAGGAGGATCATGTTGTTGCATATGGATCTCGGCAGTTGAGGCCACATGAGAGGAACTATCCTATGCATGACCAGGAGATGGCTACAGTTTTTCATGCTTTGCATTGTTGGAGGCATTATATTATGGGAGAGAATTTTGTGGTGTATACTGACCACAAGAGCCTCAAGTACATCTTCACGCAGTGTGACTTGAATCTGAGATAGCGGAGGTGGGTTGAGTACCTGAAGTCTTTTGATTTTGAGCTTTACTATATGCCTAGGAAAGAAAATGCAGTGGCTAATGCACTGAGCAGGAGGACTCAGATACAGGTAGTTCAGGAGGCCAGTAGTGAGTGGCAGCTTATGGATCTGTTCTCTGAGATGCATTTGGAGGCACACGATAGACAAAGGCAGACTTTCCTATCTTCTGTAGCTGTTACCTCTACGCTTCTTGATCGAATTTGAATGAGACAGCTAGTAGATTCTGGAGGCCTAGTCCTACGGGAAAGCGTGTCAGGAGAGGACCCTCTTCCCGGATAGACCGTTGGAGAGGATGAGATCTTGCGTTTCCAGGGATGCGTATGGTTGCCAGCAGATATACACGAGGATCTGATGCGAGAATTTCATTCCTCAGTTTGGGAAGTTCATCCTGGCATGACCAAGATGTATCGTGATCTACACCGCCAGTATTGGAGGCTAGGTATGAAGAGAGATGTGGCTGGTTTTTTCATGAGGTGTTCCACCTGTCAGCAGGTGAAGGAGGAACACCAGTGGCCAGCAGGGATTTTGCAGTAGTTACCCATTCCAAAGTGGAAGTGGAATGATGTCGCGATGGACTTCGTGACAGGTTACTGAGATTTTTGAGAGGGAACAACGCGATATTGGTTGTCATTGACAGGATCACAAAGGTTGATCACTTCTTGGCGATAAAGGAGACCTTAAGTGTCGATGAGCTTGGATGGTTATACATCCGTGAGATTGTGTGATTGCATGGGGTTCTGAGTACTATCATTTCAAATAGGGACGCCTGCTTTACGTCGCATTTCTCGCAGGGGCTACAGAGGGCCTTGGGTACACAGGTACTTCTGAGTACAACTTACCATCCCCAGATAGATGGCCAATCAGAGCGCATGATCTAGGTGCTTGAGGATATGCTCTGAGCATGCATTCTAGACTTTGGCGGTTCTTGGGAGAAGCATATTCCTCTTGTGGAGTTTTCCTATAACAACAGTTTTTAGGAGACTATTTAGATGGAACCTTACGAGGATTTGTACGGTAGGCCATGCCGATCACCTTTGTGCTGGCTGGAGGCAGGAGAGGCAGCTTTGCTGGGACCTCATCTTGTTCAGGAGACCTCAGAGCAGATAGAGTTGATTCGGAAGAGGATGGCTACAGCACAGTCTCAACAGAAGTCTTATGCCGATCAGCGGAGACGACCTTTGGAGTTCAAGGTCGGAGATCAGGTCTTCTTACGTGTTACCCTGAGGTTTGGACACAATAGGATCATGAGGCAGGGTAAGCTTTCACCGAGATACGTCAGACCATTTGAGGTTATGGATAGAGTCGGGCCAATTGCTTATAGGTTGCAGTTAACTTAGAGATATCATGCTATGCACGACGTCTTCCATGTTTCTCAGCTTCGACGCTATTTCTCAGACTCATCTCATGTTTTTCAACCCGAGGAGGTTGAGCTGTAGCAGGATGCATCATTCAAGGAGCATTCTATCATGATTGTTGATCATAGTGCAAAGGTACTCCATGTCCAGTCTATTCCTCTGGTATGGGTGCTATGGAAGCACGACCGTGTACAAGACGAGACTTGGGAGAGGGAGACCGATATACGATCACAGTGGCCAGAGTTATTCGAGGTTTCTTCATCACCACCCTGCTAAGGAAATTTGGGGATGAATTTCTTTAAGGGGGGAAGTTTGTAAGAACCCGGACCTTCCTTTCAGTTACATTTTCCCTTCTTGGTCGTTTTTGGGAAAAAGAGGAGTTTTTGGAAATTTTTGAAGTACACGCCATGTACTTTATGAGTACATTCCGTGTACTCCTTTTCCACTCGAGACCGTGTGATGGCCGTGTCCGGACCACACACACAATGTGTAGGGGTGATGTGGAGGCCTCTTGAAGTGGAGTATGGAAAAGATGAGTACACGTCGTGTACTTCAGAAGTACACACCATCTATTTTTTTTCTTTTTTCATTAAACGGAACGGGGTCACGGCCTATCGACAAAACCATCTTTTTCTCCTGGTTCTTCGACCGAGAGTGTTCCGTACGGCCACATATCTTCTCCAAGCCTCCGAGCCTCCGTTCGTTCTCTGAATCGACCATCGTCGATTGCGTTGAAACCGCAACGGTAAGCTCTCTCTTCTCCTAGAGCTTGGTTTCCCAATTCCTCTTCTTTCTCAAGTTATCAGGGGTTGATTGTTTTGTGCGTTTTTGTAGATCTACACCATTCTAAGGATAATCAAGCCTCGGGGTTAAATTATAGAGATCTACTAGGATCGAGGTAGGTGGTTTGTTTCCCTACATTGAATGTCTTTGAGTTTTTGGTGCAAAGGTGACGAATACCCATGTATCAGGTATCTCAGGTTAGGGTTTTGATCCTGTTTTGTTATCTTCCTTAGATTGATATATGCTTGAGGTTATTAGATGATTGATAATTACTTGTTATCATATTTGAGGATCACCCCTTGGGTGTTTCCCTTGTTTTGGATATTTATCACCATTTGGCTTAGGTTGCCTATGGGGCAGACCTTGTTGCATTGCTTGATTGCCTTGATATAGTTGATTGCATGTATTTCCTGCTGTTTATATGCTTTTGATGCATTGTAGCTATTAGAAAAGTAGTTTTTTGAGCTTACTTAGGCTGCTAACAGTCAATTATGCATGACTAAACTGCTCAGGGCTGTGCAAACCTGGTGCGGTAGAGTAAAGGGGGAATTGACGATTAGGGATTCCCTAGAGAGTCTGTTATAAATTAGTATCATTCACAGGACCTACAGGAATGGGACTTTGTGCTTCTTTAGAGTGTCCTTAGTTACATATCAAGACTATAGGGGGAATTAGACGTAAGTGCTTCCTCATAGAGTCTATAGCTATCGTTGCAAGACTGTAGGGGAATTGACAGTGAGAGCTTCCAAGAGTGTCTGTACCTTTGTATATTTACTTGACTAGAGGGGTATGCTAGTGTGATCCACCTAGAGAGTCACTAAAATTATTGTTGTTTGGTTGGGACGAGTCCACCAAGCCAAAGAACAAGCTTGGGTTTTGTACTTCTTGCTGTTTAGGTAGTTTGCTGAGATACCTGTTGTGTTACTTACTGTGCCTTGGAATATAGAGTTGTTTGCTAGATTCCTTGTTTGTTAATTAATTGACAGAGTTAAACAAATAAATAAATGTGAATAGAGAATTGTATGATTGTTTACTTTAGAGTACTCCTGTTTCTCTACTGCATTTATTTCCTTTACTTTTTCTATATTTCTCACTGATAGTAGGGCACAGATCTTATGGTGATTGCCTACTGGGATTAGTCTCACACCCTGTTTGGGTCCTGATTTTCAGCTCAAACAGGTTATATGGTTGCATGTGTGGATAGGGATTGTGGACCTTCTACTTCAGGTACATGATTACTGGTTGGATATTGAGAGAATAGGACCGAGCCTAGTCTTGCGATGCTACTGGAGTTGTTGTTTACTTTTAGTACTTTGTTCTCAATTGTATTTCAGTACGTTGTTGTGTTTCCTGATTTCCTTAGATACATGTACCATGTTGCATCATTATTATATTATACATTGCTTCCGCTGTTTAGTTTTAGTTGTTTTATGCTGTCTATTGCTTCTGCTATTGACTGTTATTTCCTGTACCTTGTATACCTTACCAAATGAGGGCATAGTTTACCCAATAACTTACCAAGGCCCTTACTGCTAGTCGACAACCTCTGGAATTTGGAGAAATGCGCTTGAGGTCATGTGGTGAACCGGGAACGGGGCACCGGTTGAGGGGATCTGGATTTAGGTCATTACATTTTGTATTTATTACCTCATTGATTTCCTAATGATGATCAGATATCAGACAGAAACCCCAAATATGGGTGAAATGGTTGCTGATACATGACCAAAACCAACTCCATGATTCACAATTTTCCTTCTCCATAATGGAAAATAAAACTAGAAGAGGTGAAAGGTTTTCTTCTTGGGTTTTCGTAATCAACAATACACCCTTTTATTTTCTGTATAGAAATGTTCCATCAATATGCATGAACTTTTTGCTGAAACGAAATGCCGAAATACAGAGGAGGAATGCCCAGAAAAACCTATGAAATTGAACATGAGATGGATAAAGTCATTTATCTTGATACACATGTTCATTCATATGATTATGGTATAAAACTTGGTTTTTGTGTCTCAGTATGGATACCAATTGTAGAAACACCCAATATGAGTCATCCAAATAACCAGAGACCTTCACAATTGTCTTATATTTCTCCATCCATACCTTATTATAATTAATATAATAACCCAATTTTTATTGTATCGTATCCTTCACAGAGGATACAGGAACATCTTGGTAAGTCCTAATCATCTTGATGACAATAGATGACATAAATTCAACATCCATTGATGTATGGCATTGTGTCAGGTTTAGCTGAATGTAAGTATGAGCTGCCTCAATCATTGAAATTATACAACATCCAAATGAAATGTCTGAAATCATCTTCAAGTGGAATCTATAATTATCCCCATATTTTTTACACCATATGATTTATTTTTCATGGATTTATTACTGAACTAAATATCTATAGTTCTTCTCAATATGAAATATTTTTAGTATATTTTTCAATGCATATTTACTTGGAAAATCCCTTCCAACATATAATGTTTTTTCCAGCTCACTAAACCTATCCACTACAACTATAGGAAACTCAGTTACAAGTGTGATAACATTCTAGTCAAATTCAAGAAAAAATTCCATTTATTACAAATAATATGCAAAGAGTGGTAGATGATTTATTATGGGTTGAGGTTGTTGTATAACTAATCAATTTATAGAAACTTCCTCCCTAACTTATGATGCTCCCTCCTCATCAGAACTGTTGTCTCTGTATATTTCATAATTAGATAATTCCTCACTAAAAGTTGGATTTATATGTATATTCAAGAGATCATCTATGTTTTTCACTTCTGCATCATAGGGAATAACCTCAATTTATTGGGATAACCATTCTTTAACCACTCTTGTAAGTCTATGTCTTTGTAAAATTGGACATTTTTGTTATATAATAGAAACCTCAACATATTACTCCATCATGGAACCATCTGACCAGTAGGAGAATAAATTTCACTCTTGGACCTAGTGCTCTTAAGCATCCAATGGAAAAGCTAGATTCTATAGTGTAGACAAGAATTACAAATGTCTATAGCTAATAGTTTTGATCTCTTGATTAGGTCCCGGATTTAAGCAACCCCAAATTCTTTCTTGAAGTTCACTTAGGGTTACATAATCAGTTGTACTAGCCATTTTTATTGGTTGTGTACTATAAGAATCTCCTTGATCAGTTTGAATAACCTCTCTATAGCAGTAAACATAGCAAAACATGATTCTATAGGTGATTTTTTTGATCAAGATTCTGATAGTGTAAATACTATTTATAGAGAGGGTTTACCATACAATATTTATTATATTAAAAATTTAGAATGTCTTTTTTATATCCTAAAAGATGAAACTAATGTTTCATAGTACAATTTTTAATCTTTCTAAAGGTATGTTTAGTAGTTTATAAATAAAATATGAATCATATAAAGAATATCCCCCAGGAGTGTTAAACCAGGTGTGCAGAAAGACCCATTATCATGCACTAGTTCCCAATTGATTCAAGATCAACGCGGTGTTTTTGGGTTTTACCCCTAGATACATCTTCACTAGAGCCACATACACTTATAGTATCCATACAAGGATTTTATTAATTAGATAACCATATAAACATTATGATACCCAAAATTTTAGATACTTTTCTTATATCTTAAAAGATGACACTAATGTTTCGTATTATAATTTTTAACTTTACTAAAGGTATGTCTAGTAGTTTATAAAGACAATGTGATTCATATAAAACATATCCATCGATAGTAAAAAACTATTAATGTAATAAGGTATGAATCATCTAAATTATTGGATTAAAAAATCATGTGTGCAGTTAAGGCTCTTTGTCATCCAATTTGTAATCTTTCATCCTATGTTTATTCTATGTTAATACAAATATAATCAATATCTAATCATTAATTAATCCTTACTTAATCATTCTTTAATAATTAGTTAATCATTATTTAATCATTATTTAATCAGCAATTAATCATTAGTTAATCATTATTTAATAATCAGTTAATAAATATTTAATAATTAGTTAATCATTCTTTAATCACCAGTTAATAATTAGTTAATAATTCTTTAATCATTAGTTAATCATTATTAAATGATTAGTTAGTCATTATTTAGTTATTCTTTAATTATTATTTCATCATTATTTAATCATTCTTTAATCATTAGTTAATCATTAGTTAAAAAATATTTAATCATTATTTAATCATTAGTTGATCACTAGTTAATCACTAGTTAATCATTAGTTAATCATTATTTAATCATTAGTTAATCATTCTTTAATCATTAGTTAATAATTAGTTAATCATCATTTAATCATTAGTTAATCATTATTTAATCATTCCTTAATCATTACATAATCATTACTTAATCATTAGTTAGTCAATATTTAATCATTAGTTAATCGATCTATAATCTTTAGTTAACCATTATTCAATCATCAGTTAATCATTCTTTAATAATTAGTTAATCAATATTTAATCATCAGTTAATCAATCTTTAATCACTAGTTAATCAATATTTAATCATTAGTTAATCATTCTTTAATCATTATTTAATCACTAGTTAATCATTCTTTCCTCATTAGTTAATCATTATTTAATCTTTGGTTAATAATTATTTAATAATTCTTTAATCATTAGTTAAGCATTATTTAATCATTAGTTAATCATTAGTTAATCATTTTTCAATTATTAGTTAATCATCCTTTAATCATTAGTTAATGATTACTTAATCAGTATTTAATCAATCTTTAATCAGTTTTTAATCATTCTTTAATCATTAGTTTTTGTTATTTAATCATTATTTAATAATTCTATAATTATTAGTTAATAATTATTTAATTATTAGTTAATAATTCTTTAATAATTACATAATCATTATTTAATCATTAGTAAATCAATCTTTAATCAGTAGTTAATCATTATTCAATCATTAGTTAATCATTATTTAATTATTACTTAATCATTCATTATTCATTAGCTAATAATTAGTTAAAAATTAATTAATCCTTAATTAAATATGACTTAATCATTATCTAATCATATGGAATTCATTTGTTAATTATTATTATCTAATTATTATGTAATCATTCTTTAATCCCGAGTTATTTATTTGTTAATCTATATTTAATTATTTCTAATAATAAATATTATTTCTAAACTATATCTAACTAACTAAAATAGTAAATAAATAACATATTTATAACTAACTAAAAATAAATCAATTAAATAAACAAATAATATTAAAATAAATAAGAAAAAATACCACTAAATGATGCTTTGTAAAAATTGGAACTCCTTTTAGGCCACCGAAACCACCACACACAAAAGAAGAACCACCAGGATTATTATATAGAGAGAGTGTGTAACTTAGAGAGATAAATGTATTCTGGAGTGAGGATAGGGGGTGCCCTTTTATAGGAATTTTAGGGAAAGGTGGTACCAACATTTCCGCCTTTCACCTTTACTTACACGAAAGGTGACATATCAGAAGCCAACCTTCGCTTTACTTTAAGCTAAAGGCGGAAATGCCTATACTGCCTTCTCCATGTCATTAATCTACATTGATGAGAGGAAAAGGTGGAATTGTCTATGCTGCCTTTTAATTTATAAAAAAGGTGGCAGGGCCTCTGCCACATTTTTGTGGTAATTTTAAAAAAAATTCAAACCTATAATCCTTTAAAAAAGTTTTTTTTAAAATACGAAAAAAATAATTGTTGTTGGGTTAGACTTTTATTTATGGTTTGGATCTCTTCTGTTGGGAGTGTGGGTCTATATTACATTTTTAGTCCATTCAGGAGGCTCTTATATCTAGCTCTTCCCTCCCTCACTCTCAAACTCAGAAAGGGCTTGGATTATGATGAACTATATAGGTTTATTCGGGATTTCAAATCTTGAAATGGGTTTCAATAAACCCACTTTGACACCCTGTTACTAAAATGTTTCAATAAACCTATTAAAAATGACTTACTGAAAGTTATATAGATAAGAGACAAATAAGACTCAAATAAAGACTCCAAATACTTTGATCTCGAACCCCATGCCAGTATCATATCCAAGATCCAACCTATCCAATAAGCTAAAAATTAACAACAAGGTATCTTGGCTATGTCCACACCTTAATCCATGAAATCTGTCTGGGTACCAAACAACAGTCCATCCTGGGTGTGAGTATAACTTAGTAGGTCTACACCACCATGTATAAACAAATATAGTCTAAGAAATTTAATTCATTAAATAAAGAAAACAATAGGGTATTAATTAAATAAATTAATACTGCACATGAAATAAAAATTTTGAGCCTCAAGTAAAGGGTTAACACTTGAGGCTAGCCAAACCTACTTCAGTTCCCTACTGGGTATCTTTGATTAACGGTGGATTCTCTTGCATCAAGATTGATCACCTAAGTTGATGGAATATTCTCTTACTGAGGATGAATCACTCATAACAAATCATGAAAAAAATGGTCTCAACCATCAGACTAACCAGAATATTACCCTTAAGCATCCTATGACTATGCATCTGGCCATCAGGTATCCAATATAATAATACACTTTGCCCTCGAAAATCAAGTACCTATGCTCCTTACACTCAGGTGGTACAAAATAATGCAGAACACCCTCAAACATGAACATAAACCATGAGTTTTATTCCAACAAACTCAACATGTCAATAAGAACCCATCCCTCAGGAATTAATTGCATCCATGTCACATGAGCTTAAAAGCTAAGCAAGCAATTCACATGGATAGTATCAAACATTCAAGATATATCACCACAAGGCACAATGACTAATTCATCAAATTATCATTTTTCTTTCTAGTTATCTTTTATAAAACCAGTTTTTACTACCATCACTACAATAGATTCAACTTTAGCCAGTGTCTCCCTTTATCATTGCTAAAAAAGTACTAATAGAGGGGGTACTTTTATCAGCATTGATAAAAACACCTTTTATCAGCACTAAAAAAGGGATGATAAAAGTACCCCTTTATCAGTTCTTTTTTTAGCTGTGATAAAGGTACCTTCTTTATCATATCCTTTTTAGCACTGATAAAGGGAACCTTTATCAACACTTTTCTTAGAGCTAATAAAATTATGGCTTTTATCAGTGCTAATTTTTTTAGCACTGATAAAAGGTATATTTCAATAAAAAGTTATATGTCATTAAAATTCATATATTAATATATAAATATATTTATGTTGATATAAATATAATATATTTTATAAAATATGCTTTATATAAAATGAAATACGTAATCACACTTAATATATAAGATATTTAGAGGAATTGTTTTTAAAAAATAATTAAAAAATAATATTAATTAAAAATTTTCTAATTAATATTGAGTAATAGTCATTTAATAAAAATTAAAAGATATAAAAAATCAATAAATTAATAAAAAATCTTAAATAAGTTGAAAAAATGACTCGAACTTCAAACAACCATAAATTTTGATGCAGGATTTCATTTGAGCTCTACCACATATCAACTCAAATCCATAAAAAATATCTATGACCTAGTGATATGGGGAAAACCCTGTCACTTTTTTTAGGTCAAAAAAGGTCTAAAAGGCCTCCAAAACTGAGTTTTTAGTTGGGATACCCTATTTTTTAATATTTTATCATTTTTAAACTTCGTTTAAGAGAGTCTTCTTACCCATTTTTTGTGGGTAATGACTTTATTCCCAGGGCCTACATTTATATAGATATTATGGTTTTGAAATTGTATCATTTTTCATAATGTATTTTTATTTATAATTAAATATATACACATGTATACATATTTGTATATATTCACACATAAAAATTTAATTTTATAAATAAATATGAAAACATATTTAAATATAAAATATGTTTATATAAATATAAAACGTATCTAAATATTAATAATATCCATTTTATTTAAACTAAAAATGTATGAATATTTATATACATATACAATGTATATATAATGTGTATATATATATAAATATATATTTTTGCGTGCGTATTAAAAAAATGATATATATTATATATATATATTCTAATATATGTATATAAATATTAATATATGATATACGTAAATAAATATAAATATGTATAATTATATTTATAAACACACACACACACACATATGTATGTATTTATTTATAAACACACACACACAATTTTTATATATGTATTTAAAAATAATTATATAAATATATGGACAAGAAATGTAACAAAAAATATATAAATATATAGATATATCATAAAACACAAAATAAAACAATATAGGGGAGTGGTAAAGGTGTTGATTCATGTGGGGTAGGTCTCATGTTTGAAACTTCCTAGAAGAAGGGGCACACGGAGGACGGATTAGCACTATTAAAGGAGGGCCTAACATTGTTAAAGGGATCAAGCAATTTTAAAGGGGGGATTAGTGTTTTTAATGATGCCAACAAAAAAAATTCTTTTTAAAATTTTATTTTTTTTTAATTTTATCAGCGCTTTTTTTAGAACTTATAAAGGGACCCCCATTTTAAGGGAGATTAGATTTATAGTGTATTTTTAACACTAATAAAAGTGATTTATAGCACTTTTTAAAGATATTTTTTTAATAGTGTAGAGAAAAGGCTTTTAAGATCACTAGAAAAAGACATCAATAATGTTAAAAGTGCAATTGATCTAAGTGTCATTAAATGGTCACTTTTATATGCACTAGAAAAGCAGTGATAAAGGGGTACCTTTATCAATTCTACAAAAGTGATAATAAAGGTGGGGATTTATCAGTGCTAGAAGTAGTGATGATAAAGGCCATGCTACTGTAGTGTGCTATTATAATTACAACACACCACGACACCAAAAAGACTGCATAAAAAATACAGGATATGGAAAATTACTAATTTAATTGAAAAAAATTACATCAAAAATAAAAAAAAACTAATTTATGGAAATTTAATTTAATTTTTTTAAAAATACATTAGAAAGTGTAATTTATCACAAACATTATAAAATATAAATGGTTTCATTATCTTTGGAACCTAACCTCCACTCAGAAAGACCAATCATGGTATCAATTTCCAAAAAAAAACTCCCCAACTCGAGTAAAAGAATTCACCTATATAAGAAAATAATTTTTATGTTAGTAATACTATAAAGAAATAAATTAAACATAAATATGAAATAATACATAAATAAAATATCAATTTTAAACAGATAACATACACTTTATGTCTTATGGGTTACACCGTGCACCAGATTGAGGTGTGGTTGATTCCTACACATCACAAATGACTTATGGAACGTTATCCTAAAATATCAAAACAATATAAATTTTGTTTCTTGGTTTTGAGTACATGAATTTTCTTTTCAACTAAAATGTCAGTTTTAAACTAAAAACACGCACTTTGAGTCATACAAGACACACCATGAATCATATTGAGGTGTGGCGAATTCCTATATGTCATAAATGAATTATGTACCATTTTCCTAAAGTATCAAAATAACCTAAATGTATTTTATTAATTTTTAGTATGTTACTCATCCTTTTTCCTAAAATTTAAATTTTAAATAAAAAGATACACTTGGAGTCATACCCATCACATCATGTGTCAAATTGAGGTGAGGTTGATTCCTATATGTCATAAATGACTTATGGATAATTTTCCTAAATTATCAAAATAATCTGAAATTGTTTTATTGGTTTTGAATATGCCACTTATAACATTTCGTTACCTTGACCGTGTAAGTTTTTCCTCTTTATAAGTTCCCTTTTTGGTTGAAAGTCCCTAGATGTGTTTTTTTAGACTTTATACAGGCTGTAGGGTAGGTATAAGCCATGTACTGAGGTACACATCCTGTACTAGCTATTGGGTACAAGTCGTGGAGGTGGAGATCACGTTGTGAGTAGGTACACGTCATGTAGGGTTTAAATATCATATTTTTAACTTGAGGTGATGGGGTTTTTAGTGTAACTTATCCAGAATGGACTACACATCGTGGCCCTTGGGTAAAAATTGTGACCTGGCCCGTGCCTAGATTTAAGTCCCGCTTTTGGCAGTTTCTCTCAGTATTTTCTTTCAATACCTCTTGGCTATCAAACTAGAACTCTTCTTAGTCATTTTTCAAAGGCACCCATCCATCCAGATTGATATGATTGTCTTTGGATCATCGTTGTGTCTACGGTGTGACTCTCTAGGTAAGGGTTCTTTCTGGTTCTTCCTTGATGTTAATTGTGATAAGGCCCTAACTTTGCATTATCAGATCTACTGATCTAAGTTGAAGGATTATTTTTGTATTATTCTATATCCCTTATTATATCTCATTCTAGAGGCCTTTTCCTTTATTAGTTGTGGTACGACGTCCGTCTGTTCTTGAGGTATGTGGTTTTTTCTTTATTACATTGACCCCTTATCTTCAAAATTGAATCAATATTGATGTATATTTGATTATAGGGACTTCATTTATGGTGTTGGGTTTCATTGCTTTTGGTTTTTCGTTGTGGTTGTGTGTGACCCGAACTTTGAGGTAGGTGGTTTTGTCCCGACTTGTCCAATTTGATTACCATTGTATTTATTGATATATTTTAATTGTCGATTTAAATTCAATTTTTTAAACTTTCTTTTAGTTGCATTGATAAAACCCAATTCCAGTGAATTGGGATATTTGAAATGGTTTTGGCATGGAAATTTGGAAAACCCCCAATTCCATTGAATTAGGGTGGGTTTTTAGAAATTGGTTGATTTAAATTGTTGAATTTAAATTTTGGATTTGATAGAAATGTTTTCAAATAAATTTATGAATTTAATTGTGAAAAAGAATTGTAAAAGGATGAAATTGGTTTTGAACGGATTTAAAACTCATGAAAATGGCTTAAAATTATTTGATAGAAACACAGTGGTTTTATCTTGTGAAAGAGGCATGTTTTTGAATAAAAACTATTTTGGATTTAAATAGAAAGAAATTGGAATTTTTAAATGGAATAATGGGATTTATTATATTTTAGGCAATATTAAAATAAATTTCCCATCATGTAAGAGCACAAGGAAGACTTAGATAGTCGGTGAGTAATTTGGATGCACTCTACATTATGACAACATTCTAAAACATACCTACGGCGGGCCACATCCCTGATGGGAGGGTGACAAGTCACCTCTAGACAGTGTCAGGGGGAAATGAGTATTGTAGAGACCCAAAGATTGATGTATATGGACATTAAATTACTTTTACGGAATACTTAATACATAATAAGAACCAACACTCAAGGATCGTAATAGTTTAGTGACTTTGGAAACTCGGAACATAATCTTCTAATCGTGGTGAAATATCTTCAACATCTCCCATAAAGATCTTACCCTTTTGTTTTCTTACCTAAAAACTTTCTTTAAATCATGGGGAAAATAAAACATAAAAAGGGTGAGCTCAAATGTTCAGTAAGGGAAATCATAGAGAACATAAAACAATCCATAAACATTTGAATGAAAAAACTTGAACATAAAATCTAAACATAAAAATCTTGAGAAAAGACATAAATATTGGAAGTACGTAAGGCATATATCATAAGGAAACATAAATCATGATAAAATAGCATGGGAATAAAACATGTAATTTTGGAAAACCATTAAGCACAAGATATGATTTCCATAGTAGCCAAGACATTACTACCAAGACCATCTTAGTGGACAAAGTCCCTTTCTGAATTGAGTTCAATCCTCGTTCCAGTCCTGTATCACTGAACCAGATTAACTTACCATTCCAGCCATGTCTATCTCATGAGATATAAATCTTTACCCAATTCATTGGAGGGAGATATAGTTCCCACCCATCTCATAATGAAATCATTCTTTCGTGTGCCACAAAATCATAAATCATACATCATAGCATAACCCATGTAACAGAATGAGATTCTTAAACATCATGCCATCATAACATAATCTATATAAAAAATGGATATCATTTCATCATAAGAATAATAAAACCATGTAAATAATGGAGACATTATACTTGAAACATAAACATATTAAATAATGTCCTTTTAGATGGAAAATATTTTTGATAAAAAACTTGAAATGAAATCCTGAGGAAAATAACCTTTCTTCTTCACAATCATTTTCTTTTCACAAAATGCCAGGAAATTTTAAAAGAAAAGGGTTTTGTTGAAAATAATCATGCAATCTTGTAGATGAATCTTCATGAAAATGAGGCGTTATGAAACCGTAAAAATCTGTTCACACCATATAAGTTAAAAATAACATTCTCCTGGTACTTTTGTCAGAAAAGTCAAAAGTTCCTCGTGTGGTAAACAAAAGTAAGATTCTTTTCATAACATGTGGTAAAATTAAAAAATGGGTAAAAAGGAAATTAAAAATACATGAAAACATTTTTATAAAATAGTGACATGGATGATAACAAAAACCCCAGTAAATACTTACGAATAAACAATCTCGGATAAGAGCGAGATTGGAATAGTTATCCCTTACCTTATGTCCGATAAGCTTCGTATGTATCCAAAACGCTTGTATGATGATTTAAATAATGTCATTGAATTATTAATGAATCATATTCATTTTTATGATATCATATATGGTTTACTTATGACTTTATATTACCCGTTCTTTTGTAAATTCGATGTAAAAGCAGCGATTTGGGTAAAATCGTTTCATTTATTGTAAATGTTTCGACTTTCTGTTCTTGATATTATTACTTATATCCTGATTTAATTAATTACAGAATGTAAAACATGATTTACATATAATATATATTCGGCATATACATATATATATGATAGATCGATAAATGGAATGAAATACACCGTTCATGGAGACGGTAGGCCGTACGTACGCATGAATGCTGTTTTCTTTTCCATATTGAATTGAATGGAATTAAGTAGATGACATAAATATATATATACATAAATCCAGTATCATTATTATGACATATATTTCATTATTATTCATTATATATACTTTATGAATGGTTAACATGGAGAATGAATCTCATCACGTCGTGGAGACGGTAGTCCGTACGTACGCACGAGCGATGATATCATTCCCATGATCATGAAATTGTATTGAAGTGTTTGTATAATATTTTAGAATAAATATAAAATTAAAATAATCATATATAGTTATTTATTTACACCATTATACCCATCCAAGTAAGGTGGTGGTTGAAAACAGATTACACCACGCCGTGGAGACGGTATTCCGTACGTACGCACGCACGGTGATTTCGTTTTTCGTAGAATGGATAGAAGGTGAAATAAGGTTTATTCATATTTATAATAACATATCAGTATATAATAAATACTGATGTTATTACTTTATAATGATACAACTAAATAAGAAGAAGTAGAAGAAGAAAGAAAACTTGAAAGAATCGGTAGAAGAGATTACCTCTTCTTCGACACACCTCTTTTAAGCTTCCTCTTAAAGAAGTAGAGTTGGTCTTTTGAGAATACCAGAACCTCAAGAATTTTTCTAGGGAAGTGGAGAAGATAAATGGGCAGGGGTTGGCCGAGATTAAAGGCTCAAAAGGGTGTGAAGAGAAGGGGGAAGGGGTTCCCTTTTTATAAGGGAGGAGAGGGGCACTTTAGGAAAAACTTAAAATATTATATTATAATAAAGTCATATTCGGTTTATAATAGCTCCAAATTGATTTATTTTGAATATAAAGTGGGGATGGGTCGGAATCCTCTCAAACAATATATTTTAGATAGGTTTGAGTCATTATATTAACCTTATCGTTTAGTTTTAACTCTTAGTTAATTAGATTGACATTTACCATGTCACTTTGTATTTTTATATTATGTAGTTAATAAACTTACCATATACATCCAAGAAACACCCAAGTGGTAAATTAATGATACACCTATCATGATATAAGTATCTTGGCTGAACCTTAGATTTTTATAAATATAATAACAATTAATAATATAATATTTTTTTAAAAAACTATTTTATGTCAATTTTGACACTATTTGGTAATTGATTTTTGTGAAAATCATAACAGAATTATTAGTTATAAAAAAGTTAATTAAATAAATAATAACATGTCATATTAACCTAGAAAATTAGTGGAATTCATAAAAAGTCTCAAATTACATTTATTTCAGTATTTATAACATCAATTATGTTAATATTTCATTAATAAGATAATTACTGCATCATCATTGTGTCATAAATAAATTAAATTATTTAATTTATAAAAATTATAAATAAAATAAAATTATGTAGGAAATATTTTTAGTTTTCTAATTAATATTTATAGTCTAATTTATATTATGTATAACCATATATTAAAAATATTTTAGTCATTAAACTTTGATTTTAACCATTTTAACTATTCTTTAAGTAAAATAATAAAAAATGTCCTAATCTAATCCAAGTGCTCATAAAGGGAAATATTTTATTCCTAAGGTTGTTTGGGTCTAATTATACTTATAAAATATAATTAGGACATGTGTTAGGGTAATAATAATATCATTTTTACCCTTAATTACCCTATTTACTTTTAACCGTGGTAAATAAAAGTAAAAAGTTACTATTTCACCAAAAATTATTTTTATCTTATTGAACCACATTTTAATCCTTGATATTAACCGTGTCTCTCAGATTTTCAAAATTCCACTCACATATGTGGTAAAATTAATTTTTATGTAAGTTTTCAAAAAGCTCCTAGGAGGTAGGTAAAAGACGGTGAAAAGTTCAATAAAATTTTTATATATCGAAAATTATTATAAAATGACTCAAATGGATTATATTGAACTTATATAGATATTATGTATCAATTTTGACCTGAAATAAATTTAAATAAAATAAATAATTATTTAAATAAAAAGTCGGTTTTTAAATAGTAACCCAGTGTTTTCACTATTCATCAAAAATTGAAAGTTTTCAGAAAAATACCAAAAATTCACCCTAGGATAATTTCGATATTTCAAATCCAAAAATGAAGTCCATTTTTAATGATAAAATTTATAAAATTTCAAAAAGTGGGTATTACTATTCATAACAGCTAGTTCATAGTAATATTATATTAATATCTCGTTTAGTGAAACTCGGTATTGCGTACCACACATGCTATCGAAGAAGGTCTTGATTGCGTGTCATGCAAGACAAGCCAGAGCTGCGTGTAGTGAAAGCTCTGTTTGGTGTTGCGTATAAGATAATCAAAACTTATTTCATTTATACATTAAACAAAATCTATACTTAATGTTGCGTAGAATAATTTCCACAAAACAAACTTGAAATTGTGTGTAACACGAGCCAAGAATAGTGTTGCATATACTACAAGCTAATACGGTGTTGCGTATAGTACAATATAAACTTTGTGTAGTGTATAATAGAAGACATCAATGAAATTAAAATAATATTTTTCATAAAATCTCTGGGTGTTCCATTCTACCCCCTTAAAATGAATTTTTCCCTCGAAATTCATCAGGGTTATAAATGGTTTACTACTTGAAATTTTCTTTAATAGAAACCCACATCGTAAAAAGGAATACCAAAACTTGAATTTAAAATCTAAAGTATGAAATGTAACAGTTACCCAAATTAAATAATCACTAGGTTTCCACATATGAGAATATATGTGAAAATATGGATATGGAAGAGAAATATAACCATCAACTTCTGATGAAGAGTGGTAGAGGACATGGCTATGAAAAAGCCAACAATCACAAAGCCATAAATTTGTGACGATCTAAGGTACCATCTGATTCATCAGATATGAGAGAACTAGGACAACATTTTTTGTTTTCAAGATCATTTCCCTAAAGTTGAAGAATTGTTGAATTAAAATAAATACTTACTTGATTTTGGTAAAATATCGTCGTTGCTCATGCCTAGAATAATTTCCACTTCATCTCTTAAAGAAATGAAGTTGGATTTGTCTTTTATTAAGTTTTAGCAGATTATGCGATAGAATGATAGGTCATTCCATCTATTTCTATTGCAAAAAGTTTAGCACAATTTATTAAATATACAGAAGTCCATCTATGCTGAGATTAATCATATATGGTTTCTAAAATGGACATATACTTCATCTATCATAGCGCTTAAAAAAATAAAACTAGTTTCTTCTAACCAGGGACTTCCTGTAGGCTAGTTCTAGGCGATAAAGGTCCGTCACACTTTGGTTGTGGGTTCGATTCCCGCATCCTTGTCCGACACGATGGGTTGTCTCCCATTCTGCAGGTTGTACCTTTTCTTAAACTACACTATTATAACATTCTATCAATAATATCGAAAAAATTTCTATCCTTAAACAATACTAACTTATGTTGAACATAATCCATTCTAATCTTTAGGCCTATCCAAAATACTTCTTTCCAAACTCATAGTATAAAGAGAATGATTACAAAAAAGGTCATATAACAAGCATGTGAATACCATCATTTATCCCTCATATATCAAAAGATATATCTTTTTGATCACATTACAAACATGTGAATACCTTAATCTTGTATTCTCTTGAAAAATGAATACCCATTGAATCTTAGTGAAAACATGAATGCTGTCAAAAGTTAACTCTTTCCACATACCAAAATCCAAAAATTCTATATACTCAAACCATGATATAACTTTTTCCTTATATCAGTCATGAGCTCATGAATACTGTCAAAAATTTCATTTTCTCCTTATCCCTAAATTATGCGCATATCATCTTCTTTCAAAAAATATCTCAATCACTTTCCATGGTTACCGGTACCATAAAATTATTGAAAACCACAATAAACCAATACATAAATATTCCAATATTCCACGATACTATATACAACATTATTTTGGAATCCCATTACATAAACACTTAATCATTCAACCACATCGTTGTCATATTCAACATCACAAATAGTGATTGCATGTGACTTCCCTTTGTCCTTTGCCTTAAGTGGTTGCTCATGTCGATCATCATTAACCCTTGGATTAGGGCATTAATTAGCATAATGCCCCATTTCCTTACACTTGAAGCATTAAAGTGTTGGTGGTGCATTCTCTGCAGTCTTTTCTTTATTCACATCATTAGCAATTCTTTTTCCATTACTTCGATACTCAGATGATCGATGACCTTCTTTTCCACACTTAAAACATTTTCTAGTCCCTTTAAGACAATCTCCACCATGCTTCTTTCCACACTTTGAGCATAAAGAAACATTCATCTTCTTTTCACCATTATTCTGAGATTTCTCCTTGAAATCCATCTTTCGTTTCATGTCAAAACCATGAGATGGATATGTTACACCAACTTCCAATTCTACCTTGATAGCACAACACACAATTTCTTCATAGCTACTGAAGTCTCTTATATCTAATTCCCTTCAAAGACGTGGTTTTAAGCCACTGAAGAATCGATCAACTTTACTTTCAGTTTGGATGATAAAGCCAGATGCATACCTTGCAATCCTTGTAAAATTTTCTTCGTATATACCAACAGATTCATCACCCTTTTGCTTAATCTTAAGGAACTCCTTTTCCATCTTTATTCGAAGAATACGAGGGAAGTACTTATTAAAAAACAAGTTCTTGAACTCGTCCCATTCCATGGATTCAATTTCATCTTAGGGCCTTGTATTCTTAATTAGAGTCCACCGCTGGTCTGATTCACCTTCTAAACGGTAAACAACTAGAATGAATTTATCATGTTCCAAACAGCGAAGTATATAAAATATCTTTTCAATGGTACTGATCCATTGTTCAGTAACAAGTGGATCAGAAGACCCATTGAAAGAAGGTGGACATTGCCTCATGAAGGACTCAATAGAATATTGTTCCCTTCTCTGCTCATTCAGAAGTACAGAATGATTCATACCTTGTGTAAGTATAGCAATAAGATTTTTCACTCCATATACCAAAACATTGGTTTTTTTAGGAGGAAAATCATTGCATTTCCCATTACATTGATCAACATGGTTCCTTCGGGTTCCAGCCATCGTCTAAAACCCAAAAAGAATAGTGTAATAGGAAAAACTTATGCTAGGAAAACAACATAATAAAGGGGGATTACCTTCAATATCTAACATCTTAGGTTAAATTCTAAGATCGTTACCGTAATTCTAGTACTATAACCTATGCTTATACTTAACCTTAGGGACATCCCGAGACATACCTTAGAAATATCTCTAGGGATCTCACTAATGTTTTCACATCCTAGTTTCCAAAGGTTAACTAAAACTTTCCTCTGATACCAACTGTAGAGACCCAAAGATTGACTTACATGGACATTACATTACTTTTTCAGAATACTTAATACATAACAAGAACCAACACTCAAGGTACGTAATAGTTTAGTGTCTTTGGAAACTCATAACATAATCTTCTAATCGTGGTGAAAGATCTTCAAAATCTCCCATAAAGATCTTTCGATTTTTGTTTTCTTACCTAAAACCTTTCTTTAAATCCCAGGGAAAAGAAAACATAAAAAGGGTGAGCTCAAATGCTCAGTAAGGGAAATCATAGAGAACATAAAACAACCCATAAACATTTGAATCCAAAAACTTGAACATAAAATCTAAACATCAAAATCTTGAGCAAAGACATAAATCTTGGAAGTACGTAAGTCATATATCATAAAAAAACCAATAATGATAAAATAGAATGGGAATAAAACATGTAATTATGGAAAACCATTAAGCACATTATATTATTTCCAAAGTAGCTAAGGCATTACTACCAAGACTATCTTAGTGGACAAAGTACCTTTCTGAATCAAGTTCACTCCTCGTTCTAGTCCTGTATCACTGAACCAGATTAGCTTACCATTCCAACCATGTCTATCTCATGAGATAGAAATATTTACCCAATTCATTAGAGGGAGATATATGTCCCACCCATCTCATAATGAAATCATTCTTTCATGTTCCACAAAATCATAAATCATACATCATAGCATAACCCATGTAATAGAATGAGATTCTTAAACATCATTCCATCATAACATAATCCATATAAAAAAATGGATATCATTTCATCATAAGAAGAATAAAACCATGTAAATAATTAAGACATTATACTTGAAACATAAACTTATTAAATAAGTTCATTTTAGATGGAAAATATTTTTGATAAAACACTTGAAAAGAAATCTTGAGGAAAATATCATTTCTTCTTCAAAATCATTTTCTTTTCACAAAATGCCATGTAATTTTAAAAAAAATGTTTTTTCTTTGAAAATAATCATACAATATCGTAGAGGAAGCTTCATGAAAATGAGGCGTTATGAAACCGTAAAAATCCGTTCACGCCGTATAAGTTAAAAATAACATTCTCCTGGTACTTTTGTCGGAAAAGTCAAAAGTTCCCCGTGTGGTAAACAAAAGTAAGATTCTTTTCATAACATGTGGTAAAATTCAAAAATGGGTAAAAAGGCCATTAAACATACATGAAATGATTTTAGAAAACAGGGACATGGATGATAACAAAAACCCCAGTAAATACTTACGAATAAACAATCTCAGATAAGAGCGAGATTGGAATAGTTATCCATTACCTTATGTCTGATATACTTCGTATGTATCCGAAACTCCTGTATAATGATTTAAATAATGTCATTGAATTATTACAGAATCATATTAATTGTTATGATATCATATATGGTTTACTTATGACTTTATATTACCTGTTCTTTTGTAAATTTGATGTAAAAGCAGCGATTTGGGTAAAATCGTTTCATTTATTGTACGTGTTTTGACTTGTTGTTCTCGATATTATTACTTATATCCCGATTTACTTAATTACAGAATGTAAAACATGATTTAAATATAATATATATTCATCATATACATATATATATGATAGATCAATAAATGGAATGAAATACACCGTTCATGGAGACGGTAGGCCGTACGTACACATGAACACTGTTTTCGTTTTCTTATTGAATTGAATGGAATTAAGTAGATGACATAAATATATATATACATAAATCCAGTATCATTATTATGTCATATATTTCATTATTATTCATTATATATACTTTATGAATGGTTAACATGGAGAATGAATCTCATCACGTCGTGGAGACGGTAGTCCGTACGTACGCACGAGTGATGATATCATTCCCATGATCGTGGAATTGTATTGAAGTGTATGTATAATATTTCAGAATCAATATCAATTTAAAATAATCATATATAGTTATTTATTTACACCATTATACCCATCCAGGTAAGGTGGTGGTCGAAAACAGATTACACCACGACGTGGAGACAGTATTCCGTACGTACGCACACACAGTGATTTCGTTTTCCGTAGGATGGATAGAAGATGAAATAGGGTTGTTTCATATTTATAATAACATATCAGTATATATGTAATACTGATGTTATTACTTTATAATGAGATAACTAAATAAGAAGAAGTAGAAGAAGAAAGAAAACATGGAAGAATCAGTTGAAGAGATTACCTATTCTTCGACGCACCTCTTTTAAGCTTCCTCTTAAGGAAGTAGAGTTGGTCTTTTGAGAAGACCAGAACCTCCATAATGTTGCTAGGGAAGTGTAGAAGAGAAATGGGCAGGGGTTGGTCGAGATTCAAGGCTCAAAATTGTGTGAAGGGAAGAGGGAAGGGGTTCCCTTTTTATAAGGGAGGAGAGGGACACTTTAGGAAAAAATTAAAATATTATTTTATAATAAAGTCATATTCGGTTTATAATAGCTCCAAATTGATTTATTTCGAAGCTAAAGTGGGGATGGGTCTCAATAATCTCAAACAATATATTTTAGACAGGTTTGAGTCATTATATTAACCTTATCTTTTAGTTTTAACTCTTAGTTAATTAGATTGACATTTACCATGTCACTTTGTATTTTTATATTATGTAGTTAATATACTTACCATATACATACAAGAGACCCACAAGTGGTCCATTAATAATACACCTATCATGATATAAGTATCTTGGCTGAACCTTATATTTTTAGGAATATAATAACAATTAATAAAATAATATTTGTTTTAAAAACTATTTTATGTCAATTTTGACACTATGTGGTAATTGATTTTTGTGAAAATAATAACATCATGATTAGTTCAAAAAAAGTTAATTACATTTATAATAACATGTCATATTAACCTATAAAATTAGTGGAATTCATAAAAAGTCTCAAATTACATTTATTTGGGTATTTATAACATCAATTATGTTAATATTTCATTAATAAGACAATTACTGCATCATCATTGTGTCATAAATAAATTAAATTATTTAATGTCTAAAAATTATAAATAAAATAAAATTATGTAGGAAATATTTTTATATTTCTAATGAATATTTATAGTCTAATTTATCTTATGTATAACCCTATATTAAATTTTTTTTATTTATTAAACTTTGATTTTAACCATTTTAACTCTTCTTTAAATAAAATAATATTAAATGTCCTAATCTAATTCAAGTGCACCTAAAGGGCAATATTTTATTCCTAAGGTTGTTTTTGGTCGAAATACACTTATCCAATAGAATTAATAAATGTGTTAGGGTAATAATAATATCATTTTTACCCTTAATTACCCTATTTACTTTAAACCGTGGTAAATAAAAGTAAAAAGTTACTATTCACCAAAAAATATTTTTATCTTATTGAACCACATTTTACTCCTTGATATTAACCATGTCTATCAGATTTTTAAAATTCCACTCACAGAAGCGGTAAAATTAAGTTTTATGTAAGTTTGCAAAAAGCTCCTAGGAGGTAGGTAAAAGACGGTGAAAAGTTCAATAAACTTTTTATATATCGAAAATTATTATAAAATGACTCAAATGAATTATATCGAAGTTATATAGGTATTATGTATCAATTTTGACCTAATATAAATTTAAATAAAATAAATAATTATTTAAATAAAAAGTCGGTTTTTAAACAGTAACCCAGTGTTTTCACTATTCATCAAAAATTGAAAGTTTTTAGAAAAATACCAAAAATTCACCCTAGGATAATTTCAATATTCTCAATCCAAAAATGAAGTCCATTTTGAAAGATAAAATTTATAAAATTTCAAAAAGTGGGTATTACTATTCATAACGGCTAGTTCATAGTAATATTATAATAATATCTCATTTAATGAAACTCGGTATTGCGTACTACACACACTATCGAAGAAGGTCTTGATTGCGTGTCATGCAAGCCAAGTCAGGGCTATGTGTAGTGAAAGATCTGTTTGGTGTTGCGTATAACATAATCAAAACTTATTTCATTTATACATTAAACAAAATCTATACTTAATGTTACATAGAATAATTTCCACAAAACGAACTTGAAATTGTGTGTAACACGAGCCAAGAATAGTGTTGCGTATGCTGCAAGCTAATACGATGTTGCATATAGTACAATCTAAACTTGGTGTAGTGTATAATAGAAGACATTAATGAAATTAAAAGAATATTTTTCATAAAATCTTGGGGTGTTACAAGTATACTCATTTTACTATGCCCACTTAGAGAGTGTGGAATCCCATAGATGGTAAATAATGTCATACCTTTTGGCAGATGACCATGTTTCTCACTTATTGATTTATATTTGAGATATAAATGTATTCCAATGTTGTTTGAACTTATTTACATGCCTATTTAATTTATATAAACTATTTTATATAACTGTTTTACTTAAGACATTATTTTATATATATTTCATTTCTTGTAAAGTAAGCCTATGCTTTAAAAGTATTTTTCCATCATTTTGAAAATATATAAAATGTTTTTTTAAATATGTTTTTTAATTAAAAAAACTATTTATTTTGAAAATTGAAATATTTTCATTGCAAAATCTATATTTGGAACCTGTTATGGAACTTTTGGTGGTATCCTATTGGGCTTAGGCTCACACCCTACTTTTTCCTTCAGGTGTTTGTGGACTTTATTCTTATAGGTTCGAGTAAAGGGAAGGGATATCTGGGTCGTGGATCCAGCTGCTAAGCCGTGGTCTTGGTGAGTTGTTTCCTTAGGGACCTAGGGTTTGTTTTCCCATTTTATTAATTTAGGTTTTAGTACTTTTGGATTTTTTGCCTTACTGTTTTCTGGTACCTTACTCCCAGTGGAGATTCCTTTTTCAAGCATACTATCTTGTTTCTATTTCTTTCTATTTCTTATAGAAAATTCATTCCCACTTGTATGATGTATGATTCCATATGCTAGTCACCTACCCATGGGGATCAGGAATTCCATTTGAGCTATGTCAAGTCCAACTCGATTATCAGGTTACCCGGGTACCCGGGCTAGTTCGTGACAAATTGGTATCAGAGGAGGCTATTTAGTATCTTACCTTGATGACAATATGAATTTGAGTAATATTTTTGGGACTTAGGAGGTAGTTGCGATTGATTTCCTGGTCAGTTCTCACCTCAATGAACCATAAGTCATGAGGGGTGTTTAGGGAAAGACATCTTGTGGATTAGTTCTAGTATTTTCCCTATTAAGATTTAGATAGAGTAAAATACAAATCTTGTTGTTCATTACTTAGAAAGTTTTTATTTTAACTTGTTACTTAGTTGGATTGTTAATCTAATGTTTTCCTTTTATCTACTGATGCTTTGTAGCATCATTCCTATGAAGAGACATGTGAATAAGATATAGGAAAAGGCTATAGAAGAACCTCAAAAATAAAATCCTATTGTTGATATGAATCTGGTTGAGGTGATTGTACACACTGTCCAAGCTCTGGGATGGGAACCACCTCCAGTTTATGCTCGGGCTCCAGCTATGGATCCTCAGGGGGTTCTCTTTAGAATCTTTCTCATGAGTTCCTTCGATAGAAGCCACTAGTAATTAATGGCTCCACTGGCCCTAAGTATGCTGAAGAATGGATGAGTAAGATAGAACGTCTATTTGAGTTCTTGGAGACACCTGACATGATTAAGGTAAAGTGTTCCACCTTTGTGCTGGAAGGACCGAGCAGAAGATAGAGGGACATGATAGTGATAATAGGGAAACATTAGGGATTAGAGTGGGAAGACTTCAATATTATTTTCACCAAATAGTTCTATCTAGAGTCAATGGTGTTGGCTAAGGTCGTAGAGTTATTCAAGATTAAGTAGGATGACAAAACCATGACTGAGTATTCGAACAGGTTTACTGAGATGGCACAGTTTTCTCCTAAGATTGTATCTAATGAGAGGATAAAGGCTGGACAGTTTGAGTTGGGACTTTAATTAGATATTCATCCTCAGGTCTTCTTACTAAAGCTTCCCACTTATACTAATGTGTTGGATAGGTCAATGATGGTTGAGATGGACCTGACTGGGAAGTCATGGTTGACAAGAGTTCCTTTTTTCTCCTAGTGGCAGTGTTGGTTCTATCAAAGGAAAATCGAAGCGTGAAGATTCTCGTGGTAGTTATCGATGGAAGATTCATTCCAGATCTCCTACAGATCCAAGAGAAAGTTCTTTTGTTTATTATCAGTGTGGTAAGACGTGACATTCTAATAGGGTTTGCACTTAGGAAACTAATGAATATAGTTCCTACATATGTTTAGGACACTTATAGAGATTCCGCAATCACTTCTCTACTCCTCATAGTGTGACAAGATCATCAACTCCTAAAACTGTGTGGCAATCAAATGCTTCATGTTCAAAAGGGTGCCAACCACATAAATCTAAAATAAATATTATTCACACAGCGGAAGAGTCTCTAGATGAAGCATACATAGGTCCAGTGACTGTGATAGGTACCATTACTATTGCTTCATCATTAGTGACTTCTCTATTTGACAATGATGAATCTCACTCTTTTATTTCAACCCGTATCTTTAAACTACTTAATATTCTTATGGAGAAAATATCTTGTGAAATAGATATTACTACACCCCTTTGTTTAAAGAGAGAGCATAGTCTCCATAGTCCTGCTTATGTCTTCTCTCTATCAGATGCCGAGCTAGCTTGGAGTTTTCTGGTTCTTGATATCAAATATCTTGACTTCAAATTCAGGATGGATTGTATCATTTCCAAAAAATCCCGAATTGATTGTTATCTTCGACGGGTATACTTTACTACACCCAATGGTGTACCTCTTGTCTTTCAAGGATAATGGGACCCAAGGTCGAGCAGATCTGGACCTTATTATCTAAATTTAGGGAAAGTGATATTAGTGTTTTCTTTTGACCTAGAGAGAGATTCAATGGGTGGTGATCTTCCTCTAGTCATCATCAAGTTTCTCGATGTGTTTCCTTCAGATTTCTATGGTCTAACACCAGTGAGAGAGGTTGAGTTTTCTGTTGACTAAATGCATGGAACTCAACTAGTATCTATTCCATCTTACCAAATGGCTCCAGATGAACTGAAAGATTTAAAGTCCCAGATGGATGATCTTCTTGAGAAAGGCTTTATCCTCCCGAGTGTGTCACCTTGGGCAGCACTAGTTCTCTTCTCTAAGAAATATGATGGTTTTATTTTCTTATGTGTCGATTATCGAAAGCTCAATAAAGTTACAATAAAAAAATATATCCATTTCCATGAATTAAAGATCTGTTTGATCATATAAAAGTGGATACATGGTTTTCTAGGATCTACCTTTGATCTAGTTACCATCAGTTGAGGATAAAATAACTATGAAATTCATAAAACCACCTTTTGGAGTAGGTATGGACACTATGAGTACCTTTTTTTGCCCTTTGGTTTGAAAAATGATCCTATATTTTTCATGGATTTAATGAACAAGGTTTTCCCTGACTATTTGGATAACTTTTTGGTAGTATTTATGGATAAAATCCTTTTTTAATCCATGTCCGAGGAATATCATGTGCAACATATGAGAACAATTCTGATTTTGTTGAAAAATCCCCACCTTTATTCCAAGATTTCAAAGTGTTTTTTTGGATTTGGGAAGTGAAATTATTGGGACATGTGGTGTCTGAATTGGGTGTATCAGTTGATCCTGAGAAGGTGAAGGCTGTTATGTCTTGGGAGAAGCCACGAAATGTCTTTGAGATCCAGAGCTTCTTGGGCTTAGCTGGATATTATTGCAAGTTCGTGAAATAATTCTCAAAGCTATATTCTATGATGACTGCTCTGACTCGGAAGGGGGTGGGGTTTGTATATAATGATAAATGGTATAGTTATTTAGTTGAGCTCAAACATTTGTTGACTACTGTGCCAGTGTTGAATCTTCCAGAGGCTGGGTAGGGATATGTGGTCTTCTGCGATGCATTAGGTTTAGGCTTGGGCTACATTTATATTCATGGTGATAATTTAGTAGCTTATGGATCTCATTAAGTTAGGCCACATGAGAAGAATTATCTTACTCATGACCTGGAACATGCAGTAGTGATTCACACACTTAAGAGTTGGCAGTACTACCGTTTTGTTGAAAGGTTTATAGTGTATTCAAGCAAAAAAATCCCGAGTTATATATTCTCTCAAAAATATTGGAATCTTTGACAGAGGTGTTGGGTGGAGTACCTATAATATTTTGAATTTAACATCACCTATAACCTAGGGAAATGGAATGTCTTTGCAGATACATTGAGCATAAAACTTCCAACTCAGGAAGTGAAGGAATCCTTATAAGAGTGGAATTTGATGGCTCTCTTTCAATAGTTTCATATTGTATTTCTAAAGTGGATGAGATTTCCTTGGCCATTTTTTAGTTGAAATATGCTCTTCTCTAGATGATTCTTCAAGATCAACAACTTGATTATGAGTTCCGTAGAATTAGAAAATACTTTTATGGTGGGGAGACAGTTTCTCTGTGGTTGTTATCCAAAGAGGGTTCCCTATGTTATCATAACTACTTCATTGTGCCATTATCAACAAGGAAGGCTGTGATGGGATATTTCCATAACTCTCGGTGGGTTGTGCACCTAGGAACCACAAAAATTTTCTATAATGTGAGGTGACAGTTTTGGTGGCTAGGAATGAGACATGACATTTCTGAGTTTGTCTCTCATTTCTATACGTGCTATTAGGTTAAGGGTGAGCATCAGAAACCTTTAGGTTTACCTCAGACACTTTCATTACCTACTTGGAAGTGGAATGAGATCTCGATGGACGTTGTGGTCAAGTTTCCTCGTACCTAGAGAAAGAAGAATGCTATATGGGCTATGATTGACTGGTTAACCAAGTGATCTCACTTCATACCCATTCTATATATAGCCTAGTTTGAGGTGTTGGGAAGTCTCTACATGAAGGATATTGTTCACTTGAACAGAGTTCCACCTGCTATAGTCTCTGATAGGGATCTTCAGTTTACATCTCTCTTTTAGAGAGGCCTTCAGGAGGAACTGGGATCTCAAGTCTGTTTGATCACTGCTGCCATTTGTAGAAGGATGTCCACACAGAAAGAGCTATACAAATTGTTGAGGATATTCTTCGCACCTGTGTTATTGAATTAGGTGGGGATTGGGATGATCACTTAGGGATGATTGAGTTTTCTTACAACAACAGTTACCAGTCCATGATCAGAATGACACCTTTTGTGGCCTTGTATGGTCGGCCCTATAAATATCTATTTTTTTGGTTGGAGGTTTGTGAAATTTACTTGGTTGGACCAAGATTGGTGCAAATAGATGAAAACTATGACTTAGCTGATTTGTTAGAGGATATTGACAACAAAAAGATGATATAATTCTTATAATGATCATCATTATAGACTTTTTTCATTTTCAGTTGGTGATCAGGTGTTCTTAAAGGTTTCACCCAGGTTGGGTCATCGATGTCATGGGAGACAAGGGAAGATTGTCACTCAAATTGTGGGACCTTTCGAGGATGTTGAGAAGGTGGGAAAGGTTGTGAACCATTTGGAACTTCCACCACAACTGATGTCAATAAATAACGTGTTCTATGTATCGTAGCTAAGAAAGTATCTATCTGATCCATCTCACATTTTGTGTTGGAGTGATCTTAAGATCGAGCATGATTTATCTTTGACTGAGAAAACAGTTAGGATAGTTAATTTTGAGGCCAAGGTTCTTCATGGGAGGATGATACCTTTCATTCGTGTACTATGGAAGCATGGCTCTAATAGTCATGAGACATGGGAATGCGAGGCACTGATAAGAGAGTAGTGGCCTCATCTCTTTATCATGGAAGCTTCTTCTTAGGCTTTCTGGGGGCATAAATTTTTTATGGTGGGGAGGTTTTTTACATCCTGTTACCTTTATTGGGTAAGTTCTCCCTTTTTCTAAGTTCCCCTTTTGGTTCAAAGTCCTTAAAAGTGGTTTTCTATACTTTATACAGGCTATAGGGTAGGTACACATCATGTACCTGAGGTACACATTGTGTACTGGCTACTGTGTACAAGTTGTGGAGGGGGGGGATCATGCTCTGAGAATGTACACATCATGTACCTAAGGTACATGTAGTGTAGGGTTTAAATATCATATTTTTAACTTTAGGAAAAATGTTTTTCATTGTAACTTATCCAGCATGGACTATATATCATAAACATTGGGTACACATCGTGACCTGGCCTGAACCTAGCTTTAAGTCATGTGTTTGGTAGTTTCGATCAGTTTTTTCTTTCAAGACCTCTTTTATCTTGAACTATAACCCTTACAGGGTGTTTTTTAGAAGCACCCCTCCTCACAGATTGATCTGACTGGCTTTGGATCATCGTTGTGTTTGTGGTGTGACTCTCCAAGTAAGCTTTCTTTCCATTTATTCCTTGCGGTTAATTGAGATAGCACCCTAGATTTGTGTTATCAAATATAGTAATCTAAGTTAAAGGATTCTTGTTATTTTTTTCTAGATCCATTGTGAGATCTAATTCCAGAGGCCTTTTCCTTGATTAGTTGTGGTGCGATGGATGTCTGTTCTTGAGGTACATGTTTTTTTCTTCTATATTCCAACCCCTTATCTTCTAAATTGAATCAATATTAATGTAGATTTGATTATAGGGCCTTTATGGATGGAATTGGGTTTTATTTCTTTTGGTTTTCCATTGTGGGTGTGTGCAACCCAAACTTGGAGGTAGGTGGTTCTGTCCCAATTTGGCTAATTTTATTACCATTGTATCTCTTGATTTATTTCAATTATTTATTTAAATTCAATTGCTTTGCTAAAACCCAATTGCAGTGAATTGGGAGATTTGAAATGGTTTTGGCACAAAACTTGGAAAACCCCCAATTCCATTGAATTGGGGTGGGTTTGTGGAAATTGGTTGATTTAAATTGTTGAATTTAAATTGTGGATATTATGGAAATTTTTTCAATTAATTTGTTGAATTTAATTTTAAAAAGTAATTATGAAAAGGATGGAATTGGTTTTGAATAGATTTAAAACCCATGAAAATGGCTTAAAATGGTTTAAAAGTAACCCAATGGTTTTATCTTGTGAAAGAGGCATGTTTTTGAATAAAAACTATTTTGGTTTTAAATGGAAAGAAATTGACATTTTTGAAATTCAAGAATGGTGTTTATTGTATTTTAATCATTATTTAAATAAATTTCCCATCATGTAAGATCACATGAAAGCCTTAGGTAGTTTGTGAGTTATTTGGATACACTCTATGCTATGAAAATGTTCTAAAACAGACATTCTGTGGGTTACATCCCTGCTGGGAGGGTGAAAAGTCACCTCTAGCTAGTGTTAGGGGGATTTTATTATACTCAATTTTCTATGTCCACTTAGAGAGTGCATAATCCCATAACTGGTTAATACTAGCATACCTTTTGGCAGATGACCATGTTGCTTGTTTGTTGATTTATATTTGAGATATAAATGTATGACAATATTGTTTGAACTGCTTTACATGCCTGCTAAATTTATATAAACTATTTTATATAAATGTTCTACTCAATCCATTATTTTATAAATATTCCATCTCTTGTAAAATAAATATTGTGCTTTAAATGCATTTTCCCATCATTTTGAAAATGTATAGCATGTTTTGTTTAAATATTTTTTTGAATTGCCAAAAAAAATTATTTTGAAAATTGAAAGATTTTATTTAGAAAATCTATATTTGGAACCTGTTATGGAACCTTTTTTGGTATCCTACTAGGCTTAGGCCCACACACTACTTTTGTCTTTGGGTGTTTGTAGACTTTCTTCTTCCAAGTTCGAGTAAAGGGAAGGGGTCTCTTGGAGGTGGATCCAGCTGTTGAGATGTGGTCTTGGTGAGTTGTGTCCTTAGAGACCTAAGGGTTATTTTTACATTTTAGTACTTGGGGATGTAGTAATTTGGCCTTTTATGTCTTGATATTTTCTGGTACCTTATGCCTAGTGGATCTTTCTTTGTTATGCATACTCTCTTGTTTATTTTTCTTCTGATTTCTTGTGGAAAATTCATTCCCACTTGTATGTTATATGATGCTAGGTGATAGTTGCCGGCCTATGTGGATTAATAATTCCCTTCAGGATATGTCTGGGATGGATCAGTTATCAGGTTACTAGGCAACCTAGGCTAGTTTATGACACTACTTGTGTTTTTTTACGAAAATGTAATTTTAATCTAAAAACATGAATTTTGAGTCATACCAGACACATTTTTTGTCTATTTTTCACGAGATTGGTTCCTACACATCAAAAATGACATATGAATCATTTTACTAAGTTATAAAGACAATAAAAGTGTTTTTCTTTGTTTTCATTGAGTGGAATATGTTTTGAACTGAAATGTCAATTTTAAATTGATGACAGACATTTTGAGTCATACCGGGAACACTATGTATCAGATTGAGGTATGGTAATTCCTACATGTAAAAAATGACTTATGGATCATTTTCATAAAGTATAAAAACAATCTGAATGTTTTTTCTATGTTTTGAGTATGTCACATGTCTTTTTTTACTAAAATGTCAACTTGAAATAAAAGGAAATACTTGAAGTCCTACCGGTCACACCATGTGTCAAATTGAGGTTAGTCTTTCTTTTACACATCAAAAATGACTTAAAAATCATTTTCCTAAATTATAAAAACAATATAAACGTTCTTTATGAGGTTTGAGTGTGTCTATTTTTTTTTACTAAAATGTCATTTTAAACTGAAAACACGTATTTTCAGTCATACCGGTCACATCATATGTCAGTTTTATGTGAGATAATTTTTACACATAAAAAATGACATATGAATCATTTTACTAAATTATCAAGACAATCCAAATATGTATTCTTGTTTTTTAGTAAGTGACATACATTTTGAACTAAATTTCCAATTTTAAACTCATAACAAACACTTTGAGTCATACCGGGAACATCGTGTATCAAATTGAGGCATGTCTAATTCCTACACATCAAAAATGACTTATGGATCACTGTACTAAAGTATTGATATAATCCAAATGTTTTTTCTCATTTTTGAGTGTGTGACGTGTGTTTTTATCTAAAATTTATATTTTAAACAAAAAACATGCACTTTGAGTTATACTAGACACACTATGCGTCGGATGGAGGTAAAGCTGATTCCTAAATGCAAAATATGACTTATGGATCATTTTTATAAAGTATAAAAACAATGTAAATATTTTTTTATTAATTTTTAGTATGTCTCTTTTTTTACTAAAATGTAAATTTTAAATAAAAAGACACACTTATAGTCATACTGGTCACACCGTGCATTAGATTGAGGTGAGAATAACTCCTACACGTCATAAATGACTTAAGGATCATTTTCATAAATTATTAAAATAATCTGAATTTGTTTGATTAGTTTTGAGTATTTCACTTGTTTGTTTTACTAAAATTTCATTTTAAATTGAAAAAATGAACTTTGAGTCATACCGGTCACATCGTGTATCAATTTGATGTGAGAATTATTAATTAATTATTCAAATGAATTATGAATCATTTTACTAAATTATCAAGAAAATCTGATCATGTTTCCTCAGTTTTTAGGGAGTGACACATGTTTTGAACTAAGTTGTCAATCTTAAACTGATAACAAATACTTTGGGTCATACCGAGCACATCACATATTAGACTGAGGTGAATCTGATTCCTACACATCATAAATGAATTACAGATTATTTTACTAAAGTATCAAAAAAATATGAATGTGTTTACTTCATTTTGAGTATGTCACTTGTGTTTTTACTAAATTTTCAATTTTAAATAAAGACACATTTGGAGTCATACTGGTCACACCGTGTGTCGATTGAGGTGTGGCTGATTTCTATATATCATAAATGAAATATGGATCATTTTATTAAAGTATAAAAACTATATGAATGTGTTTTATTAGTTTTGAGTATGACACTTGTGTTTTTTTACTAAAATGTCATTTTAAACTAAAAACACACACTTTTAATCATACCAGTCACATCATGAGTTTTTTTGATTTGAGACTGATTTCTACACATCAAAAATGACTTATGAATAATTTTTCTAAATTATCAAGAAAATATAAGCATGATTCCTTAGTTTTCAGTAATTTCCACATGTTTTGAACTAAATTCTCAAATTTAAACTGATAAAAGACCCTTTGAGTCATATCAGACACACTGTGTATCGTATTGAGGTGAGGTTGATTCCCACACATAAAAAAAATGAGTTATGGATTTTTTCCCAAAGTATAAAAACAATATGAATGTGTTTTATTAATTTTGTGTATGTCACTTTTTTTTACAAAATTGTCAATTTTAAATAAAAAGACACACTTGGTATTATACCGGTCACACCATGCATTGGATTGAGGTTTGACTGATCCTTACATGTAAAAAATGACCTATGGATAATTTTCCTTAAGTATAAAAATAAAGAAATTGTGTTTTATCAGTTTTTGAGTATGTATCTTGTGTTTTTTTACTAAAGTGTCATTTAAATTTGAAAATATGCACTTTGAGTCATACCGGTCAAATCGTGTGTTGGTTTGATATGAGATTGCTTCCTACATATTGAAATGTCTTATGAATCATTTTCCTAAATTATCAAGACAATAAGAGTTAATTTTCTTGGTTTTTAGTGAGTGAAACATGTTTTGAACTAAAATGTCTATTTTAAACTGATAAAATACTCTTTGAGTCTTACCAGTCACACCATGTGCCAAATTGGGGTGAGATTGATTCCTACATTTCACAGATGGGTTATATATCATTTTACTAAAGAATGAAAATAATCCAAATGTGTTTTCTCAGTTTTCAGAATGTCACTCATTAATTTTACAAAATTAATATCAATTTTAAATAAAAAGACACACTTAGAGTCATATTGGTCACAATGTGAATCAGATTGAGGTACGGTTGATTCTTACACATCAAAATGGCTTAAAGATTATTTTTAAAATGTTTGAAAACAATCTGAATGAATTTTCTTAGTTTTCAATATGTCACCTATTCCTTTTACTAAAATTAATTTCAATATAAAATAAAAATACACACTTGGAGTCATATCGGTCATACCATTCATCATATTGAGGTTTCGTTTATTCATACAAGTTAAAATTGAATTGTGGACCGTTTTCCAAAAGTATCAAAATAATACAAAAAACTTTTTCTCAATTTTCAATAAGTCATTTTTTCTTTTTAATAAAATCAATGTCAATTTTAAATAAAAAGATACACTTGGAGTTATATCGGTCACACTGTACATCATATTGAGGTTTGGTTGATTTCTACACATAAAAATGCTTTATGGATTGTTTTCATAAATTATCAAAATAATCCAAATGTTTTTGTTTGATTTTTAGTATGACACTTATTATTTTTACTAAAATTCATGTCAATTTTAAATAAATAAACACACTTGGAATTATAAAAGTTGTACCATATATCGTATTGAGGTGAAGATGATTCCTATACATTAAAAATGACTTATGAATCATTTTTGATGAAGTATAAAAACAATATGAATGTGTTTTCTCAGTTTTGAGTATGTCACTTGTGTTTTTTATTAAAATAACATTTGAAACTAGAAACACACACTTTGAGTCATACCAGTCACATAGTGTGTCAGTTTGATGTGAAATTGATTCCTTCACGTCAAAACTAATGTATGAATTGTTTTTAGAAATTATCAAGACAATCAGAGCATATTTTCTTAGTTTTTAGTGGGTGACACATTTTGAACTAAAATTTCAATTTAAAACTAACAATGAACATGTTGAGTCATACCAGGAACACCATGCATGAGATTTAGTTCCGTTTGATTCCTACAAATCAAAGATGACATATGGATCATTTTCCTAAAGTATCAAAATAATATGAATGCTTTTATTGATTTTCAGTATGTCACTTGTTCTTTTTACTAAAATTAATTTCAATTTTAAATAAAATTTCACACTTGGAGTTATACCGGTCACATAGTGTGTTGGATTTAGGTGGGGTTGATTCATAAATTTCAGAAATGAATTATTCATCATTTTCTTAATGTATCAAAACAATAAGAATGAATTTGATCGGTTTTTAGTATGTCACTTGTTCTTTTTACTAAAATGTAATTTGAAGTTGGAAACATGAAATTTGAGTCATACTGGTCACATCGTGTGTCGTATTGATGTTAGACTACTTTCTACATGTCACAACTGACTTATAAATTATTTTCCAGAATTATCAAGACAATAAAAGTGGATTTGGTTGGTTTTCAGTGAGTGGGACATGTTTTGAACTAAAATGAAAATTTTAAACTGATAACGAAAACTTTGAGTCATACTGGTCACACCGTGAGTCGGGTTGAGGTAGGGTTGATTCCTATTAGACAAAAAATGACTTATAGATCATTTTACTAAAGTATAAAATCAACATGAATTATTTTTCTTGGTTTTTAGTATTTCACTTTTTTTACTAAAATTAATGTCAATTTTAATTAAAAAGACACACTTGGAGTCATACAGGTTACACTGTGCATTAGATTGAGGTGCAATTGATTCTTAAACATCACAAATGACTTATAGATTTTTTTCTTAAAGTATCAAAACAATCTGAAAGAATTTTATTTATTTTGAGTGTATCAATTGTTCATTTTACTAAAATTATTGTCAATTTTAAATAAAAAGACACAATTAGATTCATATCGGTCACAAAATGATCCGAATTAAGATGAGATTGATTCATACATATCAAAAATGACTGCTGGATATTTTTACTAAAGTATAAAAATAGTCCAAATTCATTTTCTCAGTTTTTAGTATGTCAATTATTATTTTTACTAAAATTAATGTTAATTTTAAATAAAAAGACATGCTTGAAGTTATACCGGTCACACTATGCCTCAAATTAATATAGGGTTGATTCCTAAATGTCACAAATGACTTATGGATCATTTTATTAAAGTATCAAAACAATCCAAAAACATTTTCTTGGTTTTCAGTATGTCACTCCTTATTTTTATTGAAATTAATGTCGATTTTAAATTAAAACATACACATGAGTATGTAATGTGTTTTTTGAACTACAACTTAAATTATAAACTAAAAAATACAGTCTGAGTCATACTGAGCACATTTTGTATCAGATCAAGGTGAGGCTGATTGAGTTTACCATATGTGTTTTTCATTAAGATATCTATAAAAAGCCAGAAAAGAGAGAACATGTTCCATTTTGATGGAAGAGAAACCCCTTGATCCCAGAAACAATTAAATTTTAGGCAGCATGCAATTTCCTCTTCCATTAGAAAGAACATGTTTAATCTTTTCCTGTTTTTTATAGATAAATAAAAGAAAAATATGACTTCACAAAAGATCTGTGAAAAAAACTAAATAATTATTAGATAAAAATGATAAGGAAATTAACGTACAAATAGTAGATAAAATGAATACCAAATTAATTAAGTAGTTTGAATTCACCTTTTCATGATGGTTGTATATATTCTTGACCCATTTCCCTATTATCATTGTCTCAGTTATAGCCTAAAAGTATAATATCTCATGTACATGACTATCTTCGAACAAACCACCTTAACTCAAACAAAAAATACACCTGTGTAAGAATTTTTTTATGTGATTAATAATAAAAATAAATAAATTAATCATAAATATGAAACAATCCATTACTTATATGGACAATGATTTTTTTATTCAAACATCAAGATTTACTCTGTGATTGAGTAGAGGTAGTGGCATTTCTCTTCCTACAAATGCAGTGGAGGGAACTTAAATGAAAGTGAAAAAAATCCAAAAATGCTAGGGTAAAATGGTTTTTAGAGAGAAGAAGTTTGTGGAAGTTTTGGTGTATAAAGGAATGAAATATAGATATAAATAATCTAAAATAAATGAAATCTGTGAAGAATAATAAAAATTAAATCAATGTTTCATTTTATATTTTTTTAGTAAAATAGAGAAATTATATTATAACATTACCTTTACATCTTCCCAAAGTGTTTCCTTCATTATAGCTTGTTCTTATGTAGGATTAGTAACATAAAAATGTGCATAATACATTGTCTGCATGAGTAGACAAATAATTAATTTAGATTATATTAATGCAGTAGATAATAGATAATATTATGAAGTAAAAACTAGTATATTAAAAAAATCTTTAACCATGTCATTTAACTCTATCTTTTTTAAATGAAGTAGGAATTCGACTTTTTATGATGGTTGTGCACATTCTTGACCCATTTTCTTATTTTTATTATTTCATTTGTTGGCTCAAAGTCCAATCTTTCATGAGGTAATTTTTTTATGATCTCTGTGAAAATTAACAAAATAACTATCAGATAGAAATTCTGATGAAATTAACAAAAAAATTAGATTAAATGATGATAAAATAAACTAAATAAGAGGTAGGAAGTCACATCTTCGTGATATATGTGTACATTCTGCCATCATGTATTCTTCCTATTTGTTTCTAAACAAATTCATTTCATCTAGTGAATATGATTATTTTAGACAGTCATAGTAGTACTAAAAAAATATAAATACTCAAAGGATTAATAAATATTTTAAATGAAATAGTAATTATCTTTGAAAATACCTCTTCAAGGAATCTAGTTTGTTGATAGTATATGATATATCTCATTAATTTTAAAAAATAATAAGCACAATATTTTACATTTTTTTGTTTTAAAAACTATAGAAACATTGATACAAATAATTAATTTGTTTTGATATGTGTTTGGATAGTGAAATATTATTATATATACCCTTATAATTGTATACTTGTAGAACATGTCAGAATTCTTGTGTGCATGCATTGTCCTCATTCCATGATTTTCATGATATTTAAAAATCACCCCATCATAAAAAAATTCTCATTGTATGTGGTGTATTACATATTGAAAAATGTTATCATGTGTGGTCTCTTTATTGGGTATCCATACACTAGTATAGTCATGACCTTTAGCGGCCTCCAAAAGCCATTGCTAAAGGTCTATAGCGGCCGCCCAGCATCCGCCAAGTGGCGGACGCTTTTGCCCCGTCGCTGTTGCTATTAGCGACAGCCACTTGGCGGACACTGTAGGCAAGCCGGGATGGGCTTGAGCGGCCGCCATTTGGCGACCGTTGTAGCCCAGACCTTTAGCGGCTGCCGAAAGGCAGCCGCTAAAGGGGGCCATGGAAACAGCTATAGCGGCCGCTATATGCTCTCCCTTTAGTGGCCGCCAAATGGCGGCCGCTATAGATTATAATTTTTTTTTAAAAAAAATTAATTACACAATAATATATACCCAAATAAATCTAATCAGTCATCTTCCAAGCTTCACATCCATCATCAAATAAAACCGTATAACAAAATTTAATACCAAAATTAGTACCGAATAATAATTAGAATGTTGCACGGTGGTTTCAGGTCAATCTGTGGTCGTCCGCTATGAATTTGACCGTTAGACTCCCGTTTTGGCCGTTTATGACATCAGAACTACGTTCTCGGTCCCCGCGGGCACACGACACTTCCGATTGACGTTCCGTCTACTCGAAAAATTCCCAAATCACTCACCCATATTTTTTGTTTGATTTCAGTCCATTCCAACTTCGTTCGGCCCTTTTGGACCCCCCACGCGCGTTTATGAAGCGCACACATCACTTAAAACACGCATATTGAGCCGTACCGTGCAAACCGCACGTCCGATTGATGTTTCGTCTATGCGTACACATCAAGAATATTAATTAGAATGTTTCACGGTGGTTTCAGGTCAATCTGTGGTCGTCCTTTATGAATTTGACCGTTAGACGCCCGTTTTGGCCGTTTATGACACCAGAACTGCGTTCTCGGTCATCGCAGGCAAATGACACATCCGATTGATGTGACATCTTCTCAACCACTTCCCAAATCACTCACCCGTATTTTTTGTCTGATTTCAGGCCATTCTGACTTTGTTCGGCCCATTTGGACCCCCACCCCACGCGCGTTTATGAAGCGCGTGCATCACTTAAAACAGGCATATTGAGTCGTATCGCGAAAACAACATGTCCGATTGACGTTCCGTCTATGCGTACACATCAAAAATAATAATTAGAATGTTTCATGATGGTTTCAGGTCAATCCGAGGTCATCCTCTATGAATTTGACTGTTAGACGCCCGTTTTGGCCGTTTATGACACCAGAACTGCGTTCTCGGTCACCGAGGGCACACGACACGTCCGATTGACGTGCTGTCTACTCGAACACTTCGAAATTCACTCAACCGTATTTGTCGTCTGATTTCAGGCCATTCCGACTTCGTTCGGCCCATTTGAACCCCCCTCACGCGCGTTTATGAAGCGCGCACATCACTTAAAACACGCATATTGAGCCTTACCGTGCACACCGCACATCCGATTAACGTGCCGTCTACGCGTACACGTCACGAATAATAATTTTATTGTTGCACGGTGGTTTCAGGTCAATCCGGGGTCTTCCTCTATGAATTTGACCATTTGACGCCTGTTTTGGCCGTTTATGACACCATAACTGCGTTCTCGGTCACCGCGAACACACGACACGTCCGATTGACGTGCCGTCTACTCGAACACTTCAAAAATCACTCACCTGTATTTTTCATCTGATTGCAGGCCATTCCGACTTCGTTCGGCCCGTTTGGACCCCCCTCACGCGTGTTTATGAAGCGCACACATCACTTAAAACACGCATATTGAGCCTTACCGCGCAAACCGCACGTCCGATTGACATGATGTCTACGCGTACATGTCAAGAATAATAATTATATTTTTTCACGGTGGTTTCAGGTCAATCCGAGGTCATCCTCTATGAATTTGACCGTTTGACGCCCGTTTTGGCCGTTTATGACACCAGAACTGCGTTCTCGATCACCGCGGGCACACGGCACGTCCGATTGACATGCCATCTACTCGACCACTTCGAAAATCACTCACCCATATTTATCGTCTGATTTCAGGCCATTCCGACTTCGTTCGGCCCATTTGGACCCCCACGCGCGTTTATGAAGCACGCACATCAATTAAAACACGCATATTGAGCCGTACCACGTAAACTGCAAGTCCTATTGACGTGACATCTGTGCATACACGTCGCGAATAATAATTAGAATGTTTCACGGTGGTTTTAGGTCAATCCGAGGTCATCCGCTATGAATTTGACAGTTTGACGCCCGTTTTGGCTATTTATGACACCAGAACTGCGTTCTCGGTCACCGCGGGCACACGGCACGTCCGATTGTTGTGCCGTCTGCTTGACACTTCAAAAATCACTCACCCGTATTAGTTTTCTGATTTCAGGCCATTCCGTCTTCGTTCGGCCCATTTGGACCCCCCGCGCGCGTTTATGAAGCGCTCGCATCACTTGAAACACGCATATTGAGCCGTACCGCGCAAACCGCACGTCCGATTGACGGGCCATCTACGCATACACATCACAAATAATAATTAGAATGTTGCACGGTGGTTTCAGGTCAATTTCGTGGTCGTCCGCTGTTAATTTGACCGTTAGACGCCCGTTTTGACCGTTTATGACACCAGAACTGCGTTCTCGGTCACCGCGGGCACAAGGCACGTCCGATTGACATGCCGTCTGCTCGACCACTTCGAAATTCACTCACCCGTATTTTTCATCTAATTTCAGGCCATTCCAACTTTGTTCGGCCCGTTTGGACCCCCCTCACGCGCGTTTATGAAGTGCGCGCATCACTTAAAACACACATGTTGAGCCTTACCGCGCTAACCGCACGTCCGATTGATGTACCGTCTGTGCGTACACATCAAGAATAATAATTATATTGTTTCACGGTGGTTTCAGGTCAATCCGTGGTCGTCCGTTATGAATTTGACCGTTTGACACCCGTTTTGGCCGTTTTTGACACCAGAACTGCGTTCTCGATCACCGCGGGCCCACGGCACGTCCGATTGACGTGCCGTCTGCTCGAACACTTTGAAATTCACTCACTCGTATTTTTCTTCTGATTTCAGGCCATTTCGACTTCGTTCGTCCCGTTTGGACCCCCCTCACGCGTGTTTATGAATCACACACATCACTTAAAACACGCATATTGATCCTTACCGCGCAAACCGCATGTCCGATTGACGTACCGTCTGCGGGTACACATCACGAATAATTAATATATTATTGCAAGGTGGTTTCAGGTCAATTCAAGGTCGTCCGCTATGAATTTGACCGTTTGACGCCTGTTTTGGCCGTTTATGACACCAGAACTGCGTTCTCGGTCACCGCGAGCACACGACACGTCCGATTGACATGCCGTCTGCTCGATCACTTTGCAATTCACTTACCCGTATTTTTCGTTTGATTTCAGGCCATTCCGACTTCATTCGGCCCGTTTGGACCCCCCTCACGCGCGTTTATGAAGCGCACACATCACGTAAAACACACATATTGAGCCTTACCGCGCAAACCGCACGTCCGATTGACGTGACGTCTGCGCGTACACATCACGAATAATAATTATATTGTTACATGGTGGTTTCAGGTCAATCCGTGGCGTCCATTATGAATTTGACCGTTTGACGCCCATTTTGGCCGTTTCTGACACCAGAACAGTGTTCTCGGTCACCGCGGGCACACGACACGTCTGATTGATGTGTCGTCTGCTCGACAACTTTGAAATTCACTCACCCGTATTTTTCGTCTGATTTCAGGCCATTCTGACTTTTTTCGGCCCGTTTGGACCCCCCTCACGCGCGTTTATGAAGCGTACGCATCACTTAAAACACGTGTATTGAGCCTTACCGCGCAAACCGTACATCTGATTGATGTGCCATCTACACGTACACGTGAAGAATAATAATTATATTGTTTCACAGTGGTTTTAGGTCAATTCGAGGCCGTCCACTATGAATTTGACCGTTTGACGCCCGTTTTGGCCGTTTATGACACCAGAACTGCAATCACGGTCACCGCAAGCACACGACACGTCCGATTGACGTTCCGTCTGCTCGAACACTTCGAAATTCACTCACCCATATTTTTTATCTGATTTCAGGCCATTCTGACTTCGTTCGGCCCATTTGGACCCCCTCACGCATGTTTATGAAGCGCGCGCATCACTTAAAACACGCATATTGAGCCTTATCGCGCAAACCGCACGTCCGATTGACGTGATGTCTGTGCGTACATTTCACGAATAATAATTAGAATGTTACATGGTGGTTTTAGGTCAATCCGTGGTCGTCTGCTATTAATTTGACCATTAGACGCCCGTTTTGGCCGTTTATCACACCAGAACTACGTTCTCGGTCACCGCGGGCACACGACACGTCCGATTGATGTGTCGTCTGCTCGACCACTTCGAAATTTACTCACCCGAATTTTTCGTCTGATTTCAGGCAATTCTGACTTTGTTCGGCCCGTTTGGACCCCCCTCACACGCGTTTATGAAGCGCGCACATCACTTAAAACACGCATATTGAGCCTTACCGTAAAAACCGCATGTCCGATTGATGTACCGTCTAAACGTACACATCACGAATAATAATTAAATTGTTGCACGGTGGTTTCAGGTCAATCTGAGGTCGTCCTCTATGAATTTGACCGTTTGACGCCCGTTTTGGCCGTTTGTGACACCAGAACTGCGTTCTCGGTCACCGCGGGCACACGACACGTCCGATTGACATGCTGTCTGCTCGACCACTTCAAAAATCACTCACCCATATTTTTCGTCTGATTTCAGGACATTCCGACTTTTTTCGGCCCGTTTGGACCCCCCACGCGCGTTTATGAAGCACGCACATCACGTTAAACACACATATTGAGCCTTACCACACAAATCGAATGTCCGATTGACGTGAAGTCTACGCGTACATGTCCCGAATAATAATTAGAATGTTTTACGGTGGTTTCAGGTCAATCCGAGGTCTTCCGCTATGAATTTGACCATTTGACGCCCGTTTTGGCCGTTTATGACACCAGAACTGCGTTCTCGGTCACCGCGGGCACACGGCACGTCTGACTGACGTGCTGTCTGCTTGACCACTTCAAAATTCACTCACCCGTATTTTTCGTCTGATTTCAGGCCATTCTGACTTCGTTCAGCCCGTTTTTACCCTCCTCACGCGCGTTTATGAAGCGCACACATCACTTAAAACACGCATATTAGGCCTTACCGCGCAAACCGCACGTCTTATTGATGTACCGTCTGCATGTACACGTCACGAATAATAATTATATTGTTTCACGGTGGTTTTAGGTCAATCCGAGGTCATCCGCTATAAATTTGACCGTTTGACGCCCGTTTTGGCCGTTTATGACACCAGAACTGCGTTATCAGTCACCGCGGGCACACGACACATCCGATTGACGTACTGTCTGCTCGAACACTTCATAAATCACTCACCTGTATTTTTCATCTAATTGCAGGACATTCCGACTTTGTTCGCCCCATTTGGACCCCCCCCCCACACGTTTATGAAGCGCACGCATCACTTAAAATACGCATATTGAGCCGTACCGCGCATACCGCACGTCCGATTGATGTTCCGTCTGTGTGTACATGTCTCGAATAATAATTAGAATTTTTCATGGTGGTTTCAGGTCAATCCGAGGTCATCCTCTATGAATTTGATTGTTTGACGCCCGTTTTGGCCGTTTATGACACCAGAACTGCATTCTCGGTCACCACGGGCACACGACACGTCCAACTGACGTACCGTCTGCTCGACCACTTTTCTATTCACTCACCCATATTTTTTGTTTGATTTTAGGCCATTCCGACTTCGTTTGGCCCTTTTGGACCCCCCTCACCCGCGTTTATGAAGCGCACACATCACTTAAAACACGCATATTGAGCATTACCGTGCAAATTGCACGTTCGATTGATGTGCCATCTGAACATACACGTCACGAATAATAATAATATTGTTTCACGGTGGTTTGAGGTCAATATGAGGTCGTATTATATGAATTTGACCGTTTGACGTCCGTTTTGGCCATTTATGACACGAGAACTGCGTTCTCGGTCACCACGAACACACGACACATCCGATTGACCTTCCGTCTGCTCGAAAACTTCAAAAATCACTCACCTGTATTTTTCGTCTGATTGTAGGCCATTCCGACTTCGTTCGGCCCATTTGGATCCCCCACACGCGTTTATGAAGCACGCACATCACGTAAAACACGCATATTGAGACTTACCGCGCAAACCGCACGTTCGATTAACATGCCGTCTACGCATACACATCATGAATAATAATTAGAATGTTGCACGATGGTTTTAGGTCAATATGTGGTCGTCCGCTATGAATTTGACCGTTTGACGCCTGTTTTGGCCTTTTATGACACCAGAACTGCATTCTTGGTCACCGCGGACACACAGCTCGTCCGATTGACGTTCCGTCTACTCGAACACTTAAAAAATCACTCACCCGTATTTTTCGTCTGATTTCAGGGCATTCCGACTTTGTTCGGCCTGTTTGGACCCCCCCTCACGCGCGTTTATGAAGCGCGCGCATCACTTAAAACACGCATATTGAGCCTTACCGCGCAAACCACATGTCCGATTGATGTGCTGTCTACGCGTACACGTCACGAATAATAATTATATTGTTGCACGATTTTTTCAGGTCAATCTGAGGTCGTCGTCTAGGAATTTGACCGTTTGACGTCCGTTTTGGCCATTTATGACACCAAAACTGCGTTCGCGGTCACCGCGGGCACACGACACGTCCGATTGACGTGCCGTCTACTTGAACACTTCAAAAATCACTCACCCATATTTTTCTTCTGATTTCAGGCTATTCCGACTTCGTTCGGCCCGTTTGGACCCCCCACGTGCATTTATGAAGCGCACGCATCACTTAAAACACGCATATTGAGCCTTATTGCGCAAACCGCACGTCTGATTGATGTTCCGTCCACGCGTACACATCAATAATAATAATTATAATGTTGAATTCTGGTTTCAGGTCAATCCGTGGTCGTCCGCTATGAATTTGACCGTTAGACGCCCGTTTTGGCCGTTTATGACACCAGAACTGCGTTCTCGGTCACCGCGGGCACACGGCACGTCCGATTGACGTTCCGTCTGCTAGAACACTTCCCAAATCACTCAACCATATTTTTATATTGATTTTAGGCCATTACAACTTCGTTGAGCCTGTTTGGACTCCCCCACGTGCATTTATGAATCGCACGCATCACTTAAAACACGCATATTGAGCCTTACCGCGCAAACCACACGTCTGATTGATGTTCTGTCTATGTGTACAGGTCAAAAATAATAATTATATTGCTGAACGGTAGTTTCAGGTAAATCCGAGGTCGTCCTATATGAATTTGACCATTTGACGCCCGTTTTGGCCGTTTATGACACCAGAACTGCGTTCTCGGTCACCGCAGGCACACGACACGTTCGATTGATGTGCCGTCTGCTCGACCACTTCAAAAATCACTCACCCATATTTTTCGTCTGATTTCAGGCCATTCCGACTTTGTTCGGATCTTTTGGACCCCCACGTGCGTTTATGAAGTGCGCGCATCACTTAAAACATGCATATTGAGCCGTACCGCGCAAACTGCACGTCCGATTGACGTGCCGTCTACGCGTACATGTCACGAATAATAATTAGAATGTTTCATGGTGGTTTTAGGTTAGAAATAATAAAAAAAAACTAATCTAGGTAAAAAAGGAAAATTATATTCACCAAGGATATAAAAACTTCTAGAGAATTCATCAACACAAATGAAATTACCTCATGCATGGGGTTCATTCTCATCTGGATCACCAATATCACTGCGATGTCCACCAGCTGTATTTGGAGCCTACAATATATATCAATATTACGTATCTTAACCATATCAATAAATTTCAATCTGAGTATGGTTTGTTTTATTGTCTACCTGTGGCTCCACTTGTTGCGTCGTCATATCATCGATACGTGATGACATCTGTGACAACCTCTCCTCATACTCTGGACGTAACTGCTGAAACTGTGCATCAAAATTGCACTGCATATCCTGCATGGAAGCCTCTATCTCAGCCTGTGTGTGCATCCCTGACTCTCTGTATGAACCCATCACATCTGCTCTAACAACTGCACGTCGTGGGACACCACCTCCATAAGTCAAAGAATAACCATGACCATCACGCCCCACGACACGGTGAAATATTTCATCTCTATGCATAGTACTACGCTGTTGCTCCTCTGGAAAATCTGCTAACTAAGAATCAAACTAAGCCTGTAGCATATAATGAATCAATGAACAAATATTAATAATTTATATAAAATAAAAATACATTTATTAGTAAATAACTTTCTTACTATAACACCGGCAACATCGGGATCACCCGCCCTACGAGTCCTCATCCATATGGACATCTGATCGATTGGCTCGCCACGTTGGTGTAACTATAATAAAGGGGTTTACCATGTTATACTACAATATTTTTAAAATATGAATGAAATAGTGAATTCTAAACTTACATCATGTCTGAGCTGTGACACATGTCGAGTGCTAAGTCTGGAAGGCGTACCCTGCATCGCCCGATTATGTGAATGACGAGCAGAATCGGTCTACATTCAACGTATTTACTTAGTATACATTTGAAAAATTAGTCATTTATAGATTAAAAGTAATAAATCTTACCATCACTGCCTCACTCGACCAAAACACAACCAAATCCTGCCACTGCGCAGTAAGAATGCCCGGAGGGACTCGCTGTAGAATGTCTAGCACACCCGCAAATGGTGTCCAGTGATCTCTCTTCACCCTTGACTTGTAATCCTTCCATAATTTTCAGCATTTGTACATACATATAGCCCGAAACTCATCTGGATAGGATGTAAAATTATCCTGTTAAAAAAATTGTCAGTAGATGGGACAATAATAATAACAATATATCATGAAAAATTAAACATTGAATTTACCTGAACCACCCTCCATAATCTGTCCATCGTATCCTGGGGGAAAGAACTCTAGTCACGAGTCATCAGAGGAAATCTTTGTGAGTCTCGTATCATATTCCAAAACTAACGACTCAATGCAGTAGCACCATCTCCAACTGGATGAAATGTGTGATCAAATAACACATTCAATCGGTCTCCGGAGTTCCAGGATCGAACCCCTCTACCAGGACCCCTGCGTCTGCTAGAAGAATCACTAGATCCTGATAAACATAAATTCATAATTCAATTACAATATAAATTAATGATTAGAAATAGTCAAGGAAATATACATAGAAAATTACAATCAATTAATTTAGAAAAATGAAAACATACATACCGACAACATCAGGTGAACCACTGTGACCACCCTGTGACATACCTATATTAAAAGAAATTATAGTTAAATCAAGCAATTTATATATATATAACTCATAAATATTTTTACAAATAATAACTGGGGATATAATTACAATTTTCACTAAAAATAAAATTTAAAGGATAAAAAACACATATCATTAAAATTTAAAAACCAAATTTTAAGGATAAAAAACATTACCTGTGGAGGACTCGACTGCGGGTAATGGGGTGTGACTCGATTGCAGATCCATGAAGGTGCAGTGACTTGACAAAAGGGGTTTGTTGGCCGAAGCGTGGGAGGGTTCTACATGGCGGGGCACAACGGACCGGGAGGGTCCAACAGAGGAAGGAGGACCTGCCGGAGGGATGCAACGGGGACGGGAGGGGACGACTGCGGAAGGACTTTCCAAAGGTGAATCGTGAAGGCAGGGGGTGGGGGTTGCTGGGTCACGTGGGTGTCGGGGTCACGGGGGCGCAGCGCGGAGGCAAGGAAGTGGGGGTCGTCGGGGTTGCGGGTGCCGCAGCACGGAGGCAAGGGGGTGGGGGTCGCCGGGGGATGCTGGGGTCGCCGGGAGGTCTGAAGTAGGGGGTCGGGGTCACCGGAGGTCGGGGGTCGGGGAGGGGTCGCCGGGGGTCGGGATCACTAGGGTTCGGGGTCAGGGTCACCGAGGGTCGGTGTCGCTGGGGGTCGGGGTCATGGGGTCGGGGTCGCGGGGTCAGGGAGGGGCGGTTGTGGGGTTAGGGAGGGGGGAAGGGAAAATTTAGGTTTTTAGATATTGAAGTGCAACGGCGCCATTTGGCGGCCGCTAAAAGTCCCCCGCCTCGAAAACCAGAAACTCCAGTAGTGATACAGTGAATCTAGAAAATAAATCTTTGGAGTATCTAAATTGACTGTAATGAGTGTACAATGTTTCCTAAAAACAAAAAAATAAATTATTAATGAAAGAAATGGAAATATATTTTATATGGTTAAATTTTAGAGATTTACCCCTACATCATTGGTATTAATAATTTTCTGTCATTTGTAAGTTTTCTTTCAAATGATTTGGCTAGTTTGGACACTATTTCATCTATTTTTTATTTTATTTATTTTTGGTCTCTAGAAGTGATGTGAGGAATAGTGAATCCATATTTATGTTTTTGGAGTAATCCCTTCAATTGGTATTCATATATATGCCTGAAGAAAATCTGAAATGTATTTATTAATAATTAACATATTATAATAGCTATTGGAAAAACAAATCATGACAACACACCTCATGTATACATTTACAATTGAGACACATAACCATTCATACTTGAGGATTTAATTTACATTCTCAAGATTAATATAGTCTATAATGGCCTCTAAATACATTTGTTCTTCAAAACAAACTATACGACTACAACCATTTTTTAACTTTGTATTCACATGAACCTTCAATGTTAATAAATGAAAATATTGAATGGGAGGGGTAAAGGTTCTTTCTGAATATATTTTCAATTAGTTGGTTGATCATTTTGATGGTTTTTATTTGAACTTTCATTTCACCCCATTCCCTTTGTATATATTTAATATCATTCATTGATTTAAAACTTTTTTCATTAATTGTTAAGGGTTTAACATTAAAAATAAATTAGAAATGACTAACTCCTTATTGACTTGTTTTTTTACAAGATATGATGGCCATGCTATGAATGTTCCAACAACTTATCCAATCGTAAGAATATATTCATCATCAAGTGGAACATGTAACTCGATGAACAACTCATGAGCTATGGTAATACCCACTCTCACATGACTTGTTGGAAGTGGTCTATTGTGCACAATATTTTCTTAGATATTGAACATGGTCACCCTCACAACAAAGCGAAGGGTGGGTGTTGATAGATAATAAGCATAGTCATTTTCACCCAATGGAATATCAGTATAGGAAAGTTATTAGTTTCTGTCTTATTCAAATTTCATAGAAACAATTATAAGAATTTCTATTACCTTATATAAGACAACTCTTTGAGGGGAATGGCTCACCTCAAAGCTAGTAGGGGGTGGGGTATGATTTTCATGTAGTGATTTTTCTTGATTTGTTTCTTCTCTTTGTACCCACCATAAAATTTTCTAGCAACTCTGACTGCAAGTGAATGTTTCCTTCAAGGACATTTAATTTTTCTTTCAACTCTTCCATTTCCTTATCTCTATCATCCTATTACTTCCTTTTCTAAAAATATGTTCGGGGTGTCACCCCAAAATCTGCACCTCTGAAATAACTATATTTTTCTTACCGCTTCAAGGACACTAACAGTAGGTGTTAATTTGGTAGAAGTGTTGATGATTCTTGGGTCTAATTTAGATATAAAATATAGAAAAATAAGTAATCATTGTTATTTAATAGTGATTTAAAGAAAAATAATTTTTTTATTTTATACTTACATATTCTTCCCACACTTTTTCTATGTTTTCATATATTTTTATCCCATATTTTTTACACATGCATCCATCCATAGAACATGACCTGGGATGGAAATGTATTTGGATTTAGATTCATCAAAATAGAGAAACATAATTATGTTGTCGTTTCATTTCACATAAAACTATTATAATAGATTTAAAATATGTACCAATTTTTTTAAGTAAATAATACCCCATCCATGATTTACAATAGGGGTATATTATTTTTTCTACCCATTCCTTATTTTTAACACTCGGTTTTTATTTCATAAATAAAGAATTATCAATCAAAGTTATTAATACAAGTATTATCAAACAATGTACTACCAGCCATAATGTACCTAAATATATATCTCCCTTCAATGGTCAATAACTACATTTCACACTATTTGGATTATCAAGTGTGCATACATAAGAAGTGCGTGCAGGTTTATTTTCAATTTAGCATATTTAAGATGAAATTTTGTTTGAATTTTGTGAAAACCAATGTGATCCTTTCCATAAATAATTAATAAAAATTTCTTATAGGGATCATCTACTATAAAATGCACTCTTCAAGGGATAATAATGAGTAATTAAATGTTTCATTATTTTATTTTTTTAGTAAAACAACGAAAGGATATCATAATGTTACCATAATCTCTTCCCAAATCAGTTTCATAAGCATGGAAACAACATGGTTCCACAAATCTACATCAATCATCACAAGATATTGAGTGATGAGACCAATGAAACTACTGAACATGGCCATGTTGGGGTTAACAGGATGGACATATACATTCCATTTGACCTCCAATTTGATGTATTTTCTTTTTTCCTTAATATTTTTTTCTAACACCGTTAATCTATGAAACTCTTGTTTTTTAAATAAAATCAGTTCTTAACTATATACCATTTCCTTGGGTTAAACATCATCAATATGTTGTTCCTATGAATTAGTAGAAAAATCTTGTATAAAAGGTCATTGTTCCTCTACACTGGGATTAGTAGAAGGTTGAGAAACCTTTTGTTTCTTTGGATTGAAATCATTGACATGTGAAAAAGGTCATTGTTCCTTGGCACTAGGAGCAATGGAAGACCGAGAATCCTATTTTTCATCAGTATTGGGAGCATCAATAGATGTAGACGTCATTATCTATAGAATTGGGTTAACATTTAATTTATATTACATAAATTCAGCAATAAATAGATTATAAAATGAGTTAATTTAATGTATATTAAAAATATATATAACCTGATTATTGAACACTTTTCTTAAATGTTGAAGATATTGGACCCCTATATTAAGTATTCAAATCCCTTTATTGTGGTCTCCTATGAAATATAAAACACTATCTATATTAGGACCACTATGAAATGATTGTAATGTCCTAATTAAAGGGTCATCATCAGTTGAATTTTCATCTAACCCCTTAATGGTTTTTTTCTATTATAGTATAATTGACCACTTTTGGTTTGTGGGATATAGAACATAAAATACTTGTACTTCCAATTATGCCATTATAAATGGGTCTTCTTTTTACTCTTCCTTACTAAAATTCACTTTCACGAATCCTAATTCATCTATTTTAACAACAATCCTATTATCAACCCACTTACATTGAACAATCGGCACTTGGAATATTGTATAATCCAACTCCCATATTTGTTTGATGACGCCAAAGTATGAAATATTTGTTTAAATTGGATTTCTGTACTTAGTAATAGAAAAATGCATCACTTTATCTACAAGTGTAACTACACTATGTTTCATGGTAATACCTTCATCATGTTCATTTTTATAGAATGTATAACCATTAATTACATAACAATTGTAAGATAATACATACAGACTTGGTCTTCTAGCTATCCATCAAAGTTGTTCTGAAATGGAATCCAAATTTTCATCTGACTCCATCAAAAAATGTGGCCTCAAAACCATCCTATAAACTGATAATTATGTGTATTTGATATTCAGAATTCATCCCTTAATGGATTCAAATGCCTAAGAATTCCTTTATGGGTTTCAATATATGGTAAAACCTCTAAAATATTATGAAAAATGTAAAGGTAGACCTTATCTTTATTTGTAATATTGATTTTGACAACATCTATTCTAAAAATTTCTTCATCTACAATCTGCCCAGTATGATGAGATTTTGGTAGACTAATGCTTTCCACACCGGACAAGTAGTATGTATAGAATTCAATGGCTTATTCAATAATATATCACTTTGCAATAAAACCCTTTGGATGAATTTTATTTTTGACACAAACTTTTAAAATATTTATATATCATTCAATGGGATACATCTATCTATAATTTGTTGGGCTATATAGTCAAATCTCTCTCAACAAGTGAACCATCATGTGAACTATAATATCAAATAATTCTAATAGAAAGAACATTTCTAAATCACATAATATGGAATTTTTTTTTCTATAGCTAGACATGTTTTTGGGTTTATAAATTTTCAACATATATCATTGAAAAATAAATAGAGCTTGGTTAATGTATAATGGAAATTCTTGGAAAAAATGAAATGTAAAATAATAGGAATTAGACATTGCATCAAAACATGAAAGTCATGTGATTTAAAATACTTTAACTTTAAATAATTCATTGACACAATATTATTGATATTTCATGAATACCCATCTGGAACCATTATATCATTTAAGAAGTTGTAAAATTGATATATCTCCTTCCTAAAGAGAGTGTAAGTAGTTGGAGGAAGAAAATTCAATATTTCAACCTTCACTAGACCCAACTCTTCCTGTATTCCCATGTCAATCATGTCCAACCTAGACTTAATTACATCCTTTGTTTTTCAAGTTCATTTAGTAAAATGAAAATGACATGATATTGTATATTTTTTTCAAAATGCATAACATCAAGAAAATGTATGACGTATAGACAATTCCAATATGGTAATTCAAAAAAAACTATTCTCTTTTTCCAACCGGTTTTCATATGGTTTTCCAAAAAAGGTTTACCAAAAGCGGTGTCCATGTCTTTTACTTTCTCAAATATTTGATCACCTGTTAGTGGAGATAGTTTTTTACATTCTTTTGAACTCTCATCAAATGATGTCATCCAAGATCAATAATTATTTCATCAGGGTAGAAATATATGATTTACTGGAAGCACAGTCTTTGATGAATATTTCAGCCTAATTGAATGTATACCTTGTTCAAAAATGGGACACCCTTTAGTTCCTTTAATTTTATATCCTAATAAATTTCCTTAAGTACAAAAGTCATTTATTTTCCTATACAATATGGATCTTAATGTGAAATCTTCATTTCTGTAAGCATCATACAACGTAACACCTAACTCCTATAATAATTTCAAATCTTTGATAAATGGATCCAAATAAACATAAATATCATTACCTGATTTTTTTGGTCTAGATATAATCATAAATAACATAATGTATTTTCATTTCATGCACAACCATGGTAGAATGTTAAAATTTACCGACATAACTGGCCATGTACTATGATTTCTACTTTGAAAACCAAAAGTATTCACTCCATCTATAGATAATGAAAGAAAATGTTTATTGGATCATTTCCAAATTTAGGATACTCGTGATCAATTCTATTTCAATGAGGATAGTTTTCCGGGTGACGAATTTTCCCATATTTATTTCTCGTATCTTTATGCCACATTAATTTCTTTACAGTTTACTCACTTCCATATAGGAACCTATACCTTGTAATGATTGGAAAGTACCATACAACTTTAATAAGACATGATTCATCTTTATTATACGAGAAGCACCACACTTTGGGAATTATTTAAGTGATTTTTGGTCCTTTCTAAATAGTATACAGTCTTTTAGATAAGCTTTTATTATTTCAGAGATCATAACCATCGAACACATCATTTTTTTAGTGTCATATATTCGGCTAGAGAGTTCATTATCTTCTAAGATCATATAAATCAAGAGAGAAAGTAGTTTAGTAAAACCAGTGTCACTTCATCCATTTCTATCTTTTAAATTATACAACTTTAGTATGGAAAAAATTCTATATATTTAGTGAAACCAACATACAGTGACTTTTTATCACAACTCTGTAACTTCTCAAACAATTTTAGACAATCATAACGTTCATCTTCAACTATCATTTTCATTTCCTTAATAAGATCTTCATCATAATTCACACCTGTAATCACATACTTGATACGGTCTCCTTCATTATCCACACATGTAATCATATTAGATGATCCATAAAACACACTATTATCCCAGTCACTAGCTACATTCATTTTTCCCCATGTTTATTCCAACATTTTTAACTTCGATCTATTCCATGATAGATCAAGTTTCCTTCTAACTCCTCTAGACTAATTATTCTTGAATAACAACTGTGTAAACATGAACAAAGGATTTTAGAAGTTTCATCAGTATGATCTTTTGTAAACTTGATGAATTATTTCTCCCCATATTCACTCTTTTTTCATATGATTGGTATCTATCAATTTTCTATTCATATCCATCCTATTTGATTCAGTAGTATTAATATTTAACAAAATAAATAAATACAAAAAGAAGTCTTTGAAATAAAGGTAACCCATCATTTGAATATTTCAAATAATTTCATAATTGTTTAAAGGAATTGGGTAATTGAATTTAAAAAAACAATTAATCCATTGGTGGTAGGTGTTATCCTCTGAATTCATCAAAAATGTTCATTGGTACCTAATATGTGATCAATACTACTAAGAGTAGTTCAAGAAATATAAGTGTATTTCTAAAAGAGATGGAGGATGAGTCTTATGCAAAAAAATGAAATAATAATGGTTCAGGAGATGAATATGACGAGGATGATAGTTATTACTATATTTTGTTGCTTGAGACTCATCCCCATATAATCTAACATCAAATCAAAGAGGATATATAGTTGAAGAGGAATCCCATAATTTAAACCACTCAAGTGATATTGGATGCAATGAAGGTTTAGGAGTTGCAAAGGGGTTAAAAATTAATTCACCTTTTCTAAGAGTGAGGTCATGATGGATATCCTATGGGTTGGATAGAGTTAGTGATATTCCCTTTCCATGGGGTTATGATCAATCTATATTATGTATGAGGTGAGATTATGTGTATCTAGGAGGTCTCTGAAAGTTAACATGCTCAAATAAATATAGATAACACCATTTATGAGTAAACCATTGTCTACCGATTCCATTATAAAAAAGAATCGAATAAGTTACCCCTTTGATACATTGTTGAACATGAAATCCAAAAAAAAAGCTAATTTTGAAACTCATTCAACACTCAATTAAAAGCATACATCCAATATATATTCACTATGATTTAAAACATAAAATATTTCCCATAATAAAATAATTCCTAATTATCCAAATTAATTTATTGAAAAAAAATAATAATAATACAAAATTAAAAAAATATAAGAGTATAATTTACAATTTTTTTTATGAAAGTAAAATAGTATTAAACTATTGATAAATTGAAAAATGTATAAAGGTATAAAAGTATAAATGATATATATATAAATATATATAAGTATATAAAATTATAGACATATATAGGAGTATAAAACTATATATAATTTATAAAATAATATATATTTTAAATAAATATACATAATTTGTAAATGTATATAAATTTATAAAACTATATAAAAGTAAATATATGTTATAAAAGTATTCATAATTTATATAAGTATATACTTTTATAAATTTATAAAAGTATAAAGTTATAATATATACAAGTAAAATTTATGAAAGTATACAAGTATAATAATTTTTAATGAATTAAACTATAATTTTATATTAATTTATAAATCAAGAGAACTATAAAATTATAAATAATTAATACAATTTTTTATTTAAACTATATATGTAAATATGATATACTATAAAATTTATAAAATTGTATAAATTTATAAATGACTAAAACTATAAAAGTATAAATATTGAATAAAAAACTATAATAAAATTTTATTAGTATAATATGATATGATATTAAATTTATAAAATTATATAAATTTAAAATCATATAAAACTATAACATTATAAACTTGAAACACTTTGAATATGTCAAAAGGCATTTTCAAACCATGAATTTTTAGAGTTTCCTATATTTTTTAAAAAAAATTGGATAAAGGGTCCATAGACTAATTATTAATGTATTTCCTTATTAAATGAATATAGAATACTTTAATAGAAAAGTTTTTATTGTGAAAAATTACTTCATTTAATATAAAATGTTTTTTTGAATTATGGATAATGAAAATATATTGATTGTAATCGAACACTATATCATTATTAAAAAAATATAAAATAATAGTATTATATATATTGAATTTTCATATTTCAAAATATCTATGAAATACTATTCTATGGAGAGAGTGATATTTTTAATAAACTACATAAAATACACCGATCCATTATAAATTAAAATATAAATTATATTTTTAATGATTTTAATTGTTGAAATTTCATATTTAGTTTTATTGGGCCCTCAAGTTATATTTAAATTTAAATACCATGATTTATAATAATGAAAAAAATAATATTTATAGAAATATTTAAAATTTAACAATTGATCTATAAAATTATATGAGATATATTCTAGTCATTTTTTATCAGTTTTTTATAATAAAACTAACTTTTATCCTTTGAAGATACATGTATGATCCAATTTTTTATTATAAATCATAATCACATTCAAATATACATTCCTTGTAATATTATGAAAAATTCATTTGTGATATTATGTCAAAGGGAAGTTCTATGAGACCCATAAAGGGGTTCTACTTAATGTCACATACACTACATATTCACCATACATTACATACTAGTACTGTCTATTTAAATCAAAACCATTAGAGAGATAAATACTCTAATATGATATGAAAATGAATGAATAAATATAGGAAAACATAAAAAAGAGAATAATTATATATATATAACACAAATGGAATCATTAGAAATGTCTAGAACTGAAAATAAGAAAACAACACATAAGAAAAAATGGAATGATAAGAACAATAGGAAAAAAGGTTAAAAAAATACTACTTAAGTTGTTCTTTCAAATTCTAGGATAAAATTTAGTCGCCCTGGTATAATTAGATATAAGGATAAGTGATATGATTGATTGTATTGACTATAAATTCAAATTTTAGGACTAGATGGGGGAATGATTGGTATGAGGAGGAGTAGAGAAAGTTTGAGCCGTCTGGTTAGAGGGAAAAGTATTGTGCCATGGTTCCTCAAAGACAAGAATCTCCTCACACACTATAGACCATGGTTGAAAAAATGGGTAGTACCATATTTAAGACAAGAAAAACTAGATCTCAAGTGGATATGGTTCCACACGCCACTACCAAAGACCTTCAACCCCAAACCAGTGACGTTAGTGATAATATTTCCATTGGATCTGAAGATAGGGAGATGAGAAAGAAAAGACAAGATAAGGATAGTATGGAGAATAAGGAGGATAGAAGACTCTTACTCAAACTAGATACAACAAGGATGAGAGTTATTCTTCTGGTTTGTCGAGAAGAATTAAACATGCACGCAAGTGAGGTGCGACTGAAAAAATAGTGTTTTCAGAGGTGATAACAAGATAAATCTGCACATACCTTATATTTGGAGAGATAGATATATTGGGAATGTAGAGTGGTGGAAATAGTAGGGTCCGACAGAAGCAGTGGTAGAGCTTTAGTTCTGTGAAATCTAGAGGCATGAGCAGTGACAATGTTATGCTAGGGTTAAATTTATAATAACCCATAATGATTTTATCATAGATTTCAAAAAATCACCAATGAAGGTTATTTTTATCAACACTAAAATAGAAAGCGCCAAAAAAACTGATCTTTATTTGCGATTTTTTAGCATAGATAAAGACACCCCTTTATCAGCGTGAAAAAGCACTGATAAAACACGTCTTTATCAGTGATCAAATTATAGCACTGATTATAATTATTTAAATATATATATATATATAATTATAATTATAAATAAATATTTTTTATAATTATATATATAACAATTTTTTTATAAATATTTATAAATATTTATTAAATTTTTTATATATTTATAAATAATTGTATATATTTATAAATATATTTATATAATTATATATATTTATAAAAGTATAAATATAATAAATATATTTATTATAATTTAATAATTATTTATAATTTTATATATAATAAATATATTTATAAATATCTATATATATTTATAAATATTTTTATATATTAATAAATATTTGAATATATTTATAAATATATTTATATATTTTTTTCAAAATTTGGGGCCGAAGCATCATTATTGAAACAAAGGAAATGACCTCTTTTTTAGGTAGAGGAGACCCATTACATTTCCCGTACGCCCAGTGGGAATTAAATCCCATTACATGGCCTTGAAAGACCATAATTTTAGCCCAAAGGCCCTTCGATGAATAATGCTACTATAGTACCTAGGCTGCAACAGTATCTATTACAATGCTTCCATTGCTATATTTCTTGGTATAGTGCTCGCCACCACTATAGTGTTCTTGATCTACAGTTTCGCCACTGCTACAATACGCTACAATACTGCTAGAGAAAACTGCGCCCAATGGGTTTTGAACCCCCATTTTTGATGTAGTATTACATGGTGCTTACCTCTAATCCAAACTCCAACTACTTCATATAATTATATATATATTTATAAAATTATAAATATAATAAATAAATTTATTTTAATTTTATAATTTTTTAAATATATATATATATATTAGTAATTATAATTATAAATATTTGTATATAATTATATATACATATATATTAATATATTAATAAATATTTATAAAATTATAATAAATGTATTTATTGTAATTTAATAATTATTTAAGTATATATATATTAGGTGCTTAGGGGTATAATTACATTAAACATATACACAACACACACAGGCCAGAAAGGCAGACCGTAGCCCCTCAAGTCGATACCCCATCCATCAAGCCTTATTTTTTCAGTACATGGCCCATAGACCCAATGAGCATGAAGCCCATTACATGGCTGTAGGCCCAGTGGGCACGAGAACCCATTACATGGTCCTGAATGCCCACATTTTTGGCACAAAGGCCCTCAGATGAATAGTGATTCTCCAGTACCTGGGATGCTAAAGTACTTGTTACAGTGCCACCACTGAAATAGTTCTTCTATAGTGCCCACCACCGCTACAGTTCCACTAGTTCTATATTTTCTCCATTGCTATAGTACCGCGATAGTACCTGTGCCCAATGGGTTTTGAACCCATTAAATATATTTATATAATTATAAATATATTTATATAATTATACTTCTTGGTATGCACCTCTTATTTCATATTTATATAATTAATGTAAAAGGTTGAGGGTCAAACTGAATTTGAAAGGGATGTGCAGAAAGAGGTGGATGAGTAACTGGGGTAGGAGCATTCCGTATGAAAGAATAAGATAGAGATTGATGTCTCCCTAGTTACGAATAATTTTTCATATAAGGAATCTCCTCACTTGACAAACTCTATGGGGTAACCTATCATGGATAATTTCCCTCATTTGTGGAGGGAAGAACTGGATGTGTCTTGACAAAAAACTAATACATGGAAATAGGTTCGTCATCTGAAAAATTATGGTCGAGGATGTGGAAGAGATGATGGGGCTGTTGCATGTGGGCATGGTTCGTTGTCTTCTTCCAATGAGCTCACTATGGAGAAAGTTAAACACAGGGAAAATTACTCTATTCTTTTCAATCAAAAGAATTCACAATCCGAATGGGAATTGGTTGATGACATCTCTAACGATTAAGGAGCTGGTCCTGATTTTACTCATTTGTAGTTTTCTTTTTTAGATGAGAGCTTATCCTTTGTTTGACCCCGACCATTCTCTTATTCATGTTCCTATCTTTTATTTTTAAATAAATTTATAAAATATATAATTATAAATATAATAAATATATGTATTATTTAAATATATTTATTATAATTTTTAATTATTTAAATAAATAAATAAATAAATATTTATAATTATAATTGTAAATAAATACATGTAAAAAGTATTTATGTATAATTAAAATTTTATAATTATAAATATAATAAATATATTTATTATTTAAATATATTTATTGTAATTTGATAACATAATATGTTCATGGGTGATGTAATCATGACATTGGCTAGGTGACATAGGTAGGATGATGCAGATATGACGATGCACTGGGCTTTCAAGCCATGTTATGAGATTCATGCCTACTGGACCTACATGCCATGTAATAAATAAATAAGGCTTGATGGGTGGGATATTTCCTTGGGGGTTATATGATCCACCTCTCCAACCAGTGTGTGTGTTGTGTGTGTATGTGTTTGAATATAATTGTACCCCCAAGAACCTAATATATATATATATATATATATATACATACATACCTAGTAAAGTATAGATCATAAAAAATGAGTCGTCATATGTATGGAAGCATGAATAATAAAGGTGTCAATGTATAAATGAACATTAATGAGTCATGAATACCTAACATATGCATGTGTCATCATAATATAGGTAATATTAATATTTGAAACATAGAATCTCACAATCATGTCCACAAATAAACTTATGATCATATATCATCAATTATACTCACACATCAATATATGAACATAAATAATGTAATTCATGTCCCTGAATATCATCATTATCTCATGATATATATATATATATATATATATATATATATATTAATTTATTAACCCAATTCATTGGAGACACACACACACACACACATATATATCTTTATAATTATAATTATAAATGAATATATTTAAAAATTATTTATATATAATTATAAATATAATAAATATATTTATCATTAAAATAATTTATTATATTTTTATACTTATTTAAATAAATAAATAAATAAATATTTATTTATAATCCGATAAATAAATTTTTTCAAACATTATATATATATATATATATATATTAATTATTAAAAAATATATATTAATATATCATATTTATATTAATTATCAACATGTGTTTTTTAATTAATGTATATAAATAAAGATTATTTTTGAATATAAATACAATAATTTCATATATATTAACAATTTTTTTTTGAAATGGTAGGGACAACACCCCTTTATTAAAATGAAAAAGTAAAGAAACATAGAAAAGATGAGATGTGGTCAGAAAAGGAAATGATTCCCTCATTAAAAACAGTCAAAGACTAAGATTTTGTTTAATTTTTATCCCTATCCCATGTTCTTCCTCCCGCAAGGAATTCCAGTAAATTCTACGACCATGCCCACGGCTGAGACCCCTAGTATAATGCTCTCTTACGCTTTATACTTAATAAAGGAGGCTCTCAATGTGAGAGCCTTCAGAATTAGAATCAACCATTGGTTTCATTTCATCCTTCTTGGTAGCCCAATCTGAGTGGCCACACCCGTGACCATGGATCTTTGGATGACGACCCCGTTTCCAAGAATAACGGTGATAAAGATCAACTTTTATGAGTGATAAAAAAAGAACTGATAAAGGTTATAACTTTATCGACTATTTTTAGCACTGATAAAGGTTACCCTTCTATCACTACTTTCTATTTATCACTGATAAAAGTAGGCACTGATTTTGCGCCAATCTATGGCAGTGAAAGTTACTTTTATCAACACAATTTTTAGCGCTAATAAAAATTCATTTTTATCAAAAAATCATTGGTAAACACTTTTAATTATAAAATATTAATAATATATATAAAATTATCATATTTAATTTAAAAAATTAATGTTTATTTATATAAATTAATTACAAAATGAATGTATATAATTAATATAAATAGGATATAATTAATATATATATATATATTAATAATTCAAACAATTATATAAAAAATACTAGAAATAAGGACATCCGCACCCCTTGAAACAAGTGACTATCAAAGGTGCTCGTTGGCCCTAAAAAATACCCTACACATCACACCCCCTCTTCCTTATGCACACTCCTCCCACTCATGACTAGAACTGCCTCAGACAACCCTGCCCCTCACTACCGCTATCACCCTATAGTCATCATCACCCATCCACCCTCCAAACACTCTCTATCGTACCTAAAGCCGCTGCCGCCGCACTTGGAGCTGCCGCCGCTACACTCGGAGCTACCGCAACCACTAGTCCACCCTCACCACACCCCCATACTCTCTATTATTATGCCAAACCCCTAAAATATGTCTCACCATTCCACTTTAGAGCCTCCACCACTCCACCACTCCCCCTCACCTCATACACCCACTCCCCCTTTTACGTCCTCTCCCTCACCCTCGTCGTTCCTTGTGTTGGAGCCTCTGCCACTATCGCCCATCCACACATCCTCTCCCTTACCCGATCACCACACCCCCTACCAAATCCACCACCACCCCTCTCTTCCACTACCCCTAATCCATATTCCACCTCCGATCATTGCTGTCCACTCAGGGTGAGGCTATCCCATCTCATTTCATTTCAGGAAATTTCCATTCTTACAATTTTTGTTTTTTTTCATCATTTTATCATTAATTAATTTACATTTGATCATGTTTGGTTCTTATTTATCCTAATTTTAGAATACCCATAATATTCTGAACTCTAATTTGAAGTCATAGTTTCCACTATGTGAATTCAAATAGATCAATTTTCCCCATCACCCCTCCCTTGATTTTCAATATTCTGAGCCCTTTTTCAAGTCACTACTACCACTATTCAAACCATGATGGATCACTTTACCCAATAACCCTCTAATTTATGTATTTTGGTATGATTTATTTAGTTCATATCCTTAAACTGCATCTCTGATTTCCACCATCTAGGTTTTATTTGTCTAAATTTCTTGTCTCATTACTTCAATAATTTTATTTTGTTCTCTTTTAATTATTTTGAATTTTATTTAGGCTAGGTTTTATTTGATTTGTCATTTATTTTCATCCATTTTAATTTTCTAATTAATTTGTCTTTTTGTTAACCCCTTTAACCAATCCCCTTATATTCTATGTATATCAATTTCATAAGTACCTGTGGCCACTAGATATAATTTTCTTTCATTCGAAGGTTATTATTCTTCCTAGTTTTATAAGTATGTTTTTTAGTATTTTTATTTTATTTTATTATTTATTTAAGTATCCATATTTCTTATATCCCATCTATAATTCCATGGTATTATTCATATTTTATAAATCCATAACATTTCATGGTTAAAAAGCAGCCACTAATAATGATTTGTTTATTAGCGACTTGGTTAATTAATAGACTATTATCATTTTCTAAAATCAATAGAATTAAATCTATCATAAATAAAAACGATCCATTAACGATTACATATCTTCAATGAAATATATTTAAGTTAATCTCACCACCTTCTATAATCAATTAGTAAATATAATTGATCAATCATTAGTCTATTGATTTTCCTCTTTTTAGTTTCTTTTGCACACTTTCAATCTGACTACTTTCACTATTAAATTTCACTAATTAACATGTACATGAATTTTAATTCTTTTTTAGTTTTAAGAAACATTTTATACCACATGACACATTTGTTTTTTTCTTTCTTACTGTGGTTTTTGTGGTGGTACCTTTATATCTATATTTTTCTTTCAAGTCATATTGAGTTATCTAAGATCATGCCATTACTATATATGATATTGATATTTTATTTCATCATCAAATTGGTTGGATATTTTTATTTAACTGTGGTAGAGGTTAAAAAATAATAGAACCTACATTTTGAGTGTAAATTTAAACTTTTAAACAATACCATTTTATGATTAAAATTTCATTTCAATCTCAGATAGATCTTTATTTAGAATTAGATACCCATTCCCCTTGATCACATTTTTGGAATATGATATGGTATCAAGTTTGGTTGTTGAATTATTGCTCTACAGTAGAGGAATCTATAGTTTAGCTAATGTTGATTCATCTTCCAACATCAATGGCATTGAAAATTATAAAATTTTGTTATATATATTTCGAGTTCCATGTATGTTTGTAATTATTTTCAATAACATAACAATATAAAGTATTTACTATATAAAAAATTCATATAATAAAATATGTCACATACTTACCTCCAGATTTATTTCAAAATATCTCTTCATTATTAATATCACGTGAAAAAAATATGAAACACATCAACTTTCTATATCTGATTATTTTTTCCATCATTTAAATAAATTGATTTAGGAATTATATATTCCAATTCTTATATACTTATATTTATTTTAAATAATTTCCTATACCTTTCATTGATCATATTATATTTTTTAATCACTTTTGAATTATAATATATATTATAAACCTTTTTTTGAAATCTTAATAGCATACCCTAATGTCTTCTATTTCATTAAATATATTGATTATGAGATGAACTCTTATAAGTGGTACTTTAATAAATGAGTCATTCAATTTCTATATACATGTAAGATCATCCCATTGCAACATTGGAAGATAGTGGATTTGGTTTTTGATCACATCACAAATGTTTCTGGTAATCCTAATAGTATCATGTATTGGGAAACCTCTATTTTTATTTGATAGCTAAAAATTAATATGTTTACTTTTGTCATAAATGAACCAATAATTAATGTTATCATTTAATTTAATTTATTTATGATTTCAGGTCAAGCATTATTGGCAATAGTATTGGAATAAGTTTAGTAATGTGAGTTAGAAGCGGGTTGGGTGGGGGAGTTGGAGAAAATATGGGTAGTTTGATCATTTTTAAATTTTCAATTAATATTTTTTTCAAATTTTTTCCATTTCCCTCATTAAAATTATCAATGGGTGGGCTATGGGACATTATAAAGGTATGACCACATAATATGTTTTATACATTTCAATTGTTTACCAGCTTTAGAGTATTACCAAATACACAATACTTTGAATCCTGATAAAATTTTATGCCTCTAAGAAATTGTGGTGAGTGTGATAGGGATCATCCAACATATTTATGGTGGCTCTCCACATACCCATCTAAACTTATTGAATGAGGTAGATTTAATATATACCTTAAATATGAATCATTTTAAGTTTTCTTAAATTTAAAGTGGTGGTTGGAATATAGTTTGTTTTGTTTTCTTATGTTGTTAAATAAGATTTGTGTTTGACATAAATTTTATGTACTAATATTGTTTTTGGAAACATGCTTAATTATTTGACAAATTTTCATATATGTTTTTTTTCTTTATTTACATGTTATTTCAAAAGATAGATAATGTAATAATAAATAATTTAAGCTTGTGTGTTTCTTTTAGGAGTTGTGGAGGTAAGAAATATAGTAGGGGGATCACAGTTATCTACCATGGATCCTTAATGAGCATTGATATGGTATATTTAAATAACTCAAAGTGTCTTATTTAATTTTCTCATATTCACATACCTTTTAAGTCTATAAGTGTGTTCTTTTATATTTTTAAATTTTAGACAAACTATATCTTATTTCCAATGTATCAAATTAATTATGTTTCAAGTATTTGGAAAATTAATCAATTATTATCCATAAAATCATGCTTAAATTAGTACTTCCTTATTCCATAATGAAATTAAATATTTTTCTACTTAATATTTTATTTTTTACCCAAATAGTGAAAACCATGGGTAAACCCATATATATTGTAATTTTTTACAACAACATAAAATGCAAGATTCTATCTATATGGTTTCATTAAACATTGTAATTTTCAATTTTAATAATTATTTTTTTATAACTATGTATCTATATTTATTATTTTACTGAATTTTTTTATTTTCAATTTTATTTTTTAAATATTTTTTTCCACATAATTTAACAGTGTTTATAGAAAATCTATAAAAAGAAATATAGAAAATTTTTTCCTAAAAAAACAACCTTGTGTTTTCATTGAAATCATGGATTAAATTTTTATTAAAAATGTTTAAATTTTCAATATTTCTATTATTTTTATATTCATTTGTAAAAAGTAGTTTTTAATTCACATAATTAAGCATTATTTTCAGTGTATTTTAGATAGCTAAATGTAGAAACGTTTTTCTTAACTAAAAACAACATATTTTCTCTATGAATATCATAGATTCAATTGTTTTTAAATTTTTTTATCTCTTGTGACATGGGAAGTTTCATGAAATGAAAACATGCTTGTTGGGACATGGAAACTAGATGATGCAATGAAAATGATTGCTTGAGATTTTCAATGAAAATTATATAAAAATCATTTTTTAGTGGGAAATATGTTTTAATTTTTTACACTAACTTTGTAAATCATGGGAAGTGGAACAAGATTCAAGAGATTCTTCATATTGAGAGACCTATAACATCAAATGAGTTTGTCTAGTGGATTTTAGATTAATTCTTTACTAATTAATTTATATCATATTCAATATATAATCTTTGAATCATGTGGTTTTCTTTCTTTGGAAACAAATCATATTTCTTGACATAGATGTTGGATGATAAGTATGCGGTGAATATGATTAAAAAATTTAATGGTTCATGCACTGCTCTTTATTTTATGTGAATTGTTGATACACTAATATGGTATAAATTGATAATGATATGGGTTTATTTTCAGACCATGTCATCATTTTAATGGATTCATAGTGTTGAATTTTTTTCTATATTTATGCCATCAAATACCCCTTTCATTATTTTTTCTCTTTCATGCATTAGTTCAATGTCATTATTGTTTTATAGTTAAATTATGTAATAGTAATATAATTTGATGGTTATATAGTATCATGTTGATAAATATTTTCTTTTTAATAGTTAGTAGTTATAAAAAAATAAGAATTATATTCATTACTAATTCCACCATATACTCACTTTCAAATATCATTAAATTTATAAATTAGTGATTAGATAGATGATTTTATGATTGGTTAATTTTTCATTCTCTCTATTTTGTATTATGTCTACACACTTCCCATTTTGGAATAATAGTCTTCAAGTTTTTTTTCACATTTCTATTATGGTGTTTTTATATTGCAGTATCAATATATATGTGTTCAATATATATTCATGATATTTATAAATCTTCATAGTACTCGATCACCCATAATAGTAATTTTTTTCTTTCTAAACAGGTTTATGGAAATAACAATATATTATCATCTTTTTATTTTAATGTGATCAAGAAGTACCTTATTGTTTTCATTAAATATATGTTCTAAAAATATACATTTTGTATCATTATAGTTATATGAAAGATGAGAAAAGAATATTTCTTTACATATCTGAGAAATGCACCATCAAAATTAAATGGCATGGCGGTTGAGGTTTTTTCTTATCCCTAGGATTGATATATAATGTTTATTTAGTATCAATTTATATATATCCATTCTATGATAGAAATGGTGTGGTTGTGTTTTTCATTATAAAATAAGAGAAACATGTTTATGATTTTATTTTTTAATTGGGAAATCATTTGTAGTGACATTTTATTGTGTTTTCTGATTGTTTCATTATTTTCATGTCATCCAAATCTTGTTCTTTAGATATTCAAACTAATGATAGGAATTAGGAAATAATCATATACTGGAAAATTCAATGTTTATGGGATGGGATATCATTCATTTTAAGAGGTTTTTCTCTTTATAGTTTTAGGTTGTTTCATATAACGCAAAAACATAGAGATATTCCTTACATTGAATAGAGTAGTGATATAGGAAGGGGTATTTAATAATCCTATTATTAATTATGTTGTGTATTTAATTTATATGATATAGCCTTTAAGAGGGTGGATTCAATGTTCTTGGGGTCACCTTAAAGAGGCAAGCCACTTAATACCATTTTGAAGATTCAATGGACCTACATTGAATAAATGAGTGACATAGAAATAGATAAGAGTCACTTAAAGGCATGTTTATTAGTCTATTTTAAAGCCCCTTTCCTTTGTGTCAACTTCATCATTGTGATATGATATCGAAGATGGTGGCTGTCAAAATTTCATGTTTTTAAGGAATTAATTTTTAATAGGGTATGGGACTGACCTAGCACAATAAGCCTTCCATTATTAAGAAACTATTTCAGAAAGTTCAATCACTCACTAGTAGGAGGCACCTTCAAGTTATTCTTATGTTACATGCAATTATTAAAGCAATTTTTGAATTTTTAATATTATTTTGGTCATGAACCTTTCAACCTACCTATAAATTATAATTCTATTTCATATGTTTTATTAATTCTTATGGTTATTTATATATTTCCTATATTTCTTTAATTTTGGTTCACTTTATGAAGAAAAATTTGAGAGATGATTATATTCAAGAGTCCTATCTTCTTTTATTTAGAAGAATGTTGTTTCTATTAACATGTTATTTTATTTACTATTTTTTATTAGTTGAATTTCTCATCACTTATTTTGGTATTACGGTTATTTTTTGATAAACTCATTAAAAACTGCTAAGTATTCGGTTGACTGTGCTTCCAAAAATAAAATTATCTACTCCAAAATTAATCAAAAGTGGATTTTGTCCCAAAAATTTGGAGTTAAGTGTCAAATCTTGTAACATGGTAAAATTAAAATAATAAACCATTTAATTAAAATTAAATCAAGGAAGAATGATCACTGAGTCATTTTTTATATGTAGTAATCTTCTCCACATCCATTGGATGCTTGTGTCACCCAGTCTAATGAAACAAATGGGTAACATTGTCTAGTGTTATTAAAATGAAATATCTCCCATCAGGGGGTTAAAAATGAACAAATAATTTCTAATTGATTTGAAAATATAAGAGAACATTCCTCAAATCATAGGTGATTTATTGGAATCAACTTCATGTTAATCCAATGCTCAGACTAGTTGATATAATTAAAAGTTAATTTTTACATTTATTACCATTTTTGTAATAATAATAAAATCATATGTGTAGGGGTCAAAACCAACCTAACATGCTCAGATTGACATTAAATAATAGGAAAATTATCTTTAATACATTTATAATCTATATTAATCATTGTTGTATTGATCATATTTTTGAATTTGTCGATATGATCAAAAGTGTCGTTTGTCTCTTGGATTTGGAGTTCAGAGAAAAATGATGTAAAAGGGACCAATACCAAGTATAAACACTTGTATTGAAATGAAATCATTGGAGAATGATAACATAGCCTTTTTTGATCTATAGAAATCAACTTTTCATCCATCAGTTTCTTGCGTCACCCGGTATGATAAAAAATGATGGGTAATGTTGTCTTATTTTATTAAAAAGACATATATCCTATAAAAAATAAAAAATGATAAAACAAATTTTGATTGATATGAAAATTTAGGATAAAATTTCTTGAATCATTTTTTATCTGTTGGAATCAACCATGCATTAATCTGATGTCTGAATTGGTCGATATGACTTAAGGTATGATTTGACATTATTAATATTTTTGTAATAAGGGGAAAATCATGTGTATAGGGGTCAAAACCAACTAAAGGAGGTATGATTCACCTTAAATTCTAGGAAAATGATCATCAAGTCATTTATAATCTGTAGGAATCATTAAAATGTCAACCAGATACACAAATTTTTCTATATCATTGAAAGTGGATTTTGTTGTTAATATTTGGAGTTGAGGGAAAAATCACATAAAAAGGGAAAATACTAATAAAAATGGATTTTCATGAAATCTTGGTAGAATTATCATAGATTCATTTTTGATATCTATGAATCAATGCGACATCCATGTGATTACTGTGTCTTCTAGTATGATGGAAAATGATAGGAAACATTGTCTTGTTTTATTAAAATAAAATATCACTTATAAGGGGGTAAAAAATGATAAAAAAACTTCTGATTGAGGTTAGAATCTATAATAATATTCATTGAATGATTTTTGATCTTATAGAATCAACCATGCATCAATATGATGGCCGGATTGGTCGGTATGGACTACGATATGATAATACATTATGTCCAATTTGTAATAATGGGGAAATCATGTATGTCGAGGTCAAAACTAACCAAAGGTGCTCAGATTGACATCAAATATAAGGAAAATGATATTTAAGTCATTTAAAATCTATTGAAATCATTATCATGTCGATCAGATACCTGAATTGATCAGTATGATCGAAAGTGGTGGTCCCTCAAATATGGAGTTAAGTGAAACGTCACATAAAAGTGGAAAATATCAAGAAAAAACACTTAGATTGACATGAAATTATTTCATAGCTATCAATGAGTGTTTTTTCATCTGTAGAAATCAAATCTGCATCCATCGGATGCTTGTGTCACCCAGTATGATGAAAACGATGGGTAACATTATCTATTTTTATTAAAATAAAACATTTACCACCAAGGGGTCAAAAATGAGAAAATGAATTCTGAATAACATGAAAAGATATAAGAGTATTCCTTGAATCATTTGTGATCTATTTCAATAAACCGTACACCCATCTGATGCTCATATTGATCGGTATGTGGTAAAATTGGTTTTCAACTTTAATAGTTATTTTTCATTTGATAATTAAATAGTGTAATTAAATATTTCAGATTAAATTTGCATCATTTATGTATTTATGATGTTTTATGTTCGTAACAATTTATAAACTATTTGGATTATTTTTTTAAAGTTAGTATTGAATCCACTTTTTATTATTAAAGAAAAGACCTATTTTTTATCTAGATAGAGGGAGACCCATTATATAACTTGTAGTCCCAAGGCCAAGTGGCCCATGAACATGGCCCGAAGGCCCAATGCAGCGTCATGCCTGCATCGTCCTGCCCGTGTCATTCCTGCATCAATGCCTATATTGTAAATACCCTAAGGGGATTTCCAGGATTTGAACCATGATATTTTGGATGCAGGATTATGGTTTTTACCACTCAAGCTCCACACCAACTACAAAATTTTTCTAATTATTCTTTATATATTATTTGAATAAATTATATTTTAATGTAAAACATATTAATTTGTATATTTTCTTTGTTTATTTTTTTTGTATTGTATTTATAGGTTAATTAAAAATATGATTGGAAGGGTTCAAAGTTGTATAGATAATAGTTTTTTATTTTACAGTTTTATTATTTTGGATGGAACTTATAATGTAAATTTTTCAAACAAAAATTATATAGGTTAATTTGAGACTACTAAAGTCCTTCACATATACCACTTATATAGTCATCTTGGGGAATCTATAGCAACCACTATTGGTGGTCTCTATTTCCCATTAGTGATGGGGAAACCACAATTTCCAAAATCGGTTGGATTGTAGTTAATAATGGTCAATTTTGTAGTAGTGAAGTACAAATAATGTGTTGTTAACATGGGATATTTGAAATTAAATATTTATTTCAATGTATATGTGCATATATGTGTATTCATTATGTTGTGTGAATGTGTTTTGTGTATGTGTATATATAGATTTTGTACGTGTACAAATGTATGTATGGATGTATATGTATATGTGCACATGTACATGGGATGTAAATATATACAGAACATGTCTACATGTGTATGTATGGAATGTACTTATTTCACATTTGATGCGTATTTTTTTTAATTTTTTATATAATATTTTTGGAATTTATTCATGTTTTATAAATATTTATAATTTACTAAGTATTATTTTTAATATGTTTTTAATTTATATGATTAGTATTTATTCAATTTTATTTATTAAGTTGTAATAATTTTAATTTTTTTTTGAAATTTATAAAATTAAGTTATTTAAATGAATTTTTTAATATTTTCTTCATATCTACACATGTATAAAATTCATATAATTAACATTATATAAATTCATTTTAAAAAAAGTTTTGTCTATAAAATTCTATCTATTATTTTTTAATATTTCTTTCATTTAATATTATTTATTCATTTTTAATATTTATTGATTTTAATATTTTTTTGGAATTTAATCATTTTGTTATATTTATTTGTATACATATTTATTTATTATACATGTTATGTTTTCAATATGGTTATAATTTACAGAATGTGAATTGGGCAAAAAATTTGGGCATATGGGCTATGTAATGGGCTACAAGCCCACTAGGCCTTCGAGCTATGTAATGGGTTCCCCTCTACCCAGTTAAAAGAGGTCTTTGCTTTGATTTAATAATAAAAATGAGGCTTCGACCCCAACCTTTATATAAAAAAAATTTATATTAATAATATTTATTCATTTTTTTCTTAATTTAAAAAATTTAAAATAAGTTTTAAATTTATATAATTAATCTACTTCAATGAATTTTTAATAATTTTTTAATTTAAAATTTTAATTATAAAATTATAAATAAATATAATTATTTTTAACAAAAGTATTTATAAAATTATAAATAAATAAATATACATTTAAATAATTATAAAATTATAATAAATGTATTTAAATAATAAATATATTTATTATATTTATAATTATATATATTTAGATATTAATATATATATATATAATTATATAAATATATATAATTGTAAAAATATATTAAATGATGGCATCAAGTTCTTCAATTCATGTGGCTATAGATGGGCACAAGATTTCCAAGAAGAAATGCTTCTCATTCACAGAATCTCTAAGCATAAAGAGGATGATGAAGGATCATTCTTCTTCGACTCCACTTAAATCCTCAATCTTGGAATTTAGGGATTATTCTACTGCTAATCCTTTAAATAAGGGTGATGGTTCTGGTGGGGCTATGGTGTCCGATCCTTTAGTCCAGGTGAATCCAGATATATAAGAGAAGTCCTAAAAGTATTAGGGGAAAGAAATTTCCTTTGAGGTGGCCCTAAAAAAGAAGTCGGAAGGCAATATGGATGTCTTGTTATCGATTTCACCTCAAATATCAAAATATGATGATGGTAACATCTATATTTTTTTAAATCAGGAAGATTTCAAGGAATTATTGGATTCATATCATTTCTTCATGATTGAAAGGTTGATACTTGTGAAGGGTGATAAAACCCCAATGATAGAAGACCTAAAACTCAACTTGACTTGAATTTGAGGTTTTGAATCCTAGAGGATCATCCCCATCAGCAAAGGGTATTTTCATTTAATATTTTAATCTAAAAATTAAAAATCTGAAGAATGGGCCTCAAGATTTTATTCCCTAAATCCAGGAATTTTTTGCATTTCATAATGGCATCTCAGTTTTAACCCTCTTCATAAAAATCATAGTAATGCTTAGATATGGGTTCAGTTTTATGGCCTCATTTGGGTATTTTTTCATTCACAAATTTTGTAAGATATTGGATCATGGATTGGAACACCACTCAAGATTGATGAAAATAAAATTCAAGGCAATTTCTGCTACTATGCTCATGTCTTGATTGATATTTATTTCTTTAATCCCAATACTAACTATGTCACTCTTGTTTATAATGGTGAAGGAAATGAATCTCAATCCGAATATGAGTACTTACCTTCCTTATATAGTTTTTTCAATCTTTTTGGACATAATATTTTCATCAATCGACATGTTCTGATGATTAAATCCATGTCTTTTAAGGTAACATGGAAACAATTTTCCGATAAGGGAGGGGTGACCTCATCCTAAGGTAATTCCAAGGAAGTAAAATTAGATCCCTCTAATGAAGGACCTATAGTGGGTATGGGAATTGATAAGAACGTGCTAATTGGACAATAAACTATACGTTAGAAATTCCCTAATGACAATATGAGTGTTATATTAATACCTACTAGATCTATGGGCTTGAATGGGTGGAAACTAATGGAATTCATCAATTGATTGTGGGAAATCCCTTTGAGGTTATCCCAAATCAGGTGAAGGGTTAAAAATTGTGGGATGATTTTGTGTAGGAGGCATTTGATGTTCAGGGTCTCAGCACAACTAACTCTGAGGATCACTAATCTGATGATGTTATGGACCAGTAGAAGAAACTACTAGGTGACACAATGGATGTGACTGATCTTCCCTTAGAAGATCAGGTTGCAGTGGATGGACATGTTAAGGTCTTAATAGATAATCACAACATTTATGAAACAACTTCATTGGAGCTTGTTGAAAAGAATTTTTTCCAATAGTAGTTGATTGCATCAAAGGTTCCTAAAGGAAAGGAGAAAATAGTGGATAAATAGGGGTTTTAATTGGTCATTCCATGCAAATCCAAATAACATGTGCTTATTTCTAAGTTGAAACAGACATATTATGATAATATTCAAATCAGTGAAGTTAAACCTTTATAGGTGGATATTTTAAATGGAAATCCTTCATGTAGGAGTATTGATGATTGTGAGAATGTGGGGTGGTCTTATCCATACTAGTTTTTTGATCTAAATGAAAATTCATATACCTATTTTTTTAAGGCTATATATGAGTAATTTGATATTGCACAAGCTAAAAACTCTATTATCATACCTCCTGAGGACTGGGAAGGTGAAAGGCCTACTGAAGGTCTTAGTAAGGAAGAAGCGGAATGGGTTTTCTTATAACTGGAAGCCACTTACTCCATGATGGAGCCAGATGTTTTTGGATACATTAAATATTTAATAGTTCAAAAAATATTCAGTCAATTAATATTGAATATGGATTCCAATCAAATTCTAAGAAGGACATTCGAGATCTATCTTGGAAGTTCAGGATCTACTTCACTTTGGAGGATCCCTCTGAATCACGATCAGATTAGGAATATGAAACACCACAAAGGGCCAAGACATGGAAAAGAGGGAGACATCCAAGGGGAATAGGAAGGAATTTGGGATCTAGATGGATTTTTAGGAATTGATGGGATGTTTTTAGTTTCTTCTCTTTGATGTGGGAATTTTATACCTTGCTTAAGCTGTCTCCATCCTTTGTATGCTTTTCATTTTTTAATAAATTTGGAGGTATGAGTTTGGTCTCCAAACCCATGGCTATGTTGTTTTGGATATATAAATATATATAATTATATACAAATATTTATAAATATATTTATTTATAATTATAGTTATATATATATATATTTAAATAATTATAAAATTATAATAAATATATTTAATTAATAAATATATTTATTATATTTATAATTATATATACTTATATATTAGTATATATATATATATAAATATATATAAATATATAAATATATATAAATATATAAATATATATATAATTATATTAATATATTTATAATTATAGATATTTTTTTAAATATATATAATTATAATTATAATTATAATTTAAAAAATATATATTTAGATAATTATAAAATTATAATAAATATATTTATTATATTTATAATTATATATATTTGTAAATTAATAAATATATTAACAAATTAAATAAACAAACTACAGACGGAGTGAACCATGGATTTAATCCATTGTCCCAAAAAATTATTATTCAAAATAAAGTACACAAGCATATATTAAGAGGGGTTTTAGTATTAAAATATGCTACACACAACGCCATCAAAAAGATCATTCAATGTTCACCTTATTTTATACCTTCCACCCCTTCCTCAGGATCCAACCTGACCTGTCAGGTGTCTGCCTCTCTTCCATAGCTTAGGATCCTTCCAAGTGACATCTTGCTCCTCCATTCTCGACGATTCATCCTACTCTTCATGAGGCTCAATGTCCTGAATTGAGGCCTTTCTTTTAACTCAAAGAGAACCATGAATGTTTCCAAATTCATCACAAAAAATTTCCTTTCTATTTGATCGATTTAAAATGCCTAGTTGGTTAAGTGAGTACTCCTTTGCCTTCGGGTGAGCCTGACTCAAGGGAGATTCATCCTTGTCTTTATCATCCTCCAGCTTAATGCCATCATCGTGACCTGCACCAGAAGTAGATGCCTTTTAGAGATTCTAATATACTGGCTCATAATTAACTAATCCAAGATCTAGTTTGTAATGCCCGACCCCAAAAGCCTAGGGTCGGTGCATTATTTTAATAAATTGGAATAATTATAAGGAATCAAGTCCTAAAGGACCGATCAGTTTAGAATTCTTGGAAAATAGATTACATACATGAACTTTACATTACAATTTCTAACATAAAATACAACATAGATAATACTTTGAGAATTACATTATTCTTCTAGCTTAAACCTACATATAAATCATAATACACTTCTTGGAATCCTAGGAAGATGAAACATAAGAAAGGGGTGAGCTCAAATGCTCAGTAAGAGTAAGCAATACAATGGAAGATAACATAAACATTAGGCATGGTGAATAATTGAAAACACATGACTTTACAAATAATAAACATGAACACTTTATGGAAGGAATATGAGATGAGTAAATAATTCCATAATAAAACATAGTCATGGGTATTCTACTAGTCAAATAACCACATGAACCATCAATATTATTTTCAAAATGAGGGAATGTATAATGTGGGACATTCTGAAACATTTTGTCAAGGCCTCGTCCAAGACGTCTAAAAATGATTAGGACCTCGGCCAAACCATATATTAAATTGGGAAAGGACTCATCAAATTCCACATCTAATTTTCTCATGATCCCTACCGATGCATCAAGGAGCTATAGTAGGCTCCACCCATCACTTACTAGGTCTAATACATTACTCATATGAAAAGGTTGAAACAAAACCAAAACATTCGTATTAAAACTAGCATAAGAAATGTCAATAATTTAACCATAAACCATGAATGGTATAAAAATAAAACATCCATAGTCAAACATATCACAAAACCTTAAATACAGTTTTTAAGATTTGTATCATAATAAATCAACTTCGAACAAGTGTAAAATTTATCAATGGATGTTGACATAGATGAAATCAAAACTATTTGAGAGAAATATATCTTTCTATTTTGAAATAATTTAAGAGTCACATAATTATAAAAGAAAAAATTTATTTTTTAAATATTCTTATATTCTTTTAATGGAAGCTTCGATGATTTTATAATGGCAGAAGATAGCTGTACTCGCCGTATAAGTCAAAAAATAACATTCCTACTTTAATTTTGTGGAAAAGGTAAAAAGTACCTTTTTTGAAAAAAAACGGAAAGATTCATTTCAAAACATATAAGGCCAAATAAGGGTATAAATGACTTTAAACCATAGTCGAGTAAATAGTATAAATGTTTCGAAATACATTTTTAAGAAAACACGGATTTGGATGATAAAGAGGCCCCAGTAGATACTTACGTATTAACAACCTCAGATAAGTAAAAAGATTATAAAATTAACCTATACCTTGTAATTTTAATTTGTAGATGGTATGTTAACATCTTGTATAATAGTTAAAACATTGTTATTAAATTATACAAGAACTATATACAAAAATATGATATCATATATGATCCTCTAATATTTCTTTGTTGATAATATTTCAGTAGTATCATCGTTTCGGGTGTTAACAGATTCGTTTTCATTTATATTATTGGTTACATAAGCAATGTTTGTTATGGATCAGATGTATTTGATTCATATCCATAATGATATTAAGTTCTTAAACATTATTTTTAATTTAAAAATGAAAATTATTCTTGAATTATTACAATGTGGAATGAATCTCATCGTGTTCATGGAGATAGTAATCCATACGTACACACGAGTGACAATATAATTATATTGATGGTAAAATCATATGTAATTGGATGTCATATTATATATAAAGAATCATTAACATGTTATATTTATTATTTATATTATTTATACTCATTATTATACCCATAAAAATAATTAAGTGTTTGAATAACAAACTACACCACGACGTGAAGACGGTAAGCCGTACATACGCACGTATGGTGACTTTATCATTTATAGGATGGAAAGAATAAAGAATATGGTTGTACCATATTTATAATAAAATAATAGTATATTGAAGGTAATGGATTTATTATTTTGGTACAGAAACAACAAAGAAAGAGGAAGTGGAAGAAGAAAATAACTTGAAAGAGGGTGGTGAAATTATTACCTCTTCTTCGGGTGGTTCCTTTTGAGTTGATCAAAAGGGCTCCTTAGGTTGGATTTATGATCAAGGTAAGGACTCTAGGTATAAGTGAGGGTAGTTGGGTGGATATTTTAGAAGAGGTTGGTTGAGCCAAATGGCTTTGTAGGTGTGATTTTGAGAGAAGGGGAAGTACCCTTTTATAAGAGAGGTGAGGGTCACTTTAGGAAAAGCTTGAAATATTATTTTATTATAAAATATTTTTGGGTTTATAATGACTTAAAATTAATTTATTTAGAGCCTTATGTGGTTATGGGTCGACATAATCTCAAAAAATATGTTTTATAAAAGTTTAGATTACCATTTTAACCTTATCTTTTAGATTTAACTCTTAGTTAAATAATTTAACTTTTATAATGTCTTCTTGTATTTTTATATTACATGGTTAATAAACTTACTATAAAATAAAAATAGAAACCCAAGTGGTTCATTAATGACATATATATCATTATAAAAGTCATTTGGACTAACCTTATATTTTTATAACCGTTATATAATTTAATAATATAGTATTTGTTTTAAAAACCCATTTATGTCAATTTTTGACACTATTTGGTATTTTGTTTTTGTGAAAGTCATAAAAACATGATTACTTAGAAAAAAATACATTTAATCAACCTTAACATGTCATATTAAACTATAAAATTAGTTTATGTCATCAAAACTTTGAAATTATATTTATTTTAATATTTATAATACCATTTATTTTATTCTTTCATTAATAAGGTAGTTACTCTATAATCCTTGTGTCATAAATAAATTTAATTATTTAATATATAAAAAATATAAATAAAATACCATGATGTAGGAAAAATTTTTATCTCTCTAATTAATACTTATAATCGAATTTATCTTATATATAACCCTATATTAATTTTTTTTTAATTATTAAAATTTAAATTTTACACTTTTAACCCTTCTTTAAATAAAATAATAATAAATGTACTAATCTAATACAAGTAGACCAAAAAGATAATATTTTATTACTAAGATTGTTTTTTGTTGAAATTAATTTATCTAATAAAATTAGGACATGTGTTAGGGTAATTATAATATCATTTTTACCTTTAATTACCCTATTTACTTTTAACCGTGGTAAATAAAAGTCAAAAGTTACTTTTCACCAAAAACTATTTTTATATTATTGAACAACATTTTACTTACTAATATCAACCGTGCCTCTCGTATTTTTGAAACTCAATTCACAGAAGTGGTAAAATTACGTTTTATGAAAATTGGGAAATGTACCTAGAAGGTGGGTAAAAGATGTTAAAAAGTTCAATAAAATTTTATACATCTTGTTTTATTATAAAATGGCTCCAATTAATTACATTGAACTTATATAGGTATTTTATATATATTTTTAATTAAAATAAATTAAAATAAAATAAATAATTAATTAAATAAAAAGTCGGGTTTAAATAATAACGCAGTGTGTTTTTCACTATTTATCAAAAATTGAAAGTTTTCAGAAAAATATCAAAAATTTACCCTAAGATAATTTTGATATTCCAAACTCAAAAATGAATTCTATTTTACCAAATTAAAAATATATAAGTTGCATTAATTAATTTAAATTTAGTTTCCGTTGTCAAAACCAAAAAGTGGGTTTTAAAAAGTAAAAACTATCCAAATATTGACATGTGTTTATGTAAAATTTAAATGTGAAATTACTTATAATGACCTAGATTGTATTAAATGATAAAAAATAATCTAATTATACTTAAAAACCATTAAAATTTATTATTTAACACTATAAATTATTTTGATTAAAAAATTTGTTTTCAATTAAAATTTAGTATTTTTCATTATTCACCAAAATATGAAAGTTATCATAAAAACACCAGAAATTTATCAAAACTAAATTTTTATGTCCCTATTCTAAAGAATAAGTTTATTTTGTCAAATTTAATATATAAAAGTGTTAAATATTGAATTTAATAAGGGTTCTCCATCAAAAGGTGGTTACATTTCATTTTTAAAAAAATACTTCCTTTATCTGAAAAATTGAATTTGTTCTTATATTATGTCTAAGAAACACATAATATGAATGTTAAAATTATATTGAGTATATAAAATTCAATATTCAGTTAATAATATTCATAACCATTTTTTGAATGGTTAGGTGCTCGAACTCAGTGTTGCATGTAGCAAAAGTTATTGAATTACTTTGAAGAGATAACATACTTTGAAATATTGGGGTGTTACATTCTCCCCTCTTTCAATAAATTGCATCCTCTCAATTTCAAATTGTTCTTTGAAAATAAAAGGTTAAAAATAAAAAAAATACCTTTGTGGAAAACCCACATCAGAAATTGGGTTAATAAAATTTAGTCTTAATAAGAGGGAAAGAGAAATGAAAAAGTCACCACCAAATTATGATCTCGATTAGGAGAAAATTGGTGGAAATTAGAGACACATAATTGGAGGGAAAATATAAATATTTATAGGGAGTGATTGAGGTCATCAATAACAAACAACTGTAAAATTGAGGGCCTCAAAGCCATCAATCTATGATGATTTAAAATATCATCGGTTCCACAAAACACAAGGTATTAGGATAACACATTTTTTTAAAAATCTCTTCCCTAATGTTTAAGAATTAATTTATTCATAGAATAAGATGAAAAAAATATACTTGACAAGTATAGTTTCATCCTTCAACTAATTCCTACCACAAACTCATATTTCACTCCAAAAGATAATAGAAATCAAAAATATTCTATTTATCTTAATTGTACAGGGTTACAAATATAATGAATTTATAATTCATTTGTTAGAATATTTAAAAAAAGACATTATAAAAACCAGGACATCATGTAGGCCAGTGGTAGGTGATGCACCCTTGTTGCCCTTCGGTTGCGGGTTCAAGTCTCACAGCCTTGCTGGACGCGATAGGTTGTCTCCCAACCTCCAGGTGTTCCCTTTTATAACAACCCAAAAATAATCTTAAGAAATTATTTAACCTTAATAATAGTATGAAATGTCAAAATTAATCTATTGTAACCTTTAGACTTATCCAAAATACTTCTGTTCAAACTCACAGTCCAAAATTTATAAGGAAGGTAAACACAATGAAGATATTTTTTGTCATGTAATAACATGTGAATACCTTCATAATTTATTATTTTAAAACACAGTAACACCCTAATTTACCATAAAACTATATTGATTACATTAATTCTCTATTATTACTTATATAATACTAGATATATTTCTTATAACCAAATTTTTTGAATACTCCAACAATAATGGAATAAACAAACCATTAACCAGTTCCATGGTAGTAAAAAATATCCAATATAATTTATCCAAATCAACCATCTCTTATTCAAAAATCACTAACTCAGTATCAGGACCATATTTAGGTTTATATTTCCTTCAACCATATATTTTCAAAAACTTTTAACTTGCTGTTGAGTCACTTTTCATAGTACCATATAATCTCAAATACTCAATGAAATAGTACTACAGTATATTCCTCATTTATTTCCATAATTCATATAACCAGTACATCGTTGATACAACACTCAAATAAAATGATTCTTTAATAACAACATAAGAACACTAGTCATTCCTCTTCATCTGTGGTAGTATAATAACTCGATTATTATCCAATAGCATCATTTGGGGCATACTATGATGATTTGGACATTGATTCGCATAGTGACCCAACTTCTTGAAGATGAAGCATTATACATTTGAAACCTTTTTATTACCATTGAAATCACGTACTTGGTGTCCTTTTTCACCACAGTTAAAAAAAACTCCTATTCCCTTCAAGAATTTACCAAGGTAATTCTTTCCACAATTATCACATATGGGAAAATCCTTCTTTACCCTCTTCTCTTTATCCAGCTTTCTCTCTACCATCTTTTTCTTCTCTTACTTACCTTCAAAGCCATAGGACTCAGAGAATTATTTACTTATCTTATTAAAATATGATACTATTTATTCATATGATTAGAATACATGGGAGACTATTTCCCTTATAAATGTTGGCTTAATACCATGAAATATATGATCATTGTTACCATTTCGATCATGCGTATTGCTGGAGTTCTCATTCCTTCTACTGGGTTCTATTTCTAAACAATGGTATACACTAGGTTAGTTTATGAATCACAATTCATAATTAAAAACTTGTAAAATACCTATCATAAATTGAAAAGATTATTCATATAATATATAATCATAAAAAATGTTTTCTTTGAGGAAGTATTTACTCCTAAATCCTTCATAATGTATTGTAAAGAAAATGTAAATTATCCTAAGAATATCCTCAGAGAGTTTCATAACCAAGAGTGTAGCAAGGCCCATTGTCGTGTACCAGGATACCCCGAGTCAAGCCTGAAACTCCTTGTTAGAGTTTTTACTCCTAGGTACATATGTGCCAGAGCTTCCTCTACCCACTCGTATCCAGACAGGGATGTATTTCTTGGAAAATTTACAAAATCTCTACATTAGCAAAATTCTAGGAAGTTCTTCTATACTAATCCTTAAAGTCTATATTAGGGTAATGTTCTCTAATCAGAGTTTATCTAAATCTAGTTTCCAAAGTTATTCCTAAAATTCCTCTAATACCAACTATAACGCCCCGACCTTAAAAGGCTAGAGTTGGTGCATTATTTTAATACATTGGCATGATTACAAGGAATAAAGTCTCAAAGGACTGATCAGTTTAGGATTCTTGGAAAATAGATTACATACATGAACTTTACATTACAATTTCTAACATAAAATACAACATAGATAATACTTTGAGAATTCCATTATTCTTCTCGCATAAACCTGCATATAAATCATAATACACTTCTTGGCGTCCTGAGAAAATGAAACACAAGAAAGGGGTGAGTTCAAATGCTCAGTAAGAGTAAGAAATACAACGGAAGATAACATACAAATTAGGCAGGGTGAATAATTGAAAACACATTCCTTTAAAAATAATAAACATGAAAACTTTATGGTAGGAATATGAGTTGAGTAAATAATGACATAATAAAACATAATCATGGGTATTCTACTAGTCTAATAACCACATGAACCATCAATATTATTTTCATAATGAGGGAATGTATAATGCGGGACATTCTGAAACATTTTTTCAAGGCCTCAAACAAGACATTTAAAAATGATTAAGGCCTTGGACAAAACCATATATCAAATTGGGAAAGGCCTCGACCAATTCCATGTATAATTGTCTCATGAGACCTAATGATGCATCGATGAGCTATAGAGGGCTCCACCCGTCACTTACTAACTCCAATACATTCCTCATATGAAAAGGTTGAAACATAACATAATTTTTTTTATTAAAACTAGCATAAGAAATGTCAATAATTTAACCAAAAACCATGAATGGTATAAAAATAACACATTCACAGTCAAAAATATCAGAAAACCATAAATACAGTATGGAATATTTGTATCATAATAAATCAACTTCAATCAAGTGTAAAATTTATTAAAGGATGTTGACATAGATGAAATCAAAACTATTTGAGTGAAATATCTCTTTATATTTTGAAATCATTTAAGATTCACATAATTATAAAAGAAAACATTTATTTTGAAAATATTCTTATAAGATTGTAAGGGAAGCTTCGACAATGTTATAACAGTGGAAAATAGCTGCACTCGCCGTATAAGTTAAAAAAGAACATTCTTACCTTAATTTTGTCGAAAAGGTCATAAAGTACCTTGTTTGGAAAACAAAAGAAAGATTACTTTCAAAAAATATAAGGTAAAATAATGTTATAAATGAATTTAACCCACAGTCTTGTGAATAGTATAATTTTTTTGAAACACATTTTTAAGAAAACACGGATGTGGACGATAAAGAGGTCCCAATAGATACTTACATATTAACAACCTCAGATAAGTAAATAGATTGTAAAATTAACCCTTACCTTGTACTTTTACTTAGTCTATGGTTTGTTAACCTCATGTATAATAGTTATAACATTGTTATTAAATTATACAAGAACTATATACATAAATATTATATCATATATGATCCTCTAATATTACTTTGTTAATAATATTTGACTAGTATCATCGTTTCGGGTGTTAACTGATTCGTTTTACTTTATATGATTGGTTATGTAAGACATGTTTGTTATAGATATAATTTATTTGATTCATATACAGAATGATATTAAGTTATTAAAAATTATTTTTAATCATAAAATAAAAATTATTCTTGAATGATTAAATCTCACTGCGTTCGTGGAGACGGTAATCCGTACGTACGCACGAGCGACAATATCATTATATTGATGGTGAAATCGTATGTAATTGGTTGGTATATCATATATTCAGAATCATTAACATGTTATATTTATTATTTACCTCAGTTATATTCATTATTATACCCATCCAAATAATGAAGTGTTTGAATAACAAACTACACCACGACGTGGAGACCGTAAGCTGTACGTACGCACGTATGATGACATTGTCATTTATAAGATGGATAGAATAAAAAATATGATTGTACCATAATTATAATAAAATCACAGTATGTATAAGGTAATGGAGTTATTTTTTTATGGAAACAGCAAAGAAAGAGGAAGTGGAAGAAGAAAAGAACTTGAAAGTGGGCGGTGAAATTATTAACTCTTCTTCGGGTGTTTCCTTTTGAGTTGATCAAAAGGGCTCTTTAGGTTAGCTTTATAAAAAATGTAAGGACTCTAGGTAGAAGTGAGAGTATTTGAGAGGATATTTGAGTAGAGGTTGGCCGATAAAAATGGCTTTGGAGGTGTGATTTTGAGAGAACGAGAAGTACCCTTTTATAAGAGAGGTGAAGGTCACTTTAAGAAAAGCTTGATATATTATTTTATTATAAAATAATTTTGGGTTTGTAATGGCTCAAAATGAATTTATTTAGAGACTTAGGTGGTTATGGGTCTGAATCCTCTCAACCAATAGATTTTAGACAAGTTTAGGTTACCATTTCAACCTTATCTTTTAGATTTAACCCTTTGTTAAATAGTTTAACTTTAATAATGTATTGTTGTATTTTTATATTACATGGTTAATAAACTTACTATAAAATGCCAAGAAAACTAAAAGTGGTTAATTAATTATATATATATTATTATAAGAGTCCTTTGTCCGAAACCTATATTTTTAGGACTATTATATAATTTAATAATATAGTATTTTTTTTAAAAACTCATTTATGTCAATTTTGACACTATTTTCTATTTTGTTTTTGTGAAAGTTATAACAACATGATTACTTCGAAATAAATATATTCAATCAACCATAACATGTCATATTAAACTATAAAATTCTTGGATGTCATAAAAAATTTTAAATTACATTTATTTTAATATTTATAATACCATTTATTTGATTCTTTCATTAATAAGGTAATTACTCGATCATCATTGTGTCAGAAATAAATTTAATTATTTAATGTTTAAAAATTATATATAAAATACCATGATGTAGGAAATATTTTTATCATTTTAATTAATATTTATAGTCAAATTTATCTTATGTATAACCCTATATTAAAAATGTTTTAGTTATTAAAATTTCAATTTTACACTTTTAACTCTTCTTTAAATAAAATAATAATAAATGTTCTAATCTAATCCAAGTGAACCAAAAGGATTATATTTTATTTATATGGTTGTTTTTGGTCGAAACATACTTATAAAATATAATTAGGACATGTGTTAGGGTAATTATAATATCATTTTTACCTTTAATTACCCTATTTACTTTTAACCGTGGTAAATAAAAGTCAAAAGTTACTATTCACAAAAAATTATTTTTATCTTATTGAACCACATTTTACTTACTGATGTCAACCATGTCTCTTGGATTTTTGAAATTAAATTCATAGAAATGGTAAAATTATGTTTTATGAAAATTTTCAAATGTGCCTAGAAGGTGGGTAAAAGACATTAAAAAGTTCAATAAAATTTAATAAATATAGTTTTATTATAAAATGACTCCAATTAATTACATTGAACCTATATATGTATTATATATCTATTTTTTCTTAAAATAAATTTAAATAATATAAATAATTATTTAAATAAAAAGTTGGTTTTAAACAATAACGCAATGTTTTTCACTATTCATCAAAAATCGAAAGTTTTCAGAAAAATACCAATAATTAACCCTAAGATAATTTTGATATTACAAATTAAAAAATGAATTTTATTTTACCAAATTAAAAACATAGAAGTTGCATTAATTAATTTAATATTACTTCTCGTTGTCAAAACCAAAAGGCGTGTTTTTAAAAAGTAAAAACTATTAAAATATTGACACGTGTTTATATCAAAATTATATTTGAAATTACTTATAATTACATAAATTGTATTAAATAATAAAAATATAATCTAATTATACACTCAAAACATTAAAATTTATAATTTAACACTATAAATTATTTTGATTAAAAAAGTTGTTTTCAATTAAAATTTAGTATTTTTTACTATTCAAAAAAATATGAAAGTTATCAGAAAAACATCAAAAATTTATCAAAACTAAATTTTTATGTCCCAATTCTAAATAAGAAGTTTATTTTGTCAAATTGAATATATATAAGTGCCAAATATTGGATTTAAAAAGGGTTCGCCATCAAAAGGTGGTTAAATTTCATTTTCTGAAGAATACTTCCTTTATCTGAAAAATTGAATTTGTTCTTATATTATGTCTAAGAAATAAATAATATGGATGTTAAAATTATATGGAGTATATACAATTCAAAATTTAGTTAATATTATTCATAACTATTTTTTGAACGTCTATTTTGGTAAGTCATGGTGTGCTCGAACTCGGTTTTGCGTGTAGCGTAAGTTATTGAATTACTTTGAAGAGATAACATACTATGAAATATTGGGGTGTTAAATAGTAGATTAAATGAAATGATAAAGAAATGTTCCCTTCCCCAGTCCTACATCCCCTGTTCAAGGGGAACAACATTCATCTAAGAGAGGTTCTGAACCATTATTGGTTTAGAATCAGGTGAAGAGCCGAGTGAGATGGCCGTCCTTTGAGTGACCAGATCAAAACTGTCATCATCAAAAAGTAACTTTTTCCCTTTAGTTACTATAAAATTATTGTTTAACTGGGTTGGAGCACTTTTCATTGTTGGGTGATGAACCAAAAAAGGACCAGTATTCATCAATTTAGAGGAGATAATATCCTACAAATTAATTTTTTCCTTTTATTTTGGCCATGGGAAGGATCACTCCTTTCACATTTCATTATCAACTTGTCTCTAAAAATCAATCTCAAAGATAGTTTGAGTGTTAGATAAACCATAATTTTTAGACACCAAATCATCATTTATGCATAGAGAATCTCTAGTATACATGGAAGTAGGTGTCAATAACTGCTCTTGTTCTACTTCTTCTGTATAGCTTTCCCACAATTTCCTTTTTACATTATGGATGTTTCTCACCATCCATGCCTGAAGGATGCATAACTTCTTCCCTAATCTTGTAAGACATAATTTCATACCATACATGCTTCTATTTGAAAAAATCATAAGAGTGAATACCAACAGATGCATACACCCATGCCCCTACAACCTTATCATAGGAGTCAAAATGTTCCCTCAAATTATGAGGGACCTTCTCTAAAGATATTCCATCCATAGTAGAAGCAATATTAGAAGAAGGTCACCCAAATATATCTCCCCCATTCTGGTTCTTGCCCTAATTTTCATCGTGAGGATCAATGGGTTTCGACCTTTTTAATTTCTTGAAACGTTAATTGACATTGTGGCCTTTAGTGGAGGAGAAGAATCATATCATTGTCCTCCTATAATTAATCCTATCATGCCTAATGATTTTTCATTCCAAACATGAAAGAATTTTTTTTTCATACTCAATCCTCATGTCAAATTCGTCATCTTCAGTTGAGAGGATCACTTTTTCATAAACAGTTGCGCATAAATCAATTTCAACCAGGAACCGAGCAATGTTCTTGAACCAAGATAACTCTGTCTCTCTATTTATTTTTATGGGAATTCTAATTGAATTTACAATTTCATACAGAATGCATGTGTTTCAAAGTATCCAGTTTAACCTGTGTACATTGACCCACGATTGCACAAAAGAACTTCATACCTATAATGGGTTGAAATCATGACCCCATTTCCGAATATGAAGAATACTAGGCTTGGGAGACATAGAACCAAATAACCACACTATCATTTTTAATTCCTTAGATAGGAAAAGGATATGAAAGAAGCCGCAACCAAGGGAGACTTTGTGCCAGCTCGAAAACCCCCAAATCTTCGAGAGGCGCACATCCAGGTCACTGATTTTCCATGGTTGGAACCCATTGGTAAGAGAATCCAAGCAACACTGGAGTGTTTACCATTACCCAGTCTCTCCATGACCACATTTGGACTGAATGTTATATGACAAACATTACTTCTGTGATGGGAACCTCTAGCACCAGTATCCTTGAAAGAGGATAAAGAACGGAAAGATCCATTATCGCGGCATGAAGCGTTCAGAGAAATTTCACCATGAGAGAGCTTCTTGTTCCCCTTATCATCTGTAGTAGATTTGTATCAATCAAATCTCCCATGGATGAGAAAATATTCAGATAAAGGAGAGGAAACTAAGGAATCTATCAAAGAAATCCTTATTCGCCATTATGGGTTAGAGTGATAAGCTCTCGACTTTCCCCCATATCCTTTATCATTATGTAATTATATGTAATTATATATATATATATATATAATTATATACATATATTTGTAATTATATACAAATAATTATAAATGCACTTATTTATAATTATAATTATAATTATAATTATTTATAATTATATTTATAAATAAATATTTATCTTTTTAAATAATTATAAAATTATAATAAATATTTTAAATAATAAATTTATTTATTACATTTATACTTATATATATTTATATATTAATAAATCTATATAATTATACAAATATATATTCATATAAATATATTTATAATTATATAAAAATATTTTTAAATATATTTATTATAATTAAAAATTTAATTGAATAAAAAATATTTAAATAATTATAAATTTACAATAAATATATTTATTATATTTACAATTATATATATTTATAAATTTGTGTATATATATAATTATATTAACATATATAATTATATATATATATATATAAATATATATATATATTATGTGTTTGGGGTCACAATTACATCAAACACATACACACCACACACAGAGGCTGGAAAGGCAGACCATATCCCCCCAAATGGTATCCCACCCATCAAGCCTTATTTATTTAATACATGGCCCAAGTGCCCAATGGACATGAAACCCATTACATAGCACAAAGTTCCAATGCAGTGTCATTACTACATTATACTACCTACATCACCAGGCCTACGTCATGACTGCATCACTGCCTGTCTGTGTCATACATTATGCATGTGTCACTGCCTACCAGTAGAAATTTGCTGCCACCAAGATTTGAACCCGGGTCCAATGCATGATTACATGGAGCATTTATAAATATATATTTACAATTATTTTAATATATTTTTAATTATATAAATTGTTATTTTTTTATAATTATATATATTTATATTTATCTATAATTATATTTATAAAAAAAATTCAATTATTTAATATATTTACAATTATATAAATATTTACTTATAATTATATACATTTATATTTATTTATAATTATATACATTTAATTTATTAATTATATTAATTATATTATTAAAATTATGTCTTTATTAGTTCTTTTTTAAAAGTACTTATAAAACCCTTACTGATCTTTTAAATTTTGCCCTAATAAAGTTCTCCATCCCCGCACCATTCAAGCTCTCATGCAATTGAAGATTTTTGATCCCCTCCCTCGAACAACTTAGACAAAATTACACTTTCAAAACCCAAGGTATGTGAATTTTTATCCATCCCCCCCTCAAAAATCATTGTGTAAATTTTATTTTCAAAAAGGACTTGAATGACATGGTTAAGCGATCTTATTTTTCATCGATCTACCTTGCTGATTCTCCACCCAATCTCCATCGACTCAGGCCATTGTTGGTTCAAACTTTCTATCGCCTTTACGTTCATTTAACTCATTCATCATAATTTCTCACTCTTATTTCATGGAGCTCCTAACTGTGCACATAATAAACCATGGCCACTTATCATGTAAGGTGGTGACTGCAAATGATAAGTGTGAAGAGTTTTTATGGTGCATGGGTGGTAATAGACTCCAAGCTCCCAGTATCCCTCCTACCCCATGGATTAAAATAAAACATTTCTACCCATTTTCTTCCATTAATAGGTAGAATAACCCAAATCAATTTAATATTTTTTGATTTGTTTATAATTTTTAATGGAATTATGAAATGAGTTTAATTTAGTTTTTATGATTGGTTCCAATTTTTTATATTTATATCACTTGATAAAACTTATTTCATGATACTTTTGATACTTATAGACATAATCTTTATTTATTTGATTTATTTTTTGTTTTAAGTTTGTTAATAATTTTATCTTGTTATAGTGTTAATAAGTTTTTTGTATTTTTTTAATATTGTTTCATATTTTTTAACATTATTATTATATATATATAATTTATGGATACATATTTGTTATATATTTTACACATGTGACATGGTATGTACACACAGGTTATACGCATGGATTATGGATTCAAATTAGTACATGAGATATTGATGGTGCATAAGTGGGTGGTATTAATATTTATAAATACATAAATGTGTAAGGAAAAAGGGTGGTTCATAAACTCAAGTTCTATATCTTAAACTTGGTTTTCAAATTTTGTTCTTAAAAATGTTATTCTCCAAATGATATTTTCAAACTATGGTAGTCCATTCAAATTAAAATGCCCCGATTTTCATGTTTTACATTCATGCTATATTTTATAAAAGGTGATTTAATTATTTAAATCCTTGTTATGATGATAGTTATGGATTCGTTTTCCTCTTGGGGTTTTTAATTTTTTTTTACTTTGATTTAAGAAATTTAATGTTTTAGAGTGGCATGTGGTCTTTAGTGAATTTAATTTCTTGGCATGGGTTTTTGAAAGGTCCCTTTGATAAAATGTGAACTGTTTGAAATGGGAATAAAACATGGGAACCCCAACTTGAGGCTTCTGGTTTATTTGATTTAAATTACAAAGTTTCTTAAAACATTTTGATCTCAAGACCATGTGATGGGGCACTATCAAAATTTTCATCATCTGACAAAAGATCAACTTTATCCCCTCAACATCCTTTCACTGAAACCCCATCTGAATTTCCATGTACCAAGTGAAGAAATGAATAAACACCAACTCCTTCCTCTTATTTATTTCATTTTCTCACGTATTTTTATAGATCTTGTATGTCTATTTTATCATATGATATATCTTCTAATTAATACTACATGAGATCTCTCTATTTTTCAATTAATGAAAATTTAATAATATTATTTGGAAATTTATATATATCACACATTTATTTTCTTCAATGATTTCCATAACTAAAACATAATCTCAATATGCATCATACATATCATATTTTCTTAGAAAAATGGTTTCATGTAGCTTAAATTATTCTCTAAGAATTAATTTTTATGGGTTTTAACCTCATACTATTTGTGTATTTACTTATTTTGTTAAATATTAATATTACCGAATCGTATCAGACTAATATGAATAAAAAATGGATGAATTAAAAATGTATAAAAAAGAGTACGATGATGTAGTGAATGAGTTCATCATGTTTTCAAAAGATAATTCTTATGACCCTTATCAAATCCTTTTTCCATGTTTACACTATTTTTATTCATGGAAAATTAGTCCAGAGGAGTTGGAAGAATACTTGATATATCACGGAATATATCAAAGTTATAAATATTGAAATAAACATGAAAAATGTGAATATATTTAGTGACTAAGATAACACTACATTTTATGGATCATCAAATATGATTACATGTGTGAATAATAAAGAAGTCTATATCGAGGATATGATTATATGTGTGAATGATGATGAAGATCGTATTAAGGAAATGACAATTACAATTGAAGATATACTTCATTATTGTCAAAAATTATTTGAGAAGTTAAAGAGTTGTGAAAAGAAACCATTGTATTCTGGTTGTAAAAAATATATAGATTTGGAATCCATACTAAAACTATATAATTTAAAAGTCGTTTAAGGATGGTGTGACACTAGTTTTACTGAACTACTTGTTCTCTTGAATGATATTCTCCCAGAAGATGAGTTTCCTTACCAAACATATGATGATAAAAGAATGCTATGTTCAATGGGTATGATTTATCAAAGAATACATGCCTATCCAAATTATTGTATACTATTTCTCAAGGACCAAAAATCACTTAAAAATGACCGAAGTGTGGTGCTTCTTGATGCAAGAAAGACAAATAAGGTCCAACGATTTTTTATGGTACTTTCCAATCATTACAAAGTTTAGAAGCCTATATGGGAGCATGGAGAATAAAATGAAATTGGTGTGGAATTCATATACAAGAGATAAAGATGGAAAACATTGTCACCCAATAGACTCTCCTTGGTAGAAGAGATTTGATCATGACTATCCAGAATTTGGAAATGATATGAGAAACCTTTATCATATTCTATCTATAGATGGAGCGATTCCTTTTGGTTTTCAAAGTAGCACTCATAGTACATGGCCCATTATGTTGTAAAATTATTACTTTCCACCAGGGTTATGCATGAAACAAAAATAAATTATGTTATATCTGCTTATATCAGGATCAAAAAAACTGGGTAATGATATTGATGTTTATTTTCCTCTATTGATCAAAGATTTGAAATTATTGCATGATTCAATTATTACATTATATGATGCTTATAGAAACGAATATTTTTCATTGAGATCCATATTGTATGGTATGATAAATGATTTTCCTACTTTTGGTAATTTTTCAGGATATAGTATTAAAAAAACTTAGGGGTGTCCCATTTTTGGAAATGGTACATAATCGATTTGGTTAAAAAATTCATTAAAGACTATGTTTCTAGGAAAACATAGATTTTTACCCCGAAAACATAAGTACCAATATCAGATAACATTATTTGATGAGAGTTTGTAAAAAATACAACACCGTCTCCACTAACATGTGATCAAATATTTGAGAAAGTAAAATATATGGACACTGCCTTTGGTAAACCTTTTTCGAAATACATTGTAATAACTGGTTGAAAAAGTGATCAATTTTTTTAATTACTATATTGGAAATGTTTGCATGTCAGGGATTTTCTTGATGTTATTAAATTGAAAAAAATGTATATGATAGTGTCATTTCCATGTTACTAAATTTACCTATAAAACAAAGGATGGAATTAACGCTACGCTGGACATGATTGATATGGGGATACAGTAAGAGTTGGCACTAGTGAAAAGTTAAAAATAGAATTTTCTTCCTCAAGCTACTTACACTATTTTCAGGAAAAAGAGATATCAGTTTTGAAACTTCATGAATGATGTAAAGGTTCTAGAGGGTAACTCATCAAATATCATGAATATCATGTCAATGATTGATTTAAACTTAAAGGATCTGAAATCACATGACTATTATGTTTTAATGAAAGATCTAATGCCTGTAGATTTATGTTTAATTTCTCCAAAGATTGTTTGTCATACATAAACCAAGATCTTTTTTTTTCAAAGCTATATGAATAATAGTTATAGACTCGATGAAATTTCCAACTATATAAAAGGTAATTACTGTTATATTATATGAATTGGAGATATTCATCCTGACAACATTCTTTAGTACAATGGTTCACTTGGTAAGATAGATTCAACTATGTGGTTCTATACATTATATATAGTTGTACCCTATTGAATGGTATATGAATATTTTGAAAGGGCATATCAACAATCGACGTCGTCCAGAAGTTTTTATTTCAGAGAAAAATGTTATTAAGAAATTTGTTTAATTATTTACCGACTACCTGTCCGATGTGGAAAGCATTGGTCTACTGAAATCTCATCACCCCATGAAACTTGTGGGTGAAGGAAATTTTGGAATATATATTGTCACAATTACTATTATAGAGTGGGATTAGGATTACCTTTACATTTTTTTATAATAGTTTAGAGGTTTCACCATATGTTCAAATCCACAAAGTAATTAGTAGATATTTGAATCCATAATAGAAGGAAATATGGATATAAAATAATCATAATCAGTAGTTTATAGGATAGTTTTGAGACTATATTATTAATGAGTCAACTAAAAATCCTGATTAAATTTCAGAACAACTTTGATGGATAGCTGGAGGACCATGTTTTTGTGTATTATATTATAATTTTTATGTAATTAATGGTTATATGTTCTATAAAAATGAACATGATGAACATAATATGATGAAGAATAGTGGATTTACAATTATGGATAAAGTGATGTATGTATCTGATACTAAGGATATAAATACAATTTAGGTAAATATGACATACTTTGGCATCATTAAAAAAATATGGGAGTTGGATTATATAACTTTCCTAGTGTTGATTTTTCAATTCAAGTGGGTTGATAACAAGAGTACGGTTAAAATAGATGATTTGGGATTCATGGAAGTGGATTTAAAAAAGGAAGGGTAAAAATATGAACTTTTTATAATGGAATTATAGGCATTACACATATTTTATGTTCCATATCTAGCAAACTGAAAGTGGTAAATTGTTCTATTTTCAACCAAAAACACTAAAGATCCAGATGTCAATTAAACCAAGGATGACCCTTTAATTGGGATGTAACAATCATTTCATAGTGGCCCTAATGTAGAAATGGTCTTGTATGTTAGAGGAGACCATAATTAGGGTATTTGGATACTCGAAAGAGGGGTCAAATCCCTTCAAACTTAAAAAAAGAGTTCAATAGTCAAGTTATAATTTTTTTGTAATATACATAGTGTTACCTCATATTATTATTTGTTAACTAATGAATTTAAATAAAATAAATTAAATGTTCAACCACTTCTACAGATAATTAATTCTGCACATACTAATGTTCCCAATCTTGAGGAACAACAAGTTTCTGAACATGCTTATGTTCCCAATGTAGAGGAAAAATAACCATATGCACATGATGATGCTACCAATCTATAGGAACAATATATTGATGATGTTGAATCTGTGGAAATGGTAGATGGTGAAAAACCTATTTACTAGAAAAAACATGAGCATCGTAGAGTAATAGTCTGAAAAAATTATTAAGGTGAGAAACAAAGTCATAAAATTCAAGGTTGGATGGAATTCATAAAACCAAGATATTAACCCCAACAAGGACATATTCAATAGTTACATTGGGATCACCACTTGAATGTTCATACCGATTGATGTAGATTCGTGAGACAATGTTATACCCATGCATAAATCACAACTTTTTAAAGATAATATAGTAACATTATGATATACTATTTTTATTTTACTAAAAAATAATAATGAAACATTGATTTACTCTTAATTATCCCTTATAGAGTTAATTTATAATAGATGAATATAGAATTAAATTTTGATTAATTTTTGTTGAAAATGCTCATAGAGGATTCTAGAAAATTCTTACTAAGTATCATCACAAAGATACTGAAGGGAAAATAATCCCTCACCCACCATAGATGTATACACACCTGATAAACCAACAAGCATGGGATGCATTTATTGGTCATATTGAGGAGACATATTTTCATGTACATTAAGACTAGTAATAAATTTCTTGAAAATACATGTTTTAATCACTTTGATTAAGAATTAATAATTTATGAAAGAAAAATTGGGTGATTAAAATAAGAAAAATCCAGAAAAACCAACATACCAATATCATAAAGCAATTATGGGGTATGATTAATTTGAAAAAATGGTATGTATTTTAAATCAACAATAATATTTTTATGTGGAATGAAACAACAACATAATTGTATTCCTTTTTTTATATGTAAATTGATGAATAAAGATCCAATGACGCTTCCATCCCACATCATTTTTATTGAAGTATATGTGTGTAAATAAATAAGGGTTACTAATAGATGAAAACACAAAAAAGTGTGGGACACATGTGTGAGGAGGAAATCATATTTTTTTTAAATATGTATTAAATTAAAATCATTACTTATTTTCATATTTGTATAACTTAGAAACATTAATCATCACCATCAATACTCGATGAAGAACTACTATCTATGGCCTTGAAGCAGCTACAACATTATGGCTGCATCACATGTGTGGGTTTTAGGGTATTGCCCTAAACATATTTTGAGAAAATAAATAAATAGGGATATATAGATAATAAAATGGAAGTGATGTAGGCATGATTAGATTATATAGAAGAAAAAATTAATTAGAAATTTTAGTTGTTAGAAAATGTTATGGGAAGGAATCAAAGAGAAGAAAAAACACAAAAAACCCCACTATACGAAGACCCCCACCCCATGCCATATTTGAGGTAAGACATTCCACTCCAAGGGATGTCTTAGAAGAGGTAATAAATATTGTAATAATTGTTTCTATGAAATGTGAACCTGACATACACTAATACCTTTCCTATATTGATATTATATAGGGTGAAAATGATTGTGATTTATATCTATCAGCACCCTCACATATCCTTTTTGTGAGAGTACCATGTAAAATATCTAAGGAGATATTATACATAACAAAAAACTTAAAATAGTTCATATGAGAGTGGGTATTCACATAGATCATTAGCCAAGCACCGTGCTAGCTATTTCACTTGATGATGCATATATTCATATGGTAGATCAAGCTAATGAATCCTTCATAGTTTGGCACTTAAATCTTATAAAATGAATGTTGATAAGGTGTTATTAATTTATAATTTATATTTTATGAAAAAACTTTAACAATTAATGAAAAAAGGAATGAAATGATGAATTTTATTACTAATAGACAAATGGAAGGGGGTGAAACTGAACTTCAAATGAAAACGATCTGAAGGATCAACCAAACAATAAAAAAGATCAACACAAAGTACCATTAACTTGCCTGTTCAATTTATGTATTTTCTAACATTAAAGGTTCATACAGATACAATGTTAGAAATTGGTGATACAACCATAATTAATTTTCAATAATAGTTGTATGGATATTCCATTATAGATTATATTCATCTTGAGAATATAAATGAAATCCTCAATAATGAATAGCTAGGAGTCTTAGTTGTAAATATATACATGAGGTTTATTTTCATTATTTTTTTTATCCAATAGATGATTTATTATTTTAATTATTACTAAATATGATTCATATTTTTATTAGCATATAGATCTATACTATTTGAATGAAAAAATATGTGAATAGAAATTTGGAATCATTAGTCCTCAATCCACTTCTACATAACTATTCTCACTGGAACCAAAGAAAATTGAAGTAATAGAATAAAAACTGGCCATAATGTTTAAAAGAAAAATCATAGATGAAAGACGATTTACTAATACCCATGATTCAGGGTAAAAAATATATAATTTAATTATATCAAATATATTTTCATTCATTTCATAACTTATTCCTTTTTTAGGAAGAATTAATTACTCACTTCAGTCAATTTGGGCACTCTGGAGATTTTTAAAGGATTCCATTCATGGATACCCAACAAATTGACTATATGTGACAATGTTTATCAATCTGTAGTACACTAAATGAAACATCTTAAAAATAAAATTCAAGTTATACATTTTATATTATGTTTTAATGAAAATTATGTTATGATAGGGTGATGATTAAATATCATCAAAATCAAGGCATGTGGACAGTCTATGAGAACAAAAAGCCTACTAACTTCTATAAAAGGATAAGAATTATGCTATATACAATAATATTCCACAATCAAAACATATAAAAAAAATTCCTTTTTTCTCAATGGTTCTATAGTGTTCAGAATAAACTAATGGGAATAATTATGGTTATTATGCTTGGAAATTTATGAAAGATATGGTATTAGACCAACAAAATAACATACCCAAATATGTATTTCTGACGATAATTAAAATTTCATTTAAAATATTTACTAATACTTTATTTATTTATATTTTTCTTATACTACTCGGGCTGTCGATAGTCCTCATATTCAAAATTTCCAATAGATTTGTTTAGAAATGAATGGGAAGAATACACGGTGTTAGATTGTATATAGACATCACAAAGATGTGACTTCCTACTACTCATTTAGTGATTTTCTCATCATTATTTTTAAATATTTTAGTTAATTTACTTATCAATTTTATATGATTCTTATTTTGTAAATTTTTATAGATATTATGAAGAAGGATTATGCACTCATTATGCACTCATGATGCACTCATGTACTTTGATTATACACGCAATAAGTATGATGCACTCATGATGATGCAGTTTTCTTTTTATTATTCAATGAATTCAACATTAAGAGTTATAAAATAGAAATATTGTTAGATAAACCCAAATGTTTAATGCATTGAAGAATAAAAAGACATGGTGCGATGTGTAGGAATCAACTACAATTCAATCTGATACATGGTATTCCCAGTATGAATCAAAGTTTATGGTTTTTTTTAAATTGAGATTTTAGTTAAAAACAAATTACCTACTAAAAAAGAGAAAACAAATTTATATTGCTTATATAATTTGATAAAATAATTTCTAAGTCATTTGTGACGTGTATGAATCAACCATACCTTAATGCAATACATGGTGCACCAAGAATGATAAAGATAGTAACATGTTATAAGATACTTGTGATCATGATATATTGGAAATCTAGAATGAAATTGAGATAATGGAGACAAGGAAATGGGTCAAGAATATACACATACATCATGAAAAGGCGAATTATGACTACTTATTTTGTTAAATTTTTCATCATTTTATCTATTTTTTAAGTTAATTTATTTATAAATTTTATCTGATACTTATTTAGTTTGTTTCATAGATATTTTGGGAGCTCATAATTTTCTTTCAAATATCTTCAACAATATAAAAGATAGAGAATTTGTTCCTTCCAAATGGATGAGGAAACCACATACTTCCTAAAACTTGAAGTGAATTATAATTCTGCATCTACCAATGAATTTTGTAATAGATAAATGGAAAAGCATGACTTTATAAAAAAATTTTCATAAATTTTGTCTTGAATGGTGTATGAATCAATGAAATCTCAATCATCCACACATTAATCTAACACACAGTGTGATCAGTAGGACTCAAAGTGTATTTTTTTAGTTTATAATTTACATTTTAGTTTAAAACACACATCACACACTAAAAATAAATAAATCACATTAATATTATATTTATACTTTAAGAAAATGATTAATATATCATTTATGACATGTAGGAATCAACCAAACATTAATCCGATATGCGGTGTGTCTGGTATTACTAAAAGTATGTGTTTTCAGCTTAAAATTGTAATTTTAGTTCAAAACACATGTCACATACTCAAAACTTAGAAAACACATTTTGATTCTTCTGATACTTTATTATAATGATCCATAAATCATTTGTGACATTTATGAATAATATCCACCTCAATACGATACATGGTGTTCCCAATATGAATCAAAGTGTCCATTATTAGTTTAAAATTGACTATTTAGTTTAAAATGTATGTCACTCATTCAAAAGAAATAAAAAAACCACTAATTATATTAATACTTTTGGAAAACGACTCATAATTAATTTTTAATGTGTAGGAATATTTCTCACATCCAACCAACACACGATGTGATCAATAAAACTCAAATTGTGTGTTTTTAGTTTAAATTGAAATTTTAGTAAAAAAGAAACAGGACATAATCAAAAATTATAAAACACATTTAGAGTGTATTGATAATTTAATTCAATTATTCATAAGTCATTTTTGATGTATAATAGTTCTCCACACCTCAATCCAAAGTGTGAATGGTATGACTCCAAGTGTGTCTTTTTATTTAAAACTGAAATTTTTTTTTCAAAACACACATCACATACTGAAAACTGAGAAAACATATTTGTATTGTTTTAATACTTTATAAAAATTATCCATAAGTCATTTTTGATGTGTATGAATTAGCCACAACTCAATACGATGCACATTGTGATCGGTATGACTCAAAGTGTGTCTTTTTATTTAAAATTGACATTTTAGTTCAAAACACATGATACATACTCAAACCAAGAAAACCCATTCATATTTTTTTAATAATTTTATAAAAACATCCATAAGTTATTTCTAACATATAGGAATCAACCTCACCTAAATCTGATATATATTGTGCCTCGTTTGACTCAAAGTGTTTGTTATCAGTTTAAAATTGACAATTTTGTTCAAAACATGTATCACTCACTGAAAACTGTGAAAAAATTCTCCGGTTGTCTTAATACTTTATAAAAATAGGTAATAATTCATTTTTGACTTATTATTATCATTCTCATGTCAAAATGATAGGTGATGTGATCAGTATGACTCAAATTGCATGGTTTTAGTTTAAATTGGAATTTTAGTAAAAAAGACATGTGACATAATAAAAACCTAGAAAATTCATTTCGATTATCTTTATACTTTAGAAAAATTATCTTTAATTCAATTGTGACATGTAGGAATCATCTTCATTTAAATCCAACGTATGGTGTGACTGATATGACTTTTAAGTGTGTATTTTTATTTAAAATTGATATTTTAGTTCAAAACAAACTTCACATTTCAAAACCAAGAAAAATAATTCATATTGTCTTGATACTTTAATCAAATGATTCATAAGTCATTTTTTATGTGTAAGAATCAGCCACAACTCAATTCGATACACGATGTTACTGATATGACTTAAAGGGTTTATTATGAGTTTAAAATTGACAATTTAGTTTAAAACATGTTCTACTCATTGAAAACTCTACAAACATCCTCAGTTTCTCATAATACTTTTAGAAAATAATTCATAATTCATTTTTGATGTGTAGGAATCAGTATCATATAAAATCGACACATGATGTGACTGGTATGTATCAAAGTTGAAATTTTCAGTATAAACTGATATTTTAGTAAATAAGACACGTGACATACTCAAAAAATGAAAAATAAACATTATTATTTTCTTGATGCATTACGAATATTATTCTTAAGTCATTTGTGATGTGTAAGAATCATCCTCACATCAATCCAATGTATGGTGTGGCTAATATGACTAAAAGTGTGTCCTCTTATTTAAAATTGACATTTTATTAATGTATTGTTTCATATTTATGTTTAAATTATTTATTGATAGTATTACTAACATAATAATTGTTTTATTATATAGGTGGATTCTTTTTCCTAATTTGGGGTGGTTTTTTCAGTAACTGATACCAGTGTCGTGTTTTTTTGAGAGGGTTTGAGTGCCAAAGAAAATGAAACCTTAGATGTATTTTCTACTATATGTGTGATGTAATTTTGAAAGGACACTATATTAGTATAAACTTTATCAATTATTATTTTAGCACTAATAAAGGGACCCTTTATCAGCGCTTTTTTTTCACTGATAAAGGTCCCCATTTATTAGAGATTTTCTAGCACAGACATAAGTGGGACACTTTTAATGTCTCTTAGATCAAAAATTCTTTTCCAGTGCTTATAAATGATTTTTCTAGTGCTTTTAAAATCTAATTCTATAGTTGTGATTGATGAAACACGTTAGCTACTTTTTTGTTGTAAAATATTTCTTATTTTATGTTATATATCTTCCATATTCCTACTCTAGCAACCCTTATTCCAATAACCCAGAGTGAATGTTTACTTTTTTAAAAATTTGTTTTCAAAATTAAAAATATTTTTTCATTATGTTTCCATGAAAAATTAAGTATTGTATTATTATGAAAATTGTATTTAATTTTTGAAATTCTATTTTTGGGCCTCTATGTGGGCTTGCAATGCTGCTAGGTTTTCTGTTTATTTGACAATGGGATTTAGATAGTGGATTGGTTTGATAGCTTGATCCTTGGGTTTCTCTGTGTTATGTCTTTTCCATTGATTACTGCTGATCTAATGGATTTCAACTATAGGTTTTTCATTTTATGATTCATGATGATCCATGTTGATAGAACTCCACTGCTCTACACCTATCATATGGCTCGAGATTTGTGTGATCATTTGTATCCTCCCTCACCTATGATGCCTTAAAACTATATCCTCAATTCCTATAATTCATTTTATTATTCTCCCCACATATCTTCATTTTCATGAGCACTCTATGTCTCCTATTTGAGATCTCTCGTGGTTCCTTTAGCTTTCGTTCAGAGAGAAGATAGTCTGAGAGAGAGGTAGAAGATTTGGAGATCCTCTTATAAACCAACATAACCCGTATTCCATTCATAATCTCCGATGGATATTTAGAACCTTTCAATCTCTGTATAGGACAAAACCTCTGTAAGATTCTACAATAATGGAAGTGATGCTTTTCCTTCAAGAGAACCATGATTCTTAGTTTGTTACAACCTTGTGTAATTTTTTTATACTTTCTATCTGCATTATATTTTTTTATTCACAGTCAATGTGTGGGGTTGGCATGCATGAGTCTATCCAAATTAAGGTAATACATTACCATCCTCAAATCAGGGTTCCAAGCTGGTTTTTGGATTAATGAGGCCCATATTCTCATATAGTTTTCTTGGTCCTTATGCATTGTCTCTATAATTTTATTTTCATTGTTGTATACTTTTCATTTAATTTTTTTTGTAATAATGAACTATTATGGTGGTGTTATTTCTATGGTGTAGGACCAAACCAGTCTAAACCACATAAATCTACTATGTTATTTATTTTATGCATTTTATTTTTACCCTTTCCCTATGTTGCTTCTATTTTTTGTTTCTTTGAACCTCTAACAACACATCCTCAAAACTTATTTACCTTTTTTTCTTTGTGAGAGTTATAATACCTTCATAAAATCTATTATTAACCTCAAAATTGGAATTAGATCATATAATTAGTCTATGTGATGTCATATTATAAGTTTGATGTCTAAAAGTTTGTTGGTGAGAATGATTTCAATATGTGGAGAGTAAATATGTGTACACTTCTAGTCTAAAATGTACTTGAAAACACATTAAACAATCCCAAAAAAATTTTTAATTACCATTTCTTCCAATGTTTAGTCCACTATAGTATTTGTAGATGTTGACCCTATTTTTTTGAAAAAGGATCATTTTATATTAATCTTACCCTTAGGAGACAAAGTCCATCATTAAGTTTCCCATGAAACAACTATAAAGGAAATATGGTTGACACTAAAACATATATACATGACCAAAACTATCTTCATCATCTTCATAAGAAAATATGACATTATACTTTTAAGATGAATCTTAGTTCTTTTATTCTTATTCATCTTGATGAATTTAATAAAGTGCTTCGGAATTTATCTAAGATAGATGTCCAAGTTAAAGATAAAGATCAATATACTATCTTTCAAACCTCTCTTGATTATTATTTTATTTTATTAAAATATTTGATGACGTATAGTCGTGATTCCGTAAAATTAGACGAAGTTAAGGATGTTATTTTTTCTTGAAATATTCAAACACATTGTTTAAAAGAAGAGGGTAAAGAGGTTAAAAATTAACCAAAAACGTCAAGCGTTAGGGGTAAAAATAGAGACAATGAAAAATAATTGAAGAATAAAAACCATTTTAAGAATTTATAGTGCTTTGAGTGTCTTAGAACCGTCTATATTAAAATGTATTATCTAAAATTCTAATATAAAGATAGTATGACCTAGAAAAATATGGCATACCCTGGTTTCAACACTATAGATGTTTTATAGCTTAGTTTAATATCCTTATAGATAGAAATAGGTATAGTTTCTAGGTTGTATCTTTTATATAATCCTAGGATTGACTCTTCTATGTTTTTAAGGGCCACCGGTGTGTGTGTGTGTGTGTGGGGGGGGGGGGGGGTTCTTAGGGAGTGTCTAAGACATTCAACTTAGGTGAAGATCTTTCTCATGTCATCTTCCTGGATTTGGTTATTGTGTGTTTCTACTATCTTTTAATACTAGCATTATTTTGATATTTTATAAGTTTTCATGTTCATTGTATTTAACCCCTAATGAAGGCTATGTGTTTGAATGTTTCTGCAAGCTAAGGAGTTTTTATGGATTCATTAGAGACTTCGGTAATTTTGGTATCTCTATTTATTTTTACATTTCTTGGTTTTTATTCCTAAAAATTATCTTATTTTATTAATATGATAACAGTATAAGTATAGGTATGGAAAGTTCATCTTCCATCATTGAAGATGATAAGAGTGTCTATACTGGGTAGATATTGTAGTATTAGGTTTATTTTCTATTAAGAAAAATCCATCCAAACCTACTAGTGGGCTAAATAGGGCTTTCAATAACACCATCTATTATATATTTTTGTTAATTTTTTTTGAAAATTTAAAGATATGTAGAAATTGGTTTTCAAAACTAAAAAAATTGGTTCATTTTTTTCCATGAAAAATTCATTTTATTATTATTTTGAAAATTTTATTCCATTTCTAGGATTTTGTTTGTTGGCCTCCATGCGTGCTTGTGGTGTTTCTAAGTTTTCTATGTGCTTATCATCAGGATTTGTGGGGTAGTTTGGTGTGTAGGATTGGTCCTCAGGATGATATGTGTTGTGTTGTTTTCATTTGATTACTACTGATCTAATGTCTATGAATTGTGGGTTTTGTGTTTTCTGATTCACGGTGATCTGCATCGATCGACCTCCAGTAATATGCACCCACCGTGTGGCCTAATATTTTCCTGATCTATTGTATTAGCCTAATATTCTCGACATTTACATATACGCTCCACCGTACATGAATATCCATATTCCACCATGCATGAAAATTATATCCTCAACACCTATAAAACATTTAATGGTTCTTCCAATTTCTCTTCATTTTCATGATCAATCTACGTTTTCTGTTTGAGAGCTCATGTGGTTCCTTCATCTTTCGTTGAGAGAAAAGATAGTCCGAGAGAGAGGGAGAAGCTTTAGTGTTGGTATTATATTACCACACATACCATATTCTAGTCATTATATATGTTGGATATTATTATCCTTTAAAAATATATCTAGACCACACCCTCTTTAAGATTCTACAACAATGGAAATTTTGCTTCTTATTGAAGAGATATAGGATTGTTCCTTTGTTTATTCCTTGTGAGATTATGTTATAATTTGGATTTTAAATCTATATTATTATTTTTATTTATGGTTTATGTGTGGGGTTGGTGTACATGAGTCTATCCAAATCGAGGGAATACATTACCATCCTCAAACTAGGGTTTAGAGAAGGTTTTTAGAGTGACGAGGCCCCTATTCTTGGATAGTTTCCCATGTTTATGTGTGTTGTCTCTATGCTTTTATTTTATATATTGAATTCTTATTATTTTTACTATTTGAAAAATAATAAACTATTTTTATGGAAATATTTCCATGGATTAAGATCAAATAGGTCTTAACCATGTAAATATCCCATGTTATTTACTTTTCCACATTTTATTATTGTTAGTTATCCATTTTTCTTCTGTTTTTTGGTTTCTTCGAACCTCTCACTTCAAATCCTCAAAACTAATTTACATTTTTTCATATATGAGAGTCAGGATACCTTTATTAAATCTTTTCCAACCCTCAAAATGTTATTACATTGGTACAAGATACAATGGAATTCATCACCGAGGATCAATTACTTTAGAAGTATTGAAAATCTTGATACATACATGATTTTATATTACATTGGAAATTAAAAATATAGCATGAAAAACCATCTTTCATCCTTAAATATAAATAAAAGATACCTTATTTGTATCTTAGGTAAATGAAGACATAGAAAAGGGTGAGCTTAGATGCTTTATAGGGGAAAATTTACAATGATAGTTATCATGAGTAAATAAGGCATAATCAATATGAAAAGGTAAATAATAAAAAAACGTGTCATATAATCAATAATATTGAGAATAAAATAAATCAATGGAAAAAAATTTTGTAATCAAATGAAAAATAATTTCTAATTTCATATTAATGTAATGAATGGTGTGAGATATATTAATCTTACAATCAAGACCTCCCAACCAAGAAATCACTACTAAAAATATGGGACTTCTCAGTGCTAGAAATTTCCTTCATCAGTGATAAAAAAAATGCTAATGTTGTAAGTTAATTTAAAAGTATATATCTTTGATCAATGCTAAAAATATCATTGATGAAGTGGTATCATTATAAACACTTTTTTAGTGCAGATAAAGGGTTCCCTTTATCATTACTTTTTAGTGCACCAATAAAGGGAATGTTTATAAGTGTTATTTCTATCACTCATGAAATATTCTTTTATTAGTGCTAAAAATAACAATGATAAATGACCATCTACAACAGTGTGCTTCTAAAATTTATAGTACACTATAGAAACAAATATAGAATTTAATTTCAATAAAATTAAATTCCTGAAAAAACAAAAAAAACATTGAACATTGCTTGAAACTATTTCAAACATTTTATTGGTACATAAAATTTATTAAAAACATGAACAAATTAAAAAAATATTATTTCATTGTCATCGGATCCCATCTCAAAAGAGTCCTATCATTCTAACATTTACCAACCAAACCAATATATATGAAAAAAGAGTATACCTATATAAAAAACAATTCTTATTTTATTAATACTCTAATGAAATTAATTAAACATAAATATGATATAGTGTATTAATAAAATGTCACTTTTAAACCGAATTCATGAACTTTGAGTCATATTAGGGACACAATGAATCAGGTTGATAATTGGTTGATTCACACATGTCACAAACAATTTTTGGATCATTATCCTATGTTATAAGGATAATTTGAGAATATTTTCTTGGTTTTGAGTATGTGACACATGTTTTGAACTTAAATGTAAATTTTAAATAAAAACATATAATTTGTGTCATACCATCCATATTAGGTGTCATATTAATGTGAGGCTGATTTATAGTCATAAAAAATGAACTATGGATCATTTTCCTAAAATATTAATACAAAATCAGTGTGTTTTTTTAATATCCTATGTGTAAAAATGGGTTTAAATTTCCAGGGGAAAATTGAATTTTTGTTTAGTGGGATATCTATTTTTAAAAACCAATTTGAATAGATAATTACAGAGTTAGAACATATTATAGGGATTTTTTTTGTATGGTTTGAGTACTGAAAGGTGTTTCAGGTTCCTATAAAAGTCTCAAGAGATTTAGGTTTAGTTTTATAGGGTTTTATATTTTTCTATCCAAGGTACAAGAATTTGTTTGAACAGCTTATGAGAAACCATAATTCACCCTGAGTGTGGTGTGCTTTTCAATTGGAATGGTTAGTTCATGGTGTGTGGGTATCAGAGTAAAATTTGTGAGGTGTATTGGACCTGATACTTGGTGAATGGTTGTAAATAAATCATGCAAGTTTTTTCTATGGGGCATATATCCAATTTTCACGATTGATGCATTGTTACTAAACCATGCGAACCAACCATGTGAGGTAGATTGTATTGGAAGAGTGTTGAACGCATGGGTGGAACATGGTTTAAAAAACTATATGAAAAAATTGTGTTCCTCTTAGAAAGTGGGAATTTACCCTTTTACCTTAGGAGTTTTTAACATAAAGAACCCCATTTTCCACCCATTTGTAGCAAGCAACACACAATACCTAACACTTCATCTCCTCCATCTCTTCTATGGTGTATCTCCATTATTCTATAGATAAATGTAAATCCATATATATGAGTCATTTTAGATCCTAAGTTAATGTTATGACTCCTATTGTCTCTAATCTTCATTTATTTATCTTTCAAGATATCTATTGCTGCTTTTGTCTAGTATGCCCTATTTTTAGGGAATTTATTTACTTCTTCATTTTATCCCTATTTAGGAAAATACAAAGTCTAATAATTTATGATTATACTCCTAAGAAGATAAATTAGGTGGTCCCTATAATTTAACCCACAACATTTTCATGTTTTAAAGTTCATACACAGTGCGGTCATATAAGCATCATCTTTATTTTCTTTTAATTTAAACTAAATGTTTGAGTTTGAGTTGTCTTAGTTAAATGTCCTAATTAATATGCCTTAAAATTTAGGAATAGGTAATTTCAAGTGAAATGATTTATTTTTGGGTTAATTTTATGGGGGATTTATGTCATAGTATTCCTAATCATGTTTTAATTGCTTAAAGAGGTAATTTGGTTTGAATCAATGGTTATGAAATTAAATTTCATAAGAATGGATAATTGAAAATGCATTTGGAATTAAAATTTATTTGGACCTAATTTATTGGGGGTGTGATATTGTAAAGTGTGGATTATGTAATGTCACAAAAATAATAAATGTATTTATAATATTCTAAATATTTAGGATATAATTAAAATGTATAAATGATAAATGATGTGGTGTAATGGAATGGATTCCCTAAGAAAGTGATAAGATTTTTTTGAAATAGGAATTATAAATTTTATAATGGTAGGGATTTTGAAATGGTAAATTTTAATAGTTTTTTTAATGGAATGTGGAAATGGTAATTTTTTTACTTAAATGGAAATGAGAATGAAATTTATAACTTGAAAGGAAGGAAAAATCTTTTTAAAAAATTGAAATAAACTTGTTGAAAACCCATTTCATTAAAAAGATGATGAACCCTTTGTTTTGAATTGAATAAAGGGTATAATAAAGATCATTATATTTGAATCAAATTTTAGGTTTTTATTAGAGAAATTAGAGCATTGGTAGGACATAAAAATTCAGATATGGAGGAAAATCTATTAAAATAAATGGGAATTACTTTATCAAAAATGAATTTTTATGAAACAATTGAAATATTGAGGAAGAAGAATTTGGTGTGAAACATGATTTACATAGAAAATATGTTGTAAATAAATCAAAAAAAATTATAGTTTATAATATATAAATCATGAAATATAATAGACAATGAAGAGTTATTATGACCCAAAGAAGCAAATTGAGTGATGAAAAACCCTTACAACTTTAGTAATTTCTGAATCAAAATTCATTAGAAGCTTGAATATAATATGATTTTTAAAATAACATGTATTAAATCATTTATTATTTAAAAATAAATTCTTGGTCATTATATACACTTTTTAAATAAAAATTTTGTGTAAAATATTAAAACATGTCTCAGTGAAGAGAAGTTGAGACAAAAAATACTTACCTTGTTTTCTTGCTTAGTTGAGGACACTTTTACTTCTTGTAAAACAAACATAGATACCTTAATAATATATTAAATAAACTTATTCATATATTTTAACTATTATAATCCTTTATAATTATTTATATTTAGTATATTGGTCAGTTATAACTTATTTCAACCATCAGGTGTTAATAACTTTAACAGATTTCACATGTTTTTTAATGTTTATGTCATTACCTATACTTTGAAAAAAAATTAATCATCAATATATAATTTAATATATGTTAATATATATATATTATATTGATTTATATATATTTTATATCATTCCATAAGTGTTTTTGTTATTCTTCATGAAAATTGAATTGATGTTGGCTTATTTTCTTAATTTTAGTAAATGAAAAATAAAATTTAATAATAAGCTAAATATATAATATAATATTTTAAAACCATATAACAATAATTATTTCCTTATTATATTATAATAATATTATTTTTAATTTCTCTATATTCTTTCATAATATATTCTTATAGCATCGTTCATGTAGGTGGTTAAACAGACCCAAACATGAACACACTTTTACCAGATTGGTGAGTATGGTTAAGGATATGTTTCTTTTGAAATAATATCATTATAATAGAATAATAATGATATTAGTTTTATATTTTTATTATGGTCAACTATTTTTTAATATTTTTTTATAAATAATTTAAAAATAGAAAAAAATGAAAAAACGAGTCATCATGGAGGCGGTAGTCCGCACACACGCACGATTAACATTTCTTTGTTTTTATAAGTGGATAAAAATAAAGGAATAATAGTTGTAAAATTAATATAAAAAATATTTTTATATTAATGGTACTAAATTAATCAAATTATTATGGTGATAAGATATTTGTAAGATCAAGATTAATTATAAAAACGTAAGAAAAAGATTATACTTACGTTGGGGACTTGATCTCTCCTTCGAAGTCCCAATGAACTTGAAGGGATTGGGATTACTATGAGTGAAACATGGATTATTTTTGTTGGATAGGGTTCTATATATATAAAAATTGATTATTTTAAATGTGTAATTTGAAGTAGAGGTGATTCTTTAAGTGGTAGAAGTGTTATGTTTTTATAAGTGAAGCGAAGGGTAGTTTTGGAAATACCCATTGAATTTCAATAATTTATTTCACTATTAAATGTTCAAAGGCTTAAAAAATATAAAAACGAGGAAAGGTTGTGATTTTTTGTTGATAAAAACCTCAAACATCCATTTATAAACATGTTTTAACATGTTTTTTCCTTTCCCCCTTAGTAAAATATTTTTCCCATTTTTACTTTTTACTAGGGTAACTAGTTTTTAACCTCAGTGGTTGATTTTAATGAAAAAATTTAAATGATTACCTAATTTAAAAATTATTATTTCTAAATTTTAAACAATTTTATCAAATAAAATTTCTACAGGCATGAAAAGATAATTTTTAAATAAAAACACTAAAAAGTGTGAAATCATTTTTTTTGAAAAAATAAATTTAAGATTTTAAATTTACATATGATAAATTTATCATGATTATTGATTTTATTGAAATAAATTTATTTATTATAAATTTAATAAAATATATAAGTCATTTTAAAACCAAACATCTCCTTTAATATGATATATTAAATTAGAAGACCAAAAATAGTTTATTTTTTATATTAAATTAACATTTTTATTTAGTTCTAAAAATATTTGGAATAGGTTTTCTATTTAAAAATAATATTTAAAAGTTCATAATTTTATTCCTTAATTTAAAATTTTTATTAATTTAATTGTTTTTAAATCTTATAGGTCATGCTTATAGAGTGATAAAATCATGGAAACTATAGTTTTTATAAATCTTGTATTTTTCGACTAGAAATAAACCTTTTTTATAAAATTGTAAAAATATAACTTTAAGATAATATGTCCATGATAAATCCAAAAATTATGTTAATATTTCAAAATTCACATCATAAAATTTATAAATTTTATTTTTAATTAAAAACATAATGTGTTAGGAAAATTGTTTTTATAGAAAAATGACTTTTCCTATATTAACTATATTATTTTATAAGTTACTAATTAAAGGAGAGTTAATATATTTATTTATGTGTATATAAATCATATTATATAAATTATTTAAATTATTTAAATTAATTTTTTTTGATAAAAATTCTTAGATATTAATAAAATAATAATTTTAAAGTAATTATTTCGTCCTTATTGTGGTAATTATCATTAATACTAAGAATCTAAATTTTATACCCAAAAATGAATATTTTTATATTAAATAACAGGAAAATTATTATATAAAATATAATAACAAATTTAACAAATTAACATTTTATGTGTAGGGAGATTAATCTTAACATTAGTGTATGTAACACGTAGAAAACCGTTTTTTAGAAAAGTGCATTTTAAGCATAAATTTTATTTATATGAAAATTTTGTCAATGTTATTGATTATAATAATATTAAGAGGATTAGAACTTTTTAAATAATATTTATTTTACATTAAAGTAAATCCAAAACCTAATTTCTTCATGCATAGATTTAATTAAAGAAACAAAGGAAAAATGGTTTTCAAAAAATATTACTTGATTTTCTAAAATTATATTCGTGGGTTTATTAAATTGAAATAGTATTTTTAAATGTTTTATTTTTCTTTATAAATATATATTTTTCATATCTATAAGGTTTCAAAAACTTCTAAGTCGTATAAAAGTGATGGTGTTAGAAAAATCAGTATTTTTTACTCTTCACCTAAAAATAAATTATTTTAGAGAAATATTAAAAAATTCGACCTAAGATAATTTTTAATGATTAATTAATTGTTTAATTTTAATTTATCAAATTTATATTCTAATATTTTTAAATTTATATTTTTTTTAAAAAAATTATAATATATTGAAAACATCTTTTATTGAAATTAACCTTTTCAATATTAACTCATATTAATTATTTACCTCATAAAGGCAAGAAATATTAAAGGTTTACCATATTAGTGTTTATTATAGATTTATTAATAATTTTTTGGCCTATTTACATTTTTTTAGCATGTGACATGAGTTATAGAACATAGTATGTATTTTAAAAGATAAAAAAATGAGGTCTTTACATTCTACCGCCCTTAAATAAATTTCACCTTCACAATTTAATTAGCAATTACTTGTAGTAATAGATAATAGGGGAAAAATATTATCATTCCTCAAGATATTTTCTCTAATGAGATATGAATCTCAATGTCATAAGGAAGATTAGAAAAAACATATTTTCCTTAACCATTAAAAAGAAATATATCACATAACTAGGTATTGAGGCCTATGGAAAGGATCTAGTTTTATTAAAAGGTAATTCATAGTTATCCTTGAACTAATAAATGGTCACTATTGATTTATAATTCCTATATGCCTATTATATAAATTAATGTGGAGTCAAAGTTAAAATATACATTCAATTTCTAAAATCAAGTCAATTTTTTAGAGGAGGATATTATGATTTTTAAAAGATTATTTCCAAAAACATAATAACAATACCATTATTTTTTTTATAATTAAAATCAATAAGGTTGGTGACTTTATGTTATTAGAAAACATCCTAGATAGAATAGGGTTGATAAAACAATAATACATCCACCAATTTGGGGTTGAGGGTAAGTGAATCCTAATTACAATCATCCTCTTCATCAATAGTCATTTTATAGGTTATTACTTGTTCATTATGTATAGGAGGTTATGGATTCATAAAATCCTTAGAGATACTTGTATTATGAAATTTATTTGGATAATTACTGAGTTCACCACACCTAAGACATTGAATTGTTAGTGGTTCTCTAGGACGAGTTCTCTCTTATTTCCCTATGTTAACTGAAATAATCATTTTCTTAAAATATTTTAATGATTGATGACCTACTTTACCATAAGTAAATCATCTTACAATCCCCTTAAGTTAATTCCCTTTTTTATTCTTCCCAAACATGTAACATATAGGAAATTGATCATTTTTTCCTTCATCAACTTCATCACTTGATCATTTAGGAGACTCTAACTTTCTATTCTTTGGTGTATATTGGAATTAGACTATTATCACATTTTAATCATATTATATGATATATATTCTAGAATAATCATAATTTTTCCATTTTAGATCCAATTATGATGTGTTTTTAATTGTGGTAATCTTTGGATTTCCCTCACACCCATGGTTCCTTCCAGTTTCGACCACTACTAAAACTAAAATGGTTTACATGTGTGAAAAAAATTTATAATACAAGGATATTATCATAATCATAAAACATAATTCAACCTTAAAATTTCATTCTATTTTACACGGTGGAATATAGTTACTTTAGTTCAGACTATATAAATCTTAGTTTGATCAATGTTACATTAAGTTGGGTTATATTACAATCCTCAACCTAAATCGTCCAATTAATTAGGAAATAAATCCATTATAGTGGTCTGTAAAAATAATATGATCAACCAAAACATATCCACATGGAATTTCAAACTAGGTGTGTAGTTAGGAATCTTTTTCATGCAATAGGTGATGATTGAGTTGATACCCAACATGTCCTTTTTTAGGGTTATTATCCCTAGGTATACCTATTTTAGATCCTGTATCCACTTATAGTATCCAGATAAGGATGTATTAATAAGTAAAACCATATAATCAAGAATTAATATTCTAGGGTATCATCCCATACTAAGACTGAAATCTATGATTTTTACTATGGTTCTCTAACCCTAATACCTAAGATAATTAAACTTATCTCCTAAAATAACTAAAATAATCCCCAAAATAACTAAACCGTACTCTGATACCAACTTCAATGACCCAATCTAAATGTTACTTAAATAATACATTAATCTCATGTTATAATATTAAATCATAGAACATTAACATAACCCAATGACCTAAAGGTTAGGTTTATTAGAAACTAGATATATAAATATCTTATTATATAACACCTAAGAACATTTCTCCATATCCATGATTTTCTAGTATCTTTTCTAGATATCTCACATGATATAATCATCTTCGTATCCTGAGGATTAAAAATAATAATAAATAGTTGATCTTAGATGACCACCAAGGGAAAAACATATTATAACATGAATGAAAACATGAGGGAGGAATAAATATCATGATAAATGATCAAAAAACCATAAATAATAATCATAAAACTTTTTATAGTCACATAGGATCTTAATAATATCATTAAGGAGGAATGAAATATATTACCTAACTCAAAACACATTTCAATATTCATATAACATGTGAGAATGACATAAAATTATAGAATACTTAAAAATAATACATAATATTAAAAATAGGGTATTTCATGAAAATGAAATGCATCTTGAAAATTTGACCTAAATTTATGAAAAAATTGGAAATGTGGAACAATAACAAGAATATGAAAACCAATATAATAAAATTCATTATACTTATGCCTATGTGAACAAAATCATTATGTTCACACCATAAAATCTAATCAAACCCATCACGCCCATGCCTATGTGAACAAACCCATTATGCCCACGCCTAACTATATAATGAGATATTAGCTTAAAAAAATTCATTGTATGGTGATATAGGAACCCACCCATCATCATTCATACATATGTGTTCCACATAAAACTAATAATCATCATATCTTAAATAACCAATGAAAAAATAATGGATTTCTTAAACTTCTCACATAATAAGAACTTAATAAATCCTAGGACATCAAAATATCATTTTCAAAAGGATTCATAATATAATAACAATTAAAGGATGAACAAAACATCATTTCATGAGAGATAAACCATTGAGGAAAAATAGAAGTCAAAATAATTTCAAAAACTTTTATTTTTAAAATAATCTTAAATAATTAAGGCTTGAACAATACACAATGTTTTAAAAAATAAAATGAATATACTTTGAAAACTATTAATTTTCAAAGAATCTTTAATAATGAAGACATTAAAAGGATAAAAAGTTTTTAAAAAAGGGAATTAAAAATACATTGAAAAATTTAAATTTTAAAAGGAATATTTTATAATGGATCCTTGAAAAGGGCGTAAAAGTTTTCAAATGAAAATGTGGAGTGGATGGTAAAAAAATTTATTTTTAAATGATGGAAAAACCTTTTGAATTTTTTTAAACAACCTTGTTGAAAATCCACATCATTAAAATGATGATGAAACCTTTTTTGGGAATAAACGAAGGGTAGAAAAGGTATCATTGGAGATAAAATTACTTTTAATTTTTCACTAGATAAAGGATAGAACTTTTGGAAAGTAAAAACATGGATATAAAGGGAAAACTCATTAAAATAATTTGGAATTATTCTAAGAAAAAATACATTTTTATGAAACATTGGAATTATCGGGGAAGAACACTTCAGTGTGAAACATGATTTTTACATAAAATAAGGTGTAAATTGATTCTAAAATCAACATAAGTTAAAATATATCAATGGTGAAATAAAATAGACAAATAAGAGTGATTATGTCCCTATGAAGTGAATTGAGTCATGAAAACCCCTTCTTACTTTTGAAATTTTTGAATCAAAAGTAATTGAAAGCATGGAAAAACCAATTTTATATATATAAAATTAATTAAATAATGTATTATTTAAAAATATATTCTTGGTAAGTATATACACCATAAAAATAATAAATTAGTCCATAACATTAAAACATGTCTCAATAAAGAGAAATTAAGATGAAAAACCATTACTTTATTTTATTTCTTAGTTCATGACACTATGATTTTCTTTAAAATAGACATATATACCTTAATAAAATATTTAATAACCTTATTAATATATTTTATCTTTTCAATTCCTCTTTTATAATTATTTATTATGTTTATATTGGTTAGTTATAACTTATTTCAACTATCAAGTGTTAATAACTTTAACTATTTTCGCATGTTTTATAATGTTGATGTCATTACCCAAACATTGAAAACAATTACATAATTAATATATAATTTAAGATACTATAAAATATATATCTTATATTGATTTATAAATCTCTTATATCATTTTATAAGTGTTTTATTTATGCTGCACGAAAATGGAATTAGTGTTGTCTAATTTTAATGATTTTAGAGAACGGGTAACATACTTTAATATTATGTTAAATATATAATATAATATTTTCATAAACATATAATTATAATTATTTTCTTATTATATTATAATAATATTATTTTTCATGTTTTCATAGTCATCCATAATAATGTTTTATAGCATTGTTCTTCTAGGTGGTTAAACCGACCCAAACTAGAACATGCTTTAACTCGATTGGTGAGTATGGTTAAGGATATGTTTATTTTGAAATAATATCATTATAAAATAATAATAATGATATTATTTTTATTTTTTATGATGGTGAACCATATTTTAATATGTTTGGATAAATAATTACAAACTAGGAAAAATGTTTCTTCGTGGAGGCAGAAGTCCATGGACATGCATTATTGACATTCCTTTGTTTTTATAAGTGGATGAAAATGAATAATTAATGGGTTTACCATTAATATAAAAACATATTAGTATACTAATTATTCTGAAGTAATCATATTATTATGGTGCTAAGATATCTGTAAGAGTAATATTAAGAATAAAATCATAAGAAGAAGATAATACTTACATTTGAGACTTGATATTTCCTTTTGAAGTCCCCTTGAAATTTAAAGGTTTAGGATTACTATGAGAGACTAGGGTCTTACATTATTGGGATAGGGTTCTAGGGAGAGTAAAATGGTATATTTTAAAGGAGTAATTCTAAGATTTGTTGAGTTTTGAATTAGTGGAAGTGTGTTCTTTTTATATTTGAAGAGAAGGCTAGTTTTGGAAATTCTCAATGAATTTAAATAATTTAGTTTTTTTTATTAATGGGTAAATGGATTTAAAAATGGAAAAAATGAGAAAATAGGGTGAGTTTTGGTTGATAAAAACCACAACCATCCATTTTTAAACATGTTTTTTAACATGTTTTTACATTTACCCCTTATTAAAATATTTTATTTAACATTTTTAATTTTTCACCGGGGTAACTGAGTTTTAACCATATTAATTAATTTTAATGACCAAAATTAAAATTTAAATGATTAACTAATTTTAATATTATGATTTTAAATATGGAAGTTATGTTATGAAATAAAATTTCTATGGAAATTAAAATTTAATTTTAAAATAAAAATACCTAAACAAAAAAAAACCACTTTTTAAATAACATTATTAAGGTTTTAAATTTATATAAGATAAATTTATCATGGATATTGATTTTAAAGCCATAAATTGATTTATTTTTAATTTAATAAAAGTTATGAGTCTTCCTTAGAATCAATGATGTAAAATAATTGATTATTGTGGAATTGATACTAAAAATATCGGTAAATTCAATGATTCCAGCCAATATAACTTCATGTGGAGACTTATTAATGAGAATTCAGTGTATCTTGATTTTATAATAACTATATTTTTAAGCAAGATCAAAACCAAGAAAAAAAATTATGTTGATTCTTCTATTTTCCCTACCCTCAATAATTCTTTCTCTATCATCCCAACGAATTCACAATAGCTAGACAGTATTAAATCACAATTAAACTTTTGGTTGAATAATCAGATAGGTAGGCCTCTTATCAAAACTCACAACTCTCCTGATACTTATTTTGACATGAATGTGTCAATAAAAGGGAAATTAGAGAACTTCTAGGGTGGGCTTCTTAATGAAATAAATGAGTTGGTTTTGAACTATAAATTAATTAATGGTGATGATACTCTTATTTGGGAACCTACCTATAAAAGAGGCTTTCATCAAATGATTTATACTATGAGGATATGCAAGGTCATGACAAAATTTGGGATAAGGCTTTGAGAATAATCTTTATTCTTCCTTCTAGATTCTCTATTGCAGGGAGAGTTATGAACTATAAACTACCTATTGATGTTTTTTTTCACGGTGTTGGTATTAGTCTATTCTCTAGATGTGTGCTTTGAAATCAGTAGAGGGAAGACATTGACCATATTTTCCTTGGTTTCACTGCTGTCTCCACACCATGGATTGTAGTTGAAGACTATTTTGAAATCATAACACCCTATGCAACCAGAATTAGAGATCATCTTCTCGCCTATTTATATATATCATTCTCAAAAAAACTTATCAATCTATTTCTAGTGTACATCTTCGAGGTTATCCATACCATATAGACTATCCAGAATAAATGGGTGCATAAGCGTCCTACCTTTAGTATAAAGTTGACACTGGAACATATTTTTTCTACTGTAAAATCTGCTAATTATGTTAAAAATTGACATTGTGAGAACTCAATCCATGATCTTACCATGCTCAAGAATTTAAGCATTATAGGTAAACATAATTCTTATTATGGAACCTTGGAAGTAATGTGGATTATCAATTTTTTAGCTGGATAAAATTCAACACAGATGGTGCTTAAATATGCAATATTGGCCCTTCGGGTTATGATTCTATTTTTAAATATCATCGTGGTAAAACACTGGGATTCTTGTATGGTCCTTGGGGAATCAATTAATCCCTTGATAATGAAATTATAAGTATCATAAATGTGGTGTATTTTGAAAATAAATTAGGATCTCTAAACTTGTTTCTTGAATGTGTCTCCATCTTCATTGTTCAATCTATCTAAAATTGTATTATTCATCTCTCATGGAATTTGACTAAAAGAAGGAGAAACTACATGGATTACCTTTCATCCATGAACTATATCATTACCCATACATATCATGAATCAAAATATTTGTTTGATGGGATTTCTAATAAAGGGGTTACTTCTCTTGAGTTTATATATTTTAACGATGTACTTGATGATATTTTCCTTTTTTGGCAGAATGATTATTGTAAAAGATCTTCATTTAGACTTTTATAATCTTACTTTTATTAAATAAGGGTGAATTTTCATTTTAGAAAAGTTATCATTATACTTAAAAAAAATTAAAAATGGAATAATTTTATTCCTTAATTTCATATTTCATTACTTTAATGGATTTGACCTCTTCTAGGTTATTCTTACATAGTGATCAAATCACAGAAATTATAGTTTTCGTAAATCCCTCATTTTTTGAATAAAAATGAACCTTTTTAGAAAATGATAATTTTTTTCTTAAGCTAATATATACATGATAAATCTAAAAATTATTTTAATTTTATAAAATTAACATCCTAAAATTTATAAATTTTATTTTTAATTAAAAACATAAAATGCAGTAATTTTTTTATGGAATGACAACTTTTGGTATATTAACTATATATTTTATAAATTAATAATTAAATGAGTTATAATATATTTATTTTTAAATTTATATATCATATTATATTCATTATTTAAATTATTCAAATTTAATTTATTAGATATAAATTCCTTGATATTAATAAAATAATAATTTTAAAATAATTGTTTCACCATTATTATGGTAATTAACATTAATACTAACAATAAAAATTCTATACCCAAATATGAAATTGCCCATATTAAATAATAATAAAATTATTATCATTAATATATGAATCATTTTATCAAATTAAATTTCTATATGTGGGGAGATTAATCTTAATGTTAGGTCATGTAAAGTGAAAAACCCCGTCTTTTTAGAAATATGTATTTTTAAGAAAAACTTTTATATATAAGAAAAATTTATCAATGTAATTGATCATAAAAATATTAATAAGATTATTATTATTTAAATAGAATTTATGTGAAATTAAAATAAATCCAAAATCTAGTTTCCTCACTCTTAAATTTTACTTAAGAGACAAAAAATACTTTTCACAAAATAATACTTGATTTTCTAAAATGATATTTATGGGTTTTATAAATTGACATAGTATTTTTAAATGTTTTATTTTAATTTATAAATATATTTTTTTATAATTAAAAGGTTTCAAAAACTTCTATGTCATATAAAAGTGATGGTATTACAAAACATTTTTTACTATTCAACTAAGAATAAATTATTTTAGAAAAATATGAAAAATACTTCTTAAGAAATTTTTTTATGGGAAAATTCAAAAATGAATTTAATTTATCAAATTTAAAATAAAAAATCTATATATTTATATTTTTTAAGTAAAAAAATAATATAAATAAATCATCTTTTATTGAAAATAAACTTTTATATATCACCTCAAATTAATTATTTACCATCTAAAGGTAATAAATATTAATGATTTACCGTATTAAAGTTTATTATAATTTTATTTATAATGGTTGAAAAATATTTTATGGTTTTTTAACTTTAATTATTAATAATATTTGATTAATACGTTCTAAAGGTAATAGATTTTAATGTTTGATTAACTTAAATCACATTCTGACCATCAACGATGACCTTAAGAGTTTGAGGTTGGTCATTGTGTTTTACTTTAGGTGTCTCCTAGGATGGGGAAATTCCATATCCAGAAATAGGGACAGATAGCTCCCAGGTTTTTCAAGCCTGTTAACATCATGGAAAAGGTCGGTCTAGTGGAATACTATTTAGCCCTTCCACAGTGATATAATTCCATGAATGATATGTTTCATGTGTAATAGATTCATAGGTATCATCCTAGAACTTCTCACGTGATAGAAGTTGATGATGTTGAGATGGATGTTGATGTGTCCTTTTAGGTTCATTTGATTCATATATTAGACCATATTGAGAATAATATCTAAGGGAAGACCATAAATTTAGCGTGAACATAGTGGTAGCATCGGTGTATACAAGTGGATACCTAGGAGAGGGAATATGATATGTAGATACAGTGTCCAGACTTGTTCACCGATACCCCATAGTGTTTCGTAGAGCCGCTCGGTGACATACTGTTTTATGGTGGGGAGGTAACAGGATCCTATATTTTCTAGGTATGTCCCTATTTATGTTTTTTTACCTATTTGTGTTGGGTTTTTCCTCATTTTAACTTTGGTAGTCAGAGCTTGAACTAGTTGGATTAAAGTTTTGTGGGTGTTGGGATTTTACAGTCTATAAAATAAATTTATAGTGTATGATGTGAACATACAATGTAAATAATTAGGAATGCCTTAAAAGTTTCCAAATGATTTTAGAAAATAAATAGTAAATTTAACGTATAAATTAATTATTAAATCTAACCCCTTTGAAAATCCACTTATGTCATTAATCACCAATGAGAGCTGTAAAACCAAAACATATGTTGTAAAATTGTGATTTATAGTGTAATATTTTTTTCATTAGTTTTTAATTTAAAGTGAAGGGTTTTTAAGTGGGTCTAGAAATCATAGGATTATGAAATAAAATAACTATTTAAACAATAAATTAATCCTCATACGATGCTTTAAAACTAGCCCTAGTGTCTTGCTAACACATATCTTCTTCTCATTATAGACCTTACATGGATGATGTGTGAGAGTCTATTTTTTATCTAAGACATTACTTTGTTGGATCCTAGCATTCTGAATCCCGAGATCAGAGGTAATACTTGAAACTATTGTTTACATCTTCTCTTGAATCTTCTATGTTCTATTATGAGAAATCCTAAGATCAGGACATACTAACTGAATCAAGAAAGTGTTGGAATATTCTTAGTGACATTGAAGTGAAGTAGAATTCGATTGCTATAGCTAATATTGAGGATTGTCTGTGCCTTATACGTTTTTAGGTGGGTGGTCTAGAAAAACTCAATTTAGTCTATTTTAATTACATTGGTATGTGGAATATATGCAACCATGCTAGCATGCTGTGCACACTGTAACATCCCAAACCAGAATGCCACTCAAAAGTGCCCCAAGCCCAATTGTCTACATGTACTCAAGTGCATCTCCTCAAATGACAGATGCTTCAAACTAGCAGCGAGGACCTAGGGTGTGTCTATGGGGATACTATTACCTCTTAAAAATGTGTAACACAATAGTAGATAACATAAAGATCAAATAGAATAAACATGGTAATAGTCATACAATAGATAATAATAATAAAATAAAATATAAACTATGCCAGTAGGAAACTCATATACAAAAGATGATAATACATGTCTCAAAAAAATATCAAAAAAAGGTTTACATGGAATCAATATAATAAAAATATTAAAATACCAAAAATACCAAAAATCACTATATCCACATTGAATCACAAGCCTCATATTGGTCTTCTGCTCCCCTGCTCCTAAACATGGAAGAAATTCAAGCATCCAACTATGGGTGTTTTCCACGATCCCTACCTACATCCAAATAGTCTGTATGGGTACCCGATGGCTGCCTGAACATGGTGTGAGATAGAATCCCAATATGTAACCACTCAAATGTCTATAAAATGTTCTAGATGTGCAATATAAAAATATAAATTAGAGTGAAATACATATCACAGGTAAGTTGTAATGGATAGTAAAGTACCCATGACATGTATACTATAGGAAAAGTGATATTGTATATCTCAACAAGGATCCCTACAAAACATGGGTCAAGATCCTATAATATGGAAACTAATAATAATACATAAATGACTAACACAACCTCACTTTACATTCATAAATATCAGGTCAACCATGACCTCACTGTATAACTTTCATATCAAACAACCATAATCACACTGAATAACCAGAAGTGTTATAGAATCCACGACTGAGATGGATAATAAATAATATAACATTTACCATGGTCATTTCATATAATCAAGTTTCAGACACCTCGAGGCCAGATCGAAGGTATAGTGGACCAAGTAATTATCCCTAAGTCCCCAGAGTATTTTGATGGAAAATCGGTTAGGATTGAGTTGGGGTTTAAGGATAATGTCTACCGAACATGTCCACTATGAGTCCAAGACAAACCAGATCCAATGGGTAGCAAGGCCCAAGGCATCATACAAAATCAGAATCCATGGAGCATATAGGTCTAAGGAATTATTTACCATTTCCATGACCCATGGAATATCATACACATAACACCCTATGTAATCATTCATCAATTCACATTCAAGTCTTATGAGTCTACCAACTCATAACAAAATTCAAATCCAAATTCATTTAATAAGTTTAACCACTCAAACTAAATATCCATATAATCCTTTTAATCAATTCAAGAATGTAATAACATGTCAACACATTGAAAATGATGCAATAAATCTCCTAATCAATTGAAATAGTTCAATTCATTAATTACCATCCCCTTTACCCGGTGAATCATAAAACAGAACCATTTGGTGGTTTAACAAATGGAAAAGTCAAAGGGAACACCCCATGGGTGGCATTGGTTAGGGAAAAAACCTCCAATGCATCTCAAAAGAAATAAAGGGAATCCCTAACAAGTTCCATTTCACTTAATTCAGTTAATAAATTCAATTATGGGGCTTATCTAGAAAGTTCAGTAGGAATAACTATGTCAACTAGCTTAATAAATCACAAAACCATTTTGGAAAAGTATTAAGCACCTACCAAAGGTTTATAGTAGAGTGATCATCTAGTATCAACTCTTTATTCGACTCATACCAGAAGAAAAAATAATAATTTATGAAGAACTTAAAAATAAGGCATATTATCTTGAACCTAAATAGTATAGATGATACCAATACAAATATATAACTCCATAAGAGGAATTGAGTACTCACCTACATGGATCCAATGAGATGAACAACTCTTGACTCCAAGCTCGGATGATGAAGATCCCCCATTTCCTAGTTTAGGATTCGAAGGATATCTCTCAATTCCAACGGCTCCCAATATAGTATAAATAGAAAATAGAAAGTAGGTTATAACATTTATTAAGGAAAAAATGGTAAATTTTCCCCAAAATACTGGGCCGCATGGTTTGGCCGCATGGTGGGCCAAACCATGCACCAATTGTGCACCCACTACTTTAAGAAGAGGAACCTCGTATGGTTTTCATGAACAATTTTCCAAACCATGCACAAACCATGAATTAGAAACTATAAAAAATTACAAAGGATTTCGCATGGGTATGTGCCTACATCCACATGGTTTGAAAAACAGTGTGTCCTGTAGCACACCACTATCTAGGCTCTCACAATTAGAAGCAACTGTGCGACCTCTTTATTCTCCTAAAAAGTTGGGTTTTAGGCTTTGAACAAGACCCAAACACCCCTGATACACCCATTACCTCAAAGGGTATTCACATTGTCCATAAAAAATAATTTAAACTAAAAAAAATGATTTTTACCTCGTATGAAAACTCAAGATCTTATAATCATCCCACGTTATAAAAATTCATCACCAAATTTACCTCTCATGGGTGGTTAAGATTCGTCTAAGAATAACTCCAACCTATTAGAATTTACATTAGCCTCCCAATCCTAGGTCTCATCCAGTAAATGGTCATTCTACCATAGAACCCATACTATAGGAACCGACCGGCCTTGGAGAACTATCATTCTTCTCTCAATGATACAAATCAGATTCTCCTCAAATGACACATATACCTATAACTCAACCTACTCATGATGAAAATCATGAGATGAGTCTGAATGATTATGGTTCAACTGAGATATGTGGAAGACTTCATGCATATCACGACACCTATGAGGTAACTATAACTGATAGGATACATGTCTGACTCACTCTAGATTCTCGAACAACCCAACATATTTTGGAGAAAATTTACCCTATATCTTTATCCATCTATGTGCTAGCCTCAACGAGATACATAGAAAGACCTAATCCTCAAAATAAAACTCTATAGGTCTTCTACAATGATCAAAATAATATTTATATCAAGATAGTGCAGTATACATCTACTTTCTGATCATCTAGACCTACTAAAAAATCTCATACAGGAGACGCGTTCCCAGTAGAGCAGTCTCACCTGCCTCTAACCAGCACAAGGGATATTGGCATGACTTACCATACAAATCCTCATAAGGATTCATATATATAGTCTACTAATAAATATTATTGTAGGTGAACTTAACAAGGGTTATATGCCTCTCCCAAGAGCCCCCAAAATCTAATATACATTCCCACAACATTTACTCAAGAACTTGTATCATACTCTCTGATTGGCCATCAGTATGAGGGTGGTATGTTGTGATAAAAAGAACCTATGTACCCAGATCCCTCTGAAAAATATTCTTGAAACCACACATAAATCAAGCATCAATATATGAAATGATAGTGCGTGATACCCCATAAAGTCATACAATCTCACGGATATAAAAACTCCAAAGCTCATCCACAATAATGTTATCCTTGATAAAAAATAAATGTAAAACCTTCATGATCCTGTCAACAAGAACCCACACAATAGTGCTACCTCGAAGAGACCTCAACAAACTGGTCACAAAAACCATCATGACATAATCCAATTTCCACTCGGGAATAGGTAACTTCCACAGAAGTCTAGCTGGTCACTGATTTTTCACCTTCACCTACTGATAGGTGGAACATCTCATAAAAAAACTAATTATTTCATGTTTTATACCTAGACATCAGTACTGATAGCACAAATCACCATACATCTTGGTGACATTGGGATGCACTAACCAAACTGAGGCATGAAACACCCACATCAGCTCCCCATGTATGTCCCTCAGAACTCATACATGTCCATGGATACACAGAACCTCATCCTAACCCACGATCCAATGAGGAGGAGGTTCATCACCTACCACACTCTCCCATAGGACTAGTACCTCATAATTTGATAGCTACTTCATCCTCACTCTATCTAGTAGGGTAGAGGTCACAACTAAAGTTGAAATATAAGTGTTCCCCTAACTATTTTTCTCCTCCAAGTGCATCTTAGATAACTAATCCATAAGATTCCACTCGCTACTAGACTACTAAACTTTCTATATCTGATTCCTTCTACCTAGTGCATCAACTTCTAAATTTCCTTTTTCTAGACATAAAGGTAAGCTTAAAGTCTAAAGAATATAGTTTCTCAACCCACCTTTTCTAACACGGTTTTAGATCATGCTGTATAAATATTTACTTGAGGCTTTTATGGTCTGTGTACACCACAAAACGCTCTCCTAGTAAATAGTTTTTCCAACAATAAAAAGCATGGAAAAATACATCTAACTTGAGATTTTGTGTCAGGTAGTTCCTCTCGTGTGGCCTCAACTATCGAGACCGATATTCCACAAATCTATCTCCCTATTTCAGCACTACTCCAAGCCTAATACATGATGTGTCATAATACATAATGTAGATTCTATCCTACTCTGGCTGTATTATGGCTGATGGTGAATTTAATCTCCCTTTCTTATCCTAAAAGGCTATCTTATAGGTATTTGTCCACACAAAATTTACACCCTTCTTAGTCAAGCTCGTCAATAGTTCTTCTAATCATGATAAGTCCTATATTAAATGCCTATAATATCTAGATATCACCAAGAAACTTCCCATGTCAAAGGAATTATTAGGATGCTCCTAGGAAACTATAACTTTCACCTAATCTAGGTAAATTGATACTTCTATATCTAAGATAATATGACCTAAGAAGTGAATCTTATCCATCTATAAGTGGAACTTTGTGAGATTAGCCTATAAATGATGCTCTCTCAGTGTATCCAAAATGGCATTAATATGTTTTTAATGGTTGTATTGATTGTGATAATACACTATGATATCATCCATGAAAACAACTACAAAATAATCCAAATAGGGATGGAAAACTAGGTTCATTTGCACAATGAAAATCGATGGAGCATTAATGAGACTAAAAGGTATAACTAGATACTCATATAAACCATACCTGATATGAAAATTTGTATAAGGTATGTATATAGGTGACACGTGCCTGTCGTGGGGTGTGATAAAAACTTATATTACCTAAGCTAAAATGCAGTAGAGTGGTTAACCTAGGTTGTCTCCAGAGAGGAGTGCACAACAATTAAGTTGTCACCTTAAAATAAGACAAAGAAGTGAGGTTTTTTTGGAAATTGTTTGATTTTTGAAAAGACAACAAAGAAAATTAATTATGAAAAATATTGAGAACAAATTGATAAAACAAGGTATTGAAACTATTATATGATAAGGGTGATTAGGTTAGGGTCGGTTCTCCATTTGTAATTCTATCATAGTTCCAATTTATCCAATTCTCTTCTGCTAAATCGATAGAAGTGAGATTCCTCAATCGATTCATCTCACTCCTTTGGTCAAATAGAAATGGTAAGAATAAAACTTAACAAAGTCTTGTCTTGTTCTAATATTCTTCTAATATGTGATATAGTTTTAGATAATACCCTCAATTAGATTAGCCAATTCCCAATCAGGCCTTGTTTATCCCAAACAATCAATAATATGAACTAACTCTCTCACACGTACCGACGATCGCCAAGTACTTCACCACTAAGCTTTGATCTATTCCATCGTATATAAATCAGAACCTAATGGAGGGAGACATTGATCATTGACCAAATCAATAGCAACAATAGAATATAAAATCAAAATACAATCGCACATGATAATACAAACCGTTGAAAGAAATTGAAACTGATTTCACAGAATAGAGAAAAGGACTTTAGAACATTTAGTGCATGAACTAAAGAGTTAAAAAATGGAAAACCATCCATTCCCCAATTACTCAGAAGATCTACCCCACCATGGTAAGGGTAACTGAGTTGAAGGGGGAAGAATAAGTCATTACAAAGATAAGAAGAACAAAAGAAAGAAAAGCAAGAACAGAAATTATGATCCTCCAGAATCTGCCCTCCAGAAGTTTTCCTCTATTCTTCCCAACAGACGGCCGAAACTCACTGAGATCCCTTCTTATAGAATGTTTCAAATGAAGTTGGATATCGACCCTCAAAATTTGAGAGTCATTGGACAGGTGTAAAGAATGATATGGCCAAATCAATGGACATTACTTTTCTGGCCGCCAAACACTGTTTCACCAACTCCACTTGGACACGCCCAAAAGATGCCTTAATGAGATTCATATTTTATGAAATTTAATGTGAACCGTAATTTGTATGTTATCTGTCGACGAAAGCTATAATAACATAATTATAAGTTTGGATGAATGAGATATTGTTGATTTAATTTGGTGGGGTCCATTCTGCCATCCAGACTGAGTTCTCCACTTGATTGATTTTCTGTACCATTGGGTTTCGAATTGGGGTTTGGTCTAGAAGACAAAATTGAATCCCACGAGCATATAAATCCTAAAAAAAGGATTCAATTCAATTGGATCAATATTTTAAAAGTTATACCCAAAATACATAAGCTCTATAAAACAGTTAAATTTACAGAAATAACCAATTTTCACATTTTATCTCAAAACACACAAAATATCATAAAATGTTGCAAATAAGATCACATTGATTAATTGTTAGGGATTAAATCATTGAAAAACATATGAATAATAATGAAAATATTAGCTCTATCAATTCCCCCACACTTAGCACGTGGACTCCTGGATAACTTAGAGTTAAAATCAAATCAATGCAAATTCAAAACACATGCTCATAAGATCCACTCATTTGTCAACAAGAAACAAAAGATATCATGCCTCCTCAAAAACCATTATTTCAAGTTCTTCATTTCAGATCATTCAATATATTTTCTCTTTTTTTCCCTTCCATGCACAAAAAACACTTACCTCACTTTCATTTTCACTCATCACACAATTTTCAGTTTTTAAGCAATGTCTTTCTCATCCAAAATCATAAAAGGGTCACCATAGGATTGACAAATTCTTACATATCCACCCGATATGAGTCAAGGACATGTGTTTATCATGAATACTTTACAAGTTTGTTCTATGGCTTTTGGTTGGTAGGATATATATGTGAAAAATTATGAGGTAGAATAAGGAGGTCTTGGCTCTTTTTGAAGTAAAATTGCATTATTCTAATTTTCACTCAAATATGGTATCCTCCTCAACCCCCTTAGCAGTAAATCATCACCATAAACATGAACAAACAACTATATTTCACACCATTAATTATTCAGTATCAAAAGTTTTAATCATATCCGATTTGTTTTTTTCCTTTTAATCTCCAGATAGGCACAACTTTCTTCCTCAATTAGAAGCTCCAGAAAGGCACAACTTCTCTTCCTCAATTAGAAGCACCAGAAAGGCACAACTTCTCTTATCATCAAAGCTCTAGAAAAGGAACAACTTTCAATAGAATGTTTTTCTTTCAGCAGTAGTCACAACTCTTCAAAATTTTATTTTGTAACCAAAGTATCGCCAAATGTTGTAGCATAAGACAAGACAGATCCCCCACACTTAAGTTCAACCATATCATGAAATTTCACTTCAAGATTAGGTTGGATAGGGAAAATTGGCTTGTAATGTGGATAACATAATAGGATATTCATGGCTTCTATGGGATACAAGGATTAAATGTACAAGGTGAGCCATTATAAAAAGTATTATCTTGAAAAGGGGGCCTTAAAACCAAAGAAATGCCTCAATCATTTAAAACAAAAGTACCTCAAACCCTCAAGTTTTGACTGGAATAAATCAAATTCTGGTTAAATCAAGCATTATTTAGTTCTCTCAAGAAGTGAGGTGAATTTAAAGAATATAAAAACAATGGTTCAGAATCCTCACAGGAATGTGATTTCAATGATAAAGATAGTGAGATGTGGCATGAGATTCAAAAACCAGAGTAATTTTCATGAAAATACTAAAGATTTGAACTTGAAACAAAGTCATTTTCATCATTAATTTAACATTAGTTTCATAGAATAAATTGTTTCACTCGTGGAGATGGGTTTCAAAAATGTTAATGATAATCATTTCAGTTCAAAAGATTCAAAAACACACAAAAATTTGAAAAAAAACAAAAAATTTGAAAAACACACGTTTTTTTATAGGAAAAAAACAATAAATAAAAATCCTAAAATATAAAGGTTCCCTCCCCCACACTTAAATGATGCAGTGTCCTCAATGAATTCAAATGTATGTAATTAGATTATCAAAAATGAAGCACAACAATCAAGCAAGTGTAAAGGAGAGGTACAACATGGTGGATTTTATTGATAAACAGGTTGGAGGAGTGTGATCTCCTCCATTGGATCTGATGGAATGGTCCTATGTAATTTCTTTAGCCTATGTCCATTAACAGTGAATGGATCCTTCACTCCATCCTTCACTATCTGCACAGCACCAAAAGGATATACATGAGTAACTATAAATAGACCTTCCCATCTAGAACAAAGTTTACCTGGCATCATCTTGAGTCTTGAGTTGAATAACAACACTGCCTCTCCAGGATGGAAGTGTTTTTGTTGGATCATCTTGTCATGGTACACTCTTTTCCTTTCTTTGTAAATCCTGGAATTTTCAAATGCTTCTCTTCTAATTTCTTCCATCTCATGCAACTGCAATCTTCTTTCTTTTCCAGCACTTTCAAGATCCAAATTCATCTTTCTCACTGCCCAATATTCCTTATTCTCCAACTCCACTAGAAGATGATAGCTTTTCCTATAAATCAACCTATAAGTATTCATTACAATTGGGGTTTTGTAGGATGTTTTGTAAGCCCATAATGTGTCTTCTAACCTTTGGCTCAAATCCTTTCTATTTGGATTAACAGTCTTTTCCAAAATTCCTTTGATTTCTCTATTGGACACTTTAGATTTCCCATCAGTCTCTAGATGATAGGGAGTTGATGTTTAATGATGCACCCCATACTTTTTCAACAAAGAGTCCATTCTCCTATTGAAAAAGTGAGTCCCTTGATCACTAATGATGGCTCTAGGATCTCTAAACCTACAAAATATGTTAGCCCTAACAAAATCACAGATAACTTTAGCATCTTCAGTCCTGGTGGATTTTTATTCCACCCATTTGGAAACATAATCAACAGCAAGCAGAATATAAGAATTACAAATGACATTGGGAAAGGGACCATAAAATCTATCCCCAAAACTTCAAATATTCCACAAAAATTAAGTGTCTTTTGGGGCATTTCTTGTCTCTTTGAAATATTTCCTGTAAATTGACATTTTTCACACCGTTTACAAAATTCATGAGAATCTTTGAAAAGTGTTGGCCAATAAAATCTAGATTCTAAAACCTTCCTTGCTGTCCTTTGAGGTCCAAAGTGTCATCCACAAGATAATGTGTGACAAAACTTAAAGACAGAATCAATTTAATTTTTAGGCAAACATCTTGTTATCATTTGGTCATTGCAAATCTTCTATATAAATGGATCATCCCAGATGTAATATCTAGATTCAGCTTTCAATTTGTAAATTTGGTGAGAATTTAAATGAGATGGGACTTGAGATGTTACCAGATAATTGACCATATCCACACACCAAGGCACTTCTCCTTCAATCAAGTACGATTGCTCTCCTGGAAGGTGATCATTCAAAGGTTCTCTATCTGGAATTGCAGATTCAGCGGTGTTGGTAGTCTAGTTAAGTGATCAGCCACTTGGTTCCCAGAACCTTTCTTGTCTTTGATTTATATGTTGAACTCTTGCAGTAGTAACATCCATCTCACTAGCCTTAGTTTAGCTTCTGCCTTCTTCATCAAGTACCTAAGAGCTGCATGATCAGAAAACACAGTGACTTTAGTTCCAAGTAGATATTATCTAAATCTTTATAAAGTAAATAAAACTCCTAAAAACTCTTTTTCTATTGTTGTGTAGTTGAATTGGGTTGCATCTAAGGTTATTGAGGCATAGGCAATGACTTGTGGCCTGCCCTCAATTTGCTGAGAAAGGATAGATCCAAGTGCTTGGTTTGAAGCATCACAAAGTAGCTCAAATGGTTCTTCACAATTTTGTGGCTGCATCACTGGTGGTATAATCAATCTCTTCTTCAACTCATCAAATGCTTCCCTACATGAACCGTTGAAATAAAAATCATCATCTTTCAAAAGTAATCTAGAGAGAGGGAGAGAAATCTTACTGAAATCTTTGATAAATCTCTTGTAGAATCCTGCACGTCCTAAAAAATGTTCTAACATGCTTCACACAAGTTGGGTAAGGTAAAGAATTTATCACTTAAATTTTTGATTTATCAACTTCAATTACATTTTTTGAAATGACATTCCCAAGGACAATCCCTCTCTCAACCATGAAATGACACTTTTCAAAATTCAAAACAAGTTTCTTTTCAATGCAAGTTTTCAAAACTTTTTCTAGATTTTTCAAACAATGGTCAAAAGAATTTCCAAAAACTGTGAAGTCATCCAAGAAAACCTCCAAGAAATATTCAATGTGATTAGAAAATATACTTACCATACACCTCTGAAATGTACCTGGAGCATTAAAAAATCCAAATGGCATTCTTCTATATGAAAAAGTACTGAAGGGACAAGTAAAGGTAGTCTTCCCTTGATCCTCATGAGCAATAGGTACCTAGAAATAACCTGAAAATCCATCCAAAAAGCAATAATGAGTTCTCCCTGCCAATCTCTCTAACATATGGTCAATGAATGGGATAGGGAAATGATCTTTTGGAGTGACATGATTCAGCTTCCTAAAATCAATGCATACTCTCCAACTATTTTGAATTCTTATAGGGATTAATTCATTCTTCTCATTCCTCACAATGGTTAGTCTAGTTTTCTTTGGAACTACATGGATGGGGATAACCCATTGAGAATATGAGATGGGATATATGATCCCAGCTTCCAAGAGCTTCTTAATCTCCTTTTTCACAACTTCCATCAAGGTAGGATTTAGTCTCCTTTGGGGTTGTCTTACAGGTTTGGAATCTCCCTAAAGAATAATTCTATGTGAGAATATTTTTGAGTTGATTCCTGGGATATCACCTAAGATCCACCCTATTACATGAACATTTTCTCTCAAAATCTCAATCAACAATTTTTCTTGGGTTTCAGACAGATTACTAGCAATTATTACTGGTAATTTCTCTCCCTCCATAAGATACACTTATTTTAAATCAGTGGGGAGTGGTTTTAATTCCAAATTAGGGAGCTGATCAAGGGATGAAATTAAGTTGAGGTTCCCCACTTCCAAAGGTTTCACATCCTGCACACAAGAAATCATATCATCATCTTCATCTTTTAATAAATCATCAAAGAAATCAGATTTTACCTCTTCCTCCCACATGAAATCAGAATCTCCGGTAGTTTGGTAATCCACATGTTCAATGATATTTTGAATTGAAGATGTATCATCTAAGGATAAGAATTCATGGAACATACTTGATTCTTTAATGGGTTTAGTACCAACTTCATGGGAGAGTGCAAAGAGTGAATGATCATCCGATGGGTGCCTCATGGATTCAAAAATATTGAAGTGGACAGTGCTATCTCCAAACTCCATGGTGAGTGTCCCTTCATGGACATTGATGATAGTTTTGGCTATCTTAAAGAATGGTATACCCAAAATTATGGCTGAGTGTGATGGGCTCCTATCATCTTCCATATTTAGCACATAAAATTCAGCTAGGAATAAGAGATCTTTGACTATCACAAGGACATCCTCCAGAACTCCTGCTGGGAAAACTTTGGATCTATTTGCAAGATGAACCACCACTCTTGTGGGATTCAAGTCTCCCATCTGCAAATAAGTGTATACTGAGTGAGGAAATAAATTAATTTAAACACCTAGATCACACAAATCATTAGATAAATTTAAAGAACCAATGGTGCATGTAATATAAAACTTCCCTGGATCTTGACATTTGGTTGGAAAATGTGGTGTGATGAGGGCTAAGAAGCTTCTTCCCAAGTTGATCCTCTCAATCCATTGAAGTCCCCTCTTCTTGGTACAAATATCCTTAAAACATTTAGCATACTTTGGGATTTTTTTTGAGTGCTTCAAGCAGAGGGATATTGATTTCCACTTTCTGAAATGTGTCTCGAATTTCTTTTTGAAGCGCTTCCTTTTGGAACCTCTTTGATTCAATCATCCTTGATGGAAATGGTGGGGGTAAGTCTTTATTCTCACTTTTTTCCTTTTAAATGGTGTTTCTTGTCTCTTATTCCTTGGCCTACCCTTCTCCTCCTCCTATTTCTTCTCTTCTTCTTGGTGTATTCTCACAGAATTTTCAGAATTTTTAATATCATTCTCACAGAGCCTAGGTGGTCTTGTTTCGGGCTCAACGGTGGATGGTGGTGGGAGTTCTTTTCCACTTATTTTTGTTATAATAATGACATTATACTTTGGGTTTGTGATTGTTTGTGAAGGGATTTTCTTTGTATTTTTGGTTAGGAAGTCCATGAGACTATCGAACTTGTTGGACAAATCTTTTACGGTGTCTTTCAGCCCCTCAAACTCAGATTTCTGCTGTTGGTTTTGAATTGGAGGTTGTGAACTAGTTGATGGCTGGTCAAAGGGTCTTTGGAAAGGGGGTGGTTACTGGTGAGAAGTATGGTTATAATATTTATTTTTCTGAAATGGTGGAGGGTTCTGGAATTGATTCTGGAATGGGGGTTGGTTTTGAAACTGATTTTGGTACGGGGGCCTAGCATGATTCTACTAATTTCCAAATCCATATTGGACTTGGTTAGGCTCTCTCCATCGTTGATTTTGATGAAACTTCCTTGGTTGAAAGGATGCTGCACAACTTTTCATTCCCTATATTTCAGCACACTGGTTAGTGAAATGATCAAGAGATGAGCATAAAGCACATACCTTAGCCGGTGCTTGTTGTTCACTCACTTGTTTCAAGGTCATCTGTCTCACCAAACTAGTTATTTCTTCAATCCTAGTTTCTAATAATGGTGATGGATGAGAAATTTTTACCTCATGAATTCCTCTTGTTCCAATACCTCTTGTACCAAATTGTTGCGAGTTTTGAGAAATTTTCTCAATCAGGCCCTTGGCTTTTTCTGGTGACTTTTCAATCAACGCACCTCTAGATGATGCATCCAGATGGTTTCTGTAATTGTACAAAAAAGCCTTGATAGAATAATACAAGAAAGTGGTGCTCCTAAATTTTTTGATATGGGCAACTGACACATAACTTTTTAAATCTTTCCCAGTACTCATAAAGAGTTTCTCCAGATGCTTGTCTGATGGCATAGATTTCCTTTCTGATTGTTGTGATCCTGGAGGTGGGGAAGAATATTTTCATGAAGCATCTTACCAAGTCATTACAATAATTCTTATCTACAGGTTTTAGGCCGTACAACCATTCTTTGGCAGCTCCTTCCAATGAAAATGGGAACGCCTTCCACTTCACCTGCTCCTCAACTATTCCTCAGGGTTTGAAAGTGGAGCAGAGATGTGTGAACTCCTTGATATGTTTGTTTGGGTCTTCACCTGCCAAGTCATGAAACTTTGGGAGTAATGGAATCATGTTAGGTTTCATCTCAAAATCATTTTGTAATACAGGCATGGAAAGTGTATTATTTTGATTAAGGAATTGTGGTGCACATAGGTCCCTAAGGGTTTGGTTTTGATTTCCAGCCATGATAAGAGGATCAGAGTGAACACTTGAAGTTTCACTTGAATCTTCAATATAAATTTCCTCAATTTCATATTGCAAATTAAGGTTCTTAAGTCTATTCAACAAGGTTCTTTCAATTTCAGGATCTATGGGGAAAGGTTCAATTTTTGAGGTTCTTGTCATGCAATTTTGAAGAGAAAATATGAGAAGATAGAAATTAAATGAAAATAAATGTTGGAACTACCTCGCCAGCAACGACGCCAAGTTTTGACATGTTTATTTTGTGGGGTGTGACAAAAACTTATATTACCTAAGTTAAAATGTAGTAGAGTGGTTAACCTAGGTTGTCTCCAGAGAGTAGTGCACAACAATTAAGCTATCACCTTAAAATAAGAGAAAGAAGTGAGGTTGTTTTTTGGAAATTGTTTGATTTTTGAAAAGACAGCAAAGAAAATTAATTATGAAAAATATTGAGAACAAATTGATAAAACAAGGGATTGAAACTATTATATGAGAAGGTTGATTAGGTTAGGGTCAGTTCTACATTTGTAATTCTATCATAGTTCCAATTTATCCAATTCTCTTCTACTAAATTGATAAAAGTGAGATTCCTTAATCGATTCATCTCACTCCTTTGTTCAAATAGAAATGGTAAGAATAAAACTTAACAAAATATTGTCTTGGTCTACTCTTCTTCCAATATGTGATAGAGTTTTAGATAATACACTCAATTAGATTAATAAATTCCCAATCAGGCCTTGTTTATCCCAAACAATCAAGAATATGAACTAACTCTCTCACACGTACCGACGATCGCCAAGTACTTCACCACTAATCCCTAATATATTACATCGTATATAAATCATAATTTAATGGAGGGAGACATTGATCATTGACCAAAGAAATAACAACAACAGAATCTAAAATCAAAATACAATCACACATGATAATACAAACTGTTTTAAGAAATTGAAACCGATTTCGTAGAATAGAGAAAAGGACTTTAGAACATTTAGTGCATGAACTCAAGAGTTACAAAAAGGAAAAACTTCCCTTCACTAATCACCCAAAAGATCTACCCCACCATGGTAAGGGTAAATAAGTTGAACGGGGAATAATAAGTCATTATAAAGCTAAGAAGAACAAAAGAAAGAAAAGCAAGAACATAAATTTTGATCCTCCAGAATATGTTCTCCAGAAGTTTTCCTCTATTATGCCCACCATAAGGCTGAAACTCACTGAGCTCCCTTATTATAGAATGTTTTAAATGAAGTTGTATATCGACCCTAAAAATGTTAGAGTCATTGTACATGTGTTAAGAAAGATATGGCCGAATCAATGGACATTACTTTTCTAGCCGCCAAACACTGTTTCACTCACTCCAATTGGACGCACCCAAAAGATTCCTTAATGAGATTCATATTTTATGAAATTTAATTTAAACCTTCCTTTGTATGTCCTATGTCAATAAAAGCTAGAATAACCTAATTATAAGGTTGTATGAATGAGTTCTTGTTGATTTAATTCGGTGGGGTCCATTCTGACATCCAGACTGAGTTCTCCAATTGATTGAATTTTCTGTACCATTGGGTTTTGAATTGGGTTTTGGTCCAGCAGACAAAATTCAATCCCACGAGCATATGAAGCCTAAAAAAAGGATTCAATTCAATTGGATCAATATTTTAAAAGTTATACCCGAAATAAAGAAGCTCTATAAAATAGTTAAATTTACAGAAATAACCAATTTTCACATTTTATCTCAAAACACACCAAATATCATAAAATGTTGCAAATCAGATCACATTGATTAATTTGTAGGGATTAAATAATTGAAAAACATATGAATAATAGTAAAAATATTATCTCTATCAATAGGTTGAACACATATCTGGTGATATATAGATCAAAAATAAAATTTCCTAACACATGAGCTCTTCGAAGCTGATAAAACATGCCATCTATCCATGGAAAGGGATACCAGTTCTTAACCGTTAGTTGGTTAAATCTTTGGTAATCCATGAATATCCTAAGGGTAACATCCTCCTTCTTCACATAAGAACTAGAAAACCCCATAGAGATGTATTGGTCCGTATAAAAACCTTTTCCTCCAAATCTTATTGCAGAATCTTGATCTCTCGCAACTCCATCGTAGCCATCCTATAAAAAAGAAGGGATACTGGTGAAACTCCTATCACTAGATGAATAGAGATATAAATATCTCTCTCAAGAGTTAAAATAGAAAATTAATTTGGGGAAACAACCCTAAAATTATAAACCACTAAAGGAAAGTCCTTCTGATTAACTCCCTGATCATCTAGATACAAACTAGAAATCTCTACCGTTATCCCACATAACCCATGATGATGTGGTTCAGCTCAACTAATTTGGACATACCATTCACCCTTATGAGTATAAACCATGACCCTATTGATGTGAAAATCACCCAATAAAGATATAATTTAATGTAGGCTTGATAATCTACTAGACATTCTATTCTGAGTATAATGTTAAATCTGATCATCTTGAGGAAAAAAAAATTCCAAACGAAGTGAAACCCACTAACCTCAAGGGGGAACTCCTTAAACTGACGCAAATACTCCATTATTATCCCAAAGGAGTTTCCAACATCATACCACCCTCATAAATATGAATCAATAGCCCATGAATTTCTACCATAGGTACATATATGAAACTATGTGATGCACCTGTATAAAATATAGAAAACACTAACATATAGGACACTAGGATTGTACCTCTCACCGTAGATGGTTTGATGCCCTTATACATAGGTGTAGGATGTAAAAAATATATCTGGCATGAACCATGGTCCTGTGACACAACCAAAATACCCTAAGTAGGCCCTCTATTTTGTCTTAGTACAACTGGTGCCTGACTTCCTCATCCACGACCACCACTACCTTAGCCTGAATGACATGTACTGCTCTAGCTCCCTGACTGACCTTGAGTTGTGAAACCTACTCTTGAGACTAGTGTTGGTGTTGACCCCCTCATACTCACTACTTGAGGGAAGGTTGTACAAAAAAAATTCAAATGGCCCATCCCGCTGCAAGATCAACACTTGACTGGGACATGATCACACTTATTTCTCATGTGTCCTCATCTTCCAAACTAATGAAAAAAATTTAACTACCAACAATAGTAGTCTGGATGGATCTCATATCATGTGAATCCTCAAAATGATTCTTCATTCCACTGGATGTCAAAGTACAATGTTGAGAGACTACACAGATCTACTCTACATCCCCATCTTCCCTCACGTTCCTCCCTATAATCAACACATGATTTACAACATCAGTAATAGAGTTCAATATCAACACATTGACATGATATGTAATGGAATGTCAAATACCTTCTTCAAAGAGTATTTCCCCTGATAACTCTTTATTAATGTAAATTGGTGAAAAATATGGAAACTCTATAAAGCATGATGAGTAATCCATAACCATCATAGCACCCTACTCCAGATGCATGAACTCACTAGACCGCTTTTCCCTTAGAGTCTCAGGGTAAAAGTAGTCATAGAACTTGGTTTCTAAATCAACCCAAACCATATATCGCTTCTTATCGGCCTAGTTTAGAACATCCCACCAGTTCTTTACTGTTCCTTGAAGCTTATAAGAAGAGAGATTCAATCTCCTCTCAGTAGGTGTCTCTAGATTCTTGAAAATGAACAATGTATTCTCAAGCCACAAATCAGAATCCTATGGACCGACATCCTCTGAAAATGTGGGAGGATTCTACTTTTGGAAAACACATGTAATATCATCTATGGATGAGGTAGGTTGCGGTGCTCCTTGATAAGTTTTCATGAAGTGAGAAAACCACTTACATAACTATGACTCAACACATATGTTTGAAAAAATAGTTGGTACCTCAACTGGAACTAAAGGAGGATCCCCTGGTAGCCTATGGCCCACCATATCCAGAGCGTGGTCATTGACACCCACCTGGTGTACAACTAGATTTTTTCATGGTGGAATGACTCTAGATTTACAAACGTATGCCTTAAAAAATAACGATATCAATTTTCATAGGTAAAAGAGTATGATAAGTAAAAACCTTCTTATAAATAGGTTATACCATAGAACCTTCTCCTAAATTCAAAACTGTATAATTAAAAATAGCCATAAAATCACTAGATACATATCCATAATCCCACTCAAAAGTCTGGTCATGGTCAAGTCACTGTTTCGTAGTTTTCAAATTTAATTCATTTTCAAATTCAATCCACATTTCATTTAAAATGGCTGAACCAAATGGTTCACCGCTTCCGATCCATAAGGAACCACACCCCATGAACCAAAATATAGAATCCACCAAATCCACACCACAACAAATTCCATTCAATTCTAATTATGTTCTATGACTCAACATGCCACAATTGGATGCTCAGGGTGTCTGTTGTAGCCTAATTAGGAAAATACTACTTAGGTTATGACAAACACTCTAAGTACCAACCATGTTTTCCATTCGATTGCACAAAATTTCTATCACAAAACATGTATATATATAATATAACCCATAAAAAAATCATGAAAATAGGAAATTCATACTATATTTCATGGAATACAATACTAGAAACTGGACCTATACCAATAGTTCTATACTAATGATTTGAAAAAACATTGGTGTAGGGTACCTATACTAATGGTTTTGGATAAAATGTTGGTATAGGTACAATAAAATGTCCTTATACTAATGGTTTATCCAAAAAATGTTGGTATAGGTACCTTAATATGACCCTATCCAAATGGTTTTGAAAAAAATGGTGGTATAGGTCATAGATATACCAACAGTTTTAGACAAACTATTGGTATAGTTTAAATAAGATGACACTATACCAGCGGGTTTTCCAAAACTGTTGGTATAGGTGATGGATATACCAATAATTTGGCTAAAACCATTGGTATATCCTCAAATTAAAGATCCTATACCAATGGTTTTCAAAAACCGTTGGTATAGGTTCTTTATACAAAACCTATATGAACAGTTTTTTAAAACTGTTGGTATAGGTCCCAAAAATTTGGGTACCTATACCAACAGTTCTCAAAACTCTTGGTATATGTACCTAGATTTTTTTATGAATTATTTTTTAAAATATCATTTAATAAATCAATATAAAATTATATATATATATATATATCCAATTATATTCACAAAGATAATTATATCATAGTGGTTAGGTCTTTGATATATAAGTGGGAGGTCATGGGTTCAAACCTCATCTAAATCATTTATTTTACATTACCTATCCCAATAGTTTTAAAAAAATTGGGATAGGTCTATAGCAATAGTTTAAAATGTTGGGATAGACCTATCCCAATGTTTTCCCAAGGTGTTAGTATAGAACTATACCAACAGTTTTCGAAAAAGCATTTTTATAGGTCTATACCAACAGAAAATCAACCAATGACCCTCAAAAATGTTGGTATAGGCTCTACCAATGGTTTGGGGACCAATACCAATGGTTCCTAACCATTTATATAGGGTATTTTCTAATAGTGATAATTCATGACATGTGATTTCTAACAAGTGCCAAAAATCATGCATGAGATGGAATAACATCATCTCATCGGGTTCAAAAAAAAAAGAACCCCCAATAATATCAATAATAATATCAAAATTCAAGTGAATCACCAAACGGTGGAATCAAGTCAACTGTAATTTCCAAAATACAAAAAACAACAATTTCCATTCAAGGCAATTTAGCTTTTTCCTGTATGTGGGTTAGCTATGATCAGGTATAACTCATTACAAAATTCCAATTATTCTTAATCATCTTTCTTTTATTTAAAAATAAAAAACTAGAATAAGATACCCCTCTAGTACCACTTTGAAACATTCCAGAACCAGATTCTATTCAACAGTGCCCTGATCCTGGTTAGATACATAGCCTAAACCGTATCTCCCCAAACACTAGAGGATTCTAACTTATAGTGAGGGTATAGGGTGTATGTATAGGGATTCTATGACCTCTTACTAGAGTGAAACATAGTGTTAGAATAAATACACATAAAATTGAGGAAACAATATAATAGTTAGACAATAGATAATAGAAAGACATGAATATATAAACTATGCCAGTAGGAAACTCACATAAAAAAGATGATGATACATGTCTCTACAAGACATCCAAAATAGGTTTACATGGAATTAGTACAATAAATATGTCAAAATTCCAAAAATACCAAAAAAATAGTCTCCTGATATAAGCATGAGCCTCAACTCAGTCTGGTTCTCCCTTACTCCTATGTAAGGTACAAAGTCAAGAATGAAACTATGGGCGCTTGTCCCAATCCCTACCGGTATCCAAATAGTCTATCCGGGTACTTGATGGTGGCCAAAACAGGGTATGAGATACAATCCCAATAGGTATCCTCACAAAGGTCTATAAAAAGTCCTAGATATGTAATATAAAAAGCAATAGAAGAGTGAAATTCATATCATAGGTAATCAATAATGGAATGTAATGTTACAATGGCATTTATACTATATAATAAGTGGTACTATATAGGCCATTATGGCTTCCTACAAAACATGGTTCAAGATCCTATAATAAGGAAGCTACAAACAATGTAGAAGTAACTAAAACGACCACTTCGTAAATCCATACATATTAATTTAACCACGATGTTGTCATATAACTTTTATATAAAACAACCACTACCACACTGTATAACCAGGACTATCAGAGTATCCACGACCCAAATGGATAATCAAGAATATCACATTTACCATGGCCATGCAATATAATCATGTTTCAAATCCCTTGGGGCCATATCCAAGGTATATTAGAGTAAGCAATCCTTGTTGAGTCTTAGGAGAATCTTAATGGAAACTCGGTTAGGCTTGATTTGGGGTCCAAGGATCATGTCTATCGACCATATTTACTGGGACCCTAAGAAAAACTAAATCCAAGGGGTAAAAAGGAACAAGGCATCATATGTAATTAGAATCCAAGTAGCACACAGGTCCAAGAAATTCTCTACCATTTCCATGACCCATGAAATATCACACACATGGAATCCTATGTAACCATTCATCAATTCACATTAAACTCCCATGAGTATAACCACTCATAACACAATTCACATCCAATTATATTCCATGAGTTTACCCACTGTTACAAAATTTCCATACAATCTATTTAATCAATTAAAGCATGGAATAACATGTCAAAACATGGAAAAAAAGGCAATACATATCTTAATTAAGATAAATAGTTAAATTAATTTATTAACAGGCCTCCTCTAGCTGGTAAAGCATAAAACACACCCCTTGGGTTGTTTAATAAATGGAACTGGAAAAGGGCACACCCCATGGGTGGCCTTGGTTGGAGAAACAAACTCTAATGCATCTCAAAAGAACTAAAGGGTATCTCTAACAAGTTATATTTCAACTAATTCAATTAATCAATTAAATTTTAGGATCACTCTAGAAATTTTTTCAATAGGCACTACAACAACGAACTAAATAAAGAACCAAACCATTCAGGAAAAGTATAGACCACCTACCACAGGTCAGTAGTAGAGTGATTGTAAAATATCAACTCTTGATTCAAATTTTCTCCTAAGAAAATTGAATAATGGATGAAGAACTTGAAAATATGACATATTAGATTTCACCTAAATAGAACAACTAATACCAAGACAAAAAAATAATGTCACAAAAAGGAATTGACTACTCACCGACATGAATCCAATGAGATGAACAAATATCGATTCCGAGATCAGATGATGAAGATCATCGAATTCCTAGATTTGGATTCGATGGAGATCTCTCAATTATAATAGCTACCAATAGAGGATAAATAGAAAATATAAATTATTTTATAACATTTAGTAAGTTAAAAATGGTAATTTTGCCTCAAAATATTGGGTTGTACGCTTTGGCCACACGGTTGGACAAACTGTTAACTAACCCTGCGCCCACTACTATAAAGAGGGGCACCTCTCATGATTTTCCAAACCATGTGAAAACCATGCCTTATACCACTATCAAAAAATATAGAGGATTAAATATTAGTATACACCTACATCCACACAATTTGAAAAATCATGTGGCCAATAGCATCCCACATTCCAGTCTCACACAGTTAGTAGTAACTATGAGACTCGCACCACACAGTTTTTACAAAACCTTTAGCTTTCCTTATTCTTACAAAAAGCAAGATTTTTTGATCCAAATAATCCCTAGACACCCCCAATACCCCCATGAACTCAAAAGGTATTCACATTATTCTATAAACAAGAATTTAAACTAAAAAAGTATTTTTACCTAATATGAAAATTTGAGATCTTACACACATGACCTAATTAATTGGTAATTCACTTTCTTAAACATAAAACACTTATAGAGACCTCCTAAGGATCATATGGGCTCTATTGGTGATGTGACTGAGCCTTCCTCTATCTGATATGCGAGCCCAACCTCGAGATCATAAAATTTGTAGATGTGATTAATGTAAAGAAAAAATGGTTTAACAATATAAATCAAGTAATTGGATTTATGCTTCTTGTCTTGTGAATTGAGTTAAATAGAAACCTGGAAGGGTTTGATATTGGGGATTTGTCCTGATGCAGGGTAATTCACCAATTAAGAATGTATGCTTCTTTAATTAAATTTGATAAATTAAACAATAGGGAATGACATATGAATTGTGATAAATGTTATACATATATTTTTGTAAATGTGATATTATTGACATGATGCATGGATCCTTGATCACTGCCTCATGAGATGTGGCACTAGTGATTTGTTTTGACAAAGGATATTCCATCACTAACATCAGTTGAGATTCACCCCTTTTGACTTGTACATGGGAAGAAGTAAGTGACTTGAGCATGGGAACTAATATGGAGCTCAGTATGAGATTAAATCTTTCCCCTTGGAGACATACACCCTTGGAAGGCATAAGTGAATCCAAAATGGGAATTCACATGGAGCCTAGTTGTGTTATTTGTGACATGGTACAGGTGATCCATCCCGATGGAGGGGGTCGGGTCTGCCTTATTGATAGAGATATCCTATATAGTGTTGAAGTAGGTTTGGTTGGCCTTGGGTGTCACTCACAACTCAAGGGTTAATATGTTTATTTTATTCAATGTATTAATTGATAAATAAATACCATTTTATCACTTTATTTCATGAATTATATTCATAATGTATAGTTTAAACACCATGATTGTCAGCCAAATGAGTTAGTTATATTCACACCTTGTATGGGATGCCATTTGGTACGTGGGAATATTTCATGGATGTAAGTTTAGATAAGGGGAAGGGGCCCTATACTGATTGATGATGGATGGGTTGGATCTTGGAGATGGTAACGACATGGAGTTTAGGATTGGGGTTTAGTGTCATATTTTATTGAGACTATTAGACATTACTCGTATGGATTTTTGCATATCATTTAGTTATATTAATCCTATCACTACATGATTCTATTTTTATTTGATTATTTAGCTTGTTACCTTTTCATCTTTAGATGAGTGTTTGATTATTAATTATGTTTATTACACTATGTTATTGTTGATATGTATTTTCCTCTTCATTCCTACTATGTACTAGAGGGTATAGTCTCTACACTATATTTTTTACACCCTTGCTTATAGATAGAAGCCTCTGGCGTATGAGGAGGTGAACTAGAGGCCACGTAGCTGACCCAGCTTGGTCACTTAAGGGAGCACCAAGATGGAAATGTTACATTAAGTCTATAAAAATGTGTGTTGAGGGGTAGAAACTAATAAAATAAACTTTTCTTGTCATACAATCGTAATATTGGTAGTATAGATGATTTTTTGTAATTTATAAACCGAAATCATATGAATCAGAGTTTTGGTTTTATCTGGATGACTAAAAACACATTTTTAGTGTTTTACAACTCTAAAATGCATGTGTAGTGGCTGGTACCTTGAAAATTAACTCTTATTTTCATGAAATAATAGAATAAAAATCTCTAAATTATTTATGAAATTTAAAAATTTATAACCCATTAATCTGGAATGTTGTGTGAGCTGAATAACTATGTAATTTTTTTTAAAGATATCAAAGAATTAAAAAACATTCATCACATGGTCAAAACCAAGTAAAAAATCTTAGATAATTCTAAAATCATGTGACAATTAACATAGAATAATTTTTGATATATAGGAATTGAATCCACATCAATCCAACTTAGGGTTTTCTTAGTATGATTGAAAATTCATTTTTAGTGTTTTAAAAATATAAAACATGTGTGTACTAGAAAAACCCCAAAGAATAACAATGGATTTTTAGGAAATCATTGTAAAATAGTATTTGAATTATTTTAAAAATCTCTAAATTTATGGAACTTCAATATGATGTGTTGTGTGCTCGAAATGACTAAATAATCAGTTTTTAAGGATATCAATGTCTTTAAAAACATGCAGAAAGAGGTAAAAACCAAGAAAACGACCATGTTTTACCATAATATAATAATAAAATGACCACAGATTTATTTTTTAAATATATGAACTGATATCACATAAATATGAGTTGTGGGTTTCTCGAGGTGATTAAAAAAACATTTTTAGTGTTTTAAAACTCTAAAACACGTATGTGATGGTCAAAAACTAGAAAATGAAATCAGATTGATATAAAATCATAAGAGAATGATAATTGAATTATTTTTAACACATATAAATATAGGGGACATCAATATGATGTATGGTGTACTCGGAATGAATAAATAAGTAGTTTTAGATTAAAAATGATTAAAAAGGTAATAAGTTGAAAAAATGACAATAGACTATTTTTTTATTGAACGAGATTAAAATTTAAATAATATAGTAGGTTATAATTGTTAGTTTGTTTTTATTTTTTTATTTTAATACCTTTTGATTATAACTTATTTGAATTTTAGTTATAAGATGATGGGTGTACCCGTCAGAAAATGATTCATCAAGGTTATTTGTGAGATTATTAAATATATTATTTATGTTATAGATATATATTGAGTTTTGAGAATTATGGTTGATTTATTTTAAATACCAACTATGGAGGTGTATTAGTTGTAAATTTAAAAAATATATCTAAAGTGACTTCCATATGGAGTTCTGTATTGCTGATAATGAGATGGGTTATAACTACCGACATATAGAGGTCATTATTTCTAATCGTGATATTGGATATGGAAATGGCCATATGGAGATCACTATAGTCTCCTATGAAATTTCCTATAGAAACCACCACATAGTGGTTTCTATAGCCTTATGTCAAATAGAGCTACTACAAATAAGGACTTTATCAACACTAGAAATACCTTTTATCAGCACTAAAAAAGTATGAATGTTTTCTTTGCATTTAAAATATAGTTTCTTTTATTAGTGCTAAAAAATGATGATAAAGGGAGCCTTTATCGGTGTGTTTTTTAGCGTTGATAATGGTTTTCTTTATCAGTGCTAATTTCTAGCATTGATAAAATTCAAAAAATATTTTTTAAAATTTTTCATTGGTTGTTAGGCCTAATTTACAATGCCAAGAAGTTACTCAAACCCCCACCCCACTTTATTAGTGCCAATTCCAAGCATATTCAACAGTAAGTCCACTGATATTTCATATACACCCTTCTTAACCAAGCTTTCCTATACGAATTTTAACTTCTGGACTCCTTATACATTGTGAATGTCCTTCCAACCGCTTTATCTTGTTTTTTATATATTTTATAATGTATATATATATATTTATATATATTTACAAATTTTTTATCCATATATTTATATATATTTATATAATTATTTTTATATATAATTATAAATTATGTTTGTGTGTGTGTATTTATATATATATATTTGTATGTGTGCATGTATTTATATTTTTATATTTATATATTTATGTATTTATACATATATGTGTGTATCTATATATATATAAACACACACATATTGATGAATAAAACATGACCTAATCACTTAAATCATTAATTAATTCTAAATAGGTGATATTTGAACCCATACCTAACACATTCTTAACAAGAACCATTATCACGGGCCCAAAGGATTTTACTTATCATATATAGAAATATTTCTATATATGTATATATATATTTCAAAATATACTTATTTTGATATATATATATATATATATTAATATTTATTTACATATATTAGAATATATACATAAATATATATTTGTTTATCAACACACACACAAACATATATATATATAAACATTATATATACATTATATAGGTATATATATATATTCATACATTTTTATAATGTAAATAAAATGGATATTGTTTTTTATTTTAATCAAAAGTGGTAATAGATGTTTATTTCCTTATAGTTTATAAATTTAATAATACATTTTATATGAAAACATGTTTACATATTTATTTATTTATACAATTAAATATTTATACCTAAATATATAAAAAGATGTATATATGTATATATGTATATATTCATTTATAAATAACACAAAAATATGGAAAACGATAAAATTTCAATACCATAATATCCATATGAATGTAACCTTGATGAATTAATTTAATCTCTATAAAAAATGACTAGAATATCTTCTTTAAAGAAGTTGAATTTCATCAAATGTTTAAAAATTAGGGTATCCTAACTAAAAACTCATATTTGGAGGCCCTTCAAGCCTTTTGACTATGAAAAAGTGATGTATGAGGTAAACCCAATAAAAAATGTTGTAAATTTTTTCACAATTTTAGACTTCACATCTTGTGAAGCCCAAACGACCATCTGATCAAAAGTTATAATCATTTAAAGTTCATGTCCTATCTTTATATTATCATAAGATATGAATTATTTTATAAATTTTTCTAATAACCAAATTTTTATTAAACTTCAATTACTTAATAATAATTTGTATGTTCTAAATTAATAGAAAATTTTAATTATTTTATAAACCATTTTTTGTTCAATCCATTATATAGTAAGTGTAAATAATTATTTAATTTTTATAAATAATATTTAAGAAATTATATTATATATATATTAATATAAATATATTTATGTAACATAATATGATAATTAATAGTATATAAAGTGTTCTTTATGAAGTATACCTTTTATCAATGCTAAAAAAATGATTTAGTGCTGATAAAGGGAACACTTTAATCAGTGCTAAGGAAAGTACTAATAAAGGATAACCTTTAAATAAAGCACTAACAAATGATGACCTTTTATCAGTGATTTTTTAGCACTGATAAAGGTCACACATTTATCAATACTAGGGAAAATGTTGATGAATGGTTACCTTTAAATAAAGTTCTGCCAAAGGCTATTCTTTTATCTATGCTCCCTATTATAGAAAAGTCTTTTAAATGTGCTAGAAAAAGCCTTCAATAACGCCAAAAAAGAGAAATTGATCTAAGCACCGTTAAAAGGGATACCCTTTTACCAGTTCTAAAAAATCACTGATAAAGGGGGTCCTTTATTAGCACCAGTTCAAGCACTAATAAAGGCCATGCTGCTGTAATGTGTTGGTAACATTACAACACATTTCAAAACCAAGTACAACTATCAACAAAAAATACACCATTTGTAAATTTAATAATTTAATTGAAATAAAAATTACATTACAAATATAAAAAAACAATATTATAGAAATTTAAAATATTGTTTTGTACAATTACATTCTCAAGTAGAATTTATCAAAAACATTCAATAACACCAATGGTTTCATTATCTTTGGCACCCTTCCCCTCTCAAAAAGCATGATCATGGTATTAGTTTCTAAAAAAACCACCCCAATTCAAGTAAAAGAATTCAACTATATGAGAAAATAATTCTTATGTTAGTAGTTATATAAAGAAATAAATTAAATATAAATATGAAACAATACATTAATAAAATGTCAATTTTAAAATGATAACAAAAACTTTATGTCATATCAGGAACACTATGTATCAGATTGATGTGAGGATAATTACTTCACATAAAAAATGAATCATGGATTGTTTTCCTAAAGTATAAAAACAACATTAATGTGTTTTACTAGTTTTGAGTATATCACTTATCCTTTTTACTAAAATGTAAATTTCAATTAAAAAGAAACACTTTGTGTCATATCGACTACACTATGAATGATATTGAGGTGTGGTTGATTCCTATATATCACAAATGACTTATGAATCATTTTCTTAATGTATAAAAACAATATGAATGCGTTTGATCTGTTTTTGAGTATGTAACTTGTGTTTTTTACTAAAATTTCATTTTAAACTGAAAACTCATACTTTGAGTCATATCAGTCACATTGCTTGTCAATTTTATGTGAGTTTGATTCCTACTCATCAAAAATGACTTACGAATCATTTTACTAAATAATAATGAAAATATGAGTGATTTTGTTTTATTTTCAATGAGTGACACATATTTTGAACTAAAATGTCAATTTTAAACTGATAATAGATACTTTGAGTCATACTAAGTACATCATGTATCATATTTTAGTAAAGATGATTTCTACACATAAATAATTAATTATGGATCATTCAAAAAAATTATAAAAATAATATTAATGTGTTTTTTTTAGTTTTAAGTTTTCCACTTCTATTTTTTTACCAAAATGTCAATTTTAAATAAAAAGACACACTCAGAGTCATACAAGTCACACCGTGCATCAGATTGAGGTGTAGTTAATTATTACACATCACAAATGACTTATGGATATTTTTCCAAAATTAAAAAACAATATGAATGGGTTGATTGGTTTTGAGTATATCACTTGTATTTTTTACTAAAAAGTTATTTTAAACTTAAAACATGTACTTTGAGTCATACTGATCATATCGTGTATTAGTTTGATGTTAGAATGATTTATACACATAAAAAAACATATGAATCATTTTACTAATGTATAAATAAAATATGGGGCTTTTTCCTCTATTTTCAGTGAGTGACACACATTTTGAACTAAGATGTCAATTTTAGATTGATAACAGACACTATGAGTTATACCGGGCACGCCATGTATTATATTGAGGTGAATATGATTCTTAAAAATCATAAATAACTTACAGATCATTCTATAAAACTATAAAAATAATAATAATGTGTTTTATTTATTTTGAGAATGTCACCTGTCCTTTTTTACTAAAATGTCAATTTTAAATAAAAAGACACACTTGGAATCATACCTGTCACACCATGCATCGGATTGAGGTGATGATGATTCCTATAGGTATTAAATGACTCATGGATAATTTACATAATTAATCAAAACAATAATAATGTGTTTGATCAGTTTTTAGTGTGTCACTTGTGTTTTTTAACAAAAATGTCATTTTAAACTGAAAACACACACTTTGAGTCATATTGGTCACATCATGTTTCAGTTTTATATGAGACTAATTCATACATGTCAAAAATGAAATAAGAATAATTTCCATAAATTATCAAGAAAATATAAACATGTTTTATTTATTTTCAGTGAGTGACATGTGTTTTGAACTAAAATGTCAAATTTAAACTGATAACAGACACATTGAGTCATACTGGGCACACCGTTATCAGATTGAGGTGAGGCTAATTCCTACACATCATAAATGACCTATGAATCATTATCATAAATTTTAATAATAATATGAATTCATTTTATTATTTTTGAGTATATCGCTTGTCGTTTTTATTAAAATTTCAATTTTAAATAAAAAGAAACACTTGGATTTATACCGGTCACACCGTGTGTCAGATTGAGGTGAGGATAATTCATACATGCCACAAATGACTTATGAATCATTTTACTGAATTATCAAAATAATATGAATGTTTTTTCTATGTTTTAATTATATCACATGTCTTTTTTATTAAAATTTCATTTTAAACTAAAAACATGCACCTTGAGTTATACCGGTCACATTGTGCATCAGTTTGACGTGATACTGATTCCTAAAAATCAAAAATGATTTATAAATAATTTTACTAATGTATTAAGACAATATGAGTGTGTTTTATTAGTTTTTAGTTATTGAAACATGTTTAGAACTAAAATGTCAATTTTAGATTGATAATAAACACAGAGTCATACTGGGCACACCATATATCAGATTGAGGTGAAACTGATTCCTGCACATCATAAATGACTTATGGATCACTTTAATAAATTATGAAAATAACATGAATATATTTTCTTATTTTTTATCATTTAAACTATGTTTTATACTAAAATCTCATTTTTAATTAAAATACACACTTGGAGTCATATCGGTCGCACCATGTGTCAGATTGAGGCGCGAATAATTCCTATATGTCAAAAAAGACATATAGATCATTTTTCTAATGTAACAAAAAAATATGAATGTATTTCCTTAGTTTTGAGTATGTGATTTAGGTTTTGACCTAAAATTTATATTTTAAACTAAAAACATGCACTTTGAGTCATACCGAGCACACTGTGTATCAGATTGAGGTGCAACTGATTGAGCTATGTCTAATTCTTACATTATTCAAAAAAATGTTCAAAATAGATCTTTTGGGATGTCATAATCTGCATTCAACTATTGAAAAATACCTTAGTCGATGCATCCTTATGATTTAATTCATGTTTCAGGTAGCATGGGGTTTCCTATTCCATATGAAAGTAACATGTTCTCTCTTTTCTGTCTTGTTTCATATTATTGAAAGAAAAGTATGAGTTTCCAAAAGATCTATGAAAATAACTAAATAAGTTTTCAATAAAAAAAATATGGAAATTAACTTAAAAATAGTAGATAAAATGATGAAAAAATTAACTAAATAAGTAGTAAGGATTTACCTTTTCATGATGTCTATATACATTCTTGACCTATTTCCCTATTTCTATTATCTTAGTTCTAGCCTCAAAGTCCAATACCTCATGATTATGAGCATCTTCAAACAAACCAACCAAAGTTTGAAAAAGAATACACATGTACAAGAAAAAAATTATTATATTAGTAATACTATAAAGAAATTAATTAAACACAAATATGAAACAATACATTAATAAAATGTCATCTTTAAATTGAGACCACACAATTTGAGTCATACTGAGAACATTGTGTATTTTATTGAGATGAGGTTGATTCTTACACATTATAAATGACATATGGATTATTTTCTTAAAGTATCAAAACAATATGAATGTGTTTTTTGGTTTTTAGTATGTCACTTGTATATTTTACTAAATTTTATTTTAAAATGAAAACATTCACTTTTTTTCATATTGGTCACATCATGTCTCAGTTTAAGATGAGAATTATTTCTATATTATAAAAATAAATTATGAATAGTTTTCCTAAATTATAAAAATAATTAGCGTGTTTTATCAGTTTTTAGTGACTAACACATGTGTTGAACTAAAATTCCAATTTTAGACTAATAAGAGACACTTTGAGTCATACTGGTCACACCGTGCATTTGATTGAGGTGAATCTGATTCTTAGATGTTAAAAATTACTAATGGATCATTTTATTAAAGTATCAAAACAATACGAATTCATTTTATTAGTTTTGTGTATATCACTTGTTTTTTTACTAAAATGTAAATTTTAAATAAAAAGAAACATTTGGAGTCATACCAGTAACATTGTGTGCTAGATTGAGGTGAGAATAATTCTTATATATCATAATGAATTATGGATCATTGTCTTAAATTATTGAAACAATTTGAATGTGTTTTCTCAATTTTGAGTATGTCACTTTTCTTTTTTACTAAAATGGAATTTTAAACTAAAAACACTTACTCTAAGAAATATCGGTCACATTATGTGTTTGTTTAATGTGAGACTAATTCCTACACATCAAAAATTACATAATAATAATTTTCCTAAATTATCAAGATAATCTGAGTGTGTTTTCTTGGTTTTCAAGGAGTGACACATGTTTTGAACTAAAATGTCAATTATAAACTTATAACAGACACTTTGAGTCATACCAGGCACACCATGTGTCCGATTGAGGTGAAACTAAATCCCACATGTCAAAAATGACTTATGGATCATTTTTCCAAAAGTATTGAAATTATTTGAATTCATTTTCTTAGTTTTTGATTATGTGACATGTGTTTTCAACTAAAATGATAATTTTAAAATAAAAACACACACTTTGAGTCATAACATACATATCGTGCATCAGATTGAGGTGAGAATGATTCGTACACATAAAAAATGACTTTTGGATAATTTTCATAAAGTATAAAAACAATATGATTGCATTTTATTAATTTTGATAATGTCACTTTTTTTTACTAAAATGACATTTTAAACTAAAAACATGCATTTGGAATCAAACTGGTCACTTTGTGTACCTTTTTGATGTGATAATGATTCTTACATGTCTAAAATTAGATATTAATAATTTTTATAAAGTTTCAAGTCAATTTGAGTGTTTTTTCTCAGTTTTCAGTGAGTGAAACATGTTTTTAATTAAAATATCAATTTTAAACTGATAACAAAAACATTGATCCATACAAGGCACATCATATATCAGATTAAGGTGAGGATGATTCCTATATATTAAAAATTACTTATGGATCATTCTAATAATGTATCAAAACAATCAAAATTTATTTTCTCGGTTTTGAGTATGTCGCTTTTATTTTTTACTAAAATATCAATTTTAAATAAAAAGACACACTTGGAGTCATATCGGTCACACCGCACATTAGATTGAGGTTCGGTCAATTCCTACCCTCAAAAAACGACTTATGGATCATTTTTATAATTTATTAATTCAATATTACTATTTTCTCTTAGTTTTTAGTATGTCATTTGTGGTTTTTACTAAAATTTCATTTAAAACTTAAAACACACACTTGGAGTCAAAACGGTCACACCGTACATCAGATTGAGGTGTGGCTACTTCCTACATGTCAAAAATTACTTAAGGATCATTTTCTTAATGTATCAAAGTAATATGAATGATTTTTTTTGGTTTTTAGTATTCCACTTCTATTTTTTTACAATATTGTCATTTTAAACTGAAAACACACACTTTGAGTCATACCGGTAACATTGTGTGTTGGTTTGACATGAGACTGATTCCTACACATTATAAATGACTTACAAATAAATTTAAAAAATTATCAATACAATTATAGAATGTTTTCTTTATTTTCAGTGATTTACACACATTTTGAACTAAATCGTCAATTTTAAACTGATAACAAACACTTTGATCCATTCCAGGCACACCATGTATCGGATTAAGGTGCAGGTGATTCCTATATGTTAAATATTACTTATGGATTATTTTTATAAGGTATAAAACTATCTAAATGTGTTTTATCTATTTTGAATATGTGAAGTTTTTTTTAACTAAAATTTCAATTTTAAACTAAAAACATGAACTTTGAGTCATCCCAGACAAACAATGTATCAGATTGAGGTATGATTAATTCATAAATGTCACAAATAAATTAAGAATTGTTTTACTAAAGTATAAAATAAAAATAATCCGTAAATTAATAAAAAAACTAGATTAATTAATGAGAAAATCAATTAATTAAGTATTAGGAAATCACATTTTCATGTTTTCTGTATACATTTTGACACCAGGTATACTACCCATTTGTTTCTAAAAAAATATATTTCCTCTTATAAATATGAGTATAGTTTACAGTCCTAGTAGTAATGAAAAAATTTAAATAAAAAAGTAATAATAAATATTTTAAATGAAATTGTAATTATCTTTGAAAATACCTCTTTGGTGATGAAAGTTTTTTGATGGAATATGAATATTTTATAAATTTGAAGACATAATAACCACAATTATTTCCATTGACTTATTTCAAACACTATAGAAACATTTAGAAAAAATTTATTATATATATATATTTTGATAGTGAAATATTATTATATATACCATAATACTTATCTACTTGTAGAAGTTGGTAGGCTACTTGTATTCATGCACAATCCTCATGCCATGATTTTGATGATATTTAAACACCACCCTATAATAACTAAATTTTTATTAAAACATAATATAAATTTTATAACTTTAATTTTATCCATAAAAAATTGCATGGAGTGTATTAAATATTGATAAACTTTAGCACGTGTGGTTAGTTTTTAGGGTATCCATGCATTGAATCCAGAAAATAAATATTTTGAGTATCCAAATTGACTGAAATGAGTAACCAATACTGCCTAAAAAAGGAATAACTAAGGAAATTATATTTTATATGATTAAATTGTATATTTTTACACCTACATCATGGGTATTAAGAAGATTCTATCATCTGTAAGTTTTCTTTCAAACATTATAGATAGTTTTTCCTCTATTACTTCAATTTCCTTTAGTTCGAATTTTTATTCTTATGTATAAGTAATGTGAGGACTAATGATTTCAAATTTCTTATTCATAGAGTTTTCATTTTAAATAGTATTCATTGATACACCTGAAAAAAATATGAATAGTATTCATTCATAATTAACATAGTAGATCAACAATTAGAAAAACAAATCATGAAAACACACCTCATCTATAAATTTACAAATGATACTCCCAACCATTCATGAATTAGGATTTCATTTACATTCTCATGACTAATATAATTTGTATTATCCTCTCCTTACATCAATTTTTCATAATCAATTTTGGTCGTAGCACCTTTTTCTAACATTGTATCTCCATGAACCTTTAATGTTAGTAAAAATGTAAGGTGAATAGACGGGCGGGGTAAAGGTACTTTGTGAATATCTTTTCAATTTTTTGGTTGATGCTTTAGATTTTTTTTATTCGACCATACATTTCACCCCTTCCCTTTTTCTTTCTATAATAACATTCATCAGTTTAGACATTTTTTCATTAATTTTTAATGTTTTTTCATGAAGAAAATTGGAATGAATACTTCCTTATTGAAATATTTTTTTAAAATCTAATGGACATGCCACAAATGTTTTAATAGTTTGATCAGCCATATTTACGTCCAAATCATCAAGTGGAATAGGTAACTCAACACTCATATCTTGATCTATGTTAATCACCAATCTCACATAAATTGTTGGATATTGTCTATTATTTAGAATATCTCCTTAGATATTGTACACGATACCCCTCACAACAAGGTGATGATTTCATATTGATAGATATAAATGAAAATCATTTTCACCTAGTTGAATATCAATACAGGAAAGGTATCAGTGTTTTCCTAATTCACATTTCATAGAAAAAAATATTACAATATTTATTACCTCTTCTAATACACCTCATTAAGGGTAATGGATCACCTCAAGGCTAGTGGGGGTGGGGGGGATCATTATAGAGCAGCTGTTCTTGAGTTGTTTCTTCTCTTTGATTCCTTCCCATTGAATTTTATAACAATTATGACTACTAATTAAATTTTTCTTCAAGAGTAGATGATCATGCCTAAAACTATTACATTTTCTTATCTTTATCCCCATGTTCATTCCTCTTCTCAAAATATGTTTCGGGTGAATCCACAAAAATCAAACCTTGGACACAACCACACTTTTCTGTCCAATTCAAGGCCACTAATCGTATCCATTCATCGAGTACAACTGATGATGATTCTTGTGTCTAAGTAAGATAAAAAAATATAGTAAAATAAGTAATAATTATTATGCAATACTGATTTGAATAAAAAATATTTTTTATTATTTCATATGTACACACACTTCACACACTTTTTGTGTGTTTTCATATATTTGTATCCCTTATTTATTTACACGTGCCTCATTCCATTTCACATGATGTAGGATGGAATTATCTTTTGATTTGGATTAATCAATACACATTTAAACAGAGGAATATAATTATGTTATTGTTTTATGTCACATAAAAGTCTATTATAGTTGATTTAAAATATATAATTTTTTTTAAAATGTAGCGTATCACATTATTTCTTTACAGTAGGGGTACATTGGTTTTCCTTCCCGTTTCTTATTTTCAGCACTCAGTTGTTATTTCATAAATTAACAATTCTTAATTAAAGTGATTAATATATATATTTTCAAAAAATGTATTACCAGTCACAATGCACCTAAAAATATATATCCTCATGATGACCAATAAACACATCCCATGCTTGTTGGTTTATCAGGTGACCGTACATCTATGGTGGGTGCATGTTTATTTTCCCTTCATCATATTTGGGATAAAACTTTATAAGAATTTTGTGAAAGCCTCCATGAGCCTTTCCAGTGAGAATTAATAAAAATTTCATTCATGAATCATCTACTATAATTTCACTTTGTAGGGGATAATTAATATTAATTCAACATTTCCTTATTTTTTTGTAAAATAAAGAAATTATATCATAATTTTACCCAAAACTATTCTCAAATCAGTGTCTTAAGAATAGGTGCAACATTGTTCCAGGAATCTACATCAATCAACACACACATGCGAGTGGAGAGCCCAATGTAACTATTGAAAAAGCCTTGTTGGGGTTAACAGGTTAGCCGCAAGAATTCCATGAAACCTCAAATTTAATTCATTTGTTTCTCACTTAATAATTTTTTTATAACATCATCATGCTATGGAAATCCTATTTTTTCTGGGACCCTAGTTGTTCACCATCTACCATTTCCTTGGTTTTAACATTGTTAATATATTGTTCTTATGGATTGGTAGAACCGACATGTGCAGAAGGTTGTTGTTCCTCTACATTGAGAGCACCAACATGTTGAGAAACCTATTATTCCTCAGGATTGGTTGAATTGACATGTGCAAAAGTAATTATCTGTAAAATTGGTTGAACATTTAATTTATATTACATAAATGTATCAATGAACAAATAATAATATGAGGTAACACAATGTATATTACAAAAAAACATGATTATTGAAATCTCTTTTTTTAAGGGTTGAAGATATTTGACCCCTCTATTGAGTATAAAAATACCTTCATTATGGTCTAAACTAACATATAACACCTCGTTTACATTTGGACCACTAAGAAATGTTTATGATGTCTTAATGAGAGGGTCATCCTCAGTTGAACTAACATCTGACACTTTAGTGGTTTTGATTGATAACAGAATAATTGACCACTTTTGGTATGAATGATTTGGAGCATAAAATACTTATAATGCATGTGATTCCATTATAAACAATACGTATTAATACCCTTCCATACTAAAATCCATTTTCATGAATCCTAATTCATATAATTTAATAGAATTACTATTATCAACTCACATCCATTGAAAAATTGAAACTTTGATTATTGTATAATCAAAATCCCATATTTTTTTTATGATGAAAAAATATGACATATTCACATAAATTATAATTTTTTCGTTGGTACCAGACTCATGAATCACTTTAGAAACAAGTGAAAATACACAATTTTTCATGTTACTACGTTTATTGTGTTCTTTTTCTAGAATGTATAACCATCAATTAAATAACCATTATAAGATAATACATGCATACTTGGTCTTTCAGATAGACATTAAAGTCATTCTAAAATTGAACCCAAATTTTAAGTTGACTCTTTAATAATATGGCCTCGAAACCATCCTATAAACCATTGATTATGTGTATTTGATATCCATCCTTCATCCTTTGATGGATTCAAATTATTAAGAATTTATTTGTGTGTTTCAACATATAGGCAAACCTCTAAACTGTTATGAAAATTTTTAATGTGGTCCTTCTCTCGATTTGTAATAGTGATTGTGAAAACATCTATTATGGGAATTCCATTAACCATAAGTTTTTTTGGTGTAACGAGATTTTAGTAGACTAATGCTTTCCACACCGAACAGGTAGTAAGTATATAATTCAATAGCTTTCTCAACAGTATATTGGTCCATAATATAACCTTCTAGATGACTTTGATTTTTGAAATACACTTTAAAAATCATTATATAACATTCATTGGGGTAAATAAATATATAATGTATATAACCACATAGTTGAATCTATCTAACCAAGTGAACAATCAAGTAAACCATAATATCAAATATTTTCAGTGGGAAGAACATCTCTAATTCACATAATATGAAAAAAAATTACTTTTACATAGTTGTAAATTTCACTAGGTATATAGTTTTTTTGCATATATATTTGAAAAATAAATGGATCTTGGTTAAAGTATAATGAACATTCTTGGAAAAAATGAAATATAAAGATACATGAATTAGTTCTTGTATAAAAACATGACAGTCATGTGATTTCAAACCCTTTAAATTTAAATAATTCATTGACACAATATTTTATGATATTTGATGAATAGACCTCTAAAAAATTTAAAACATTCAATTAGTTTCAAAATAGATATCCCTATTTTCTGGAAAGAGTGTAAATAGTTGGGAGAAGAAAAGTCTATTTTCACCCTTCACTGGTGCCAAATCTTCACATATTTCCATGTAAATTATGTCCAACCTAGCCTTAATCTGAACATATTTTTTTACTATGTGCTTTTAGTAACATTTCAATGACACTATCACATAATTTTTTTTCAACATGCATGAAATAAATAAAATTCATGACACCCAAAAATTCTAGTATTTTAATTAAAAAAATGATATCTTTTTCTAAACAGTTTTTAAGGTTTTTTGGATGATGTTTACCAAAATCAATTTCCATATATTTTACTTTATTAAACATTTGATTGCCTATTATTAAATATAGTGTTGTACGTTCTTCTGAACTCCCATCAAATTATTTCTCCGGAGTTATTTACTTATGTCACCGGGATAGAAAACTACGATGTCCTAGAAACATAGTCTTGATGAATGTTTCAACCTAATTGATTGTATACAATTTTCATCAATGGGACGCCCTTAAATTACTTTAATGCTATATCCTAAAAAATTTCCAAAAGTAGTAAAGTCATTTATCATCCCATACAACATGGCTATCAATGCGAAATATTCATTTCTAGAAGAATTATACAACATAATACCTAAATATGATGATAATTTCAAATCTTCGATCAATGAATCCAAATAAACATTAATATCATTAGTCAGTTGTTTTGTTCCAGATATATGCATAGATAATATAATTAATTTACATTTCATTCATAACCAAGGTGGAAAGTTATAATTTACCAACATAACTAGCCACATATTGTGAGTGATTCTTTGAAAAAAAAATTATTCACTCCATCTATAGATAGTGGAAGAAGAAGGTTTCTCAGCTCATTTCCAAATATAGGATACTCGTGATCAATTCTCTTCCATAGAGGAGAGTTTGATGGTTAATGGATTTTTCCATCTTTATTTCTTATATTTTCATGCCACATCAAATGTCTTGTAGTATACTCACTTCAATATAGGTTCTTAAACCTTGTAATGATTGTAAAGTACCATAAAACTATAGCAGGACTTGATTTTTATTTCTTATATCGAGAATAACCAAAATTTGGGAATTTTTAAGTGATTTGTGGTCCTTGTGAAATAATATACATCCATTTGGATAAGAATGTATTATTTCAAAGATCATACCCATTGAATTCTGAATTTGTTTAAAATCAAATGTATGAAAAGGAAGGTCATTACCTTTTTGGATCATATCATTCAAAAGAGAAAGTAGTTCATTAAAACCAACATCACTCCATCTGTTTCTAGATTTTAAATTATACAGCTTCAGTATGGATTATAATGTTATATATTTATTAAAACCAGCACAAAACGGAATCTTTTCATAAGTATTTAACTTATAAAACAATTTTGGAAAATCACAATTTTCATCTTGAATTTTCATTTTCATTTCCTCAATATGATCTTCATTATCATTCACACTTGTAAGCACATCCTCGATACAAAATTTATCATTTTCCACACTTGTAATCATATCATATGATCCATAAAATGATGTCTTATCATAGTCACTAGCTACATTTAGTTTTTCCTTGTGTTTATAATAACATTTATAAATTTTATCTACTACAAGATAGAGCAAGTGTTCTTCCAAATCCTATAGACTAATTAGTCTTGAATAGTAACATCGTAAACACAGAGAAATGATTTGAGAAGGGTCATATGCATATGATATTTTGAAAACATGATGAACTCTTTCACCCCATCCTCATACTCTCTTATAATATGATTAAGATCCATACATTTTAGATTCATATCTATCTTATTTTATTTGTTAATATTAATATTTAACAAAATAAATAAATCGTAAAAATCATTTCATAGATAAAGGGCATATTATGATTAAAATATTAATATAAAGGTAAGATTATTAATAATTATGATTTTGAAGACACAAATTGGTTTATTAATGGTATGATTTTCTTAATGTGGATTATCATTAATATAATCTATATTATATGAACATAATATTCCATATATTTCACTAATTAGGGTCCCAAGAGAGATCTACCCACTATCATAACCCAACATAGAGGTGATCAACATATATTTTTTTAATACAAAGCTTCAAAACTAGCTATCTATATCAATGCCTGATAAATATTTTTATAACAAAATATAATTGGTTAGATTTTAAAAAAAATCTCTCAACATTTGGAACAATATACTTTCAATATTTTGGTTTCCAGAAAATAAAACAATATTGAAAGACGATACTCCAATAGTCACTAAAAATAAAATACCCAAGGTAATGACATGATTAAAAAACAATGTTGTTTTAATACATGGTAGTAGGAGAGATAATTGGAAGCAAATGGGAATAATTTTTTTATTTTAATCCATAGTAGAAGAATTTATACATGGAACTTGAAGTCTATTACCATATATGCATTGAAAAAAATACTACCGACTTATCATTTATAGTCACCACCTTACATGAAAAGTGGGAAGTGTTTTTGTGGTGCACAACTAGGAGCTCCATGAAATCGGAGTGAGAAATAATGATGAATGAGTGAAAATGAACATGAAAAAAATGATGAGGGAGAACCAACAATGGATCAAGATAAGATAGATTGTGTGGAACATAGAAATAGAAGGGATACTTGGATATTGGAGTTGATTACCAGATGTGCACTACAAAAACCCAACCTACTTATCATTTGTAATCACCACCTTAAATGATATGTGGGAAGGGATTTTGTGGTGCACATCTAGGAGATACATGAAATAAGAGTGAGTAATAATAATGAATGAGTAAAAATTAATGTTAATTTTAGGGAGAGGGTGAACCAAAAATGGATCAAGGAAACAGATATTGGGTGGAGAATCAGTGAGGTAGATCAATAACAAATAATATCGCTTATACACGCATTGTTCAAACTATTTAGAAAAAGTGAAAACAAAAAAAGTTTTTTGAGGGGGATAAACAGATCAAAAGTGATCACATACCTTGATTCTAATATATCATTATAATTTCAAGACAAAATAATTAAATAAACATCCATCTAAGACAAATATATCAATAATAATTTTCAAATTTAAAAAAATGTGTAAACAAAGAAATAATTATAATTATAATTTCTTCTCATTTTAATTCGATGATAAATTTAGTCAAAAAAAATATATGATTTTAGTTTATTTCCAAATTATTTGGTGATAATTTTTAAAATAAAATGAAATAAATGTTTTGTATGGATGCGATATTCTAGGTAGAAAGAAGGATTTGGCTTCTAATGAGGTTAGTCCCCCTAATTATTTCACATTCTTCAATGGGTCAGTGGGAAGATTCATTCACCATAGAGGTAACATTTCCCAAGTAAGGTATGATCTGGGGGATATATTATAATGGATGGAGATTAGAGAACAATTGATCATTAGTTGTCTGACTTTTCCAAAAGGCATAACACCATGGAAGGTCAGTGAACCAATTGAGAGGCTTTTGATTATTGGGGGATTCGTAGGTTGGAGATGCATCTCATTGGCATGGGGATTATTCCAAATTCTTATTCCCTTTCATGGAATTTAAGATGAAGTCCTGGGGATTTTTCTCAATCTTTCTCAAGTCATGATTTCTTCATATCCATGAATGAGACCACACATTCAACCTGTTGGAGGTAGGTTAATCCTAGATATAGGTTTGGGTTAAGGTTTTAGGTTTGAACTGGATCCTCTGGAACCCTGAGATCCTATATGAAATCTTTATTTTCATCAGAGTGTGGATTAATATAAGACCCGTCCTTAATTACATTACAAAATCTTGAATTTAGTCAAGAATTCACTTACATTCACATTGAGTATATTTTCAAGTTTATAGATTTAGAGAATTGGGACATAAAACATTCATAAAATTACACATTATTATAGAGTGAATACCATAAAAACCATATTCATTCACTACTACAAACACGGCCTTTATCAGCGCTAAAAATGGCCTTTATCAGCGCTAGAAAAGAACTGATAAAGCCAGCGTAGATAAAGGGGGGGGGGGGGGGGTCCCCTTTATCAGCGCTCCGAAAAGCGCTGATATAGGACCCCTTTATCAGCGCTTCCTTTACCAGCGTTCTCGTTTTAGCACTAATAAAGGACCCCTTTATCAGCGCTTTTAAAAAAGCGCTGATAAAAGTTAAAAAATTTAAACAAATTTAAACAAATTTAAAAAAATTGAAAAAATACTGCCAATCGGGTGGGGGGGGGGCTTTTATAGCGCTTGAACCCCCCCTTTTACAGCGCTTTTCAGCCCCTATACAACACCCCACGCACCCCCCTCCACCCTTTAACAGCGCTTGCTCTAATATTCCCCATGCGCGCGCACCCCTGCCTCTACCAGGATTTGAACTCGAGACCTCCCCCCTGCGCGACTAAGCCCTTACCACTACTCTATTTTGATTTGCTTTACAATTCATGATATCTCTATATATATATATTTATATATTTAGTTATATTTATTCGTATAGTAATATATATTTATATTAATATATATATATAGTTATATTATAATATATATATATATATAGTTATATTATAATATATATAGTAATATTAATATATATATAGTGGTATTAATATATATCTATATCTATATATATATATTTAGTTATATTTATTCATATAGTAATATATATTTATATTAATATATAGTTATATTAACATATATATAGTTATATTAACATATATATAGTTATATTAACATATATATAGTTATATTAACATATATATAGTTATATGAATATATATTTATATAGTTATATTAATATATATATAGTGATATTAATATATATATTTATGGTGATATTAATATATATATTTATAGTAATACTAATATATATATATGTAGTTATATTAATATATATATAGTTATTAGATTAATATATATATAGTTAGATTAATATATATATATAGTTAGATTAATATATAGGTATATAAATATTCATATATTGGTATTTTAAATAAAATGGATATTAGTTATTATTTAGATAAAGCTAATATATTTTATATGTAAATAAGTTTAATTATTTATTTAAAAAATTTAATTTTTAGGTGCGAATATATAAAAAATATGTACATATAGTTATATATTTGATTATAAATAGCAGTTCATCATAAAAAAGGATGAAATTTCAAAGAAATAATATCAATATGAATGTAATAACTTGGAATAAATTTAGTCCCCATGAAGAAAATCCAATAATACCCCCTTAAACGAGTTTGAAAATCCACAAAATGTTAAAAAATCTCGGTACCCCGACAAAAAACTAGGTTTTGGAGGCCTTATGGGCCTCTTTTGGCCTTGAAAAACGCTTGACTGGGCTCCCCCTGAGTCATAGCGACGTAGAGCTCGTCGCAAGATTTGATTTGATATGTGGTAGAGCTTAAACGGACACCCCGATCAAAAGTTATGGCCGTTTGAAGTTTGAGTTGCGTTTTCAACATATTTTGGATCTTTTTTTAATTTTTTTTAATTTTTTTAGTCCTCAAATTGTTATTAAATGACTATTACTCCATAATGATTATCAAATTATTAATTAAAAATATTTTTTTTAATTTTTTAAGAATCCATTTTCACTAAATATCTTATATATATATATTAAGTATAATAAGTGTAAATGTACATTTATACTTATCTAAAATATATTTAAAAATTATATATTATATTTATATAACAATATAACTATATTTATATATTAATATATATATATATATATATATATATATATATATATATATTTTGAAGTCGACCCTTTATCAGCGCTAAAAAAAGCGCTGATAAAAGCCCCCCATTATCAGCGCTACTAAGCAAGCGCTGATAAAGGGGGGCGCTGCGAAAAACTGTTTTTGTGGTAGTGATTTATTACAAAATATAAAACTTTTCACATAAAACATGATTTCTTTAAATAAAATTCAAACATTTGACTTGTCTTACTTCTTTGTCTTACACATCATTATAACCTGTGAAAATCATTTAAAAACTTGGGGTGAGCACAAAATCTTAGTAAGGGATATAAAAAGAATGAAAGAACACAATAATACATGAACACTTGTAACGTATGAAATCATTTTTAAAAGACATACTAGTCACCCATATAAAATTACTTTGTGAAACATAAGATTTAAAAAAGATCCACACAAAACATAAGAACATAAATAAAATCATAAAGGTATCTTGGGGAATTACTTACATAATCTTGTAACCCTCTCAGCTACCTTATCATTTTTAACCCTCACGACTACGTTACAGTTTTCATAACCATCGCAGTTACACTTGGAGTACCCATATGGAAAACCTCTAAATTACACATACCCAATGAATTGGAGGGAAATATAGGTCCTAAAATTCATTGTAAAAAATTCACAAGAACCAAAACACAATCATACAACATGAATAATTGCATAAAAATATTGCCTTTGAAATTTCACAAAACCGAATTTTAAAAGAGGATTTTAAAAGAAAATCCCCTTACATAAATCATATAATTGAAGTGAGTCTTAATATAGGGGATGGAATATGTATAAAAATTTTAAATACACATAATTAAACATATTATATACAAAACCCATCACATAAACAATTTTAATACCACATAAATAATGAAGTAGAATGTTAACCCAAAGAATGGAAATCAGGTTAAGAATTTTCTTACCTCAGGTTTGACTTACTTAAGAAGTTGTTTAAAACTCATGTATAATGGTTTAAAGAGTGTTATGAATTTCTTACATAAAAATATCCATCTTTATAATACCTTATATGATCATTTCATTACATCATTTCACCCTTTAATTGTTAGTATTTTGTTCCTTGCACTGTTTTTGGGTGAGTTCTCTACATGATTTTCATGATTGGTTCATGATGGATGTTCGTGTCGATTGGGAGTGAGACTCCAGAATTGGAATGAACTGGTATTTAAATATTTCCAGAATTTAGATAAAATTTATCATTTTTAATTCTTCCATGATGATGATTCATAAGTTAAAACATTAATGATGTTCGTTTAGATCATTTTAGTAATTCTTTGATAATAACAACATCATTTTGTTTTATAATTTAAAACCATGTGTACAAAATAATTCCAGAAACATAGATGAGAAATAATACATAAATTATAACCTTGTTAAACAATAAAAATGGCTTCAAGACCAAGCTTGAAGGAATTAAATAAAATTTAAATCACATCTTCCACGATGTCGGTAATTCGACACATCACGAACAATGTTTTTAATTCCTTGAATAAGTTGGGGAGGAGAAGAAGATTGATGATGAATTTTCCATGAACATGAGAACATATAGAATATAAAATATTCTAGAGGTTTCATTCCACTTGTATAATAGGATACGAGGAAAGAAGAAGAAAAGAAATGAACTCAAAATAAAAGAAATTTTGAGAAATTCCTTACAAACATTTGGCATCCTAACGACATTGTTTAAATTTTCATAAAATAATTTGATGAGAGAAAATGGGTCACTCATCATTATTACATAATATTGGAAGTAAGGGGGATATAGAATGAAATATCCCAACATAATCCAAAGGTAATGAAAAAGAATAACATAAAATGAAAGGAAAGAAAGAAAATGAAAGAGGATGTTTACCTCTTGATCTCTTCTCCTTGAGATCCATCTTAAGGCCTTTGGTTTTGGACTTTTGGTGAGACTAGAAGCTCTAGGATGTGGGGAAGAGCCTTGGGAGGAGTATTGGCCAGAAATTAGGTAAGTCTCAAGGCTTGAGAGGTGTGGGAGGATGAGGGGAATGAGGGTTGTCTTTATAGTGGAGGGGAGGAGGTATTTATCATTATTTTAATCATTATTATAATATTTTTGCTCAAGAATGTGAATAGTCATAATTCATGTGACCGAAAATAGTAATAATGGCATGTGAGTTCAAACCAAGTGTCCTTATATCACTTATGATGTAATAAATAGTGTATTTTACTGATAATTTGAAGATATAGTATTTTACCATATTTCACTATTCATAAAAAATTCATGAATTTCAAAAAAATACAAAAAATTCACCCTTAACATTTCTCAATGTCTAGAATTAAAAAATGAACTCCATTTTTGGAAAATAATTTTCTAAATATTATTAATTTAATTTTTAAATAAAATCATGCTTAATTTAAAAACTAACAATTTTAAAACTATAACTTCTTTTATATCACATTGAAAAATTAACAAAAATGTCATTATCTTCAAGACTTAAGAAAATAAAATAATATTAAAATGTACTATTCATTAGGGTCATATCACTATTCATAAGGGTGTATTACTATTCACCAAAAATGCAAGTGGGTTCCATTAGACTCTAAATTACATACTGAACACAATTATAGATGACCGTTTTTTGAAATTCATAACATAGAAGTGGAAAAATTATTTTTAAATGGTAATTATAAATATCTACTTAAAACAATGTTTCATGAATTTCATTTATTTTTTTAAAACCTTGGGGTGTTACATTATCCACACCTTCTAGAAATTGCATCCTCACAATTTTATTTACTCATTAAACAAGTGGGGGTACCTTTCTATCATAGCATTTTCAGACTCCCATGTTGCTTCTTCCACCATGTGGTTTCTCCAAAAAACCTTTACCTGGTAAATTACCTTATTTGAAATACCTGTTCCCATTGATCAAGGATCTAAACTGATTTCTATTCATAAGAAAGGTTCTCTTCCAGGTGAACTGGTCATGGGAACAAGACATGTGATGAATCTGGAACATACTTCCTCAACATCAAAACATGAAAAACATTGTGTACCTGAGACAAACTTGGAGGCAAAGCTAATTGGTATGAAACAGTTCCAACTTTCTTTAGGATTTCAAAAGGACCTATGAACCACAGACTTAACTTCCCTTTCTTACTGAAACACATCACACTTTTCCAAGGAGATATTTTAAGGAAAACTTGGTCACCTACCTCAAACGAGAAGTATTTCTTTCTGTTATCTGCACAACTTTTTTGCCTGCTCTGAGCTGTCCTCATGTGTTGTCGAATCATCTTCACTTTAACAGCCACTTCCTCTATTAATTATGGCCCCATAAACTTTCATTCACTGACTTCATCCAAAAATGCTAGAGTCTGACACCACATTACATACAAAGCCTTGAAAGTTTCCATTTGTATACTGGAATGAAAACTGTTCATATAAGAAAACTCAACTAAATAAAGATACTGATCCCAACTTCCCTGATAGTCCATTGAAAAAGCCCAAAGCATATCCTTCAAAGTCTGAATCGTTCATTCTGACTACCCATCTTATTGAGGATGAAAAACTATACTGAAATTTAATTCTGTGCCTGACTATTTCTGAACTCCATTCCAAAAGTTATAAGTGAACCCAGATCCTGGTCAGATATAATGGAAAGAGGAACTCCATGTAGCCTGAAAATATATTTGAGGTACAATCAAGAAAGACGATCCAAAGTCATTATATCTCTAATAGAAAGAAAATGTTCATATTTTGTCAGTCGATCAACAATATCCCAAACTGCATTATTTCCTAGAGAAGTCTTTGGTAGTCCCACCACAAAGTCCATGGATACATTCTCCCATTTTCACTCTGGCACTGGAAAAGGCTGAAGCATCCCCTTTGGTAACTGCTGCTCTACTTTAACCTATTGACATGTCAATAATTTTATAGTAAAATCAACAATATATATTTTCGTTCCATCCCACCAATAATACTTCCGATAGTCTCTGTACATTTTAGTACTTCCATGATGAACTGAAAATGGAGAACTATGAGCTTCACACAACAAATCATTATTCAACTGAGAATCATAGGGCACACACAACCTTTTTCCAAATCATAAAACACAATCTTTATCAAGGTTAAATTATGTAAGCTTATCTATTTTAACCAATTCTACCTTTTTTTGTAGCTCACATTATTCCTTATGTGCTTGCTTAATTCTGTTTGACAACGATGGCTGCACTAAAACCTGAAACAAAACAGATGTATTCCTTACACCAACAATTTCTTTGAAAAAATTAATCAAATCATTAATCAAGGGATCATGTTCCAAATGTAACATGGTTAATGATGCATAAAGTTTTTGACGCAAGGAATCTGCCACTTTGTTTGATTTTCCTAGATGATAATTTATCATCTAATCACAATCCTTTATCAGTTCAAGCTATCTTCTCTGCCTCAGGTTTAATTCCTTCTAAGTGAATATATACTTCAGACTTTTATGGTTAGTATATATTTTACATTTTTCTCTGTATAAATGATGACTCCAAATTTTCAATTCAAAAACCACAAATGCCAATTCCAAATCATGTGTGGGATAAATTAACTCATGAGGTTTAAGTTTTCTTGAAGAATAAGCAATTACCTGATCAATCTGCATCAAAACACAGTGAAGTCCCCTCAAAGAAGAATCACTGTAGATGATAAACTCACCATTTAGGGAAGGCAAGGCTAAAACTGGAGCATTCCCCAATCTCTTCTTCAGTTCCTGAAAACAAACATCACATTCTTCTGTCCAAAAAAAAAATTAACCCCTTTTTTGTGTTGACTTAGTTATTGGGATAGATAACAGTGCAATGTTCTTAAAAACGTCGGTAATAACATAACAATCCTAGAAAACTATGAATCTCTGTAACATTTTTGGGTCTTGTCCATTCATCAACCACTCTTGTTTTGGTTGGATCAACTATTATTCCATACTTATTTATAATATTCCCAAGAAAATAAATCTATTGTAACCAAAAATCACACTTGCTGAATTTTCCATACAATTTATTTTCTTTTAAGGTTTGTAGAACAACCCTTAGATGTTTTTCATGCTCCTATTTATTTTTAGAAAATACTATAATTTCATCAATAAACACAACCAAAAACATATCTAAGAACTCATGAAATATTCTATTCATAAGATTCATGAATATAATAGGTGCATTAGTTAACCCAAATGGCATAACAACAAATTCATAATGCCCATATCTAGTACAAAAGGCTGTTTTCAGGATATCATCCTCCTTCACCTTCAGATGATGGTATCTAGATCTCAAGTCAATCTTGGAAAATTACTGAGCTCCTTGGAGTTGATAATAAAATTCATCAATATGAGGAAAATGATACTTGTTTTTAACAATGATGTTATTCAAATCTCTATAATTAATGAAAAGTATCATGGAACTATCTTTAATTTGAACAAACAAAATAGGAGCTCCCCAAGGTGAAGTTCTAGGACAAATGAAGCCTTTATCAAGAAAATTCTACAACTGATTTTTCAATTCAAGGAGTTCTATTTGAGCCATACAGCATGGGGATTTTGAAATTGTCTTATAATCAAGAACTAATTCAATTGTGAATTCGACTTCTCGATCAAGTATGACACCAGGTAACTCATCAAGAAAAACATCAAGTTATTCATTTACCATTGGCACATAATTAATCTGAACAGTTCCCTTATTTTCAACAATATGATCAAGATAACTTTTATTTCCATCTTTCAACAATTTCTCAGCTTCCGGATATCTTATCAATTTTATGAGTTCATTCTTGTATACAAAGTGAATCTCTTTCTAAAAAAAACCTCTTTAGCTCTAAAATCAAGCTTAGCATGATAAACAGAAATCCAATCCATTCCCAGAATAACATCAAACTCAAATAAGGGGAAAACAAGGTTTTTAGATAAAGTATTTGCAAAGACAACAATAAAAATATTCTTACAATTCCTCTTTGATATAATATTTTCTACTGGTGTTTTAACAAAAAGTTTCAGTTTCATTTTTTGAGGAAATATTTCTAATTTACCTGAAAATTTATCATATATGAAGGAATGTATAGACCCCATATCAAACAAAAAATTAGAAAAATCTGAGTAAACAAACAAAGTACCTAATACAACTTCATTGGATGGATCGACATCTACTGATGTAGTCGCAAAAGATCTCACTACACCTTTTTTCTTATAGTCTAGATTATTTGCATCATTTGGATCTCTCATTGGGTAAACATTTGCATAATGACCCATCTCACCACATTTAAAACACTTTATAGTTTGATTATCTATATTAGTCTTAGGATAATTTTCATTACAATATATGGCCATATGCCCAAACATACCACATGTAAAACACTTCCCAGTTTTGGTAAGACATTCCCCAGGGTGCTTCTTACCACACTTTTCACAAACTGAAAACTAAATTTTCTTACCATCAGATTTCTTTGGTTGATTCTCACCCATCACTTTCCATATAGACCTCTTCTTCATCTTGTTTCCAAAGTGAACATGATCATCAAAAAACTCCATCTATACCCTCTCAGTACATCAGACACATTTCTCATAAATTTTGAATTCACAAGAGTCTAATTACCTTCGATACATTGGCTTCAATCCTGAGTAAAAGAGGTTGATTTTTCTATCTACATACATAATAAGATTTGGAGCATACCTCTCCAGTTGGGTAAAGTTTGATTTATACACATCCACTGAATCTTCCTCCTTCTGTTTTAATTCAAGGAATTGATTCTCCATCCTAAGTCACACCACCTTAGGAAAAAAAAATTCAAGGAAAAGACTTTTAAATTCATCACACTCTAAGGCATAAATATCCACTCTATCCCTGATATTATTTACCATTTACCACCACTGATCATCATCACCTTTAAAACGATAAATGGAAAGACTTAACTTTTGATTTTTTAAACATCCCATAAAATTAAATATCCTTTCAAGGGCTTTAATCCATCCTTCAACCGCTACAGGGTCAGAAGATCCATTGAAAGAAGGAGGGTGTTGTCTCATAAAATGTCCCACTATTGTCATGTTCCATTTTGGTACCTCTAGTTGTTATCTTGCATGTATGACACAACCATTTATTGCCTGTGTTAGCTGAGTCATTACTATCAAAAACTGCTCGATTCCAATACCTACCATTCTAGGATGTAGATTTGGAAGGATGTCGTTCTATCGATGCCTCTCCTCTTTAGCTTCCATGTTTCTTCTACGGACAACCATTCTGAAAAAAACATTTATCAGATGAAGAAACATGGTATTATTTAAATTCTATCACATTTCAAATTAATCATAGAGTAAAAATTATTTATGGAAATATTTTAACATCATCCTAACCCCTAAAGATATCTAAACCATCCTCTGAAACCAACTATAAGGACTCAACCTTAATTACATTACATAATTGTGAATTTAGTCAAGAATTCACTTCCTTTCACATTGAAGATATTTTAAATATTAGTGTTTTAGAGAATTGGGACATAAAACATTCATAAAATTAAAAATTATTATAGAGTGGATACCATAAAAATAGTATTCATTTCATACAAAATATAAAACTTTTCACATAATTCATGATTTATTTTACTAATATTCAAAAATTTAACTTGTCTTCCTTATTTGTCTTACACATCCTTATAACCTGTGAAAATCATTTAAAAACTTGGAATGAACATAAAAGCTCAGTAATGGATATAAAGAGAAGGAAAGAACACATTAGTCCATGAACACTTGTAATGTATGAAATCATTTTCAAAAGACATACTTGTCACCCATATAAACTTACATTGTGAAACATGATATTTAAAAAAGATACAAAAAAATATAATAACATAAATATAATCATAAAGGCATATTGGTGAATTATTTACATAATCTTGTAACCCTCCCGACTACCTTATCATTTTTAACCCTCACGGCTACCTTACAGTTTGTGTAACCATCACAGTTACACTTGGAGTAACCATACTGAAGATCTCCAACATACACATACCTAATGAATTGGAGGAAAATATGGGTCCCAAACTTCATCATAAACAATTCCCAAGAACCATAACACAATCATACAAAATGAATAATTGCATAAAAATATTACCTCAAAAATTTCATAAAATAGAATTTTAAAAGAGGATTTTAAAAGAAAAGCCCCTTACATAAATCATATAATTAAAGTGAGACTTAATAGAGTGGATGTAATATGTATAAAAACTGTAAATAAACATAATTAAACATATTATATTAAAAACCCATCATAAATTTTTTTTAATACCACCTAAATAATGAAGTAGCATGTTAACCCAAAGAATGGAAATCAGGTTAAGAATTCCCTTACCTCAGGTTTGTCTTAATTAAAACTTGTTTAAAACTCCTGTATAATGGTTAAAATAGTGTTATTGATATCTTAAAGAAACATATACATCTTTATAATACCTTATATCATCATTTCATTACATCATTTCACCCTTTAATTGTTAGTATTTGGTTCCTTGCACTGTTTTTGGGTGAGTTCTTTACAAGATTTCCATGATTGGTTCATGATGGATGTTCTTGTAGATTCGGAGTGAGACTACTGAATTTAAATGGAGTGGTATTTATATATTCCCATAATATATATACCATTTATCATTTTTAATTCTTACATGAGGATGGTTCATAAGTTAAAACATTAATGATATCCGTTTAGATCATTTTAGTGGTTCTTTGATAATAACGACCTCATTTTGTTTTATAATTTAAAACCATGTGTACAAAATAATTACAGAACAATGTATGAGACATAATACTTATATTATAACCTGTTTCAACCATGAAAATGGTTTCATGACCATAATTTAAGTAATTAAATCAAATTTAAATCACATCTTCCATGATGTCTGTAATTCGACACATGACGAACAATGTTTTTAATTCCTTGAATAAGTGGGGGAGGAGAAGAAGATTGATGATGAATTTCACATGAACATGAGAAAATACAGAATATAAAATATTCTAGATATTTCATTCCTCTTGGATAAGAGGAGGTGAGGAAAGAAGAAGAAAATAAAGGAACTCAAAATAAAAGAAAATTTGAGAAATTCTTTCCGAAAATTCGGCCACCAACAACGTCTTTTAAATTTTCATAAAATAATTTGGTGAGATAAAATGGGTATCTCATCATTATTACATAATATGGGTATTAATGGGGATATGTAATGAAATATCCCATCATAAGCCAAAGGGAATGAAAAATAATAACATAAAATAGAAGGAAAGAAAGAAAATGAAAGAGGATGTTTACCTCCTGATCTCTTCTCCTTGAGATCCCTCTTAAGGACTTTGGTTTTGGCCTTTTAGTGATATCAAAAGATCTAGGACATGGGGAAGTTCCTTGGGAGGAGTATTGGGAAGAACTTACATAATTATTAAGGCTTGAGAGGTGTGGGAGGAGGAGGGGAATACAGATGGTATTTATAGTGGAGGAGAGGAGATATTTAACATTATTTAAATCATTATTATAATATTTTTCTCAAGACTATGAATAATAATAACTGATATGACCAATAATAGTAATAATGGCATGTGAGTTCGAACCAAGTGTCCTTATATCACTTATGATGTCATAAATAGTGTATTTTATTGATAATTTGAATATAATGTATTTTACAGTATTTCACTATTCATAAAAAAAATTAAGAATTTAAGAAAAATACCAAAAAATCACCCTTAACATTTCTCAATGCGTAGAATTCAAAAATGGAGTCCATTTTTTTAAAATAATTTTTAAAATATTATTAATTTAATTTTAAAATAAAATCAAACTTAATTAAAAAATTAATAATTTGAAAACTATAAATGCTTTTATATCACATTGAAAAATTAACCCAAATGTCATTATATTCAATCTTTACGAAAATAAAATAATATTAAAATTTACTATTCATTAGGGTCATATCACTATTCATATTACTATTTATAAGCGTATGTTACTATTCACCAAAAATACTAGTTATTTCTATTAGACTCTAAATAACATACTGAACACAATTCTAGATGATCATTTTTTGAAATTGAAAACATAGAAGTGGCAGAATTATTTTTAAAGGATAGTTATAAATATCTAATTAAAACAATGTTTCATGCATTTCATTTATTTTTTTATAACCCTGGGGTGTTACAATTAAACTTGATAAAGAAGTAGAAATTGCCAGATTTGGGCATTATGTATGATTTTTGGTCGAAGTTGACCTAGATTCTATCTTAGTTGATCATTTCATTATTTCAAAAAATGATAATGAACATGAATTTATAATTGATTAAGAAAAATTACCCCATTTAAATTTTAATTGTAAGATTATTGGCCACAGAGTGCCAAACTGCAGGACAATGGGTGGGCATGATGTGGCCTCATGATTAAAAGGGAATAGAACTGTGAAGAAAGGTGTTGCATGTAGTAGGGGAGAAGATGGTAAGGTGATACATCAAAATGGAATGAATGTTCATGATGAAGGGAACAAACTTGGTCTTGTATTAGGGTAGAACATGGGTGGTCCTATTGATATTTATAATACTACTTTCTCTAGTGATGGTTATATAGTTGATGTATTTAAACCTGGTCTAGATGGAAGTGATCAACATGCCAAAACATGGGATAAAATTGTGGAGGAACAGGAAGAGGGTGGTCATGTTGATCATGCTATAGGGGTTCCAAATGACCTTTTAGTGGTCTCTTTAAATTAATGTGGTAATAATTTGCTGTTTGGTGAGGCTGGGGGTTCTACAGGTAGAATAAATGGCTCAAATGGTGGACTTGGGGTGACATCAATGAATTTTCAGTCCATTGGTGAAGATGATATTCAATAATCACCTGACCAATACTTAAAGAAGGAGCTACTGGTTATGGAAAGAGCTCTCAAAGGTAAGAAAAATTTAGTGGATGTAGAAGGATTATAGTTGGTATTACCATGGAAATGATAAAAAATGAGTCTCGTCATCCCTCGTTGGTTTCATCTATCATATCTCATGCACATCCTTATCCTTAAGGTAATTTGCTATCTCCCCTACAGATTATCCATAAAAGTGATGGTGTAAACATGGAATGGGTGTATCCATATCAATTTACTGATTTAATGAAAATGTAATATGCATCATTTGGAAAAGTCTCAGATGAAGAGTGTGTTATTTCACAAGGAAACAATTCCACTATTATTCATCCAACAAGTCAGGAAGGAGAAAGGCTCACAAAAGGGCTTAGAAAGGAAGCTTTAGAATTGGTTTTCTTGTTGTTTGAAGATACATAATCTTTGATGAAGTCACATGTTTTTGGGTTCAATGGATATGTAACTGTTCAGAAGCTATTATCAATTAATATTAAAGATAGATTCTAATCTAATTTAGAGATTCATTTTTGGTATTAATCATGGAAATTCATGATTTTCTCCGTCTCGGAGGACACATGTTTCTCATCATAGAAAGAAGAGTATGAGCCCCCCAAAATGGTAAAGACGTGGCAGAGAGGCCAACATCCTATGGGAAGAGGAATAAATCCTAGAAATGTTGGATCCAGAGGGGCTGGTAGGGACTGATTCTCTGTTTTATATTTATTTTTGATGTGGGCACTGTCTTCCTTGGTTTCCTTCTCCATCTTTGTTTTCTCTTCATTTTTCAATAAATTTAGGGTAATGGATTTGGTATCCAAATCCATGATCAATCCTTTTTAGTATATTTAATTTTATAAATATGCCTTCATAAATATATATATTTACAAAAAAATTATAATTACCTAAATATTTTTTTAAGTATATTAAATATATATTTAAAACTATATTTATATTTATTTTTATTGTCATTTATAAATTATGTTGAAAAAAATATTTGTATACACATAATAAAAATTATTTATATACAAAAAATTATTAGTAATAAAAATTATTTATATACACATAATCAAAATTATTTATATACACATAATCAAAATTATCAATTTAAGTAATCAAAATTATTAATAAATTACTTATATAATTTATTAATTCAAAATTATTAACTCAAGATAATTAGAAAATCTAAATAAAAATTATCAATTCAAAAAATTATTAATTCAAAATTTGTAATTCAAAATAAAAATTAATTCAAAATAATTATTAATTAAAAATTATTTATAAATTATTTATATAAACTATTAATTTAATCAGTTGTGATGAGATATAGAGGGATGGGAATTGAATCAGGTGCGTAAACAAACTATCAACCAATTGAAAATTATTATATAAACCATAGATAAATAAAACCACCATCTACCCCAAAAATAATTTCATGAAACTAGTACAAGTCATACCTAGGAAACTGATGATGGCTCAACCAATACATCTCAAACATACTCGAATGAACCATTGCATAAGACCAAGATGGGATTTAGAATGCAGTAGCAGATAATAAGAGTAGAGGGATAACTAAATGATGGATTCAACAAGGAGCCCTAGCCATAGAAAAACTCCATGAATAATTGAATGCCTCTAGTATACGCCCACCCCCTCACCGCTGACCTGGTGCACCCCTGCAACACTTTTTGTCCCCCAAGCATACAGGGTGGCATGTTTGAAAATAAGAGAAACAAATAATCCCAAATGAATCCCCAATATCATGAAACTAAAGATCTAAAAAAAGGTAGATTAGTGAGGGTGTAATGACCTAGATGGAAGAAGATCACAATTAAAGATGAGAATAAATAATCCCATACCTTAGAACAAAATAGGTTCGAATGGTCAAGATGTTTGATGAAGAGTGATAGTGAGGGTTTAGATCCATGAAGGATTGAACAGTGTGAAGCAGTGAGGACTCTACTAGGGTTCTATTTAAAGATCAACTAAGGCTTTTATCATTGATTTCTTAAAAAATCGCTAATAAAGAGTAGTTTTTTAGCACTAAAATAGTTAGTGTTGATAAATCATATATTTATCAACACTAAAAAAAGGCTGATAAAACATATATTTATAAGCGATAACAAAGCAGAAATAAATACCTATTTTTAATAATATTATAAATATAAATAAAAAATTTAAATTTATATTATTCTAGAAAGGTTCATGAGTGAGGTGAATCAGCTCCTACCAAAATTTATTGGAAAATAAAAGAAAAATAAAGAGAAAGAGAGAGGAAAATAAAAAAAATTAAATGTCCTCATCTAGAAAATAAAATTACAAATGGGTAGAACCTGGGTCATTACCATAATCCTGATCAGAGATATCATCATCATATTCCCATTCTGACTACGAATTATTCAGACTAAAAAGAATTGAGTACTTTTCACTAAGATTAATCTAGTCCAGAGTGATGTCATTTGAATAAGTCATGGTAGGCCTTCCACACCCAGCCTAGTCATCTCTACCATGTCCTTGAACACTGTTTTTCAGATGCTGACCTCGCATCCATGTTTTCGTTTGCCACCAATCCCACTCTGGTTCAGTGAGAGGCTTCTCCTTAGAGTCATTAATGGCTATTGAAGCATCGGCCGACACAAATTTCACCATAGTATAATTCTAAATAAATTCTATGACATCCATGACAAGTGATGAATGTTTATAAGTCAATTTTATGCTAACAATAACATTGGATTTTGGAGCAACTTGATCCAAAATTCCCTCCCCTACATTCTTCTCACCAGCAATAATATCTGACCATAATTTCTTTTTACCAGTGCATTGAATGTTTACAAGAGATGTACCACCTTCATCCACTCACCTAGTATCACCTAGAAGCTATCCATAGGTCCCATAAGCTAGTTGTCCAACCCATACACTTCCATTGCTAGAAGTATCTAACATATGATCAATATCCCTCTACTGTGTGCAATCCTATTTAGTAGCAGCATCCACCGACTATGTGTCAAACTAAAAATCAGGTGCATGAACAATATATCCCTGCGCAGTATTATCATTTGAAGCTGTTTCAACCAAGTATGATCACACCCACCAACATGGGTGACATCATTTTTTTTTCTTCAGACACATCTTAGAACCATTCACACACAGGGAGAAAAATCACAGACTACAAATTTTTTAAAAATCAAATTGTTATGTATAATTACCTATAATAACAAAAAAAAATTGGAATTTTTTAATACAAAATTCGAAAATAAAAAACATCATCACCTATTGATAGAAGAACATGATCCAACAAAGTAGAATTCAGATCAAATTCTTCCAAAAAAGGTGTGAAAAGTTTCCAAATATCACTATCTCCATTTCCTTTTCAATTTTGATTGGAACTCTAATTGACATTGAAATATAACACATATTCTTAGGATTATATAAAATCTAGTTAAGACCATAGACCCTTACCCAGAGTTGAACAGAATACTGACAACCATCAAGTTGATTAAAGTTCCTATCCTATTCATAGATATGGATAATACTAGGTTTGAGTGAGATTGATCCAAATCCCCATGCTCGTATCTTTAAATCATTGGAGGGGAATATCATATGAAAGAAGACTTTCCCCAATGAAACAAACTTCCAGGATGAGAACCCCCAGAATTCTGAGAGCCTCTCAGTCAGGTCTTCAATTTTAATTGGAATGGAATCCCTAGGTAGAATAAGACTAGCTATTATGAAGTGTTCACCTATTTTGAAATGCTCTACAATAGTAGAAAGGACTTGCTTTATGTGCACAACACTAACTTTCTGACGAATGTGAGGAATATCCAAACCCATATAGATCGAGAATGAGTGCATTCCCACACCATTAGATTCCAAAAATTTTTCACCATAAGAAATGGATGGAATACCGTGAGCATCTGGGAACAAAATCACCTGATCAATATTAGCACGAGATGATCTTGGAATAGATGCAACATGCCTATATGAATCAAAACTCCCCCAGCCTAGGAAGGATTTAGTAATAGCCACCATCAATTAGAGGACCGAGGAGCGGGTCAACAAGGATCAAAACCCATAGAAAAACAATGATAATTTCATATAGAGACAAATCCTGGAGTGACATGTCATTGATGAGAAGAGATAGTAGTGTGGACAGATAGAAGTAACCTACTGGCTTAGATCCCACATCAGCACGTTGACCAGATGTTTCTTTGGATAGTGATTCCCCATAACGAGCAATGGTGGTCACAATAGACAGAGCTCCGGTGCAGATCTGGATCTCGATGGACTCCTCTGGCACAGATCTGGATTGGCCTATGGAAAGAATCTAAGGACCACTGGAAAGAAGTCGCAACGGACCTGGAGGCAATGGACCACCGACTAAAAGTCACGATAGTTCTGGACAGACGACCAACTGAAGTCACGATGTACCCTAATCTCCATGTTTAGAGAGAGACACTCTCATATATCTCATCTATCCCTCCTTTAAATTTATATAATTATAAATAAATATTTAAATAATTACAAATATGTCTTTATTGATATAATTACAAAGAAATATAAATTTATATAATTATAAAGTTATATTTAATTATATATATATATATATATTAATATATTAATATATATAATTATAGATATAATAAATATATTTTTTATACTTTTATAATTATTTAAATATATTTATATTTAAAATTATAATTATAAATAATAAATTTAAAAATATTTTAATATAATTATAAATATTTCTAAATAATTATATATATTTATATAATTATATGTATATTTATTAATATATAAATATATATTTATTAATATATAAATATATATTTATTATTTAAATATATTTATTATAATTTTATTATTATTTAAATATATATATATATATATTTATAATTATAATTATAAATAAATATATTTAAAAAAAATTATATAATAGTAAATATATTTATATAATTATATAAATTTATATATATATATATTAGGTGTTTGGGCATACAATTACATTTAAACACACACAACTCACACAAAGACTGGCAAGACAGACCATAGCCCCCCCAAGGGGATAACCCACCCATCAAGCATTAATTATTCAGTACATGGCTCATAGTCCTAGTGGGAATGAAACCCATTCCATGGACCATAGGCCTAGTAGGCATAAAATCCCATTACATAACCCATAGGCCCATATTTTTTACACAAAGGCCTACTAGAAAATAGTGATGCTACAATATCCGGGCTGCTACAGAACATGCTAATGTTCTGCCGCCGCTACAAATCCTTCTATAGTGCCAACCACCACTGCAGTGTTGTCGATGCTATAGTTTCACTACTACTACAATACCGCTATAGTATTGCTATAGTAACCTGCACACAATGGGTTTTGAACCCTGATATATATATATTACTATATAAATACATATTTATTTATAATTATAAAAAATTTATTTATAAAAATTTGTATACAATTAAATATATATTTATTAAAATTTGTATATAATTAAAAATATAATTATCTAATTATTTATGTTTATATAATTGTGTATATATATTGCTATATAAATATATACGATTATGAATAATATATATATATATATATTAGGAGATTGGGGGTAAAATTAAATTAAAACACACACACACACCACACACACAAACCGGAAAGGTAGGCCATAACCCCCCCCCCCCCCACACACATAAAGGCGTGGGTCGATAGTAGTCTGATGTGGCTTAGTGGTGAGTTTAGAATGCAAATATAGGAGTACTAATGGCAGGTATCTAGGTGTCGAGTGGTGAAGGACGACTGCAGGCCGTAGCTGGTGGTGAAGAAGGAGCGGTGGAAGTGGCCGCCACTGCATGTAGAACTGGGAGACATAGGCAATGGAATCAAATTATTTTACCCATGTTACTATGGAGGGGAAAATTATTTCCAAAAAATGATCTCTCACAAGCATAATCCCTAAAAAAGAAGGAAAAACTAGAGAATGAACGGTCTACTTCAACTTTTTCTTGAGTCCCCAATCTTGAAATCTGAGGATTGTAATTTCTTAACACTTATTAAACAAGATGAACTTAAGGTGAATCTTGATGTGAGTCTATAACGACCCATACTTTACATACATTGTTAATACTTCAAAATTGAAGCATACTTATTACAACATATTACAAAACCACGAAAGGACCGTATAGGTATAGTGTCTTTAGAAACTAGGAAACATAAACAACTGGTTCATAAAGCGTCTACACTGTCTCCCATTTATTTCATCATATCTATAGTCCCTTTTGGCATATCTTACTTAATAACCTTCTTCCTGACCTGGGGAAAGAAAACATACAAAAGGGTGAGCTCAAATTCTCAGTAAGGGTAAACAAAAGAAATATCAATCACATCGTATACACAAGCACATAACTTTTGGAAATCTTAACCTGCAAAAGAGATCATAATTTCATAACATGGGATAAATCATGTCAGTGAAATGTAATCACAATAACTTAAAACATGAAACTTTGTGGCATACACACATAATCATAGAGAATCATTTCTTGTTAGTCAATACTCATTACCAAGACTATCTTAGTGGACAAAGTCCCTTTCTGAACCGAGTCACCCTCGTTTCAGTCCTGTTTCACTGAACTGGTATAACCTACCGTTCCAGCCATGTCTATCTCATGAGATATGAAATCTTTACCCAATTCATTGGAGGGATATATAGGTCCCACCCATGTCATAATGATACCATTCTTATGTGTGCCACAAAATCATAAACCATACATCATAGCATAACCCATGTAATAAAAATGGGATTTTTAAACAACATGACATCATAAAACAATTCATATAAGATAAAGGAAATCCTAAAAATTTTTCCATCACAACATAATCAAATCCATGTAATAATAGTGATAGAAACACAACCCTTTATTATCTTAGATGGAAAATAATTTTGATAAAACACTTGAACACCATTCTTGAGGAAAATATCCTTTCTTCTTCAAAAACATTTTTCCTTTCTTAACATGTCATACAAATTTAAACTAAAAGAAGTTGATTAAAAATAAACTTGAAAACTTGTAAAGGATTCTTCTTGGAAATAATGTTTTAAAAATCCATTCATGTCGTATAAGTTAAAAAAAACATTCTTCTCGTACTTTTGTCGGAAAAGTCAAAAAGTACCTCGTACGAAAAACAACAAAAGATTCCTTTCATATATTTTACTAAAAACTCACCGAAGGGTAAAATAGGATTTAAACAATTTTAGGTGAATGGAAACAATATTAAATATTGAGGAAACATGGATGTGGATGATAAAATACACCCTAGTAAATACTAAAGTATAAACAATCTTGGATAAAAATGAGATTGTGATATTTCCCTTACCTTAGGTCCGACTTACTTTGTAAGTGTCTGAACCTCCTGTATAATGATTTAAATAATGTTATTGACTTATTCCAGAATCATACTTATTTTTATGATATCATATATGGTCATATTCTTAGCTTCTTTGTAGTAATATTTCATTGCTACTTGTTATTTGGGTGTTTATAACTTTTTGTTCCTATGCGTGTTTTGTCGAATAAATTCTTATTCTTCTCTTTAGGTTATAGATACCTCATTTCCAGAATGGTATTAGTGTAATATATATCATATTCATTCATTCAATTCATTTATATAATCATTATGAAATGAAGATCATGTAGAACGAGTCGCATCACATCGTGGAGACGGTATTCCGTACGTACACACGAGTGATGATATCGTTCCTATGATCTTGGAATTGTATTGGAGTATATGTATACTATTTAAGAATCAATATCAGTTTATAATAGTCATATATGGTCATTATTTACACCATTATACCCATCCAAGTAAGGTGGTTGTGGAAAATAGTTTACACCACGGCGTGGAGACGGTATTCCGTACGTACGCACGCGCGGTGATTTCTTTTTCCGTAGGATGAATAGATGGTGAAATAGGGTTGTTTCATACTTATAATAACATATCCGTATATGAGTGATACTGATGTTATTACTTCATAATGAATCAACTAAAGAAGAAGAAGTGGAAGAAGAAATAAAGATGAAAGAATTGGTAACAGACATTACCTCTTCTTTGAAGTGCTTCTTTGAGACCTTCTTTTAAGGCACTAAAATTGGTCTTTGAAGAAGACCAGATCCTCTAGGATGTCTCTAGGGAAGTGGAGAGGAGAAAGTGGCAGAGGTTGGTCGAGCTTGAAGGCTCCAAGTGGTGTGAGGAAGAGGGGGAGGAGGTGTCCTTTTATAAGGGAGGAGAGGGGCACCTTTGGAATAACTAAAACTATTATTTTATTATAAAGTCAAGTTCGGTTTTAAATAGCTCCAAATTGATATATTTAGAAGCTAAGGTGGGGATGGGTAGAAATCCTCTCATCCAATAGAATTTAGACAAGTTTAGGTTCCTATTTTAACCTTATCATTTAGATTTAACATTAAGTTAAATAATTTTACTTTTACCGTGTCTTCTTGTGTTCTTACACTATAAGGTTAATAAACTTACTATAAGAAGCCAAACGAACCCCAAATTGTTTATTATTAATATATATAACCTTATCTAAGTCATTTGGCCGAAACTTATATTTTTATGAAGAAAATAACAATTAATAATATAATATTTGCTTGAAAAACTATTTTATGTCAATTTTGACACTATTTAGTAATTGATTTTTGTGAAAATCATAACAGAATGATAAGTTCGAAAAAAGTTAATTAAATCAATACTAACATGTCATATTAACCTATAAAATTAGTGGGATTCATAAAAAGTCTCAAATTACATTTATTTTTTTGTTTATAACATCAATTATGTCAATATTTCATTAATAAGATAATTACTGCATCATCATTGTGTCATAAATAAATTAAAATATTTAATGTCTAAAAATTACAAATAAACTACCATTATGTAGGAAATATTTTTAGCTTTCTAATGAATATTTATAGTCGAATTTATCTTATGTATAACCCCATATTAAAAATGTTTTAGTTATTAAACTTTGATTTTAACTATTTTAACTATTCATTAAATAAAATAATATTAAATGTCATAATCTAATCCAAGTGGACCTAAATGGTCATATTATATTCATAAGGTTGTTTTTGGTCGAATTACACTTATCCAATAGAATTAGGACATGTTTTAGGGTAATAGTAATATCATATTCACCCTTAGTTACCCTATTTACTATTAACCGCGGTAAAAAAAAGTAAAAAGTTACTATTCACCAAAAAATTATTTTTATCTCATTGAACCACATTTTACTTACTGATATCAACCGTGTCTGTCGGATTTTCGAAATTCCATTCACAGAAGTGGTAAAATTAAGTTTTATGCAAAATTCAGTTTTTAACCTACCACTTAGTGGTTTCACTATTCATCAAAAATTGAAAGTTTTCAGAAAAATACCAAAATTTTACCCTAGGCTAATTTTGGTATTCTGAATCCAAAAATGAATTCCATTTTGAAAAATAAAATTCACAAAATTTAAAAAAGTGGTTATTACTATTCATAACGGCTAGTTTTAATAATATTTTAATAGCATATCGTTGTTTAGTGAAACTCGGTATTGCGTACGACCCAAGCTATCGAGGAAGGTCGCGATTTCGTGTAAAGCAAGCCAAGAAAGTGTTGTGTAGAAAACGATTCCTTTGATGATTTATATAACATAAAAGTCTCGGGTGTTACATTCTACCCCCCTTAAAATGAATTTCTCCCTCGAAATTCGTCACTTTGTAACAAACAGATGAGGATAACTCTCCCTCATCATGTCCTCAAGCTCCCATGTAGCTTCTTCTAATTGGTGGTTCCTCCATAAAACTTTCACCAATCGAGTGGCCTTGTTTCGTAGGACTTTTTCACTACGATCCAGAATCTCTATCGGTTGTTCTTCATAAGAAAGATCTTGCTCCAGCGGTACAACTTCTGAGCTGAGTACATGTGAAGGATCAGGTATGTACTTTCTCAGGAGAGATACATGAAACACATCGTGAACTTGAGAGAGATTCGGTGGAATCTCCAATCGGTAAGCTACCTTCCCAACACGATCCAGTATTTCGAAAGGACCGATATATCTAGGGCTCAACTTCCCCTTCTTTCCAAATCTCATAACCCTCTTCCAGGTAGATATTCGTAAGAACACTTTATCACCCACTTCAAACTCTAGGTATTTTCTTCGGCTGTTAGCATAACTTTTCTGTCGACTCTGAGCTGCTCTTATGTGTTGTTTAATAGATCTGACCTTTTCTGCCATTTCATTAACGAGATCAGGTCCTAATAGCTTTCTTTCCCCAACTTCATCCCAGCAAGTTGGAGTCCTGCATTTCTTTCCATAGAGAGCTTCATAAGGAGCCATCTGAAGACTGGAGTGAAAGCTATTATTATAAGAAAATTCCACCAAAGGTAGGTGTTGATCCCAACCTCCTTTTAAATCCATAGAGCAAGATCTCAACATATCTTTTAGGGTTTGAATTGTTCTTTCAGACTAACCGTCTGTCTGAGGATGATAAGCAGTGCTGAAACTCAACTCTATATCCAGAGTATGCTGAAGACTTCACCAGAACTTAGAGGTAAATCTCGGATCCCGATCAGTTATAATATAAATTGGTACTCCATGCAATCTTACCACTTCCTTTACATATATCCTGGCAAGCTGATCCAGAGAGAAATCCTCTCTAATAGCAATGAAGTGTGCTGACTTTATAAGACGATCAACTATGACCCAGATAGCATTATTGCCTTTGGATGTTTTAGGAAGTCCTGTGACAAAGTCCATAGTAATGTTTTCCCATTTCCATTCGGGTATGGGTAATGGTTGTAACATCCCATTAGACTTCTGTCACTCAGCTTTAACTTGTTGACAAACCAAGCATCGAGAGACATATTCAGCAACATCTCTTTTCATGCCATCCCACCAGAAGTACTCTTTCAGGTCCCTATACATATTCGTTTTTCCAGGATGAATAGAGAATGAAGAACTATGAGCCTCATCCAATAGCTCCTTATTTAATTTGGGGATGGGAGGAACACAAACCCGATTCCTGAACTTTATTATCCCATCACAATCAAGGTTGAACTCAGGAACATTTCTCACCTTCTTTTGTAACTTGACATCTTCTTTCTGTGCCTCTTTAATCTTCACATGTATAGATGGTTGAACATTCATTTGAGAAAGATAATATTTTCCCCCTTCCATTATAATTACAAGATCCATCCTTTTTAAATCCATAAATATTGGATCTTTTGTGATCCTCATCATGGATAAACTAGCATGGTCTTGTTGACTTAATGCATCTGCCACCTTGTTTGCTTTCCCAGGGTGGTAATGGATTGAGTAGTTGTAATACTTAATCATCTCCAACCATCTTCTTTGACGCATATTCAGCTCCTTTTGTGTGAAAATATACTTTAAACTTTTATGATCAGTATAAATATCACACCTTTCACCATAAAGGTAATGCCTTCAAATCTTTAATACAAAGATTACCGCAGCTAACTCCAAATCATGTCTTGGGTAATTTTTCTCATGGATTTTCAACTGTCGTGAGGCATAATCTATCACCATATCATTTTGCATAAGAACACACCCTAATCCCTTCTTGGATGCATCACTATAGATCACAAACCTTTCTCCACTACAAGGCAGTGTGAGCACAGGTGCACTGGATAACCTTCTTTTCAACTCCTTGAAATTCTCTTCACATTCTTCCGTCCAGACAAACTTAACTCCTTTCCGAGTCAACTTGGTGAGTGGATTAGATAATCTTGAAACATCTTTCACAAAACGTCAATAATATCCAGCCAAACCAAGAAAACTTCGGATCTCAGTTACTGTTGTTGGTCTCGACCATCTTTTGATAACCTCTGTTTTTGCTGGATCCACAGATATCCCCTCTTTTGAGATTATGTGACCCAAAAATGCAACTTTTTGAAGCCAAAATTCACACTTGGTAAATTTGGAATAAAGATTCTCCTTTCTCAGGGTCTTCAATATAATTCTCAAGTGATCTTCATGTTCTTCCTTGCTCTTTGAATAGACAATAATATTGTCTATAAAGACTACCCAAAATTGATCAAGATAGTCTCTAAAGACTCTATTCATCAGATCCATGAAGATAGCAGGGGAATTAGTAAGACCAAATGGCATCACTATAAATTCATAGTGTCCATACCTTGTACGGAAAGCCGTCTTTGGTATATCCTCCCTTTTTACCCTTAATTGATGATACCCTGAACGAAGATCAATCTTGGAAAAGTATTGAGCTCCGCGTAGTTGGTCAAATAGGTCATCAATGCGTGGGAGAGGATATTTGTTCTTGATAGTGATCTTGTTAAGTTCTTGATAATCAATGCAGAGTCTTATTGATCCATCTTTCTTCTTAACAAATAGAACAGGTGCTCCCCAAGGTGACGCACTAGGGCGTATGAATCCTTTATCAAGATTCTCTTGGAGTTGCTTCTTCAATTCCTGCAACTCAATTGGGGCCATTCTATAAGGTGTCTTTGAAATAGTCAAAGCACCCGCTACGAGTTCTATTGAGAACTCAACTTCATGATTTGGTGGAAGTCTCGGTAATTCATCCGGAAAGACATCATCAAACTCCCGTACAATGGGCATATTCTTAATCGTGAGTTTCTCACCAACCATTTGAGATAAATAACCTTCATTTAGTGGAATCAAGACCCATAAGATAGAAGAAATTTCCACTGGAAGGTTATGTTCATCCTTGCATTGATAGACGATCATAGATTGATCTGGAATATGAAATGTGACTTCCCTTCTTTGGCAATTGATATGAGCTCCATATAAAGAAAGCCAATCCATGCCAATAATCACATCAAATTCCACTATAGGAAGGATCACAAGATTTGCAGGAAGCACTTTCCCACAAACTTCGATCGGAGAAGAATTGTAAACTTTTTATGCAACTGTTGTGCCATTAGGTGTTGTCACAGACAACTCAACATCTAATTTTTGAGGTAATACGGTGATACCCTTAGAAAATTATTCAGAAATAAAAGAGTGGGTGGATCCAGAATCAAATAAAACATTTGCTACTTTAGAGTGGATGGTAAGTGTAACTTTCACCACATCGTTATCGTACTCCACATCGCTGATAAAAATTGCATGTGAATTTACTTTGTCTTTAGCCTTGAGAGTTTGTTGACGTCGACCATCATCATCAACACTTGGATTAGGGAATTTATTGGCATAATGCCCCATCTCCTTGCACTTGAAACATTGAAGTGTAGTAGGTTCATTCTGTGTATCCCTTCCTTTGTTTGCATCATTAGACATCTTCTTCCCATCATCGCGGCATTCAATTGCCCGATGACCTTCGTTTCCACATTTGAAACATTTACTTGTCCCTTTAAGACAACTCCCTCTATGTTTCTTTCCACACTTTGAGCATAAGGGAAAGATCATCTTCTTTTCAGTGTGCTCTTTAGATTTTCCTTTGAATTCCATTTTCCTCTTCTTATCAAACCCATATGACTGATGGGTTACTCCAATCTCCATCTCGACTTTGAGAACACATCGAACGATTTCCTCGTAGCTATTGAAGTCCCTTATAGCTAACGCCCTTCGAAGAATTGGTTTTAAGCCACTAAAGAATCGATCGATATTACTCTCAGGTTGGATAATAATACCAGAAGCGTACCTTGCAAGTCTTGTAAAATTTGCTTCATAGGTACCAACAGATTCATCATCCTTTTGCTTTAGTTCAAGAAACTCTTTCTCCATCTTTGTTCGGAGAATACGAGGGAAGTACTTATTGAAAAATAAGTTCTTGAACTCATCCCATTCCATGGACTCAATTTCACCCCTTTGCCTCGTATTCTTAATAAGATTCCAACATTGATCAGCATCTCCTTCCAAACGATACACTGCTAGGATGAATTTATCATGTTCAGAACATTGAAGAACTGAAAATATCTTTTCAGTAGTACTAATCCATTGTTCAGCAACTAATGGATCAGTAGACCAGCTGAAAGAAGGTGGACGCTGCCTCATGAAGGATTCAACAGAATGTTGCTCCTTCCTTTTCTCGTTTGAAAGTCCTGCATGATTCATAGGTTGAGAAAGTTGTGTGAGCATGGCTACAAGATTTTTCATTCCAGCTCCCATAACGTTTGCTTTCTTAGGGGGACAATCATTGCATTGCCCGTCGCATTCCACATTAACACGGTTCCTTCGGGTTCCAGCCATTGACTAAAACCAAGAGGAATAGTGTGAGAAACACTAATTATAATAGGAAAACCACATAATCAAGAATAAAATTTCACACTTAAGGTCTTATCCTAGGTTATTCATGGCCATTTCTAAAACACTAAGATGGTGTTCTATGCTTAGACTTATCCTTAGGGTTCTTACTAAGGATTTCACATCCTAGTTTCCAAAGGTTGACTATACCTTTCCTCTGATACCAACTATAACGACCCATACTTTACATACATTGTTAATACTTCAAAATTGAAGCATACTTATTACAACATATAACAAAACCACGAAAGGACCGTATAGGTATAGTGTCTTTAGAAACTGGGAAACATAAACAATTGGTTTATAAAAGCGTCTACACTGTCTCCCATTTATTTCATCATATCTATAGTCCCTTTTGGTATATCTTACTTAATAACCTTCTTCCTGACCTGGGGAAAGAAAACATACAAAAGGGTGAGCTCAAATGCTCAGTAAGGGTAAACAAAAGAAATATCAATCACATCGTATACACAAGCACATAACTTTTGGAAATCTTAACCTGCAAAAGAGATCATAATTTCATAACATGGGATAAATCATGGCAGTGAAATATAATCACAATAACTTAAAACATGAAACTTTTTGGCATACACACATAATCATAGAGAATCATTTCTGGTTAGTCAAGACTCATTTCCAAGACTATCTTAGTGGACAAAGTCCCTTTCTGAGCCGAGTCACCCTCGTTTCAGTCCTGTTTCACTGAACTGGTATAATCTACCATTCCAGCCATGTCTATCTCATGAGATATAAAATCTTTACCCAATGCATTGGAGGGATATATAGGTCCCACCCATCTCATAATGATACCATTCTTATGTGTGCCACAAAATCATAAACCATACATCATAGCATAACCCATGTAATAAAAATGGGATTCTTAAACAACATGACAACATAAAACAATTCATATAAGATAAAGGAATTCATAAAAATATTTCCATCACAACATAATCAAATCTATGTAATAATAGGGATAGAAACACAACCCTTTATTATCTTATATGGAAAATAATTTTGATAAAACACTTGAACTCCATTCTTGAGGAAAATATCCTTTCTTCTTCAAAAACATTTTTCCTTTCTTAACATGTCATACAACTTTAAACTAAAAGAAGTTGATTAAAAATAAACTTGAAAACTTGTAAATGATTCTTCTTGGAAATAATTTTTTAAAAATCCATTCATGTCGTATAAGTTAAAAAAACATTCTTCTCGTACTTTTGTCGGAAAAGTCAAAAAGTACCTCGTACGAAAAACGACAAAAGATTCCTTTCATATCTTTTACTAAAAACTCACCAAAGGGTAAAATAGGATTTAAACAATTTTAGGTGAATGTAAATAATATTAAATATTGAGGAAAAATGGATGTGGATGATAAAATACACCCCAGTAAATACTAAAGTATAAACAATCTCGGATAAAAATGAGATTGTGATATTTCCCTTACCTTAGGTCCGACTTGCTTTGTAAGTGTCTGAACCTCCTGTATAATGATTTAAATAATGTTATTGACTTATTCCAGAATCATACTTATTTTTATTATATCATATATAGTCATATTCTTAGCTTCTTTGTAGTAATATTTCATTGCTACTTGTTATTTGGGTGTTTATAACTTTTTGTTCTTATGCGTGTTTTGTCGAATAAATTCTTATTCTTCTCTTTAGGTTATAGATACCTCATTTCCAGAATGTTATTAGTGTAATATATATCATATTCATTCATTCAATTCATTTATATAATCATTATGAAATGAAGATCATGTAGAACGAGTCGCATCACATCGTGGAGACGGTATTCCGAATGTACACACGAGTGATGATATCGTTCCTATGATCGTGGAATTGTATTGGAGTATATGTATACTATTTAAGAATCAATATCACTTTATAATAGTCATATATGGTCATTATTTACACCATTATACCCATCCAAGTAAGGTGGTGGTGGAAAATATTTTACACCACGGCGTGGAGACGGTATTCCGTACGTACGCACGTGCGGTGATTTCTTTTTCCGTAGGATGGATAGATGGTGAAATAGGGTTGTTTCATACTTATAATAACATATCAGTATATGAGTGATACTGATGTTATTACTTCATAATGAAACAACTAAAGAAGAAGAAGTGGAAGAAGAAATAATGATGAAAGAATTGGTAACAGACATTACCTCTTCTTTGAAGTGCTTCTTTGAGACCTTCTTTTAGGGAACTAAAATTGGTCTTTGAAGAAGACCAGAACCTCTAGGATGTCTATAGGGAAGTGGAGAGGAGAAATTGTCAGGGGTTGGCCGAGCTTGAAGGCTCCAAGTGGTGTGAGGAAGAGGGGGAGGAGGTGTCCTTTTATAAGGGATGAGAGGGGCACCTTTGGAATAACTAAAACTATTATTTTATTATAAAGTCAAGTTCGGTTTTAAATAGCTCCAAATTGATATATTTTGAAGCTAAGGTGGGTATGGGTCTAAATCCTCTCATCAAATAGAATTTAGACAAGTTTCGGTTCCTATTTGAACCTTATCATTTAGATTTAACATTAAGTTAAATAATTTTACTTTTACTGTGTCTTCTTGTGTTCTTACACTATAAGGTTAATAAACTTACTATAAGAAGACCAAAGAACCCCAAATTGTTTATTATTAATATATATAACCTTATATAAGTCATTTGGCCGAACCTTATATTTTTAGAAATAAAATAACAATTAATAATATAATATTTGTTTTAAAAACTATTTTATGTCAATTTTGACATTATTTAGTAATTGATTTTTGTTAAAATCATAACAGAATGATAAGTTCGAACAAAGTTAATTAAATCAATACTAACATGTCATATTAACCTAGAAAATTAGTGGTATTCATAAAAAGTCTCAAATTACATTTATTTTGGTGTTTATAACATCAATTATGTCAATATTTCATTAATTAGATAATTATTGCATCATCATTGTGTCATAAATAAATTAAATTATTTAATGTCTAAAAATTACAAATAAAATACCATTATGTAGGAAATCTTTTTAGATTTCTAATGAATATTTATAGTCTAATTTATCTTATGTATAACCCCATATTAAAAATGTTTTAGTTATTAAACTTTGATTTTAACTATTTTAACTATTCATTAAATAAAATAATATTAAATGTCGTAATCTAATGCAAGTGGACCTAAATGGTCATATTATATTCATAAGGTTGTTTTTGGTCGAATTACACTTTTCCAATAGAATTAGGACATGTTTTAGGGTAATAGTAATATCATATTCACCCTTAGTTACCCTATTTACTATTAACCGCGGTAAAAAAAAGTAAAAAGTTACTATTCACCAAAAAATTATTTTTATCTCATTGAACCACATTTTACTTACTGATATCAACCGTGTCTGTCGTATTTTCGAAATTCCATTCACAGAAGCGGTAAAATTAAGTTTTATGCAAAATTCAGTTTTTAACCTACCACTTAGTGGTTTCACTATTTATCAAAAATTGAAAGTTTTCAGAAAAATACCAAAATTTCACCCTATGCTAATTTTGGTATTCCGAATCCAAAAATTAATTCCATTTTGAAAAATAAAATTCACAAAATTTCAAAAAGTGGTTATTACTATTCATAACGGCTAGTTTTAATAATATTTTAATAGCATATTGTTGTTTAGTGAAACTCGGTATTGCGTACGACGCAAGCTATCGAGGAAGGTCGCGATTTCGTGTAAAGCAAGCCAAGAAAGTGTTGTGTAGAAAAAGATTCCTTTGATGATTTATATAACATAAAAGTCTCGGGTGTTACAGTGTCAATTATCATTGATTGGTAGAGTGATTCTTAAGAAGGGTGACATACCCCTAAATGTTGAAGACCTGCCAGGAAAGTTGAGTTTCATTTGCGGCTTTGCTACCTGGAAGATCATACCCTTAGGAAGAGGTTATTTTCATTTAGTTTTTTTTTCCAGTTCCCCAATTCTCCTTTTCTTGGGCATCCTGCTTCTATAATCTGAACTACATTATTTTTCAGCTTTAGGAATGGGACCTGATTTTTAACTTGTATCAACAAAAACACACAAATTCTCAAGTATGGGAAAGGATTCATGACCTAATCTTGGTTTTTAGCACACTCAGATATTGAAATATATTTCCTCCTACATTGGTGCACCTCTAAAGTTGGATGAAAACAAAATCTAGTATAAATTTTGATACTATTCTAGGGTCTTGGTAGATGTGGAATTCTTAAATCCAAGATCACATAGTGCTTCTTTAATCTCCAATGGTGAAATAATAAGAACTGTGTTTGAGTATGAATTCCTACATGACTTTTTTAATATCTAAAAATGGGTTGGGCATGAGACTTCCAATTAAAAGTAGATCCAGCAACATTGTAGGAAATGTTCTTTTGAAATGGGTGAACTACCTCATTTACAAAGAATCAAGAGCACATGAATTAGAACTTAAATGAATAGAGAGGGAAAGATGATCCACTACTGGTGGTGGCTAGCAAGAAATTTCATGATAAACTGGTGGAGGGCCCTGAAGTCCCACATTCTAATATACAAGATGTATATTCTAAAGAAAGTCAAATTCCATCTCCGATTGATGCTAAAAATAAGGTATTTGAGTCAAGTAGAGATTCCTTGTCTGGTATAGTACGTGGGTTAGGTGCTAGTGAATCTAACATGGATTTACCTGGTCATCGACAGATGAAAAAAACTATTGATATTAATGAATAGGTTTAGGTACAATCTTTTAATATTCTAGTATAGCATGAGTATCCCCATGGACCTACTGGTGATGTCTTGTATAGGTAGGCGAAGGTATGTAAAACATGGTATCATGTAGTTCAGGAGGCTTCTGATGTTCAGAGTCTTAGTATAAATATTTCTGATGGTGAAAAACACACTAATTTGTATATTCTCAACTAACATAGGAGAAAATAATTGCCTCAAGGGATCATAGGGGAAAGTAAATGCTTGATAATGAAACTCTGTTGAGGGGAAATTCCGAGAAGTAGGATGTTGCTGGAAGTATTATCGCAACTGAGTGACCTACCAAACATATACTATAACTCCTATTATGGATCAATAATCTATTTTGGCTCTACCATAGTCTAGTAATAATAATTTTAGCCTCATTGACATATTAAATATATCTAATACCAAGGAGTTCTTTTATGAGGAATTTGGAAATTCTCATGAAGTTCTCCTTATTGGACAAGTATTTGAAGGCTCTGGGCTAGTGGAAAATCTATCCCCATTGGATGATAATGATAATGTGACATAGCAGCAGCCTAAAACATGGAAGATAAGTCATCATCCGAGTGGTAGGGGCAGTGGATGATCCCATAGATGAATTTGCTTCTTGCTGTGAAGTGGTTTTCCATTGGCTTACATTCCCCACCCCCTTATACTTTGTGGTTATTTCATTTACAATAAATTTCAAAACCATGGGTTATAACCCATGGTTCGCGCTGTCTGGGTATATATATATATATTAATATATAATTATAAATATAATAAAATTATTTTTATAATTTTATAATTATTTAAATATATATATATTTATAATTATAATTATAAATAAATATATTTAAAATGTATTTATATATAATTATGTATATTTACATAAGTATATATATAATTATTAATATATAAATATAAATAATTATAAATATAATTAATATGTTTATTTAAATATCTATTTATAATTAAAATTATAAATAAATATATTTATAAATATTTGTATATAATTATAAATATATTTATAGAATTATATATGTAATTATATATATATATATATATATATTAATATATAATTATATATAATTATAAATATAATAAATATATTTATTTTTTAAATATAGTTCCTATACTTTTAAATTATTTAAATATATATTAATTAATTTATAATTATAATTATAAATAAATATTTTTATAAATATTTTTTTTATATATTTATAAATATATTTATATAATTATATATGAAAAAGGTCTCACAAGAAGCCAAAGATCCTGAGCTTTTATTAAAAGATGAAAGAAAAAGAGGGAAAAGAGAACAAGATAATGAATGAGGTCACACAAAGAGATAAGACCTCATCTAGAAAAGTAGTTTAAGGATCATAACATGAAGGATCATTCCCATAATTATAATCAGATTCATTAGCATTATTAGTAGGTTCCCACTCCGACTGTGAGATTCCTGGTCTGAGGATCCAAAGGATCACAACCTTGGACCTTTCCTGCTCCCGAGTGACCTTGATCATTGATGCCTTGGATGATGATATGGTAGAAACATTCCTTGGCATATTGTAAATTTTTTTAGTGACCTTGTTTTTAGAGGATCCAGAGTTAACCCTTCACTAACAACCATCTTTCCCTTTCCATTTATAACAACATCCATAAAATAAATAGAGTCATTACTACCTATATATTGGAGATGAGTGGTGTCCAATAAAAAAAATCCTCTTATCTTTTTCACTTTCATCATCTAAGACATTACCACATTTACCATAAATTCCTAAAGAATTGAAGATATTCCAAATCTCTTGATAATAATCCACATTTTTTTGAACATCAGATTTCCTGGACCTATATTTCTATGGAACCTATCCTAAGAAATCCATGACTAGTGGATGCACAATGAAACCTTTACCTTGAGGTTGTGAAGCAATTTCCTCTAGTGTGACACACTAAGACCCTTGAGAAATCTTTAAAGACTAATCCAAGACCAATAAAATCTGATATCTCTCTTGAAAAACCTTCCCACACACCTGGTTGTTGAAGCCTGAAGAATCCCCCTTATGAATTGACAATCGAGTACCTCGATCAATAAGATGTACACTACCCTCCTATACATAATTATCAACCTCAAGTTTCTCATTTCTCAATCCCTAAATTTTTTCCTTTTCGTGATATTTTGGATTAATATCATCATCCCCAAAAATCACATTCATAGGTAGAGAAGTGTTCTCAAACACACGAGCGAAGAGAGTTAAAGATGAAGCCATCCATAGAATTTAATTATCCAAGTTGGGGGATTAATCTCAATAGTGGGATATTTACCATTAAAACAAGGTATAAAAGGAACATCATATAAGTACAGATTCTAAGTCAAACTATCAACAATAGAACCCAAATACCTTTTATTCAACCAAGACCTCTTTCTATAGGACACATTTAAATCGCCTTTAAGGTTGTTGAAGGGAAAAAATTTGACCAAAGATTAAAAAATAAAATGCTTCTCAAAATATTGAGTATACTCAATAGAAAACCACCCAAAATGTAGAAGAGGTTTATAAATATCAATTTACACACACATGAAAGCATAAAGAACTAATCTCTTAGAGAGAGTAATCACATCGACACGAAGAAAATAAATGATTGACTTTCCAAATTACTGAAGAATAACATGATTGTGTAGGGGAAGAGAAAGTTTAGAGAGCCTCAACCAAAGTGCTGTTGTAGATGGATCATGACTCGAATGAATCTCCATCATCCAATAAAAGAGTATAAAGTATCTGCCTTCAAAAGATCTTGATCTCTTGGGCTAGGCATGAGGAAAATACTTTAAAGAAGAAAGACAAATAGAAATATGATGGGGACTGAGCAAGCTAACAACTTCCCAATCCTTTAGTGCCCAAGAAGAATTCACATTCTTGTCAAAAACATCAATGGGGGAAATAATTAAACCAAACCTTGACACTATAGTGAGATATTGAATAGAAGAAGCCTCTCAGAACTCTTGCAAAGATAGATCCACACTCGGATGGCCATCAAACAACCTCGTAGATCTAGAAAAAATATTGATGTATGGAATAGGGGAAAGAAATGAATAAGAAACCCCCACAGTTGGGGGAATAAGGATGGGAGCCACATCCAAATAAGGAATAATGGAAGGGGTTTCATCCCCTTCCATCATGCCCTGGGTGAACAAAATCAACCAGAACCCCAAATGAGACTTAATGAAGATAGATTATATAATTATATATTTTTCTATATTTGAATAATTATATATATATATATTTATTACTATATAAGTATATATAATTATAAATATAATAAATATATTTACTCTAATTTTATAATTATATATATATATATATATTTATAATTCTAATAATAAATAAATATATTTATAAATAAATATATTTATAAATAAATATATTTATAAATAAATATATTTATAAATAAATATATATAATTATAAATATATATTAATATATAAATATATATATAATATAAATATATTAAATATATTTATTATTTAAATATAATTATTAAAATTTTATAATTATTTAAATTTATATTTATTTATTTTTAATTTTATAAATTCCTTTTTTAAAACTCTATACATGTTTATAATTTTATAATTATGTATTTAAATATATGGAATTATGATCTTGGTCCAACATTCATCTATTTGGGTTCAATTAGCCCCAATCTGGCATTCTTTGATCTTTAGTCATTGGTATTTTTGGGATCTTCAATCCACATCTTTCATCCTAAAGCTTCATCAAAAATTTTGTAGTAGTTTCACTTACCCTCGTCCAAGATTACTTTGCCTCTTCCAGATCCCTCGTCACCCTCTCTAGTTTTTATGGTGGTTTCTTGAAGATCTGAACTCTTCCCTATGATCCCTTTCATTATCGTCTATGATGTCAAATCATTTAGTCCAGGTAAATGCATATACATAGTTAAAAACCTCAAAGTCTTACGGGAACTGGATTTATTTTGTAGAGGCCATGAACAATAAGTTTCTTATGGAAGTATATATTGAGACATTGACTTCAATTTCTCCATGAATATCAAAATATAAGGATAGTAAGATATAATTTTTTGTTAATTAGGAAGATTTCTAGTAATGCTTTGATTCCTGTTGATTCTCCTTGATTGGAAGGTTGATACTTGCAAAGGGTGACAAACCCCAACTTTATATGACATAAAACTCAAATTGACTTGAATCAGGGGTTTTAAAGGTTGGAGGATCATCCCCATAATAAAGGGGTATTTTCATTTAATATTTCAATCTAAAACATAGAAATCCATAGTCTGGGTGTTTAGATTTTACATTCTGAATCTATGAATTCTATGCATTTTAGAATGGAATCTCAGTTTCAAACCTCTTCACCAGAAGCATTATAATTCTCATGTCTGGGTTCATCTTTATAGCCTGAGTTGGGTATTTAGGCATCCACATATTTTGAAAGATATTACATCATGCATTTTCTCACCTCTCAGGATTAATGAAAATACCATTCATGTAATATTTAGATATTATACTCATTTCTTGATTGATATTTATTTCTTGAATCCCATGCTGGATAGTGTCACTCTTATTCCAAATGGGAAAATAATTGAAGTTGAGCTTGAATACGATAACCTACCTTCCTTCTGTTTTTTTGCAAGCTTTCTGGACATGATATTTTCAATTGTTTGTAGGTTCATAGGAATAATTACTTATCTTCAAAGGTAACAAGATGAAAATTGGCTCAGAAGGGAAGAGTGGCCTCATACAAAGCTAATGCTAAGGGAATCAAGTTAGGTTCCTCCAATGAAGGCCCTGCAATGAGTATAGTAATTGATAATAATTTTTAGGTTATCCAGTCATCTCTATAGATGGAAGTCCCTAATGACAACATTGGTGCTGCTATAATCCATTCTAGATTTATGGTAATTTTTAGGGTAGTCGCTGCTATAATGCCTGAATTGAATGAAGGAATTACCTCTAAGGTTTTCCTAGATCAGGTGAAGGGTCACAAAATATGGGCTTTTGACGTGTAGTAGGTGTATGGTGTTCTGAGTCTTGGAATAGTTAACTATGTTTCTACCTCATCTGATGAATTTGTGTCCCATAATAAGGAACAACTAGGTCTCACATGGGATGTGCTTGATGTTGTGTTGGAAGATTAGGTGGTAGTGGATGAACCTATTATGGTCTGAACGGATGACCACTATATTGATGCAGAATCTACATAGGATCTTGTTGACTAGTAAATATTTCATGAAAAGTTGATTTCCACAATGGTGCATAAAGGAAATAAAAAAATAGTGGATAAAGAGGGTTTCCAATTGTTCATTTCATAGAAATTAAAATCCCATCCTCCTATTTCTAAGTTGGTGAAGATATCTTCTGATCAGAGAATAATTAGTGAAATGAACCCTTTGTAGGTGGAATATTTAAATAGAAGTCCTTCATGTAGGAGAGCTGATGATTATGAAAATGTGTGTGGTATTATCCAACCCAGTTTTCTGATCTAATGAAAAATATATATGACTCATTTGGCAAGGCTACAACTGAGGAATGTGATATATCACGAGCTAAAAAATCTATCATTACACCACCTGAGGACAAGTAAGGTGAAAGTCCCACTAAGGGTCTCAGTAAGGAAGCAACATAATGGTTTTTCTCACATATGGAAGCAACCTATTCCATGATGGAGTTAGATGATTTTGTATTCAATTCCTATTTAGTAGTTTAAAAGTTGTTTTAAATTAACATTAAAGATGTATTCTGATCAAATTTGAAGATAAAATTTTAGGATCTATCTTGGAAATTTAGGATTAGCTCATATTTGGAGGATCCCTCTTAATTTTTATCAGATGAGGAATTTTGACCCCTATAAAGGGACAAGACATGGAAGAGAGGGTGATATATAAGGGGAATAGGAATGAAATTGGTATCTTGAGGGACTTTCGGGAATTGATGGGCTATTTTCAGTCTCTTCTATTTGATGTGGGCATTTTGTACCTTGCTTGAACCATCCCTCTCCTTATATACTTTTCATTTTTTTAATAAATTTCGAGTCATGGATTTTTCTTCCAAACCATAGGTTGTACCATTTTGGGTATTAAGTACATGTCACACATACACATGGACACATGTTATATATATATATATGTACACAACATGTATATGTGTATTTATATACATGAAGATGCATACGTATGTACACATACACCATATATACACACACACACAAAACACACACACACACAAAACATAATGCATACAAATATATTCACAAAGTCAAAGATATAAATATATCAGTTCGAATATCACATATTAAAAATACATCATTTAAATTTATATAATTGTTGGAATTAATAATATATATATATCAATATATCATATTTATATTAATTATATTAATTCATTTTTTAATTAATGTATATACATAATCAGTAATTTTTTGAATATAAATATGATAATTTTATATATATTGGTAATATTTGTTGTTAATAGTTTTTATGAATTCTAATAAAAGAACTCACAAAGATGAACATTAATTGGCACTAAGAAAAGCACTAATAATGGGTGCACTTTTGTCAAAATTGATAAAATTTTCCTTCATTAGGGATTTTATCTAGCACTAATAAAGGTTTCCCTTTTATCTATGCTTTTTTGTTTATCTCTGATAATAACTAGTGTTGGATAAAGTGTAATCTATGCTATTGGATTTTTTAGCCCTGATAAAGGTGACATTTACCACCACTTTTTAATAGCGCTAATAAAATTACCCAATTATCATATGTTTTATTTTGTACTGATAAAAGGTAATGATTAATAATATAGAATCTATTGTAGTGTGGGCTATAGAAATGGGCCAACAAGTGGTCATTAGAAGGCTAGTATAAGACATTAGAGAAATATATTGGCAGTTGTTAATAGACCTTTTTGTAATAGTTCATATAAAAATAAACCATGAGTTAAGCTTATGGTTAAGGCACTCAGAATTCTCAAAATTATTATTGTTAATGATTAATATTTCTTTCTTAAGTACTAAATAAATTTAAAATTATACAAGATGAACATAGTCAAATTGTCTTGAAAATTTAGAAGAATGATCCATATCATCTATGACTTGTAGAAATGAACTGTTTGTTAATATGATAGTATATATTTTTAGAATGATCAAAATTACATTTTAATATTTATAATACTGATTTTTTATGTCAAATAATAAAAATGTGAAAACATTGATTTTTCTTGAAAATTTAGGAAATTACACATGAAACTTATGACATGTAGGTTTAAATTACACACCAATCTAGAATGTTATTGAAATTATAAAAAACTGATATTTCTTTATAAGTGTGAAATGAATGTTAAATAATCAAAAACTGGTAATACATTTCTTAAAATTACATGTATTAATCACTTTGATTAAGAATTGTTAATTTATAAAATAGTAACTGAGTGCTAAAAATAATCAATGAGAAACAAAACAAATATACCCTTACCATAAATAAAGGAAGGGGTACACTTCACTTGATAAAAATTGTACGTATTTTAAATCTACCATAATAATTTTTTGTGACATAAAACAACAACATAATTATATTCCATTGTTTATGGAAAATTGATAAATAGAAATACAAAGCCACTTCTATCCCATATCATGTGCTATGGAATGAGTCACATGTAAATAAATAAGGGTTAATAATAGATGAAAATACACAAAAAGTATTGGAATCATGTGTAACTGTGAAATAATTATTATTTTTCTTTAAATCGGTATTATATAATAATGATAACTTATCTTTCTAAATTTTTTTATTAAAATTATACATAAGAATCATCATCATCTATACGTGATGAACAACTACTATCAGTTTCCTTGAATATTCCAGAACAATATAGCCACATTAGAGGTACGGGTTTTGGGGTGTCACGTCGAACATATTTTGAGAAATGAAATGAATGAGGTAATAAAGATAAAAAATCTTATATTTTAAGGTAAAATTAGCTGATCTAGAATAAAAAATTAATTATAAGAAAAATTTATTAGAAAAAGTTATGGGAAGGAATAAAATAGAATAAAAAACAAAAGTATAACTACTACATGAAGATCCCACCACCCCACCAACTTTCAGGTGAGCCATTCCCCTCAAAGAGTTATCTTATAAGAGGTAATGAAAATTTTAATAATTGTTTCGGTGAAATGTTAATCAAGAAGACACAATACCTTTCTTATTCTGATATTTTATAGGGTTAAAATGATTGTGATTTATATTTATCAAAACCCACCCATAGTCTTGTTGTGAGGGGTACCATGTATAATATCCAAGAAGCTATTATACACAAAAAAGCTTCCAATAGGTTACGCGAGAGTGGGTATCTATATAGATCATGAGCTGAGCATCAAGATAATTATTCCACTTGATGATGTGGATATTCATATGGTCTATCAAGATATTGGAACATTCTTATAATGGTTGTTAGATCTTTTAAAAATACATGTTGATAAGGTGTAATTCATTTCCAATTCATTATTTATGAAAACCATTTAATAATTAATAAAAAAGGAATGAACTAATTAATGTTATTACAAATGGAAAAAGGGAAGGGATGAAATGGAAGGTCGAATCAAAATGTTCTAACAGATAAGACAACCAATCAAAAATATCTACACAAATTACCTTTATCCCTCTCATTCAATGTCCACATTTACTAACATTAAAGGTTTATATGGATACAATGTTAGCAAGTGGTGGTATGACCATAATTGAATTTGAAGAACAGATGTATAGAGAGGAAACTATATACAATATTGGTTGTGAAAATGTAAATGAAAACATCAAGCATGAATGGTTAGGAGTATCAGTTATAAATGTATACATGAGGTGTGTTTTCATTATTTGTTTTTCCAATAGCTAATCTACAATGTTAATTATGACTAATACAATTCATATTTTTTGTAGGTGAATATATCTATATTATTTTAAGGTAAAACCTATGAAAATAAATTTTTGCTCATTAGTCCCCACATCACTTATACATAACTATTATCATTGGAACTAAAGAAAATTGAAGCATTATCGGAAAAACTGGGCACAATGTTTGAAAGAAAACATACATATGATAGAATCTTCTCAATTCCCCTGATGTAGGGGATGAAAATTTATAATTTAATCACAAAAAATATTTTAATATTCATTTAATTACTTATTATGTTGGAAAAAATCCCTCAAGGTAACATTGCAATGTTTTTGTGCTGATTATGTTTGTTAAAATAGCAGGATTCCATTATCAGCTATAGGGTTCCATTGAGATTTTTGACAAGGTATATTAAAAAAATACAATAAAAAGTGAAGGAATCTATAGTGGCTGTAAAAAAATATTTTTATATAAGGTGGTTCCATTTCCCAATGTTTTCCAAATTTTTGGGGTCCAAAATCTGGAGGATGGAAAAAGTGGGTTTTTTGAAAGGAAGTATTTTTGAATAAAAGTAAAATTTTTCATGCAAGGGTTTAATTGATTTGAAATGTTGCATACAATTCAAGATTCATGATCATCAAATCAAAATATTTCTATGGAAATAAATGTGCGAAATATTTGAATGTGCATGAAAGATGAGTTTGCGAGGAAAAAGAAGTGTTACGTGTATCCTTGAAATAGAGATGGAGCTTTATTCATGAAAGGATTTTTCACACCAAATGTGACATCAAATCAAGATCTTCCATATTCAGGTATATATTAAATGCATAGAGGAAGGTGTGTAAGGATTTGGTGCATAGGGTTGGATGGGTCTATAAATTGATAGCTACCCCACTCATTTCAGTAGCTTAGCCATTAGAGAAAATTTGGGATATGAATCATGTAATAGGAGTGAGAAAAGGAAGTTGCGTGAAAGAGATTCCTGTGAAACACATATAAGTTTCATTAAAAGAGTTTTGTGTAGATCAATGACTCAAATTTTTGGTGTGTGTAGAAAAGGACTTGTGTCTGCATGACCAAGGGAGGTGTAAAAAAAACAAATAAGTTTCACGCAAGTTAAACTTCTGTGAAAGAGTTAAAAGTTGCATGAAAGTTAGAATAACATGGAAAAGTTAAAAGTTTCACACAATTTAACCTTCTGCGACCAAGTTAAATGTTGTGTGAAATTTAGTAAAGTTGTGTGAAAGAAATCCAAAGGTTGTGTGAAATAAAAAGTGTGAACCAAAAGGGATTTCCCAATAAATATGTGGTAAATTAATATTCATCAAGTGGATTAATGTGAAACTTAATAATATAATAAATGAGGTGTAAAACATACAGATTAAAGTTATACATGGAGGATTTTATTAAGAATAAGTGAGAACACTTCAGTTGAGAGAGAAGTGATCTTTCATATTATGACTGGTTGTAAACCAAGAGGGACAACGAGTTTGCTTCTAAATTTGTAACAATAGTGCACTTTAGTGGATTTGGTATATAGGAACATTACCTTTGTATTCTCATTAGATGTATCCCAGTGTGGGTGAACCAAGTAAAACTGTTGTTTCTTGTGAATTATTTCATTTCTGTTCATATATTACTATGGGAAAGGGAGATAAGAGTGTTTTGTTTAATGTGGAAACAAAATCTAAAAGGGGTGGTTGTTTCAACCAATCATACCTTGATTCACACAACATCCTAGGGTATTTAAACTATATGGGATTAAATATTTTTTTTCATTTTTAGGTAGCATTAGTTACTCATTACAGCCAATTTGGATACTCTAATGATTTATTTTTTGGATTCAATGCCCGAATACCCAACAAACTGACTGTACATGATTACGTTTATCATTTTTAATATACTAAATGCATAATTTTACAAATAAAATTCAAATTATTAATTTTCTATTATTTTTTATTGAAAATTATGTTATGATAGGGAGGTAATTAAATATCATCAATATCATGGAATGGGGATAGCCCATTAGAAAAAAAATCCAATTTACTTTGACAAATGGATATGTATTAGGGTATATATAATAACATTCCACTATCAAAACATATATCAAAACAAATTACTTATTTTTTTCAATGTTTATGTAGTAACTGGAATAAGATGTTGGAAAATATTATAGTTATTATGTTTGAAAATTTATGAAAGATATCATATTCTATCAACAAACTATCATCCTTGAAGAGGTATTTCTAATGATAATTAGAAATTCATTTAAAATATTTATAAATCCATTATTTATTATTATTTTTCCAGTGCCACCAAGACTGTATAAAGTCATCATATTCAAAATAGAAAATATATATTTTTTATAAACGAATGAGTAGAATACATGGTGTGAGATTGTGTATAGACATCTTGAATATGTGACTTCCTACTACTTATTTAATGGATTTTCTCATAATTTTCTCTAATTTTTAAGTTAATTTACTTATTTTTTTATCTGATACTTATTTTTTTCAATTTCCATATATACCATGAAGAAATATGATACACTCATGGTCCACTCATGTACTATGATTATTCAATCAATGAGGTTGATGCATTCCTGATGACGCACTTTTCTTTTTATTATACAATGCATTAAAGACTCCGAGTTATCAAAAATAATATTATTAGATAAAAATGAGTTTTGAATGCATTGAAGAATAAAAATACTTGGTGTGACATGTAGGAATTAACCAAAACTCAATATGATACATGGTATGCCCCGTATAATTTTATGTTTTTAGTTTAAAATTGAAATTTTAGTTCAAAACACACATTAGATACTCAAAATTGGGAAAATACATGTGATTATTCACTAGAATAGGATAATATTCATTATTTATATTATAATATTCATGTACTTAATTATTCATAAACACCATTTTTAGTTCATTTTTACAAATTAAAATTTATTTCACATTATGATTGTAATTCCTTCTTAAAATAATATATTGCATGGTACATTTTTGAACACCTCATAAAACATAGAATGGTCTTGATTTTATTTTCATATTTTATTTTCACATCCCCCATACTATAAGGAACAATCCATGATTTTGGATCACTTAAATATTCCCATTTAAGATCACCAAAATGGGTCTTGAACCAAGAGCATTATGGGTGAAGTGAACTAGATAACAACACACTAAAAGTGCTGTAGAGGTCAAGATCTAAGCCCAATGATTCTAAAAATTGAACTGGAGATAGAATAAATCATGGGGAAAATTTTATTCAACAGTTTCACAAGATAATTGGGAAGTTGTAATGGATTTTCCAGAGGATTAAGTTGAAGATGACATTCTGGGCTAGATTCTACGGCCCTAAAAAACATCCCACAATTTAAATCCTATCTAAAAAAACAGAAACTATTTTGGGATTAAATTTTATATATATTTGGTGGAAATATTTATATTCAAATTTTTCTTCTATATAAGACCCAAATTAGTCCAAATAGTTGCTTGTTTGGACACACATTTCAGTGGCATGCAAGTTGGGTCGGATTTTTTTGTTAATGGTTGAAAAGTCCACTCTCCCTTAACTTTCGACCCACCCTGGCCTACCACCATTAATTTATGAGACTTGTAATTTTGGGGGATAGACCCAAGCCTTCCAAAATTTCTATTTAAGGTTGCGGTGTTGGAGTGTTTAGGCATATATTGATCTTTGTTTCATTTTAATGTTATGCTCTCAATTTGATATTGTAATTGTATTTTTTCAATTTTAAGTTTCTTGAATTACCTTAGCTTCTTAATAAAATGTCTTCATCTTCTCTTATTATGTTATTCTTATTATCACATTGATACCATTTACTCATGGTGTGAAATTTTTTAAACCAAACCTTGTGAAATTATTTTCACAACGATGGAGTGATCATTATATTTTTATTGTTTTTCACTTATTGAATTCCTCCCTCATGAGTCTACTTCACACTTCCATTGATATAATAGCATCAATAGAGGGATAACCAAATTATGGGTTGATACAAGGGATTATAAAGGGGAGTTATTGGATGTTATTTCAAACTCAATAATCATTCAAAAATTTCTTTTATTTGAGTTTTTCATTCAATTATATTTTCTCTTCCTCTTCCTTATTGAATTTTATCTTCACACTTTTCATGTGATAATAATATTATTTACCTATGATTTTTTATGAATATAATCCTTCAAGTGTATAGGTTATTATCATGGGTATGTAAAGATGTTAAACCATTAAGTGATGAGGTTACAATGATTTTATTTAATTAATATTTCTTGAGTTAATGAAATTGAAATATTCTAAAAAGGAATTTATCCAATCCACCCATAATTGAAAACCTATGATAAAATCATTCTCTTAATTTGAATTCAATTACATCTTTAGTTATTTCGATACCCATCTAAAATCAACCCAATGTTGGAAACTTTATATAAAAAAATAATCCATAGGATGTATGTGTATATAAGTTCATTTTTATGTCTATGAGGATTTGATAACCCAAGCTACACTACAAGTGACCGCTTGACCCTAAAAACTTGGGTAAATTTTGGCAAGATAAAATTTTGATGACATTTCTGGGGACCCAAGTAAGTTAGATTAGACACTATAATCTTATTCTCACCCAATATCTCTATTATCACTCCCAATATCATTCTCATGGAAGGCCATTTTGAAAAATCCCAAACATGGGGAACCTATCCCTACATTGACTACCCCACACAAATTGTGATGTAAAATAACAATCCTAGTTTCTATTGGTGGGAAAATAAAAAACCGATTTAGACACAATGTTTTAACTCCTATGATCTAAAAAAATCCCAACATATAATGGGTTTAAATCCTCACAAAGCCAATATGAACATCATCCTATGCAATTCCAACAACTTAATTATCCTCCCGGAATAGACCATGTATCTCAAACCCTTTCCCATCATGACTCACAACCATTACTTGAGAAATTATTTTAGAAAATGGAGATAATAACTTATAATGTTTCATCCTTGAGAGTAGAACTACAAATCATTGAAACTGTTATGGAACCTATTCCCACTTAGGTTGTACATTCCCCATCTTTGATAGAAGAATATTGTTACACATAAACTTGTCATTAAAATTCTCAAGAATCAATATTTGAATCTTGTAGACCTAGAAAACATGAAGGAATTGTTTACAAGTGTTTAAATCAAGATGAATTGATATTCTGTATTCACAAGAGGGTAATATGACATCATGGATTGGATGTACCGATTATAGCTCCATTGATGATTTATCAGAAACACCAATCAATAAAACATTGGGATAATTCACAAACATTGAGTTTATACCCATTCCTAAGACTAATCTTCTAATTTTGTGGTTGAATATTCTATTCAAAAGGAACCAATTCTATTGAGAAATTTGGAAATTGAAATTTATTTATACTCAATGTCTTGACCTATGTCTAAAATTTTAAGCCTTTTAATCTCAAATTTAAGGTCCATACTTCCTCTCCCAAATATTCCATCATAGGGGATATAAAAAATCCTTCATTTTTCATTTCATCATCTCTCAATTATAATGATAAAAAATTTCTCCTTTATGTATTAAGAATGATTAAAAATAAAATTTGATGGACCCTTTCTGATATTCCTAGGATTATCCCACTAATTTGAACTCATAGGATTGTTCTTACATCTGACTCCAAACCATGTAATCAACCTCAATGGATACTCAATCCAAATCTTATGGATGTGTTAAGGAAAGAACTTACTAAGTTGTTGAAAGTGGGTATCATCTACCCCATTATTGATAGTGAGTGGGTAAGCCCAATTCAAATCATTCCAAAGAAGGATGGAATCATTGTGATCACCAATGAGGATAGTGACCTTCTCCCCACAAGGGTCAGTAGTGGACAAAGAGTCTACATTGATTATAGAAAGCTCAAATCATGTACCAAGAAAGACTATTTCCCCTTTCCCTTTATTGATTAATTCCTTTAGTGAGTGGCAGGTCATCAATTATAATACTTCCTTGATGAATTATTAAGGTATAATAAAATCGAGGACTCCTTAGAGGATCAAGGAAAAACAACATTCACTTGTCCATTAGACACTTTTTCCTTCAAGCTCATGCCCTCTAGCTTATGTAATACCCATATTACCTTCCTGCGATGCATGATGGGAATCTTCTCGGACATGGTGGGGTATTATTTAGAGGTCTTTATGGATGACTTCTCCATATTTTGGGATACTTTTGAGCGATACCTTCTAAATGTTGAAAGTATTTTTTCAAGATGCGAGGTTAATAATATAATCGTAAATTGAAAAAATGCCATTTTATGGTAAAGTAAGGACCTGTTTTGTGACATATGGTCTTTGGTAGAGGGATTTAAGTTGATAAATATAAGGTCAATATCATTCTTCACCTTCCCTCTCCTAAAACTATCAAGGAAGTTAGGTCCTTCATAGGACATAATGGTTTCTATAGAAGGTTTATTAGGAACTTTAACTCTATTTCCCAACCACTTTGGGATCTTCTGGTGAAAGATGCTCCATTTTTATGGACATAAAACTGTGAGGAATAATTCTCTATACTCAATTCAGATCTTATCTCTCTACATATCATGAAATATCCAATTTAGAAACATCCATTCGAACTCACGCGTGATGCGAGTGACTTCGCTGTAGGATTAGTCTTAGGACAACAATGTGAGAAAACACCATGTGTCATTAATTATTCAAGAAAATATTTAAATGATGAACAAATAAACTACACCACCACTAAGAAAGATTTACTTGCTGTTGTATTTACCCTAGATAAATTCAAGTCCTATATCTTAGGATCATCTATCATTGTCTTCATCAATCATTCAACCCTAAAATACCTTTTCCAAAAACAAGATTCCAAGTCTAGATTGATTATGTGGGTCCTTCTTATTCAAGAGTTCGATTTAATCATTAAGGATAAAAGGGTGCTGAAGATGTTGTAGATGATCACATATCTAGGATAGAATTCAAAGAAAAATCACATTAGATTTCTGTATTTGATTCATTTCCCGATGATCACCTATATTTTTTGAGTTATTTTCCATTGTATGATGACATAGAAAACCATTTGGTTACGAGTGACATTCTAAAATTCCTCAAGAACCACACTAAGAATAAAGGACTTTATTATTTAAAAAACTATACGTTTGATGATCCATACCTCTTCAAGTTCTATCCAGATCGAATCATTAGGAGACATGTTCCTAAGTCTGATAAAGAGTCCGTTCTATGATTCTATCGTGGAGAGGCATGTGGAGTACACTTTTCCAAAAATAAAACCACTAAAAAGGTACTTCAAAGTAGTTTCTACTGGACTAACCTCACTAATTATTCCTACCAATTCTTCCAAAGTTGTCCTCAATGTAAACAGTTAGGAACTATTACCAAAACAAATCTAATGCCCCTCAATCCCATTCCTGTCATCAAAATCATTGATTGTCTGAGAATTGATTTCATGAGACCCTTTATAAACTCTAGGGGATATCTCTACATCCTCTTAACAGTTTATTGTGTCTCAAAATGGGTAGATTCCATTCCCATAAAGTCTAATGACCATCAAGTTGTGATCCTATTTCTGAAAGAGCGCGTATTTTCTAGATTTGGAATTCCTAGAGCTATCATTAGTGATCAGGGAACCCATTTCTGCAACCATCCATTTTCAACACTCATTTATAAGTATGGGATTTCTCACAATGTTTCAACAACATACCATCCCCAAACTAATGGTCAAGTTAATTTGGAAAATAGGGTGATTAAGAAAATTCTTGAAAAAAATGTCAATCCCTCTAGGAATGATTGGTTTGATAAACTCTTGGAATAACTTTTGGCATATCTCAATGCTTCTAAAACCATCCTCGGAATGTCACCATATTGGTTGGTTTATGGAAAAGCATTCCACTTACCTACTGAAATTGAACATACGACCTTTTCAGCAATAAAAAAATGAACATTGACATTTCTTTGGCTGAAGAAAAGAGAAAATTAGATCTTATTGATCTTGAGGAACTAAGGATGGAGGCTTATAAAAATTCAAGGATAAATAAAACTATAGTTCAAGACTAGAAAACTAGGAACCTCAAAGCCAAAAACTTTGAATCGATAAAATTCATGCTATTTTATAGTTCAAAACATCATTTATACCTGAGAAAGTTAAGGTCTATATGGTCAGGTCCATACATAGTGCATCCTGTGTAGCCTCCTGGGGAAGTAGAGATTTAGGATCCCAGTAGTGGGCATGTTTTCAAAGTCAATGGTCATAGGTTAAAACCATTCATTGAATCATTAAATAAATAGAAAATAGAGGAGGAGTTAACTAAACCAACATAGGAACCAGAAACAAATTTGATAGATTTAGGGTCCATATTGGGATATCAAAATTAAACAAACTTCTTTTCAGGAGGCAACCTAGACTTTACCAGTACATTTACTCAAGGATGGAGTTTCAAAGTAAAGAATTATTTTTTTCCTTTCCCTTTATTTTTGTTTATTTTTAGTTAAGGGAACCTAAAGGGGTTTCTATTGTGTTCTAATCTTGTTAGTGTGTAAGATTCATTGGCTACTGAGATTGATGGATTTTTAGAAAATTTATATTTCCTCCAGGTGTAGAAACACAAACTTTCACCATTAATTGGGATTTGTTTAGTGTCATAGAGACCAAAGGAGTAATCAAGATCATCCTGAACTTCAAATTCAACCACCAGGTTACTTTGTTCCATTTTTATTGTATTAATTTCCTTTTATAACTATTATCCACTAAATCTATAACTTATAAAGTGTATTTTCTTTAAACACTAGTGAAAATGTTATTTTATGTTGGGGGTGAAATAAAAAATTTTCTATTGTGTGCATAAAAAATAATAAAAATAAAATAAAAATGTTTTAAAATAAAAAACTGCATGGAATGAGAAATTACTTTAACCTTGAATATGATAATAAAAATTTCACGCTTTGAAATTGAATATAAAATAATTTTTTATGCCTTGATTCAAATTTAAATGTAATTTTAAGTTCATGAGAATATATTTTAGAAAGTGTGGTTGTTTGATGTGTTTTCACCATTTATATTTTCATTTATAAAAAACACAACTCACGTCCTTTTGATTGTGGGGTATTATTTTAAGTTCTTGGGGGTACCATAATAAATAGAATATGTTTGGTGATCATTTTAATTTTAAAATTAGTATTCAAAAAATAATAAAAAAAAATCAAACAAAAAAAATAAAAAAAATAAATCGTGCATAGAGTAATGGACTGACCTAATGTGTGGCTTTCATCACTTGGGGATCATGACTCCATAGTTTTCTAGCCTAGATTTTGGAATTTTATCTCTATTTTTGGTAATTTGAATTTGTTTTTGATTGAGTAAACTTGAGATGATTCTTGATTATGTGAGCTTCACTTGGTTCCCTACGGTCTTTGAGCATGGGAGTCATGTGCAAAGTCTCTCTACATTGGTTGACTCAATTGAGTACAATTTCAATTACCCTGGAAATATTTCAACAAAAAACACAACAAAATATAAAAAATATAAAAATTTAATAGTCATATTAATATTAGAATGGGATTCCATCTAGCACTTCAATCTTTTCTCCTTTGAATAAAGATGAACACCCATGTCTATTATGACGCACAACACATAATCAAGCTTAATTGAAATTGAATAGAATGGGGTGATGAATTTGAAAAAAGGAATGGGATTGGGCTTGGGATATTCCTTTGGAACTAGATTTCATTAAATGATTTTGATGGGTTTCATAATTTTTTTGTATGAGGTCTTTTGGTGAGCAATGTGTATTAAAATATTTTTAGAAAAGGGAATTCAAAATTCATATTTTTGAGATATATTTTTCTCAGGACTAGAAAAACTCAAGTTGTGGGGGGGGGGTGTGATTATCCACTAAAATAGGCTAATATTCATTATTTATTTTAAAATATTCATGTTCTTAATTATTCATAAACACTATTTTCTGTTCATTTTACAAATTTAACATTATTTCACATTTTGATTGTAATTCCTTCTTAAAATGCACTACTGCATGGTAAATTTTTGAACACCTCATAAAACATATAGTGGTATTTATTTTATTTTCAGGTCCCCTATTATATAAAGAAAAACTAATGATTTTTAACACTATATGATTCCCATTGGAAGATCCCCAAAATGGGTCTTGAACCAGGAGCATTCTGAGCGATGTGAACTTAAAAATAGCCCAATAAAAGTACTGTAGCAGCCAAGATTCAATCCCAATGATTCTCCAAATTAAACTAGAGATATAATATATCATGGGGAACATTTGATTAAAAAATTTTCCTAGATAATTATGATGTTTTAATAGAGTTATATGTGTCCTAATTTGAAGATGAAATTCGGGTCTGGATTTTGTATCCCAGAAAAACAGACAACCATTTAAATCATATCACCAAAACCAGATGCTATTTTGGACCGAAAATTTACATGAAGTCAGGGTACATACGTATCTTCATATTTTTTTTTCTATGGGCCACCTAAATTCAGCCATCTAGATTATATTTTGGATATACCTGTAAGAGGAATTCAAGTTGGATCAGATTGTTTTTCAAGGGTAGAAAAGTCCACTCTCCCTTAACTTTCCACCCACCTTGGCCAACCACCATTAATTTAGGAGACTTTTAATGTTCGAGGATCAACCCAATGCTTCAAAAATTCCTATTTTAGGAAGTAGAATTGGATAATTTAGGCATATTTTGAGCTTTGTTTAATTTTAATGTTATGATGCCAATTTGATATTGTAATCACATTTCTTCAATTATAAGTTTCTTAAATTCTCTTAGATCCTTAATAAAAGTTATTCATATTATCTTATTATGTTATTATTATTATCACATTGATATCATTTCCTAAAGTTGTGAACTTGTTTACACCAATCCTTGTGAAAGTATACACACAACGGTGGAGGGATCATTTTCTTTTAATTGTTTTCACTTCTTCAATTCCTCCCTCATGAGTCTACTTCCCACTTCCATTGATAGAATAGAATCAATGGAGGGTTAACACTATTATGGGTTGATCTAAGGGAGAATAAAGGTAATGTATTAGATGTTATTTATTACTCAATAATAATTCAAAAATTTCTTTTATTTGAGTTTTTCATTCAATGATCTTTTCTATTCCTATTCCTTATTGAATTTTATCGCCACACTTATCATGTGATAATAAAATCATTTACCTTGGATTTCTCATGAATATGATAATTTAAGTGTATATGTGATTATCATGGGTATGTGAAAGTGTTAAAAAATTAAGTGATCAGGTTACATTGATTTCATTAAATGAATATTTCTCTAGTTACCGAAATTGAAATATTATAAAAATGAATTCATCCAATCAACCCACAAGTGATAACCTAGGATCAAATTATTATCTTAATTTGAATTTTCATACACATTTAATTATTTATTAACCCATTTAAAATCAACACAATGTTGGAAAATTTATAGCAAAAAAAAATCCATAGGATGTATGTGTTTTGAGGTTCCTTCTTAAGTCTCCGAGGATTCGACAACCCAAGCTACACTAAAAAAGAATGATTAACACTAAAAACATGGGTAAATTTGGGTGGGACCAAAATTGATATTGTTTTGATACTTTAGGAAGATAAATTAAAAGTAATTTTTGACATGTATGAATCAACCACACCTCAATCCAATACATGGTGTGCCCGGTATGACAGAGCTAGTAACATGTTCAAAGATACGAGTGCTCATGTGATATTGGAATCATAGGATGAAATTGAAATAATGAAGATATGGAAATGGGTCAATAATTTATACATACAACATAAAAATGTGAATTTATACTATTATTTAGTTAATGTATTCATCATTTTATCAAATATTTTTATGTTAATATATTTACAATTTTTATCTAATACTTATTTAGTTTTTCCAAAGTTATTTTGGGAAGTATTTATTTTCTTTCAACTATCTTCAATAATCCAGAAAAGATAGAACATGTTTCTTTAAAATGGAAGAGGAAACCACATGATGCCTGAATCATAAATTGAATTGTAAAGATGCATCTAATAATGGATTTACCAATATTTTAATGAAAAAATATTAATTCCCAAAATATGTATCATGAAAATTTTCCTGAATGCTGTAGAAAGTATCCACACATTAATTTGCAACACCTCAATCTGATACACAGTGTTCTGGGTAAGACTTGAAAGGATTGTTTTTAGTTTGTAATTTATATTTTAGTTAAAAACACACATCGGACACTCAAAAATTAATAAAACAAATTCTTATTCTTTTGATTATTTAAAACAATGATCAATAAATCATTTTTGACATGTTGGAATCAACCTCACCTCAATTTGACACATGGCATCTCCTGCATGACTCGGAGTGCATGCTTTCCGGTAAAAATTATAATTTTAGTTCAAAACATGTGTCTCATACTCAAAAATAAGAAAATAAAGTTTTATTATGTTGTTACATTATTAAAATTATCCATAAATCATTTTTGACATGTAGGATCAATCTAATTCATAGTGTGCTCGGTATGGTTCAGAGCATCTGTTATCAGTTTAAAATTGAAAACATAGTTCAAAACATGTGTCACTCATTGAAAAATGAGAAAACATGCTCTAATTGTATTGAAACTTTAGGAAGAATATTAATACTTCATTTTTAATCTTTAGGAATTTTTATCACATTTAATCAACACACGATGTGACTAGTAAGACACAAAGTGCATGTTTTCAGTTTAAATTGACATTTTAATAAAAAAGAAACATGATATACTCAAAACTAAAAAAACTCATATTATTTTCATACCTTAGTACAATGATTCATATGTCATTTTGACATGTAGGAGTTAGTTTCAACTTAATCTGACACGCAATGTGACCGATATGACTCCAAGTGTTTCTTTTTATTTAAAATTGAATTTTTAGTTCAAAACACAAGTCTCATACTCAAAAATGAGTAAACACATTCATATTATTTTGGTACTTTAGTAAAAAAATCCATAAGTTATTTTTGATGTGTAGGAATAATCCATACCTCAATCTAATGCACGGTGTGATCAGAATGGATCCAAGTGTTTATTTTCTATTTAAAACTGATATTTTAGTCTAAAACACACATTACATACTAAAATCAAAGAAAACATATTCAAATTGCTTTTATTTTTTTAAAAAAATTATCCATAATTCATTCGTGACATTTAGGAATCATCCACACCTCAATCTGATATATAGTGTGTCTAGTATGACACAATTTGGCCATTATCAGTTTAAAATTGACAATTTATTTCAAAAAATGTGACAATCACTAAAAACTAAACAAGCATGATTATATTTTCTTGATACTTTAGTAAAAAATTCATAAGTCATTTTTGACTTTTTGGAATCAGCCTCATATCAAACTGACACATGATGAGATCAGTATGACTCAAAGTGTATGTTTTCAGTTTAAATTGAAATTTTAGTTAAAACAACCTGTTACATAATCAAAACCAATAAAATGAATTCAGAATGTCTTGATAATTTTGAAAAATGATACTTAAGTCATTTTTTATTTTTGATGTGTAGGAATCATACTCATGGAAATATGATGCATGGTGTGATTGGTATGACTCTAAGTGTGTCTTTTTATTTAAAATTGACATTTTCATTCAAAACACATGTCGCATACTCATAATGATGAAAAATTATTCATACTATTTTGATACTTTATAAAACTGATCTATAAGTCATTTGTGATATGTAGGAATCAACTACGACTCACTATGATACATGGTGTTTCCGATATGACTCAAAGTGTCTATTATCTATTTAAAAATGAAAATTTAGTTCAAAATGTGTATAAATCACTAAAAAATAAGAAAACACACTCAAATTGTCTTGATACTTTTGGAAAATGATTCATAATGTATTTGTGATGTGTAGGAATTAGTCCCACGTCAAATTTAGACATGACGTGACTCGTATGACTCAAAGTTCATGTTTTCAGTTCAAATTGACATTTTTTGTAAAAAAGACATGTAACAAACTCCAAAAAGAGAAAAAAATTCAGATTGTATTGATTCTTTATAAAAATGGTCCTTAAATAATTTTTGATGTGCATGAATCATCCTCACATCAATCTAACATATGGTGTGACCAATATGACTCCAAGTGTGTAATTTGATTTAAAATTTAAAATTTAAAATTTATTAATGTATTGTTTCATATTTTTGATTAATTTATTTCTTTATAGTATTACTAATAGAATAATTTTTTTCTTATACAATTTTATTTCTTTGATCATGTTTGGGTGGTTTGTTTAACAACTAATACCATGGTTAGGATTTTTGATAGGGGGTCGGGTGCCAAATACAATGAAACCATTGATGTTTTTAAAATTTTTTTGATAGTACTAGCTAATTTAATTTTACTAATTTTTTTTTTGAAATTTCAATAATATAGTGTTATTTTTTTATCTTTGATTTAATTTTTATTTTAATTAAAATTTGAATTTTCCAAATACAAGTATATTTTCTATTACTATGTACTATAAGTTTAATTTTATAATAGAATAGTAAGGTCTTTATTAGTTCTTATTTTACCATTGATAAAGGGCCACCTTTATCCGTTCTAAAAAATCATTGATAAAGGACCACTTTTATCAGTGAGTTTTAAGCACTGATAAAAGTGGTCCAATTTTAATATTTCTTATATCAACAATTATTTTTTTTGGGATTTAAAAATCTACTTTTGTAGTATTGATTGATGAAACACATTCACTAATTTTTTATATTGTATAATAATTCATTTTTTATCTTATAGTTCTTCCAAATTCCTATTGTAGAAAACCTTACTCTAATAAACCAGATTTGATTTTTACTTTTTTTGGAAATTGGTTTTCAAAATTAAAAATATTAGTTCCTTTTTGTTTCCTTGAAGAATTCAGTTTATTATTATTATGAAAATTGTATTTCACTTTTGGGATTATATTTATGGGACTCCATGTGGGCTTGCAATTCTGGTGGTTTTTTTGTGTTCTTAACATTAGGATGTAGGGAGTGGCATATTTTTCTAGCTCAATACTTAGGATATTCTATGTTATTCTATTATCCTTTTTTTACTTTTGAACTAACGGCTCTCAACTATGGGTTTTATGTTTTCTAATTTACAATGACCAGCTTTGATGGAACTCCACCACTTTGAGCCTACCATGTGGCCTAATATTTGTGTGATCTGTTACATCCTCCCTCACCTATCATGACTTAAAAGTATATCCTCCATAAAAAAATTAATTTAATGCTTCTACCCACATCTCTTTATTTTCATGATAACTCAATGTCTTTTGGTTGAGATCTCCCATGGTTCCTTCAATATTCATTCAAATAAAAATAGTTTGGGAGAGAGGTAGAATCTCTGGTGCTCTCTTCCACACCCACACAACCCCTATTCTATTTATCATCTATGGTGGGGAGCTCAAACCTTGCAAGATCCATCAAGACCACATCCTCTTTAAGATTCGATAACAATGGTAGTGATGCTTCTCCTTCAAGTAATCCATGATTCTTCCTTTGTTATAGCTTTTTGTTCTTGTTTATAATTTGGATATGAGTTGTATTTTCTTTTTATTTATAGGTTTTCTGTGGGTTGTTTTGTGTGATTCCATCTAGATTGAAGGAATATGTTACAATCCTAAAACAGGGGTTTCGAGCTGGTTTGGGGATTGATGAGGCCCCTGTTCTCGGATAGTTTTCTTTGTCTTCATGCATTGTCTCTCTAATTTTATTTTCTCTATTGTATTCTTACCATTTCATTTTTTTCATAATAATAAATTTTTTTTTGTGGTGTTATTACCATAGAGTAGGACCAAACCAGTCTAAACCATGTAAATCTGTTGTGTTATTTACTTTTGCACATTTTATTATTTTCTCTTTATTAATCTTCCTTCTTTTTTTGTTTCTTAGAAACTACTGCATCACATCCTCAAAAACAATTTACCTTTTTTCATTAATGAGAGTAGAAATTCCTTTATCAAATCTGTTATAACCCTCATAATTGGAATTAGAGCCTATAATTGTTCTATGTGATGTCATCTACTATGTTCCAATTCTAAAAGTTTTATTGTGATAATTGTTTCAATATTTTGAGAGTAAATATGTGTGTTCTTATAGTCCACAGTGTACTTAAAAACACCTTGAACAGTTTGAAAAAATCTTTAGTTACTCCTTTTTTTGATGGTAAAACAACTACAGAGTTTGAAGATGTTGACCATAGTGTTTTGGAAAAAGATCACCGTATTTTACTCTTACCCTTAGGAGGAAAATTCCTTCATAATGTTTCCCATGAAACCACTAAAAAGTAAATCAGGTTGAAACTCTAAAATCTATACATGAACAAAACCTTTTTGTTCATCGTTACAAGGAAATGAGACTTTATACATTTAAGATGAATCTGGGTTCTTTGGTTCATGTTCATCTGGAAGAATTTAACGAATTTCTTCTAAATTTAGATAATATAAGGGTAAAAGTTGAAGATTAAGATCAATATATTATCCTTATAACCTATCTTGATGTTAGAAGATGTTAAGGATGCAATTTTGTCTTTCGATCTGCCAACACATTGTTTGAAGGAAGAGGTTAGTAGAGTTAAACCGAACCAAAAAAGTTGGGAGTTATGAGCCAAAATAGAAAAAACAAAAAATAATCCAACAATAATAACTAATTAATGATTTTTTGAGGTCTTGAGTGTGGTAGAACCATCCATATTAAAATTTATTATGCAATTTTTAAATATAATGATAGCATGGCCCAACAAAATATGGAATGCCTCAGTTTGGAAACTGAGATTGTGTTTTATCTTAGTTTAACAACCCTTTAACAATAAATAGGTATAGTTTCTAGGTTTTATCCTTTTTGTGTTCATAGGAATAGATCTTTTCTGTTTGTAGGGGATAACAGTGGGGGGATGGGCTTTAGACTGGTCGAAGACATTTGGGGTTAGGTGGTGATCTTTCTCATGTCGACTTCCCGGTTTTGGTGTTTGTGTGTTTCTACTACCTTTTACTACTTTCAGTATTTTTAAAATTTATATGTTTTCCGCTTTAATTTATTTTCTCCCAAGTAAGGTTGTGTATTTTCTGGTGTCTGTATGCTTCGGAGCTTTACTGGCTTTAGTGGAGACTTAGGTAATTTTGGTAAGCTCTATTTATTTTGATGTTTCTTGGTTTTTTGTTTCTGAGCATGCTTCTATTTTAGTAGTATGATGGTAGTAGAAGTATAGATATGGTAAGGTCATGTTCCACCATTAAACATTATAATAGTGTCTATGTTGGGATAATACTATAGTCTTAAGTTTATTTTCTATTCATAAAAATATGTCTGAACCTACTTGTTTGGCTTAATGGGCCTCAAAAGGACACCAACTGATTAGTTTTTCTATAAAAGTTGAAAATTTGGTGACCTATTACAATTAGTTTTCAAAATTAAAAATATTGGTTTAGTTTTTTACCATTAACATTTTAGTTTATTAATATTATGGAAATTTCATTACATTTCTAGGATTTGTTTTGTGGGTCTCTATGTGGTCTTGTAGTGTTGTTGGGTTTTATATATGCTTGGTATTGGAATTGGGGGGGGGGGCAGCCTATTTTTCTGGATCGATCCTTAGGCTTCTCTATGTTGTGTTGTTATATTTTTATTACTAATAATCTAATAGTTCTCAAGTGTGAGTTTTGAGTTTTCTGATTCATGGTGATCCATGTCAATGGACCTCCATCGCTCTGCACAAAACGTGTGGCCCAGGATTTTCCCAATCTATTGTGTTGGCCTAATCTTCTCAGCCTTTCCATTCATGATCCACTATCCATGCATCCTCCATCTCATTCCATTCATGAAAACCATCTCTTTACCTCATTTAAGGAATTTAATTATTTTCCTCACATCTGTTCATTTTTATGAGAAATCTTCATCTTCTGGTTGAGAGCTCTCGTGGTTCCTTCAAATTACATTTAGAGAGAAGCTAGTTCAAGAGAGTAGGAGAAGCTTTAGGGTTTCTCTTCTATTCCTGTGTATCCCTTATTCTAATAATCATCTTCAATGTATAACTCAACCCTTGATATATTTTTAGGTCACATATCCTTTATGATTCTACAACAATGGAAGTGTTTCTTCTCCTTCAAGAGATATATGATTTTTTATTTGTTCCAGCCTTGTGATCATATTTTATTCTTTGGATATTAATTTTATTTTATTTTATTTATGTTCTATGTGTTAGTTTTGTGTATGTGAGTCCATCCAAATCAAGGTAATACATTAAAATCCTCAAACCAGGGTTCTGAGCTGACTTCCTAAGTGATAAGGCCCATGTTCTTTGATAGTTTTATTGGTCGTTGAGTATTGTATATATGCATTTATTTTCTCTGTTGTATTCTTATTTTTTCATCTATTTTCATAATAATAAACTGTTGTTACTGTGTCATTTCCATGTAGTAGAACCAAATGGGTTTAAACCACATAAATCTCCCATGTTATTTCCTTTTTTACATTTTATTATTATTTATTCTTCATCTTTCTTCTATTTTTTGGTTTCATAAAACCTCTCACTTCATATCCTCAAAACTGATTTACCTTTTTTCCTATGTGAGAGTCAAACTTCCTTCATCAGATCAATTCCTACCCTTACAACATTATTACATTGGTACAAGATACAAGGGAATTCATCACCAATGATCGATTAGTTTTGATGTCTTGAAATACTAGAATCATATATTAATTTTTTATTATATTGGAAATTAAAAATATATCATGAAAAACATTCCTTCATACTTGAAAATAAATCAAATATCCCATCTTCATATCCCAGGGAAAAGAAAAAAAAATAAAGGGTTCTCTCAAATGCTTAGTAATAAAAAATTTATAATGAAAGTTATCCTGAGTAAATAAGGAATAAACAACCTATAAATGTAAATAATATATAAATTTATCATATAATCAACAAACATTCACATTAAATATGTCCATAGAAAAAATTTAGAAATCACATGGAAAATAATAACTAATTTCATAATATTATAATGCATTTTTTCTTACATCTTAATATCAACATCAAGTCCTCTCAACCAAGACATCACTACTAAAAATATGAGATTTATCAATTCTATAAATTTCCTACATTAGTGCTAATTTTTTTTGATATTATAATCACCTTTAAAATCCTGTGACTTTGATAAATACTAAAAATAGTGTTGATGAAGTGTACCCTTTATCAAAAAACAGTTTTATTGCTGCTAAATGGGTCCTTATATTAGAGATTTTTTTGCACACTAATAAAGAGAATGTTTATTAGTTCTATTTGTAGCGCTCATAAAATATTCTATTATTAGTGCTAAAAATAATGATGATAAAACTCTAGCTGCAATAGTGTGCTACTAAAATTTATATAACACTACTGGAACAAATAAAGAAATTAATTTCAATAAAATTTATATCACAAAAAAGATAAAAACATTGAAACATGATTTAAAAAATTTCAAACATTGGTATATATAATTACATTGGTACTTGAAATTTATCATAAACATCAATAAATTAAAAAATATTGTTTTTTTGTCTTTGGATCCCCTATCTAAATAGGTTTATCATGATATGAGTTACTGAACAAACCATTTTAGATAAAAAAGTGTATACCTATATAAAAAAAATTCTATTAGTAAAAATATAAAAAATTAATTAAACATAAATATGATATAATGAATTAATATAATATGACTTATAAATTTAAAACATAAAATTTGAGTCATATCGAGCACACCATGTATTTGATTAATGTGTGGTTGATTCAAACATGTCACAAATGATTTCTCGATCATTATCATAAAGTATCAAGATAATATGAGATCATTTTCTTACTTTTGATTATGGGACATGTGATTCGAACAAAAATTTAATGATTAAATAAACACATGTACTTTGAGTTATACTAGCCACATTGGGTGTCATATTAATGTAAGGATGATTCTTAGACATCAAAGATTAATTATGGATATTTTTACTAAAATATTAAAATAATATTACTATGTTTTTTTAATATCCCGTTTGTATGAACGAGTTTGAATTTCCATGGGAAATTTTAATTTTCATTTTGTGGGAAGGTTATTTTTAAAAATAAAGTTTGGATAGAGAATTGGGTAGTTGGAAATCATAGAGGTATTTTTTGGGGTATGGTTTGAGGCATGAGAGTGATTTGGGTGCCCAAAAAATTATCAGGATCTTCATGATGATTTTTAGAGGTTTTTAGGATTTTCTATCAATGGTACATGAATTTGTGTACATGGTTTATGAGAAATATTATATTACCCTGAGTATGGTGTGATTTCTATTGGAATAATTATTAAACAATTTAGGAGATACTATTTGGGTATTAGAGTAAATTTTATGAAGTTTCTTGGACCTGGGACTTAGTTCACGGTTGAAAAAAAATCATACAAGTTGTTTTAAATGTTTATAGAGCCTATTAAAATGATTGGTGCATGGTTTGTAAACCATGAGAACCAACCATGTGATTTGGAGTGTTTTGGAATAGTGTTTACCAAATGATTGGTTCATGTCTTGAATATATATATGGCCAAACCTTGTTACCCTTAAAAAGTTGTAATTTATGATTTTTCCCTTAGGATTTTTTAACACAAAGAACCCCCTTCCTCCCATTTCTATCCAACAACGCCCCATGCCTGACCTTCCTTATCCTCCCTATCCTCTATGGTGAATATCCTTTATTACTTGTCTAAATATACTTCAATATGAGGTTTTGTAGATCCTAAGGTAAGGCTATGACTTCTCTTGTATATAATCTTAATTTTTTCAACAGATCTCTCATCACTTTTTCCTAGTATGCCCAATTTTTAGGTAATTTGTATGCTTATTAATTTTCTCCCTATTTAGGAAGATCCAAAGGATAATAATAGATGAGTAGAATCCTATGTGTATATGTTTGGTGGTACCTATAATTTAACCCATAATCTTGTCATGTTTTTAAGTGCATACATAGTGTGGTCATATAGGAATCATCATGATTTTCGTTTAATTTAAACTGAATGTTTGAGTTAGAGTTGTCTTAGTTATATGTCCTAATTAATATGACTCAAAATTTTGGAATGGGAAATTTAAAGTGAAATGATTTAGTATTGGGAAAGTTTGATCGGGGATTTATGTCATAGTATGCCTAATCATGTTTTGATTGTTTTAATATAGAATTTAGTTCAAATCAATGGTTATGGAATGAAATTTCAAAATCATCGATAATTGAAAATTGGTTTGACCATAAAATTTATTTGGACCAAATGTATTGGGGGTGTAATTTTGTTATGTGTGACTTTTCTAATGGAATAAAAATAATGATAACATTTATAATTTCCAAAAATTTTATAATATAGTTGAAATTTCAAAATGATAAATAATGTGGTGTAATGGAATGTTTGAACCGATTAAGTTATACATTTTTTTGAAATGGGAATTATGAATTTTATAATGGACGGTATTTTATAATGGTAATTTTTTTATTTTTTAAAATGGAATGTTGAAATAGTAAATCAGTTTGTTTAATGTAAATGGAAGTTGGAATGGTATTGATGACTTGAAAGAATGAAAATCCCTTTTTAAAATTTTAAAATAACCTCATTTAAAACCCACATCATTAAAAGAATTACGAAAACTTTGTTTTGAAATGAATAAAGAAGAGATATATGATAATTGAAGTTAAAAAAATTAAAGGTTTTTGCTTGAGAAAGGGGAATATTTGTGGGATGTAAAAACATGGATATGGATGAAAAATCCATTAAAAAATATGAATTATTCTTAGCAAAAAAGAATTTTTATGAAACATTAGAAATATTAAGGAAGTTGAACATGGTGTAAAACATAACTTCACTAGAAAATAAGGTGTAAATACATAATAAAATAATTATAGTTTAGAATATAATAATCATTAAATATAATATACAAAGAAGAGTGATTATAACTCAAGGAAGAAAATTGAGTCACAAAAACCCTTTAAGGCTTTAGTAATTTATGAATCAAAAATCATTAGAAGATTTAAAATCATATGGTTTTGTAAATACCATGTATTAAATCATGGATTATGTCAAAATACATTATTTTTAATTATATAAACTACAGAAATAATAATTTGGGGTATAATATTAAAATATGTATTAATGAAGATAAGTTGAGACTAAAAACTATTACCTTTTTTTTCTCTCTTAGTTGATGGCACTCTTAATTCATGTAAAAAAAAATATATACCTCGATCATATATTTCATGAAATTATTCATATATTATTTATTATGTATTGTACTATAATTATTTATAATGGGTATTTTGGTTAGTCATAACTTATTTCAACCATCAGGTGTTAATAACTTTAACCGTTTTCGGATGTTTTATAATGTTGATGTCATTAACCATATTTTGAGACCAAATTAATCCTTAATATATCATTTAATATATGTTAATATATATATTTTATTTATTTTTAAATATTTTATATCATTCAATAAGTGTTTTAGTTATTTTTTATGAAAATGGGATCTCTATTGGCTTATTTTGGTGATTTTAGCGAACAAAAAAGATAATTTAATAATAAGTTAAATACATAATATAATATTTTCAGAACCATATACCAATCATGATTTTTTTATTATATTATAAAAATATTAGATTTCATTTTTCCCATATTCTTCCATAATAGAGTTTTATAACATCATTCATGTAACATGTTAAACTGATCCAAACTTGAACACACATTAACTTGATCGGTGCGTATGGTTAAAGAGATTTTTATCTTGAATTAATATAATTATAACAAAATAATAATGATATTATTTTCATATTTTTATGATGTTTAACTATATTTTAATGGGTTTTTATAAATAATTAAAAACTATTAATAAAGGAAATAATAGTTCTTCATGGAGGCGGTAGTCCAAACCCCCAAACGATTGATGTTTCATTGTTTTTATAAGTGGATGGAAAAAAAGAACAATGGGTTGTACCATTAATATAAAAAAATACATATATTAATGACACTGAACTAATTATATTATTATGGTGATAATATATTTGGAAGATTAAGATTAAGAATAAAAACTTAATAATGACATCATACTTACATTGGATACTTGATATTTCCTTCGAAGTTACCTTAATATTGAAGGGATTAGGCTTACTATGAGTGAATTGCAGATTTTTAATGTAGGATTGGATAATAGATAGAGTAAAATGGAATATTTTAAAGGAGTAATTTGAAGTATAGGTGAGTCTTGAAGTTGTGGAAGTGTTAACTTTGTATAGGTGAAGTGAAGGATAGTTTTGGAAATACCCATAGAATTTCAATAATTTAATTTTACTATTAATGGGTCACATGACTAAATAATTGAATTTTTTTGAAAGGGTGTCATATTTTTTCAATCCACACCACAAACATCTATTTCAGAACATTTCTTTTCCTTTCCCCCTTGATAAAATATTTTTTTACCATTTTTACTTTTTACCTGGGTAACTAATTGTTAACCTTAGTAGTCAATTTTAATGAAAATAATGAACTAATTACATGATTTAAACATTATTATTTGAAATTTGAAAAAACAAATTATCAAATAATATTTTTAGATGTATGAAAATCTAATTTTAAAAATTGAAAACTCTTAAAGGCATATAATCATAAAATCATTTTTCTGAAAAATAATGTCACTAAGATTTTAAATTTATATATGATAAAGTCATCATGGTAATTTATTTTAGAGATATAAATTGATTTATTATGAATTCAATAAAATATATAAATATTACAAGGAAATAAAAAACTTAACCCCACCTTTAATATACTATATTTAAAGAGAAGGAAAAAAAAATTCTTTTTTATATTAAAGTAACATTTTTTTAGTTCTAAAAATGTTTTTCAAAGGTTTACAATATAAAAATAATATTTACAATTTTAAAATTTTATTCCAAAATTTCAAAATTTTATGGATTTAATGGTTTTTTAATCTTATATATTAGGCTTAAATAATGAAAAAATTATAGAAATTGTAACTTTTTTAAATCCCATATTTTTCGACAATATATCAAACTTTTTAGAAAATGATAAAAAACAATATTATGATAATATATCCCGGATAAATTCATTTTTAAATTTTTTTTCAAAATCACATCTTAAAATTTAAAAAAAATATCTTTAATTAAAAACATAATGTATATCCAAAACTATTTTTATAGAAAATAGATTTTGGTATTTTTACTATATTTTTTTTATAAATTACTAATTACAAGATTTTAAATATATTTATTTATGTTTTTATTAATAATATTATATTCATTATTTAGTTTATTTAAAAATAATTCATTTTAGATAAATTTATTGATATTAATAAAATAATCATTTTAAAATAATTATTTCACCATTATCAGGGTAATTAGTATTAATAAAAACAATCAAAATTTTATATGCAAAAATGAAAATTTTCATATTAAATAATATTAATATTATTATCTCAAATATAAGAATAATTTTATGAAATTAAGTTTCATGTTTAGGGAGATTAATCTTAATGTTAGCGCATGTATGGAGTAAAAATACGTTTTTTTAGAAAGGTGAATTTTTATGAATAAAATTTATATACATGAAAAATAGATCAATGTTATTTATTATAATAATATTAATAAGATTATAATTGTTTAAATCATATTTATGAGATAATAATGTAAATCCAAAACATAATTTCTTCATGCATAAATTTTAATAATGAAAAAGCCAAAAAATGGTTCCCATAAAATATTACTTGATTTTCAAAAATGATATTCATGGGTTTTATAAATTGATATAATATTTTTAAATGTTTTATTTTACTTTATAAACGTATATTTTGTATATCTATAAGGTTTAAAAAACTTCTATGTCATATAAAATTGACGATTCAAAAAAATCAATTTTTTCATACTTTTCCCCTAAAAAAATTATTTTATAAAAATATCAAAAAATGAAACATAATATATATATTTTTCATGATTAATTCATAATTGAATTTTATTTTATCAAATTTAAATTCTAAAATGTTTAAATTTATCTTTTTTAAATAAAAAATATAATATAAAGAAAATAACTTTATTTAAAATAAATTTTTCAATATTAACTTAAATTAATAATTTACCTTCTAAAGGTAACAACTATTAATAATTTAACATATTAATTTTTTTAGATTTATGAATAATGTATACTTAATATGTTGCGGTATTTTTAAATTGGGTATAGCTTGTGACACAAGTTATAGAATATAATACATATTTTAATGTATCCAAAATCTCAGGTCATTAAATTCTACCCCCTTAAATAAATTTCATCTACAAAATTTAATTATTATTTACAGGTAAGAATATATAAAGGTGGAAAAAATATTTTAATTCCTTAAGATATTATCTCTAAAGATATATGATCCCCAATGTCATAGGGAAGACTAGAAAACACTCATTTTCCTTAACCATTATAATGAAATGTGTCTCATAACTAGGTATTAAGGACTATGTGAATGATCCAATTTTCTTCATAGATAATTCATAGTTAAAATTACACTGATATATAGTCACAACTTATTTAAAGTGTTTTCCAAATACTATAAATTAATGTGGGGTCAAAGTGAAGATAACCATTTTATTTCTAAAATCGAGTAAATATTTTTAGAAGAGGATATTATGATTTGAAAAAAGTTTTTGTCAAGAAACATAGTAATAATACCATTAAATTTTTGATTTATAATAAAAATCACTATGTATGGAGACTTTATTTTCTTATAAAACAACCTAGATACAATAGGGTTGATAGAACTAGAATACATCCAATAATTCTGGGTGGAGGGTAAGTGAAAACAAATTACAATTATCCTCTTCATCAATAGTCATTGAATAGGTTCTTATTTGATCCCAGTGTATATGTGGTTATAGATTCCTACAATCCTCAAAAATCATTATATTGTGGATTTTATTTGGATAATTCTTGAGTTCTCTACACATAATACATTGAATTGTAAGTGGTTCCCTAGGATGAGTTCTATCTTCTTTATCATGTAAACTGAAATAATAATTTTTTACAATATTTTGATTCTTGGTGACCTCTTATACCATTAGTAAATCATATTACATTCCCCTTGATTCAATTCCATGGGTGATTATTTACAAATTTATGACATATTTAAAATTGATCATTTTTTCCTTCATCACCTTCGTCACATGATTATTCATGAGACTCTATCTTTCTCTTGTTTGGCGTTTTTGGGACTCAGAATATGTTCAACTTTTGAATCATATTCTATGATATTTAGTTTGTAATAATCATAAGGTTTCTCATTATAGATCAAATTCTAATAGATTGTTTTTAGGTAATCTTCACAAAGTCTCTCACACCCAAGGTTCTTTATAGTTTTGTCCGTTAATAAAACTAAAAGGTTCGACATAACTGATGAAACATTTAAAATTTTAGGATATTACCATAATCTAAAAAAGGAATTCAACCTTAAAAATTCACTATATTTTCCATTACCACGTTGGCCTATAGTTTCTTTAGTTAAACCTATATAAATCTTAGTATGATATAGGTTACATTAAGATGGGCTATCTTACATTAATTATCCTAATCCATTAAAGTAACTGGAACATAAATAATTTATAGTGATTATTAAAGATAATATTATCAATCAAATAATATCCCCAAGGAGTTTCAAACTAGGTGTAAAGTTAGGCCTCATTTTTCATGCAGCACGTGATGATTGAGTTGATAGACAACATGTCCTTTTTAGGGTTATAACCCATGGGTATATCTATTTCAAAGCCTTCATCCACTTGTAGTATCCAGAAATGGATGTATTACAATTTAAAACCATCTACTAAAGAATTTACCAATATTTTAGGACAACATCCTATACTTATAATAAACTCTAGGGTTTTTATTTAGGTTATCTGACCTTAATACCAAAGGTAATTGAACTGATCTCTAAAAATAACTAAACTAGCCCAAAAAATAACTAAACCTATCTCTAATACCAAATGATGTAAACGAAGATAAACATGAATAAAATAATAAAATAATATCATGATTTAAATTTTACATCATACAATAGTCACATAACCCAATGACATAAAAGTTTAGTTTCTTGGAAATTAACTACCTAAACACATTATTTTATTAAACATGAAAACATTTATCCATGGTCATTCTTCTATAGACCCTTTTTAAGATATATTACTAGATATAATCATCTTTGTATCCTGATTATTGGTAACATAAAAAATAGGTGATCTCATATTCTAAGTAAGAGAAAAAAAATCATAAAATGAATGAAAACATTAGGGAGACATAAATATCAAATATAAATGATAAAAACACCTTAGATGATAATCATAAAACATGTTAGAATCATATAATATCTTAAGAACATCATTAAGGAACCATAAAATATATTAACTAACTCAAAAAACATCTCAATATTCATATAACATGTGATAATGAAATAAAATTTCATAATACTAAAAAATAAGATAGAATCTTGAAAATATGATTTTCATGGAAATGAAATGTATCTTAAAATTTTAACCTAAATTTATGAATAAATTATAAATGAATCACAACCATGAGCATATAAAAATCTATATGATAAAACTCATTATTCGCAAACCTATGTGAATAAACAAATTATTTCCACATTGGAAAATGTGAGAAAACCCATCATGCCCATGATAATGGGAACAGATTGATTATGTCCACACCTAACTATCACATGAGATATGAACTTTAAAAAATGCATCGTATGGTGATAAAGGACCCCACCCATCATTATTCATGTACATGTGTCATAGTTAAATCAAATAATCATCATATCATAAATAACCCATGGAGAAAGTGTGGGTTTCTTAAAATTATCAAATAACATGAACTTAAAAAATCATAGGATATCAAAATATAATTTTAAAAAAGGATTTATAATATAATAACATATAAATAATGATCAAAACATAACATCATGAAAGATAAACTGTTAAAGGAAAATATAAGTCAAAATACTTTGAAAACATTTACTTTAAAATGATTCTTAAATAATTAAGACTTCAAAAAGTCATAATGTTTAAAAAAGGAAATGAAAATAATTTGATAACTTTTAATTTTAATATAATCTTTAATAATAGAGACTTAGAAAAACAAATAATGTTTAAAAAAGGGAAGTGAAAATACTTTGAAAACATTTAATTTTAAAAATAATATTTAATAATGTAACCTTTAAAAGGATATAAAGGTTTTCAAAAGAAAATGTGGAGTGGAAGAAAAAAATTATTTTTAAAGGATGGGAAAACCTTTCAAAAATTTTGAAATAACCTCATTGAAAATAAACACTCTTAAAATGATGATGAAATAATAAATAAATGTGGGAAAAGGGATCATTGGAGATAAAATAAATTTTTATTTTTCTCTTGATAAAGAAGAACATTTATGGGAAGTAAAAAATGGATATCGAGGGATAACTCATTAAAATAATTAGAAAATATTCTAAATAAAAATGTATTTTTGAGAAAAATTGGAATTATTAAGGAATTAGAATTTTGTTTTTAACATTATTTCCCCATAAAAATGTGTAAATACATCGTAAATCATCATAGGTTAGAATAAATCAATTGTAAAATAAAATAGAAAAAGGAGTGAGATAATGGCCCAAAGAAGAGAATTGTGTCATGAAAACCACTTATAACTTTAGTAATTTTTGAATAAAAAATAATTTTAAGATTGAAAATCATACGATTATTTAAATAAATTTAATAAAATATTTTATTATTTCAAAATATATTCTTGAGAAATATATGCACCCTAGAAATAATAAATTAGTGCGTAAAATTAAAACATGTCTCAATAAAGAGAAATTAAGATGAAATACCCTTACCTTGTTTTACTACTTAGTTGATGACAATATAACATCCTATAAAACAAATATAGAAAACTTAATAATCTATTTAACAAACTTATTCATATATTTTACCTTTAATATTCCTCATTTATAATTATTTATTATGGGTATATTGGTTAGTTATAACTTATTTCAACTATCGGGTGTTAATAACTTTAATTATCTTCCCATGTTTTATAATGTTGATGTCATTACCCCAAAATTGAAGACAATTTCATAATTAATATATCATTTAAGATAAGATAATATATATCTTTTATTTATTGATTAATCTCTTATATCATTCCATAAGTTTTTTAGTTACACTGCGTGAAAATGGAATTGTTGTTTGTTTATTTCGGTGTTTTAGAAAATAGAAAAAATAATTTAATAATATGTTAAATACATAATATAATATTTTTAGAACCATATAAAAATTATTATCTTCTTATTATATTATAATAATGTTATTTTTCATGTCCTCATAGACATCCATTATAGTGTTTTATTGTATCGTTAATGTTGGTGGTTAAACCAACCCAAACATGAATAGGCCTTAACTCGATTGGTGAGTATGGATAAGGATATGTTTATTTTGACATAATATAATTATAACATATGAATAATGGTATTATTTTTATTTTTTATTATGTTGAACCAAATTTAAAATTTTTATATAAATAATTAAAATCTATGAAAAAAACAATTCTTCATGGAGGTGGTTGTTTGTGCACATGTATGATTAACATTCATTTTCTTTTAGAAGTGGATGGAAATGGATAACTAAAGGGTTTTAACATTAATATAACAAAATATAATTATAATAATTTTGATAAATTCATCATATTATTATGGTGATAATATATTTTGAAGAGTAATATTAAGAATAAAAACTTAAGAAATAGATAATACTTGTGTTGGAGACTTCATATTTATTTGAAGTCACCTTGAAATTGAAGGGTTTAGGAGTAATATGAGTGAATAGGGTCTTATATTCATGGGATTGGGTTATATGGAGATTAAAAAGGTATAGTTTTTAGGATTATTTCTAAAAATAGTTGAGTTTTGAATAGGTGGAAGTGTGACCTTTTTATAAGTGAAGAGAAAAGAAGTTTTGGAAATTCCCACTGAATTTTAATAATTTAATTTTACTATTAAAGGGTCAAGGGATTAAAAAAGGAAAAATTGACGAAATGGGGTGATTTTTTGTCAAGATACAGCTCAAACATCCATTTGTAAAGATGTTTTTTTACATTTTTTCCCTTTCCCACTTAGTAAAATATTTTTTTACCTTTTTTAGTTTTTTACTAGGGAAAATATTTTTTAACATCAGTAATTAATTTTAATGAAAAAAATTAAAATTAAAATTATTACCTGATTTGAACCTTGTTATGTCAAAATTGAAATATATTTTATAAAATAAAATTTCTACATTTAGGAAAAGTTAATTTTAAAATAAAAACACTTAAATTCATATAACCATTTTTTAAAATGATGTTATTAAGAATTTAAATTAATATATGATAATGTAATCATGGATACTAATTTTAGAGCCATAAATTAATTTATTACTGATTGAATAAAATGTATGAGTCTTAAAATTGAATCCAAAATTGAGAATCACCTTGAAAATAATTTATTTAAAGAGAAGGCCATAAACAATTTTTTTTATTAAAGTAACATTTTTCCTTAGTTCTAAAAATGTTTGGAAAATGTTTTCTATGTAAAAAGAATATTTAAAAATGAATAATTTTATTCCTTAATTTCATATTTTAATTATTTAATGGTTTTAAAATCTTTTTTTATTACATAGTGATAAATCAGGGAAAATATAGTTTTCATAAATGCTAAATTTTTCAACTAAAAATCCATAATTTTAGAAAATGATCAAAAATTCATATTAAGATAATATAGAAATGATAAATAAAAAAATGATATATTTTTTTTCAATTTCAAATCCTAAAATTTATAGAATTTAGTTTTTATTTAAAAAATATCATGGAAAGAGTTTTTATTGATTTTTTTTTGGAAAATTAGTTATATTTTTTATAAATTACTAATTAAATGAGGAAGACCTCAGCTACCTCATGTGATAGCACCATGATGATGGGAAACCACCCTAGTCGTAGTGACATGATGAGGATATACTTTTAATCCAGGTGACGAAGAGTGAGGTGGGGAAGCTTGACCATCATGTGAGGATTTCTAATTATGGAAATCCAAGGAGGGCCCATAGGGAGTGGCCGACCATTTTTCTATTTTTAAGGATTTACAAAGATCCAAAGAAGACCAAGGATAACTATAAAAAGAGATTTTGTTTATAGAGACATCTGGGCAGACAATCTTCTTAGTTGGGATGGAAAGACCTGCCCAGGGTCCTATTTATGGTCATGATATAAAGGGAACACTAGTTTGGTGTTGATGTGTCACTCCTACATTGGAGGCGAGGGAGGTGACTAGTAGAGGTACTAGGGGAAGATTTTGTTGGGTTGGAATTTAATTTGTGGTTTGGATCACTCTAGTTGGGAGTGTGGCTCACATTTTTTCTTTTCAATCTTCAAATCTTGAAATGGATTTCAATTTTTGTAATATTTTGATCATATTTTTTACTTTAATGCATGAAAATGACTATTATAGATCATGATTTAAGAGTGATGAACCTTAAGCATTGATAAAATGGTAATCTTTATCACTTATAGCTATGTGCTGATAATAGTTACCATTATCAGCATATTTTTTATAATTGATAATAGTGCATCTTTATTAGTACATTTCATAGTGCTGAAAAAAAATTAATAAAAAAAATATTATTAATATATATAAATTTATCATATTTATATTCAAAAAATAATGTTCATTTATATACATTAATTACCAAATGCATGTATATAATTAATATAAATATGATATATTAATATATATATTTTAATAATTCAAACAACTATATAAATATAAATGATGTATTGTTAATATGTGATATTTGAACTTATATATTTGTATCAATGTATATGTTCATATATGTGTATGATTTTTTTGTGTATGTGTGTTTTGTGTAGATGTTGTATGTGTGCAGACGTATGTATGTGTATTTATATGTGCACATAAATGTGGGATGTGCATATATATAGAAAATGTGCATATGTGTATGTATCGAATGCACTTATTTCACATTTTATGTATATTTTTTCAATTTTGATATAATATTTTTAGAATTTATTCATTTTTTTATAAATATTTATATTTTACCAAGAATTATTTATAATATGATTTTTAATTTATATTATTAGTATTTATTAAATATTGTTTATTAATTTGTAATACTTTTAAAATGTTTTAAATTTATATTATTGTGTTATTTAAATGATTTTTTTAATATTTCATTCATTTCTGTACGTGTTTATAATTAATGTAGTTAATCTTATATAAATTCATTTTAAAAAATAGTTTTGTCTATTAAATTAAATTTTTTACTTTTTTTAATATTTTTTTCATTTAATATTATTTAGTCATTTTTAATATTTCTTTTTTATATTTTTTGGGATTTATTCATTTTTTATATTTATTTACTATACATGTAATATTACCAATATGTTTGTAATTTCTATAAATCTAATTTATTAATTTTTGTTTATTATGTTTTAACATTTAAAATATACTTTAAATTTATAGAATTAAGCTATTTAAATGATTTTTTAATAATTTTTTTAATTTAAAGAGTAATTTATAAAATTATAAATATATGTAGTTTTTTTAAAAAGTATTTATAAGATTACAAATAAGTAAATATACATTTAAATAATTATAAAATTATAATAGATATATTTAAATAATAAATATATATATTATATTTATAATTATATATATTCATATATATATATATAATTATTAACATATATGTAATTCAGTAAATATATGTAATTATATAAATATAAATAATTATATAATTTTTTTTATAAAAATATTTATTTATAATTATAATTATAAATATATAAATTAATATTCAAATAATTAAAAAATTATAATAAATATATTTTAATAATAAACATATTTTAATAACAAATATATTTATTTTATTTATAATTATAAATATTTATATATTAAAAAATATATCTATAATAATATAAATATATATAAATACATAAATATATTTATAATTATATAAAATATTTTTAAATATCTTTAATTTTAATTATAATTATATTTAAATATTTATTTATTTAAGTAAATAAAAAATTATATTAAATATATTTATTACATTTATAATTATATATAAGTCTATATTAATAAATAAATAAATATAATTAGATAAATATATATAAATATATAATTGTATATAAATATATAAATATATTTATAATTATATAAAAAAAATTATAAAATTTTTTATTTATAATTATAATTATAAATAAAAAATATATTTATTTAAAAAATAATAAAATTATAATAAATATATTTATTATATTTATATAATAATAAATAAATATAATTATATAAATATATAAATTTATATAAATATATTTATTCCGCAAGGCGCTCTAATCAATTCCTCGACCACATTCACCCATGTGCCCCTAGAAAATTGATTTTCTAATCATTCTGCCTGTTAAATAAGGCTTTCAATATAAGTGCCATCTGAATCAGTATCCTCTGATTGCATTTCTTCTTTCTTAGCAGCCCATTCAACTTGTCAACAACCTCTTCCATGACGTTTTAGATGATGAACCCATTTCAAATACTTAACTTATTGCCAAGTCCCTTTCGGCTTTTCCTTCTGCGGTTCAGATTTTTCTTTTTTACATGGGAGTGTGCTTCTTATATTTTAGATCTTTAATGCCCACAGAAGTTTCATTACCTTTTTTAGTGAGATTTTGCATCTCATTTTCTTGTACGTCCTCACCAACCTCATGTGGTTCTACAAACCTTATTTCTCTTGCCGATTCAAGCACGTCAAAAAGAATTAGAGGTGGAGAATAAGGCTTTATACAAGAAGTCATCTTGTAATGGATTCACTAGTGTTGCATTTTTATTGCTATCTATCAAGGAAACTTCATGCACATCAACAGAAATAGACTCCTCAATTTGAATAACAGGAGGTGAGGGAAGTACCTTTTCCATGTGAACCTCTTCCAATGAGTGTGGATTGCTGACAAATTCACTCAGATTCTATATAGAACATTGACATTTAGCAATAGCCTGCATGGTATTTTCTTTGGGTTTTACTGGAGAAGTACGTGATTCTTTTTGTTTTTTAGGGACTGTAGTGACATTAGAATTCAAATCCCTTGTTATTTTCTAGGAAATATCAAGAGAAAATAGAGGCATAAGAGCTACCTTAATGAGATTAGTCTTCAATGGAGGTATATCACCCTCTTTCAGTTTTCCTTGGTAAACCCTTGAAACAATCATATTCTCATGTTCCACTTCTTGGTTAGCATGTTGTTGCACTGCATCTTCATCTACAGATTGATAGCCCATTTCTTCCTCCATAGAACCACCATCAACTTCCTTTTAGTTCCCCTGGAACTCCATAGTTGGAACTATCAAAAACAAAATATCATAAGAGAATGAGGTTTTTAAGGTAAATACTAAAGGTATACCTTTCAACACATCACCCTAAGAATCGGCATACTCTTTCAAATCTCTTATCTCGTTTTCTTGATTAGCTTCAACTGATATGTCTACCCATGATTTCATGAGTTGATCAGAACTTTTCTTCCCACATGAATCCTCAATTTGAATGACAAATTTGTAAAATACAAAAGTTTCCCTAATAACCATCTCCATGGTATGAGGAAGATCCCCAAAATGTTTCTTACCTAACATCGAGTTAGCAGCATTTTAAACAATACCCTTTTCCAGCCTTCCATGTTCTGCATTAACAACAGGATTCCAATTTTTATGCTTCTTAAAGCACTAATTGTCTTCATGTCCTCTTCAGGCACAATAATAACATATTACTGATCTCTTATAGTCTTTCTTTTCATGTTTAAGCACTCTACATTCAAAACAATAGCGATGAAGTTTCTTGTACTCAACCCGTAACTCAAAATCATCATCGCCAGTTGATAAAATCACATTGTCAACTAAAATGGAACTCAAGTCCACCTCAACCATGAAGTGAAAAAAGTGCCCAAATCTATGAATTTTTTATCTTTATCAATTTTAATTGAGATTCCAATGGCCATTGCAATATCGTGCAAGATCTGTGGGTTCCATACTATCCAATTCAACCCATGTACCTTAACCCATACCTGAACATACAAGTTATATAATTGCAGTGGGTTCAAATTGACATCTCATTCACTTATGTGATGAACACTAGGTCTGAATAGAATTGATCCTAATCCCCATCATTTCATCTGTAGGTCCTTATATGTAAAGAGTAAATGAAAAAACCATGAACTAATCAAACACATTTCCAATTTTTGAATCCCCAAACATATAAAAGACACCATTCCAGATTACGAATTTTCTAGGGTAAGGAACCTCATGAATAAATAAGATGAGAAATAATGTAATTATTTCCAATTTCTTTTTGTTTTGATATTACTACAGGATCCACCTTCACATGTACAACATTACCCCTCCATCGAGTACCGCCAATGATGACATCTTTGAAGAGAGAGAAGTTCCAGATTGATCCATATTTAGGAAGAGAATGAAGCAACCTTCCACAATCAAATATTTTGTTCTCTTTACCAAAAATGAACTTGTGGCTGTCAAAATGACCATTAGAGAGGAAGACATCAGCTATTCAGAGATCAAATGAAGAATCCATTCGGCATATCCCAATTTAAAATGGATCATTTTAGTGAAAAATCTCATCCATAGCCCATCTTCATCTTCATAACTATACACACACACACATACATACAAATATTTATAACTATATAAAAATATTTATAAAAATATACATAACTATATTTATAAATACTCTAAAATTCAAAAGTCTTATATTTTTATTCATTTTTGGATAATCCCCATTTTAAGGGTTGAGGGGGAACCCTTACTTGACCCATAGGACCAGAGGAACAAGACCCGTATATGACCTGAATGCCTAGAGTTACAAGGACTAAACCATGACCTAAAGAGCCCAAGACTGTACTATACCTGGAACTACCCATCACTAGAATCTTATTCTTTGAGGAAACCTAACTCCCCACCTTGCATGGATGATTGGCTAGCATTTCCCCATGTAGAGATGCATGGTTCCATGTGCCAATGGCAATTCCCATAACCTCTCATTTTTCCAAACTGATTGGCTCTGATCTGGTGGATAAAACTTTCTTTAAATCCTCTTCTATGACTACTCCTTTGTGGTCTACCTGAGATACTTATTAGTATCGTTGGCTTATAGGCTTTGTGTCCTGAAGGCATATGGTAGTCTAAAGGCCCTATGGCCTGAAGGCCTTAGGTTCCCAGAAGGACCTATGTCCTAAACAACTCACTCTATTCAAGATCTTGTGAAACTAAAGTTTTTTCATCACCCTACCTCAAACAACATAGTCAAATTGACACTTTCAAACCCCAATTTATGTGACTTGTGATCCGTTTTCCCCCCTTGAACATCTTTTTTTGTTTTTATTTTCAAAAAGGGTTTGAATGGAAAGTGAGTAATCTTATTTTTCCTCGATCTACCATGCTAATTCACCACCTAATATCCCTCACCTAGAGACATTATTGGTTTAGACACTCCCTCACATTAAAATTCATTTAATTCATTCATCATAATCTCTCACTCTGATTTCATGGATCACCTAGCTGTGCACCGCAAAAACCCTACCCACTAATCATGTATAGTGGTGACTGAAAATGATAAGTAGGAAAAGTTTTAATGGTGAAAGGATGGTAATAAAATCCATGTTCCATGTATCCCTCTAACTCACTTGGATTAAAATCAAACAATTCTTCCCATTTGCTTCCATTACCAAGATGAAGAACCGCAATAATTTTAATATGTAAAGATTTTTTATAATTTTTATAAGCATTATAAAATGAGTTTAATTTTGTTTTTATGATTTTTTTCTAATTTTTTATATTTATAGTGTTTAAAAAAATTATTTCATAATAATTTTGATACTTATACACATAATTTTTATTTATATTCTTTATTTTTTGTCTTAATTTTTTTATTTTAAATTTTTTCTTATTATGGTGTTAATAAGTTTTTATATATTTTTTTAAAAATTGTTTAATATTTTTTAACATTATTATTACACACAAATATATATATATATATATATATATATATATATATTATGTATAATAATTTTTTATATACTTAACACATGTGACATGGAAATAACACATGAGTTATGAAAATAAATTATCCACATGAATTATGGATTCACATTAATACATGATATATTTATGGTGCATAAGAGGGTGGTATCTATATTTATAAATACATACATGTGTAAGGAAAAAGAGTTGTTAAAAAAATAAAATTATATATCTTGAACTTCAGTTTTAATTTTTTTTCTTAAAAATGGGATTCTACAAATGATATTTTTAGAAGTTGGTACTACTTTCAAATTAGAATTCCCAGGTTATATTTTTTTACATTGATGCCATGTTTTTTAATAGGTGATTTAATTTTTTAAATCCTTGTTATGATGATAGTGATGGTTTTTATGCCTCTTAGTTTTTTTAATATTTTTAATTTGATTTAATAAATATATTTTTTTATAGTGAAATATAGTGTTTAATTAATTGAATTTACTATAAAGCGATGTTTAAATGCCACTTTGATAAAATGTTAAATCACTGAAATGGGAATGGAACATGGGAACCCTAGATCAAGACTTATATTTCATCTAGTTTAAATTCAAGAGTTTCATAAAAAATTGGTATTCAAGATGATGTGATTAGTCCCTATCAATGTTTTCATCATCTGAAAAAAGATCAACTATGTCTTCTAATAATTCTATCACTGAAACACCACCTAGATTTACACATACCAAGTAAAGAAATAAATAAACAAAAACTCCCCCTCTTGTTGATTCCATTTTCTAACTTATTTTACTTAACCTTGCCTATATATTTAATCATATTAGATATCCTAGAATAAATCCTAGGATAGATATCCATGTTTTGTAATAATGAAAATTTAATTATACTCATTGTAAATTTATATATATCACAACTTTATTTCCTTCAATTATTTACATCACTTCAAAACCATCTCATTATTCATAATTTATATCTTATTATCTTAGAATAATGGCTTCATGTAACTTAAATAATTCTCTAATAATGGTCTTTTAGGCATTTTAAGATCATATTTTTGTGTATTTATTTATTTTTTGAATATTAATATTACTAAATCAAATACGATGAATATGAATAAAAAATGGATGGATTTTAATCGTATGACAATAGAATATGAGTATGAAGTGAATGAGTTCTCAAGTTCAAAAAAGATAATGTATATGACCCCTCTCAAATCCTTTTTCAATGTTTCCACTATTGTTATTCAAGACTACTTAGTCTAGAGGAGTTAGAAGAATACTTGATCTATCACAGAATACATTTAAGTTATAAATATTGGACAAAACAAGGGAAAAAGTGAATGTATCTAGTGACTTGAATAACGTTACATTTTATGGATAATCTAATCTGATTATAGGTGTGAATAATGAAGAATAATGTAATAAGGATATGATTATAGGTATTAATGATGATGAAGATCATATTGAGGAAATGAAAATTATAGTCGACGATGAACTTTATGATTATCCAAAATTGTTTGAGAAGATAAATAGTTATGCAAAGAAATCATTATATGCTGGTTGTACTAAATATACAACATTATTAACCATATTGAAGCTATATAATTTAAAATCTAGCAATAGATGGTGTGACACCAGTTTTACTGAACTACTTGTTTTCTTGAATGATATACTCCCAGAAGGTAATAAGATTCATTTCTGAACATTTGAAGCTAAAAAAATCTACGTTCAATGGGTATGATCTATAAAATAAAGTATGCATATCCAAATGATTTTATATTTCTTCAAAAGAACCAAAAATCACTTAAAAATACCCAAAGTATTTTACTTCTCTATATAAGAAAGATAAATTAGTTCCTAAGAAATTTTTATGGTACATTCCAATCATTACAAGGTTTTGGTGCCTATTTTTAAGTGCAGATACTATATGGAAATTAATGTGGCATGAAGATATAAGAAATGAATATGATAAAATTCATCACCTGTTATAATCTCCCCACTGGAGGATAATTGATCACAAGTATCTTGAATTTGGAAATGAGCTGAGAAACCTAATCTGGTGTTATATATATATGGAGTGAATCCTTTTGGTTTTCAAAGAAGCACTTATAGTACTTGTTTGGTTTTTTTGGTAAATTATGGAATTCCATCGTGGTTATGCATGAAATGAAAATAGATTATGTTATATCTACTTATATTAGGATGAAAAGAGCTGTGTAATGATATTGATATTTATTTGGTTCTATTCATCAAAAATAAGAAATTATTATGGGATTCAGGTGTTATGTTGTATGATTCTTACAGAAATAAATATTTCATGTTGAGAGTCATGTTATATAGGATGATAAATGGCTTTCATTATTATAGAGATTTATTAGGATATAACATTAAATGAAATCAGGAATGTTTAATTTGTGAACATGGTACACAATCAATTAGGTTAAAACATTCATTGAAGACTATTTTTATAGATAATCATGGATTTCTACTCCGGTGGCATAAGTATCAATCTTGGATGATATCATTATTTGGGAGTTCAAAAGAAGGAATAACATTGTCTCCACTAATAGGTGATCAATTGTTTGAGAAAGTAAAATATATGGGAACTATATTTGGTAAAAAATTCCAAAAACCATACAAAAACTAGTTAGAAAAAGGGATTAGTTTTTTTAATTAATATATTGTAATTGTTTGTACATTTGGATTTCTTTGATGTTATGCATTTGGAAAAAAATGAATGTGATTGTTTCATTGGAACATTAATAAATAGACCTAGAAAAACAAAGGATGGAATTAATCCTAGGTTTCATATGATTTACAAGGAGATATGGGAAGAGTTGGCGTCAATGAAGAGTGAAAAATGGACATTTATTCTACTATCTAATTACACTCTTTCCAAGAAAGAGGGAACAATTTTTCAACTTCGTGAATAGTGTAAATGTTCTAGATGGGTATTCATAAAATATCAAGATTATCATGTCAATTAATGATTTAAATTTAAAGGGTCAAAATCATATGACTATAAGATATAATATATATAGCTTTACATTGAATTTTTCCAAAGAATGTTTATCACACATTAACCGTGCTCTATTTCTTTTTCAAAACTATATATAGCATTGTTATATATCTAGAAAAATTTCTAACTATAGAAAAATAATTTTTTGTCTTATTATATGAATTGGAGATGTTCTTCCTGATAGAATGCTTTGAGATGATGATTCTCTTGATGGTTCAATTGGTAAGAGAGATTTGACAATGTGTTCCTTTAAATTATAGATGGATGTGCCCTAGTGATTGGTATATGAATATTTTGATAGGATATTTCAAAAATCAATGTCAACAGTAAGGTTTTATTATATAGTAATATGTTATTAAGGAAGTTGTTGAATTCTATATCGACTACCTATCTATTGTGGAAAGCATTGGTCTAACAAAATCTCTTCACCTGGGGAAACTTTTGGGTGAATGAATTTATAGTATAAATGTTGTCACAATTAATAATATAGAGGAAGAGCAGGCTCACCTTCACATTTTTTATAACATTTTAGAGGTTTTCCCATATATTGAAACTGAAAAATTAATTCTTAGTCATTTAAATCCATCAAGCGATGAAATATAGATATCAAATGCACATAATAAACAGTTTATAGGATGGTTTCATGACCATATTTTTAAGGATTCAACTGAAAATATAGATTAAATTTTAGAAAGACTTATATTGATAGACATATGACCAAGTGTTCATGTATTATCTTATAATGGTTATGTAATTAATAGTTATATTTTCTATACAAATTAACATTTTGAACACAATACCATGAAAATAGTGGAGTTACACTAGTGGATAAAGTGATGCATGTATATGATACAAATGATATAAATCCAATTTATGATAATACATAACACTTTGGAATTATCAAATAAATATAGGATTGTATTATAAAAATTTCCAAGTGATGAATTTTCAATGCTAGTGGGTTGATAATAGGAGTGTAGATAAAATTGATGAATTTTGATTCATGAAAGTTAATTTTAGTAATAAAGGGTACACATAAAATCTGTTTATAATGGAATCATAGGTAGTACACATATTTTATGTTCTAGATCCTCCAAACGAAAAGTGGTCAAAAATTATTTTATTTACCAAACCACTGATGTTTTATATTTCAATTAAACTGAGGATGAAACTTTCATTGGTACATCGCAATCATTTCAAATTTGTCCCAATGTTGATGAGGTCTTGTATGTCATAGGATAATATAATGAGTGTATTTGGATACTTGATAGAGCATTAAAATATGTTCATCCTTAAAAAAAATAGATTCCAATAATCATGTCATTTTTATTGTAATATATATTGTGTTACCTCATATTATTAACTATTCACTATTGAATTTATGTAATCTAAATTCAATGTTCAACCACTTCTGTAGATAATGAATTTTTCATATGTCTATGCCCCCAATCATGAGAAAAAATAGGTTTCTAAACTTGTTAATTCTCCTAATAAAAAGGAACAAAAACCTTATGCACATGTTGATGCTTCCAATCCATAGGAATAACATATTTATGATGTTGAAGTTCAAGAAATTTTATACGGTAAACAACCTATCTCCCAAAAAAACAGGAGTATTGTAGCACGATAGTGTTAGAAAAAACTATTAAGGTGAGAAATAGAGAATTCAAATTTGAGGTTGGATGGAATTCACATGACTAGGTTATTATCCCCAAAAAGGTCATGATCAGTAGTTACATTAGGATTACCACTCAAATATGTGTTATGATTGATGTATATTTGTGTCACAAGTTTGTACCAGTTCTTAAGGCACTAATTTAGTAAGTGAACATGGTAACATTATTATATAATTTATTTATTTTACAAAAAAATAATAATTAAATATTGATTTACTCTTCATTATCCATTGAAGAGTGCATTTATAGTTGAAGACTATTTAATGTAATTTTTAATAATTCATTATGGAATGGATCATAGTCTTTCAAAAAATTCATACAAAGTATCATCCTAAATATTCTGATGGGAAAATGAACCTGCATCCACTATATATGTGTGCATTATTTATAAACCAAAAAGAATGGGATGTGATTATTATTCATATTGAGGGGAAATATTTTCAATTATATTGTGACTAGTAATAAATTTCTTGAAAATAAATGTTTTAATCACTTTGATTAATAATTTTTAATTTATGAAATATCAACTATGTTCTGAAAATAAGCAATGTGAAAAAAAACCAACATACTCATGTTCTAAAGCATAGATGTGGTATGTATCAATTGAAAAAATGGTATATATTTTAAAATTACAATAATAATTTTCTAAGAAATGAAACCAAAACATTATTATGTTCCTTTTATATATATATATTGAAGAATCAAAATACAAAGCCACTTCTATACCACATCATGTTCTCTAGAAGGAGGCACATGTAAATAAATATGGAATACTATAGTTGAAAACACATAAAAAGTGTGGGAAGCATGTGTAAGTACAACATAAAAAAAATTCATCTAAATTTAAATAGGTATTATATAGAAATGATTATTTATTTTCCTATATTTTTTATCAGACTTAGACAAAAGAATCATCATTAGCTATACCCAATGAACAACTACTATCAGTGGCCTTCAAGCGGCCAGAACAGTATAGTTGCATTAGAGGTGAAGGTTTTGAGGTGTCACCTTGAAAATATTTTTAGAAAATAAATATACAAGGTGAAAAATTTAAATAAATAGAAGATATTTGGGAAAATTATCTACCCTATAAGAAAACAAATTGGTGTTTTGAGTTGTTATAAAATGTTATGACAAGGAATCAAAGAGAATAAAAAACACGACAATAACCAATACATGAAGATACCCCACCCACTATTTTTGAGGAGTGTTATTCCAATAAAAGGGAAGTCTTGTAATAGGTAATCAATATTTTCATAAATGTTTCTATGAAATGTGAACTTGACAGATATAGATACCTTTCCTATACTAATATCCCACCATATGAAAATGATTGTGATTTATATTTATCAACACTCACCCATCACCTTATTACAATGGGTAGCATATAAAATATTGATTAAACACTTAAAGAGGATAATATTAATTATTTATATTTGAATATTCTTGAATTTTAATGTCCATAAATACTGGTTTTAGTGAATTTTATAAATTTAACTTCATTTCCCTTTATTATTAAATTCATGTATAAATTTTTAATTTGGGCCCAATTAATCATGTGCTTTTGGAATTGATTATCTTAATTATTTGAATTATATATTTTTTTATAAGTTTGATCTCTTTTTTGGGACATTTTTTCTTTTAGTTTCAATGGATAAATCATAAGAGATGATTGAAATTTTCGTTCATGGATGCAATTTTTTTGTACAAAGCATAATGGGCCTTATGATCATCAAACAAAAGTGGGGATCAAAATTCAAGCCCAATGAAGCTAAAATTTTAACTTTAGAAAGATAAAATTAATGGGATAAGTTAATTAAAATGTTTATTTAGATAATTATGATGTTTTAATTGAAATCCTGGGAGCCTAAGATGACATTTAATTGATGGGCCATATTTGAAGGCCCATAAAAGAATCCCACCAATTTGAACATAACATTCAGATGGAATATCCAATTTGACTAAAATTTAGAAATAAATTATATTAAATATTTAAGAACATATATTTCTTATACAAACAAAAAAAATTTCCATATAAAATTTGATAAATTCATGAAAACATGGGGAAAGAATCTTGATCCTATTTTCTGGTCAAATTTGAAAAAGTCCAATTTTCATTAATTTCTCACCCACGTTTTACTCTCCTAACTAAATGGAATTATATTTAAAGAGTGGGTATCGGCCCTAAGATCATAATTTACCCATTTTAGGATTTGGTGGTGAATGGATTAGTAGGATCCATGATTTTCTTTCAATTGTAATGTTTTTCTCTCATTTGGTAATTTCTTGTTCATTAATCCCTTGTAAGTTCTTTTAATAAAATTAGTTTATTAATAAAAGTTTTTATTATTCCTATTATTCTTCACTTTTTAATATCCTTTTTATAAACACATTGATCTGGTTGAATCAAGGTGTGAATTTATTCACACCAAAAATAATGAAATACCTCACACAACGATGAAGTGTTCATTATTTCAATTTTTTTCTTTATCAATTACACCCTCATAAGTCTAATTCCCCCTTCCATTGGAAGAATAATATCAATGAAAGGTTAAAAATATTATGGTTTGATTTAAGGGAGTATAAAGTTTATGGATTGGATGCTATTTTATTTTTTTAAATTTATAAATTAGTTCATTATTTTAAAAAGTTACATTCAATTTGTTTCTATCTACTTCTCCTTTTTCAAATTTAAAAATGAAACATTTTGAGTGTTAGTATGATCTAATTACTTGGAGTTATAATTAACGTGATCATATATGTTAATTGGTTATTATCCTCATAATTGTGTTGGGATTAAATTGGTGAATTATTTTGGGGAATTTTCTCACCATGTGGATACATTTTGAATTGGATATCTAAAAATATATAAGAAAAAAAATACATCCAATCTAACAATAGTGATAACCTAGGATCAAATAATATTCTCTAATTATTAAAATTAAAATATTTTTGTGTTTAATTATTTAATTAAACATAATCTATTAGGTAATTTATTATTTTAGTTTCACAATTGAAATCAACCCAAGTTGGCCACTTCATAGCCTATCTTCCCATGGAATGTACGTGACTCTAGGTTTCTTCTTAGGTCCATATAGATTAAATACCTAATTTTACATAAAAATATGTATCTACCAGTATGATAAATTTTGGAGAAACCAAATTTTGGCACCATCGCTGGGGACCCAAGTAAATTTCATAGACACTCACCTTATTTTCTCAGCCAAAATTCTCTTTTCTCAACCCCATTTCTGTTATCTCTTCCAATTTATGTTTACGTAAATCAAGAAATCTCAAATAAAAATTTATGTCTACTATAATGGAGTATATCAAATATTAACCCAAAATAAATACATTCTATAATCTAATGAGAAATCAATATTGTGAAGCCACTAACTTTGGGAATTTATCTGATCAAACTATGAATGAATACCCCACACCTGGTGAGATGTAAAATCAATGGGATTATGAATTTTTAAAGGATATAATTTCATCACTCTCAAGGATGGTTGAAGAGAAAAATCTTAGTAATTTCCATTATTTACCAAATTATATACATCCTAATCAACAACAACTTCTTGAAAATTTGTATTAATAAATGGATAAATTGAATTCAGAAGTTTCATCCTTTAGAGTAGAACTATAATTAATTGATATGATTATCGAACCCATTTCCACAAAGGTTGTACCTAATACATTATTAACAGAATAATATTGTTACATAAAAATCCCTCGTTCATTTACGGAAGAACCAACCTTAGGATTTGGGATAGCAGAAAAGGATCAAGGAATTTTTTAAGGGTATTTAAATTCAGAGGAAATTTATTTTTTTGGAATCAAAAGAGGAAAATTTGACATCATGGATTGAGTTTCCTAAATATAGATCCAATGATGATTTTTTAGAAACACCAATCACTGAACCATTTGGATAAATAAAAAATATTGAGACTGTACCCATTCTTGAAACCGATTTATCAGATTTTCTAGTTGAAACTTAAATTCCAAAGGAACTAATTCTATTAATCAATTTTGAAAAATGAAAATAAGTTACCTTCAAATTCACCACCTATTTCTGAATGTATTATCTAACCCAAGATTGAATTCGTGGTCCATACATCCTCTCTCAACTATTACATTATAATGGATAATAAGAAAATCTATCATCATTTCATCCTCTCTTGAATATAATAGAGTGAAAATGTTTTTGATGTATTATGTAAGATTAGTAAAGAAAATGGATGGACCCATTTCAAAATTCATGGGGTTATCCCTTTCATTAGGGCCTATATAATTTTTCATGAATAAATTTCAAAACCTTCCAACCAATACCATTAGATATTAAATCTCAATATTTTAAAAGGGGTAAAAAATGAAGTCCTTACAATGTTAAAAATTGTTATTGGATAAGTTGGGGTGGGGGCTCCAAGCGAAGATAATGACTTTAAATTAAGCTCTTTTTGGGAGGCGACCCAACATCTTAATTTTTTATCTTTTTTATTTAATATTTGTGTTTTTGTGCTTATTTTTAAGGGAACCCCCTTGGGGTTTCCACTGCGTTCTAATGTATCTTGGGTGTGAGATTTATCACTGAAATAATTTAATATTTTTGAATAAAACCCATGATTTCTAAAGTTCAAACCTAGATATCAATCATACGTAAGGATTAAACATGTGATTTGAATCCAAAGTGTTCAATTTATTTTTTATGGGTCATCAACTTCAATCCAAGTGGTTTTTCTACAAGATTTAATTTCAAATCACATTCTCCCCCTCTTTCTTCTAAATTCTAAACTCTTTCTTCTCTTCTCTTTCAACACTGGGGGCAATGTCACTCTATGTTAAGGGGATTAAAAATTTGAGATTTTTTTATGAAAACAAATCAATTAATTATACTTGCATGTGTTAATGTATATTGGGAATCATGAAAACTAAATGTAAAATGATTTTGGATGCCTTTATTATAATTTTAATGCTTGTTTAAGTTCATAATCATAGTTTTTTGAAGGTATGGCTATCTGATTTGATTTTTTAATACTACCATTTTCATTATTTTTTATAAAAATCCCACAATGAACATCTATTGGATTTTGGGTTTAAGTTTGAGTTCCTAGGACCCTTTTTATCACAGCATAGGGTTTGGGGTCACTTTTAGTTTAATTTAAGTATCCAAGAAATGAAAATAATGAACACATAGAGAAATATTTTGTCCAAATGTGTGGAATTCGACACTCAAGGATTGTTACTCTATAGTTTTTTTGTATATATTTAGGATTTAAATCTCTATTTTATAGCATTGAATTGTAAATATGTATGGTGTTCGATACTTGGGGATTATGACTCCATATTTATCTTTCCTAGAGTTAGTCTCTTCATCTCTATTGTGGTTAAAAAAAAACATACTAAAAAATTGAATATTCATATTAAGGTTTAATGTGATTCCCACCAAGTTATTCCATTTGTTTTCCCTTGAATAAGAATATGTTCCCCATGTCTTTTTAGATACACAACACGTCATCATGTTTAATTGAAATTGGATGAAATGTGGAAATGAATTTGAAAAAAATGTGCTTGGGAATGGGATATTATTGTGAATGTAAATTGTGTGAAATGATTTTTATTGGTTTCATGATCATTAAGAATGATGTATTTTTTTGATAATTTTATGTTAAAAAGGTTTCCAAAAGGTAATACAATTTCATATTTTTAAGATACTTTTTTCTCAGGGATAGAAAAACTCAAGTTGGGGGTGTGATTATCCACTAAAAGGGGATAATATTCATTCTTTATATTTTAATATTCATTCATTTTAATGTCCATAAATACTAGTTTTAATGAATTTTATAAATTGAACTTCATTTTCCATCATTGTACAATTCCTGTTTAAAGTGTCAATTTGGGTGCAATTAACCATGTGCTTGTGGAATTGATTATTTTCATTACTTGAATTTGTTGTTTTGGGATATAATTTATCACTTTGTTTGTAATTTGTTTTTCTTTTAGGATCAATGGGTGAATCAGATGGGATGATGCACATTTTTTGGTCATGGATGCAGAAATTTATGGCAAAGCATAATGGGCCTTAGGCCCATAAAATAAAATTTGGGACCAATATCATGCCCAATGAATCTCATATTTTAAATTTAGAAAGATAAAGTTATAGGTATTATTATATTCATATATGTCCATAGCTAATTCTGAAGTTTTTAAGGACATATAGGATTCCCAAGTTAACATTTAATTGATGGGCTAGATTTGAAGGCCCATAAAATAATCCCACCAATTTAAACACAACATTCATATGGAATGTCAAATTGGGAAGAAATTTTTATATCAATCAGAGAAAATATGAAAGAATATATTTTTATTCTATGAACACAAAAAATTCAACCATGTTAATTGTGAGAAATGCACATCAACATCGGGAAAGTATCTTGGTCTGATTATTTGGTCATCTTTGAAAATTCAAATTTCATTTTATTTCCCAAACACCTTTTACTCTCCTAATAAAATAGAATAGCATTTATTTTTTGGGGATTGGACATGGGCTACTAATTTTTCTATTTAAGGATCTGTTGGTGAAGGGATTGGGATAATCCATGCTATTCTTTCAATTATTATGTTTCTCTCTCATTTTGTAATTTCTTGTTCGTTTTTCCCATGTATGTTCCTTCAATCTCATTAGTTTATCAGTTAAAGTTTTTCTTATTACAATTATTATTAAATTTTTCTATCCTTTTTCTTATAATGTTGACACCACTGAATCAAGTTATGAATCTATTCACACTAAATGTTATTAAATTCCTTATACAATAGTGACGTGTTCATTATTGCAATGTTTTTGTTCTTCAATTATGCTCTCATATGTCTACTTCCCACTTCAATTGGTAAAATGGACACAATGGAGGTCTAAACCTCTTATGGGTTGATCCAAGTGAGTATTAAGGGTATGGATTGGATATTATTTTTTGATCTTCAATTCTAAAATCAGTTCATTATTTTTAAAAAATTCTATTTAATGAGTTATTATTATTTTTATCTTCATAAAATTTCACAATGTCACATTTTGAGTTCTAGTATGATCCTATTCCTTAGAGTGATCATTAAATTTATCATTTAATTGAATTGGTTATTTTCCTTTTAATTTTGTGAGGATTAAATTGGTGAATGATTTTGGGTAATTATCTCGTTTTGTGGATTCATTATAAATTAGGGATCTGAAATTATCTGAGGAAGAAAATACATCCAATACAACCATATCGAAAACATACGATCAAATCATATTCTTTAATTATTTCTGTTATAATATTCTGGTGTTTCCTTATTTAATTCAATCCACTATCTTAGATAATTTATTATTTTAGTTTCACAATTGAAATCAACCCAAGTTGGAAACTTCATACCCAATCCTCCCATGGAATGTATATGTCTCTAGGTTTCTTCTTTGGTCCCTATGGATTTGATCTATACATGTAATTCAATATCAACTTCTACAATTAGGGTAAATTTGGGCACAACCAAATATCTAAGGGGATATTATATATAATAAACAACTTCTAATAGTTTATGTGGGAGTGGGTATTCATGTATATCACAAGTCGAGCACTAAGCCACATGTCCCACTTGATGATGTATATATTCATACATAGAGATATCTATTATAAATTTCATATAATGGCCATTATATCTTGTAAAAATTAATGTTTAAATGGTGGTATAAATTTCCAATTTATTTTTTATGCAAAAACTTTTAAAATTAATGAAAAAAAGTCTAAACCAATGAATTTAATTATAGTAGGACAAAGGGAATGGGGTGAGATGGAAGTTAAAATCAAAATGATCTAGAGGATCAACCAACCAATTGAAAATATCATCACAAATTAGAAAGTGGTGATACAACCATAATTTATTTTTAATAACATATATATGTAGAGGCCATTAGAGAATATATTGGTCTAGAGGATGTAAATGAAATCCTTGAGCATGAATGGATAATTGTATTAGTATTAAATTTATACATCTGGTGTCTTTTCCTGATTTTATTAACCAATAGCTAATCTACTATGTTAATTATGACTAAATAAAATTCATTTTTTGTAGGTATATATATCGAAACAATTTTAATGGAAAACCATATGAATAGAAGTTTGGATCCATTAGTCCTCACATAAATTCTACACAACGATTCTCATTGGAAACAAATAAAATTGATGTAATAGTGGAAAAACCAGCCATAATGTTTGAATGAAAACTTACAGGAAATAAAGTCTTCTTAATACCCATGATGTTGGGGTAAAGCTGTATAATTTAATCATATAAAATATATTTTCATTACTTTTATTAATTATTCCTTTTTGTTTTTTAAGCATCATTGATTAATCATTGTAGTCAATTTGGATACTCTAATGAATTATTTTCCGGATTCAATGCATGAATACCGAAAAAACCGACCACATGTGATGATGTTTATCAATCTTTAATACACTATATGAAACATTATATATATAAAAATAAATTTATATATTTTATATTATATTTTAATGAAAACTATATTATGATACGGTGGTGATTAAATATCATCAAAATCATGGCATGAGGACAATCGATGAGCACAAAAGCCCTATTGAATTCAAAAAATGGATAATTATTATGGTATATATAATAAAATTCCACTCTCAAAATATATATCAAAACAAATTACTTATTTTTATCAATGTATCTATAGTTCTCGGAACAAATTAATGGAAAATATTATGGTTATTATGTTTTAAAATTTATGAAAGATATCATAATCCATCAATAAAACAGAAACTACGAAGAGGTATTTCTAATGATGATTACAATTTCATTTAAAATATTTACTAATATTTTATTTTTTTATATTATTACAGTACGACTAGGATTTTCAAAATTCATCATATTCAAAAGATGAAATATATATTTTTAGAAATCAATGGGAAGAATTCATGGTTTTACATTGTATACAAACATCATGAAGTTGTGACTTCATAATAATCATTTAGTGAATTTTCTCATTATTTTATATAATTACTTTCGTTAATTTTCTTATCATTTTTATTAGATACTTATTTTTTAATTTTCAGAGTGTTCATGAAAAAGGATGATACACTTATGATGCACTCATGTACTATGATTATTCACTCAATGTGGATGATGTACTTATGATGATGATGTTTTATTTTTATTCTACAATTCATTCAACATTCCAAGTTATCAAATAAAAATATTACTAGATAACCCCAAATGTTGAATGCATTGAAGAATAAAAATACATAATGTGAAGTGTAGGAATCAACCAAAACTCAAAAAAATACACAATATGCCCAGTATGACTCAAAGGTTATGTTCTTAGTTTAAAATTGACATTTTAGTTCAAAACACACTTTTCATAATCAAAATATAAAAAAGGCATTCATATTGTTTTGATACCTTATAAAAATGATTCATAAGTAATTTTTGATGTGTAGGAAATAACCACACATCAATCAAATTCCTAGTGTGATCAGTATAAAAAATATAGTAACATGTTCGAAGCTACTCATGCTCATAAGATATTGAAATTCTATGCTATAATTGAGATAACAATGATAGAGAAATTGGTCTAGAATTTATACATACATCATGAAAAGTTTAATTCATATAAATTATTTAGTTTTTTATTTCTTCATTTTATCAATTATTTTAAGTAAATTTATTTATCATTTTTATCTGATACTTATTTATTTGTTTTTATAGATTTGTTTTGAATTCATACTTCGCTTTAAACTATATACAAAAAGCTAAAAAAGAGAGAACATGTTCCTTTAGGATGGAAGTGGAAACCACATTCTTCATGAAATGTGAAGTGAATTGTAACGATGCATATACCAAGGTATTTTACAACAATTAAATGGAAAAGTATAACTTACAAAAATATTTTTAATGAATTTTTTCTTGAACGGTGTAGGAATCATCCACACCTCAATCATCTACACCTAAATATGATACACAATGTGCTCAGTATGAGTCGAAGTGTATTTTTTTATTTATAATTTACATTTTAGTTCACAACACAAATTACACAATAAAAATCAATAAAACACGTTCATATTTTTTTGATACTTTATTATAATTATCCATAAGTCATTTGTGACCTGTATGAATCAAATTCACCTCAATCTCATACACAGTTTTTATAATATGAATCAAAGTGCACGTTTTTAGTTTAAAATTGGTATTTTAGTTCAAAAAACACATCACATACTAGAAAATGATAAAATACATTTGGATTATTTTAATACTTTAGAAAAATGATCCATAAATAATTTTTAATGTGTCAGAATCAACCACACCACAATCCAATACAATGTTTTCCCGATATGACTCAATGTGTCTGTTATTAGTTTAAAATTAAAAATTTAGGTCAAAACATGTGTCACTAACTAAAAACAGATAAAAATAACTTATATTGTCTTGACACATTAATACAAAAATTCATAAGTCGTTTTTGATGTGTAGGAATCTTTCTCACATAAAACAGACACACGATGTGACATGGAATAATCAAAGTGCGTGTCTTTAGTTAAAATTGACATTTTAGTAAAACATAATTGTGAAACACTAAAAACTAATAAAAAACAATCAGATTATTTTGATACTTTATGAAAATGATTCATATGTCATTTTTGACATGTAAGAATTAGCCACACCTCAATCGGATGCATGGTGTGGCTGTTTGACTCCTAGTGTATCTTTTTTATTTAACGTTGGAATTTAATTTCAAAACACATGTCAGATACTCAAAATAAATAAAACACATTAAAGTTGTTTTGATACATTATGAAAATGGTCTAAAATTCATTTTTTATGTTTAGGAATCAAATTCACCTTAATCTGACACACGATGTGATTGTTATGATTCAAAGTGTTTATTTTTTTTAAATTGATATTTTAGTTCAAAACACACATCATATACTCAAAACCAAGAAAGAAAATTCATATTGTTTTGATACTTTTAGAAAACAAACCATAAGTCATTTATGACATGTACGAATCATCCATAAATCAATATCATACACTGTGTTCTTGGTATGACTCAAATTTTCCATTATCAATTTAAAATTGATAATTTATTTCAAAACATGTGTCGCTCACTAAAAAACAAGTAAACATTGGAAGATTTTCTTCATACTTTCGTTAAAAAATTCATAAGTCATTTTTGACATGTATGAATCAGTCTCATGTAAAATTGACACACAATATGATTTATATGACTCAAAGTGTGTGTTTTTAGTTTAAATTGTCATTTTAGTAAAAAAACAGACAAATGAAATTCTCAAAACCAAGAAAATGGATTCATATTTTCTTGATACTTTAGGAAAATTATCCTTAAGTAATTTTTTACATATATGAATCATCCAAATATCAATATGACACATAGTGTGACCAGTATGACTTTTGGTGTGTCTCTTTATTTAAAATTGATATTTTAGATCAAAACACATGTCACAAACTCAAAATTGAGCAAAACCATTAAGATTGTTTTGATACTTTGGGAAAATGATCCACATGTCATTTTTGATGTGTATAAATTATCTTCACCTCAATACAATACATAGTATGCCCAATATGACTTAAAGTGTCCCTTATCTGTTAAAAATTGACAACTTAGTTTAAAACAAGTGTCCCTCACTAAGAACCAAGAAAGCATGCTCAGATTGTCTTTATACTTATGGAAATTGATTCATAAGTCATTTGTGACATGTATGAATCATTCCAACATCAAACAAACACATTATATGACAAATATGATTCAATGTTCTTGTTTTTTTACTTTAAGTTAACATTTTAGTAAAATGATAAGCAACATACTCAAAAATGATAAAAAAACATTCAAATTCTATTGATACTTTAAGAAAATGATATTTATGTCGTTTTTATGTATATTAATCATCCCCACATTAATATAATGTATAGTGTGACCAATATGACATCAAGTCTATCATTTTATTTATAATTGATATTTTATTAATATAGTGTTTCATATTTTTATTTAATTTATTTTTTTATGGTATTACTATCAAAATAATTTTTTTCTTATATAGGTGGATTTTTTATTTAGAATGGGATGTTTTGTTTAGTAACTGATACAATGATTTGGCTTTTTTGAGAGGTGGTCAAGTTCTAGAGACAATTAAACCAGTAATTTTTTTTAATTTTTTTTGATAATATTTGGTAATGTAATTGTACAAAACAATGTTTGAAATGTCTATAAGATAGTGTTTCTATTATATTTATGATGCAATTTTTATTTTAATTAAATTATGAATTTCTAATATAATAGTGTATTATCTTCTATAATGTGTTTTAATTTTAAAAATGAACTATATCAATATGAAATTTATTAGTGTTAACAAATCACTGATAATGGGGGGAAACTTTTAATGGTTCTTCGATCAACAATGCTTTTTTAGAACCGATAAAAGAATTTTTATAGCAGTTTTAAAAGGTACTTATATAGTAGTAATTGATAAACCACATTCACTATTTTTTATATTGTAAAATATTTCATGTTTTATCTTATAGATATTTTAAAAGCCTATTATAGAAATCATGACTCCAATAAACAAAAGTTGATGTTTACTTTTTCTGAAGTTGGTTTTCAAAATTAAAAATATTGGTTCATTTTATTGCCATGAAAAATTTATTTTATTATTATTATAAAAATTTTATTTCATTTCTGGGATTTGTTTTGCAGGCCATCGTGAGGGATTACATTATTGATGGGTTTTTTGTGTTCTTGACATTGGGATTTTGGGAGAGACATGGTTTTTTGGCTCGATCATTGGGATGATCTGTGTTATTCTATTTTCGATTGTTTACTTCTAATTTAACAACTCTCAACTAAGGGTTTTTGTGTTTTTTGATTTATAGTGATCTGTGTTTATTGAAAGAAACCACTCTAAAACAATCACATGACAACAGATTTTTTATCTGTTCCATACTCCCTCACCTATCATTACTAACTACTATATCCTTTCCACCTATAACATGTTTAGTATTTATGTTTGAATCTATTAATTTTCATGAGCACTTGACATATTCTTTTTGAGAACTCATATGGTTCATTTAGCTTCTATTAAAATAGAAGGAAATCCGAGAGAGAGATAGAGAAGCTCTGGTTCTCTTATTATATACCTATAAAACCACTATTCCATTCATCATCTCCAGTGGAGAGATCAACCATTTCAAGATCTGTCTAGACCACATCCTCATTAAGATTCTACAACAATGGCACCAATGATTCTCCATCAAGAGATTCATTATTCTTTATTTATTATATCCTTGTGAGCTTGTTTTATACATTGGATATATAGTTCATTTTTTTTATTTACAATCATTGTGTGGGGTTGGCATGCTTTAGTCCTTCTAGATTGAGGGAATACATTACCATCCTCAAATGAGGGTTCCGATCTGGTTTTTGGATTGATCAGGCCCCCATTCTCAGATAGTTTTCTTGGACCTCATTCATTTTCTCTATAATTTTATTTTCTCTATTTTATGCTTGTTATTTATATTTCTTACATAATAATAAAATGTTGTGATGGTTTTATTTCCATAGAGTTGGACCAAACTGGTCCAAACCACATAAATCTATTGTGTTATTTACTTTTCCAAAAAAAATTCTCTTTCTCTCTCTTAATTTTTTCTTTTGTTTCTTTGAAGATTTCACATTTAATATTCAAAATGGATTTACCTTTTTTCCTCAATGAGATATGTACTAGCTTCATCAAATCTATTTTGACCCTCACAATTGGCATAAAAGTTTGTAATTATTTTAAGTGATGTCATCTTCTTAGTTCAAAGTACAAAAGTTAAACATTTAGAATGATTAAAATATGTGGAGAGTAAATATGTTTGCACTACCATTCCACATCATACTTTCAGATAACTTTAATAGTCCAAAACAATTTGTCTTTACCTTTTATTCTAGTGGTATTTCCACTACAGTGTTTGTATATATTGACCCTAGTGTTTTGGAAAAGGCTCACCATATGTTACTCTTACCCTAAGGAAAACATTCCTTCATGAAGTTTCCCATGAAACCATAGAAAAAGAAATCTGGTTGAATCTTTAACATTTATACATAACCAAAACCTATCTTGTACATATTTATAACAAAATGAGAATTTATAGTTTTAAGATGAATATTGGTTCTTGTATTCGTGTTCATCTTGAAAAATTCAACAAAGTGCTCCTGAATTTAACTAATCTAGATGTTGAAGTTAAAGATGAATATATAGATATTATCCTAATAACCTGTCTTAGTGATTCCTATAGTTCATTAAAATAATAGAAGATGTATGGTCTTGATTCCATAATTTTAGAAGAGGTTAAGGTTGCTATTTTGTCTCACAATCTTTAAATACATTGTTTGATGGAAGAGGGTAATGGGGTTAAAACCGAAAAGAAAATATTGAGTGTTAGGAGTTAGAATATAAACAATGATAAAATAATGGAATAATAAGAATTTTTTTAATAATTTTCATTTTTTGGTTGTACAAGAATCGCTCATATTAAAATATTTATATCCCTTAATTTAAAAATTATGTTAATAAGACCCAGAAAAATATGGAATAACCCATTTTTGACATTACTGATGTTTTGTATCTTAGTTTAACATCCCTTTATCTAGAAATAGTTATAGTTTCTAGGTCTTATCCTTTATATGTTCCTAGAACTGGATATTTTATGTTTTTAGGGGTCATTGGTGATAAAAGTTCTTGGGACTACTGTAAACCATTCAGGATTAGGTGGAGATCCTTATCATGTTGGACTCTTGGTTTTGGTCCCTATGTGTTTCTACCACCTTTTACTTATATTTTTTATATTTTATAATTTTTTATGTTCAATGTATTTTTACCTCAAAGAAGGTTTCATGTTTTCATGTGTCTGCATTCTTGGGAGTTTTTCTAGATTCGGTGGATACTTTGGTAATTTTGGTAAGTTATTATTATATTTATGTTTCTTGGTTTTTATTTCTAAGAATGCTATTATTTTTATAGAATGTTGGAAGTTGAAGTATAGATATGGGTAGTTTGTGTTCCACAATTGAACATGCTAATAGTTTCTATGATAATGGGATACTTTAGTCATAGGATTATTTTCGGTTAATTTTTTTTCTCGAACCTAATGGTAGGTGAAATAAGCCTTAAAATAACACCATCTATTGAATTTTTTAGAAAATTTGAAAATATAGAGATCTATTGAAATTGGTTTTCAAAATTAAAAATATTGGTTAATTTTTTTTAGGAAAAATTCTGTTTACTCTTATTATGAAAATTTTATTTCTTTTCTATGCTTCGGTTTGTTGGCCTCCATGTGGGTTTGTAGTGTTTCTTGGTTTTATGTGTGTTTGGAATAGGGATTTGGGGGGTGGCCTGGTTTGCTGGATCAATCCTCATGTTTTTATATGTTTTAGTTTTTACCATGGATTACTACTGATCTAATGAATCTCAAGTGATGGTTTTGTTTCTTCTAATTCATAGTGATCTATTTCAGTTGACCTCCACTGCTCTTCACCTGCCATATGGTCTGGGATTTTCATGATCTGTTGTGTTGGACTAATCTTATCAATCTCTCCATGCATGCACCACCATTTAGAAATCCAACCCCTATTACTATGCCTAACAACCGTATCCTCAACTCTTGTAATGCATTTAATTATTTGGCTCATGTCTTTTCATTTCCATGAGAACTCGATATCTTCTTGTTGAGAGCTCCTATAGTTCCTTTTAATTCCTTTCATAGAGTAGATAATATGAGATAGGGGTAGAATATTCAAAGTTTCTCTTCCACTCCTATGAAACCCCTATTCAATTCATCATATCTGGCAGAGGTGAGATCTTACAAGATCTCTCTAGACCACATCCTCTTCAATATTCTATAACAATAACAATGTTTCTTCTAATTTAAGACATCCTAGATTCTTCATTTTTTCAGCCTTGTGAGATTTTTTTATACATTGTATATGCATTTTATTTTATTTTTCTTTATGGTATATGTGTTATTTTGGTGTGGATGTTTCCATCCATATTGAAGGAATACATGTCCATTATCAAACCAGGATTTAGAGCTGGTTTATAGAGTGATGATTTCCCTATTCCCAAATATCTTTCTCGATCCATATGCGTTGTGTCTATCCTTTAATTTTATATATTGTATGATTTTTTATTCCATCTATTTTCATAATAATAATTTTTTTGATGTTTTTCTTTCCATGTATTAGGACCAAATGGGTATGAAAAACAAAAATCTCTTATGTTACTTACTTTTCTAAATTTTATTATTGTTCATTATTTTCCTTGCTTTTGTTTTTTGATTTCTTTGAACCTCTCACTTCACATCCTCAAAACCAATTTACGTTTTTTTCTTATGTGAGAGTCATACTACCTTCATAATATAAAATCACACCCTCAAAACTTTATTACATTGATATAATATACAAGGGAATACATCACCAAGGATCAATTAGTTTAGCAGTCTTGAAAAAATAGATACATACATGACTTCTATATTATATTGGAAATTAAAAATACAACATGAAAAAAATTATTTTATCCTTAAAAATTAATCAAATATCCATTATTCATATCCCTAGGAAATGAGAACATAATAAAGGGTGAAGTTAGATGGTCAATAAAAGAAAATATAAAATTAAATTTACTATGAGTAAATATGGCCTAATCATAATGACATAGTAAATAATCATTAAACGTTTCATTTAATCAATAAACTTGAGTATGACATATATCGATGAAAAAAAAACTTAATAATCACAAGGAAAATAATAAATTATTTCATAATAATGAAAGGCATGGATTTAGACATATTAATCTTACCATCAAGCCATCTCAACCAAGACACCACTACTACAAATATGGGATTTATCAATAGTATATATTGAATTCATAAACACTAAAAAATGACAATATTTTAGGTGCCTTTAAAATTAGATGGCTTTGATCAGCACTAAAATTAGTTCGGATGAAGTGGGCCCTTTATCGATGATTTTTTTAGTGACGATAAAGGGGTCCCTTTAACAATTATTTTTTGAGAACTGATAAATGGAAGGTTTATTAGTGATATTTCTAGCACTCATAAAGTAATCTTTTATCATTGATAAAAATAGTACTGATAAAATCCTAGCTGTAACAGTCTGCTGCTAAAATTTATAGCACACTACATCAAAAAATATAGAATTTAATTTAAATAAAATTTATATACCAAAATAGAAAAAAAACATTGAAAATTTATTAAAAATATTTCAAACATTTGTATGTATAATTATATGGGTAGGTTCAATTTATCAAAAACATCAAAAAATTCAAAAAAAAATATTCTTTTTTATTTTGGACCCATCTCAAAAGAGACTGATCATGTTACTAATTACTGAACAAAACACTTTAGATCAAAAAAGAGTATACATATATAAAAAAATAAATTTTATTTTAGTAATACTATAAATAAATTAATTAAACATAAATATGATACAATGCATTGATGAAATGTTACTTTGAAATTGAAGACCTGAAATTCGAGTCATATAAAGAACACTATGTGTCGAGTTAACATGTGGTTTATTCACACATGTTACCAATGATTTATGGATTACTATCTTAAAGTATAAATATAATCCAAGTGTGTTTTATTCATATTGATTATGTGACATTTGTTTTGAACTAAAATGAAAATTTCAAATAAAAACATGAACTTTGAGTCATACCGGCCACATCAGGTGTTAGATTAATGTGAGGCTGATTCCCCGACATCAAAAATGAATTATTGATTATTTTAAAAAAATATTAATAAAATATAAGTGTGTTTTTTAATATCATGTGTGAACAAATGGTTTTGAATTTTTAGGTAAAATTAGAATTTTCAATTAGTGGGTGGAATGTTTTTAAAAAGAAAGCTTAGATTGAGAATTTTTGAGTTATTAAATATTATAGGTATGTTTTGCATACGTTTTAAGGTGTGAGAGGTTTTTTTGGTTCTAAAAAAAGTATCAAGATATTTAGGTTTTTTTTAATGGGTTTGGAGTTTTCAATCCAAGGTAAAAAGATTTGTGTTCACTGTTTAGGAGAAACCATGAACCAACTTGAGTGTGGGGTGATTTTTAGTTAGAAAAGTTAGTGAATTGTTTTGGGTACACTTTATGGGTGTCGAAGTAAGTTATTAAATGTTTCTTGGACTTGGGATTTAGTGCATGGTTTCAAACAAATTAGGTGAATTGTTTTGGAGGATCACAAATCCAATTTCAATGATTGGCGCATTGTTAGTAAAACTTGTGAACCAACCATGTGAGGTGGAGTGTATTGGAAAAAAATTGATAACATGGTTGGATTATGGTTTGAATAACTATATGGACAAACCACATTCCCTTAAAAAGTGTGGATTTACCCTTTTCCACAAAAAACGTTTTTAAAACAAAGATGCCCCCTTTCCTCCCATTTCTAGAAAGCAGCACCCTACTCCTGACCCTCCTCTACCCTTTAGTATATGGTGGGTTTCTATTATTCCTTGACCAAATGGGATTAAATATGAGTAATTAGAGATCCTAAGGTAAGGAAATAACTCCTCTCATCTCTAATCTTCATTTATTTCATTGTCAATAGATCTCTATCCATTTTTGTCTTGTATGCCCTATTTTCAGGGAATTTCTACACTTCTTCATTTTCTCCCTATTTAGGCTGATAAAATGGATAATAATGGATGATTATACTCATATGTGGGTAAGGTATATGTCACTAATAAGTTAACCAATATTATTGTCATGTTTTCAAGCACATACATTGTGAAATCACATAGGCATTGCCATGATTTTCGTTTAATTTAAACTAAATGTTTGAGTTTGGTTTTTCTTAGTTCAATGACCCATTTAATATGACTCAAACATTAGAAATAGGTAATTTAAAGTGAAATTATTTATTGGTGGGTAAATTTTGTGGTGTATTTTTGTCACAATATTCCTAATCTTGTTTTAATTGGTTAAATAAGGAATTTGGTTTGAATAGATGGTTATGAAATAAAAGTTCAGAAGCATTGATAATTGAAAATGGGTTTGTCCAAAAAAATTATTCGGACCTAATGTATTGGGAGTGTGATATTGTAATGTTTTCCTTGTGTAATTAAATAAAAATAATGAATTGATTTTTAATTTTCCCAAGGTTTAGAATAGAGTTTATTTTCCTAAATGATAAATGATATGGTGTAATGGAATGGATTCCATGAGGAAGTGATAAGAATTTTATGAAATAGGAATTATCAATTTTATAATGGTAGGAATTTTAGAATGGTAAATATTCTTGGTTTTTGAAATATAATGTGTAAATGGTAAATTAGTTTTTTTTCTTTAAATGTAAATGGGAACAATATTGATGACCACAAAGGATGAAAAAATCATTTAAATTTTTAAAAATAACCTTGTTGAAAACCCACGTCATTAAAAGGATGAGGAAAAAATTGTTTTGAAATGAATAAAGGGGATTAAAAGGATTATTGGAGATAAAATAAATCTGAGGTTTTTACAAGATAAATAACAAAATTGGTGGGAAGTAAAAACATAGATTTGAAGGGAAAATCCAATAAAATAAATGTGAATTATTCTTAACAAAAATGCATTTTTATAAAACATTAGAGATTTTCAGGAAGAATAATTTGGTGTAGAACATGATTTCCTAAGAAAAGAATGTGTAAATACATTATAAAATAATAACAGGTTAGAATATAGCAATCATGAAATATAATAGACAAAGAGTAGTGATTATGACCCAAGGAAGTAAATTGAGTCACGAAAACACCTTATGGATTTAGTAATTTTTGAATCAAATGTTATTTGATATTAGAAAATCATATGGTTATATAAATCCCATGTATTGAATCATATATTATGTCAAAATAAATTCTTCATAATTATATACACCATATAAATAATAATCTATTTCATAACATTAAAATATGTTTCAATGAAGAGAAATTGGGATGAAAATACTCTTACCTTATTTCCTTGATTAGTTGATGACATTATAGAATTCTATAAAACAAACATATATTCCTTAATAATATATTACATAAAATCATTAATATATTTTACCTTTCATATTTATCTATAATTATTTATTATGGGTATATTAGTTAGTTATTATAAGGCTATGGTCTTAAAAATTATAGAATCTTGAGATAAGATAATATTTTGACTTTAATTCACATTGAGGATATTTTAAGGTTTATATATTTAGAGAATTAGGTCATAATTCATACATAACAACTTAAATATTAAGAAGTTAAAATTTCTAACCACTATCCATTTTTTTATAAAACAAAAACTTTTAAAAAGAATCATGGTTTCATTTCTTGTTTAATCATCATAACTTTTCATTGATCCCAACCTTGACTCTACCCTCCTTTAAATCATGTGAAAAAATTTAAAACTTTGGATTAGCATAAAAATATTAGTAAGGGATACACAAATAAGGAAAACTTTTAGTCTTGTGAAAACATGTAAACCATGAATACTTTATCATAAAGTAAGACTTTTAACCTTTATGAAGTAGTAAACACTATTTACTAAATATAATCTCATTTATTACCCTTTTTATAATCAAAATATTACTATAAAACTCATATAAAGAACATATAACATATAAAGGTAACATGGGACAAAATCATATTTATATAGAATTACCATACGGTCGACTTCCCCACATATAACTAAATGGAATAGCCATACATATGACTTCCATACCCAATGCATTGAAGGTTATAACGTAACCATCCATACTTGGTTTATCATGGAACCACCCATCTCTGATTTATCATGTAACCACCCGTCTTTCGTATACACACAACCACCCATCAAATTTCTAAGTACCATTATATTATCATAACACACAAAGGATTACAATTATCAACATTTCACTCATAAATTCACAAGAAATCATTTCAAGATATTGAAATATTAAATCCACTTTTAAAATTATTTTCAATACCAAAACACCCAAAAAGAGAATAAGGGATTTCTTTTTTCCATTTAAAAACATTAAGGCTTATAGAGGAATCCAAATATCAAAATAATGGTCACGATGGTGGAAAGTTCATTTCCACCACATATGATAAAAAAGAAATTCCTTTTGTCATTTAGTAAATCACTTCATGTTAAAAAAGGATTTATTTTGAAAAACATGGAATAAAATTAAAATTCAAGTGGGTTGAATATACACCGTATAAATGAAGGTGGTGTATATTATCAAAATATGCCTTAACAAAAGATGATTAAGATGAAGTCCCTTACAAAGATCATATCATTAGATTAAGGATAAATCAATGCGATAATTATGTGTGAAAAATATAAATACACCCAATATAAGTGTATATTTAGTTTATTACAATCATTGGTTATTTAAACATATTCTGGAAAAACAAAACAAATTCCATGGATATTTAACTCAATGAATTGAAATTTAGTTAATATTTCCATTACTTTGAGTCTGAATTGTATCATACCTTCTTTATTTTCCTGAATAATATACCTAGGTTAATTTATACTTTATTGAGAACCATTTTCAAGTTTATTATTACTTTTATATCACTTATTACTATGTTATAAAAAATACATAATTATTTAAGTTCATATCAGATGTTTTGTTGATATTTGGCACTTGAGTAAAAAATGAATAGGGTTTGATGTCACTAGTATATATGTTCATAAGAAAATAATCTCCATAATAATATTCATTAAATTAAAAAATTTCTATATAAATTATACCCTTAAATAAAACTAGGAAGTATGATTATGAAAAATGAACAACGTTATAATCATGGAGACGGAAAGTCATACGTACGCATGAGTAACGTTTTCCATTTTTCATTGATCATTATAGAAATAAGGTAAGTATTATTTTTTGTTTCTAGAATGATCATAACATAATTAATATCATATTAATCATTTAAATATACTTATTTATATCATAAAATGGACATATAAAAAAATAAAATGAGTCACATCGCTTCACGGAGGTGATAGTTCACACATACGCACAAACGACATTATTATTTATATGTTCACAGAAGTATAAAATTAATTGATGTATTATATATTATAATAATTGATATGTCTTGAATATCACATATGAAAATTAATTCTATTATTATAATCAGTCATGATAGATGGTTATGGAAAATGAATTAGATCGGTTCGTGGATGTGATAGTTCATATGTATGCACGAACGATTAATTCCTTTCCCATTTAATGGAAGTGAATATGGATTTATGTGATTATATTAAAATAATAGCATATCATTATATTTATAATATTATAGATATTATCTCATTATTTTTATAGGATATTTTAATGAATTTTAATAAGAAATAAAATAGAAATACTTAAAGAAAACGATACCTTTTCTTCGGTTGATCACCTTTAAAGAACACCTTAACACCTCTAATAAGGGTGTTATGCATAAAATAAGGCCACTGGAAAGTGGATAGGGATTATAGTAAGATTGTTTTGATGAAACAAATTGTTCTTAAAGTGTGAGTATTAGGGAATAGAGGGTACCTTTTTATAAGAGAAGGAAGGGGAACCCTTGGAAACTCCGAAATTATTAAATTAATATAAATTAATTTTTTATTTAAAATGGATCGAAATAGAGATATGTCAAACATAAGATGAGTATAGTTGGAAATACTCTCATTCAGTAATTTTTAGACATGTATTTATTTTATTTTAAATCTTATATTTTTTGGTTTACCCTTAATTATTATCTTTTAATTTTAAGTGTGGAAACAACATTTTATTTATTAAGAGGATATTAATTTTACTTATATAAGGTAAATTTACCATAATTGGATACTTAATAAAATTTTAGACCTTATAATAGTTTCTTTTTTATCTTAAAAGATTTTTAGAATTTTTAAATAATCGAATAAATTACTATTTTTATAAAACATCAATTACGTCAATTTTTACACTATTCATTTTATTGAATTTAAATAAAATATAAACAGAGAGATAAATTAAAAAACCAATTAATAGTCTTATACTATGAAATATTGACCTAAAAATAATTTATAACATAAATTGTGTCAAATAATATTTATTTTAATATTTATAATATCATTTATTTTATTTATTCATTAAAGAAAAAAATCACAGCATCATCATTATGTCATAAATTAAAATTTATTATTTAATGTCTAAATTTTTTAAATAAAATTACATGATGTATTAAATAATTTTATATTTCTAATTAACATTTATAGTTGAAGTTATATCTTATATAAACCATATTAAAATTCTTTTAGTAAGAAGAGATATGTTTATAACATATGTTACTTTACTTTAAATCAGAAGTTTTAAGTGTCATAATGACACCCAAGTGGATTCTAAAGGAAAAATGTTTGTCCCAATGGTTTTTTTGGTAATAAATATCTCATATAATATGATTATGATAGTTTTTATGGTTGTTTTATATTATTATAATATTCTTTTTACCCTTATTTACCTGATTTACCCTTTAACCGTGAAAAATAAAAATAATCACAAAAGTTACTACTCATCATGTCAAAAAATAAAAGAGATATATTTAAATAATTTGGATCTTATTATTCCAAATATGGAATCCATTTTACCAAATAAAAAACATATAAATTTAGTAATTAATTTTAAATTAATTCCTATTTCCAAAATGAGAAAATAAGTTTTTTAAAAGTAAAAACTATGAAAAGATTGACATGTGTTTATCTCAAATTTCATTATATATTTAAATAAAATGAATAAAATTAGATTAAATTAAAATGAATTAATCTAATTAAACTTTAAAATTAACTAAAATAACAATAATACTATCTAAAAAATTATATGAAAAGGCAGTTTTGAATTAAATTGTTGTATTTTTCACTATTGATTAAAATATGAATTTTATCAAAAAAATACCAAAATTTCAACCAAAGTAAATTTTGATATATCTATTCCAAATAAGAAGTTAATTTTTTCAAATATAATGTTAAAATATCAAAAACTAGATTTAAAATGCGTTCACCATCAAAAGGCAATACAAATGGATTTTTTTAAATAATTATTTTATGCTTTGATTTGGTTATTATATCGTATCTAGAAAATATATAATATGAATGTTACACATAAAATTTAATTTATATTTCCTTAATATAATATAAAAAGATTCATATGATATATAAACACAATTATTCTAATTTAAATGGGTTTTCATAAAAAAACATCCTTTATATTCAATTGGTTTTTATTTCCATTTATAATAAACTTGGTATCCAATGAATCATTATATAAGCATGTTTCAACCATATTTTCATAATTAATTTAATAATGGTTATTCTCAAAATTCCAATGGATAGGTTATAATGGTAACATTTAAATAATAAAATTTAGTTATTCATTTAAGCTCAATGTAGTGTATCATGTACACTATTGAACATAGTTTTTCTTTCTCAAAACTCAGGATGTTACATCCTCCCCCCTTTAATAAATTTCATCCTTGAAATTTTAATTTTGGGTTTGTAACTAGGGTATGAATTTTAAAAATACCTTTATTGTAGTCCCACATCATAAAAAGGGTTAATAAAACTACCACTTTAAAAGAAAGAAATATAAATACAAAGGTCACCCGAGATAACACAAACTAGGATTACATATAGGAAAAAATTGGATATGGAAGAAAATATAAATGTAAACTTATAATGGAGAGTAATTGAAAACATGATCAGGGGAAATATAACAATAAAAAAACCAGAAAATTGTGATGGGTTAAATGGTCTTTGATTTCAAAGTTGGAAAAGTAAACAGAAAACATTTTTTTTAAGATCATTTTCAAAAAGTTGAGGAATTTAATTCTGATATTGACTAAGAACATGAGGAAACATACTTAATTTTCAAGTAGAGTTTCATCCTTTAATATTTTTCTACCACAAAATCTTCTTTTTTTCAAAATGATGTGTATTAAAGATGAATTAGTCACACCTAAATAACTAGAATAAACTTCTAGAGAATCAAATAATCCACAAAATATTAACTATATATTCATCCTATATTGAAATATTAACAAAAAACAAAATGGTTAGGATAAAATTAGATAATTACCCCAAAATAATAAACCATTATATGAAGAAAAACTACTTTTAGTCTCCAATATTCAATAGTAATATCCAAAGTTCAAAAAAGACCATTTGATAAATAATTGTGCTTAAAATTCCTCAAAATAATCCAAACTATGATTAAAACCCCAAAAATTAGAAGTATTGGATAAAATATTCTTACAAGATACATTTTCTCATTTATCTTCAAATAACATAAAAAACTTTTAATGTCTCATCCCAAAAAGTAATTAACCTATTGAAAGAGCGCTGTCGTGGGCGCCCTCAAATGATTAATGTGATTTGGGGTACTTAGGTGCAGCAGAGGGGCTGACCAAGGTCGTCTTCTCAAAGGAGGAAGTGAATTAAAATAATTTTTAGAGGTATTATAGAAGTAAAATAAAAGAGAATAAAAACACTACTTGAAAGGATGGGTGTGTTTGTTTATAGTTTATGAATCTAGAAGAAGTTTGCTGGAAGAAGATTGCATTTTTTTTTTGTTTTTAATTTTGAAATGAAGTTTCGATTAGAATGACACAACAAGAAGATGTTTTTTTTAGAAATCTATTTTAAAAGGCGTAATTGATATAACTCTACCTCTTCAATCATTTATTAATCATTATCATTTAAATTAATATTCACTTAATTATGATCCCTTAATTTGTTAAATCCCGAACCCTACGAGAATTAACTTTACCACGAAGATTGAAGTGAATTTAACCTTAGCCTAACTTCAGAACATGCAATCGCAACACCCTGCTTTGATTGATGTTCTAAAATTAGCTTATGGTAAGTGGTAAATTAAGGAACATAACCACTCTGGAAATGATGATTAATTGAGTTTAGGGATTATATTTGAACTCTACAAATTGATCCCGTGTGGTTTTGAATTACCGGTTAAGGTTGCGCTCTCACAGTTCACACAATTCCCGACCTCGCGTGTTTTGTGTTAACTATTAAATTTCTTGCTTAGTTTCATTTAAATTAAAAAATCAATTAATATATCATAATATGTGAATTACAGTATCTCATTGATTCAAAATAAATGAATGAAGAAGGATAGAGGTCGATCGATTACTAAAAAGAACTACTCTTCCATGGGTGGTGTAGTCATCGTGGAGACGTTTTGCATAAGCAACGGATTGAAAGGGTAGAACCCAATATTGTCTCCACTCTTGATTAAAACCCAATTAAGAAGATTAAGATAAGAAGAAGAGGGATGAACACAGAAGATTATTTGAAGAAAAATTAAAGAAACAAACAAGAAAGAAAAGAAATACAAAGAAGAGGTGAGAGAGGAGAGCCTTTTTGGAAGAGAGGTTTGCACAAAGGCTTACTTCTTCCAAGAGTTGTGAGGGGCTCCCAAGAGACCCCCTTTCGGACACACCTTCCCAAAGACTCCACCAGACCTCTCAAAGAGTTAAAACCCCCTTTAAATAGAGTTTGTGAGGGCTAGGGATACATAACTTTTTAAGTGTGAAATGAAAATCTCGGTCAAATATTTTATTCCAACTTGCACCGCCAATTGGACCTAAAAAACGCGTGAATTGACCGGCCTTCCAGAAGGATGATTTGTGACACATCATGTTCCCGAGCTTTCCTCAAAATTTGGGCTCAATCAAAGCCCGTATGTAGAGAATATGGCCCAAATACAGAACCTTCTCCATTCTGGAGAGCCCATCCCAACTTTGACTTCATGGCCCAATTTCAACAACAAAATGAACTCTTTAGCTCTAGTGTCATGAATATAAGTTGTAGATAATTAAGCTAGGAACACTGTTACAAAATTTCAAATTCAAATAATAAATATAAAAATATTTATCTTCTAAATACTACAGTGCACTATTAAGGGTAAAACTGGAATTTTCACCAAATTTTCAAATGAATGATCAAATCCCAAATATTTTATAAATAAACATATTTAACACAATGTGAAGAAATTATATCATTTATTATCAATAAAATATTCAATAAAATAGTGTTTTATCACCTATTCACATTTTCACCAATCTAGGTTTATCACTTCCATAAATAAACTGAATCTCCATAAGTTCTCTATAAAAACATAGATTCTTCAAAAATAAAATTAAACCATTAATCCTCAAAAGAAATCCCAAAGTATTCTATTTTTATTATCCATATAGGGTTCCCAAAATAGTGAATTTCTTCCAAATTAACATGTATCAGTCAATACTCATATCATTTTCCAATACCAAGGATATCTATATGATAAGATGCAAGTTCCCAAAATCAACTTCATATTATTCCATAAACTAGTTTAACTAAAAGAGAAATTCTTACTAACCAAGAACTTCATGTAGATTAGTGGTAGGTGATAAAGCCCTATCTCACTTTGGTTTTGGGTTCGATTCCTACAGCCTTGTCTGACGTGACGGGCTATCACACGATCTGTGTGTTTTTTATTTTCAAAAATTATATAATTCTTATAATATTCCATAAATATTATAAAGACCTTAAAAATAACCATAACATGTTTTAACCTCAAATGTTATTTTGTACCTCGCATTTTTCATCCAAAAAACTAATAATCCATAATTTCCTAAAAGGTGAATATCTCCAAAAATACCATTAGTCTATTTAATATTTCAAATCATAAGACCTCAAAGGGGGTTTCAAAGACATTTAACTTATGATAAACCGTAAAATTATAAACCCATGATGATATCCATAACTCTTAAGAAAACATCATAATCTCCAAAGTTGTTTAAACCATCCACTGATACCAACTATAAGGACTCGGCATTAAATATTATAAAATATTGATATAAGTCAATAATTTGACATTAATTCACATTGGTGATCTTTTATTGTTTAGATATTTAGAGAATTAGGTAATGAATCATACATAAGAACTTAGATATTAATAAGTATACACTTCTTATCAATATCCATTTTTTTCATAAAACAAAAACTTTAAAAAAGAAACATGGTTTTGTTTCATGTGTAAACATCACAACTTTTCTTTGATCCCTGCCTTGACTCTAATCTCCTTCAAATCCTATGAAAAACATTTCAAACTTGGGATGAGATTAAAATATAATTAAGGGATACACAAAGAAGGAAAATTTTTAATCTTGAGATAACATGTAAATCATGAATACTTTATCAAAAAGTAATACTTATCACCTTTATGAAGGAGTAAATACTCTTCACTGAATATAAGATCGTTCCTTACCCTTTTTTAATCAAAATATTATCACAAACCTCATATAAAGAACATATAACATATAATGGAAACTTGTGACATAATCGTAATTAAATAGAATAACCATTCAGTTGACTTCCACATATATCACCAAATAGAATAGCCATAAGGCTTAATTCCATACCCAATTCATTAGAGGTTATAACGTAACCACCCATACCAGGTTTATCAGAGAACCAATCATTATTGGTCTATAACATAACCACCTATCTTTTATTTGTCAAGTAGAAACTAGTCAAATGTCCAAGTACCATTATTTAATCATAACACAAAAAATATTTCAATTATAAACATTTCACTCATAAAATAACAAGATATAAATTCAAGATATTGAAGTATTCAATCAATTTTTAAAACCATTTTCAATACCAAAACACCCAAAAAGAGAATAAATGGATTTATTTTTTCCTTTAAAAAAATATTTAGGCTTATAGAGGAAGCCAAATATCAAAATAATGGTCATGGCGGTTGAAAGGTCGTTGTTGCCACATATATTAAAAAAGAAATTCTTTTTGTTATTAAGAAACATTTCATATTAAAAATATTCCTTTTTAAAACCATTAAATGAAAGTAAAAGTTAAAGGAGATGAATATACACCTTATAAAATAAGGTGGTGTATATTATCAAAATATGCATTAATGAAAGGAGATTGAGAATAAGTCCCTTTCAAAGATCATATAATTAGATTAAGGATAAATCAATGAAATATTTATGTTTGAAACATATAAATACACCCAATATAAGTGTATATTCATTGTAAAATAATCATATGTCATTCACAAATATTCTTGTAAAAACAAACCAATGACATGGATATTTAACTCAATGAATAGACATTGAGTTAAGATTTCCTTTACCTTGAATCCAACTTGTCTCGTACGTTATTTATTTTCCTAAATAATAAAATTAGGTTAATTTTTACTTTCATTATATACATTTTAAGGTTTATTATTCCTTTTATATCACTTATCACCATGTTATGAAAATTACCCAATTATTTAAGTTTGTATCATATGTTTTGTTGATATTTGGTACTTGAGTCGAAAATGAACATAGTTTGATGTCACTAGTGCATGTGGTAATAAGTCTATAATATACATAATAATATTAGTGAAATTATAATTTTTATACATAAATTATACCCTTAAATAAAACCATGAAGTGAGGATATTGAAAAATGATCAATTTTATAATCATGGAAACGGTAAGTTGTACGTACACATGAGTAACGTTTTCCGTTTTTCATTGATCATTATGGAAAGAAGGTAAATATTATTTTATATTTTCAGAATTATCATAAAATAATTAAAATAATATTAATAATTTAAATATATATATATATATATATATATCATGCAAGTGATATATAAAAAAATAAAATGAGTCACATCGCTTCGTGGAGGTGATAGTTCACACGTACACAGGAATGCCATTATCATTTTTATGTGCACAAAAGTATGAACATAATTGATTTATTATATATTATAGTAATTAATATTTCATTAATATCACATATCAAAATTAATTCAATTATTATAACCAGTCATGAGAGATGGTTATGGACAAAAAATTAGATCAGTTTGTAGAGGTGATAGTTCACACGTACGCATGAATGATTAATTCCTTTCTCATTTAATGGAAGTGGAGATGGATTAAGGTGATAATATTAACATAATAAAAACTAATTATATTTAGGATACTGGATTTATTATTTCCTCATGGTTAGAAGAGATTTTAGTGAAGTGGAAGAAGAAATAAAATAGAAACACTTATAGAAAACGATTCATCTTCTTTGGTTGATCACCTTAGAAGAACACACTAACACATCTAAGAAGGGTGTTATAAATAAAATAAGGCCTCGAGAAAGTGGAGAGATATTCTTGTAAGTGTTTTGGTTAGGTATTGGATGAACCAAAGGGCTCTTGAAGTTTGAGTATTGGATAATAGAGAGTACCTTTCTATAAGAGAACAAAGTGGCACGCTTGGAAACTCTTAAATTATAAAATTAATATAAATTAATTTTTTTATTAAAATGGATCCAAATTTATATATATCAAAGATAATATGAGGATAGTTTTAAATACTCTCAAAAAATAATTTTTATTCTTTTATTTTTTGTAAACATTATCTTTAAGGTTTACCCTTAATTATTGAATTTTAATTTTAATTGTGGTAACAACATTTTAATTATTAAGAGGATATTAATTTTACTTATATGGGGTAAATTTAACATAATTGTATTGAAATTATCATAGTCACTTTGTTATTTTAAAATATTTTTATTATTTTGAAATAATTTAATAAATTACTATTTTTTTAAACATCAATTATGTCAATTTTTACACAATTCATTTTATTGACTTTAAACAAAATCTAAAAATAGATATAACATTGAAACAAACCATTTAATAGTCTTATAACATCTCATATTCACCTAGAAAAATCGTTTATGATATAAATTATCTCTAATAGTATTTATTTTAATATTTATTATATCATCTATTTGATTCCTTTATTAATAAAGCAATTACTGCATCATGATTGTGTCATAATTAAATTTAATTATTTAATGTATAAAAACTATAAATAAAAAACCATGATTTAGTAAATATTTTTAGATTTATAATTACTGTTTATGGTAGAATATATCACTTATATAAACCCATTTTAATTTTTTTTATTAATAAGATATATGTTTATAACATATTTTCCTTTACTTTAAATTAAAAGTTATAAGTATCATAATCACACCCAATTGTATTCCAAAGGCCATAATTTCATCCCAAGGGCTTTATTGGTCATCCAAATCTCATAAAATAGTATTATTGAAAGTGTTAGTTAAGTTTTATATTATTATAATATTATTTTTACCCTTATTTACCTGATTTATCCTTTTACTATTGTAAATAAAAATAATTACTAAAGTTACTATTCATATTGTCCAAAAATAAAAGGGATCTATTTAAATAATTTAGACCATCTAATTCAAAATTGGGAATATTATCTTCCAAATTAAAAACATAGAATTTGTAGTAATTAATTTAAAATTAATTCATGTTTCCAAAATGAGAAAATATGTTTTTTAAAAGTAAAAACCATCAAAAGATTGACATGTGTTGATATTAAATTTAATTGTAAAATTACCTCAAATTAAAAATATTGGATTATATGATAAAAAATCAATCCAATTATACTTTAAAAAACAACCTAACTATATGAAAAAATTAGACGAAAATGTAGTTTTGAATTAAAATGCAGCATTTTTTCACTATTCATTAAAATAGAAATTTTATGAGAAAAATACCAAAATTTCAACCAAATTAAATTTTGATTTCAAAATTACAAATAAGTAGTTTATTTTTCAAACTAGAACTTATAAAACCGTAAAAAATTGATTTAAAATGGGTTCTCTATTAAAAGGTGGTAAAAATGATTTTTTTTTGAAAAATACTTCTTTTAAGTTTAAAATTGTTTTTTATATCTTGTATATAAAACATATAATATGAATTTTAAACATCTCATTGAGTTTATAATTCATTAATATAATCCAAAAAATAGTGATATGATTTTATAAACATAATTGTTCTCATTTAAATAGGTTTTCATAAAAACACATCCTTTATATTCAATTGGTTTTTATTTCCATTTCTATTAAATTTAGTAAAAAATGAATCATTATATAAATATGTGTAAACCATATATTCATAAATCAGTTAATAATGTTTATTCCCACTATTCAAACAACTAGGTTATAATTTTAACTTTTAAGTAATAATATTTAGTTATTTGTTTAAGCTTAATGTAGTATATCATGGATGCTATTGAATATACTCTTTCCTTCTTAAAACTCAATATGTAAATGTTATAAATTATTTTAACCATCATGTGTTAATAACATTAACTATTTTCACACATTTTATAATGTTGATGTCATTAACCATCATTTAAAACCATCTTAATAATTAATATATCATTTAATATATGTTAATATATGTCTTATATTGATTTATAAATCTTTTATATCATTCCATAAGTGTTTTAGTTCTTCTTCATGAAAACGGAATTGGTGTTTACTTATTTTGGTGATTTTAGTGAATGAAAACGATTCTTTAATAATAAGTTAAATACATAATATAATATTTTGAGAAGAATATACCAATCATGGTTTTCTTATTAAATTATAATAATATTATTTTTCATTTCCCAATATTTTTCCATAATAGATTTTTATATCATTATTCATGTAGGTGGTTAAACCAACCCAAACATGAACACACTTTAACTCGATTGGTGGGTGTAGTTAAGGAGTTGTTTCTTTTGACATAATATCATTATAAAATAATAATAATTTTTAATTATATTTTAATAATTGAAAAATATATTTTAATATGTTTTTATAAGTAAATAAAAACTAGAAACAAAAGATTTTTCATGGAGGTGGTTGTCTGTACACACGCAAAATCGAAATTTATTTGTTTTATTAGTGGATGGAAATGATTAACTAAGGGTTGTAACATTAAGATAACATAATATTGGTATATTAATTCCACTTAATTAATCATATTGTTATCATGATAAGATATTTGTAAGAGTAATATTAAGAAGAAAAACATAAGAAAGAGATCATAATTACATTGGAGATTGGATCTTTCCTTCAAATTCCCCTTGAAATTAATGGGAATAGGATTAATTTGAGTTACTAGAGGATTATGTTTTTGTGAAAGAGATATAATGAAAGTAAAATTCAAAATTTCATGGGATTAATTTGAATTATAAGTGATTCTTGAAGTGGGGGAAGTGTTAAATTCTTATAAGTAATGAGAGGAGTAGTTTTAGAAATACCCATTGAATTTAAATCATTTAATTTAACTACTATAGGTTAAAAGGCTTAAAAAAGACAAATGAGGAATTGTTTTGAGTTTATTTCTATATGAGCCTCAACTATTGATTTATAAATAAGTTTTTAATATGTTTTTCCATTCCCCTTAGTAATTTGTTTTACCATTTTTACTTTTTACCAGGGTAACTAATTTTTAACCTCCGTATTTAATTTTCATGAACAACAAAATTTTAACTAATTACCTAATTTAAACTTTATGATTTAAAATTTGATTTTTTTTTTATAAAATAAAATTTATACAAGCTTTAAAATCTAATTTTTAAAATAAACCACTCAAACCCTTAAAATAGTTTTTTTTTGAAAAACAACATCATTAAGATTTTAAATTTATATATGATAAATTTATCAATGTTATTTATTTTAGAGTAATAAATTTATTTATTATGAATTTAATGAAATATATAAGGCTTAAAATTCAATCCATAATCTAAACTCTCCTTTAATATACTAAATTTAACAGGGAGACCAAAAATAGATTCTATTTTATACTAAAGTAACATTTTTATATAGTTCTAAATTTTTTTTACATAGATTATATATATATAAATTATATTTAAAAATTAATAATTTTATTCCTTAGTTTTAGAATTTTATATATTTAATGTGTTTGAAATCTTTTAGTTAATGCTTACATAGTCATAAAATAATTAAAATTGTTGTTTTCATAAATCCCGTATTTTTCAACTAGAAATAATCCTTTTCAGAAAATGATAAAAAATAAACATAAGATAATATATATCCATAGTAAATCATAAAATAATGTTAATTTTTTGAAAATAACATCATAAATTTTATCAATTTTATTTTTATTTAAAAACATAAAGTGTATCGAAATTTGTTTTTATAGAAAAGTGTCTTATGTTATATACCCAAAAATTAAATTTTCCATATTAATTAATATAATTTTCTTATCTCAAAAATAATAATCATTTCATAAAATTAACATTCTATGTGTAAGGAGATTAATCTTAATGTTAACACATGTAACACGTTAAAAAATACTTTTAGAAAAGTTTATTTTTAAGCCTAAATTTTATATATAGGAAAAATTATCGATGTTATTGATTATAATAATACTGATAAGATCATAATTGTTTAAATAGTATTTATGTGACATTAAATTAAACCCAAAAAATAATTTCTTCATATATAAATTTAATTTATGAAAATGATGTAAATTGGGATTCATAAAATAACACATGATTTTCTAAAATGATATTCATTGGTTCTATAAATTGACTTAGTGTTTTTAAAATGTTTTATTTTACATTATAAAATTATAGTTTTTATATCTAGATGTTTTATAAAGTTTATAAGTAATATAAAAGTGATGGTGTTAGAAAAAACAGTATTTTTTTACTATTATCCTAAAATGAAATTATTTTAGAAAAATAAATAGAAATGAAACCCAAAATAAGTTTATCATGAGGAATGAATAATTGAATTTTAATTTATCAAATTTAAATTCTAATATTTTAAAAAATTTCTTTTCAAAAGAAAAATAATAATATAAAGAAAATGGCTTTCATTGAAAATAAGATTTTTAATATTATTAATTATTTACCTTCTAAAGGTAATAACTATTAATTATTTACCATATTAGTGTTTATTATAGATTTATTAATAATGTATAGTTACTATGTTTTGTCCTGTTTACATTAGGTGTAGCATGTGACCTGGGTTATAGAAATGCATGTATTTTAAAGGATCCAAAAAATTAGGTCGTTATATTTTACCCCCTCAAATAAATTTCATCCTCATAATTTAACTATAATTTACATATTGGAATAAATAATGGTGGAAAAAATATTTTCATGCCTCAAAATATTATCTATAATGATATATGTTCCTCAATATTAGAGGTAATTCTAGAAAACCCTTATTTTCCTTAACCATTGCAAGGAAATGTATCTCTTTACTAGGTATTAAGGCCTATGTGAAGGATTCAGTTTTCATATTAGATCTTTCATAGTTGTCCTTGCACTAATAGATGGCCACAATTTATTTAGGATGGGTTTTTACCTATTCTAGAAATTAATGTCGTGTCAATGTAAAGATAACCAATCTATTTATAAAACTGAGCCTTTTTTTAGATAAGGATATTATGATTTTCACAATTTTTTTTCCAAAAACATAATCATCATACCACTAAATGATTTATTTATAATAAAAATTACCAAGGGTGGTCACAAGATGTTCTTATAAAACACACTAGATATAATAGGGTTGATAAAACTAGAATAAATCCCTCAATTCAAGGTGGAGGGTTAGTGAGACCTAATTAACATTATCTTCTTCATTGGAAGTCACTGCATATGTTCTTACTTACTCCCTATGTCTTGGACATTATGGTTTCCTACCATACTTATGAATCCTTGGATTAGGGTATTGATTTGGATAATGATTGAGTTCTCCACACATAAGAATTTGAATTGTTAGAGGTTCTCTAGGATGAGTTTTATCTTATTTCCTAATGATAAGTAAACTCTTCATTTTATTAAAATAGTTTGATTCTTGATGACCTCCTTTACCATAAGTAAATAATATTCTAATCCCCTTGAGGTAATTACCTTATTGATTCTTTCCACATTTTTGACATAAAATAGATTGGACATTTTTCCTTCATCACCTTTACCACTTTATCTTTTATGAGACTCTATATTTTTATTCATTGATGTTATTGAGGATTAGAATACATTAACCTTTTTAATCATACTCCATGATATCTATTATGTAATAATACTAAGGTTTATCATTATAGACCCAATTTTGATGGGTTGTTTATTGAGGTCGCATTGTCCATTTAACCCATGTTTCCTTCTAGTTTTGACCATTACTAAAACTAAAAGTGTTCCTATAAGTGAGGAAACATTTAAAATATAGGGATATTATCATAACAATAAAAAGGAACTCAACCTTAAAAATACACTCTATTTTAAATTACACATTGTCCTATAATTCATTTAGTTCAACCTATATAAACTCTAGTTTGATCTGGGTTAAATTAAGTTGGGTTATCTTACATTCCTCAACCTAATCCATCAAATTCACTTGGACATAAATCCTTTATATTGATTTTTCTATATAATATGATCAACCAAATCATAAACCTTGGGACTTTCAAAATAAATGTGTAGTTAGGCATATTTTTCATGCACCAGTTAACGATTGAGTTGATATCCAACACATCCTTTTTAGGGTTATTACACCTAGGTATATCTTTTATAGATATTTCATCCAATTTTAGTATCTAGATAGGGATATATTACTATGTAAAACTATCTAAATAATTATTTTTATAATATTTTATGATATCTTTATATACTTAGAATCAACTCTATGTTTATTATTGTGGTTCTATGACCCTACCACCAATGGTAATTAAACGGGTCTCTAAAAATAATTAAATTAATCCCTAAAATAAATAAACCCTACTCTGATACCAACTAAAGTGAATCAATCTAATCATGAATTAAATAATAAATTAATCCAATTATTTAAATATTATATCTTATGAAAGTCACATAACCTAAGGTCCTAAAGGTTTAATTTCTTGAAAATTAACAACATAATCATATAAATTTATCACACTTGAGAAACTTTCTCCATAGTCGTGATCCCCTAGAACCTTTTCTATATATCTTACATAATATAATCATATTCATATCCTAAGGATTGTAAATATAATAAATAGGTGATATTAGTCCCTTGGTAAAGGGAATGTATATCATAACATGAGGGAGACATAAATATCAAAATAAATGATCAAAAGACCTTAAATGATAATCATTAAACATGTTATAGTCACATAGGATATTAAGAAAATCATTAAGAAAATGTAAAATATATGACCGGAATCCAAACACATCTAAATATCCATATAACATGTGATCATGACATAATTGTGAAGAATACTTAACAATAAGACATAATATTGAAAATATTTTATTTCATGGAAATGAAATGCATATTTAAAATTTAACCTAACTTTATGAACAAATTGTAAATGTGGAACAACCATATACATAAGAAAACATAAATGAGAAAACTCATTATTCCCATACCTATGTGAACAAACTCATTATTTCCGTGATAGAAAATGTGAGAAAACCCGTCACACCCATGCATATGTGAAACAACCCATTATGTCCATGTATCACTTTCTCATGAGATATAAACAAAAAAAATGTATTGTATGGGGACATAGGAACCCTCCCATAATCATTCATTCATATAAATATATATATATGTCTCTTTTAAAACCAATAATCATCAAATATTAAATTACCCATGTAAAAAATAATAGGCTTCTTAAAATTATCACAAAACAAGTACTTAAGAATCATAGGATATTGACATCTCACTTTGAAAAAGGATTCATAAAATAATAGAATATAAAGGATGATCAAAACATCACATCATGAGAGATAAACCATGGAGGAAAAATAGAAGTCAAAATACATTGAAAAATTTTACTTTTAAAATAATCTTAAATAATTAAGACTTAAGAAAGACATAATTTTTAAAAAAGAAAATGAAAATACTTTGAAAACATGTAATTTTAAAATAATATTTAATAATTAAGACTGGAAAAGGTTAAGAAGTTTTCAAAAAAATTAAGAAAATGTATATTAAAAAATTTTACATTTAAAAAAATCTTTAATAATAGAACCTTGAAAAAGTCATAAATGTTTTCAAAATAAAATGTGGAGTGGATTATAAAAAAAATATTTTGAAAGGATAGAAAAACCTTTTGGACATTTTTAAATAATTTTGTTGAAAATCAATATTATTATAAGGATAATAATACATTTTTTTGGAAAAGATAAATGGGAGAAAAGGAATCACTGGTGATAAAATAAATTTAATTTTTTCACAAGGTAAAGGAGAACATTTTTGGGAAGTAAAAACATGGATATGGAAGGAAAAATCATTAAAGGAATTGGAAATTATTCTAAAAAAATAAATTTTTAAGAAACATTGGAATTTTCAAGGAAGAAGGATTTGGTATGAAACATGTTTTTCCCATAAAAATGAGTAAATTCATCATAAAATCATTATAGGTTAAAATATATCAATCATGAAATAAAATAGATTAAAAAGAGTTATTATGGCCCAATGAAATGAATTGAGTCATGAAAACCCCATACGACTTTAGTAATTTTTTTATTAAAAAGTAATTAGAAGCTTAAAAATCACAAAGTTCTGTAAATCCCATGAATCAAATTATTTATTATTTAAAAATATATTCTTTTTATGTATATACACCATATAAATAATAAATGTTTTCACAACCTTAAAACATGTCGTAATAAAGAGAAATTAAGATGAAAATCCCTTACCTTGATTTATTTCTTAGTTGATGACACTATAAATTCATAAAAAATAAATATAGATACTTTAATATTATATTTCATATCATTATTAATTATTTTAACTTTTATATTCCTCATTTATACTTATTTATTATGGGTATATTGGTTATTCTTAACTTATTTCAACTATTGGGTGTTAATAACTTTAACCGTTTTTTCATGTTTTATAATGATGGTGTCATTATCCAAACATTGAAACCAATTTCATAATTAATATATCTTATAAAATATTTTAATAATTATCTTATATTTATTTATAAATCTATTATATCATTCCATAATTGTTTTAGTTACGCTACGTGAAAATGAAATAAGTGTTGGCTTATTTCGGTGATTTTAACGAACGAAAAACATACTTCAATAATAAGTTAAATGCATAATGTAATATTTTCAGAACCATATACCTCCTGGTGAGTCTCTATAACTTCACTTAAAAAAACTTAGCTGGCCTCTTAAATGCCAGAATTGATGTTCATCTTCCCCGATGGATTGATAAAGAGCAACATGGTTTTGTTCGGGGGAGATCAATTAAAGGTGCTATAGCTCTTGCCCAAGAAAGGATTAGGGAACTAAACTTCAAAACGTGCGGTGAAAATGTGGTGATCAAGATGGATATGAATAAATCATTTGATTATATGGAGTGGGGTTTCATAAATAGGGTGTTGCAAGGTATGGGTTTCTCCCCTTGGAATGTTGATCTCTTTTTCAGATGCTTCTCCTCTTCATGGATGGTGGTTATATTTATGGGAAAATCTTACGGGTTCTTCAAAACCACCCGCGGTCTCAGACAGAGAGACCGTATCTCCCCGAGCCTCTTCATCATCTCCCAGGACATCTTGAGTCATCTCATTTAGAGGAACTACAACAGTGGTGAGATTCGGCCCTACCGAAGGTGCAGGGGGTGTCGGTCTACCTCCCACCTTATGTTCACGAACGACACCCTCCTTTTTATGAATTCGGGCCATAGATTTATAAAAGGTCTAAATGAGGAGCTGGATGATTACAACTTCTGGATTTTACAGATCATTAACAAAGACAAGAGACATTTCATTCTCTCGAACAAGTGTTCTCCTAGCCAGATGTCAACAGTGCATACTTCCCTTGCAATGTAGCAAGGAAGCTTTCCTACTGAGTACCTGGGGCCCCCCATTTCTCCAGGTAGACTTCGAATCCGGGATTTCTACTTCCTCACTATCAAGATAGTGGATCGCATCCACAACTAGATGAATAAATACCTCCCCTTTTGGGGTCATATTTCTCTGAACAACAGCATGCTCCTCGCTTCCCCTGTTCATGCACTTTCTGTTATTAAAGTCCCAAAGGGTGTCATTTCCAACATCGACAAGATTCGTTCTAATTTTATTTGGGACCCCAAAACTAAGGGGAAGTGTCACTTGTCCTCCTATAGTGAAATGGAAAGACCATCAAGCGAAGGGGGCATCAATGTCCATAGCCTCGCCAATACTCTGCAGTTCATGCACGCAAAAATGGCCTCAGAAATCCTGAAAAACCGCACCCTGTGGGGTAAAATTATGAATACTGACCAGTTTGGAAACATGGAGTTGCTCGAAGGCTGTGGCTCCATGTTATGGGCTTTTATATTCCCCCTCGTCCTTGAGCTTCATGTGCATGTGCGCTGGATCATTGGGAGGGGCGACATTTCATTCTGGTTTCATAACTGGGCTGGGGAAATTCTTGGCTTCCCCGGATGTCCTGCCCCCTCGATCTCATTCAGGGAAGCAAGCAACCACCCCTCCTTCATTTCAGAAGTGTTGAATTATTTCCATAAAAGCTCTGTAAACTTTATTGTCATGTAATTTGATAATGATAAATGTGTTTTCACCACTTCGTCCAATGGGGTCCTCACTTCTTGGGACTTCTGTCGCTCGCAAGGCTTCCAAGACCCTCCTCAAAGATGGAATGCTACCTTATGGTGTAAGGACATGCCTGCAAAGTTCAATTTAAGTCTTTGGAGAATCTGAAACAGAGCCCTCCCAACTGAGGATAACATCAAACGCTGTGGGATTTCTTTGGCGTCTCGCTGCTCATGTTGTCAAAGCAGTAATGAGGAGAGTGTGGACCATCTTTTCTTCAAAAGTGATTGGGAAAGTGCTGTCTGGCACTAATTTGGTGAGTTCACAGGTCTCTTTGTCCCTTCTTAAGCGACCTTCCTTTCATGGAATGGTGGTTCCATGTCTTTTGTGATAGAGGCCCAAAGAAGATGGCTCAATCCATGATTCTACAGGCGGAATGCTAGAGTTGATGGCAGGCCCACAACAAAGCTAGTAATGAAGGGGAACAAGTCAAGTCCTACACTATCATCGTCAGGACCAAGATGATCTTTCTGGATATGAAAAAACTCGTATCTATTTTTAATGATGCCCCTATCTTCCTAAAGTGAAGGACAGACCCCATATCCCCTAGCATATTAATAGTAACACTGGGGGGGCAATGGATCTGTTGGTCCCCGCCTTCCAGTGGTCTCAAACTTAACACAGGCGCATCATGCATCATGGGGAACCTTCGGGGTGGTGGGGTTGTGCGTAATATCCATGGCTCAGTGGTGCTGGCATTCTCTGCCAGGTTAGGTCCTGGTACCTCCCTTCAGACTAAGCCCAAATCTTTTCTCATGGGTATTTGTATTTTCCACCTCAAAAGTGCCTGGGTTGAAGAGGCAGAAACTGACTCCAAGATCCTTCATGACGTTCTGAATGGCTTCTTTCAACCAACATGGTCCATCGAATACATCAGCATAATGTGTAGGGATAATCTTAGTAACAACATCAAGGTCAATCACACATGGAGAGATGGAAACCAGGTCGCGGACTACCTTGCTTCTTTGGAGGTTGCAGGCCCTGATCCTATCTGCCATCATATGGTGAGGTCCTTGAAACTTGAGGGTATCAACTTAATTAAAGGGGATTCCATTGGTCTTCACTACTTTAGGCCCCCTTAGCTTTTTTTTCTTTGTTTAGGTTTTGTGTTGTGATGGGCTTTCAGTTGTTTTTCTTTCTCAATAAAAATTTCATAATGATGATTATATTATGATTATATTATAATAAAATTATTTTTCATGTTCTCATCTTCATCAATAATAGTGTTTTATAACATCATTCATGTAGGTGGTTAAAATGACCCAAACCTGGAAACACTTTAACTTGATTGGTGAGTATGGTTAAGGATTTTTCTCTTTTGAAATAATATCATTATAACATAAAATAATGATATTTTTTATGATATTGAAACATATTATAAAATGTTTGTATAAATAAATAAAAACTAGGAAACAAAAGAAAACGATTTGTTGTGGAGGTGGTGGTTCGTGCACATGCATGATTGACCTTTGTTTTTATAATTGGATAGAAATGAATAAATAAGAGTTTTAACATTAGTATATTAATTTATCATTATACAAATTATAATTAATTAATAATATTATTATGGTGATAAGATATATTTCATAGTAAGATTAATAAGAAATACATATGAAGTAGATAATACTTCTGTTGGTGACTTGATATTTCCTTGGAATCCCCCTTGAAATTGAAGGGTTTAGGCATACTATGAGTGAACAGGTTCTTATATTAATGGTATATTGATATAGGGAGAGAAAAATATTATAGTCAAAATGATAAATTTTAAGAATATTTGAGTCTTGAATTTTTGGAAGTGTGACATTTTTATAAGTGAATAGAAGGTTAGTTTTAGAAATTATTATTGAATTTCAATAATATGATTTCAATATTAAATGGTTAAGGAATTAAAAAGGGGGAAATGAGTAAATTGGGAGAGTTTTGTTCAAGTCACACCTCAATGGTCCATTTGTAAACAGGAATTTATCATTTTTTTGTTCCCCCATAGTAAAATATTTTTTTTACCATTTTTACTTTTTTACCAGTGTAACAAATTTTTTACCATCGTAATTAATTTTAATGACCAAAATAAAAATTTAAATATATACATAATTTTAACATTCTTATCTGAAATTTGAAAACTATTTTTTAAAATAAAATTTCTATAGGTATGAAATGTTAATTTTAAAATAAAAATACTTAAACGCACCAAACTATTTTTTAAAATAACTTTATTAAGATTCAAAAATTTATATATTATATAGTTATCATGGTTACTAAATTTTAAACAATAAATTGATTTGTTATTAATATAATAAAAAGGTGTGAGTCTTCCATGTCAATATAAAATTGAACCTCACCTTGAAAAAATTTGATTTAAAGAGAAGATAAAAACATTTTCTATTTTATTTTAAAGTAACATTTCTCTTTAGCTCTAAAAATATTTAGAATAGGTTTTATATGTACAAATAATATTTTAAAAAGAATATTTTTATCAATTAATTCTATATTTTCTTAATTTAATGACTTTTTAATCTTATAGGTTATTATTACATAGTGATATAATCACAAAAATATAGTTTTCATAAATCTCAAATTTTTCTACTAAAAATAATTTTTTTGAAAATAATAAAAAAATAATATTAAGATAATATAAAATTGATAAATTCAAAAAAACTTAATTTTTTCATATTCAAATCCAAAAATTTATAAATTTTATATTTAACTAAAAACCTAAAATGTTGTTAAAACCATTTTTATTGAAAAACAACTTTTGATATATTAACAATATTTTTTTATAAAGTAGTAATTAAATGAGTTTTAATATATTTATTTGTGTGTTTATAAATCATATTATATTAATTAATTTATTTTTTAAAATTTAATTTATTTTATTTAATTCCTTTATATTAATAATATAATAACATTATAATAATTGTTTCTCCATTATAGTGGTAATTATCATTAATAATAACAATCTAAATTAAATACCCAAAAATGAAATTGTACATATTAAATAATACAAAAATTATTATCTAAAATATATTAACTATATTATCAAATGGACTTTCTAGGTTTGGGGATATTAATCTTAATGTTAGCACATGTAGAGCATAAAAACCTATTTTTTAGAAAAGTGTATTATTAAGCATAAATTTTATGCATGAGAAAAAATTATAAATGTTATTGATTATAATAATATTAATAATTTTATAATTATTTAAATAATATTTATTTGAAATGAAAATAAATCAAAAACCCAATTTTTGCATTCATAAATTTAATTTAACACACAAAAATTAATTTTTATAAAATATTATTTGATTTTATAAAATGATATTTTTGGATTTTATAATTTTTTATAGTATTTTTAAATGTATTATTTTACTTTATAAACATACATTTTGTATAATTAAAAGGTTTTAAAAACTTATAAGTCATATAAAATTGATTATGTTACAAAATTAATATTTTTTTACTTTTCACCTAAAAATCAATTATCTTATGAAAAATATAAAAAATACATCTTGAGTAATTTTTTTATGAGTAATTAAAAACTGTATTTAATTTACCAAATTTAAATTCTATAATTTTTATACTTATGTCATTAAAATAAAAAATCTAGTACTAATAAACCAGATTTTGTTTAAAATAACCTTTTCAATAATAATTCATATTAATTATTTACATTATAAAGGTAATAACTATTAATGGTTTACCATATTAATGTTTATTATTGCTTTATTAATAATATTTGATTAATATTTTTTGGTCTTTAAATTTATTATTATAAATAATGTGTGATTAATATGTTCTAAATGTAATAACTATTAATGTTTCATTAACTAAAATCATATGCTCACCTTCGGAGGTGACCTCTATTGTCTGAGGTTGGTCATTATGTTTTCCTTTGGTCGTCACTTACTATGGGGAAACGCCATATTAGAATAAAAAAAAAGCTAGTGCCTAGGGTGTTTAGGTTGTTTTAGATAGTGGGAAAGGTTGGTCCAGTGGCGTACCATTTAGAACATCCATAGTGCTACAGTTCCATACATGATGTGTTCACATGTCATAGCTTTGGAGGTATCATCACATACCTTCTCACATGATAGAAATTGATGATGTAGAGTTGAATGTTGATGTGTCCTTTGAGGATAATTTTATTTTTATAGTAGACCATAGTGGGAACAATAAATGATGGAAGACCATACCTTTATTGTAAATATAGGTGCCGCATGGGTGTATACAAGAGGGGACCTGGGAGAGGGAATATGATATAAAGATATAGTGTCTAGACATGTTCGTCGATACCCCACAGTGATTCTTGGAGCATCTCCGGGATGTGCTATTATATAGCAGGAAGTTTATAAGATCTCATATTTTCCAAGTATATCTCTCTTTATGTTTTGGTTACCTATTTGTGTCAGGTTGTTTCTCATTTGAAACTTGGTAGTCGGGTCATGGATTGGTTGGATTAAAGTTGTAGAGGTGTTGGGATTTTAAAGGTTGCAGAATGAATTTACGATGTAAGATGTGAGCTTAATGCATAAATCATTTTTAACAAATGAATGTATAACACGAATAGTAAATTTTTTATGTAATTTCATTGGGAAAGCTGACCCATGTGAAAATCTAGTTAAGTTATGAATCATCAGGGCAATCCCTAAAACCAAATCATATGGCATAAAATTATGATTTAAGAAATAAAATCATTTTCATCAGTTTTTCATTTCAAGTGAATGTTTTTTTAGGATCTAAAAATCAAGGGATTTATGGTGTAAAATACCTATTTACACTATAAATAATCCATATAGTGTTATTTAAACTAGACCTAGTTCCTTGCTGACATGTATCTTTTTCTCACTATAGATCTTCCATGGATGATGCATGGGAGTTCCTTGCTGATCCATGACCATGGTTCTCTGGATCATTTCATTTTGAATCATGATATCATATGTAATCCATGTGGCTATTATTTTAATCTCCTCTTTATCCATCTATATTACCTTTTGGAGAGTCCCTAGATTGGGACCACCTAACTGGATAAATCCTATATCAGAAAATTCTTTGTGATGTTGAAGAGATGGAGAATTCAATTGTTATAGGGAAAATTGAGGTTTTCTTGTGCCTTCTCCATTTTGAGGTGGGTGGTCTAGAACATCTCCCTTTATCTCATTTATAATTCACTTGGTTTGTGAAATATATTTCATCATGCCAGAATGCCATGTGTGTGACCTAACTAGGTAGTAATTCCATGCCTTTAATAGAAAACACTTGTAGATACCTCCCAAGGAACATATGGTATCCTTTTGAAATGTGCCCAATCCTTGCTCCATCTTAGAGGAGAGCATAATCATGATATCATAAAATTGGTAGATGTGATGAATTTAAATAATAATTGGCTTGAAAATGTTAATTGAGTAATTGGATTGATTCATCTTGGATTTTGAATTGATTTAACTGGAAACCTAGAAAGTTTTGATATTGGTGATTTGTCATGATGTAGAATAATATACCATTTGATAATGTGTTCTTGGTTAATTGAATGTGATATTGTTGACATGATGTATGAGGACTTGATTACTACCATGTGAGGTGTGAAACGGAAGTTTTTTCATGACATAGGTGATTCCCCAATTAATATGAGGTGAGTTTCACATTGTGACGTGAACATAGAAAGGTATAAGTGACACCATCATGATAATTCACATGGAGTTGTGTATGAGATGACATATTTCCCCTTAGAGACATGAACCCTGGGAAGAGGTAAGTGGCTCTTTAATAATAATTCTCATGGAGCCCAGTTGGGTTACTTGTGACATGATACAAGTGATATTTTATGATATAGTTAGGTCTACCTTATTGACAGGGAAATCAAGAATAGTTCGGAAGTAGGTTTGGATGGTCGTGGTTGTCACCTGAAACATGAGGGTTAATAGGTATATTTTATGCATTGTATTAATTTATAATTAATACCCTATTATTTCTTTATTACATTCACTATCTTAATATGGGATTATTTAAAGACTGTGGGTGCCAGCCTACTGAGTTTTCCTGATACCATATCTGGGTTGTCATTTGCTACTCAAGAAAATTTCATGGATGCATGTTTGTACATTGGAAAGGGGACCTGTACAGATTGATGATGTATGGGTTGGATCTTGGAGATGATACCAATATCAGGTTTGGGGACAAGGATTAGAATCATATTTTATCTAGTATGTTAAACCATACTTTCACGAATTTATTTAATCCATTTAGTTACATTTATCCTCACAATACAGGATTGTGTTTTTATTTTATTGTTCAACTTGTTCCCTTTTCACCTTTAGATGAATGTATGATTATTCATTATGTTTCCACCACTATTATTATTGGTATGTATTGTCTACTTCATTGCTACTATATACCAAAGAATATAGTCTCTCCACTATATTTTTTACTCTATCATTACTAGTCATCAGTATCTGGCATATGGAGAGGTGATCTTAAGACCACACAGCTGACCCAAATTGATTACATGAGGGAGAACTATGCCGGTGATGTTACATTAAGTACTTAAAAATGTGTTTTGAGTGGTCTAAACCAATAAAATGACCTTTTATTTTCATAAAATCATAATATAATTACTCTTGATAGATGTTTTTAATGTAGTAACTCAAGTCATATGAATTAGATTCGTGTTTTTCTCTAGATGATCAAAACAAATTAGTGTTTTAAAACTCTAAACATGTTTTTAATGACTAAAAATTAGAAAATGACCTCTTATTTTGAAGAAATCATAGAAAAACAATCTTTTAATAATTTATGAAATTTCTAAATAGATGACGCATTAATTTGTAAAATATTGGAATTGAATCCACATCAATATAACTTATGGTTTTCTTAGGATGACTGAAAATGCATTTTTTGTGTCTTAAAATGATAAAACATGTGTGTACAAGTCAAAACCTAGTGAACGACCTTGGATTTCAATTAAATAATAGGAAAATAGTATTTGAATTATTTTTAAAATTTATAAATACATGGAATATAAATATGATGTGGTGTGTTCTCTGAATGACTAAATTTGTATTTTTTAATGATATGAAAGTATTTAAAAATGCGCAGAAAGAGGTCAAACCCATGAAAATTACCTTGTATTATTGTAAAATTATAATAAAATGACCATAGATGTATTTTTGAAATATAAGAACTGATTTCACATCAATCTGAGTTATTGTTTTTTTGAGATTACAAAAAAACATTTTTAGTGTTTTAAAACACTAAACATGTTTGTGATGGTAAAAACCGAGAAAATGACATCGGATTGATGTAAAATCATAATGAAATGATCTTTGAATAATTTTTAACATTTATAAATATAATTAAAATAAATATAATTCATATTGTTCTCATAATGACTAAATAATTTTTTTATATTAAAAATGATTAAAAAGGTAATAAGTTGAAAAATAAATGGTAACAAACTGCCTGTTTATTGAACAAATTTTTTACTTCAAATAATCTAATCGCTTAAATTTTTTAGTTTTTATTTTATTTTATTTTTTAAAAAACTTTTTATTTTAATTTATTTTATTTCTAATTATAATATGATGGGTGTGAAGCACGAAAAATTATTTGGCAAGGTTAGTTTTGATATTGTTAAATAAATTATTTATGGTATTGGTATATATTGAATTTTGAGAATTATGGTTGATTTTTTGTTTTTAAAAAATACCAAATTTGGAAGTTTATTAATTCTAAATTTAAAAAATATATCTATAGTGACTGATATATGGTCGTTGGTATTTCCAATCATGAGATGTCATATATCTACTTCCATATGGCAGATGTTATTGCTGATCATGAGATTGGGTATCACAATTTCCATATAGAGATCGCTATAGTCTCTCGTGAAATTTCCTATAGCAAAAGCTATATAGTATTCATGATAGACTTTATTCAAATGGTGCTACTACGAATAAGTTCTGTTTCAGTACCAAAAAGAAAATTATGGTTTGTACACCATTAAAATTTTGTCATCTTTCACAGTGCTAAAGAAACTTATGATAAAGGGGGTCTTTATCAATGTGTTTTTTAGAATTGATAAAGGATTTCCTTATCAGTGATAATTTCTAATACTGATAAATGTAAAAAAAAATATTTTTAAAATTTTTTATTTGTTTATCAGGCCTAATTAACACTTACAAGAAGCAGTTAAAAGCCTCCCCCATCAGTGTTCGTTCTAAGCATATTCAACACTAATTCCACCAATATTTCATAGTAACCCTTGTCAACCATGCTTTCCTGTAAGGATTTGAAACCCTAGACTCTTAATACATTGGGAATTTCCTTCCCACTGCTTCATCTTATTTTATTTTATATTTTATTATATATCAATATATATATATATATTTAAAAAAATTCCATACAATTACACATATTTATATAATTATTTATAAATACATTTATAAAATACGTTTGTGTGTGTATTTACATATATATATATATATCCGTGTGTGTGTGCATGTATTAATATTTATATTTATATACATAAACACACTCTTACTGATGAATTACACATGCCCTCATCACTTAAATCCTGAATTAATTCCAAAGGGGTGAGATTTGAACCCCTACCCAACACATTCTCAATAAGCACACTCACCCAATGGATTTTACCTGTCATATACTGACATATTTATATATATGTGTACATATATATTACAATATATAATTATTTTGATATATATATATATTAATATTTATTTTTATATATTATAATATATATATATATGTTTATTTATATACAAATACTAATATATTTATATATAAACATTATATATACATTATATAGGTGTATATATATTCATACATTTTTATTATTTAAATAAAATTTATAAATTTTTATTTAAAAAAAAATGGATTAATAAATATTTATTTCCTTATGGTTTATAAATTTCAAAATACATTTTATATTCAAACATGTATACATATATATTTATAAAATATAATTTTAATATGTAAATATATATAAATATGTATGTGTATATATAAATATATTTATATATTCATTTATAAATAATGTTACAATATGAAAAAAATGTAAAATTTCAATACCATAATATCTATATGAATGTAACCTTGGGTAATAAATTCAGTGTCCATAAGAAAATACAATAATATCTTCTAAGAAGAAGTTTAAATTTCTTTAAATGTTAAAAAACTAGGGCATCCCAACTAAAAGCATAGATTTGGAGGCCTTACAAACCTTTTTTCTAATAAAAAATGAGGTACTAGGTAAATCCAAAAAAATGTCATAGATTTCATTGCAACATTTGATTTGACAGCTCATAGAGCCCAAACTAATGTCCGATCAAAAGTTTTGTTCGTTTAAAGTTCAATTATTGTCTTCAACAAGTCATATGTTATTAATTAATTAATTTTTTTTTAATCAGAATTTTTTTATTCAATACCAATTACACAATATTAATTTATAAGTTCTAAATTAATATTAATTTTTAATTATGTAATCAACCATTCTTTACTGAATCCATTGTATATTAAATGTCAATAAATTTTTAGTTTTTTTATAAATCATATTTAAGAAAATATATTATATCTATAGTAATATAAATATATTCATATAATTTAATATTATATTTAATAGTATATAAAGTTTTTTATGAATTATACCTTATATCAATTATATTAAATATTTAGCACTAATAAAGGGAACACATTTATCAATGCTAAGGAAAGAATTAATGAAAGATTTCCTTTAAATAAATCTCTAAGAAATGATGACCTTTTATGAGTTATTTTTTAGTGTAGATAAAGTGAACACATTTATCAGTGAAAAGGAAAATGTTGATGAAGGTTGAAAGTTAAATAAAATACTACAAAAGGATGTACTTTTATCAATGATTTTTTGGTACCAACTTCTTCTCTAGTTAACCTTTTAACTAGATATTATAGTACACACTTATGACGAGGAAACTTTTTCTATTATATCTTCATCTGTTGGATCATTTGTTTAGGTAATTCCCCACATTTCAACTTGTACATGGGATTTCCTTTTTGTGAGGAAAATCCCAGAGGAGGATCAAGCTTTGTCTATGGAGACTCTGGCGACAGCAGTGACAACCAAAAATCTGGAACTACGGTGATAGAGATGAGTATAACTAACTTTCATGAAAACTTTAGTGAGTATAATGACTTTGAAAATGGAAAAGACTCCACCGAACATATTATCACATTGTCCCCATGTATCCTCCAATGAAAAGGTACAGTTCTTCTTCTCCATGAACTTCCTTCAGTCTGGTGGTGTTTAGTCTAATTCCTTAACACTCTTTTTTGTAAAAAACAAAAACCAATGGATGAATAAGGTAGGATTTCTTATCTATTTCTATTGAAATATGTATTTTAAAATATCTATTCTATTTTGGAAAAACTAAATGTTATGTTTTTACCATTTGTTTTCTAATACATTTGTATTATGAGCAGTTTTATATAAAAAAATTATATATAATTTTCCAATCCTAAAATCTGTAATTTCCCAATTTTGAATACACTGTAACCCATGAAAATAAAGGGAAATGATTTTTTTCAACATTTATCATAAATTTTCTACTGGGATTTCCATTGGAGGTTCCATAATAATTTGTGGAATATTTAAAAAAATATGTTCTATATTGTATCATTGTAGGGTTGGGGGAATTGTTCTATTATTCCCCACTAAAACTTCCATTATAACCTCCACTGGAGGTTCCATTGTAATTTCTAGTGAAATGTACACATGAACCTATATTGGAAGGTCCACTCGAACGTCCAATGGTGGTTCCACTGGAAATTACACTTGATGTTCCACTATAATTTCTGGTAAAACATTCCACTATAAAATCCACCAGAGGTTCCACTGGACCCACTAGAACATATCTACCTAATTATAGTGAAAATATACCTAGGAAAAAATTTATGTTGTTCTTTTCAACTAGAATTTCCAATGAAACTTCTCGTCATATTCTTCCTTTCAAACCTATTCTTTAATTTTCTTAATATCAAAAAAATATTTAGTGAATTCTTTTTAGGATTCAAAAGTGATTTGCATGCTATTATCTCATATTGGAACTTACACTCGAGGTTCCACTAGAACTTCCACTGGAGGTTCCACTGGAACCTCCATTGGAGGTTGCAATCAAAATTCCACTAGAGGTTCCATATAAACACCCATTGGAACCTATTATACCATATTACAATGAAAATATACCTTAAGTAAAAATTCATGTTGTTATTTACCTATTGGACTTCCATTGGATCATCTAATGGAAGTTCTAGTTGGGCTTCAACTGGAAGTTCTGGTGGATCTTCCACTCATATTATAGCATCCAAACCTATAGTTTAATTTCTAGAATCCCCCAAAAAATATTTTTAGTGAAATATATATTGGATTTAAAAGTGAATTTCATGTTTTCATTTCACACTAGAACTCCCACTGGAGGTTCTGCTGGAGGTTCCATTGGAACTTCCACTAGAACTCCCACAAGAGGTTTCACTAGAACTTATATTCCTTTTTGGATGGATGTGTTGTTCTTTCCCATAGGACATCTAGTGGATCTTAAATGGAAAGTTACAGTCTTATTCTACCTTTTAAACCTATGCATTAATTTTTGGATGGCCCCATAAAAACTGTTTTTGTATATTTTAGTGATATTTTTACAGGATTCAACAGAAAATTGTTATAATCATTCTAGTCTTATTGTATGATTTTTGATTCAAAAAAAGATATTAATTTTAATTTATAGGTGTGCATTTTTTAAATCTTACATATATATAAATAATTATACAAAAAATAAAACCAAAATTGAAATAATTTCATACAATTTCTCTTCAGAATAGTCATTTTTGGAATTTGTTTCAGGAATTTCAATCCAATACTATATCAATGTCTTATTGTAAGAAATATGATAGTTCTCTTTTTATGTATATTATAACTATTCTCCCTCAAAAAATGATTTCTAATTTGGTGGGATGGAAATAAATTTCTATGATGTTGATGTCCAAATGGTATTTTGAATTACAGAAGTTGAAACAGAAATGGAGGACTCTCACTCTTTCAAGACAACCAAGGTAGAATTGTATATATGAATATTTAAAACATGTGTTAAATTATTGACACAAAAGGAAATCAAAATAGATCTTTTGGAAGCTGTAATTAGAAATGAAGAAGTGGATCATGTTTACACAACATCACTTCTATGTTTATACACATGTGATGATTTTTTTCCCTACTATAGTGTCTTACTTGAGCAAGGGTTTCATCAATTTTGTAGATATTTTGAGAGATATGAGAAAACTAAAGTGGTCTAATTCAATCCACCAATATTTGATGAAATCTATTATAAAATTTCACAAGCATCACATAATTATTATAGGGGATATTATTGCATTATTGGTATAGATTAATATTTATTTTCACTTCAATGTATAATTTAGTCTTCATAGCACTGTTATCATTGTAGTATTAGTATTATGAAGAAAGAGGAATAGTGAAAAGAAATAAACAGGAAGGAAATCCACCTTTCACAAAATGAATCTTGTCATATTTTGATGTTGTTGTTAAAAAACTAAAGATTCTACAACATTCAGCTAGTGGGGTTAGTATACAAATTATAGTCTAAAATTAGTGTTTTTATCACCCCGCAATTATGTAAAAATAAAAATATCACAAATACAAAAACATAAAGAAATATATGGGGAGACAACAACTATTATAGAATTTTGTGTTTCCTAGAAGGAAATGGTGGATGATAAGGATGAAAAAATAAAATCTATTGAAAAAGAAAATTCAGGATTGAAGAGAAAGATACATAAAATGGAAGTTACAATTAGGAAACAAGATATAAAATTTAAAAAATAAAGCCTTTGGTAACTCAAAACCCCCAAAAAATAGTAAGGATGAAGAGAAACTATCATTTCTAGAGAATAAATGACCCCTTATGTAAAGTAGGAAAAATGAATAGTAGGTACCATTGAAGTAGGGATGGAGGAGGAAGAACACTGTAAAGAACTTTATAAACAAACCACACCTCTCCCTGCCAATATCCAAACATAGAAGCTAGAAGTTTCTCCTTATGTAATAGAGGAAAACATAAAAGTATATATCAATGAAGCTGAGATCCAGGAGGAAGAAGATCATGTATAAGAACCTACCAAAAAACAACACCTCTCCCTAATATCATCCAAGCAGAATAGTCAAAAACATACACTCACCAAACCTGGTCAATGATTAGAAATGTGAAATAAAGATCAAGAAAACATTAAAAAATGGATTTGGTATATCTATATAAAACCCTAACTATAATAAGATGGGTAACATCAAGTCAAAACAAATTAGTATAAGATCTGGTTGATCTAGAAAAATTCATCAACTTAGAAATTATTTTAATGAAACTACAACTTAAAAGGGCTATTACTGGGTTGGAAAGTATAACAAAATTGTCTAGTTAGAGTCAGCAACACCAAAAAATACTAAGAACACCTCGAGAAGATTATACAGTTGGGAAAAACATGGTATATTGTTAGGATCAAAGGGAATGACCTCCTTGAATTTAATGTTGTCTACTAAATTCCAAAAAAAATGTACATGTTTTCTTATAAATGAATATTATTATTAAGTAGTGAATATGTATTGGAATATGAAAAAAAATTATATTAAGTAGAAATATATGATATTTTTTCTATTTTCGACAAAACTCTGAAAAGTAGTAGGGTGAGTATTTAAGTTAACCAAACTTACTGTAAATAGATATTCAATTAGTGTGACATCCTCTAATCCATTTGACTAATATCAGGTTATAGTTTCTTATCATCATATTATAAAAAAAGATGTGTAAAATGGAGAACATGACTATAATGTTACCAGATAAATCGATGATTATTAAATGTGATTCTATGGTTGGTTTTTTATTATCTATACTCTTTAAGTTTTAAATATATTAATTAATGGTTTGCCTAATTTTTTTTAATATTTAAAGGGAATAATATTTGGGAAAATCCAAAATTTGATAGAGAATTAGGTAGAGAAACCAGTTAAGGATAAAATGTAGTTTAATGGAATGTTTTTCATCCCCATCAAAATGGAAAATATGCATTGGACATTGGTGATTTTTGATATTCAGAGAAAATATTTCAACCACTATAACTCCATGAAACCTCATATGGGTGGTTTTAGACATGATTTATATCAGAAGGATTCTTTATAAATAGTAAATTGTATATTCTTAAATATGAATTCATTTTTAATATAAACCAACTGAGTGAGTTAAATTTTTACAGATTTCAAAAATAATTTATTAAAAAAATCATCAATAAATGGAGCCTCAATTACTTGAAAAAAACTAATTACACACTCCAATTCCTACTGAAAGATACTCCTCAATAGGGGGATGAAACCAATGACTTTGAAATAATCACTTTATATCAATTAGAGAAGTTTTCAACTAATAAAGAATATAAAAATAATCTTGAATAAGAATAAATTGATGACATGTGACATTATATGGAACATTGATTCCTTACTGACCATGAAAAAAGCTAGATAGATTCATCATTTAGAAGCTGGAGTTTCCTATAAAAAATGTGTTGTAGAAATTGACGTAAACATTTAAAAAATAGGTTTTATAGCTGTGACATCAAACTAGAATTGAAAGTGTTATCCGATTATTAAAACTTTATACAACCCGGTTTTATGGCTATTACTAGAAACTGTAATTGAATGTTTTCAGGTTGTTTAGCATTTATACAACCCAGTTTTATGGCTATAATAGGAAATTTAAATTGAAATTTGATTTCTTGTCACTATATAGATAGGTTATTCTATGTTATATCTTATTATTTTGTTTCTTAATATTTATATTAAAATTCTATGGGGGATTATATTAGATACTTGACACATTTAGAATCTTCTCTATAAGGTATTATATTGATATCCCCTATTAAATATAGTTATAAAATTAATTATTAATGCATATTTTTTAAAGGGTACTGATAGAAATGACTTTGGAATTATGTTTTGTGATGATATAAGTTGGTTATTGTCTATTTCTCTGAATCTAGTTTTCTCTAATGATTAAAATTCTTTTGTTGAGGTCAGAAATATTTTGTATGATTTAATTTTTTTACATCACATGGTATTTTAGAAATTATTATTGAATATAAATTTTCTATAGTAATATCATTGATATTATAAAGCCTTCTTGGTGTGGTAGATATTTTTTGGTTCGGTGGTTTTGGTTAAATGTATGTTCAGTAATGATATTATCTCCCACTTTCCTATTTTGTTTCCTTTTAAAAGAATCCTTTCTTAAAATTGTGTCTGAACTTTCACAACCTGTAACTATATCCAATGAAATATTTATGGTAGTCAACTCTTTTTCAAAATTAATAAAACTAGATAAGGAAATGTATAACATGCATCTATATCAAAAACTATGGTAATCAACTTTATTCCCATTTGTGCTAATTTTTTTGTAACATTTTTCTATAAATGAGTTTCTATCAGCATTTACTTCAACAAAATATCCTTTGAACATCACAATATTTCTAGCCAATCAGGTCCATCTCCACAAAATATATTTATCAGTTAATGATCTCACATCAATACAATAATAAAATTTTAAAATATGATAAAAAAGATACCCAACCAACTCAAACTTTAAACAAGAACATTCAACAACATCATGGGAAGCTTCATATGATACATGAAATTGATCTTCATAGCCAACCATTCCAATAAAATAAATGAATTCAACTCTGATTTCAATACATGATATCAGAAACCAATCACCAATCATTTGATATTCATTTTGAAATAAATTAAATATATTGGGTGTATATCTAGTAGAAACCCAACACATCAAAGCATGTTATGGTTAAAGATTATGAGGAAACTTCTCCCACATCTCAAATTTGGCATTTGTTTCACAATATAAATTTTTCCTAACAATTGATTCAACTTCTATAAAAAATCAACAACACTTAACATTCAATGAGAATAATATTTAATAAATCTTTAAAAATATTCTCTTAATTGAGTTTTGTGAATTCCCAATGTTAAATAATTTTTTAAAAATTATTGTTCCAACTTTTCTCCCAATATGAATACATTATTTATCCAATGAGGTTTCTCATCCCTATATTCTTCTCTAAGGTAATCCTACTACTAATCAAATTTATGTGAATCATGGTATTAGAAAAAACAACTCTTAAATCTAGTTAAAAACCTATATCTATATTTTATCCAAATGTTTAATGCCATTTTGCATCAAATTCCATGAATAAAGGCAATGTATAGTTCCCACAAAAAATTAAAAAATGGAATTTTCCATTTCCAGATATTAAGCATTAAATGCAGTTTGAGGTCTCTTAATGTGATGCACCTGTAATTTTTTTTAAAACAACCAAGAATATGAAGTTGCGGTTTCACCATATAACAATGATTCCCCCAAAAAATAATCTTTAGATAACGACTGAACACCGAATAGACACCTAACGACATGTACTCTTTATTATGGTGTAAATTGGTGTAAAAAACAACAACATATCCAAAACACTCATAATCTATCTTCATATTTGGATCATCCTAGAAAATATTACTAATTTTCCCATTCATGTCATACTTTATAGTATAAACAAATGATGGATTGTCCTAAATTTTTTTAGGTACTATAACATGCAACATGCATCACCATGAAGAAATTCCCTTTCCCATTTAGACCTTAAAATTTTCAACTGATCAAAATGTGTATACCCAGTAACATCTCGACCCCCTAAAATAGTTATTTCCAAGGCGACAGAATCATTTTTTTAATACCTGGTGAAGAATTCACATCTAAATCATCTACTTGGGATTATATTATATTTCTTTGTGAACTAATCATATGATTTGATTCAAGGCTTTATAAGGGATGATTATTCCCTTAACAAAATACAACACATGCATATTTCCCAGAAGAAAAAAACTAACCCCCATTCTATAAAGTCAACTTATATGTGTCTCAACCCAAAGAAATTTCACCCTGATATCTGATTTTTTTACCTTCTTATGACCTTCATATCTACATGCATAAAGTATTGATGTGACAATTTATTTATCCTTTCTCATTTTAATAGAGTGTTGTTATCATACATTGAACCCATTTACTTCCACCCCCACAAGTGACATAAAAACATTGTGCATCATAAAGTGATTTGAAACTCATCTCTAAAACTAGTTTAATAGAAGTTGGTATAACATCAATATCATCAACAGTGGAACATGTTGTGATAAAAAATATATGTTCACAAAAGGTACATTAATTTTATAACAGGATTTAATACATTTGAAAATGTATAAACTATATAAATAAAAATGTAACTAAATATTATATAATTAGAAAAATAATTATTTACACATACAAAAAATTTAATTATATTTTTGTAATTATAAATAAAAAAATTTATAAGATATATTAAATATATTTCCCAGTGGATGTTTCAGTGGAAGTTATAATGGAAGTTCTAGTGGAAGTTCGATAGATCAAAAAAACTATATATATTTATAAAACTAAGAAATATATTAATATAAATTAAACATTAATAAATATATTCATATGAAATACATAATTTTTATAAAGATGATTTATTTTAATAGTTGAAAATGTATAAACTATTTGAAAAAACTGAAAATGGAAATTAAAAAATTGAACTTCCAGTGAATGTTCTATTGGAAGTTCCACATGACAACAAAACTAAATATTTATAAAACTTAATAATATATTAATAAAAATTAAACTTTAATATAAATATTCTTATGAAATACTTAATTTTTATAAATATTATTTAATTAACCATTTGAAAATGTTTAAACTGTTTGAAAAAAAACTGAACATAAAAATTACGTAATTATGAAAATAATACAAGTGGAACTTCTAGTGGATTTTTTTATAAACATATTTTTATTAAATATAATTATAAAAAATATGAATTTAAATTATTATATAATTTTTAAGAAAAATGATTTTATGTATCATTTTAAATTGGATTTATTTTCCACTGTAGGTTCTGATAGAAGATATAGTGGAAGTTCGAGTGGAAGTTCCAGTGGATGTTCCAATGGAAGTTCAAATGGAAGTTAAACCAGAACTTCTGTAATGCAACAAAACTATATATTTATTTCACTAAAGTATAGACAGAAAAATTTAATATAAGGTATTGTGCATAAACCAATTCCATATTTACCAAAAAATTAATAGTAAAAAAACTTCATATATCATCTCTAATACCTCCACGTCCATTGAAGAATTCCGAATAAGGTCTTGGATAGAAACTAATTATAGAATTACCACAAAACTAACTATAAACATTCTTCAAATATAATCTTCAATACCTTCATGTGTGGCCATTATATGAAGAAAAAATCTCCAAATCATGTTGTGACTCTAACGATTCTCACTGCGATGAAACCCATTGAAAAAGCTAAATCGTGCCATAAAGAAACACAATGTGGAAAAACCCACTAAAATTTCCAATCTATCATGAAATAATGGGAAAACCCACTAAAAATTCCGATATCACTCACACCTTCCCTGAAATCCTTCATAGATCTCCCAACCAATGAATGAAAATTCCAAACCATGTCATGAAGAAACCCATCAGGATTAAACCCACTAAAAATCCACAGTCATTCACCCCTTTCCAACTCGACAAAGAAACCCAAATAAAATAAGAAATCCCTATCGTACGATGCCTCATTTCATACGAATCATTTCCCTTGAGATTAAAATACCCTCCAACAACCTCCAAAAAATCACCACAACGTGATGCTTTCACCTATATAAATGGACACATGTTAAGATGACATCACATCACTGGAGCATCTTGTAATAGAGGGAACATGATATGATAAAAAGTTGATTTTTTAGCACTAATAAAGATGAAATTTATCACCACTTTTATTTAGTGCTAATAAAATTACCCCTTTATCATAGGTTTTATTTAACCCTGATAGAAGGTAATGCTTAATAGGATGGAATCAATTGTAGTGTGTCTTATTGTAATGGACCAAGAAGCAGTCATTAGGTGGATAGTATAGGCTATTTTCACCAACTTTTAACGGTCATTAATGGCCCTTTTTTGAAGACGTTCATGGAAAAATAAACCATGGGTTAAAAGATATTTTTGAGGCACTCAAAATGCTAAAAATTATTTTTGTTAAGGATTTTTATTTCCTTATTAGGTAATAAATAAATGTAAAATGATAAAAGATTAACTAACGAAGTCATTTTTTCATTAAAATATAGAATAATTATCCTTATTATATGTTACTTGTAGAAATGAACTGTGTGTGAATATGATATTTCATATTTTTAGAATGATCACAAGTAAATTTTAATATTTATAATATTGATTTTTGTGTATAGATCTTTGAAAAATATGAAAACAATAATAAATTTTCTGGAAAATCTAATAAAACACACATGAAATTTATGACCTATAATTTGGAATTGAACATGAATATGGAATGATATTGAAATTATTAAAAACTAATTTTTCCTTTAAATTTTCAAATCTATGTAAATTAATCAAAATGGGTTCAATTTATCTTGGATAGTTAGGAAAACTATCAACAAGTCATTTATGTATAGTAAGAATGGGGCACACATAAATCTAGTGAGTTATATGGTAATAATGATAGTGAATAATATATTTGGTAAAAATAAATTTATGGGGAATCCCTTGAATGAGTTGAATATTTTTATTAGTGATTTGAGTTATTCAGGATGGATTAATTTCAAAATTGCATCTTTTTTAAGATTATAAAATTTAACATCTTTACATGACTTAATTAGATAATTTAATACTTTGATGTCATTTATTATTATTTTCATTATATTAAAATCCCAAAAAAGAAAACAATTTTTAATGGAAACTACTAATTCTAGTGTATATAAGGATAATGAGGAGTTGTTATGTATTTCATGAAAAAAAATTAAATGATCATAGGTTACTTTTTTTGAAATGTTTATCAGAAAGTCGATAAGGGTCTTACCGACTTCAGTATTTATTGGAAGGTGGAAGGGGGTCATCTGCATTTACCACTCATCAACGCAAATCTATGATATGGAAAAGGTATTTAAGGGGAGCCCCCCATTCACCAAAATAATGTGAAAGGTGGTTGGGGGTGGGGGTGGGTTCCACCTACCACCTAATGTAAAGTGAAAGGTAGAAGTGGGTTCCATATTTCCCTTAAATGAATATAAAAGGGAACCCCTCGCCTCACTTAAAATATCTTCCATCTCTCAAAATTATACTCTATCTCTAAAAGGAGAACCGCCTCCAGGAAGAAATCAGAATGAGAACGGAAGGAAGGAGGAAAGGGGGGAGACGAAGCTAGAGGAGTAGCGCGCTGACTTCCCCCCAACCGAGGCACCACCGAGAAACCCTAGCGGAGGGTGTTGAGTAGACAATGTCGGCGGCCCAGAAAGAGAGTCCTCTCTGGCTTCAATTCTTTATGAGAGTTTCCTAATTTGTTGTTTACGGGGTACGAAGAATCAAGCATTTGAGTATCATGAATCCTAGTTTGGTTTTCTTTCCGGCGCGGTTGTGGCTTGTTGTTGAGGTCTCGACCACTTTCAATCTGCCCTGGCCTCAGATTTCCACCACTACACTCCCAGTCGGTTTGGAGGGGTGGTTTGCAGGAAGCTCTAGGATGTGATCTTGGGCTACCGTCGGGGTTCAAGACGACTTCCAACTTTCGGCTCCGGTGGTGTTTTCTTATCGTCAGGTTTCTCATGAGATGATTTTTAGGTTGTTTCAGTTTTTCCTTTGGTGATGGGCCACCATCATTGTCTACGATGGTGATTTATATGTTCTATGTTAGTGGATTGGATCGGCGGTGGGATGTGTTCCTATCGCCGGCAGATGTTATTCTAGTGCAGGAAATAGTGGCTGTAGAGACCCAAAGCTTGACGTACATGGATATTACATTACTTTTGCGGAATACTTAATACATAACAAAAACAGACACACAAGGACTGTAATAGTTTAGTGTCTTTGGAAACTTGGAACCTAATCTTCTAATCGTGGTGAAAGATCTTCAACATCTCCCATAAAGATCTTCCACTTTTTTCCTTACCTAAAACCTTTCTTTTAATCATGGGGGAAAAGAAAACAAAAAAAGGGTGATCTCGAATGCTCAGTAAGGGTAAGCATGGATAAAATAAAACACACCATATACATTTGAACTTAAAAACATGAACATAATGTTTAAACATCAAAATCTTGAGCAACGACATAAAACATGGAAGTATATAAGGCATAGATCATAATGGAACATAAATCATGATAAAATAGCATGGGAATAAAGCATGTAATTGTGGAAACCTTTAATCACATGTTATGATTTCCATTGTATCCAAGGCATTGCTGCCAAGACCATCTTAGTGGACAAAGTCCCTTTCTGAATCGAGTTCACTCCTCGTTTCAGTCCTGAAACACTGAACCGGATTAACTTACCGTTCCAGCCATGTCTATCTCATGAGATATAAATCTTTACCCAATTCATTGGAGTGAGATATAGGTCCCACCCATCTCATAATGAAATCATTCTTACTTGTGCCACAAAATAAACTTTAAACATTCATCATAACCCAAAGAATAAAAATGGGTTTCATAAACATCATCCCATCATTTCATAATCCATATAAAACAAATGGATATCATTTCATCATAAGAAAAGTGAAACCATGTAAATCATAGATACATTATAATTGAAACATACACATTTGAAATAATGTCATCTTAGATGAAAAATGGTTTGGATAAAACATTTGAAATGAATTCTTGAGGAAAATATCCTTTCTTCTTCAAAATCAATTTCTTTTCAAAAAACCTCATGCAATTTAAAAAGAAACAGACTTTGTTGAAAATAGTCATGAAATATTTTGGAGGAAGCTTCATGAAAATAAGTCTTTATAAAACCGTAAAAATCTGTTCGTTCCGTATAATTTATAAAAACATTCTTCTCGTACTTTTGCCGGAAAAGTCAAAAAGTACCTCATACGAAAAACGACAAAAGATTCCTTTCATATCTTTTAATAAAAACTCACCGAAGGGTAAAATTGGATTTAAACAATTGTAGGTGGATGGAAATAATATTACATATTGATTAAACATGGATGTGGATGATAAAATACACCCCAATAAATTCCAAAGTATAAACAATCTTGGAAAAAAATGAGATTGTGATATTTCTCTTACCTTAGGTCAGATTTGCTTCATAAGTGTCTGAACCTCCTGTATAATGATTTAAATAATGTCATTGACATTTTCCAGAATAATACTCATTGTTATGATATTATATATGGTTCACTTATGACTTTATATTACCCGTTCTTTTGTAAATTCCATGTTAAAGAGCGTTTCGGGTAAAATCGTTTCATTTGTCGTCCGTGTTTTGACTTGTAATTATTCATATGATTACTTAGATCATGATTACATAATTCCAGAATATAAAACATGATTTATATATAATATATATTTATATTATACATATATATAATAAATCAGTAAATGGAAAGAAATACACCGTTCATAGAGATGGTAGGCCGTACGTACGCATGAACGCTGTTTTCGTTTCCTTATTGAGTTGAATGGAATTAAGTAGATGAAATACATATATATACACATAAATACAGTATCATTATTATGTCATATATTTCATTATTACTTATTATATATACTTTATAATCATTCATGAATGGTTAACGTGGAGAATGAATCTCATCGCGTCGTGGAGACAGTAGTCCGTACGTACGCACGAGCGATGATATCGTTCTCATGATCGTGGAATTGTATTGGAGTGTATTTATACTATTTCAGAATCAATATAACTTTAAAATAATAATATATAGTTATTATGTACACCATTATACCCATCCAAGTAAGGTGGTGGTTGAAAATAGATTACACCCCGGCGTGGAGACGGTATTCCGTACGTACGCACGCGCGGTGATTTCGTTTTCCGTAGGATGGATAGATGGTGAAATAGGGTTGTTTCATACATATAATAACATATAATTATATGAGTGATACTTATGTTATTACTTCATAATGAAACAACCTAAGAAGAAGAAGTGGAAGAAGAAATAAAGTTGAAAGAATCAGTAACAGACATTACCTCTTCTTTGAAGCGCCTCTTTGAATCCTCCTCTTAGGGTACTAAAATTGGTCTTTTAAGAAGACCAGGACCTCTAGGATGTTTCTAGGGAAGTGGAGAAGAGAATTTGGCAGGGTTTTTCCGAGCTTTAAGGCTCAAAGTGGTGTGAGGAAGAGAGGGAGGAGGTTCCCTTTTATAAGGGAGGAGAAGGGCACCTTTGCAATAACTAAACATATTATTTTATTATAAAGTCAAATTCGGTTTTTAATAGCTCAAAATTGATATATTTCGAAGATAAGGTGGGGGTGGGTCGAAATACTCTTATCCAATATAATTTAAACTAGTTTAGGTCATTATATTAACCTTATCGTTTAGTTTTAACTCTTAGTTAATTAGATTGACATTTACCATGTCACTTTGTATTTTTATATTATATAGTTGATAAACTTACCATATACATCCAAAAAAACCCCAAGTGGTCAATTAATGATAAACCTATCATGATATAAGTATCTTGGCCGAACCTTAGATTTTTAGGAATATAATAACAATTAATAATATAATATTTGTTTTAAAAACTATTTTATGTTAATTTTGACACTATTTGGTAATTGATTTTTGTGAAAATCATAACAGAATGATTAGTTCGAAAAAAATTAATTAAATCTATAATAACATGTCATATTAACATAGAAAATTTTTGTAATTCATAAAAAGTCTCAAATTACATTTATTTGGGTATTTATAACATCAATTATGTCAATATTTCATTAATAAGATAATTACTGCATCATCGTTGTGTCATAAATAAATTAAATTATTTAATGTATAAAAATTATAAATAAAATATAATTATGTATAAAATATTTTTATCTTTATAATGAATATTTATAGTCTAATTTATCTTATGTATAACCCCATATTAAAAATGATTTACTTATTAAACTTTGATTTTAACTATTTTAACCCTTCTTTAAATAAATTAATAATAAATGTCCTAATCTAATCCAAGTGGGCCTAAATGGTCATATTTTATTCCTAAGGTTGTTTTTGGTAGAATTAAACTTATACAATAGAATTAGGACATGCGTTAGGGTAAAAATAATATCTTTTTTACCCTTAATTACCCTATTTACTTTTAACAATGGTAAAAAAAGTAAAAAGTTACTATTCACCCAAAATTATTTTCATCTCATTGAACAACATTTTAGTCCTTGATATTAACCGTGTCTCTTGGATTTTCAAAATTCCACTCACAGAAGCGGTAAAATTACGTTTTATGAAAAATTCAGTTTTTTTTAACTACCACTTAGTGGTTTCACTATTCATCAAAAAATGAAAGTTTCCAGAAAAATACCAAAAATTAGGCCTAAGCTATATTTGATATTATAAATTCAAAAATGATGTCTATTTTATCAAATTCAAAACATATCAGTTATATTAACTAATTTAAAAATTAATTCCCGTCATCAAAACAAATAGCGTGTTTTTAAGAGATAATAACTATCAAAAGATTGACACTTGTTTATAACTGGTTTAAATGTGAAATTACATCCAATGACCAACATTGTATTAAATTGTAAAAATATATTCTAAATATACTTTAAAAACACTCAAATTGATAATTTATCACTATTAATTATTTTGATTAAAAAAGTTGTTTTTAATTAAAATTTAGTAATTTTCACTATTCATCAGAATATGAAAGTTATCTGAAAAGTACCAAAATTTCACCCTAAGATAATTTTGATATTCCGAATCCAAAAATGAAGTCCATTTTGAAAAATAAAATTTACAAAATTTCAAAAAGTGGTTATTACTATTCATAACGGCTAGTTTTAATAATATTATAATAGCATATCATTGTTTAGTGAAACTCGGTATTGCGTACTACACACGCTATCGAGGAAGGTCGCGATTGCATGTAATGCAAGGCAAGTCAAGGATGTGTGTTGTGCAAGATCCTTTTGGTGTAGAGTACAACCCAAGACATTAATGAAATTAAAAAGAATATTTTTCATAAAATCTTGGGGTGTTACAGTGGCGTTTTGGTTTTGATGGTTATGGAGTTTAGAGTTCTTCGTTCATCCGGCGGGTCATGTTTTCGAAGGCAATCACGTGTGGCTATGGAGGTGCAGACTGGGGACAACGACGAGATAGGGATGCTCAAATCGAGGTCTGTTGTGCTTGGGGTTCGGTTTCTGTCGACATTTCCTACTATCTCACCAGATATATGAATGATTTTGAATCTTTAAATTTGAATTTTGAATGTTTTAATGTGGTTTGAGGATGGTGGTTTAGGTTGTGAGGTTACCACTTTTCCAAAAGTGTATTATCAAAAATTAATAAAATGGATTTGTACTATTTATTTAATTGATATTTTATTTAGTTATAAATATATTATTTATTTAATAGTTTAGTTAGTTATATATAGTTTATAAAGAATAGTTATTATTAGTAATGATTACGTAAAGATTAACTAATGGATAATTTAGGATCAAATAATGTTAACATATAATGATTTTATAATAATAATTAACTAATAAATACAATATGATTACTAATTATTGAGGCATAATTAATTAAGGATTAAATAATGTCTAACAAATTATGAGGTAATGAAAAAAGAATGATTAAAGAATTATTAAATAATGATTAAATAATGATTAAAGAATGATTAAGTAATGACTATAGAATCAGTAACTAATGATTAAAAAATGATTAACTAATGATAAAATAATCATTAAATAATGATTAAATAATGATTAAATAATGATTGAATAATGATTAACTAATGATTAAATATTGATTAACAAATGATTAAGTAATTTTTAAAGAATGATTAAATAATGATTAAATAATGATTAAAGAACGATTATGGAATGAAGAAAGAAGCATTAACTAATGATTAACATATGATTAACTAATGATTAAATAATGATTAAGGAATGATTAAGTAATAATTAACTAATGATTAACAAATGATTAAATAATGATTAAAGAATGGTTAACTAATGTTTAAATAATGATTAAGTCATGATTAAAGAATGATTAAGGAATGAATAAATAATGACTAAATAATGATTAACTCATGATCAACTAATGATTAAGGGATGATTAAAGAATGATTAAGGAATGATTAAAGAATTAATAAAGAATTATTAACTAGTGATTAATTAATGTTTAACTTATGATTAACTAATGAATAAAAATTGATTAATTAATGATTAAGTATTGATTAAATATTGAAGAATGATTAACTGATGATTAACCAATGACCAATGAATTATTAAAAAATGATTAACTAATGGTTAATTAATGATTAAATAATGATTAATGAATTATTAACTAATTATTAACCAATGAATAACAATTATTAATGAATGATTAACCAATGACCAACCAATGATTAACTAATGATTAACCAATGACTAAACAATAACTAAAAAGTGATTAAACAATGATTAAATAATTATTTAGTAATGATTAAATAATGATTAAATAATGATTAATTAATAATTAAGTAATTATTAAATAATGATTAATGAATTATTAAATAATTAATAAATATTGATTAAATATTGATTAACTAATGATTAACTAATGGTTAACTAATGATTAAGTAATGATCAACTATGATTATCTAAAGATTAACCAATTATTAACGAATCATTAACCAATGATTAACGAATGATCAACCAATGATTAAGGAATGATTGACCAATGATTAACCAATGATTAAATTTGTATTAATATAGAATAAACATAGGATTAAAGATGAAAAACTGGATGAAAAAGTGGCATAACTGCACATATGATTTGTTACTCCCATGATTTATATGATTCAACCCTTATCGCACACCAATTTTGTTAATGTCAATGGATATGTTTTAAATTAATCACATTCTATTTATAAACCCTTGAACATACATTTAGGAAATTGAAAATTTATACTACAAAACATTAGTATCATCTTTTTGTGTATTAGAAAATATTCTAAAATTATGGAAGCAAAAATATTTTTTGGTTATCTAAGTAATAAAATACCAATATGGATACTACAAGTGGATTCGATTGAAGGGTTTTTAAAATTTAAAAATTAATTACATCCCCTTATAATATTTAGAAACTACTTGAAAATAAGCAGGATTTTACATCACATCCAAAATCAGACTCATCTCATCCAAGCACTGTTTTGTTGAAAAATATCAAGGTATTTATTGATTGTTGTAGAGAATTAATTTGTTAATTAATAGATTTTTTTAATTTCCATTTTCACATTATATGATCATAATTTTCATTTTATTATGGATAAATAAAATGATTTGATGTTTTATTTTTATATTTTACCTCAACAAACAAAACTTTCTGTGACTAATTTTCTAATGGAAATTTATATAACGAACCATTAGTATCATATTTTAGGATATATATAAATACAATCTAAAATTTCAGTATCATAAAGACTATATTGTCAAAACTCATTGTAAATATTATTTAAACTATCATAATATTGATTATTATTTTTTTGACATAGAGAGTCTTGTTTGCCTATGGCTATTGCTACAATGAGGTTATTCAAACCAACAAAGGAGACTCTTATAGTACACAACCAACAATAATGGTTATGACATCTGATTATGTAACCCTAAGAGAACTTCAATAAAAAAATCATGGTTGATTAAAACTATTACTTGATCAAGAGATCAAGTCTATTAGCCATAGAAATTTTCAATTCCTAGATACACTATGGAATCTTGATTTTCCATTGGTTGTTGAGGAGTGGTGGTTCTAAGAAATAAATTTATTTTACCAGTGATCATATGGTGATATGATGGAGTTGTATGTTGAGTTTTCTACAGTATAATAATATTATAAATTTTTTTGAAGACATATAATTACTAGAGTATTTGAAGAAGGTCTATCCTAAGAAATTGAAACTCATTACCATTATAAAAAAGAGTAAAACAAAGATAATATCCCAAATATACATTAAAATCTAAATTCTGATGAGGATTTTTAAACGATCGAACAGATAGAGACAACAGTGCTAATGAGGATGGGGAATAAGATGTTTGGGAGGAAGTTTCTAGAAATTCACTAGTTGTAAAGGATCCCCAAACCATAATAAATCATCCAACACTCTTCAAATATTGATCAAAAGCAATGAAATGTTTTCCTGAATTTGACTGTAATTTTCTCACACCTACAATTGAGTTTCATGGATTTACAGTGGATAGGTTAAGTGAGATTGAAAACAAATTATACGTTTCAAGGGATTTTCCAAGTAAATATTATTTCAGAAACATGCTAAAAGGATATAATATAGAGAGGAATTGTAGATATTTATTATATAAACCATTCCACAAAAGAATAAATCATATGATGTGATAAATATGGGGATGATTTTAGATTCCACTTGAGGGAGATTCTGGAAATTTTATTTTGAGGTTGGAGAATTTCAAAGATTGAGGCAGCTCATACTTGCATTCAGCCAAACCTAACACAATATCATACTTAATTGGATACTAAATTTGTGTCATCTTTTTTCATTGAAATTATTAGGACCTACCAATATGTTCCTACATTCCATGTTCAAGAGAGGATACATCAAAATTTTGGTCATAAAATTTCTTATAATAAGGGATAGACGGTGAAATACAAGGTAATTGTGAAGGTCTATGGTGATTGGGATGACTCATATTTGGCATTGCCATAATTTCTAGTTATACTAAGACATAACAACCAAGTTTTCTTCCATATTCATACAAATTAACATGTGTCTCAAGATAAATTAATTGATTTATCTCATGTTCAATTTCATTGATTGGTTTGGGATTTCCTCCCTTGTATTTCCACATTTTATTTCAGTCAACAATTCTAATAGATTGATGGAACATTTCTATATGGAAAATACAAGGGTGTATTATTGATTGTAGCAACCCACTATGGAAACAATTCACTTATTTTGATTTAATTTTACATTGTGATGAAGGAAAAATATGAATCATAGAGTTTGTTTTTTTAATTTATCAGAAACCATTTCCCCCTCATTCGGGGTGTTTGTTTGTTATCAAATTGGAATTAGGAAATCAATGAGCAAATCAATGTGGATCATGATACATGGAGACCCCAAAATGCACATAATCGATACTATATTAGAAAAATTGTATCAATGTGCCAAAAAAATCCATAAAGTACCTTTGAATAAAGAAATCATGATCCTAGGTATGCACTGTATTTGTTATTTTTACTGTTTAAATGTAAGGGTAAAATAAATTTATGTGAAATATGATCACATATTTTCACAATATGAGTTAGATCAATGAAGTTTTGAATAGTGTTTCAAATAAATCCATAAGGATATTCAAGAAGTGTATGATTATATGATGTGGATTCCAAAATAAAAAAGGACATTGGAATATGATGAGGGGAAGAGGTATGGACATATAACCACCAATATTTTTGAGTGCATCAATGGTGTCTTTAATTGGCTTCACAAGTTCCTTATAACTTCCCTAGATTATGATACATTTTATCATTGTGTGAATTACTTTACCGATAGGAAAAATCCTCATATGGGATTTAGTATAGGATAAGGTACAAAATACAATTTCAACAAGAGATTGAAATTAACATTGAATAAACTTCTGGTTATTGAGTGTGCCTTTTCTACCAAGAAGATTCTTGATTTAAAGTTCAAGAGTCTTTGGACCCTGTAACATGTAGCAGTGGTGAAAAATGGTGGTATTACTAGAAGCGAGAAAATGTCAATGTGGAAACTTCCAGGAATTATGGTTTCTATGCGCACATGATATAATAGCATGGATCTATGTGAAAATATCATGGGAAACATATATTGATCTAGTGTACCAGATGGAAACCATTCCCTATTGTTATACTGCACCATAGATGCATATTGGGGAGTTTTGATATTCTCAATGCCCAAAGAACATCTGATATAGAAACTTAAAATCAAAAGGTTATGATAGTGAGGGAGACTAGTGACCAGCATGATGTGGATTTAGAAGGGTTGTCCTCAAGAACCATGTAAAATTTTTAGATGCATCATATGTCATAAAGAATATCATAATAAAAAATAATACCCTTAAATTTCTAGATAAAGTTCAAACTCTCATAAAAATGATTTATTATCACATACATGACTTATTTTAAAGTTAAATTTCATTTAATTTCCATTCATGCTATTTTGGGGGGGTTTCCTAATCTTTTATGGATGAATGAGTGAGTTTTCATGAATTGGGCCAAACCTTGATCCTAATTCCATATTTAAAAATAAATTTTTATTCCTTTATAACTTCTTCATTTTTCAACATTTTTCATCCATTCTAATTCAAACTTATCATTACTTGACCTATTAACAGCACCATATTAATTTGGACCATTTAGGAATCCATAATCATGGTGGATATGGGTTTTTATTTAAGGAATTGGGCCTCTCTGAAAGCCCATTTCATGCATTAAAAATATTTTTTAATTCTTTAATATATCATTAAATATTTACTTTTTTTTCAGTGATTCTAACTCTCATCCGAGTCCACATACCCAAGGTGCGCCCCCATTCTCTCCTCCACCTCTTTGGAGCTTGGTTTTATCGCAAATTTGGATGAAACTTCTCTAAATTTCTCAAAGTGCCCAGATTTGATAAGGTAAATTGATTATTTAATAACTCAATAATTTATCACTATTTTCCCTCCATTTCTATTCCTAAATGATCTCTTAAACAATTTTAGAATCTCCTTTGAATGTTAGGTTATTTGAAATTTCAGATGCTAGTGTGTTTGGGGTGATTTTTTCAATATTTTTCAAGGTAAGTGTTTCCTTCTTGGTCTCTTCCTTTTCCCTTACGGTTTCCTCCCTCTTTCATTATGTTCTAAAATGTCTATAAGTTAGGGTTTGAACCTAGGGTTTGATTTGGTGTCTTTTTGGTCAAATATTGTTGTCTAAGGATGGATTTATCTTCCTTGTGATGCGGCGGTGGTGTGGTTGATGTTTTGCACCATGTTTTGAGGGATTTGACAGTTTCGGTAGGTGATTCCATGGTTAACCATTCCTTGATGAGTTAGTTTTCCTATTTTACTGGTTTTTCATGTTCCCCATACTCTGTGTGTGGTGTGAAAACCTTTTTTGAGGGATTTGGTTAGGAATTTTATTTTATAATTTCATTTTTGTTGAATTTGTCAACTTTTTGAATGTAACACATGTAGTATCTTTTTTGGTAGTTTTATAAAATATGAAATTGATTTATCAATTGTTTAAAGGGTCTGAAAATTCTGGTTTTTAATGCCTTAGTGTCATGTGGGCATTGTAAGGGTTTTTTTAATAGTTTTGTTATGTAAAACTTTGTTATACTTCTTAAGAGCATTTTATGAAAATGGGTGTAATCATTTTTATCTTTCATGGTATTATCCAAGGTGATTTTATAACACTGGAATGTGGTTTTATAAATGTCTTTATGGATTCCAATTCTACTTTGGTAGTTTTTTTCTTTGGTTTTGTCCATGAAATATGGTTTTGAAATGGGGTTTATTAGCAAAGATTGGGTATACTCGTTGGAATTGTTTTATGAAAGATTTGAATGATTTAATGATTTCTGTAAGTGGTGAAACCATATTGGAAAAATGTTTTGGATTGTGTATATTCTGAAATGGTACATTTTAAATGTGAGAGGGTCTGTTTTTTGATGTGTTCCAGCTTCTAAATGTTTTACAAAAATGTTTGAAGGATTTACTAAAGTGTGTAAGAGATGTGAAAGTGATGTGGGATGTTTTGTGTGAGTGTGAAGTGAAAAATAGATTTTGGTTATGAAAAAGGGTATTATGTAACATGTGAGTGGGTTGTTATGTGAGTTGTAATATATTGTAATGGTATTATAAAATTTTTTAACAGATATATGGAAGTGTTAAAGATATGTGAAAAGTTTTGTGGGCTATTTTGGTGTGAGTGGGATTTCAAATCAATTTGAATGAAAAGTGAAATTTGGTTACTTGTGTGGTATACATGTGGGATTTTTGGTGAATTTTTGATGAGGAAATGATATTTTCATGTAAAAATTATATTTCTTGACTTTTTGAACTTGTTTGAGAACAAAGGGAAAACCCGGGTATCTAGGTGAGTGGACGTGTACTAGTATGCTAGTGAATCCGTGGGGTTTGGCCTTATTTTCACTTAGAAATATTGACACTTACAACTCTATCTAAAATATGATGATGATGATTTGGGACCACTAAGTTATGGGTATGTTCCCTACTAATGGATCATGCACGAGAACAAATATTTTTGAGGTTACTCACACCGAGATACGAGGTACCTAGGACCCACAGCTAGCAAGTGCCTATGTGTTATTTTTTATTGCTTGTGCTCATTAGATCCTTTATAATCAACATCAGCATAGTATATATTTGGATGGAAAATTTAGTATCATTGGAAATTATTTTTAAAATTGTTGATTCTTTAAATTATCCCACTTGAATTTTTTTTAAGTTGCATCTTTTAGAAACTGTAACTTGAAATTACATGTTTTTGAAAACTTGCATGATTTTCATCTTTGAATGTTTATCGCATGGAATATCTTAGTGGTGGTGTCCTACTAGGATTTGGATCATAGCATACTTACACCTTTGGGTGTAAGTATACTTGGTTATTTTGTTGTTAGAGGTTTGGGTACAACTTTTGTTCTAACAGTTTGGGTTTTTACCGGTCGTTCATGATGCAGTGTTGTAGAGATGACTTAAGGGTGGTGCCTCTTTCCATGTAGAGGTTCTTGGGCTGTCCTTAATTTGTTTCGTACCTTTTTAATGGTCTTTAAACATAGTTTTAACTTATGTAATTCAGTTCTGAAATTTTGCAAAAGGCAGTTTTAGTTGAACAATCCATATGTGATTTATTGAGTTTGTTTGTTGTTTAATGTTTATAAACATGGGTAAATCATTCCCAAACATTATTTTATGATACCTGGGCACTTGTTCTAGCCCATGGGGATCGGGAACTCCCTTTAGGACTAGTCTCGGGCCGGGTTGTGTGCTAGTTTTGATGGTGACCATATTCGGTTCATGACAAAATGGTATTAGAGGAGGTTCAAGTTAACTCTTCGGGTCACGTTATTTGGAGAATAGTTGGGATAGTCTGGAGTTAGGATTTTTGGGACTTGGTATTTCGGTTATGGGTAATGTGCCTGATCACCACACCTCATGATGAGATACGAGTTTCAAGGGGGAGTTGGGATTTATATGAGTTCTTTGGATTTCTTGGATTGATGATGATTAGGGGAAATGAAAAGAGAGTTAGGTTAATGGTATCGATGAGCTCACAGTACTAGAAATCCATGTAAAGCTAGGTATATTCATTATAACACACTATGTGATAGTGAAGTGATTGGAATATGGCTGCCAATAATATGTCCAAGTCACCCACTGAAACTAGTTTCCTCTCGCATTGTCTTGTGTTCTTTAGTTTTGAAATCTTGGAACATTGTTTTTAAAGTAACTTTGTTTTAAGAAGAATAAAGTTTTTGTGAAATGATTATCTAATAAAGAGGTAATATTAGATTTTTGGAAATGGAGAACTGAATTTTCAGAATTTTATTGGAATGAAAAATGGTGTGTTTTCACCTATATTAAAAGCATGAACTATGTTAAGGTTGGTTTTGATAATGTGTTTCCAATAGTGTTTTCTAAACAATTGAAAGGTGTTTTAATGGGATGAGATATTTTGAAATTGATTTGAATAACTTGAAAGTGAGTTTTCATTGGAATGATTGTGCCTTTCTGAAATTTTTTTCATGTGGTAATTTGGGTTCGATTTCATGGTTATCGGTCTTGAGAAAAAGGAAGCATTGGTGGATTGTTTTGGTTTTGAAAAGTGGAATGAGTTTTTGTATTAACCTTTGGTATTTTCTTGAGTGACCACATGAATGGGGTTATATGGGATGATATATGGTTAATTTAATGAATGGATGAGTGCCGGGATGGATATGAGGAGGGTGCCTGGTGTGGCATGGAAACATACATGTGTGGTGCCAATGGGGTACCATTGGGGGATACCCTAACCACTGAACCATTTGTTTTCAAATAAATATTTTTAAAAGGAAAACTTTATGTCGTGATGAGTGGTTTTGGATGTTTTTTATTATGTGTTTTTGGAAATGTTGATGTTGTGGAATGTTTTGAGTCCAAGACCCCTCTTGTTTGAACAATGTTTTGGTTTTTTGTTTGGATGGTAAGTTGCGTTGAAGGGTTGGTTAGTGGTCTCCTCTGAGAATTTTTTGGGAAGTATTTATGGTGTTTCTCTTCATATGTTTGGATCTTTTTTATGTATGTATTGACCAATGGACCAGGTTGGTTGGGTCCTTGGGTTTTCACGTTGAATTTGGTACGCCCCCATTAAGGGTTAGTGCACAACTGAAGTGAAACCCGAATTGTTTTTTCCTTTGAAGACCCACCATTTGATCCATATAACGAATATTTTTCTTGAGTTTTTTAGACTGAGTCTACACCCTTTCCTTTCTTGGTTTTTTTGTATCCTCTTGTAATGGTAGAGTGATCATGGAAGGTTGAAAGAGACTTTAGCTTCTTACGTTTCCTGATTTTCCTAAGCTGGAAGTGGTTTGTGGTTGTTAACATGGATGAGTATATGGATGGTTTATAAGAGGTCCTCTCAGTCCTTCATAGTCTCTTAGAAGAATAAGTTCACATTAAACTACCATTGTGGGAAATCTGGTCAAGAGAGGATATTGTGGCCACTTTCTAGAATTGTGTGTTGTTTTGGGATGTTGTATAAGGTCCCTCTCCATGCATTGTTTATATCAGTCGCCATGGTCCTATTCGGTGATGCCTTGTGATGACATGTTCTTGATTGACCATAAAGGTGAAAGTCGTGTAATCCTCTGAGAGTCCCTGTTATGTTGGGAGAATGTCTCCCTAGAAAAAACATCAAAATCTTTCATTTTATAGAAAGGTGAGTATATGTGCTCTTTACTTCTATTGTTTCTCACCCAAAGAAACAAGGTGTGATGTGTCTTCATCTTCTAAGCCCTTGTTTCAGTGAAATATCGGGTTAGAGTAAAGTGAGTTTGGAATGTGTTATGTCTTGGAAATCTTATCGGGGATTGTTGTGTAGTTGTTGGTGGAACTGAAAGAAGAATTCATGTTTAGGGGGTTTCTAAAGCCTAACTGCGAGGCCGAAGATGCTTCAATCATTTTTTCTCCATCCATAAGTCTCAAAGAAAAGATGGCTCATAGTCAGAAAAAATCCCAGGGTTTTTTAAAACCTTGTACAATGTCCTATACTCAGTATGAAAGATACAAAGAGTTTAAACCTCTGGTTTCATCATCTTTCTTCTGTTGTTCCAATTCGGTGGAAATTTGTGGAGGGCCTTGTACCCATGTCATCATCTGATGTCATTTCCTCCCCCTTTGGTTTCCATTGAGTCATTTGAGAATGGTTGTAAATTTTTATAAACATTATGACAACATATTTGTCGCACAATTAGTAGTGACCATGTTCCAGGAAGCCATGTGGAAAGAATGATCTGCACAGTTAGTGCACGGTTTCCCAAACCGTGCGGACTAACTCTCTGCCCTTCCCAAATATTTAATTTTTTTGGGTCTTTCTATGACAACCCATACTGGTCGGTTAAGATGGTTGGTTCTTATGGTGGGGATACCCACTATTATTCTCATGTACGTTTTTTCGTAAACTTTAAATGGAATTCTACCCTTTGTACAAGGGAGTCCGTTCAGGCCTGCCCCTGTATGTGTCCTGATTCTATCTCGGAAAAATATAGGATGTCTCTTATCTTGGGGTGCCTATTTGTGTCCCCTCGTACCAATATCTCAGATTTATCCATGGTCTTGGATTGGCGGTAGGTAGTCTCATTCAGAAATATCTAGATACAAAAATCTTCCTTGAGTAAACGTTGGTATTATAGAGCACCCAATGGTTTAGTTAAAGTAAGGTAAGTGTAACCCTGTTCGAAGTTGATGTTCATTTGGGTGAATTCCTTGAGTCTTGTTCAGATAGTGTTTGAGGAGTTTTCTTTTGGGATAAAGTTTGAATGTGATTGATCATTTCAGAAAAGTGGTGTAATTTTTGGTTTTGAGATTAATACTTCCTTAATTGATCACTGGAGGTGTTTTGGACCTTGGGGGCGAAGCTTGGAAAAGAAGTACATCTTAGTTTATCGGTTGGGTTTGATTTTTGTATCTGGCCTTATTGTGGCTTTCCGAGGACATAAAGTTTTCATGGTGGGGAGAATTATCACATAAATGACTTATTTTAAAGTTAAATTTCATTTAATTTCCATTCATTCTTTGTTTTGGGGGTTTCCCAAGCTTTATAGAGGAATGAGTGAGTTTTCATGAATTGGGCCAAACCGTGAGCCCAATTCCAGATTTAGTAAATAAATTTTTATTCCTTTATAACTCCTTCATTTTTCAACATTTTTCATTCATTCCAATTCTTAATTATCATCCCTTGACCTATTAACACAACCATATTAATTTGGACCATTTAGGAATCCATAATCATGGTGGATATGGGTTTTTATTTAAGGTATTGGGCCTGCCCGGAAGCCCATTTCCTGCATTAAAAATATTCTTTAATTCTTTAATACCTCCTTCAATATTTATGTTTTTTGGTGATTCCAACTCTCATACGAGACCACATACCCAAGGAGTTCCCCCATTCTCTCCTACCTCTCTTTAGAGCTCGTTTGCATCACGAATTTGGACGAAACGTATCAATATTTCTAAAATCTCCTAGATTTGAAGAGGTAAATTGATTATTTCATAACTCATTCATTTATCACTATTTTCCCCATTCTAGTTCTTAAATGATATCTTAAACCTTGTTTTAATCTCCCTTGAATGTTTTTCTGTTTTAAAATTTAGATACTAGTGTATTTAGGGTTATTTATTAAATATTTTTCAAGTTAAGTGATTCCTTCTTGGTTTCTTCCTTTTACCTTAGGGTTTCCTCCCTCTTTCATTATGTTATAAAATGTCTAGAAGTTAGGGTTTGAACCTAGGGTTTGATTTGGTGTTTGTTTGGTCAAATATTGTGGTCTAGGGTCGGATTTATCTTTCTTGTTGTGTGGTGGTGGTGCAGTTGATGTTTTGAACCAAGTTTTGAGGGATTAGACACTTTCGGTAGGTGATTCAATGGATAACCACTCCTTATGAGTTATTTTTTTATTGGTTTTTAATGTTACCCATATACTGTGTGTGGTGTGAAAACCATTTTTGAGGGTTTTAGTTAATCATTTAATTTTATAATTTCATTTTTATTGAATTTGTGAACTTTTCGAAGATAACACATGTGGTATATTTTATGGTCGTTTTATAAAATATGAAATTGATTTATTAGTTGTTGAAAGGGTATGAAAATTCTGTTTTATTAATGTCTTAGTGTCATTTGGGCCTTGGAAGGGGTATTCTGGAATAGGTTTTTTGTGTAAAACATTGTTATACTTCTTGAGAACATTTTATGAAAATGGGTGTTTTCATTTGTATCTTTCGTGGTATTATCCAAGGTGAATTTATTACACTTGAAAATTGTTTTATAAATGTATCTAGGGATGGAAATTCTACTTTGGTAGTGTTTTGGTGTGTTTTTGTCCTTGAAATATGTTTTTAGAATGGGTTTTATGAGCAAAGATTGGGTATACTCTTTGGAATTGTTTTATGAAAGATTTGAATAATTTAATGATTTATGTAAGTGGTGAAACCATATTGGAAAAATGTTTTGGAGTGTGAATATTCTGAAATGGTACCTTTTAAATGTGAGAGGGGTTGTTTTGTGATGTGTTTCATCTTGGAAATGTTTTACAGAAATTTTTTAAGGAATTACTAAAGTGTCTAAGAGACGTGAAAGTGATGTGGGATATTTTGTGTGAGTGTGATGTGAAAAATGGATTTTGGTTATAAAAAAGGGTATTATGTAACATGTGAGTGGGCTATTATGTGAGTTGTAATATATTGGAATGGTTTTATAAAATTGATTAATGGATTTGTGGAAGTGTTAAAGAAATGTGAAAAGTGTTGTGGGCTATTTTGGTGTGAGTCGGATTTCAAATCAATTTGAATGAAATGTGGACTTTTATGACTTTTGAGGTATACATGTGGGATTATTGGTGAATTTTTTATGAGAAAATGATATTTTCATATGAAAAGTATATTTCTTGACTTGTTTAACTTTTTTGAGCACAAAGGAAAAAACCAAGTATCTTGGTGGGTGGATATGTACTAGTATGCTAGTGAATCCGCGAGGTTTGGCCTCAGTTTCACTTAGCAAGATTTAAACTTACAACTATAACTAAACTATTATGATGATGAATGGTGACCACTAGGTTATGGGTATGTTTCTTTACTAGTGGCTCGTGCATGATAACAGATATTTCTGGTGGTTACTCTCACCGAGATACGAGGTACCTGGGACCCACAGCTAGCTAGTGCCTAGGGGTTATTCCCTATTACTTGTGCTCATTAGATCCATTATACTCAACCTTAGTATATAGTATATTTTGATGGAAAATTCAGTAGCATTGGTATTTATTTTTAAAAGTGTTGATTATTTAAATTAGACCACTTTAAAACTTACTTTTTTTAGGTTGCATGTTTTAGAAATTGTAACTAGAAACTACATGTTTTTGAAAACTTTCACGTTTTTCATCTTGGAATGTTTATAACATTGAATCTATTAGTGGTGTTATCTTACAGATATTTGGCTCACAACCTACTTACAACTTTGGGTGTAAGTATACTTGGTTATTTTGTTGTTACAGGTTTGGGTACAACTTTTGTGCCAACAGTTCGGGTTTTTACCAGTCGTTCGTGATGCGGTGTTGTGGAGATGTCTTGAGGGTGGTTCCTATTTCCATGTGGCTATTCATGGGCTGTCCTTACTTGGTTTCATACATTTTTAATGGTATTTAAACATAGTTTTAACTTCTTTAATTCCGTTCTGAAGTTTTTCAAAAGACAGTTTTAGTTGAAAAATCCAAATTTCATTTATTGAGTTTATTTGTTGTTTAATGTTTATAAACTCAGATAAATTGTTCCCAAACTTCATTTTATGATACTCGGGCACTTGTGCCAGTCCGTGGGGATTGGGAGTGCCCTTCAGGCCTTGTCACGGGCCGGGTCAGGTGCTATTTTTTATGGTTACCAGATTCGGTTCGTGACATGTATTGTCTCCAATATGATATTCTCATATTGATAATTATATGGTGTTAATATAAGATCCTTAATTTTGTAGAATTGTATGAAATTTACAAATATATTTACTATCAAATAACAATAATCCTTTCATATTCAAATTAAAATGAATATAATAAATATAAGTGAGGTGGAATCAAATCATAATCAAAATATTGATGGCTAAACCATAAATCAAGAATGTGAGAAAATAATCTCAAAACATATAATCTTTTGATAAATCATACATAAATTAAAATGAACACCATTTTAGACCGAACTTATTATTCAATGTAAATATATGGTTGTGTTGGGTTATAAAAAAATTTTTTTATCTAAATGTTTATTGGAAAATTAGTGACATGATTTTTTGGAAAACGAGTTAAAAAGAAGATAAACCATGAAATCAATTTATTTATCCATGATAAAATGATAATTATTATTATAGAAAGTGAAATGAAAAAGAAAACCCCCATTAAATAACACATGAATGATTTAAAAAAGACTAAAAATACCTTGAAATTTTTCAACAAAATATATATTGGATGATATGATTCCGACTTCAGAAGTGAAGTAACATTATGTTGACCATAACATGTCATGTCTTACATTTTACCAGTCATAACATTCTACTATCTATAATGATATATTTATATTTTAAAATTAATACTTATTTCATTTTTTTACATAAAGATGGAGGATACTATACTACTCACTAAGTAGGATAGGCATTTTTCTTATGCTATGATAGAGGGTCATTGGGTTTGAAAGATCAGGGTGCGTCGAGCACCCCATTATCATCACATGTTTCCTCCAACTACCATTATTCTGCACATGCACCGTGTTGGATTATATGAAATTATGGTATTCAATTCCATATTACTTTATCATAACATACTTTATTCCCTCTTGAGAGATGGATACTGGAGACACAGACATTCCACCTGCCTAAGGGAGAGATGACCATCACCCTTAAAAATGTGGCTGTTCTGATCAGTATTCCTATCCAGGGGGATGCATTTATTGGACCAACCCATGTATATTGTCCTAATTTATTATAGAGATTTCAAGGAATCGACATTTTGGTGGATGATGCTACTACAAATGGTGGGTCGATATTTATGAGGTGGATTGAGATGCACTTTGCACATTTACCCGATGATGTTGATGAGAAAACTGTCATGTGCTATGCCTGTGAATATATCTTACGGATCATTGGGGGATTAATCAATACTAATCAGTTGGGTATGCATGTACACATGATGTATCTTAGGCTACCAGAGGATTTTGATTAGGTCATTACTTATAGATGGGGATCTGTGTTCATGGATTACACTCATAGAGTATTATGCATGGCATGTCTAAAATATTGCATGGATCTCAAGGGTTGTGTCATTCTTCTTTAGATGTGGGAATGGTAACACATCCCTCCTCTCTTCCCAATTTTTTCTTGTCAGAAGTTTCCTATATATGTGTTGAGTGACGCTCCACATGGATGCTGGTATAATCAGTCTTCTATATTGGTTTTTTATGGTTATAGGAGTTATTGACTTTAATTTATTTTTATTTATTACTTTCAATGGTATATTTTACAGGTGGAGTTAGGAACACCACTTTATCAACACCTAGAAACACCATTTGGGTGCATAAAATCTCATGTTGGGCAGTCTCCTACCCGGTGACGTAAGTATATAAAATATTTCACTGACTAAAAAATATTTTAATATCATCAATTTTTATTTTTAGTAGGATTTTTTTGAAAAATATTATATTAATTTTACATTTCATGGATTCCATACTAGGATTTATTTGATTAGTTTTTTACATACTACATTGCTGGAATTTATGATACTATGGGTATAGTTCCTCTCATTAACTTTCTTATTATTGAGTGCCACGATCCTCATAGAGTCATGTGCCAGTTTGGATATGTTCAACACATTCCATTTACACCAAGACATTATGAGCACTTCATTCCATGAAGCTAAATGGTAGGAAAGATATCAAATGTCACTGAAGATATGTCGATTATATCAACCTATGGAGTAGACAAACACCACTTCATATCAAGGGTGTACTTGTGATATGATTCCATATATCATAATAGGTCGAGTATGAGACATGGTATAAACTAAAGTCTATACAATATCTTACTCCACACATAAGAGGGATTCAAGATATGTTAAGTCAATAAATTTTTTTTAGTTTATTTATTGTATTTTTTTCTAATTAATTTTGAGTATCTTTACAGAAAAGTTGACTACAACAAATTATACACACAACTGGTCTAAGGGAGGAGGAGGTTGCTATCCTAATAGTGATCCATGCTACAATATAGAGGATGATTTCATATAATCATGTGGTTCACAATAGTATATTTGATTTTCTACCATAGGGAGATGATGTTCCTACCTGGGGAGTGGAGGTTCCTACTCATGAACCTCCTCTAGCAGCTGTTGATGCTGAGGAACCATGATGATGATGACTTAGACCGTGTCATGTGGCACATGGGGCCACACCAGTTCCACAGTCAGAGGTCTCCCCTCTATTATTCTAGCCTCAACTGACTGGGGATGTTCATAAGGAGGCATGTGATCCATCCCTATTGGTAGGATATCCATAATTTTTTTGAGGTATAGATTATCGGAGCATCTATTAGGGGTTATTTCTAATTCCTCTAGCTTTTGTGCCTGATAATTAACAAGTTATATGGTTCCCCCAACTATGATGGAAGTTTAGGATCAAAATAGTATATTTATATGCTCAATTACAAGATATGGTGAATTATAAATTTAAAAACTTTAATTTTTAACCTCAAGGAATACTATGTTTGACAAAATTAAACAAGGTAAATTGAAAAACCCTCTTTGGGTTATTAACTATAAAACAAACTTTCTTAGTGTCCAGAAATATGATTCCTGAAATATGAATCCAGAAAATAAACTTAAGAACATTTTTCTTAGAGAAATATTATAACTTAAAGCATATAGAATCTAAATTATCAAAGTAAGTAAAAATACAATAAATTATAAGAATTTTATAATGTCTTTCTTTATCAAAATAATATGGAAATAAAACATGAAACAAGAACAAGTAACAAGTTGGAAATATTTTAACCCAAAGAGTAGGGTATCCAACAACCATGGATAAAGGTCCATTGATTTATACATTCAAGAAATTCAGTCTTACCCACACCTAAGTAAGCCCTCGATTGGAATATCAGAATCATTCTTGTTATCCCAGCAAGCCCTCAAACTTTAAGGTAGCCAACGCATCTGTCTTCCTATCCCCAGAAGACCACGAACTTTAATGTAGTTGGAACCTTTTTCTTCCTTTCCCTAGAATCCATAAAAATTACTCAGTAACAATCAGAGTCACACGAAGAAAGCTGAATAAGATGTTTACAGCTTAACAAGATGTTTTTGAAATGCTAAAGGCATGAGGGTCTCTCTATAGAAATCACTTAACAACATCACATCATGTGATCTCTAGATTGATGTATTGATTGTGATCTCATTCAAATGAGCTCCTATTTATAGGAAAAACTTCAACAGTCATCCACTACTCCAACAGTCATATTTTTCTATGAATTTTAGAGGATATTGTACACGTTTCACTCAACCAGTGGTTTGTTAGAAACAAATTGTCTGAAATCATTTTATACATAAAGAAACATGTATAAGGAAATTGAAGTATCTTAAGTAAATATGAATATATGGAAGCGAATGAAAAATAGAATTTAGAGTCTAAACATTAAAAAATAGTATTCTAGAGACATAGATATTTAGATTCTATTTTTCAATGAATTTGGAGTCTGAATTTAAGATAATTTGAATTCTGAATTTCATATAATTTAGAGTCTTAATTTTAGAGAATTCAAAGTCGAGATTTCAAAGGAATTCAGAGTCTGAATTTCCGAGAATTTGGAGTCTGAATTTCATTGGACTTCAGAGTCTAAATTTCATTGGAATTTAGAGTATTAATTTAAGATAATTTGGAGTCTGAATTTCAGTAAGACTCGATATCCATGAACTAAAATATTCCTAGATTTTCGATAATGATATGAATTTTGACTTATTAATAAAATGAACTTGGTTTTGAGTAGACATTGGAAAAGATAATAAAAACCAAGGTAAGGGTAAAACTTTTCTTAGGGGATGGAAATTTTCCTTAAGAAAATAATCCTTAGAGAAATATAAATTTCCATAAGAAAAAGTGTTTGTGATTTTCAAAACATATATGAATGGAAAAGTTATAAGGAAACCTTATTGACTCCATAATATCCCCCTTTTTCTAAAGCACATACATCATTTTGAAAATTAATATAAGGAATACTAATTTTTCTTTTTTAACATTAAAATAAAAACGTATCTACCTTTACTTATGAACCATTATGAATATGATTAACTCTCCCTTAGTTTTTGAAATACCTAAGGATTGTATTCTTGTTTTCCTTAGAGAAGTTATGTTTTCTTGTATAAGAAAGACTTTTTTTAAGTATACTTCCCCTTACTTAAACTCCCCGTTACTTAGGGAATTATATTATTTTTACTTAGTATTCTTTTGATCATTATTTTCTCCCCCTTTTTTATTTTAAAAAAGGAATAGAGAAAATTTAGAAAAATATACATGAAATATTTGAACTATAAAAAACAAAACAAAAAAATCAAGGATAGTAAAAAATTTATTAAGATAGGAAAAATTGACATAGGATAAAAGTAAAAAAAAGATAGAAATGGCATGAAAATAATCTGTCCTTATTTTCCTTCAGCAAGATCTTCCTCAAGGTAGCCTTTAATTTATTGATCTCCTTATGATCTTCCTCAAACAACCTCAGCAACTATTCATGAACCTGATTCTTCTTTTCCAGAGCCTTTTTTTATAACCTTGAGACTTAAATATTTCTTCATTAGACTTATCTAATTCTTCTTACTGATTGAACATTTCTTGCAAAACATCCACGAGTTCCCTTTCTATCTTCAAATTTTAAGCAACTGAATTTAACTTCCCATTCAGATCTTTATCCTCTTGCTTTTGAGCTATTTTCTCTGGATTCAGCTTCTCTATAAAACATGTTTTAAGGTTTTTTATCCTATCATAAGACTTATAAAAAACATATTTCACTAAATCATGGAAGTCATAAAATATTATCAGGTCCTCAATCATTATTTTTGACCATTTTGTTATTTCTTTACATGATCTACTATAAGCACCATAACTGATATAGAAGGTTTTAAAATCTGCATCAAGCTTGATGAATTTTTCCATGAGCATGGTTATTGAATCCAACTTCTGATTGAAATAATATTGAAGGAGCTGACATGTTGAATCAATATTCCGAAACAATGTAATAGTGTTCACTAACTTCTTTAAAGACTGAACAATGAAATCCGGACCCATCGAAGATGAGGATTCAGAATCGGATTCCCTTGTAGGAAAAGATACTTTTTCTAGATCTTAAGCATTCTTCTTAGATGATCCACCAAAATCCTTCTTGTATTTTACAACAAAAAATTTCTTAGGTGTATCAAAAACAAACTTTTTCCATTATCTACTTTGTAAATAACCTTCTTAGCCCTCGAAGACTCATGCTCACTATCTAAAAGTTGGACTATTTTATCTTGATCAACAAATTATTTTTAAGTATATTTCTTAACATCATTATGTTGAATGAAATCATGGTTTCTACTCTCTAAATTATTAGTATTTCAACCTATTACTGTCCATCATCGTCTTTTTCATGAAAAACAATTTTGGTTGACTCGACTTGGGACATATTGATTGAAATCTTTTTAGAAGGACTTTCTTTTTCATGGTAATCTTCCACTTGTTTTTCACATCATAACATTAATCTTCTTCTTCCTCTTGTTCTTCTTATATTTCTTTTTTCTTGGACTATCTCTTCTTCCACAATAGGTTCCTGAATTGGATTTTTTTCCTGAAGTCTCTACTGGTACTAATTATTTGAGAAAATATTTTTGTACCTATAATTATTCAGAGGCTTTCTCAGTATCTTTGAGAAGTGCTTGAATGATATCAGCTTCAGACTTTTTTTTTCACCTTGTTCTCTTTTCTTGTCTTTCATACTCTTTAGCAGCATGAAATTTCAAGGCATTTTCATCAGTAGGATCTAGGACAAAACTTGGATCTCTTTATTTCTAATTCTTCTTTTATTCCCTCTATTTTCTTACTACTTCCTCAAGGAATGTTTTTTTCCTTTTCAGCTTTTGTGGAGCTGAATGAGTTTCCAAAACTGTAGATTTTTCTTTGGTTTCATGTTCTTTTTCCTTTATATTCTTTTGTAAATTTTTGTAACTTTATCCTTCTTCCCCTTTCTTAGCGAAATATTCAATATCACTTTCAAAAAGATCATAAAACTCTTCAGACTAGGTATTGAAACTGACTTTCATTATACTCAAGATATCATCACTTAGCAACAAGATCATCAAATTTCAGGGTTTATAACTGCTGGGAATTTTGACGGATTCTATGAAAAGCGCTATGATCTTTGAAAACATCCTCGGATACATGATAATATGAGATTTGAGATATCCATTCTTAATATTGGTGATTTTTAGAAGAATGTACTTCACTAAATTTAACTTAATTAGGTTAACTATAAAATACAATATAAAGATATCACTTTTCTTTAAGGATTCTTTGTCTCCTTTTCTTGGAATTAGGAAACCCCATATCCATAAAGCTAACATTATTAAATTTGTTGAAATGTGTTATATCTTATGTGAATTTTCTCCCGTGATTATAAGGAACTCAATTTCATTTTCATTCTCAAAACTTCCTGACTAATATAGAAACTTGTGTGTACATAAAATTGCCCCACCTTCCTATAAAATTATGAGAATATTTACTACCATATTAAAAGATAGGGAATAGGTTTTCCCGTAGGTATTTAATGAAAACTTCTCCCTTCCACCTTCCTCATAAAAATTTACTCAATCGTAGAACTCTATAAGTATGTTAGGTTAAACCAGATCATGACTCTTTGGCCTGGATACACAAAAACTCTCCCATCCATTAAGCATAATATTTTTTGTAATCAAAAAATTATATTTATCAAATAATATAGGTTCAACCAAAATTTACCTATAGATTTTCTAATCCTTTATTTCCTTGATTAATACATATTTTTTTTGTGGGGAAACATCCAACGACATGTGGAGTCTAAGAAAACATGAAAAAAAAAATTGAACGTCCTTTTTGGAGGGGAGAAGAGGTTCCGTGCACAAATCCTTGAAATCCAATGTGGGAAAAATAATAGGGGTGTATTTATATAGGATTCAAAGTGACAGTTTGAATTCCAAAAATGATCCAATAGTTGAAATAATCTAGATCTGATCTGACAGTTGAGATGAATTATAAAGAAGTATTTGGTAGGTTCCAATCTTTTGAGTTTTTACAGAAGAATCATATTTAAGGAAGGTGAATCTGATAAAGTATTCTTTAATTAGGATAAAATACCAATAAGTAAAAACTTCAATTATAAAAATTTAAGAAAGGAAACATACTTTCCATATTTCCCTAAAAAATGTCAGAAATGAAAAATATTCTTCTTAAAGAACTTTATATTCTGGAAAATTTTATTATGTAATTTAAAATTTAGGTTCTGGATAAAAAAAATTTTATCATGAAATGAAATTTTTGGTTTTTGAAAAATTCGATTAAAAAAATTGGTTACAAAAAATTTGATTAAGAATTTATTTTGGTATACAAGAAAATGTACTCCCCCTATGAAAATTAGTTTCTTAATGTAAGGGGATAGGTTTCAACAAAAAGATAATGTGGAATATTACCTTATGGTTATCATTATTAACTTTTATGGAATGTATTAAAATCTATTAGAGGGTAAATATTTTGTAAAAATATTTTCAAGTTAATCTTGTGTTCTAATAAATTATAGAATAATATTTTCTTTTAAATGTGTGATTCCTAAGAAATTGATGCCTAATATCTATGTGTCTTTCATGTGAGTGATATTCATGGTTTTTACTTAGGAAAATGGTACTTTTATTGTCACACAATATCTATGTTTTGGTAAAAATCATTCCATAGTATATGAGTGTGTGTTGCATCTACAACACTTGATCAAAACAAATTCCAACTACAACATATGTAGTTTCAGTAGTGGAAAGTGCTACTGAGTGTTTCTTATTTAATGAACAAGAAACTAATGAATCTCTTAAGAAATGAAATGTTTCATATGTACTTTTGTTATCCATTCTACATCCACCAAAATCAGCATTCGAAAAACTTTTAAAAACAAAATCATTTCTAGAAGTATAGAAAAGTCCTAAATCCATGGTTCCCTTTAGAAAGTGAAAAATAATTTTCAATGATTTTAAATGAGATTCCATTGGATTATATTGATATCTTGAAAATAATAATACTGAAAACAGTAAGTATGGATGACTATCTATTAAGTATAATAAACTTCCTATCATACCTCCAAAAGATGTTTATTCTACAGGTTTCCCAGCTTCATCAAGATCAATAGAATTTGAGGTACCAATTGAAGTGCATATACTTTTAGTGTTTTTATATCCGTACTTCTTAATAATATATTTAATATACTTATGATGTGATATATATGTTTCTTCTGGTTTTTAGGAAATTTGAAAACCAAGGAAAAATGTTAATTCACCCATCATACTCATCTCAAACTCAAATTTCATTAGATTCGCAAATTAATTAGTTAAATATTACCGAGTTTATCTAAATATAATTTCATAAAAATATATTTGAACAATCAAAACGTTTTTCTGATATTTCTTTATAAAAATATTTGGATAATCAGTTCCCTTAATATAATCATTTTGTAACAAAAATCTCGTCAGTCTATAATACCCGGCTCTAGGGTCTTGTTTAATTCCATATAAAGAATTTTTATGTTTGAAAACATGTTTAGGATGTTTTTTGTCTTCAAATATAGGAGGTTGTTCTGCATAAACGTCCTCTTGAACATTTCGATTAATAAAATCACACTTCACATTCATTTAAAAAAATTTAAAATTAAATAATGATGTAAAGGAAAGTAAAATACGAATAGATTTGAGTCTAGATAATAGAGCATATGTTTCTTCATAGTATATTCCTTCTTGATGATTATAGAATTTAGCAACTAATATATCTTTATTTATTACTATGATTCCATTTTCATCAAAATTATTTCTAAAGACCCATTTTACTCAAATTATAGAAGTTTTCTTAGGTCTTTCAACTAAGGTCCATACTTTTTTCCTTTCGAATTTATTTAGCTCATCTTTCATGGATTTAATCTAATCATCGCCACCTAAATCATCATCAGTGATTTTTGGTTCTAATTGGGAATGGAATGCTAGATGTTATACTTAATTTCAGAAGGAACTTCTTGTCCTTATAGGTTTTTTTACATCACCAATGATACTATCACATACATGATTCTTAAGAAACAACTGATTTTGGTTTTTTAAAACTTGTTCATCAATATATGGTAGAAATTATTCTAGGGTAAATACTTTATAAACATTTTCTTTAGTATTTTTCTTATTAGAAAAATATTATATCAAAGGATGATAATTAGTTTTTGAAAACACATCGGAAGATGTAGGTTGGGGTTGTTATAAACAAAAGAATCAGTTTCATCAAATTTAACATGCATTGTTTCTTCAATAGTACAAGTATTTTTGTTAAATACTCTGTAGGCCTTAGAAGTTGTAGAGTATCCTAAAAAAATTCCTTCATCGGATTTGGGTGCAAATTTATGTAATTTATCTTTAGTATTTATTATTAATACTTTGTAACTAAATACTTTGAAGTAAGAAAGTCTAGGTTTATGACCAATTCACAATACATAAGGTGTTTTTTTAAGAAAAGGTCTGATTAAAACTCAATTTATAGTATAACAAGAAGTACTTACATATTTATCCCAAAAATGTTTATCAATATAATATTCACTCAACATGGTTCTAGTTATCACTTGAATAAATTGATTTCTTCCTTCAACAACACCATTCTGTTGAGGAGTTCTTGGACCTGAGATGTTATGAGTAATGCCTTTCTTAATAATTTTTATTTCCAAATTTGATTTTTTAAATTCTCCTCCTTGATCACTATAAATAGTTATCAATGGAAGGTTTTTCTCATTTTTAACATGGGCTCTAATGGTTTTGAAATAATGAAAATCTTTAGATTTTTTTCTTGAAAATAGACTCATGTAAATCTGGTGTAACCATCAACTAAAACAAATACATAATATTTTCCTCCAATACTTCCAGTTTTTGTTGGAACAAAAATATTAGTATGCACTAATTGTAATGCATCAAAATTTGAGACTTCAACTATTTATTTAAAACTTGATTTATCTTTTTTTCTATATTTACAAGGACCACAAAACTTTTAATAATCAAATATAACCTTCAGTATATCCTTAAAAACTCTTTTCTTTGAGAGTTTTCATATGTTCCTAAGGTTAAAAAGTCATATTCTTCTATCCCATTACTAATATTCATCTTCTATTACACTAATTCATGGTAGGTATTGGATCCTAAGGTCTTCTATATTAAGTTTATATACATTCTCATTCTTATGGGAAGAAAGAATAAACTCTTTATTGGAATTGTGTAATAAGAATTTATCATTCCTAAAATACAAAAGGTAACCCTCATCACATAATTGGATTATAATAATGAGGTTGTGTTTAAGACCTTTAACAAATAAAAAATTTAAAATCAAAGTTTTTCCAAGAAGAAAAATGTTACCAATACCCACAATTTTTCCTTGAGCATTATCTCTGAAAGTTAATTTTCCTCCTTTAATCTTGATAATATTTTCAAATAAGTTTTTGTAACCAGTCATATGCCGAGAACATCCAATATCCATGTACCATGTATTCTTGTCGGTATTTTCTTTATTTTCCTAAAAATAAAAGAGTTATACTTTCTAAATCCAAACATTCTTGGATTCATAAATTTTAGAAATTAAAATTTTAGGAATCCGCATTATTTTAGAAAAATAATCTTTATGAACTCTTGAAGATTGGGTTTTATTTAAAGAAAAATTTTTCTCCCAATGACCAACACATTGACATTTAGTACAAAAGGGAGCACTTTGGGGAACATTAAAATTATTACTAAAAACTATTTTTGAATGAGTAATACCAAATATAAAGCTATTTCATAGAGGATGAAGTTGTGAATACATTTTATCAAAGTTTTTCCTTCCCGAAGTAAAATTTGATAAAAGTTTCTTTAAGGAAAAAAATTCTGATTTTAGTCTAATGAGAAAATTTTTATCCTCAATGTAATTAGTTTTAGAACATGAGTTATCCTCTAAAATATTTTCTTAGAAATAATATTTTTAATATCCTTAGAATTTTCATCCTTCTTAAGAATTAACTTTAATAATGTTTTTAGAAACACTTTCAAAATAAAAAGTTTTTTGATAAAGATCCTTATAAAGATCTAATTATTCTTTAATGAAAATAGAAATTCTTTAATTTTCTTTCTATAACTTCTTTTTTATCTTAAAATTTTAATTTTCAAGTAGTTTAGAAAATCTAGAAACTTCTTAAAATAAAGGTAAGGTAATATCTTTTGATTAAGAAGATTCATCATCTGAAGATTTGTAATATTCCTCATTAGGAAAATTTGAATTTTAAAAAATATGGGTTAAGGATTCAATATTGTGTACCTTATCCATAATAAAATAATTTTGAATATGTATTTTGGCTATAAGACCAACATTTTTCTGACTAGAAGATTCATATTCTGAAGATTCATCTGAAGAATCACCACCTGGCACTCCAAGTGTCATTTTCTTTCAAGAATTTATTGAATTTGGACTTGTAATACTTCTTTATATTTCTATTATAATTCTTTTCATTCCCATATTTTCTCTTAATCATAGGAAAATTGGGTCTAGTATATCCATAACTTTTACATTAATAATATGTTACTTCAGAATATTTATTGTCCTTTATATATTTCTTCATATATATCTACTAAAAATCTTTCTTTCCCACAAGCTTGTTCATCCATCGAGAAATATTGGATAATTCATTTTCTTAATGATCACTATCACTTAATTTAGATATAACAACAGATTTCTTAGCTTTAGATCTAGTTAACCTTTCCAAAGTCTTGGATTTAGATGTAGTAGTGAAAGCTACACTTCAATTACCATTCTTCTTTTTGTTGATGTCAATATCTCTCTTCATTCTGGTATCATTCTGAATAAGAGTTCCAAATAAATCATCAAGAGTAATGTTAGATACATTTATGTTCTCATCAATATCTATCCTTTTTGATTCCCACTCATTGGGAATTATATCAATTATTTTATCTATAAAAAATTCATCATCAAGACCTTTCTCTGCTATAGATTGAAGACCACTGACAATGGTGATAAATCTTTGTTGTACTTTTCAAACAGGTTCTCTATAAGGAAATGAGAATCCAGAATATTCATCTCTTAACATAGATCTTCTAGTTTATATCACTTTAGAAGTCCCTAAATGAGAAACTTCATGTTCCTTCTAAATGTAGTTGGCACCTTCACAAGAAGATATTTGATTATATATATTCTAGGTCATAGAACACAACAAAGTATTGTGTACCTTGAAATTTAGTTGATATTCTTGTTTTTTATGAATGGTGAAGGTTCTAAATTTGTTGTCTAGAATTTTGTAGTCTCCATTGAGCACAAAAAAATTTCTACTCCAGTATTAATGAAAAAAGTATTAATTCTATCTCTGTAGTACTCATAATCATTACTATAAAAAATTTGTGGTCTCGTAGGTTTAAAGTTGTCGATAGAACCAATATTCATATCTTCCATTCTATAAGAAAATACTTCTCCACAAAACTCTTTAATAGAATAAATCTATAAAAAAGATAAAAATATTTATGAAAAACTTGAACAAGAAAAATTAAGCAAGAATAATTTAGAACAAGAAAAACATGAGCAATAAAACTTATATATGAGTATAAGTATTTTAAATACCTTCCTCTTATACCAATTATAGGATCAAAATTTTATATATAGATGCTCAATTAAAAGAGGGGATGAATTGTAAGTTTAAAAACATTCATTTTTAACCTTAAGAAAAACTATGTTTAACAAATTTAAATAAGTAAAATTCAGAAAACCACTTTGGGTTCATAAAAATAAAACAAACTTGATTAGAGTTTGGAAATTTGAATATGAAAAAGAAACTTAAGAATAATTTTCTTAGAGAAATATTCTACATTAAAGAGTATTGAATATCAATTATCAGAGTAAGTAAAAATACAAGAAAGTATAAGAATGATACACTTTATTTCTTTAACAAAATATAACATAAATAAAATTAAAAGCAAGAGAAATTAAAAAGTAGGAAATGTTTTAACCCAAAGAGTAGGGTATCCAACAACCATGGATAACGGTCCCTTGATTTATACTTTCAATAAATATTATTTTACTAATACCATGGTAATCTATAGGCAGGAATATCAGAATCTGTCTTGTTATCCCTACAAGCCCTCGAACATTAAGGTAGTCGGAACCTCTATCTTCCTATCCCTGGAAGCCCTAGAACATTGTGGTAGTCGGGACCTCTTTCTTCCTATCCCCAAAATCCCTCGAATGTACTCAGAAACAATAGGAGTCGCACAAAGCAAGCTAAGAAATATGATCAAGGATGAACAATATGTTCATGAAATGCACAAGGCATGAGAGTCTCTCTCTAGAAATCACTTCACAGCATCAGAGCATGTAATCTCTAGATCGATTTTTTGATTTTCATCTCATTAAAATGAGATCCTATTTATAGTAAAAACATCAACGATCATATTCCTCCTCCAACGATCATATTTTTACTTGAATTTTTGAGGGACCTGAACATGTTTCACTCAACCAATGGTTAGTTAGAAACAAATTGTATTACATCGTTTTATACTTATAGAAATATGTATACAGAAAATGAAGTAACTTAAGTAAATATAAATATACTAAATCAAAGGAAAAATAGAATTTGGTGTCTAAACATATAAACAATTGGATTCTAGAAACATGGATATTTGGATATTTTTTTTCAATGAATTCGGAGTCTAAATTCTGAGGAATTGGGAGTCTGAATTCTGAGGAATTCAGATTTTGAATTTCAAAGAATTGGGAGTCTAAATTTTAGAGAATTCGAAGCCTGAATTTTAGATAATTTTGAGTCTTAATTTCATAGGAATTCAGAGTATGAATTTTAGAAAATTCAGAGTCTCAATTTTAGAGAAATTCGGAGTCTAAATTTCATAGAATTCAGAGTCTAGATTTTAGAGAATTTGGAGTCTAAATTTCAGAGAACTCAGAGTCAGAATTTTAGTAATACTCGATATACAAGAACTAAAATATTATGTGGTTTTATATAAGGATAAATATTTTTGACTTAGTAATAAAAAGAACATTGTTTTGAGAAGGCATTTTAAAATATAATGAAACCCAATGTAAGGGTAAAACTTTTCTTAGAGGAATGAAATTATCCTTTAGAAAATAATCCTTATTGAAAGATAATTTTCTTTAAGAAAAAGTTTTTGGGATTTTCAAAACATATAGGAATTGAAAATACATAAATAAACCTTATTGACTCAACAAGAAGGTCCTTCAACTAACCTAGTGGGAGATGGATCAGGTGTGTAAGATTACATCCAATTGACTCCCCCTTCTATTGAGACACTAGAACAACATCCGATAGTCGAGGTTCCAGTACATGAGTAACAACAATCTGGAGTTCATCATCCTCCACCCCTGTGGAAAGGTTGATGATCTTGATATGGGCATCCCATTCGCACACCACCTTGTGGGATGGATCCTCACCATGGAGAGTGACTATACTCATTCATGCATATGTTTTCTGTCTATTGAAATAATGAAATTATTTTTACTATCAATAATTTTTACATATTTATCCATTGTTTCAATTATAATTTATATTTTTGTTACAATTAATAGTTTATAAGCTTTCAAAGTCAACTACATGAAACATATGAAAACATATTAAATTTCATGTAGGTAACTTTGAAATATTATAAAATATAAACTATAAAAATAATATAAATAAATATAATAACATATCCTAATAATCTAAAAGTTGTTTAAAAAAAATAACTTCATAAATAAAATAAATAATTTAAAATTAAATAAATGTAAAAAAAACATTATAAATAAAATGTTAATGGATTAAAACAACAATATATTGTGGTACTAAAATTAATTATTATTATTTTAATAAATTATGGTTATTTTGAATTATTTTTTATATGTTCAGCAAGTGTGTAAAATTTCATTTAGATTTTATTTATATTTTACAAATTATAGACTTTCAAATCCACCAACATCAAACATTATTTATTTTCATCTGTGTGACTTTTAAATCCTATAACTTATAAAATATAATCACAATCTAAGTTATATTTTACAAAATGAATCATCATATTAAACATAATTTAAAATAAACAAAATCATGAATATAATAACTAAAATCTAATTTACATGTCACAAAACTTATTTCTTAAAAACATAACATTTTCACTTTAAAATAATAATTAAATAATTCTAAAAAATAACAATTTATATATCATAATATATAAACATATATATCATAATATACAATAATATATATTTTTAAGTATAACAACATGTATATTTAAAATATATTTTTTTTGCTAAAAGGAGGCAGAGGCCCTGCTGCCATTTCATTTAACCGAATGGTGGCACGGCCCCAGCCTCCTTTATGAAATAATTTAAAAAATTTGACTTAGTCTTATTTAATTTTTTATTCATAACATGCATAAAAAATTTAGAGAATGCAAGAAAACCGAGCAGTCTAGGAAATACGATGGAAGAGCATAGAGGTGGTTGGTTCTGGGTAGTATGAACTCAATATTTTCATTCAAATCTAGATTTCCCGATGACGTGTTGTTGTTGATCTCTTGGCCAAAGCAGTGCACCGGTGGTACAAAGACGAGTCTGATGAATGTGAGCCCGAGATTGATTTTGGCACTCCCTTGTTGTCTTGAACTAAACTTGACCACATGGAAGACCCTCCCTGCTACATACACGCTACTATTTTGAAACATCTCCAGGACAAACTTCTTCGGCTGGTCCATCCACACATTCAGATCCTACATGATCGCCCACATGTTGGAAATGATCTGTAACTTATTCATAATTCTATTAAAATTGATGGTGTTATCCTCCATGGACTTGTGAGGTAGCAGCAGCACCACCAGGTGTAGTCTCATGCCCTTCTTCAGTACCATATCTAGATACGGGAGCTTCACCAAGTCCTCCCCCACCATTGTTCGGACAAGCCCGACCATGTTGCTTATCTCATCCTCTAGTTTTTAATTTTTTTTAGTTTTATAAAGAAAATATTTTAATTAAAATTAAATATTTTTTTTGAAAATTGTATTGGAAGGGCAGAAGGGGGTGTGATGCCTTCCAAATTTACTGACATTCGGTAGTGGGTGTGCTACATTTTCCAATCATCAACATGGATTGATGACATGAAAATGGCAGTTAGGGGCCTCCTGCCTTTCTCCTAAAATAAAGTGAAAGGTGGATTGGGATTGGCCACCTTTCCCCTAAAATCTAAAAGAAAGATGGAACCCCCTACCGCCTTTCCCTTAAGTCCATATAAAAGGGAACCCCCTCTTCTTCAATTCAAAATTACATCCTATCAATAAATTCCTCACCCAATCTCTCTAAAATAATTCTTCTTTGTACGTGGTGGTTCCGATGGCCTAAAGGAAGTGAATATTTTTTGCAAAGCATCATTTATAGGTATTTTTATTTTTTATTTTTAAGTTATTCATTAATTAAATTGATTTTTTTAGTTAGTTCAAAACATGTTATTTATTTAGTAGTTTTGTTAGTTATATATAGTTTATAAATAATATTTATTATTAGTAATTCTTAAGTATAGATTAAATAATTAATAACTTAGGATTAATGAATGATTACATATAATGATTAACTGATAATAATTAATTAATGAATATCATATGATAAACAAATTATTAAGGCATAATTAATTAAGTTTTAAATAATCTTTTATTACTTATTATCTAATGAATAAAGATTGATTAATGAATCATTAACTAATGATTAAAGAATGATTAGGTAATGATTATATATTGTTTAACTAAAGATTTAGTAATGATAATTGAATGATTAAATATTGATTAAAGAATGATTAAGGAATGATTAAGTAATGACTAAGAAATGATTAAGTAATTATTAAATAATGATTAAATATTTTTTAGCTAAATATTGACTGATGATTAACAAATGATTTACTAATGATTAACTAATAATTAAATAATGATTAAGTAATGATTAAATAGTGATTAAATAATGATTAAATAATGATTAAGCAATGATTATGGAAAGATTAAGGAATGATTAAGGAATGATTAAATAATGATTAACTAATGATTAATTAATGATTAACTAATGATTACATAATGATTAATTAATGATTAACTAAGGATTAATTAATAATTAAAGAATTATTATGGAATGATTAAAGAATGATTAAAGAATGATTAACTAATGGTTAAGAAATTAATATGTAATGATTAACTTACGATTAACTAATGATTAACTAATTACTAACTAGTGATTATGTAATGATTAATTAATGATTAACTAATTATTATGTAATGAATAAATAATGATTAAGGAATGATTAAAGAGTGATTAAGGAATAATTAAGGAATGATTAAAGAAATATTAACTAATGAATAAAGAGTTATTAATTAATGATTATATAGTGATTAAATAATGATTAAATAATGTTTAACTAATGAATAAATAATCATTAAAGAATGATTAACTAAGGATTAAGGGATGATTAAGTAAAGATTAACCAATGATTAAATAATGATTAAATAATGATTAATTAATGATTAATTTTGGATTAACATATGATAATCATATAATGAAATATGAAAAATTGGATGAAAAAGAGGCTTAAATGAACTCATGATTTATTACTCCTGTTATTTAGATGATTCATAACTTATCACATGCTTGTTTTCTTAATGTTGATGTATATGTTTTAGAATAATCACATTCTATTTATAAACCATTGAACAAACCTTTAGGAAAGTCAAAAATTGTACTATATAAAATTATTGTCAACTTTTAGTATATTAGAAAATGTTCTAAAATTTTGGTAGCATAAATATTACTTGGTTATATGTGTAATAAAATCCTTGTATAGATACTTCAAGTAAATGTGGCTTTGGAACAGATTCACCCAGTGGAAAACACAAAAACAATGCATTAATCTAGACTTGGTCGGGAACTGGGGCATGAAAATGGGCCAGGAAGCACACTTAGTTTGACAATAATGGGGGATATGCTTTAGATAATTAATATTTTCTTTATCAACTACAAAAATACCATTAGTAAGATTAAAATTTTTACTATAAAAAATTAGTATCATATTTTATAATATAAGAAGATGTTATAAAATTTCAATATCATAAATATTATATGGACAACCCTCATTGTCAATGTTATTCATTGAATGTTTTATAAATTTATGTAAAAAATAATGAAAACATCAAATTAGTTTATTTATCTATGATAAAATCAAAATTATGATCATATAAAGTGAAATAAAAAAGAAAAAACTCATTAAATAAAAAATGAATTCTTTAAAATAGAAAACAAATACCTTGAAATTTTTCAATTGAATAGATTTTGTATGATATGAGTCTGACTTCAGAAGTGAAGTAAAATCCAGCTTATTTTCAAGTGGTATCATAATGAAACCTTCTAAAGGGATATACATAACTTTTTAATTTTCAAAATATTTTGGTCTTCTAATGACAAGACTCCCTATACTGTTATGGTTTCAATAGATGTCCAAAAGCTTTATAAAATTGAAATTTAAGTACATCCCTTTAGAATAAGTCATTAGGCTACCAAATGAAAATAAACTGGATTTTACTTCACTTATAATGTTAGAAACATATCATCCAACCTCTTTTTTTAAAAAAATTTAATGGTATTTATTCTATGTTATAATGCATTCACGTGTTATTTAATTTGTTTATTCTTGTCTATTTCACTTTATATGATCATGAATTTCTTTTTACCATGGATAAATAAACTAATATGAGGTCAACATTTTTTACACAATCATAATCATGGTCAAGAAACATTTTTTATGTGAGAGTCATGTTTTCATATATCCAATTCTATGGGGAGGTTATTCAAACCTAGAAAGGAGTTTCTTATTATACACAACCAAAAACAATGGATATGACATTTGATTGTTTAACCCTATGTGAACAAAAAGAGATAATTCACGGTTTCCTAAGTATGGGACCTGATCAAAAGACCAAGTCTATTATTTATTGACATTTGTAATTCTAGTCTACACTATGGATTCTAGATTGTCCATTGGTTACTGATGAGAAGTGGTTCAAGAAATAAATTCATTTTCCGAATGGTCAGATGGGTTTATGATGGGGTTATATGTTATGGTTTCTACTATATGACAATAACGTCTAATTGTATGAAGATGTAGACTTATAACAGTGGTTAAAGATGGAATGTACCAATATATTAAGGCTCCTACCTATGATTTATAAGATTAAAACATAGATGATCTCCCAAATATATATGTAAATCCAAATTCCAATAAGGATTTTGTTAGTGATGGAATAGATGAGACAATAGTTCTAATGAGGAGGGAGGAGTATAAGTTGGGAAGAAAGTCTCTATAAATGCAATAGTGGTACAAAATCCACAACCCATAATAAATCATCCACCACTATCCACATCTTGATCGGAAGCAATGACACATTTTCCTCAATTCAACTACAATGTCCTCACACCTACTATTAAGTTTCCTGGAGTTGTTGTGGATATCTTTAGTGAGATGGAAAAAACATTATATATTGGAAGGGATTTTCCAACCAATTATTTATTGAGAAACTTGATAAAAATATTTCATATAGATAGGCACTATAGATATTTATTCTAGGAATAAAACCATAAAAAATAAACCATACAATGTGATAAATAAGTAAATGATTGTAGATTCTTCTTGAGGGTGATTTCAAACATTTCATTTGGAGGTTGGATAATTTAAAAGATTGAGGAATTTCATACTTGCATTCATCCAAACATGAAAAAATACCATACTTTACTGTATGATTAATTTGTGTCATCTATTGTTATCGAGATGATTATTATCTTCCAATATGTTCTTTTATCCATTATTCAAGAGAGGATACAATAAAATATTAGTTATAATTTTTCCTTTAATAAGGCATGGATAAAAAATAGAAGGTAATTACGATGGTATATGGTGATTAGGATGAATCATATCATGTTTTTCCATAGTTTCTATCCATACTAAGACACAATGACCAAGTTTTATTCATCTTTAATAAAAATAGACATGTATCTCAAGATAACTTACTCGATCCATATTATGTTTAATTTCATCGGTTTTTCTAGGAATTCATCCACTATATTTATGCATTTTTTTAGAAAATAGTTCATATAGATAGGTGGAACATTTCTATATGGAATATAAAATGTTGTATTGTTGATTTTGGAATCCCAAGATATCAACAATTTAATTATTCTTCTTTAATTTTTCCATTTTGGAGAAGAAAAACTGTAAATCATGGTGTTAGTTTCTGGAGGGTATCAACAACAATTTCACTCAAATTTAAGGTGTTTGTTTGATATTTGAACAGAATTATGAAATCAATAAGGCAATTAATGCGGATCCTAATACACGGAGACCCCTAAATGCACATCATTAGTATTACATCATACACAATGCTAAAAACGTGTGCAAAACATTCCATAAAAAACCTATGAATAAAGAAATCATGAGGCTTGGTATGGAATGTCTTTGTTATTTTGTACTATTTAAACATAAATATGAAACTAACTTATCTGAAATATGATCACTTCTATGTAGAATATGATTCAGATCAATGAAGGTCTGAATAGAATTTTGAACAACTATTCAAGATTAATCATGAAGTGTATGATTATATGATGAGGATTCCAAATGAAAAAAATGGACATTGGAATATAAATGGGGGAAAATGTACAGACACATGAACACAAACATTATCGATTTCATCAATAATATCCTCGAGGGGATTTGTAAGACACCTATAATTGCCCTAGTTCAGGACACATTTTATCATTCTATGAATCACTTCATTTATAGAAAAAAAACTAGAATCAGAAGGGATTATTTTTGGGCTAAGTTATGGAAGAAACTTTTAATGGGAGATTGAAAATAAAATTTAAGAAACTTATGGTTATTAAGTGTGGTTTTTTCAATAATATGACTCTCAATTTAAAGTTCAAGAGTGTTTATACCCCATCACAAGAAGAAGTGGTGAAAAAATTATTGTATTATTGGGAGTGATGAAATGTCAATGTGGAAACATCCAAGAATTATGATTTCCATTTGCACATGCCATCGTAGCATGTGCCACTATGAACATATAATGGGAAGCATATATTAATCTAGTGTACTGGCCTTAGACCATTGAAAAATTTTATGCCACACAATGGAAGACTATTTGGGATTTTTGATGTTTTTAATGCCTGAAGACCATCCGATATTGATACCTGACATAAATAGGTTTTTTAATGAGGGAGAATGAAGTCCAATAAGATTCATAATGAGATGGAATGGAATCAAGAATAAGGTAAAAGTTTGATATGAATCATATTCCATCTAGAAGGTCATAACCGAAAATGATTCCCCAACATTGCTGGATCAAGTTCACTCTCTCATCCAAAATGATGTATTTTCTCCAATGTGATCTTTTTGTATTGTTAACTATATGATGTTAACATAAGATCCTTAATTATGTAGAATTTTCTGACATTTCTGAATAATTTTACTATAAAATAACAATAAGACTTTCATATTAATATTAAAAGGAACATGACAAGTACATTTGAGAAAATAATCATGAAACATACCATCATGTGAGAAATCATTCATAATTTACAAAGCACACCATTTTCTAAAAAAATAGATAATGAAGAAAAAATATTTACATATAAAATATATAAAACCATATCTTAGAAAACACCCACTTATAGGTAAAAACATATATGAAAACACTTTAGAAATATGATTTGAGAAACATGAAGACATGCCATTTTCTTTTGGTAAAAAAACCCCATAAAAATTAGAATAAACCTGAAATCTATTACATTCTTCCATTAATGAAATTATTCTAACCATAAAATTATACTTATATTTAAACTTAACACTTATTTCATTTTTTACATATAGATATAGGATACTATACTACTCACTAAGAAGGATATGCTTGTTTCCCATGTCATGATAAAGGGTTGTTCATTTCAACAGATATGGGTGAGTCAAATGCACCATAATCATCACATGATGACTCTATTTGCCTGTGGGAGAGATGACCATCACTCTAGAGGATGTGGTTATCCTTATTGGTCTTCCTATCCATGGGGATGTAATTATTGGATCCACCCATGCAGACTATCTTGAGATTGTACAGAGATTTCTAGGCATTGATATTTTGGTTGATGCTGCTGCTATAGATGGAAAGTCAATATCTATGATTTGTATTGAGATGAAATTTCAACATTTACCATATTACGATGACAAGGATAATTTTATGCATCATACATGTTCATATATTTTAAGAATAATTGGAGAGAAATTGTGTTTTTATCACTCAGTTATGCATGTGAAAACGATGTATCTGTGGTTAATGGAGCATTTTGATAAGGTCGGGACATTCAACTCGGGATATACATGCTCTACTTACACTAACAGGCCATTATTAAAGGAATAACTCCCATATCAAAGGGATATCGAGGAATGTGTCATCCTTCTTCAGATGTCGTCATGGGAGTGCATCCCCTCCCTTTCCCCTATTGTTTTTGATCATCATACACCAATAAATGTGTTTCATGACACTCCATGTGGATTCTGGTATAATCATTCATCTCTATTGGTTCCTAATTATAATAGGAGTTATTAAATTTAATTTCTTATTATTTATCAAATTCAATCTTTTATTTTATAGGTGGAGTCAGGAACACCACGTCATCACCACTCTGAAACACCATTTGGTTACAAACCATGTAATGTTAGACAGTCTCCTACCTGATGGGTTAAGTGTATAAAATCACTCATTGACTAAAAAAGTTAATAATATCACCATTTTTTGTTATTAGTAATAATTTTTTTTGACAAATCTCACATGTCATTTCAGATTTCATGGATGCCATACTAGGGTTTATTGGACCAGTTTCTTACATACTGCACTACTGCCCTTCATGATGTTATGGATGTAATGCCAGTCATTCACTTTCATATTATTGAGGGGAACCATCTTAATGGATTCATGCACCAGTTTGGATATGTTTAGAGATTTCTATTTACATTAAGAAAATTATAGGAGCTTCATTTTGTGAAGATGATAGGGAGGCAGGATGTCGATTGACACCAACGACATGCCCAATATCCCAAAATATAGATTAGATGAGCATCATTTCATATTGAGGGTGTATATATTATTTTATTCTATCTTTTACTATAGTTTGAGTATGATCCCTGGTATATAATTAAGTCTATAATTTATCTTGCTCAATATAGAATAGGGTTTTAGGATATGGTAAGTAAATAAATTTCCCTTAGTTTTTTTATTGTAATATTTTTCTAATTCATTTTGAATATCTTTATAGAATACTCGAGTACAATAGATTATCTGAATTTCTGATCGAGAGGAGTAAGAGGTTTCTAGCCTAGTAGTGATCCATGATTAAGCATAGGGGATGATTCCTAGTTATCAGGCAGTTCACATTAGTATTTTTGATCATCCACCCCAGGGAAATGAATTTATTTCCTAAGGAGTGGAGTTTCCAGGTCTGAAGCCTCCTCCAACAGCTTTTTATGTTAAGGAGACATGTCGATGATGATGTATACCACTTCATGATTCACATGAGGCCTCACCTATTCCACAGGAAGAGTTCATCCCTCTAGCAGTCCAGAATTAATCAATTAGGGATGTGAATTAGGAGGAAGAATATCCGTCAATATTGGATGGATATCTAAAGTTTTCTCCAGGTGCAGATTATCCGAGATTTTATTAGGGGTTATTTCCCAATCCTCCAGTTTTTATGCCATATCCTTCATAGGATGTATGGTTCCCCCCTATGATGATAGAATGTTCTTATACTACCCAGTGGGAGAAGGATCACATGCGTGGGATGACATCTAGTTGAAACTGCCTCCCATTGATACATAGACAGAGTATCCGATAGTTGAGATTCCAGCACTTGAGGATCAGCCCTCTCTAGTTCATCATACTCTACCCCAGCATCGAGGTTAGTAATCTCGATAAGGGAATACCATTTGAACACCACAATGTGGGATTGAACCTCACTATATATAGTGACTATACTTGTTCATGTACACATTTTTTCTATTAAAATGGATAAATTCTATTTAAGATCAACCTATTTTACATTTTTATCCACTAATTAAATATTAATTTATATTTTTGTTACACTTTTTTTATTATAAGCATTCCAAGTCGACTAATTGAAACATTGGAAAACTTATTAAATTTTAAATAGGTAAATTTAAAATCTTATAAAATATAAAGTATAAAAACAATCTAAATAAAACTTAAAAAATAGCCTAAGCATCTAAAAATTTGTTGAAAATAAAAATAGTTTCACAAATATAATAAATAATTTAAAATGAAACGAATAAAAAAATATTATAAATACAATTATAATAGTATTAAAAAAAAATATTTTTCTATTAAATTTAATTTTAAATAAAATATTGATGAATTTAGAACATTACAGATTTAGACTAACCCTATATATTGAACCCCACAAAAATGAATACTTTGTACTTGAGATCAACCATTTACAAGTATATTATAATTTATAGAATAGTATGAATTATTAAATCCAAAAAGTGAATAATATAACATACTAGTAGTCATGAAAAAAATAAAAAAAGATGTCAATGTAAGATTACTTCCTGCCCTATAGAAATGGTGGATGTATAAAGAATCCATAGTTTTCATGTCCTTCATTTAACTCACATGTTGTTTTTTATCACATCATTTCAAATGATGTTTTACAATAACATATTATAATAATATGATAAAGAAATATAAAATTGATTCAATTTTGGGAATAATGAATAGTCATAATTTTATTCTTAAATAGCCCCATGTTCTTATGAGTTTCATTGAAAGAAATGAATTGAAAGATTGAATGAAAACAATATAGTAAGTATATAAAAAATATATATATATATATATATATATTATATATTTATAATGAATAATAATATTATAGTTATGAAATAATGACAAAAAGGTATTATTTAAGAAAGAAAAATATAGAATAAAACCAAGTATAAGCTGTTTCTAACAAGATATATTGGAACTGAAATAATTAGATCAGTTATATTAGTAATTAATGATACCCTTGGGTGCATAATTGAAAATAATACATAATAGAAAATTAAAAAAATAAAAAAATTTAATAAGTAAAATATAATTTACATGTCACAAAATTTAATTCTTTAAAACATAACAGTTTCACTTTAAAATATTAATGAAATAATTCTATAAAAAATAAAATAAACACAATATATATATATATATATATATCATAATATAAAAAATTATATATTTATAAATACACAAACATGTTTAATTAAAATATTTTATTTTTATTTCCATTGAAAGATGTCAGGGCCTCATCCACCTTTCCACTTAATCGAAAGGTGGAAGGGGCCCTTCCGCATTTCATATACACATTTCAAAAAATGACTTAAGTTTAATTTTAAAAAATTCAAAAAAAATTCAGAAAAAAAACTCATAGCTTCCTCGTGACGTTTGGGTGTCGAAATATTTTTGAGACTACCCACTCGATGGTGCTGGAAGAGGTGTCCATGGTGGCGGCAACCATGTCGAGCAGGATGGATTTTATGTCTTCTATATCAATGGGGTTGATGGGTGGGTCTCTATCATGATTGATGTGGTTTGATGATCACCGGAGGAGGTGTTTTACAATGAAAACTTCATGAAAATGATAAAAAAATTCAATAAGAAATATTATTAAGATATAAAATTATCAAATTTATATTCAGAGATTAATGTTTATTTATATACATGAATTAAAAAATGGATGTATATAATTAATTTATATATGATGTATTAAAATATATATTTTAGTAAATCAAAAAATTATATAAATTTAAATATTCTATTGTTAATATGTGATATTTGAACTTATATTTTATATCAATGTCTAGGTGAAATATTTTAAAATCTCTATATTAAACAAATGATCTCTGAAAGCATTGAATTAATGACTTAATCCATAACACCAACCAAGAGAATCTCATTGTCCTTATATAGGTGAATACCAATGGTTATTTATAACTGAATAATGTGTCTTGTAGTCACTATATATCACCAAATGACACCCATGATTTATGTCTCATAGATGATTGCATTGAACTCATTTAATAACCAAAATAAAATCTATTAATCCATTCAAATCAGATTAATAATTGAAAAAAACATAGTTAGGAGGGACGTAGAAAACACATGCACCACATACACGAAAACCATAGATTCTATAGTGATTTCCATGATGTAGTGATGCTTTTTTTTATTGCACATCCTATATAATCATCCCTTTGAGTGACTGGTGAGGAAAAGATGGATTGAAGTTCCAACTCTAGGAGAGAGAGAGTAGAAGGAGGGGGTTCTACATAAACCATTAAGGGATAAGAATAGTTTAGAATTTATTTTATCTTTTATTTTTCATTGTGTAATAGTGGAATTCATGCATTGGCTTTGAAATGGAATTAAAATGATATTTTCATTATTGTTTAAAAATTTATTTTATCTAAATTGTATATTCCCTTCTCAAGGATTCTTACTCTATTCATGGTTAATGACTACTCAAACATGGGTGGATAATAGTTATAGGGGTGGGTGGAATTTATGAAAAGGATGTGTACATAATTTTTTGAATTCTTATAATATTTTGAGATTTTATTATTTTATTATTTTTTAATTGAGATTATTCATATCATATTACCTAGTTTCTTATCAAGAGTGATGCCTTCCTGAATGGCCCGAAGGCCTTCATTTTTATGGATTTTTGAAAACCCCCATTTCAAGGGATGAGGGGGAACCCTTACAAGGCCTTTTGGCTCGAAGATTACTTGTCCTGTAGTCTTAGAGATTACATGACCCAAAGGTCTTTGGGAATTCAACTAGACTATCTACAAGGAACTACCCCTCCCTAGAATCTCCATCCTGATAGTAGCTCTCCACCTTTGCATGATCATCTAGCTAGGCTTCCCATGAAAGCACAGGCTGGTACCGATGGCATAGCCATACCCTCTCATTCTATCAATCAATTTGGCTCTACTCTGGTGAGTGAACCTGCTCTGAATCCTCTTCTGGGGCTACTCCTCTTTTATAGTGTGTTTGGGACCTGTATTCATGTGTCCTAAAGGCCTTGGGGTGGCCCTAAGTCTTTAAGTTGGCCCAAAGGTCTTGATAATCAACTAGACCGAAGGCCTTGTGTGACCCTAAAGCCTTGCAGGACCTGAGGACCAAACCGGTGGCCCGAAGGCCTAGATGAATGAATAGTTCCGGCTGCTATAGTACCGAATAGTGTCTTCTACAGTACTGCTACAGTACTTCTATAGTACTACTATAGTAACCCAGAAATATGCCTCCACACTGATTTGATCTTGGGTCTCTTGGATGCACCAAGCGAGTCCTCACCAACTGGGCTGAGGCACATGTGCTATCAAGAGTGATGAATACTAAGAGACTAAACCTAATGTGATAAAGTAGAATGAGGGAGAGAGATCAAATTTAACTTTTTATTTCATTTTTAAATTGATTTTAATGTATCTAGGTTTTTTATAGGTCACATTTATTGATGGGATCGGTGGGCCTATGTAGTTGTAGTTTGACCCAACAATTAGAGATAAATACCCCAACAGGTATAGAGGTTATTGATTTGATTTATTTAAAAATTGTAGTTGAGTTTTTTAGCATTATGAAAAACCATCATTGGATCTTATTTCCTTATATAATCCCATGAATCTATTTTCAATCCAATCCACTCATTAGTTTACATTAGTATAATTCTAGTTGTGTACTATTAGCTATTTAATTCTATGTTTTTTTGTATTTTTGGGTTCGACCATGGGGATTTAATTATTTTAGTACTTTTTTTGGCTTTGTGTCTTATATTCATTTTAAAAAAAATTCCAAACATATTTGAGACCATAGTAAGTAATGGCACCTGTGGGCCTGATCAAGTTTCCACTAAACATCATTCAATCAAGCACAAACAACCCTAAAATTCCACATACTTTCATAATGTGTTTTTACTGATTAATTTTATTTTTAACATTATTAAATTATAATTTTGATCTAGGAACCACTTCAAACAATACTTGAAAATTTATCTTATACATATCAAAAAATGTGATACTCAATTTATTTTAAAATTTCATCCCTTCAAAGCATTATCCCACGTATTGCATGTGGATGGCTTAGAGGATATGGGATAATGGATGAACTATGGCCTATAATGAAATTAGGCTGAGGATAATGAGATATATAAAAATTTTAACACCCTGATATTTCAATATGTGATTATCCTTTAAATAATACTAGATTCTATTGATCATGTTACACACAATAATTGACTAAAAAGGTAAAATGTATTACAATAAACCCTTAGTAAATAGAAACATTGTAATGAATTATGATACTTAAATTTTATTATTTTATATAAATTTCTGAAATTTAAATATTATAAAATAAATAATTAATATGGTATTATTTAAATTATTCAATTCTAAAAATAGATATTTCTAAAGAACTATTTTTAAAGTATTAAGTATTTTATCTTAAAAAATTAAATAAATCACTATTAGAATATTAATAGGATAATATGTAATATTTTAAATTTTAAACTAATATTTTAACACTCAATTAGTTTGAAATTTATATGAAATAAAATTAACAATACTAAATGTTTAAATGGGTTTTTTTCTATAAAATCATGTTTTTATATGATGTATTTTTAATTAAAAGTTAAATTTTGAATTTTAGAAATAGAATTTAATAAATTAAAATTCATTAATGAAATTATATTATTAAAAAAATTATGGTAATTTTTAGATTCTTTTTCGAAAAGGTTTTTTTTCAGATGAATGTTGAAAAATACTGATTTTAAAAATATTGTCAATTTTATGACATTATCATGATAAAAGAATGAATTATAAGTTTATGAAACCCTTTTTATTTATAAAATATATATTTAATAATTAAAAATTTCATTTAATAATATAATTTTGATCTTAAAAATCAAATTTTTACATTTTAAAATTTTAATTAATGATTTTATTCAAATAAAAAATATTTTTTTCTTCTTTTCTTATAATTAAGTAATATAAAGTTAAAATTCAGTTTTTTTTTGGTTTTAAAGTCAAAGATGTGTCATTTTATTTAAAAAATCTAATTAATTATAATATAATCTACATTATACTTCACTTTAGTGTAAAGTAATTTTTTTGTTTTAAAATGAAATTTTTCAAAAAATGATTTTATTACATTTTGCATACTTATGTTAAGAATAATTTTTACCAAATATATAAATTTAATATTATAATATAGATTCAATATTTGGTATGAAAATATTCTTATTTGTTAATGAGGCCAACTTCATTTTTGCTCATAATGAATAATATCCATGTTAAGAATTTATCACCACGGTTACGGATAAAATGGGTTAAATAGGTTAAAAGGGTTAATATAAAGGGGTAGGACTTCAAGATAAAAGAAAAAAATAAATTAAATCTCTTTGGTAGGTTTTATTTTAACCTTATACTCATTTTCTTTGAAAATATGTTGATTTTGATCAACTTGACTTGAGTAAGACATATATCATATAATATTGTTTTAAGTTTTTACAATTTTTCCGCCCACCTCACTTATAAAAGGGAACCTCATATTCTAACTTATTAAAAAACTTTCAACACTATATATTATCCAATCCAAACAAAAAATACCTTCCTAAATTCCTTCCCCACATCCTTTAGGTCTTTTTTATCACCAAAATACTGACCTAAAAAGGTTTAAGGTTTAACCCAAAGGAATTTTTCCAAAGAAGATGTATAACTCTTAACCAAGTTATTTTGTGTTTCTTTATACTTATACCTTTTTCAAAAATACAATAAATATTATTATATAATAAAATATTTATATAAAATATAATTAAATGTTATTATTTTTTATAACCCTTTTTCATTTCCTTTTCATCTAATGAGAACGAAAGCATCGCTTGTGTGTTTGCACAATATACAGTCTCTACGAACCGATGTGTACCATTTTTCATCCATAGCTCACATTCATGGTTATAAATATGGATTTAATGGATATATATTATTTTTATGATACAATTATTATTCATTAAAGAATAAATATTATCTACCTTCTTACCCTCTCATCCATTTGAAAATGATAAGGTCAATCATGCGTACGTGCGGACTACCACTTCTACAAACCGAAGTGTTTCATTTTTTATTTCCACTGTTACATGGTTGATAATAAGTATATATTTAATTAATATATATTTTATTTAGTATATAAATATTATTGTGTAAATATTAATCATTAAATACTTTTCTTCCCTTCCAATCATTAGGAAAATGAAAATTTCATCATGTGTATGTGCGGACTACCGCCTCCATGGGAAATGTATTTAATTTTACTATTACCGCCTTGCATGGTTAGTTATAAAATTTAATAAAATTAATAAAAATATATCAATTAAATTATTAACATTATGAAGCTTATGGAACCATTTCATATCACCTTTGACCATGGTCAATATACAAAAGTAATTTTGGAAAAAAATTTCAGAATAACCATAAGTGTTTAATATAAGAAAGAATTATACAATGAATGAACATAAAATGGTTATTAAACGACCATAAAAATATAGTAAAGATTAAACAGTTTATTAATCATGTATTTTATAAATTTAAATTTATTATTCATAAATATATCAAAGAATTAATCCAAGGTAAATGTTCATCATCTCAATTCTACACCAACGAGACAAGTTTTATATTATGAAACCACTATATTTTACATAGTGCATATAAAAAAAATTTTAAATATTATATATTCAATTAATCTTAATTCATGATATTTATATTTTCAATTCAATTTTTCTATTTTAATGGGTTTTGATTAAAAAAACATAAAACTGTAAGGGTTTATTTTATAATCTCACTATTATTTAGATTATTAATTTTTAAATTCATGTTGGAAGATTTATATGATATTTATTTCTTAAAACCCATAAATTATCTTTAGTTATAGTTATTTATATGGTTTACATGCATTATTATAAATTTCCCACCCTTTATTACTCAAAATGTACGAAATAATGTTTTTAAACAAAAACCGACCTTATTTCTCTTTTTCAGTCAAGAATATTTCTCTTCCATATTCATATTCTTTATATTGTGTTATAAATTTTTTTATCTACTATTAAATGACTGGTAAAAAAATTTTATACTATCTTGACTTTTATAAGAATAAATTAAAAATAATCTATTTAATATCTTTGGAATAAGTAATTTTTTGACTATTTACAAAACCATGAAACTAATGTTATTTTTATCTTATATAGCATGAAAAAAACTCCCACATTCTTGAATATTATTTTATATTTATCCTACTCTATAATTTTCTATGGTTTTTCAAATAAAATTATTTTTATATTATTCTTTGAGTTTTTAGTATTTATATTTTAATTAGAGGGTATTATTTTCTTAATGGTTTGAAAATATATTTCATATTCCATAATTTTATTTATCTTTCAATCTACATTTTATTTTAAATGCATATTATCTTTTCAAGATTATATTATTTTGAATATAATGATTTAAATTTATCCTTAAAACCTCTTAAAAAATGGTTAAGAAATGATTTACCACTCCATTTTTAAAATAATGCTATAAAATATTTATGGAAATTTATTTTTAATACTTAGTTTATATTTTACACTATAATTATCCAAATAATATCATTTGATTTAAAAACATTATTTATGAGGAATTTATGGTCTCATTTCTTCCTAAATTGATTTATGGTTTTTAACTTATTTTTTCAAAAGGAATAATATTAAATTCTTAAAGATATGTTCTCTATCATTATTTATTTAAATGTTGACTAAATAATAAAATACTTATTATATACATTGTGAACTAAAATATGTTTACTAATAATGATATTTAATTTACTAATAAAATATTTATGTTTCAAATTATTTATTTAATATAGGAAAATTTTCATTAACAATTCATATTAATTGAGTATTCTATTTTTGATTTAATATATAAGAAATGCATTGTAAATATATAAGTGGTGGGTGGGGGTTGGTTATAGATATCCCATAGATACATATATAGGTCTCATGAGAAAAACAAGAATTGGTATTCCTCAATGTATTTTGGCCCATATATTGACAATTTCTTGGTTGAGAGACATTAAAAGTATGTAAGATGTCCCGGTTGCGTACCCTTTGTGATATGTAAGGTGTCTTGGTTGAGAGGCTTTGATAGTAAGATTAAGATGTCTGAAATCATGCATTCTATCATTATGGAATTAGTTATTATTTTCCATGTTATTACTAAGTCTTTTCCATGGATATATGTAATTCTCAATTTTATTGATTATATGTATCATTTGTTTATTATTTATGATTATGTATTATTTATTCCTTATTCAATCATGATAGATTACACTCTATATTTTTCCTTACTAGGAATTTGTGCTCACCCTTTATTATGTTTTACTTTCCCCAATATATGAATAATGGAACATTACTTGATTTTCAGGGACGAAAAAAGTATTTCATGCTATGTTTTTAATTTATAATATATTATGTAAGAAATTTATGTATATATTTTTTAAAGACTATTAATGTGATAGAACCTTAGTGATGAATTCACTTATATCTTATACCAATGTAATAAATTAAGCACCAGATCTTATTTACTAGAGTTGAGGTTTCTATAGTTGGTATCAGGTAAATTTTAGTAGGACTCCTGGGTACTAAATTTAATGAGAACATAGAAATCATTAGTAAATTGTGACTCTATTAGAGAAATTTAATTAGGTTATAATCGATAATCATTCCCTTATGAAACAACATGTTGCTTCATAGCGTGGTGCAATAGTGTTGGATCACCTCATGTGGTAGAAACCTCTATATTTTAATGGAACTATTGATCCCTTTGTAGTTGAAAAATGGATCAAGTCCCTTGGAATGATTTTTATATATTTGGGATGAAAAATGAAAAGGAAAAGTGTATTCTCACAGTACAAATTTTAAAAAGAGATACAGATGATTGGTGATCATTGATTCAAAATAAAAATGAGGAGGTGAAGATAAATAAAATGTAATGGAAGAATTTTAAGGTGATATTATTTGATAAATATTTTCCTTAAGATATATGAGCTTGTATGGAATGGAAATTCAATAATTTATGGCATAAGGAAGATTAATGTGTATCTGAGTGTGAGGAAAAATTTATATGTTTATAAAGGCATGATATAGACTACATTTATTATCTAGAAAGAAATATTGATCATTTCTTTAATGTGATTTAGATGAGACTCTATAGAGTACTAATATCATAAACATTTTCATTATATGATGATATGGTATCAAGTTCCATCAAGGCAGATAAATAATTCTCTAATTAGGATATTTTCAATGGAAATCCAAAGAAAAAAAGGATAGTTGAACCCCAATAAAAAAATAAATGAGGAGAATGAGAAGAATTATGGGATGAAACTTCCAATATATAATGATTTTGGAAAGAAACACCTTGGTACTTGTATAAATGGAATTAGAGTACATTTCAACTGTGGATATAAAAGAAATAAGGATTAATTGTATAAGGGAAATAAAGATTTCACAATTATCTTGTTCTTCAACTATAAGGATATGTGGAACTATTCAAACAAATTCCCCAATCATTTAGGGAACTTACCTTAGAGGATGACGAGATAGAAACACCGAGAATATGAAATTACAACAACTAAAGTTGAAGTATCATGAGTTATGATAGAAGGTACTTTCATCATAAACTCATGCTTTATTTAATTCAAGATCTTCCCACTCTTTTATATTTTGTATAGATACGAAATTATACCTTAACACTCTGATGAAGGAGTTTTCAATTAAAACAAATAATGGGAATCTGGATATGATAAGAATATATATGGATAGATGATGAACTATTCCTTAGTTGCAAAAATATTTTTTATGCCTATATTTGAAATCATCATAATCCTAATTTTTTAGTTTGTTTCATTTTTATAATCAAAGAATTAGAAGATAAAAAATAAAATACTCTATGTTAAACTAGTGGTATTATTTATAATTAATTTAAAGGTTAAAGTATAATATATTATCTTTGGGTATAACAAATGATGTTTTAGGAATTAATTTATTACTTCATCACATGAAGGTTTAGTGTCATCATATCTTGTGATCACTATTTTGATTTTATATATGCGGAATAACTTTTAATTATTTTATGGATCTTATAATCCATTAAAGGTTTATTTTTTCTTTATGCATGAAAAAATTCTCTTAGTCATTCATTATTAGAGTAAGAAGTAAAAAAAATATTGAAATAATCAATCAAAGAAAACATTTCACTTAGAAAGTGGAAATAAATCAAGTAATTATAATATATCATATTCTTTATCTCGATTTTTACAAAACTCCTCAACTCGAGAAAGTGGAAGATAAATCTAAATAGTCTCATATGGAAAATACCACTCATTTATCAAGGTATTCGTCTAGAAAATTGTTCATGAGTATGGGTCTTATAATGGTACGTATATAATTTTATAAATATTTATTTAAGAAATAGTAAGATTATTAGTAGTAATTAAATGAATTATTTATGAATATAATATATATATGTATATATATAATATTATACATATGTCAAGATAAAATTATTTCGGTAAGAACAAATTAAAATTATGAGGATGAATTTTATTTAAGGGGTAGAATGTGACACCCTCATATTTCAATATGAAATTCTACTTTAAATAATACTATTTTCATTATCTTATGTTACCTACAAGACCAAACTAAAACGATTTTCAACAAATTACAAAAAACCATTAGTAAATAGTAACATAGAAATCAATTATTATACTTATTTATTATTATTTTTTCTGACAGATGAAATTTAATAATAAGAAAATAAATAATTAACATGATATGATTTAAATTATTCAATGATAAAAGGAATATTTTTCAAAGAACAATTTTTAAAGTATTGGGTATTTTAGATTAATAAATTAAATTGATCACTTTTTAATGGATTATTATGATAATATGTAATGTTTAAAAGTCTAAACAAATATATTAAAACTAAATTAATTATATATTAATATGAAATAAGAATAAGAAAACGTAAATTTCAAATTGGACTTTTTTTATATAAAAGTGGGTTAGCTTTATTTATTTTATTTCCAATAAAAAGATTTTTTTTAATTTTAATTTGATTAAATGAAATTAATTTTTAATTTAGCGTGTCAAAATTAGCTTATGGTGATTTTTTGGGATTTTTTCTGAAATGATTGATTTTTAAAAGAATAGTAAAAAATACAAATTTTATAAATTTTATAAATTTTATGAATTTATCATGAGATAATAATGACTATAAAATTTAGGAAACCTTTTTTCAAGATCAAATATATATTTTAGAATTAATATAATTCATTTTAAAATATAATATTGAACTTAGAATGAATGTTTAAAGCTTCATTATAACACACAACACTTTCTTAAATATCATTTGTTGGTTGTATTTAAAAATTAACCTACTCATATAATAAAATATGATATTTTGGAGCCATATTTATTAAATAATACATATATTATGTAATAAATTTTCAAGTATTTATAATTTTTCCAACCACCTCACTTATAAAAGGGAACCTCGTCTCCTCACTTATTCACAAACATTGAGCACTCCAGCTCAGCCAATACCTACCAAAATCTCATCCCATATTCCTTAATCAAATCTTGGAGTTTTTGGTATCGACAAATAACCCACATAATAAGGACTAATTTGTAATATAAAATAGTTTTTCCAAAGTATAGGTATAACTCTTAATTGAGTTCTTTCGTGTTAATTTCAAATTCTACCTCCTTCAAGCTTATGATAACAATTATTTTATAATAACACTAGTGTATAAAATGTAATTAAATTTTATTATGTTTATGGTATAACCCTTTTTCATCTCCCTTTCCATTCATGAGAAATGAAAGTTTTAACCATGTGTATCTATGAAATAATGTCTCCATGAAGCAATGTGTATCATTTTTAATCAATAAATCACAGTGTTAATAAAATTTATATTTAATATATATATATATATCATATTTTTGATATAATTATGATTTTTTAAATATAAAATATAATATACCTTTTTACACTCCCAATGTTGGAAAATGATAATGCTGCTCATGCATACGTGTGGACTACTACCTCCACAAAGGAATGTGATTCATTTTTCATTTCCACTTTACATTGTTGATCATAAAGATCTATTTAATGAATATATATGAAATTTATGATATAAATATTATCCAATAAATATTAATCATTATAAACTTTCTTTCCATTCAAACCATTTTAAAAATGAAAATTGCATCATGAGTACGTGCAAACATTCACCTCCATGAAAAAAATATTTCGTTTTTCTATTATAGCCATGAATAGTTAGTTATAAAATTGTACACAATGAATAAATAATATATGAAGTAAATTATTATCATTTTGAATATTGTGAAACCATTTCAAAATATCTTTTACATCTTAAAAATACCTGGGTAGTTTTAGAACCATTGACCAAATAACCTTAAGTGGTCCTTGTAATAAAGAACTACAAAATGAATAGATGTAAAATTATTATTAAAGGAAATTAAAAATTGAATATAGATGAAATTTTTTCCAAATAAATCCTCTAATAAATTAAAATTTTTTATTTAGGAGGACATAATACATTTGTCTAAGCAGGAATCCAATCTTTGGATTCTTCATCTCAATTCCACTCCAATGAGCCATATTTTATATTATGCACCTAATTTATATTATATGGTATATATACTAAAAATTTTACATATAATATCAAAAATTACTCTTTATTCATTATATTTAAATTTTTAATACAATTTTTTATTTTTAAGGAGTTTAGATTCAAAAGTTATTAAATGTTTAAGGGTTTATTTTACAATCTCACTCTTATTATGATTGTTCATGTTTAAATTAACATTGTAATAATTATATGCTATTTATTGATTAAAAACAATAAATTTTATTAATATATGTTTATTTATAGAGTTTCCATTTTCTTCTTTCTTATTTTCCTCACTTAATTACTCAAAATAACCAAAATATTTTTTAAACAAAACCAACATTATTTATCTTTTTCAGTTAGAAATATTTCTCTTCCATATACATTTTATTAAAATTGTTTTATGGAAGTTTATATATACTTTTAAATTATTAGTAAAATTAATTTTATACTACCATTACATTTCTTATAAAGTTTTAAAATAAATCCTTGTAATGTTTCTTGAAAAAGTCATTTTTTGAATTTTAACAAAGTGTGAAAGAAATGTTATTTTTAACCTATACTACAAAGATATATTTTTCTACCTCCATGACCATTATTAAATATTTATATTCCTCTTAAAGTTTCTATTATTTTTTTGAGAAAATAGTTTTCCCATTATTCTAGGATTTTTAGTTCTTATATTAAAAACAAAGGGAATTATTTTCTTAATAGTTTGAAAAGATATTTTGTATTACTTAATTGTATTTATATTCCACTATAAAGCTTTTTTTATAAGAATAGTATCTTTTAAATAATATATCATTTTGAAAATAATACTTTATAATTCTCTTTAAAAACCTAGGAAAAGTGTTTAGAAATGATTTATAAATTCATTTTTAAAACAAAATTAAAAATCATTTAAGGAAAATTGTTCTAATAGACTAACACATGTCAACCCATAATGTCATATGACATGTCCCTCCATAAGGGTGAAGGGTCTTCCTAGTCACCATAATCTTGAAAAGAGCACCATGATTTCAAAAAAATAAAATTCATAATGATCTCACCTTCAAAAGATATATGATAATATAGAAATGACCATAGTATCACAATAGATATCTAGAAATACATCATAACATAAAACAGCCATACCATAAAGGTAACATTCAAGAAATTGATAACAAGTTCTAGATGAATAAGTTAAAATACCCTGAATATGGAACTTAAAGGTACCAATTGTTTTATTTTCTCATAACCATATGTCACCACCATCCAAGCCCACCAGAAGGAAACACGATCCAATAGAGATGTCCTCTACATATTTCTCTTCCCTTTACCCATATCTTTTCCAAAATAAAAGTATTCAAATATACAAAGGCAAAAAGTTGTGTGTGAGTACTAAATCTATGTATTATAACACCAAAGCATCTATACAATATAAATCCACATGCATACATTAAGTTCTTGTATAAAATATTTCTAAAAAATTTCAAAAAATAAATATTTTTTTCATATAAAATCATTCTTTGGTTTTCTTTTTAAATACATGACATATTTAAATAAATAATAAAATGTAACATAAAATATATCCATGAGTATTAATTAGATTAATAGAACTAGTTTCAAGCATCAATATATATATATATATCAAGTTAAAAAATAAGCTTATCAAATAACCCTGAATCTAGTGTATTCCCAAAGAACCAAATGGAAAATCCATGACATGAGGGTGTACACAAATAAAAACCCCAAAGGAACACTAGCTAACATAAAGGACACCAAAATTTTGGGAACCATGGTCCCCTAGTAAGGTTGCCCACTAGAAAACATGGAATTACAATAACCTACCCTAGTGATTTATTACTCCAATAAGTTTTGTATAAATTTAGTTTTCCCTCACACACCAAGGTCTCCCAATGTTCTATATCATCATTATATTTCAAGAATATCAAGCCTATATTCAATAAAACAATTTCTATAGAGGTAAAACACCACTTCCATTCTTGTAAAACCATTTCCAATTCAAAATAATCTTTGAGGAATTTTATCAAACACATTATGAGTATAAAATCTAGTTCAAAAAAACCCATTTTGAAAAAACATTTCATTTCCACCAAAAATCAATAAATTTAGTCTTATAAATCAAACCCAAAGGAGAGTATAAGAACCCAAAGATCACCATGGGATAAAATTAAAGATATACATGCCTACTTTTCCAACAGAGATAATGATGTATCCTTTGAAACTAGTGATGGGAAATAAATAGATCTAGTCCTCAAAATCCTAGATCCAAGATAAAAACAATAAATTCCCCATAATAACTTATAGATTCAGAAATCATGTACCATAAGAGTTCAAACGAGATAAGGGAAATAGAGACCATGAGAAGATCTATAGAAAAGAGGTTAAATTGAGAGAAAAATCCAAATATTCCTTGATGAGATCCCCCAAAATCAATTAAGGATCACCAAGGAATAAATGGGAGAGTAATATAAAGCATAATGGAGGGTATTGTTTGAGATAATTAGGGATTATTAGGAGAATATATTTTAAAATGAACAATTACATTGGAGTAATTTTCTATTTTAAAATTTTCAGATCAGGTTGCATGGTTAGGCTGCCCAATTATAAAAACTACACACTAATCATGTCATAGTCATTATCCCTTAGAAACCGAGTTGCATGATTTTCTAGGAATGGTTACACAGTTTGAAAACTATGATCAAGACATGTGACAACCTCTAAACCTAACCCAAACATCCTTATAGTTTTTCTGGAAACTCACATGGATATAAAAACCATTCATAAACTATGAAAATCACCACTACAAAAGACAAATATATATGGCATGGTTATCACATGGTTATTATTAACCATGCACTCAAACTGTGTGTCTGACTTGTTTTCCCAAAAACTCCAAAATTTTAACCCCCAACTCCCAGAAGTCTCTAAAAACTCAAAAGGGAAAAACTAAGATTAAAATTGAACATCCATGTGGCTCATAGGGCATTATAATTCTAACCACCATAGAACTTTCCCTGCCAAAAAGGCTTAGGTTCATGAACCCAAAAAGAGATAATTCCATTACCGCACCATCAAGGACTCATGATACCATGTATCATGTTTTCCTTACCACACTAACATCTCACTCAAACAAATTGGACCATATTTCCATGAAACACCTTATACTATTAGTCCATCATCAGAATAGACATTTGAATCATTGTGGTGTCCATTTTAATTTCAATGTCCTCCCACTGAGTCAAGTGGAAATAATATGGATGATACTTCTTTAATTGGGTGGCATATAAAATGTAATGGATAGAAGTAAATTTAGTGGGTAATTATAACTAATAATCCTCTATCCCAAGTCACTCCACAATCTTAAATGGGCCGACATAATGAGGTGCTAACTTACCCTACCTTCCCTAACATATATGTCCCAACCGATGTGAAAATCAGAGGAAAACCTGAACACCTACCTCAAAATCCAACCGATGATGATGCTGATTGACATAAGATTTCTAGAAACTATAATCTATCACTAACCTTATCCTGATCAATTTCACAATATCCATTATCTCTTGAATGGTGCTCAGTCCAACTAAGGTTTGTTCTCCGATTTCTTCCCAATAAATATTTTGATCTGTAAGGTCTCCCATAAAATGCCTCAAATGGTGTCATCCTAATAAAAAATTGATAAATATTGTTATAGGAAAACTCCATAAAGAGGATATGTTTCTCCCATGATCCAATAAAGTCAAAAATTCATTCTCAAGGCATGAATTCAAAAATTTAGATGGACTACTCACTCTAGCCATCCGTCAAGGGATGATATGTTGTTCCAAACTTTAGTTGAGATCCGATCAATGTATTAACTCGACCCAAAAATTGGGATGTGAATTGAGGGTACCTATCTGAAATGGTAGCCAATGGAACACCATGGAGTCTTAAAATATTCTTCACATTCAATTTCTCAAGATCTTCCACCTTCATCAACTTCTTAATAGGTAGGAAATGTAATGATTTCATGAGTCAATAAATAAACACCCATACCACATCCTTAACCTTAGGAGTCCATGGAATCCCAGTCATGAATTACCTGTCCATCCCATATCATTTCAATATTTTAATGGGTAAACATTTTAGTAACCTACCAAGCCTATGATGTTCTGCCTTAATTCTATGACATGTAAGGCATCAAGAAACAAAATCCAAAATCTATCACCTCATTCCAGACCACTAATATTGACATATCATGTGATGATATATCTTGGTATATATTGGATTAATAAACTAATTATATCATTGTCCACTATACATCAATTATTGTCTCAGTTCTATCGAAACAACTATCCTGCCTCAGATGTGAAAACCCCCCATCGGTAGACCAGAACCACTCACCCAAGGTCTCCCAACCACAAATAATCCAACTAAAGAACTAACACTTCACATATTCATCATATCCAAGTTTATTATGATCATCTATATATGATCTAACCCTAGTACAAGATAGGAATACACGTATGTCATCTTTACCCTCATCTACATTAATCTCAACAAACAAACTCATCAAGCTCCACTCTTCTACTTATTCCTTCACTACCTAAGTCCGTAATTTTATAATCACAGAGTCTAAAACCATGATTAATTTTCTTGGGGTGAGTGAAATATCAAAATCAAAGGTTTGAAGTTACTCTACCCAGTGTTTCTATCTCAAGTTCAGATCCCTCTAAATATAGATATACATCAGTCTCTTATGGTCTAAATACACTATAAAACACTCCCTGAAGAGGTGGTGATGTCAAGTCTTAAGCACAAGCATCATTGAAACTAATTCAAGATCATAAATGGGGAATTTATTCTCATGAGGTCATAATTAATGAGATCCATAAGCTACTACCTATCCCCCATGCATCAGAACACAACCCAAACCTGTACTCAAGGCATTGTAGTAGAAATTATATCCCAGAACCTGCTCAGGAAGGATTAATACTAGATGTAACATAAATATTAATTAAAATTCTAAAAATATATTTTGAACTAATCACTTCAAAAAAATCCAAATCCCTATAGATTAAATCTATCATAGGATATATAGTCTTGGCAAAGTCCCAAAAAACACCTATAATAACTATTTAGTCCCATGAATATATAGATCTAAAACATATTTCCTAGACACTCACAAGACATAACTTCCTGAATCATCTTAGGATCTACTAAGACACCCTTATAAATAATTAAATGGCCCATAAATTTCACCTCTTGAATCCATAACTTATATTTGGATAGCTTCCCATATAGATAATGTTTTTAAAATATTCCTAAGATGATATTAAAATGCTCATCATGATCCTTCTTCGATCCATAATAAAACGGTATATCATCAATAAATATATCTGTAAAGGAATCAAATAATGTATGGAATATTTGATTCATTAAATCCATAAACACTGCAAAATTGTCAATAAGGGCAAATGGAATAACTAAATACTCATAATTCCTATTCCTTCTCCTCAAAATCATCTAAGGATTATCTTACTCTCAGACACATAGTTTATGGTTCCCCAATATGAAATTAATTTTAAAAAACCACCGATCTCCAATGAGATGATAAAAAAGGTCATAAATCCTATGAAATGATATTTGTTATTAACCATCACCAAGTTGAGTTTCAGGTAATCATAAAAAAGGTAGAGAGTCCCATTTTCCTTCTTTGAAAATAGTACTAGTGATTCCCAAGATGAAATACTAGGATGAGTAAATCCCTTAGCCACAATATACTCAATCTAAAAATATAATTATTATAATCTGGTGGGATCCATATGGTATGAAGTTAATGAAATGGATATCATCACTAGAAGCAAGTCTACATAAAAATAGACTTTCCTCTGAGGTGGAATCCCAAAGAAATCATCTAGAAAAACATTAGGTTACTCACCCACCAATGATAGAAGTAAGAAATGAAGGCATGAATCAACAAAATGGAGTAACTATTGGTAAAAATTCCTCAATATATCATTGAAGCATTTTTTGGGTGATTTTGTTTGTTGACAAAGTGGGCCTCCATGTTCTGTTTGTTGACAAAGTAGATGACAATATCCAATTTGTTGAAAAAGGGGGTTTGCATGGTGATTTTTTGGGTTCAAGAGATGTTATTGGCTATCCAGGTTTTACATAAGAACCTCAACAAAGGAATGAATAATCTGGAGGCATAGAAAAAAAGAGCAGATACAAGGTGGCACTATTTTCTAGTGTTTTCCAACTTTTTGGGCCTCAAAATCAGAAAATGGGGAAACATGTTTTTGAGAAAAAAAGTTGTGCACAAGATCTAAGGTGGTTTGGAAACTTTTTTTCAAGTCATTTTTGAGGATCATAATGTCGATAAATGGAAAATGAATTATGTGCATGAAATATTTGAAAATGGGTGCAAAAGTTGAGGTTGCGCGAAAGAAATTTGCATGCCCAATGCGATGCCAAATTGAGGTTTGCATGCTTGAAGAGGATGTTTTCAGGCAAGGAATGTTTTGGGATCAGAACACTGGAAAATGGAAAAGGCATGAAGTGAACAAAGGATTTGGAAATTTTCACGAAAGATGAGGCTGTGTGAAAGAAACGTGCATTCCCAATGCGACGTCAAACAATGTTTTGCGCGCTCGAAGAGGATCTTGCGTGACACGGTGAATCTTCTACACAGGGGTCGGTGACACCTATAAATAAGAGGTGACCCCCACCCATCAATCATTAGAGATCAATAATTTGAGAAAATCTAAGCACCAGATCACTTATGAATTTTGTGAAAAGGGAGTTGATTGAAAGATTTTGAGCTGCAAACAATCTATGAAAGTTGTGTGTAAGATTTGAGTTGCGTGAAAGATTGATGTTGTGCACGAGGAGTGTTTCAAAAAAAAGTATAATATTGCATGAAAGATATTAAATTTGTGTACAAGATGTATTAAGTGCTGAGTGAAAGATTTAGAGTTTCTCGGTACATACAGGGCAAAGAGAGATTCATCTGCAGGTGAAAGTTGGATGTCAACAGAGCATCTATCAACAAATAAGGATGCAGATTTCATTAGAGATAATGAAGAAACCTACAAGTCTATAAACTGTGAGTGGATCTTCTGAAGAAGTAGTGAGCACATTTCAGTTGAGATGGAATTGAGCTTTTATATCGTGATTGGTTATAAACTATAAGGGACAGTGAGTCCTCTTAGAACAATGTAAACAACAGTGTGCTTTTTGTGAAGTTAGTACATCGGCACATCGTCGATGTATGCTCCTTCGACGTAGCCTAGTGAGGGTGAACCAAGTAAAAATCACTATGTACTAGGCATGATTTTATTTCTGTTTATACTTTTCTATGGGAAAGAGTGAGAATATAGTTTTGCTTAACAGTGGAACAAGATGAATGAGGGTAGTTTTTTTAATCTATCATACCTTTATTCACCCCACCTCTCAGGGTATCTAACCTAGTGGACCTAACTGAAACATTTTAGACAACTGAAATGGGATCATCTCAGCAATAGGTAAAACATGACTTTCCTCTTAGATCAAGGATCCCACTCACCCTGAAATACAATAGTGACTCCATAATAAGAATGGAACTATACCAATTGATGATAGAAATTGATCTGATATTTTTAGATAATCATAAAATCCATTCAAAAGATGAGATAAAAGATGTAAGTATTAACAAATAGAAAATCCAATATGGTTTCATAGTAAGAAACCATCACCCATCACTTGGGACATTTAAAACCCTACTCTGACTTATTTTAAAAAGGAGTGGAAGGAGTTATCAAGGAAGGAAGAAGCTCCTAACAAAATATCAACAAATTGATAAGCTTGGATGAGATAAAGGAATGAGTTTCACCAGTATCAAATACGGTCATAACCATATAAGATGAAATAACAACCATACCTCTCACTATAGTTGGTTTTATATCTAAATCCCCTAGGGAACATTCTACTACATAAATATGTCCAACCTCATTGTTCACTTTCATCACTACCTGATCATCACCCTTGGTGAGAGGCTAAGATCCCACCCCTTTTCCCTCATCTAATATAAACTTAGAGACCTTGGTAATGGAGGATCCATCTATACTACCCCGGAATTCTCTATCATATAAACACTAAAGATCATATTTCCCGCATGCATGGATCACCCTGGGAGCAGTATTATAATTATGTTTAAGGGGTTCCTTTCCCTTACATTGATAACAAACCACCTATCCCTACCCCAAAATTTGTTGTGCACTCTAACAACCACCTCATCTATGGTCACCCCACTTCCACTTCTAACTAGAAAAAATATTTACCTACCTCTTATTATCACTAATTCTCCAAAGATTCATGTCTTCCTAGCTATGTCCACCTCATACATAGGTACCTTATCAAAAACCTTTTTAAAGGTGTCTATACACATAAGAATTATTTTATGCCAAATATCACGCCTCAAACACATTTAGAACCTTTGTTACTTGTGAGAGTCATTAGATATAAGGTTTTGATATAGGTGGACCAACATGGAAAACAGAGTAGTATAATCAAAAAACCGAATGATCCCATTGATCCAAGGTTAATAATTCTAGAGTATTTTCCAATTAGTGTCTCTTTGGATAAAACTATTTTTTGAAGGATTTCTTGAATGTAATCTAGATGATATCTTCATAAAACATGGCTTGAAAAATTGATTCACACCGCTCACTTCTTAGACCATCAATCATATAAGTGAAAAAACCAAACTTGGTGTCTTATAAAGTTTTCAAGAAATGGAAAATACTCTCAATAATATTGATACATTCATCTAATTCATATGGTCCCATTTCACCATGAAATATCAGTGGATTCTTCTTAGAAAATTTTAAAATGTGGTCCACCATTAGTCACAGATTAATATTGGATAATTGGCTCATTGACTAGATCATTCAGACCATAGTTTCCCCCAAAACTAAGTCAATCTAGGGATTTTTATATAGAAATCAGTCAAAAACTTCCTCTCTATCATTCATATATTAGATTCCTAAAAGATCCATATTTTATAAAATAAAGAGAATGAAAAATATCAAGAACAAAATTTTATTCCTCTATCATTAAATTTTTTTGAGAACTAAATCAAAAATGGAAAAAACTATAAACAATGGTCCTAGATAACCTTGAACTTCACATGGTAGCCTAATTTTTTTCATGAAGGTGAGATGGAAAGGAATACTCCCACACCACCTATTTTTTTATAATAGTCCTATCTTCAATTTTCCAACAACCCCTAACATAAGAGAGTAATACACAAGAATGAGCATAGGATTTAAGGATATCTTGATCATTTTATACCAATTTTTAATATACTAACCCAGGCCAACCAATAATGTCCCCCAACATGGCCCACCATAAGGCCTGATGTGTGTTCCCAATCACCACAAGCTAGTGATAAGAATTAGGATATAATACAATGAAACATGTGAAAAACGCCACCCTCAAGAAACATATAATAATATAGAATTGACTAGGGTATCACAATAGATATCCATAAATACATAATACGTCAAAATAACCCAACCATAAAGTTAATATCCAATAACTAGATAATAAGGTTGAGATGAACAAGATTAAATACCATCAACATTAAATCTAAATAAACCCATGTTTCTATCTCCTCATGACTATATATCACCACCATCCCAACCCGTGAGAATGGAAAATTATCCAGAAGTGTTTTCCCCTATATGAAAATATTCCCTTTACATGTATCCTATAAAACAAAGTCTAAAAATTCCCAAATAGAAAATTAGGTTCTGAGAAATAAATATTTGTAGGATTCCACTAATGAATATCTATGATATATATCCACATGCATACATTAGTTATATTATAAAACACATTTCTAAAACATATCCAAAATAAATCATTTTTAATACAAAATTATCCTTCGATTTTCTTTTCAAAAACATACCATATTGTAATAAAGGAATCAAAATGACATAACATATACCCATGAGGTAAAAATATTTGAATAAAATAGGTTCCAAGAGTCAATATCTATATCATGTGGTGAAAAAATCATACCAAATAAATATGAAAGTAATGTGTTCGCAAAGAACCAAAATGGAAATCCATGACATGAGGGTGAACACAACTAAGGCCCACAAAGGAATGCTAACTAACATAAGTGATTCTTAAAGTATGGGAACCTTGGTCCCCTAGTAAGTGTACCCACTAGAAACCATAATATCATGGTCAACTACCCTATTGATAGCTTACTCCACTAAGGTTCACATAAATTTAGTTTTCCCTTGTACCCCAAGGTCTATTAATGTGATATATGATCATTACATTTAAATAAAATCAATCCCATATTTCATATAAAATTTTCTATAGTAATTCCACAATGTTTCCATGCTGAAAAAACCTTTTAAATTCAAAACCATCTTTAAGTATTTTTTTTAAACACGTCATGTGCATAAAATCTATTTTTCAGGGAAAACCTATTTTGAAAACACCTTCCATTTACACTAAAGGTCAAATAATTAAATTTAATAAATCAAACCTAAAGGAGAGAATAAGAACCCACTAAAACCAAGGGATATACCATAGGATATAGACACCTAATTTGAATATGGATATAATGATGTATCCTTTGAAATTGGTGGTGTAAAATGAATAAATTGGGTCCTCACAAGCCTAGATCTAGGAGAGACGCCATAAATTCCCCCATAAGACCTTCTAGATCTATTAATCACATCCCATAAGGGTTCCAATGACACAAGTGAAAGAGATATCAAGAGAATATCTAGATAAAAGAGGATAAATTAAGACAAAATTCAAACATACCTTAATGATATCTTCCCAAATTAACTGAGGATCACAAAGGAATCAAGGAGAGAGTCCTCTAGTATAATTAAACAACATAAACCACATAATTTGTTCTAAAGATACATAATACCTCATGAAAACCTCCCCATATACAAGTGGTTACTAACTATAAGAGAGGGTCCAAATTTCATCAATGGAGAGACTATACCCTCAGTAACCATATCCATACAAAATAAATATAATAAAACAAATAGAAAATAAAATATAAGACTAAGTATCATAGTGTTATAACATATGAAACCCATGTAATGAAAATAAATAAATCAGGATCCCAATGAGGATATCAAAACTAGAGTATGAAAGATATAAATAGATAAAAATAAAATAATATGGTAGTAATCCAGAGTCTATCCCAATACCTCTCTAACTCCTTGATCTAATACGTCAACTATCTACTACAAGCCCCTTTCCCTTACTTGGATCCCTGACTATGAATCTTGCACATGAACCAAGATTCCCATGCTGGGTGTGAGTAATGGAACCTATTATGGTAGAACCAATGCATTTTTAATGTACATGAACATGTATATAAATATTATTCAATTATAATAGTATACGTTCAACAATATATAAGAAAACAACCAACCATACACAGAGCATCTGTATTCTAATCAAACTGCTATAAAACTTGATAATACTTGATTCAAAACATTTAAGTCAAATGAATTTCGAATCATGAGTTATCCACAAGACCAATAAACATCCCTAAGTAGTTTCAATTCATAAAATTTGGGTCATACTAAAAATCTTTAATAACCCATATCTATCACAGAACAGGCTACAAAGCCATCATAATTCATGGCATTCATAGGTAAGACCTCAATATCGTTACATCCTAGTTGAGTCTTGGACCTAGCCATATGACCATCATTTCATTCTATTTTTTTCATGGGTCTGGCCTCAAGGTCATCATGCCCCTACCCTATGTCTAGGTCTATTGTATTTTTCATTAGGAGTCATGAACACTCACCCCCATAGGGGCAGTCATATCACAACGATCTACCTATCATCAAATACCAGATAAATACCTCCAAAGGAAATATGATATATCATAAATCATGGAAGAGTATACATGTATATTGTACATATAATATCATTGTGATTCATAGTAACTACAAGTACACACATATTATCAACAAGAAAAAAATATTCTTTTAGGATACCTAAGCACACTCATGGAATAAATCCTCATACAATAGTCTCATGGGCTATACAAAGACACATGTGGTCATAATTAATCATTTATAATGATCCATTAATACGTAAGAACCATATCAAGGAAACAAAGGTTGAACATAGGAAAATGTGAAAAGTAATTTCCTACCTCAAGATATTTAATGAATTACTCTAATATTAATCAAAGGATAAAAGATCAAATCATTTTGGGCAACCACAGAAAACTAGTTCACATAGCAAGGATGACTGTCTAATATTTCAGTTCTCAAAAAATTGGTTTAGAAAAGAGAACTGGGGAGAATCTATGCTAATAATGGTGGTTCTATAATCACATACCTCACAAATTACTTCAATGGAACTTTTTCTAAGATATATCAAAGAATAGGAAGCTAATTCACTAAATTTTTTATTAATTTAAGAACAAATAATTAATTCCTCATCAAACATAGAATAGAGCTTTAGTTATAGTCCAAGATCATTTATCACCATAAAAAATTAATATAATATAGATGCAAGATGAGACTAAATAATAATAAAATCACAATATGCTCAATATATAATTACTTACCCAAAAACATCCACCACCCATGAAAGATCTATCTATTTTCAAAGGGATTTCATTGAAACATTCTATCCAATGCTTTTCTAGAAACAATCCATGAATTCATCTTTAGATGGAATAATAATCCATAGATCATTAAAATACATGATGGATCTTAGATTCTTCTCAAGGGAAATGATATTGATCTTGAAGAAAACCGAATAATGGTGGTTTTTAGATCACATAACTTAACTCCAAATCAATTACACTTTGGAAGTGATAGAAAGGAGCTTAGAATGATAAAAAATGATGAGTAAGGTAATACGAGTCTGAAGATTCTATAGGAATTCACATAGAAAAAATAATGGGTAAAAATAATAAATTAATGGCTATTGAAGTGTATTTTTAGATTATTATTCCACAAACACATGGTTTAGATGCATAGTTTGACATATTATTCACCAACCATGGGAGGCTTTCCACCAAATCTTGGAAGCCTCATGATTTGTTCACATTTTTTTCTAGACCATGTTCCAACCGTGTTGTTTACATTTACAGTGTGAGACATGTTTTTTCAGGAAAGGATGCATATTTTGATAAACCATGCACCTTAATTGGGCTCCAACCTAGGTGATTCTACCACTTATTGGATAGTTTCTTGTAGGATCATCATTATTTGGACCAACTATACTCAAACCATGCACCTTAAAAAGGGACTCTAAAACTCTCTAAAATCAACTAGAAAGTTCTATAAATCATCCCATACAATTTTAATTCTAAAACACATTATTATGGTCTAAAATTATCTCACAACACACCTGAAAGATCTAAGACCATTACAATCTCCCACTCTAAAGAATTATCATCTCTAAGAAGCATATCTAGCCATCTTGCTCGAACAACTTAGTCTACTGGGATATAATATCAGGATATTTATCACAATATTCATCCAATATTCTTCCATGCTATAAAAGGATATCGAAAAGTGGCATTGTCTTCCCCTACAAAACCCTCCCACTATGTTCTATAATCTACAATAGGTATTCAATGTATGATGCATTAGTATCCAACTCAACATCCTCAGAGTTGATAATATGTGAGGATCGACCATGTACCTCTCAAGTTGAGACACATGAAACACATCATGCATACCTTAATATCAAGGAGGAAGGTCCAAATGCTACTCTACTATCCCAATATTCTCAATGATCTTGAAGGCTGAAATATAATGCAACACTAGATTCCATTTATTTCTTAATCTTTATTAACATAACCACAAATTCACTCTTATTAAAACTCATCCACCTATAGAAAATTTCAAAGGTATCTTCAGGTGGTCGGCATAAGATATTTTTCTTATTTGATCTATTATAAACATCTTCTAAATCAACTATACTTTCTCAAGGGTCTCATGTACCATAATAGGCCCCGCAACTGCTACCCTACCAGCCTCATGCCAACAAAGCAAGGAATGATATTTCTTAACGTAAATATACTAATAAGGTTCCATTTTAATAGAATCCTAGAAACTATTTTGGTATTAAAACAAAACCAAGTCTAGGTGATTTTCCTACGCTCCTCCAAAATTTAAAATGAAAAAGTAAATATATCCTAGAAAATCAAAACAGTTCACTCTGATTGTTCATCAAACTGGGGATGGTACATTGTGCTCAATCATAGCTATATCCTTATATAATTCTATAAAACCTATAAGAAAATTATGTAAAAGCTGTGTATATTCATGATACAATGCACATAAGAAATCTATGCAAGTTAAAAATCTCATGGGTATACTACTATCCCTTGTCAACCAAAAATGGTCTCTTAGATTGGAATGAAATGGGACACCTAATTGATTCGATCCACAATCACCCAAATAGCATCATGGTTCCTTGGGGTCCTGGGTAACCCCATAAAAAAGTCCATCATGATGTATTACCACTTCTACATGGGCACAAGAATAGGTTGGATCAAACCACCAGGATGTTGGTTCTCAACCATTAACTGATGGCACGTAAGGCATCAGAAAATGAATCTAACATTTTACCTCTTCAACCATAGAAAACAAAACTATCAAATAATGTAATGGTAAATCATTGTCTCTATAGGATACACTAACCATTTTGAGGCATTGGAATCTCTCATTGACCTTTCCCTAATGGAATAAGGGACTCTAAATCTCCCAAATTCTAGGATCACATCATCATTATCTAACAACCACATAGTTATCAGGTTTCCACCTGCAAGATGTTACCGCATCATAGAACACTCTAGGCAGATTTACTAATTATCCTTTACCCTGAATACTAAGGAAAACATGATCATTAATGGGGAACATTTCATCAATCCTTGGTCCTTGAAAGCATCCACCGTCTAATTTTACAACAAGCTCATCATGTTCAAGCGATCCTATGATGTTTTTTCAAAAAGATCATGAGATCCCCATATATTATGTCTAAGACCATCTAAAATGAGGAAACCTTTACTTATTGCATAGTACATTTCAAAATTTACCTTTTGTAGGTACTCAACCAAGTGCTTATAACTCAAATTTAGATCCTACTATAAGAAAATATAGTGGAGGAACTTTTAGTATGTGTAAACAAAAAAACCTCTCACCAAAGAGATAGTTTCACCAATACTTCTATGCATAGACCAAAAAACAAGATCAAATTCATGAGTAGGATAGTTCGTCCCAAGGGGTCACAACTGATGTGACCCATAAGATACTACTTGATCCCTTTGTATTAATACTTCCCCCAAAACAACTCATAATGTATCATAATATATGACATATCCAATCCATGTATTATGAATAATCAACACTAGAGATATAATAAAACTCCTCTTTAGATCAATAAAAACTTACCCACATTGGTATGACCCCTAAAAATTCACCCCTTTAATAATTAGTGTAGTAATAATTGCTGATAAATTGTGGAAGTCCAAGATAAAATTTCGATAATGCCCCAATAAATCCAAAAATATCTTGATCTCAAAAACATTTTTAGGATGTGTTTAGGACATCACCACCTATAATTTCTCTGGGTCAAATTATATACCAGTATTAGAAACCACATGAACCATGAATTATACCTCTTGAATCCAAACGTGACACTTCAACAGCTTGGAATAATGCTAATGTTCTTGAACCATACTCAATACTATCTCAAGATGTCTGGAAGGCTACTTTGGGATCGATGAATAAATAGGTATATCATCAAAAAATACCATGATGAAGGAGTAAAGGAATGGGTGGAAGATATTTTTCATGATATTCATGAACAATGTTATCTCATTCTTCAGTCAAAAAATCAACAAAAATTAATCCTATAACCCATACATACTCCTAAGCATAGTGTTTATTATTTCCACATCTTTAACCCTCAAATGGTGATATCTATGTCAATGATAAATCTTATAGAGCCACAAGTTTCCTCAAAACTAATCAAAGAGATTATCGATCCTAGAAAAAGGTCACATATTCGTCATTATCACTTGATTAAACTTTTATAAATTTATGGAGAGTTTAAGACTATCATCCACCTTATTGGAGAAAAAATAGGTTCACCCCATTGTGATGTACTTGGAATGATAAAATGATTATTCTCTAACACATTTATCTTTACTTTTAACTCCTTAAACATGGTTTTTTCCAAGCAATAATGAGGTATCAAAATGGGCTGAACACCTAGAATGAGTACTATCTTGATATTAACAACTATATCAGGGGTAAAACCTATGAAGTCATCTTGGAACACATTATGATAGAGATCCAAATCTATAGGAAAATACAATGGGGATACCACTGATCCTACTGAAATTGAGAAACCTAAAAAATACATTATAATAATCTTAATCTAGCTCATGTTTGGACCCACTCTACCCTCTCCTAAATCCCACTCACTGGTCATCATGAACTTCTCTCCCTTTGGTGATGTAAATGATACCTATATCTGATATAAGTTAAAGTGGGATCCATAACTTGTTAGTCAGTTCATTCTTAGAATCACATCAAATCTCTTAATCTCTAGAATCATGATTGATCATAGATGTCCATAACTAGAAATTACTATAGTAAACTCTAGGAATCAATTATTTTTTTGAATATGGTCCAATTTCTTTCATGATGATGTATCATGGTAAATAAACTCATAAGAAAACTTAACCGGTAAGAAAAGTCCAACAATAACTTGTGAAGATATAATGGAATGGGAAGAACCAGTATAAAAAAAGAAGTTTTTGGTGTATAAGTGATCTAGGAAATACCTTGAATAGTAGATGGTCCCTCCCTACCATCTGCTATAGCCTAATCCATTTCATATACTCGGCTTACCTCAACTCCATGAACCTGTCCCTGATGTACATGACATATCTAAGTCATCAACCTCTGAGCCTACTGCTAAAGGCCTTGGATGAATCCCTAATTTATAGGCCATGTTTGCCTCGATCCCCTATGGAATCCTAACTGAATAGATCTAGAAAAAAACTATTGAAGGAATCCCTTCTTTCTGCATTATTGACACTTTCTCCAAGTCATTGAGAAAAATAAGTGCAGGTGACCAACCTATCTATAGTTAAAGCTATGTGTTACTCCTCTAGAAAGGGTATATTATAGTATGATCTATCAGTTTGTATACATCCACCCTAGTTCATACATACTCCTCCTTCTTCTTACTTTCAAAGGATATTCTCACCAAAACTATTGGGGATTCACTGACCTTCACACTAAAATCTAGAAAATGTCAAGTTGAGTGGTCCACCTCTAGAACCTTATCTATAGTCAGAAACTTATTCAATACCTTATAATAAGTTTCAAGATCAAAATCCTTGATTAGGAATATCTACTCTGTACAAAGTCCAATTTGAAACTTCTTATCCTTCCTCGCCTCATTCATGATTAGGAGGGGAGTAAAATAGAGAAGCTTCATAAAATGTGTAGAGTATGTTGACACCATCATGGATACCCACTATTTCTCTAAAAACTCTTACACTAAGTCTATCTTTAGTTTGTTGAGAAAACAATTCTCTAAAGAACAGGTCGTAAAAGGTCTCCCATGCAATACCCTAACATCTACTATCTTATCTCATCATGCCCCACTATCTCTTGGTGGGTCCCTATTGCCTAAAAACCACCAGCTTCACCTTTCTATCCTCGGGTTTCTCAAAGGGGTAAATGATACCATTGATGATATCTATCCATTTCTCTATATCCTTCGGTCCTCAGGTTCCCTGAAAGGATAGGGGATGTGAGAGATGGAAGTCTCTAGAATAGTTGACCATGGACCTTGGGTCCCCTCCACCCTGGGAAAGCATAAGAGGAAGGAATCCTATATGATGCAGGCCCACTACAAGTTCCACCAATGTAATTGTGATAGAATTATCTAGTGCACCCTATTACATAGAGGATGGAGGAATGGGGGAATCCTTCATAGAAGGTGCATCCTGGACTATACTAGCTAGTGGTCCCATCAGTATCATTTGTGGAGGAAGCTTTTAAAATATGAAGGAAACACTAAGAAAAACTATTAAAACTTTATTAAATTGTCGGCCTAATAATATAATAGGAATAAACATTGTATTTCCTACTAGGGAACTAAACCTAGGAGGATACCCAAATCCTAAGGTATAACAGATCTTTCACCACCCATGGTTGAAGCCAAGTTATCCATCCCTATATGTTAGTCATAATAATGAATATAATAAATAATAATCAAGTGATATTTTAATTAATTAGAATTAAAAACACTTGAGTATCATAATTTCATGGATATATCACAAAAATATAGGTATATCACAAAGAAAAAAAATCATGTAATTGACTAATATATCTATATGATTCAAATGATTGATATATATATATATATGACATTCAACCCAACATGCCTTGTCATGATGCATGAAAACACCCAAATCCCATAATATTGTAACACCAATCCCTTAAATGGTCATTCATAGGTCTTTTACACATGAGGTGGACAAGAACATGGAAACTTCCCTAAACAAGTTTTATGTTGGCTATATCCATTCTACCATGTCCCAGAGTAACCAATAAGAAAAAAAATGAAACATGGGCTCTAATACCATTTTTAATTCCCTAAAAAACCATTAAGTCTGAAATAGAGACCCAAAAGACCACATGCATGCCTCCCTATATGAAATAAGTCATTGACTAGTAGTGAGGGTATAAATTACATCAGTGGGGATACTATACCATTGATAATCATAACCATAAACAATAAACATAATAAAACAAACTAAAAATAAAGTGGAAGTTTAAGTATCATATTGAAATAACATATGGCACACATTTCATAGAAATAAATAAACCATGATCCTAATGTGGAAATCCAAACCAGAGTACGCAAGGAATATGTAGATAATGTATCTATCCAACTCCTTGCCTCAATAACACATCTATCTTATGTGGGACCCTTTTCCATACTCATATCCTTGATCATGAAGTCTGTAAACATACAAAGATTCTTTTGTAGGGTGTTAGTAGTTAAACCCAATAAAGAACAACCAATTTGTCCTTAACATAAGTGTACATGAAAAATAGTTTTATTCCATGATAATAGTATATTCACAACTAGTTTAAAAAAATCATACATTGAGAATTTTTGTGATAACCAAGGTTCCAAAAAACCCATTGTAACTACTTCAGCTTAGTACCAAAAATGATAGTCATAAAAATTTGTAATCCTGAGTTAGGAATAAGGATAATGGATATCCATGAGTAGTCACAAGGAATATGAGTCGATTCAGGCTACAAATCAATCATAACCCCTATCTATCATGGATTAATCTATGAACACATCAAAATTTTTAGCATTCATAGTTCAAGAATCAAGTTCTTCTTATCCTAGATGTGCCCTATATCAAGCCACAAGACCATCATTACTAGATTATATCATCACGGTTCTAGCATGATGGTTATAATGCCACTACCCTATGTACATGTCCATTTTCATCGTCATAATAAGTTTTATGCACTCCCCCACTAAGGGGTAGTCATATCACGATGGTCCACCTATCATCAAATACCAGAACAATACCTCTAAAGGAAATATAATATATCACATAGTAGTGTAGATTTTACATGTAAATAGAACATAAAATATCATCATGAGTCATAGTATCTATATGTACAAACATGTGATCAATAATTCAAAAATATTCTATTAGGCTACCTAAGGACAGTCATGGAATCAATCATAATAATATGGTCTCATAGGCTTTTTATACACACCTATGTGATTAGAATCGAACATGGAAAATGACCCATGCCTACATAAGAACCTTATCAAAGAAAAAATGGTTTTACAAGGTCCTATATGATAAGGAATTTCCTACCTCAAGATCATTGATGAAGTAATATAATATTCTTCAAAATATCAAATCCCAAATCATGTTGTATACCCATGGAAAAAAACAAGTTCACATGTAAGGATGTCTATCTTAAGTTTTGGTTAATTAAAGAAGGATTTTACAAAAGATATCCAAAGAGATTCCATGATAATAAGGGTATTTCTAAAATCACATACCTCATTAATTTTTTCATTAGAACTAATTATGATATATGTTAAATAATAGGATTCCAATTCACTGGATCCGTTATTGATTAAAGAATGGATCATGAATTCCTTATCAAATCATAAATAGAACCTCAAGTGTAGTCAATGAATATCATTCACTATAAATACATAATTATAATAGAGATCCATTATTATATTCAAGAGGAAGAAAATATGATGATGATTAATTTATGATAATTTACCAGGAAACATCCACCACTCATGAGAGATCAAGATCTGGTTATAGGGATGTCATTGACATATTGAATCCACCACCATTCCAACAATGATCCAATAATTCATCATTATATGGCATACAAATCCATAGATTGGTAAAGGATATATTGAATCTATGATTATTATCAAGGTAAAATAGGTAGATCTATAAGAAACTAGAAGAACATAGGATTTTAGATCACATACCTAAACTCGTGATCAACAACACTCTTGGATTCACTAAGAAAAGGCTTTGGAGGAGATGAAAATATTTATGAAGACTAGTGGAGTCTCAATATTTGAGATAGATACATGTATAAGTATGAATGGATCAAAACGATCAATCAATAGGGATTAAATTGGATGTTTGGATAATTATTTCACTCACACATAGGTTGGTCGGATGGTTTGAAAAAATGTGCACCAATCACGTAAGGATTTCTACCTCTTCTAGGCACATGTACAGTTTGGTCACTTTAACTATGTGCTACCCCAAGTTCTTATTCCATTAGTTGAATGGTTTTATGGAGGATTAGCAGGGTTTTGACAAACCATGCATAAACTATAAACCATAAAAAAACACCACGAAACTCTCTAAAATCAACTAGAAACTCCCATAAATCATCCCAAGAAATTATTAGTTCAGAAACACATGATTAAAGGATAAAATAAACTTGTAACACACTTTAAAAATGTTATTTTCTTACATATAGAGAATCATGGAGGGGATGTTTTGACCTAATCAGGGATTCAAAGGATATTAGAATTATAACAACTTAGGTAATTGAGGTATTTTTTGAATATTTATATATCGGGTATCATGATTTTTCTACACTATTAGAAAAACCATGTGTCAAAAATGTAGTATCCACTATCCCTTAGAAACCATGTTTCATGGTTTCCTCAGGATGGATTCACAATTTGAAAAACTATTCTCAAGTCGTACAACAACCTATGGACCTAACCCAAACACCTTCTTGGTATTCCTAGTGACTTTCAGAACTATAAATACCATTATAAAACTATAAAAATCACCACTAGAACTGATAGATCCATATCCCATGGTTTCTTCATAGTTATTACTAACCACGTGCTCAAATCATGTTCATGGACTATTTCCCCCAAAACTCCAAATTTACAACCCCAAACTCCTAAAATCATCTAGAATCTAATAAAGGGATAAACCATGAACAAATTTGAACATACCTATGACCCATAGAGTGACACATTTATTTTTAAAGGTTGACATCAATTATCCACTCCAATTATCAAAAGAATTTCCTTTACTAAAAAACCCTTATTTCAGATGAATTTTTGGTCTCCTTTCAACTATTAATAAATTATGGTTTATACCTCATTTCTTTCACAAATAATAATCAATAAATATTAAATATATTTTATCTATAATTATTCATCTCAATGTTGACTAAACAGTATACTCGTTATTATATATGGTGTGAACATAAGGATGTTTACTAAGAAAGTTACTATATTTACTGGGAAAATGTTAATGTTCCATATTATTTTCTTAATTATGATATTTAACGATTGAGAAGGTATATTATATTTTTATTCTATTAGTGATTCAATATATGATAAATAAATTAGGCATATGTAAGTGATGGGTGTGGCCTAGTTTTTGATAGCCCCTTGATGCATCAATATGTCTCATGAGACAAACAAAAACGGGAATTTCTCGGTGTATGTTGGCCCATACATTGAAAATGTCTTAGCCGAGAGACCTTGATGATATATAAGATGTCATGATTGAGATACCTGGATAACATGTAAGATGTATCACTACAAAAACTTCTTTATTCAGTGCATCCCTTTAGTAGTGCTACAAAATACTGACAAAGAGGAGTCATTTTTTAGTGCTAAGAAAAAGTGTTGAGAAATGGAACCTTTATTAGCACTAATAAAGGGCACCAAGAATGATTTATTTTTTTACACATATTTATATTTTTTAAAATATTGTTTATATATCAATAAGTATATATATATATATGTAAATATAATATATAAATATGATTTATATGACTATATTATAATAAAAAAGTATTAAAATATTATTTTCAAAATTTTATGTATACTAAAATACCATATTAATATTAATAAATAAAAATGTTTAAATATATATATTTATATCTATTAATTAAAAAATGTATATATAAATGTAAAATATTAATATTTTATTTAAAAAATTATATAAATATATAAATGAATTAATATTTATTTAAATAAAGTTATTTGAATTTATATATATATATATATTCATATTAAATAATATAAAATATACACATATATTTTTATGTACGTGTATGTATATATATGTATGTGGATTTATGTGTACGTATGTATGCAGGTGTGTGTGTGTGTGTGTGCATTTGTATGTGTTGTATGTGTATACATGAGTTGTGTGTGTGTGTGTTTATGTGTATGTATATTTATGTATGTGTTGTTTATGTGTATGTTTATGTGTACGTATATGTATTTATGTGTGCATATGTATGTTTATTTATTTGTGTGTATGTATGTATATATGTATGTATGTATGTATGTATGTATGTATGTATGTATGTATGTATGTATGTATGTATGTATGTATGTATGTATGTATGTATGTATGTATGTATGTATGTATGTATGTATGTATGTATGTATGTATGTATGTATGTATGTATGTATGTATGTATGTATGTATGTATGTATGTATGTATGTATGTATGTATGTATGTATGTATGTATGTATGTATGTATGTATGTATGTATGTATGTATGTATGTATGTATGTATGTATGTATGTATGTATGTATGTATGTATGTATGTATGTATGTATGTATGTATGTATGTATGTATGTATGTATGTATGTATGTATGTATGTATGTATGTATGTATGTATGTATGTATGTATGTATGTATGTATGTATGTATGTATGTATGTATGTATGTATGTATGTATGTATGTATGTATGTATGTATGTATGTATGTATGTATGTATGTATGTATGTATGTATGTATGTATGTATGTATGTATGTATGTATGTATGTATGTATGTATGTATGTATGTATGTATGTATGTATGTATGTATGTATGTATGTATGTATGTATGTATGTATGTATGTATGTATGTATGTATGTATGTATGTATGTATGTATGTATGTATGTATGTATGTATGTATGTAGGTATGGATGTATGTATGTATGTATGTATGTATGTATGTATGTATGTTTGTTTGTTTGTTTGTTTGTATGTATGTACGTATGTATGTATGTATGTATGTATGTATGTGTATGTATCTGTGTATGTATGTGTATGTATGTGTATGTTTGTATGTGTGTGTGTGTGTTTGTGTATGTGTGTGTCTGTGTGTGTGTCTGTGTGTGTGTGTTTGTATGTTTATGTATGTGTATGTATGTATGGGTGTATGGGTGTGTGTGTGTGTGTGTTTATGTAGTATGTGCATGTAAATGTAGTATGTTTATATATGCATATTTTTTGTGTATGTATGTGTATGTAATTGTATATGTATGTGTACATGTATACATATGTGTATGTGTATATATGTGCATAAGAATGTATACGCATGTCTATGTTGGTATGTGTATATATGTGTATGCATGTGTGTATGTGTATGTGTATGTGTATGTGTATGTGTATGTGTATGTGTATGTGTATGTGTATGTGTATGTGTATGTGTATGTGTATGTGTATGTGTATGTGTATGTGTATGTGTATGTGTATGTGTATGTGTATGTGTATGTGTATGTGTATGTGTATGGGTATGTGTATGTGTATGTGTATGTGTATGTGTATGTGTATGTGTATGGGTATGGGTATGGGTATGTGTATGTGTATGTGTTTGTGTATGTGTATGTGTATGGGTATGGGTATGTGTATGTGTATGTGTTTGTGTATGTGTATGTGTATGTGTGGGTGCATGTGTGTGCCTATGTGTATGTATAGTTATGTGTATGCATGTGAATGTGTATGTATGTGTATGTGTATGTATATGCATATGTATGTGTGTATGTGTATGTATGTAATGTGTATGTGTGTGAATATGTATATGAAATATATCATTATATAACAATAAAACCAATTTATTTTTTCAATATGGCGTATCTCATTATAGTACATGTATACACACACACACACACACACACACACACACACACACACACACATATGCATAGAGATAATCACACGAAGCGTCATTTGGTTTTTCAAATGCGGTAACATAATTTTATATAAAAATATATATACACACACACATTGAATATTTTGTAGTTTTTTCAATTTTAAGTACTTATTTATACATTTATAACTGTTAATAATTAATATTTATAATATATTTATAATATATATAATTAATATTTATTAGAATTTATTTTAATATACAATTATTATTTATTCATTTTTATTTATAATTTATTATGACACTTGAATTCAAATATAATTTTTAATATTTTTTTATTCAATTTTAATATTTGTGTAACTGATATAATTAATTTTTTTATTTTTTATTATTTAATATTAGTTGTAATTTATTTAATTTTAATTACTAAATTTGATTCATTTTAAATATTTATCCATTTAATATTGTTTATTCATTTTTAATATTTATCCAGTTTTAATATTTTCTATAATTTATTCATTTTTAATATTTATTCATTTAGCATTTTTTTAATATATTCAATTTTTATAGTTATTTATATATTTTTAAATATTCATATTCAATACTTTTAATATGTATATAATTTTTATAATTAATATTTATTAATATTTATTAATATTTATTTTAATATATTTGTATTTAAATTTTTATACAATTATTATTTATTCACTAAAAATCACTACATCATTATAAATATCTAGTTTTAAAATTTGATTTATAATTTTTTTAATATTTCCTTAATTTATATAATTGAATTTATAAATTCATTTTTTTAATTTTTTTTTAAATTTATTCATTTTTTGTTATTATTTTTTTCATTTTTATTTTTTATTTTTTTATTATGATCAGTTAATTTTTAATAATAATTCAATATTAATATTTTTTGTAATTTATCAATTTTTAATATTTATTTATACATTTTTTATTGATATTTAATATTTTCAAAATGTTTGAAATTTACATTATAAAAAAAAAATTAAATATTTATACAGATATTATCTATTCTTTTTTAATTAGAAATTTTTTTAAAATATCTTTAATTTAAAAGTGATTTTTAATATTTTTTCATTCTTATTATAATTTGTTCTCCATTTTTATTATTTTTTGATACATTAAATTTTCCTAATTTATTCATTTTTAATATTTTTTTGATTTACATAATTAATATTATTTATTCATTTATCATAATATTGAAACATTTATAATAATATTATAACATTTATGAATACATCTAATATAAATTATATTTTTTATTTTTAATATTTTTTATTTTTTATTTTTTATTATAATGTAATTTTTCATTTTTTTTATAATTAGTAATTTATTGTAACTTTTAAATTTAATATTTTATTTTTATTTTCCACTAGTATTTATCAGTACTCTATTAAGCACTCATAAAAGAGACTTTTGTTGGTGTTATATTAAGAATTAATAAAAGATTCATTTATTAGTTCTTATTTTTTGACACAAATTAAGATGTGATTTAGCAACACCTTTTTAACACTGATAAATCTGGGGATTTATCTGTCACACCCCAACCATGTTGGTTAATTATTTTAAATTATTTTAATTATTATATTGAGTTTCGGTAGAAGATGGGTTGAGTTTTAAAGTTTTGGAAGCCTTTTTTTTGTGCGGTCAACCCGCGCAGTTAGGGGTAATCATGCGGTCGCCCAAGTTTAAAAATAAATAAATAAATAAATTCTATGAAGATAAAATGTGAAGTAAAACAAGAATGAATAAATAAATTAAAAGAATCCTCAACACTAATAATAATTCTTATATGTATATATATAATGTTATTATCATTTCCTTTAGTAATAATATTATTAGTGTAGAGTCTTTATTTTATTTTTTTATCTCATTATAAATCTTTTTTTATTGTTTTTATTTAATTGTTTTTTAGGGAGGAAACCCTTGGAGGGGCATCGCCCCCCGCCCCTCTCTTCCCACTCGTGGCGTTGTGCACCCCCTTGGTGCAGCACGATCGAGCCTCCCCACCACCCTATTTTTTTTCTCCGACGCACCACACATCAACAGTGCTCCACCCATCTTCTTCTCCCTTGGGCCAGTAGCGCTCCGCCCTGCTCCTCCGTCGGCGCACCAGCGCACCAGCGCTCCGCCCTACTCCTTCTCCCGATCTGCACCAGCCCGACTATTTCCCTCTACCCTGTTCACGCCTCCACATGGTTTTCCCCCTCCCCTTGTGCTCAAACATTGTCCGACTCCATCCAGCATCGGCGGCCCGACCTCCTTCCATCACAGCCGAACTACTCCAGTGGAAGCGACCCCCTGCTCCGGCCTTCGTTCTATGCACTTTCCCTAGCCGGACTCCCCCTCTTGCTCTGATATCTCCCTAAAGGTACCCCACTCCGTCCAGACCTCCTCTCGTCATGCAACGTATCCCCCTTTATCTAGTGGTGCACAACCCAACAGAACCCCCCTGTTCCAGTGGCTCGAACCCCCTTCGCACACCTATTCGGTCGACACCCTCTCTTCTCACTCTCTTGCTGACCTAGCGGCAGCCCGCAATACCTTTGGCCGGCGCATCCCCTTCTTCCTTCGGTGGTCGTTGCGGTTCCCTCCGGTAAGACTCATCTCCCTTCCCTATCAATTTCTAGAACTCTATTATTCTTATGAATTTTTTCCTTTGATTCTAAGTAAATATATTTGAAATCCTTGAGTTTCTTTGAACCCATTTTATTTCTTGGCCTTGACATAAATGGTTGGTTTCTTGTGTCCTTGTTTTATGATTTAAATTGGAACATTTAATTGTGCTAGGCCTTCCATAAAAATTCATTTGTGTATTTCTAATGGTTTTAAAGTGTGGAAATGGGTCTTTGACGGCGGGTTTTTCCATTTGGTGAAGATGTTCTTTTAAAGTGAATTGAGTTTAAACCGAGGTGTGCCCCCAAATGACTTTAAATGGAGTCTCTCACTTTTATTCCAATGGGGTTTTATTCATTCTTTATGTTTGAAAAAAAATTCCAATGAATGTTTTCACTATGAAATACACAAGATCTTTGGTATTTAGGCCAATTGGTTTTTGAGCGGGCTTCCTTTCTGTTCAAAGGGGGTTTCCTTGCCTTAAAGGGGTGTTTTGGTTTTATAAAGAGAAAACGGAGTTCCCTTAAATTATTTGGTTATGTTAGAGGGTATGTATTCTTCCCTTGATTTATTAATGATGGAATGACTTATTTATTAATTAATTGAAACCCTAGGTTAGGGTTTGATTTAGGTATTGTGATTTCTTCCGGTTTAGGTTTGTGTGAATTGTCCCCTGAGACCTATTCTTGTGGATTCTATCAACTGTCGCCGAAGGCGAGGTAGTTCAGAATATTTTGGTTCACCGCCACCATCTGAGGTATGTATTTTATTCTATTGTTTGGTTTCACACCGTCATAATAAGGGTCTTTATTTATTTTAAGGTTTGTATTATTTGTGGTGTAGTGCATTGAACTCCGCTTTGTGGTCTCGAGCTGCTGGTGTCAATAATTCCTACATGTATATGCATAGGGTAAGACTTATAGATATATTCCATCTTTGTTCATATTCCCTCATGGAATGGGGAATATGTGCAATGCAGCTAGGGTCATTTATATATATATGTATAAATGCATGTACGTATAAGCGTGAAGGGTCGGTTCGAGTGGTCTTCTTCAGAAAAAAGTAGAATGTTGAGGTAGGACCTCTATGCATTAACCTTTAAATTTAAGAATCATTTATTTCTTGCATTTCGCACCTAGTTTTAATAATAATTATTGATATAGAACTGTTAGTAAAATTTTCTGTCTTTAATTGGAGTGGTTTGATTGTGTTTCCACATAAATTGCCTAATGAAATGCCCCTTTGGCCCTTGTGAATGTGTTTTAGATTTAAAATGCTGGTTTAAGTATCTTAAATTGGTTTTGAAGTGTATTTTTGGTTTTCAAAGTGGCGTGCGTGTGATTCCTTAAGAAATGGTTTGGCATGCCAAAATTATGTGAGGCCTAGTTAGCACTTTTGTTAAACTAGTTATCTTAAGAAAACTCTCCCTGGATGTGGTCCCCCTTTCTTTGGTTGAGTTATATGTTATGGAAGGTTCGCCGAGTAGGAATTTTCATTGATCAAATGGTTGAAAGGCAAGGGACGTACTCCTTGGGGTGACTCGAGGGTGAATTTGTTGCGTGTTTTGACTATGTGTGAGGAATATACTTATGAATGGATACTTGTTTGACATTATTGGCTCACCCCCATTTTAGTCTGAACATGGGAATCTAGCATAGCGAGTGAATTTTCAATGAACTATTGTTTCACTAGTTTAGAATACACACTGACTAGTGGCCCCTAGTACGGATGACACTCTACGAGGGGATTGGGCCCCTCGGTTAGGCCATATATGGAAACACCGGGCGTTAGGGCGTTATGACGTCATCGAGAGTAGGCATGCCTTTGGGATGAGTCACATGTATAGTATGTTCTAGACTATTCACGAGCTCCTAGGCTTTCCCATGTATATCGGCACTTAGTCATCTGCGGTGGATGATTGAGGTGCTTTGTTTGGTAGATTACTTTTCCTTGTAATTTCCCATTTCCCTTGTGTGATTATTTCTTTTGCCTTCGTGTATGATGCATCTCTTTGTTAAAGAGGATAAAAATGATCTTCAAAGGATTGTGGAAAAAGGGTTTTTAAAATTTTTACACTTCTCTATCCCTCTTTCTCTAAAAAGGTTAAAGCTTCATCCTTGGAAAAGAATTTAGTTTAAAATATGAAGGGCAGTGGATTGTGATTTTCTTTAAAAGAAGAAAATGTGTAAAAAACCTAGTTTTATACATTGTATTTCAAACATGAAATTGATGAATCTTTTATTTAAAGGAAATGCAAATGAGAATAGATTGTTTGTGTAATGGCCGGGGTTTTTGGGGTCCATTACTTTGTGAAAATCTCATGTTGGGTTTTCTAGTCTGGGAATCTCGGTGAAGTTTGGCGTAACGGTAGGCCTACCGGTAGCCTTAGCCTACCGGTAGCAGGCCTACCGGTAGCTTGGTCTACCAGTAGCCACAGCCTACCGGTAGCTCTGTCTACCGGTAGCTGCAGCTATCGGTAGCTCTGTCTACTGGTTGCTCGGTCTACCGGTAGTTATAGCCTACCAGGGGATGCAGCCTACCGGTAGCTGTCACCCACCGGTAGCTATCAGCTACCGGTGGCTCTGGCCTACCCCACGGGTTCTTTCCAGTGGCGCTCCTTCTTGCACAATTAGGGTTTTAAACCATATTTTGACTCTTTTAAGCATGTTCTAAAGCCCGATAACCGCCCATAAATGTTTAACTAAATATTTAATGAATTAACCTGGTGTGTGTGTGTCAGTTTAAACCACCCAACCCCTTTAATAATGTGTGGGGCCGCGTGGTCAACCCATGACCCCCGCTCCCTACGCGGTTTCACATTCTTATCTCAATTTCCCCAGACCCTTATAAAGTAAAGGGTTCACCATGGGTTTCCTTTTTTTCCTCGTTCACATTGCGAGATTACCCTTCCGTCAGGCGAGCCACATCACTATGCGTGAAGTTCCGCACCCGGTCTAAGCATTGATAGATGAGGCTATTTTCGTTCAGGCGAGCCGCATCGCTATCCGTGAAGTTCCACGCCAGGCCTTAGTGTCGATCGTTGACCAACAAGTAGGGAAATTCTCCTTCGACTCTCTCTTTTGTGTATCATGTGGGGGTGGGCGTGCTTCTGTTCTATAGAATTGGATAAACCAGACCTAAATGAAGATAATGAACTGGATTCTATAAACAAAGAAGGGGGTTGTGATCGTTGATGCTGTTTTATATTATGATATTAATTGTGAACTATGCGGGCTTATACCTTCTGAAAATCATGGCCATTGGTGGTCTTTCTCTGTGCACTAATGAACCCCTGGTGATGGTTTTGTAATTGTGAACTGCTTGTGTAAAAAGGAAATTGGTTAATCACATATATCTGGACAAATAAATTGAGGCACCAGGATCAATCCTTTTATGATAACCCCAGTTAAAACACATGGAAATTGAAATCATGGAGTTTGTTAAATCATTTAAATCTGAAAATACCGGCATGGCCTTGCTTTGTGTTGGTCATGGTAGTTTTGTTGCTTTCTTTTACGGGCCTATTGGTAGAGATGTGGGAGAGGATGGGATCCCCTGTTTTTTATACTCTAGGTTGTTATGAAAGTGGGGATGGGATCCCCTATTATTATGGATTCGGTGGTTTTGAGTTTTATGACCGGGTGGTTACCTTGTTTATATCACGAATTGGGGTGGGATCCTCTGTTGATGAAAAACCTTTTTGGGGGAGGGGACACGGGGCAGTTTCTCGGGGTTGTCTTTTGTTCCAGTACTTCGAGGGATCTCACTTATTCCTTTGTTGTTGTGACTTTACAAGAGAACTGGGTGTGGATACTTAATTTGACATTAGCTGGTTTCTTTTCTTTGGTTATGCTTATGGTGTTAGTTGCCCCGTAGTGCATAAACTTATTTAAACATCATTACTGAACATGAAACAAGAATGGGACAAATGAGTTTTTTTGGCGAGATTCGTGACTCATACTTGGGTGTTGTTTGTTTCTTTTAGGCTTGCTGAAGAAAAACCAAAACTTTGGGTGAGTGCTTGTTAACTATACTTATAATTGTAGTTTTTTGTTTCTTATTTGTGCCCTACCCAAGTTGATCACTTAGTGTTGAATAGCCCCTTCTCATGGGGGATGGTGTTTTTCCCAACACTATTACTAGTGGCTGGTTATTAGCTCCTTTTCTACTCCCTTTCCCGGATAGCCCAAGTATCTTCGGGCAGACTGTGATGGCCTGAGGTCCCTTATTAGTGCAAGAATCTTCGGGCAGGGTAGTCTGGTGGTTGGCCAGGTGTTTCCGGTAGGTGGTTTCCCAACTGTCTTCAGGATGAGGCCTAGGTGACTTCTGGTGTGGCAGTGGATCTTCTAGCCCAGGTGTCTTCGGGCGTGGTGGTGGTTATTCTGGCCTAGGTGTTTGCAGGCATGGTTACGTGTGACAGTTTTGGCCCAGGTGTTTGCGGGTGGGATTCAGCAGTGGGACTGTGTGTGGTTGTGGCCCAGGTGTGTGCGGGCGGGTGTAGCAGTGGGATTGTGGTGAGAATGGTGGGATTGGTTCGATGCATAGGATGTCTCAATAACCAGTGGGAAAGTGGCGCGAGGTACCCAAACATCGATGTGCTCTTATTATATATATTACTTGACTTGTGTTATTTGGGTAGTGTGCCTTGGTGAGGCTTGGGTGGATAGTTTACCTTGTTAGGTGTTTGGTTTACTCCTTTTCTCACAGGACTTTAGTACGTTCCCCCACTTGTGCACGAGAGTCTTTGGTTTTCCCTACTGAGTGTACTTGTATGCTCACCCTACGTATATAAAACTACTTTCAGGTTTCCAGGAGGACTTCGGGGATTGCGCAAGACCATACTAGCTCGGACCTTTGGGGCAGTTGCAGTTGCTGTTTTTCTTTCTTTGGTACTTACCCTTGTAGTCACTTTTGTACCTTGTGGCTTTTACTTTTTGGAATATGAATGTGGGAATGGTTTACTTTTGGATTTACTTTTCTTTTTGTTTTGGTGTTGTTGGGTTTCATCATCTTATCTCCCGATCCTATAAAACAAAAAGGGGTAATGCCTTCCATTTGTGTGAAATTCTATACCCTTGGTGCTAGTCGCCACTCTGGGACCTATTGAGGGCGGGTCTCAGGGGTCATTATCTCTCCTTCAACTTAAAGAAGGATGGGCCTGGAAATCTACTAACCCTTCCCTCCTTTTGGTGAAGGTGGGTCATGACAGAATGGTATTAGAGGTAGGTTGAGAGATAGGATGGAGTGTGGAGTCAGGCATAGTGAGGATTTCATGGGACGATAGGGAAAAAGTGTTGGGTGACCTTGGTGCATGAATTAGGCCAGGGAAGAACTGCTAGGACACAAGATTTTAGGGCCCCCCATGATCCAATGCAAGGACTCTGGACCTACCGAATGACCGAGTGAGGCCACGCTGATTGCAGGGTAGAGAGACCCTAGGAAAGGTACATGCATCATAATAACTTGTGTTCTTGTGTTTCTGGCGTGTTTTGGGAATAAAGAATAAATTAAAATTTTAATAAGTTTTAAAGAATGACATTCTTCACTACTTGGGCTTAGGAATTCCTTGTTTACCTTGTAGCTATGTCACCTGGAAGGTGACCACGTGTGGTATAGGTGATCGAGGCCCCAGACACTACCTTGGCCGATCGACAGAGAGCTGATCGAGAGGAGGAGGACGACCAGTGGCAGAAGACACTTCGGGCCTTCTAGCGACATACCCTCGAGAAGTATGAGGGCATCACCTCTGATATGAAGACGGAAGGCTTACTAGAGGAGAGAAGCCGAGGTAGTATGGGCTGATTTTGAGAGGGAGTTCTGGGCGGAATTCCTCTCTTCGAAAATGAAGGCGGAAAAGAGATAGGAGATACTCTCCCTCCAACAGGGGAGTATGTCAGTGAGGGAGCTAGGGATCAAGTTCAAGGACCTCCTACATTTTGCTCTGGACCTCTTTCCCGATGAGGAGTCTTGGGAGAGATGTCTGGAGGAGGTTCTCCGACCCTCCCTCCAGTATGTTGTTACCTCCTTTACCCTTCCAACTACTTGGAGGTCCAGAAGAATTCCGAAGTGGTGGAAATGATGCATGCTCTAGGAGGAGTGTCACGAGAGGTGATCTAGCTGGGACCATCAAAGGGGAAGGCCGTCAGCACCAGGCCTCCAGCGTCAGGACCCTCCAGGTTCTGACTGGTAGGGAACATGCCGCAGCAGTTTCAGTTTAGATCCCCTGGTCCTTGCCATTTTCCTTTAGGCCCGGGAGTGGGGTGCTTCATCTTTAAAAGCCCTAGACATCTCCAGAGTCAGTGCCCAAACCTGGTACAGTATGGCGGTGGCGGACAACCTCACCACCCACCCCAGCAGCAGCTTCCAACCAGGCCTTTCCAGCAGTAGCAGCAGGGACAGCGAGCTCCCGCTCCTCCAAGGGTAGACGTAAGAGGAGGAGGCCGACCTCAGGGAACTCCTCCGGGACCTCGACCGGGGCGTGGTCGGGGAGGTGGCCGACAGCCGAGGGGTAGAGGGGCTGGGCGTGGACAGTTACACACCGCAGAGGTAGCAGTTCTAGTAGGGCCGGAGGTTTTTCGAGGTACGATCAGTTTGTTTAGTACCCTTGCTTATGCCTTGTTTGATACCGGAGCTTGAAACTCCTTTGTTTCACCTAGTCTAGCCCGTTCCTTGGGTCTAGATGTCGAGAGACTCCCAGTGCCCCTAGTGTTGAGAACACTAGTTGGGGGTCAGACTGACTTGTTGTTTGTTTTTCAGGGATGCAGACTGATGATAGGGCAACATCAGTCAGTTAGGGATCTTCTTTTTCTACAGATACATCCATACGATGTCATCCTAGGCATCAACTGGCTATTATATGTGTGTGCCGTCATCGACTACTTCCAAAGAAGGGTCATGTTCTTAGACTTGGGTGGCCGGCGTGTTGTTTTCACTAGCGAGCAGAGCAGTCATAAGGGAACAGGCGAGAGGAACCCCTTCTCTCCTTGTTAGCTAAGTTGTCAGTAGGGTCAGTATATGCTGAAATTGTGGAAGTCCCAGATATCGTCCATGAGTTTATGGAAGTCTTCCCTGAGGAGGTGACGAATCTACCCCCTGGACGTGATATCGAGTTCGGGATATACCTGCAGTCTGGTGCTCGTCTGATCTCGGTGGCTCCTTACCGGATGGCACCTTCAGAGCTACGGGAGTTGTGGATTCAGATTGACGATCTGATGAAGAGGGGTTATGTTCGGCCGAGTGCATCACCATGGGGTACTCCAGTCTTGTTCGCAAAGAAGGCAGATGGTGGTCTCAGGTTGTGCATAGACTACAGGAGGCTGAATCAGGTGACGATGAAGAATCTCTACCCTCTTCCGAGGATAGACGATCTTTTCGACCAGCTAAAAGGGGCAGGATGGTTCTCAAATATCGACCTACGGTCTGGGTATCACCAGCTGAGAGTGAAGGAAAGTGACATCCCGAAGACGGCGTTCAGGTGCAGATATGTACACTTCGAGTTCGTGGTCATTCCCTTTGGTGTTATGAACTCCCCAGTTGTGTTCATGGGGCTTATGAACTCCATCTTCCTGGAGTACTTGGATCGGTTCGTTGTTGTGTTCATCGATGATATCCTGATCTATTAGAGATCAGAGGGGGACCATGAAGATCACATGAGGACGGTTTTGGAGGTCCTCCGATAGCATCAGCTCTATGGGAAGTTGTCAAAATGCAAGTTATGGACACGAGGAGTGCACTTCCTCGGGCACGTGGTGTCCGAGCAGGGGGTAGCGGTGGACCCATCAAAAGTTGAGGCAGTTGTTTCTTGTTCAGCACCCAAGAATGTGTCAGAGGTCCATAGTTTCCTCGGGATAGTGGGTTATAACTGGAGGTTCATGCCCAAATTCTCCCGAGTTGTAGCCCCTTTGATAGCCCTGACCAAGAAAGACCAGGCTTTCGTGTATAGTGAGTGGTGCGAGTCAGCCTTCAGCTATCTGAAGGAGAAGTTGGTCAGTGTCCCAGTGTTGAGACTGCCAGAAGAAGGGGTGGCGTATGAGGTGTTCTGTGATGCTTTAGGACAGGGCCTGGGATGTGTGTTGATGCAGCGAAAAGGGATGATTTCTTATGGGTCCAGGCAGCTACGCCCTCATGAGAGTAATTACGCCACCCACGACCTGGAGCTTGCAGCGGTCATTTTTGCGCTAAAGTTATGGCGGCACTACCTCATCGGAGAACGCTTTGTGGTCTTCACAGATCACAAAATCTTGAGGTATATCTTCTCCTAGCGGGACCTAAACTTGCGTCAGCGGAGATGGGTGGAGGTCCTCCAGGATTACGACTTCGAGATATCTTATACTGAGGGAAGGGAAATGTAGTGGCCGATGCCTTGAGCAGGAGGACGCAGAAGGATGCGGTCTGAGAGTTGGCGGATGCCTGGAAGGCGATGGAGGAGTTGGTTGCCTTACACCTGGATGCGAGGATGGATATCGGTAGAGTTTTCCTGTATCAGATGGAAGTGCAGTCGTCTCTGTTACAGCAAGTGGAGGAGTCTCAGTGGGGAGACCCAGAGTGCGAAGTGATGCATGACCGAGTTGACCAGGGCAATGCTCCGGAAGGATGGACGGAGGATGGCCAAAACCGGATGCTTTTCCAGGGAAAGATGTTTGTTCCAGAGGTGATGCACAACAAGGTTCTTAGTGAGTTCCACAACTCACCCCTGGCAGTACACCCAGAAGTTTCCAAGATGTACCAGGGACTGAAGAGGCAGTTTTGGTGGCCCGGAGATAAGCGAGCGGTGGAAAAGTTCATGGCCAAGTTCTTAGTGTGTCAGCAAGTGAAGGTTGAACACCGAGTTCCAGGCGGCCTACGGTAGCCTCTAGATGTCCCCGAGTGGAAGTGGGATGACATCTCGATGGATTTCATCACAGGACTACCCAAGGTCCAAGGGGTATATGACGCCATCTGTGTGGTAGTGGACCGGTTGATGAAATCGGCTCACTTTCTGGTGATCAGGGAGTCGAGTGCATTGGATGCTTTGGCGCGAAGGTACGTGGATGAGGTGGTGCAGTTGCATAGAGTTTCAAGGTCTATAGTCTCGGATAGGGATGCACGTTTTACCTCACGAGTCTGGAGGGGTTTGCAGCATGCTTTTGGCACCCAGATATGCCTTACCACTGCTTTCCACCCCCAGACAGATGGACAGACAGAGCTCACCATACAGACCTTGGAGGATATGTTGCGGGCATGTGTTATGGACTCAGGGGAATCATGGGTGCGATACTTGCCCCTGGTAGAGTTTGCCTACAATAATAGATACCAATCTACCATTGGTATGGCCCCGTTTGAAGCCTTGTACAGGAGGCCATGTTGTTCACATGTGTTTTGGACCGAAGTAGGAGAGGCAGGCATCCTTGGCTCGGAGGTGGTGAAGAGCACGACAGAGAAGGTTCAGCTCATACGGGAAAGGATGAAGGTGGCCCAGGACCGACAGAAGTCATATGCTGATACCAGGAGGAGTCCCTTAGAGTTTGAGGATGGAGACCATGTGTTCTTGAAGGTCTCCCCTCGGCGTCGGCAGTGGAGGTTCGATAAGGGGAGTAAGCTTTCTCCCAGGTTCATCGGACCCTTCGAAGTGTTGCAGCGGGTCGATGAAGTGGCTTATTAGCTAGAGTTACCACCACCGCTATTGAGGATACATGATGTATTCCATGTGTCCCAGCTCCGTCGGTATCTGCACGATGATTCACACATCCTTGATTGGGGTGAGCTGGACATCGAGGACGACGTGACTTTTGTGGAGAGACCCGTGATGATCGAGGATCACAAGGAGAAGGTGCTTCATGGGTGAACCATTCCCTTGGTTCGTGTGTTGTGGAGACATGGTGGGATTGAAGATAGTATGTGGGAGAGGGAAGCACAAATGCGTACCCAGTACCCAGAGTTGTTTTGAGTTTTGTGCAAATCGGTTTAGAGCTGTTGTGGTTGAACGTTTTACCTTTTTGGCTATGAAATGTTGGTTTTCTTTCCTCTGAAGGTGTGTGAAAATCCCTGGATATGTGGGAGGAGAGAACCCAACCCCTAATCAAGATGCATTAAGGTGGATGCGATTAAACCCGTGCGGGTGAGTCAGTGCCGCCCAAAGAGGATAATATCTTGACATGGGGGAGGAGACTCCCCAACCCACATGCCTGGGCAGTTTGACATGGTGTGTTGCTTGGTTCTTGACAGAAAAGTGTTTTTAGTTAGCATGGGTTAACTCGTAAGAGGTATCTTTCGAGGTGGATGTTCGGACCCTCTCTTTCCTTCTGGTTTGTTTTGATTCTCAAGGACGAGAATCGTTTAAGAGGTATCTTATGTAATGGCCCGGGTTTTTGGGGTCCATTACTTTGTGAAAATCTTGTGTTGGGTTTTCTGGTATGGGAATCTAGGTGAAGTTTGGTTTAATGGTAGGCCTACTGGTAGCCTTAGCCTACCGGTAGCAGGCCTACTGGTAGCTCGGTCTACCGGTAGCCACAACCTATCGGTAGCTCAGTCTACCGGTAGCCACAGCCTACCGGTAGCTCTGTCTACCGGTAGCTCGGTCTACCGGTAGATGCAGGCTACCGGTAGCTCAGTCTATCGGTAGCTGCGGCCTACCGGTAGCTCGGTCTACCGGTGGCTGCAGCCTACTGGTAGCTTGGCTACCGGTTTCTCACAGCCTCTGGTAGCTCAGCTACCGGTAGCTATCACCCACCGGTAACTCTCAGCTACCGGTGGCTCTGGCCTACCTCGCGGGTTCTTTCCAGTGGTGCTCCTTCTTGCGCAATTAGGGTTTTAAACCCTATTTTGACTCCTTTAAGCGTGTTTTAAATCCCAGTAACCAACCATAAATGTTTAACTAAATATTTAATGAATTAATATGGTGTGTGTGCGTCAGTTTAAACCACCCGACCCCTTTAATAACATGTGGGGACGCGTGGTCAACCCACGACCCCCGCTCCCTACGCGGTTTCACATTCTTATCTCAACCGCCCTAGACCCTTATAAACTAAAGGGTTCGCCATGGGTTTCTTTTTTTTCCTTGTTCACCCTGCGGGATTATCCTTCTGTCAGGCGAGCCGCATCGCTATGCATGAAGTTCCTTACCTAGCCTAAGCGTTGATAGCTGATGCTATTTTTGTTCAGGTGAGCCGCATCGCTATCCATGAAGTTCCACGCCAGGCCTCAGCGTCGTTCATTGACCAACAAGTAGGGAAATTATCTTTCGCCTCTCTCTTTTGTGTATCATGCGGGGTGGGCGTGCTTCTGTTCTGTTGAATTGGATAAACCAGACCTAAATGAAGATAATGAACTTGATTCTATAAAGAAATAAGGGGGTTGTGATTGTTGATGCTGTTTTATATTATGATTTTAATTGTGAACTGTGCGGGCTTACGCCTTCTGAAAATCATGGTCGTTGGTGGTCCTTCTCTATGCACTAATGAACCCCTGGTGATGGTTTTGTAATCATGAACTCCTGGTGTAAAAAGGAAATTGGTTAATCACGTATATCTGGCCAAATAAATTGAGGCACCAGGATCAATCCTTCTGTGATAACCCCGGTAAAAACACATGGAAATTGAAATCATGGAGTTTGTTAAATTGTTTAAATCTGAAAATACCGGCATGACCCTACTTTGTGTTGGTGGTGGTAGTTCGGTTGTTTTATTTTACGGGCCGATTGTTGGAGATGTGGGAGAGGATGGGATCCCTTGTTTTTTATACTCTTAGTGGTTATGAAATTTGGTATGAGATCCCCTGTTGTTATGGATTCAGTGGTTGTGAGTTCTAATACTGGGTGGTTACCTTGTTTATATCATGAATTGGGGTGAGATCCTCTTGTTGATGAAAAACCATTTTGGGGGAGGGGACACGGGGCAGTGTCTCGGGGTTGTCTTTGGTTCCAATACTTCGAGGGATCTCACTTATTCCTTTGTTATTGTGACTTTACAAGAGAACCGAGTGTGGATACATAATTTGACATTGGATGGTTTCTTTTCCTTGGTTATTCTTATGGTGTTAGTTTCCCAGTAGTGCATAAAATTATTTAAACATCATTACTAAACATGAAACAAGAATGAGACAAATGAGTTTTGTTGGCGAGAGTCGTGACTCAGACTTGAGTGTTGTTTGTGTCCTCTAGGCTGGCTGATGAAAAACCTAAACTTTGGGTGAGTGCTTGTTACCTATACTTATCATTGTAGTCTTGTGTTTCTTATTCGCTCCCCACCCAAGTTGAGAACTTAGTGAGAAACACATCCATTTCACCGGGGAGGGTGTTTTTCCCAACACTGTTACTAGTGGCTGGTTATTAGCTCCTTTTCTGCTCCCTTTCCCGAATAGCCCATCTATCTTCGGGCAGGATGTGATGGGTTGAGGTCCATTATTAGCCCAAGAATCTTCAGGAAGGGTAGTGTGGTGGTTGGCCAGGTGTGTGCGGTAGGTGGTTTCCCAAGTGTCTTCGGGATGAGACCCAGGTGTCTTCGGGCGTGGCAGTGGGTCTTCTAGCCCATGTGTCTTCAGGCGTGGTGGTGGTTGTTCTGGACTAGGTGTTTGCAGGCGTGGTTACATGTGACAATTATGGCCCAGGTGTTTGCGGGCAGGATTCGGCAGTGGGAATGAGTGTGGTTGTGGCCCAGGTGTGTGTGGGCGGGTGTGGCAGTGGGACTGCGGTGAGAATGGTGAGATTGGTTCGATGGGTTGGATGTCTCAATAACCAGTGGGAAAGTGGTGTGGGGTACCCAAACATCGATGTGCTCTTATTATATATATTACTTGACTTGCGTTATTTGGGGAGTGTGCCTTGGTGAGGCTTGGGTGGATAGTTTACTTTGTTAGGTGTTTGGTTTAATCCTTTTCTCACGGTACTTTAGTACGTTCCCCCACTTGTTCACGAGAGTCTTTGGTTTTCCCTAATGAGTGTACTTTTATGCTCACCCTACGTATATAAAACTGCTTTCAGGTTTCCAAGAGGACTTCGGGGATCGTGCAGGACCATACTAGCTCAGGCCTTTGGGGTAGTTGCAGTTTCTGTTTTTTTTTCTTTGGTACTTACCCTTATAGTCACTTTTGTACCTTGTGGCTTTTACTTTTTAGAACATGAATGTGGAAATGGTTTACTTTTGGCTTTACTTTTCTTTTAGTTTTGGTGTTGTTGGGTTTCATCATCTTATCTCCCGATCCTATAAAACAAAAAGCGTTAATGCCTTCTATTTGTGTGAAATTCAATACCTTTGGTGCTAGTTGCCACTCCGGGACCTATTGAGGGTGGGTCTCGGGGGTCATTATCTCTCCTTCAACTTAAAGAAGGAAGGGCCTAGCAATCTGCTGACCCTTCCCTCCTTTAGGTGAAGGAGAGTCGTGACATTTTGGGCATGCCTACTGAGTTTTAATACTCACGCCTATTGTGTTACCTTTATTTTTTTAGCTTCGGTTGATGCGCTTTGCTCAGATTCAGTCACCATAGTGCGATGTTGAATTGAAGTTGGTGGTGACCCATAGGGTCACATGGAGGTATGTACGACTTTGTTTTCTCGACGCTCCTAGTTTTCGTTTTCATTTTTCAGTTTTTTTATTTAATTGTCTTTAATTTATGGGTCAAATCGTTCCCACTTGTTTAGTTTTGATGCCCGACACTAGTTTCCAGCCCGTGGGGATTGAGAATGCCCCTAGGGCCATGTCGCGGGTCGGCTCGGGTGACCGGTTCAGGGTTGACCCAGGTTGTTTTGTGAAAAAATGGTATCAGAGGAGGCCCTTGTTATTTGGGATTTCCAGTAGATAGAGATTAGGACTGTCGCAGCTTAGGAGGTAAGTTGCAGGTCGGTGCCTGATCACCACCGCTCGTGACGAGACCTGAGCTACCAGGGGTAGTCTGGGTTTTGGGTCTTTTGGATTTTTTTGGATTAATGGATGAAAATATAGGTGACTTGATGTCACGCTATGACCCCACATGGAGTAGTGACCCGTGTGGATCTTAGGTTCCCAATTCAAGGTCCTCTGGTGTTATGTATTACTTGGGGCGTGGCTCACTACCATGTCACCGGGTTGGACATAATCACTAGTTCCTCATTCCGATCATCCATTGTTGGTTGTGCTTTGTCTTGATCTTGGTTTGTTTTAAAGTGTTTTTGGAAATGTAGGTGGTTTTTAATTGAAAGGGTTCTTTATCTAATGGTTTTAAAACCGGTAAAAAGGGGTCTTCTTTTATGTTTTTTTTTAAATTGGTGAATTGGGTTTTTAAAGAGTAAGTGTTTTGGTTTGGAAAATTTTGGCTTATGTTTGGATTTGGTAATGGAATGGAAACTGAAACCCTTGGTATTCCTTAGGATTGTCCGCATATGTGTGGGTAGATATGTGAAGTAAAAATTGACACATGTATACAGGTGATTTGAGTGAAAAGGGATGAAGGATTATGTGGCGGTTCATAGGATTACATGGGTGGGATTTTGGAATTTAATGCATGGATTGATTTTTTTTCTAAAATGGACTTTAATGAAAAAAATGATTTCGGAACTTGGTTTTTCTTGAAAAGAGGGTTTTGGTATTTTAAAAAGATGATTTTGCATGTGTTTGTGTATGTTTGATTTATTAGTATGTTTCCCTTGGATTTTGGTGTTGTTTTGGTTGTGTTTAAGCTTGTTCGGGGTTCCGGGACAATAGTCTTGGCTCCAGGTGTTTCTTTTGATTGAGTTTGGCTTGATGCCAGTTGCAATTTTTTTTTCATGTTCTGAATATGCCACCCAGAAATGTCCTCAAAATTTGTTAATGATTCGTGCCCAATTCTGGTTTCTGTAGAGTTTTTCTTGTCTTTCGAGGCATTCGGGGTTCGTTAGGGGCATTGGAGCGGTTTGATGGGAGTAGATAATGAATTAGGGTGGTTGGGGACTCCCGAGTTTGTTAGAGTTCGTATTGTATTGGGTTTAGTGGAGGGTCCATCCTTGGACCAGTGGAGGTGGATGACTCATCATAGTTGGAGTTGGGATGATGTGAGAGGTGTTTAAGTTTTTCTTCATCCAATGGATTATACATGAGGAGGTGAAGGCGAAAAGATGTAAGAGGGCGTCCGTAGTAAACAAGGCTAGTGGTCGGTGAAGGACTCTATCATCCGCTTTAAGGAGTCGGAATCTGGAGCACAAGTGCTTGGAAAATCCGATGCCCGTCATCATTCTTAAGGGTTCCCCATTTTGTGAGCGGGGTGTACGAGATGAACTTGTTTATGAAGAATCCCTTTCATCGGTATCGAATTCAAGTTCGTCATGCCACCTTCTGATGTGCCATCAGAATGCCCAGTTCGGGCATTCCAAGATGCCTTGTCACATACCTATGAAGCCTTGATGTCGTTGTGGCCATTCAGGTCACTGGGGAAAGTTCTGTAAGAAGCGTTGTTAGAGTAACGAGTTTTGATCAGGGAATGCTCTTCTCTGACTATGAGGCATAAGATGCTTCTACCAACAGATCCCCAACCTCAGGTCTCTAGGTGAAGCTCACGCACATTCAGGTTGTTAGAGGCATGTGAGACCTTCTCTTGGTTCTTTATCTTTTGTCTTGGAATAGAGACATTCATGATTTCCTTGTCCTTGTTTTCCCGCTGTTGTATGTTCATCTTTTGCGGTAATAGTGTGATGAACTTTTTTTCGTTATCGTAGCAGTTACGTTATTCTGAATGTGGCCTCTAGAATCGTTTGTTTTTCGTAAAAGGGTATTTGGCCATATTTGGGTTGGTCCCAATTTTATTAGTGATTGTTTGGAGATGTAAGTGTTGAGGGTTTTTGTCTTCTGTCGAGTGTTCCGGGATTTATTGGAAGCATCATCTCACTTGTACTTAGGGAGTTGGATGTGTTGGGAGTTTTAAATCAGTTTGGGGAATTCTTAGTTCTAGCAGTGTGGTTATAGGGACTTCCTTGTTTTGGTGCCACGATATGCAAGGAGGCCTTGTAGTGGTGTTCCGTTTAATTTTCAGTGGTCCCGCTCAACTCAAGTGGAGAAGTCTATATGTTCGGGTAGGGAGTTCCCGCATTAGCCCCTCCTCGGGTTGGTGTGCGTGGGATTTAAAGTTTCTGTGTTAGTCGAGTTCTTATGCTGGGGAGAAACCTCTCGTGTTCTCCCCTCATGTTATGTCATGGTTTCTTCGTGAACGGTCAGGTGTGACTTGTGGAGTGAATCGTCAACCTGAGGTTCTTGATTTTCCTTTCTGCTCTGTTCTGGAACGGACTCATGCTTTGTCTATCTTTTGACTTGGTGACATTATGGGAATAGAAAGTGTCTGTGGTGGGGAGATTTTTCACACAATGAACATGTTGGTTAATTATTTTAAATTATTTTAATTATTATATTGTGTTTTGGTAGAAGACGAGTTGAGTTTTAAAGTTTTGGAAGCCTTTTTTTGTGCGGTCAACCCGTACAGTTAGGGGTAATCATGCGGTCTACCAAGTTTAAAAATAAATAAATGAATAAATTCGATGGAGATAAAATGAAAAGTAAAACAAGAATGAATAAATAAATTAAAAGAACCCTCAACACAAATAATAATGTGTATATATATATGTATATTTATAATGTTATTATTATTTCTTTTAGTAATAATATTATTAGTGTAGAGTATTTATTTTATTTTATTGTCTCATTCTAAATATTTTTTTATTGTTTTTATTTAATTTTTTTTAGGGAGGAAACCCTAGGAGGGGTATCTCCCCCCCCACTCTCTTCCCTCTCATGGCGCTGCGCACCCCCCTTGGTGCGGCGCGATCAAGCCTCCCCACCACCTTTTTTTTTCTCTGACACGCCACACATCAACAGTGATCCGCCCATATTCTTCTCCCTCAGGCCATTAGCACTCTGCCTTGATCCTCCATCGGTGCACCAGCGCTCCGCCCTACTCCTCCTGATTTGCACCAGCCCGACTATTTCCCTCTACCCTGCTCAAGCCGCCACATGGTTTTCCCCCTCCCCTTGTGTTAAAACTTTTTCTGACTCCATCATGTGTTGGTGGCCCGACCTCCTTCCATCACAGTCGAACTACTCCAGCAGAATCGACCCCCTACTCCAGCCTTCGTTCTATGCACTTTCCCCAGCCGGAATCCCCCTCTTGCTCCGACATCTCCCCAACGGTACCCCACTCTGGCCAGACCTCCTCTCTTCTTGCGCCGCATCCCCCTTTCTTTAACGGTGCACAACCCAATGGAACCCACCTGTTCCAGCGGCTCGAACCCCCTTCGCACACCTGTTCGGCAGACACCCTCTCTTCTCACTCTCTCGCCAACCCAGTGGCAGCCTGCAACACCTTTGGCCGGCGCATCCCCATCTTCCTTTGAGGGCCGTTGCGGTTCCCTCCGGTAAGATTCATCTCCCTTATATATCAATTTCTAGTACTATATTATGCTTATGAATTTTTCCCTTTGATTATATGTAAATATATTTGAAATACTTGAGTTTCTTTGAACCCATTTTATTTCATGGCCTTGACATAAATGGTTGGTTTCTTGTGTCCTTGTTTTTTTATTAAAATTGGAACATTTAATTGCATTGGGCCTTCCATAAAAATGCATTTATGTATTTCTAATGGTTTTAAAGTGGGGAAATGGGTCTTGGATGGTTGGTTTTCCATTTGGTGAGGATGTTATTTTAAAGTGAATTGAGTTTAAATTGAGGTGTGCCCCAAAATAACTTTAAATGGGGTCTCTCACTTTTATTCCAATGGGGTTTTATGCATTATTTATGTTTGAAAAAAAATCCTATGAATGTTTTCACTATTAAATACACTAGATATTTGGGATTTAGTCCAATTGATTTTTTAGCGGGCTTCCTTTGTGTTTAAAGGGGGTTTCCTTGCCTTAAAGGAGACTTTTGGTTTTATAAAGAGAAAAAAGAGTTCCCTTAAATTATTTGGTTATGTTAGAGGGTATGTATTCATTCCCTTGATTTATTAATGATGGAATGAATTATTTATTAATTAATTGAAACTCTAGGTTAGGGTTTGATTCAGGTTTTGTGATTTCTTGTAGTTTAGGTTTGTGTGAATGGTCCCCTGAGTCCTATTGTTGTGGATTCCGTCAACCACCGCCGAAGGCATGGCGGTTCAGAATATTTTCGTTCGCCGCCACCATCTGAGGTATGCATTTTATGCTATGGTTTGGTTTCACACCATATTAATTAAGGACTTTATTTGTTTAAGGTTTGTATTATTTGTGGTGTAGTGTATTGAAATCCTCTTTGTGGTCTCGATCTGTGGGTGTCAAGAATGCCTACATGTATATGCACAGGGTAAGACATATATATATTTTCCCTCTTTGTACATATTCCCTCATGGCGCAGGGAATATGTGCAATGAAGCTAGGGGAATTTATATATATATATATATATATATATGAATAAATGCATGTGCGTATAAGCGTGAAGGGTCGGTTCGAGTGGTAGTCTTCAAAAAAAAAGAGGCATGTTGAGGTAGGATATCTATGAATTATCATTTAAATTTAAGAATCATTTATTTCTTGCATTTCACACCTAGTTTTAATATTAATTATTGATATAGAAGTGTTATTAAAATTTTCTATCTTGAATTGGAGTGGTTTGATTGTGTTTCCACATCAATTGGCTGATGAAATGTCCCTTTGGCCCTTGTGAATGTGTTTTATAATTAAAATTCTGGTTAAAGTTTCTTAAATGGGTTTCGAAGTGTATTTTTTATTTTCAAAGTGGTGTGCATGTGATTCCTTAAGAAATGGTTTGGCATGAAAAAATTATGTGATCCCTGGTTGGCACTTTTGTAAAACTAGTTATCTTAAGAAAACTCTCCTTGGATGTGGTACCCCTTGCTTTGGTTGAGTTATATGTTATGGAAGGTTTGTCAGGTAGGACTTTCCTATGATTGAATAGTTGAAAGGTGAGGGACGTACTCCTTAGGGTGACTTGGGGGTGACTTTGTTGTGTGTGTTGACTATGTGTGAGGAATGTACTTATGACTGGATACTTGTTTGACATTGTCGACTCACCCCCATTTTAGTCTGAACATGGGAACCTAGCATAATGAGAAAATTTTCAGTGAACGATTGTTGCACTAGTTTAGACTACGCACTGGCTAGTGGCCCCTAGTACGAATGACACTCTGCTAGGGGATTGGGCCCCTCGGTTAGGCCATGTAGGGCAACATCGGGCATTAGGGAGTTACGACATCATTGAGAGTATGCATTCCTTTGGGATGAGTCACATGTATAGTACGTTCTAGATTATTCATGAGCTCCTAGGCTTTCCCATGTATGTCGGCACTTAGTCATCTGCGGTGGATGATTGAGGTGCTTTGTTTGGTAGATTACTTTTGCTTGTTATTTCCCATTTCCCTTGTGTGATTATTGCTTTTTTCCTTCGTGTATGATGCGTCTCTTTGTTAAAGGGGATAAAAATGATCTTTAAAGGTTTGTGGAAAAAGGGTTTTGTAAAATGTTTTACACATCTCTATCTCTCTTTCCCTAAAAAGGATAAAGATTCATCATTTTAAAAGAATTTAGTTTAAAATATGAAGGGCAGTGGATCATGATTTTCTTTTAAAGAAGAAAATGTGTAAAAAACCTAGTTCTATACATTGTATTTCAATCTTGAAATTGATGGATCTTTTATTTAAAGGAAACGCATATGAGAATAGATTGTTTGGGCATGCCTACTGAGTTTTAATACTCACGCCTATATTTTTATCTTTGTTTTTTTAGCTTCGGTTGTTGAGCCTTACTTAGATTCAGTCGCCATAGCGTGACGTTGGATTGAATTTCGTGGTGACCCATAGGGTCTAGTGAAGGTATATACGACTTTGTTTTCTCGCCGCTCCTAGTTTTTGTTTTCATTGTTTAGTTTTTTTATTTAATTTTCTTTCATTTATGGGCCAAATATTTCCCACTTGTTTAGTTTGATGCTTGGCACTAGTTGTCAGCCCATGGGGATTGGGAATGCCCCTCGGGCCATGCTGCGGTCCATCTCGGGTGACCGGTTCAGGGTTGATCCAGGTTGGTTCGGGACATTATCAGTGCTAAAAAGTCGAGATAAATCATAACTTTATCACAACTTTCTATTTTAGTGCTGATAAATGTATATTTTATCTTTGTTTTTACTAATGATGATAAAACCCCTTCCTGTTATAAAAAATTATTTAATGGATGTAATAATTAGGATAATAATTTTCATGACTCCACATTACACAATGAAACCCTTCATGTTCCCAACTTTTCGTATGCCATCTTTTGGCATTATTTGTACACTATAAATACATAAAAATATTAATAAAAGTTTATTGTTTTTGGTTCTACATTGTTCTCTATTCTCTACTTCTTGTATTTCTCTTATATTTGTATTTATATTTTTATTCAACATCATCATATATTAATTCGACACTCTCTTCATCAATGATCTGCTTCACCTTTTATTGGTCTTATATTTCGGGTTTCAAAATTCTTCATGGTTTTAATCGACATTCGATGATTATACAACCCATTATTAGCATGATCTTATTCTTCACAATGCGTAACTTGGCGACACTATCGTCATCCCTATCATCAACTTAAGATAAATGTCATGGAAAAAAGGTGGGTCACATGTTTTTTTAAAAATTATTCTCTTGATATACTCTTTCACATGTGCATCTAATACACTCATTTGAAGAGGTACATCAAAATTTGATTCTTATTTTCTATGTAAGATATTGTTACATTTATTTTTCCCATCTTTTTAAATCTAAAAATAATATATCATTTTCTTAATATTTTGTTCTAGGAAAAATAATGAGATCCTGAAGAGCTATAATGACTCATAGATGAAAATTTTCACTCCATTCCCTAAAAATAACGCATTAAACTAAAAAATAATGTGCTCGACATCGAGAAAACATTATTTATCAAATGAAAAAATGATGCTACTAAAATTGGTTGAATGATGAACATCGTGTACCATCCATACGTCAAGACGAAGTTTTAAAATCAATGATGAAGATTGTGTACCTGTCATACGTCGATCCAAAGTTTTCTGATCAGGCCATGAACCATGAAATTTTATATCTCTTATTCCATTGTTCACTGTGAAGGTGTCAAGTTTGATTATGGTGTATAAAGTCTTGTGGTTGAGATGATATTTACTTTGAATATTTTTTGAAAAAAAAAATTCATATTTTTTATTTATTTTCTTTTTAATTTTATTTATTATAAAATGTTTGAGAGAAATTTAAAGTTCCTAAAAAATAAGCATAGATTTATTTTATATATATCCATTCTCCAAAGTGTATAAAATTAATGAAATTTCTGAATTGAATATTCATGCTATTGTCTTGATGAAACTATAAAAATAGAAAAAATAATTTTATTCCTTTCTCTAAAGTGTATAATAATATTTATTTAAAATGATTTATTTCATTCCCTTAAGTGAATAAATATATGCATGATTTTATTTTAAATCAATTATGAGGTGAATATTATGTTTTATAGATGATCATTTGTTTTATTTGTTTAAAATAATAACTATACAACCACAAAAAATGGTTTTATGAAAATAAATATTTACATAACACAATGAATTTTATTAATATTTATATAAAAATGCATCCATGAAGGATGATATAAAAATAACATCATTTAACATTATATTAAAGAATATCTTCATTTAACAATTATTATTCCCGTAGTAGCAATATCAAGAGAAAAAATTATTATTCATCATGTACTTATAAATTATCCAATAATCTCAAGTAATACATTCTATATTATCCAATGAAGTGGATGTTGTTATTTTTGTAGTTCATAAATGAGATGATTTAATTGCATGGTTTTTATAATCAAATATATTTTATGAAAATTATTTTACAACCCAAAGTGGTTTAAACAATGATAATAATAATACAAAAAAATTGTATTTTATATAAGATGATCATTATTGATAAATAATGAATTATATTTCATGAATCTTGAAAATCATTGTATGAATTCATTCCATGATGTAAATGTAGTTACAGTATATCATTCCTTGAATGAAATGGAATTAATAATGAAAATTTTTATATGATTTATGCTACTCATACTTATATTTGTATCATAAATATTTGAGAGTTGATGAAGTTTGATTAAATGATTTCTCTTTCATTTGGAAAAGTGCATGTTGTAATTATTTTTGATGGTGATGATGTGTGTGTTGTTAATCTAGAATATTCTTTAACATTTTTTGTCGTTGCCACATTCAGAGGCATTAAAATATGTGGGGGCTCTACTCCCAAGTAGATGTATTGTAAAACAATATTTGGACCATAGGTTACAAAATATATAATAAACCGCTTAGTGATGGGCCTAACCCATTAGTATTATATCATAATTTAGTAACCACCATAAGTAAAAATTATAATGACAAAAATGAGTATGCACAATAAAAGATCTTGGAGATATTGTATATGTTGATCTTCATGAAAGTTTTTCATTAATATTATTTTAATGAAATGCTTCAAAATAACTCATATATGAGTTAGTATTATTAGAGTAGGTTCCCTAGAACCAATATCTATGTAATTTATGATGACTAATATTCATATTTTTGAATATTAATAAACTAATTATCATATCATGGTTGTTCTTCTGCGTATCATAGTATGTGATAATGTCCTAAGAGTATCTAATGTGCTAAAAGGTTATAGTTTTTCCCGCTATTATGAGAACATGGAAGTGCTACTAAACTATTCTGAAATACATGTCCTATATCTATATGGTATCATTTTAGGGACAAAAGTGATACATTCTATCAAGGGTGGAGACTCATTAGACTTTGAGGAACCTCCTCATGGTGCACTCCCTTTGTAATATCCACTATAGGGTATTTTGAGAACAATAACCACCAGAAGAAAATCCACATTTAAATGTGTCATTGGATTTTCATATCTACAAATGTGTGTATTGATACTTATACATTAATATTATTGTTAATGAGTATTATTATTCTCGTACTTTGATGTGTTAATGAAAACAATGACGACGTATGTCCGTAGTGAGGTAAGATACGTTGGGTGTGTCACGGGTAATATTGCAATAATGAATAATGAGAGAAAATATTTTTTCCCTTTTATTTTGAAATAAGTTGATATCTCAGTCCCTTTAATGGAAATGTTATACGCAAAATAAATCCCTGGACATGGTGTTCTATAAGAAAGTTTTTTTTTCTGATAAGTCAAAGAAATACACATCGAGCACATAGGTTGATGGCACTGGCATGCAACCTGCTTGATTAGAGATATTGTGATAAAGGGATTATATTACACAATAAGAATTTTTTTGAGTATTATTTCATTGTTCCATTAACTTCTTTGGCAATGGGTTCCTTGATGTTTTGCTAGAATCTAACCTTGGACTTTAGTCTGATTCACTTAATGCCATTAAGAAAGAGGCCTAGAGGGTTACACACTAATTTCATCCTAAATCTTAGTTAAATGATAATATTATTATTTATTATTTAAAAATTTGAAGAAATATTATTCCTACATGTGGTTTAATAATTATTCATGTTTAATTGATCACTTATTTTCCATCAACAATTATTGGACAAAATATAATTTGTGAAAAATATTTAATAAATATTTATTTTCTCTTTAGTGAATATAATATTTATTTATTTATTAGAGAACAATGTGGTGATATTTATCTAATAACTAAATAGTCATTATTAAAGGTCTGATGAATATTGTGGTAGAATAGAATACTGAGTTTAATGGTCTAATGAGAAATAATAAATATTGAATTTTATTTAATTTAATTCATAAGTTAAGTGCATGTCTAGAAATAATAATAATATTATTATTATTTTACATTGGGTTATATAGGGATTAAATAAATAAAAAACAGAAGTGAAATTATTTTATTTTAACCCTGGTAGTATATAAAACCCATTATATTATTTTCTTATAGATATAATTCATTAGTTTAGTTGTGCACAACTTATTTATAGAATCTTATCTAGCCCTAATGAGACCCCTTCTACAAGAACGATCCAAAGAACAAAGAGAAATAGTTCTCCACCACCCACTCTCAAGTCAATAGAGATCAAGGAGAACACTTTGGCAGTGGTTCTCGATGTGATCAAAGGAAGATCACCCAAGTGAAAGGATTTGTTGTGCTAGTACTCAGAGATTACTAAAATGATATTTAGATATTTTTGGAATAGATGTGGATCATTTCTAGAGGTAATCTTCTCTTGATTACTACAATATAATGATGGTACAACATAGATCTTTTGTTAGATCCATCAATGAATAAGTAATTATAACATGTTAATTATTTAGTTAATTAAATTATTTATAAATAGCATGTGATGATCCTATCTCTGGTTTTGATGTTCTATCACTTGTCTATATTTTTTTATTTATTTCCATAGATCATTATGTTTATCGTTGTCTAAATCTTGGATTGATCATCGATCATGACAAAAAGAAAACATAGGCATGACCCATCGCATGCTTCCGTTGCACCAAGAACCTTCAAGTTATATCAAATAAGTCACATAATTATGTAAAATTATTTAAATTTAATTGATGATTTATGAAATTATCAGTTAGTTTTGAATTTATGTTTAATCATTTTTTAATATGAATTGGGAGATCTACTTCTTTCTCTTTCATTTATTATAGATCTTATAAAAATGATTAATTTTATGAATGAAATAAAATCAAAGATCTCATCAGAAGATGTAGAGGATTGTGGCTAGATAACACAAGTGTACACGTCATGTAACTATTGTTACATGCCATGTGACTGTGTTCAATGCATCAGGAATTAATTTGGAAATTAATTCAAACCTTGTGCATTTATGACATGTGGTAAATTTATTTCTTACATCACATGTTGACCGAGACAGCCTTGCACATGGTCAACCAGAGTACACACTGTGTACCCCACATACATGGTGTGTAGTCCTTTTTAGTTGTAGATGGTCCATGTATTACCATACACAACTAACCTGACTAGTGACCGTGTAACTCAGAGAACACACACCATGTAGTTGCTTATACACTTTGTGTACTCCAATTTTTGAAGGCACTATTTACATGCTGAGTCCCTAGGAATGTTCCTCGTATAGACGGTGAGAGACATCCACTCCATATGTCTCCATGTACACACTATGTACTTATACCAAATTATGCAAATTTAAAATTTATTTATTATTTTGAGTAAACCATATTCACATGTGCTTGCATGTGGTCATTAAATAGATAGGAAACTCCATGTGATGGGTTTTAATATATATATATATATATATATATATTATGTTTTTCATAATTTCATGATCTACATATCATGTATGAGGTGTATTCCAAATATTACACTATGTGAATTGAAGCATAACACGTTATATAAAAATCATGTAATTCATGTAATCATTAAGTTGGTAATATACATCATGAAATCATGTGATATGTTTTGTATTCCATATGTCATAAGAGTAAACTTTGTATGAGTATAATACATGTTGGGTAGATTTGGATGGGTATTCAACATGTTTCATCTATGGTACATTAATGTACACAGTTAATTTTAAATAAATTTATTTAATTTGTTTAAAATTATGATGGATGAGAATCTCAAAGAAATTCATATAAGAATTGAGATAAAATAATTTATTAATTAAAGAAGATAAATTAATTTATTTGAGTGTTATTTATCTTAAATAAGAAAAATTAATAATTTAATTCTTATTTTATTAAATTTTTAATTTGTTACATGCATGAGGATGATCATGATCACAGACCAGACCTTTTTATGAGATTGGTTTTATTTAATTTATTATTAAATTAAATTGTTATAAAGCATGACTTCTATCTACTTATTATATGAGGGTATGTGTAACCATGGTTTCTTTTATGTAAACCATTTTTCCCTCACCCTCATGTGAGTTAAATCATATGTAATAGATGGATCTCTCAAGCTTGTGGAGGCAGTTCAAGTTTGGAGTTGAGGAAAAACCAATCCAATAGAGATACATTAGTGGAAAGGTGGAAAGTTGTAACATGAATGTTAATTGGTTCAGGGTGTTTTCCACTAGGTCAACTGTTAGTTTATCAATCACTATATGAGCTAACCATTATTTAAATTTCATGATCATACCACTTTATTATTTTATTTCATCCAAGATTCATGGTTATTAAATTATGGATTTTTTTCACGTTCACATGAATTCGTGAAATTAATGAGCATGCAAGACAGAAGTAAAATAAATTGGATTATGTGTAAATATTATCTAATAAAAGGTAAATTGCTTAATTAAATCCACTTAATATTAAAACTACTTTAATAAATATAATAATTGGAAATGTGTGCATAAAAGGGTAAAATAATTCAATTATATATTTTATGTTGGTATAGCCTTCCACTACTTTAGTTAAGATCAATCCATAATTCAAAGTGATTGACCAACCAAAGTTGGGGTGCTACCAGTTATTGGGAAATTCTAACTTGAATTTTGGGGTTTAATTAACTTAGTTCACATTAAGGGTTGACTACCAAAGGACATGGTGTAACTGAGAGGCAAGCATTGTGGAAATCCAATTTAAGGATTTTGGGGTTGGGGAGTCTACTCAACTGATCAAGTAACTGTGAGTTAATACAATTTGTATTTGGAATACCTACCAAAAACCATTAGAGTTTCTTGACAAACCCAAGTTGGGATAATGAGAAGGGGAATATGGATCATTGCCACTAGAATGTCCAAGAAATTGGATATTCTAAAGCCAATGGTGAAATACATTGTGTTTTTATAAAATAGTATGATATTAATAAATATAAAATTTATTTATTTGTCTAAATTTTGTCATATAGAGTACTAAAATTATTCTCATCTTATTTTGTAAAAACAAAATTAAAATTACTTCAAAAATAATTTTATGATCCATACTTGAGAATGATATTATATTCATTAGAAAAAAATTCCAGGAGTGGCAAAGGCACTTACGCGTTATCCTTGAACATGAAAAGAAACTGTATTTGCTGGAAGAACCTATTCCTAATGCTATTGGTATTGAGGAAAGTGATGAAGAGTTATCAATCTATGATAAGCAGTTTAATGATTCCAAAGATGCCCAATGTTTCATGTAATAATCCATTTCCAATGATATTTTGAAGCAACATGAGGACATGGATATGTATAGCATGATGTCTCACCTTCAAGATCAATTTCAAGAGAAGGAGAGACAATATAGGTACAAGATCTCTAATGATTTTTTTACAAATAAACATAGAGATTTTGAACCATATGAGCCTCGTGTAGTCAAGATTATTGGGTACATTGAATGATTAGACATCTTGTGGATTAAATTCCAAGATGAGTTGAGTATAGATCTCATACTTTAATCTCTAATCAATAAATTCACAATATTTATTGTTCAGTACAATATGATAAATAATCAGAAGTGTCTTTTAGAACTTATTACACTATTTAACCAAGTGGATAAGTATATAGGTCATGATAAACCCATGGTCCTTATGGTGAAAAAGAAAAGTAAGAACAATGAAAAGGGGCCCAAGAATCATAACAAGTCTAAAGCCCTTGGTCACCATCCTTCCAAGAAGAGGAATATCTAAAGTTAGAGACGGTAAAAGGGGGAAGTATGTTTTTTATGTGGAAATCCAAGACACTGGAAGGGGAAATACACCAAGAATCAAGGGGAAGATAAATTTGTGTTCATTTTCTAGTGTAATAATTCAATATCTACAAATTGAGTATTAGATACAACTTGTGGTGATCACATCTATATCCAAATGAAAGAACCGAGTAGATTCAGAAATATTGCTAGATAAGAGGTGGATCTCCAAGCTGTCAATGGAGTGAGGTTGAATACTACATCCATTGGTAACTACCACCTTTCATTTATAATGGGAATGATTTAAGTTTTAAAAGATTTTTATTATGTACCTACAGTTACCAAGAACACAATTTTTATATCTTTCCTAGATTTAGATGGATTTAAATTTATGTTTTAAAACAGAAGTTTCTTCTTTTAAAAATAAAACATATGTCATGGTATGGAAGATTTAAATAATGATATTTATGTATTAAATTATGAAAAACATGTATTGAAAATTGAAAATGAATCATGTTCCCACAACTCATAAAAAACCCAGCTACGGTATCACCATCTTGTTCATGTAAACGAGAAGAGTTTGAAAAAATATCTATCAAGATGGTTATTTAGAATATTCTAAGATAAAACCACTTGAATTATGTCTTCTTTTATACATGAAAAAGTGACTAATCCACTATTTTGTGGACAGGCTAAAAAGGTCAAAGAGCTTCTAAGACTGGTACACACTGATGTGTGTAGACCATTTCTATAAGAAGCTATAGGTGGCTATTCTTACTTCATAAATTTTACTGATGACTTGAGTCGATGTTGTTATGTCTACATGATGGTGTATATGTATGAGTTATTTGACAAATCCAAGCAATAAAAAATGAATTATATAATCAACATGGTAAGAATATAAATAATATTTGATCAGGTCGAGGTGTTGAATATCTTACCCAAGTGTATCAATTTCTTACAGGAGTTTTGGATTCTATCTCAACTCAATCCACCTGATATGCCATAGTGGAATGGTGTTAGTGAAATTAGGAATTTTTCCTTATTAAACATGGTATGGTCGATAATGAGTCATACAGATCGTCCATTATCCTTTTGGGGATATTCATTAAAAATTGTATCATACATAGAAAAATTTGTACAAACTAATGCAGAAAATGGAACTCCCTTTGAGTTATAGAGTGGAAAGAAACCCCTTTTGTCTCATACACTTGTATGGGATTGAGAGGCATTTTTTAAATCCTTCTCAGGAAACAAACAAGAACCTCAGGTTCCAAATTGTATCTTTATAGGGTATCCAAATGAAATAAAGGGATACTACCTATATAACCCCTCATACAATAAATAGTCTATCTCAAAAAAATCCATCTTTATTAATAGATATTACATACTCAAAAATGATAGTGGGAGAAAGATTTACTTTAATGAAGTTGATGTTCAAGATACACAAGCGTAGGTATAGGAATAGGTTCCACAAGTCCCAGTGGAAGAATTAGTTCCTAAAACACAAGTTCCACATAGAAGTTCAAGAGATGTAAGGAAACCAGATAGATATGGTTTTCTAGTAACTAAAGATGGTGACTCATTATCGGTTCACAATGATGAACCTCTATCCTATTAATAGAAATTAGAGAGATTAAAATCTGAAATTTGGAAAGAATTCATGAACTTTGAAATGGATTCCATGTATCATAACTAGGTTTGGTTTCTAGTTGACATGCCATTTGATTTAAAGGTCATTGGGTGAAAATGTATATTCAATAGAAAATTGGACATGGAAGGTAAAGTAAATGCTTATAAATGAAGGCCACTGGATAAATGTTTTAAATAATGTCAAGAAATTGACTACGATGAAACATTTTCACCAATTTCCATGTTTCGATCCATCGAAATTCTACTTAATATAGAAGCTTTCCATGACTATGAAATTAGGAAGATGGATGTAAAAAGTTTAATCTTTAATGGGAACCTTCACGAAGATGTCTATATGAAATAACAAGAATGGTTTATGACTCCAGGTGATGCCAAAAGGATTTTAATTTTTTATATATCCATTTATGGATTAAAGTAAGCATCTACATCCTGGAATATCCAATTCTCTAAAGCCCTAAAAGAATTTGGTTTCATTAAGAATGAATGAGAGCCATGTGTTTACAAGAGTTTTAGTAGAAATTTAGTTATTATCCTTGTAGTATATGTTGATAACATATTACTTTTTGGAAATGGAATTACTGTCTTATATTCTGCTTAGAACTGGTTAAAAAAAGTTTCTCCATGAAGAAATTGGGTGAAATAGCCAATATTCTAGGGATCATGATTATTCGTGATAGATCCAAGAGGTTTATTTAACTAATTCAAAGTAAATATGTTGACCATATACTAAATATATTTATTATGTAACAATACAATAGGTGATTAGTTCTAGTGTCTCATGGTTTACATATTTCTAAGAAAATGTGTCCTCAAACACAATTGGAGGAAGAGAGGATGAGTAAGATCTCATACGCTTTAGCAATAAGATCAGTCATATAGGACATGTTTTTTTACTAAAAAATATGTTTCCTATGCATTGATAGTGTTAGGAATATATCAATAAGATATAAGAGAACATCATTGGTCTACTATTAAGGCTATCCTTTAGTATTTGAGATAAACTAAAGATGTGTTCCTGATGTATTGAGGAGACGCTGATATGGTCATTAGGGAATACAGTTATTATAGTTTTCAGATAGATAATAATGATCTAGAGTCTTAGTCATGATATTATTTTGGTCTCAATATAGGATCTATGAGCTAGAAGAGTTCCAAGAAACTATTTATCACTAATTCTACAGTAGATTCCAAGTACATGTCATCTTTTGATGTAGCCAAGGAAACATTTTGGATGCATAATGTTTTTTAGGAGCTTGATGCGGTATATTGAATTAAAGACCCTATCACATTGTATTGTGATAATGCTATAATGGTGGATTTTTCAAAAGATCTAGGGTCACATCAATGCAATAAATAACATACTATGGAAGTATCACCTCATGAGGTGTTTTTATCAGAGGGGTGAAGCTAAAATAAGTAGATTACCCACATAAGAGGATTTGGTGGACCCCTTGACCAAAGGCCTATCTCTACATAATCATGAGTATCATGTTAGAGCCTATAGGCTCAAAGTTGTTAGCAGCTGACTCAAGTGAAAGTGGGAGTCTGTTGGAGTTGGTGCCCTAAAACCAACTTCTTTGTACTTTATGGTGGCTTTTATTCATAGTTTTTAATATTAAAAAAATTATCACATCATGATTGTTATCATGCCTAATATATTATGTGATAATGTACTAATAGTAGTTTTCAGGCTAAAAGGTCACAGTAGTTCCCCACTACGATGAGAACCTAAAAGTGCTACGACACTATTCTCAAATATATGTTTTATAGATGGATGATATCATTTTAGGGACACAAGTGATATAGGATATCAGGGGTCGAGACTCATAAGACTTTGATGCATCTTCTCATAGTGTAAACCATTGGTAATATCTAGGGTATGATATTATGAGAACCAGACCCACCAGTAGGAAATCTACATTTTTTATGTGTCATTGGATGTTCCAATATGTGGAAGTGTGTTTTGGTCCTTAGAATTTGATAATACTATTAATGAGTATTATGAGTCACGTACTTTTATGTATTGATGAAAACTGTAACAAAAAATGTTCACGTTGATATAGGATACATTGGGTGTGTCATGAGTAATATCGCGTTAATGAATAACGAGAGAAAGGTTTTTCACATTCTATTTTATAAGGAAAGTTTATATCTAAATACCTTTGATGGAAATGATATAACCTAAATAAATCCATGGTCATGGTGTTCTATAGGAAAGTTTATTTTCTGGGTAGTCAATGAAAGAGACCTCAAGAACATAGGTTGATGGAACCGACAAGAAACTTACCTCATTAGAGACATCACAATAAAGGTATTATAATACATAGTAAGAATCTGTGTGAGGCCTTATGTCATTGTGACATTAGATTATTTATCTATGGTTTTCTGACATGTTTTTAGATGATAACCTTGGAATTTATGATTCTTTTCCTAATTTCACCAAAAAAGAGGCCTAGAGGGTCACACAGTAAATGTATCTAGAATCTCAATTAAATGACAATATTATTATTTAATATTTTAAAACTTGAATGAATATTATTCCCACACATGGTTTAATAATTTTTCATGTTTAATTGATAGCATATATTCTATCACCAGTTATTCAACTGAATATAATATGTGCATAATATTTAATAAATATTTATTTTCTATTTAGTGAATATAATACCTATTTATTTGTTGGAGGATAATTCAGTGGTATTTATTTAATAAATAAATATTCATTATTCAAGGACCTATAAATATTGTATAGGATTGGTGAACCAATATTAATGGTTTGGTGAGAAATAATAAATATTTAACATTATTTAATTAAATAATATTTAATTTAATTTGCAAGATAAGTGCGTGTTGAGAAATATTATTATTATTATTATTATTATTGGAAATGGTGTTCTGTAGGGATTAAATAAATAATATAGGGCAATTGGGCAATTATTTTATTTTAACCCTAGAAGTATATAAACCGAATTATATTATTTTCTAAGATATCCAATTCAATTATTTGGTTATTCACAAGGGATTTTGAGAATCCTCTCTTGCCTTTGAGATCTCCCTTTTCCAAGAATTCCCCCAAAAATGAAGAGTGATCTTCCTCCACCTCCCACTCTCAAGCCAAGAGATATTAAGGAGAATCTCTTTGGAAGTGATTCTCAAGGAAATGAATGGTGGATGATGCAAGAGATATAATCTTTCATTTTAGTAACTAGATATTAATATGATGATGTTAAGAGATTTTTGGAACACTTTTGTATCACTACTAGAGGGAATCTTCTCTTGATTTCTATAACACAATGATGGTACAATGCAAATATGTTTTCAGATCCATCAACGAAGAAATAATTCCAACAATGTAATTATTTAATTAATTAAATTTATTATAAATAACATGTGATGATCATATCAATTCTAGTATTCTATCCCTTATTTATATTATTTTATTCAATTCCATAGATCAGGGAACTTATTATTGTGTAAATATCCAGTTGATCATAAATCATGAAAAAAGAAATGTTGGGCATGACTCATCGCATGCTTCAGTTTTTCCAAGAACCTTCAAGTGTATACTCATATATGTATATTTGTTGATAGATAAAATTAATTAATGTCCCCATAATAGAGGAAGTATTCCTCTCTGGTAGTAATTTTTTTTAATGATATGTTATATTTGAAGTATCAGTGAGATATATAAATGATATTATTGAAAATGAATATCATATGGAGACATTGGATAAAAGAGGTACCAGGATATGTAACAATAATTCATAAAAAGTGATTATAAAGATTTTTTATTTACAATAAAATCAATAATGGTAAACTAGAAGTTTATCTCTACTTGAACTTTAAATTTGTGGCATGGAATTTTTTTCTATCTGAGATCATGTATAATTAAAGATATTGATTCAAGTATACACAAGAATCATGTTTTTGATAATGTAGTATAAATCTATCAGAGAGAGAATGTTGAATTTATTTAATGGATGAATGTATAATAAATTATATATAAATTCATTCTTATTAGGTTATTATGATTTTCCTCTATATCATAATTTACCACGAGGTACCCATTATTTAGGTAAATTATTTATATCATTATATATTATTTTTTGAAATAAATTTCTCATATATTTATGATGAAAAAATTATGAAGTATATATGGGTGTTCCCACCTACTATATGATAAATATAAATACTATATGAAAGAAGAATACAATAAATGATCAAGTGTGTTATTTGATTCCAGTGAGTATACATTAAATTCTATGAATGTTTATTAAAATAAATATTAAGTCTCGCATGCCATAAAAAAAGGGTCCAGAAGAACCATTGACAAGATGATCACAATACATACACGAATTTAAAGTGTTAGAAATAAATAGTATGATTATACACACTAGAATTGTGGTAGAACTGATTATTTAAAATCACTATTAAAAATGATTAGAAAGAAATAAATATATTTTTCCTTAATGAGAAAAATAAATATATCAAAAATATATATTTCTTTTTAGATATTGTCCCTGAAGTGAAATTGTTACCATAAAAACTATGAGATCTCTATCAAATGTTGTTGATCATATATATTATTTGAATTCTTATAAAATATTGATGAAAATGGATTTGATATATGTAAACAGAATAATAATTGACCAAAATTATAAAATGAACATATGATATGTTCAACATATAATGTTTTGGATTGATCATCCAAACTACCAAAAATATTGAAACAGATGAGATTATTATTAGAAATATTTTCCCTTATAAATTAGGAAATTTTTATTATGTATAAATGATGTTTTAATTGTTTATCGATATGATGAAAATAAATCCCTAAAGGGTTCAAAATTCCCAAAACATATTAAAAATTATGAGATTTTCTCCCAACCTCATAAATTATGGGGTGAACTAAAAATGATGTATTGAATGTATCCATATTAAGATAAAAATGTATATAAAATGGAATTAATCATCCCATGGTTTGTATAAATTATTTTATTATTAAGATGTTTTAAAAAACATCTAAAATCTCTTAGAGTTTTCTGAAATCAATGATTTATTTGATCATGAAATTACAAGGATTATCCTTGTATTTTGAATTAATCATCCCAAATGTGAAATATTAAATTTTGGAATGGTTTAACCCTTAATTTATAATTAAGTCCCTTGATTCCAAAACTAGTATATTTCATACACTAGGGGTTAATAAAGAAATTATGTATCTTGGAAGGATAAAATATAAATGTACCTTTTATTTATCCCTAAAGGATATGGATGTGCATGTGTATACGTACCTTTTAAATAATAATACATCATATTATGATGCAAGGTAATGTTATTCTCTATTCGCTGAAATCTAAAGGGTATAAATTATTATTATTCCAAAATTTAAAACTGAATGTTTGGTTTTTGAATTGATTATGAAAATTATATGAGTTAAATGATGTATTGATGATTATTATGTGTGGGAGATGTAATTTTTGTACTCATTTTCCCCTTATCCAAGTTTTCTACATTAGGTTTTCTTGATAAGGTTTTTAATGAGGCAACACTCTGGGGACTTGACCATATTGTACTATTTTTCCTTAATCAAGGGGTTTTCCCCTGAAAGGTTTTCCCTTGATGAGGTTTTTAATGAGGAAATCACACATCATAATTGATATCCAAGGGTGTTATAAATTATTATGGATATATATAATTAATATAAATTGTTGACCTTCCCCATGAGTTATAATTTTCAATGAGACCATTCATTATTACCTATAGTATTCTTCCCATGTCTTGAAGAAATAATAAAATAATGATATTATTTGATGTCCTAAAGACATAATTAAATGATATAATTAGGGGGAGTTGGGTACACTGCACTCATTTTCCCTTCATAGGTTTTCTCACTGGGCTTTCCTAGTAAGGTTTTTAATGAGGTATCATGATATTAAATTCAATTAATTTTTATTCATTTATTTTTCCCATAGGGGTTTTAGTGAATATTATATGATATTCTATGAAATTATTATATCCAATGGGGAGTGTTAAGAAGAATTATTTAATGGTTGTCATATTTATAATAATAATGTTCATTTATCATCATTACCTAATGCATCCCATCATGTGACAAAAATTTTATATGCCAACTAATATGATAATTATATTTGGTATTCTTTGTACATTACAAATACATAGAGATGATAATGAAAGTTAATGGTGTTCAGACTATAAATTGTGTTAATTTATTTTCTTCTTGTATTTCTCTTATATTTCTATTTCTATTTTTCATCATTATCATCATACATAAATTTGTTGCTCGCTTCATCAAGTATGTGCTTCACCTATGATCAGTCTTACATTTCCAATTTCTAAATTCTTCGTGGTTTCAATTTGAATTCGATCGATTTGACCACACCTCCCATATTTCAAAGTACCCTAACTAATATTTCCCTTGATTATGTCATTAAAGCTCTCACATAAGCTAAATCATGTTGTCATATCCTTTGAATGTTTAGTATGAATATAAACTTAGGATGAAGGTATGTTATTAATTAATCATTTTTAATTAATATTTCATCCCTTTCATGATTTTTTTTTATTTTTAGTATTGGGTAAATATTTTTTTCTTGATGTTTTGGCGTTCTATTTTCATGATTTTTCTTTCTTCTCCTTGGTTATTCTCTAATAATTGATTTTTGGCCTCTTCCTCTAGAGGTTTTTGGTTTTTATTCTTATCATTATCATTTCCCTATTTCTAATGGGGTTTCCCTTCAATTCACAAATTTTTTATATAGAATCGTGATTTATTTTGTTCATTATTAATTGATTTTGATCAATAATTTTATTTGAACAATGAAATATACACTCCAATTATTCTATATCAATTTCATAAAATTATTGGGGAAATAAATAAATAAATTTATCTTTTTGATATTTTAATTTAATATTTCAAAAAAATCATACAAATATTTTTTTCATTACAATTAATAAAATTCAGCCAATGTTGTTAAAAAATTATTTTAAAATTTTACATTATTTTACTTGAGCGATGAATCAAAATTTTCAAATTCTCATTTCATAGAATTGAAAATTCTCAAAACAATAATTTTTCTAATTTTAATAAGAATATTGTTTATTTTATTAATTACATACTCATTAAAATTATTTTTTATTAAATAAATTCATGATTTTAAAATTTGAAAGTTTCTTTTGGTTTAAGTATTCATTTTTACCATTTTATCCACAATCTTAGTTCTTTTTAAAATCTCATGGAATATTAAAATTGTTGTTTTTATTATTACTAATTAAATAATCTGAATATAATATGTTTCATAAATTTATAAATGTAATAAGAATATAAAATTTAATTACTTTGTCTCTAATACTACATAAATATTGTGAAAAAATAGTAATTTTTGTTATATATGTTTTGATAATGAAATATTATTATATATACTAAAATAAATTTGATTTTATAAGAATAAATAGGTTTTTTATGAGCAATGATAATGAAAGGGGGTGGATTATCATCCTTAATGAATCCATTTAAAAAAAGATAATGATTTAGGTTTTGTGACATCCTTTATTAAAAAATAAGTGTTATAAAACTCTATATTCATATAATTATTCATTTTTTTATATTCTATTTTTTTTTATTCTATGAAAATATATATATAAAATTATGACTATATGTGTGTATATATATAAAAGAGAATTTTAGGATTCTAAGGTCATACATTTTTTTATTTTATTAAAAAATAATAATATTACTAAATCAAATATGATGGATATGAATAAAAAATGGATAGGTTCCATTCAAATGGAAAAAAATATGAGGATGTGATTAAAGAGTTCATCAATTTTACAAAAGATCATATATATGACCATTCTAAAATCTTTTGTAATGTTTACATTATTGTTATTAAAGACTAATTAGTCTCAATGAGTTGGAAGAACACTTTATATATCATAGAATAGGTCGATGTTATAAATGATGGACTAAATATGGGGAAGAATATAATGTAACTAGTGATTGAGATAACACTAAATTTTATAGATAATCTTATAAGATGAAATGTGTGAAATATTATGAAGATAATATCTAGGATATGATTATAGGTATAAATAATTATGAATATTGTATTGATAAAATTAAAATAACAGTTGAAGATAAACTTCATGAATATCCAATGTTTTTTTAGAAGTTAAAGAGTTGTGTAAAGATTCCATTTAATGATGGTTGTAATAAATATATTACATTTTCATCCATAATAAATCTATATAATGTAAAATCAAGCATCAGATTGAGTGAAACTGGTTTTACTGAACTACTTTATGTCTTGGATGACATGCAACTAGAAGATAATTATATTCCTTTCCAAACATATGATTCTATAATAATTCTACGTTCAATGGATATAATATATGAATGAATACATTCTTATCCAAATGACTACATATTATTTTTCAAGGACTATGAATCATTTAAAAAATACTCTAATTTTTGTTTTTCTCAAGATAAGAAAGAATAAAAAGTCCTTAAAAAGTTGTAATGTACTTTCCAATAATTTCATGGTCTGAAAACCTAAATCTAAGTGAGGTGAATATAAGGAAATTGATGTGTCAAATAGATATAAAAATTCAGATAAGAAACTTCATCACACATAAGACTCTCCTCAGTGAAATGAAATTTATCACGAGTATCCTAAATATGGGAATGATCCAAGAAAACTTTTTATAATGATATTTATAGATGTAGTGAGTCCTTTTAGTGTAAAAAGTATCACACAAAGTACATGATAAGTTATGTTGGTAAATTTAAACTTTCCATTATAGTTATGCATGAAGAAAAAATACATTATGTTGATTCTTCATATATGAGGACCAAAAAAACCAGGAAATTATATCGTTGTTTATTTAGATTCACTGATCAGAGATATTAAATTAATTTGGAATTGAGGTGGTACAATTTATGATGCTTATATAAATTAATATTTAATGTTTAGATCCATGTTGTATGAAAAGGTAATTGAATTTTATATTTATAAAAAATAATGATATAAAATTAAAGTAATTATAGGGTGTCCCATTATTGTGAAAAATTTACACTTAGTTAGGTTGAAACACTCCTCAAAGATAATATTTCTAGTACATCACAAATTTTTACACTGATGAAATAAATATTGATCTTGGATGACATCATTCGATGGGAATTAATAAGAAGGAACAACATAATCTCCACTAATAGGGGATTAACTGTTTGAGGAAGTAAAGTATATGGAAATTAATCTTGGTAAAAATTATTTGAAAAACCTTATGAAAATGGGTTGGAAAAGGTGACCAGTTTTTTTTTGAATTATCATATTGGAATTTTTGTGAATCAAACATTTTCATGATATTATGCACGTAACAATAATTTATGTGATAGAATCATTGTCACATTAATAAATGTAGTAAAAAACAATGTATTAAATTTAGGGTAGGTTAGACAATATTGACATGGTGGCATGGGAAGATTTGGCGCCAGTAAAGGGAGAAAGGTATAATTTTCCCCCTCTAGCTACTTACACTTTTTTCAGGTAAGAGATATATTAGTTTTGAAACTTCCTGGATGATATAAATGTTCAATAGGGGTATTCATAAAATATAAATAATATATTTTCAAATATTTATTTAAATTTTAAGGGATTTAAATCACATTATTTTCATATTTTGATCAAATTTTTAATGCATGTAACTTTTCATTTCATTTTTCAAACACATATTCATCATATATTAATTGATATTTTTTTCTTTTTCAAAGCTGTATGTAATAAATTTATAGACCCGATGAAGTTTAAAACTATGAAAAAATAAATTCATATTATGTGAATTGGGTATCTTCTTCCTAAAATTATTATTTGATATGACGGTTCACTTGTTTAGATAGATTCGACCATGTAGTCCCATATTTTATAGATAGATATACCCCCATTGAACTGTTTATGATGATTTTGAAAGGTTATGTAAAAAATAAATGGCATCCAACATATTTTATTACAAAGATATATATTACCATGGAAGCCATTTAATCCTACACTGACTACTTATTCCTTGTGGAAATAATTAGTCTACCAAAATCTTTTCAAAACGGGTGACTTGTGGGTATAGTGATTTCTAGAATAGATTTTGTCATAATTACCATTATAGAGAGGGAGCATGCTCACATTTACATTTTACATATCATTTTAGAGGTTTCACAATATATTAAAACCCAAAATTTTATTCTAAGTATTTTGAATCCCTCAAGGGATTAAGGATGGATATCGAATGCACATATTATATACTTTATAGGAAGGTTTCTAGACCACATTTTTAAGAATTCAACTACAAATCTAAATTTAATTTTAAAATTAATTTGATGGATAAATAAGGCACCACGTTTGTTTTTATTATCTTATATTTATTATTTAAGTAATGGTTATATGTTCTATATAAAGAAACATGATTAACACAGTACCATGTAAAATAGTGGAGTTACTTTTGTGGAAGAAGTGATGCATATATCTGGTATCAAGGATTGAAATCCAATTTACATGAAAAAATATTTTAGTTAAATTATATAACATTCCATGTGATGATTTTTTAATAAAAGTGGGTTTATATAAAGAATGTAGTTAAAATTGATGAATTGTGATTTATGAAAATGTATTTCGGTAAGGAATGATACAAGGATGAACCATTCATTATGGAATCAAAGGAAGTACATATATTTTATATCCCAAATATTGCAAACAAAAAGTGGTCAATTATCCCATTATCAAACAAAACCACTATAAGGTATGATGTAAAATCAACAAAGGAAGACCCTTTCATTGGGATGTCATAATAATTTCATGGTGATTCCAATATAGAAGATGTTTTGTATGTCATAGGAAACCACATGGAATTTAGATACTCGATATAGGTGAAAAATACCTTAAACTATTAAAAAAAATAGAGTTTAATAATCAAGTTAATGTTTTTTAATATGCGCTTTGTTACCTCATAGTATTATCTATTCAGTACTATATTTATATAACATAAATTAAATGTTCAACTAAATTCACATATAATGGATTCTCCACATGTCGATGCTCCCAATCTTGATGAATGATATATTTATCCACATGATGATTCTCTCAATAATATAGAACAAAAACATTATCCACATGTTGATGTTACCAATCCTGAGGAACAACATATTGAAATTTTTGAAATTGGGAAAATGGTAAATGGTGAAAAAACAATTTCTGAGAACAAATAAGAGAGTCGTAGCATGAAATCCTTAAAAAATATTAAAGTGATACGAAAAGTAATAAAGTTATATGTTGGATGGAATAAACATGGTCATCCTATTAGACCCAACAATTCCATTTTCATTATATAAATTGGGGTCACCACTTGAATGAACATAGTGATTTATCAAGATACATGCCACAATGTTATACCCCTGATGAAGATATTAATTTGGGAAGAGATTAAGTTAACATTTTGATATAATTTTTCTATTTTACTAAAATATAAAATAATTAAATGTTGATTTACTCTAAAATATCCCTTGAATAGTTTATTTATACTATATTAATGTAAAATGACATTTGTATTAATAGTCATTAGAAAGTCTCATAATGATTTTTAGACAATTGCTATGAAACATAGTCTTAGGGCAGATAAATGGAAAGTAAACCTAGAGTTTCCATAGATACATGCACACATGATGAACCAAGAAACATTGAATGAGTTCATTGGTCATCATGGGGAGGCATCATTTAAGATATATTGTGAATAATAATAATTTACTGGTCCATATTTGTAGTAATCACTTTGATTAAAAAAAATTAGGTTATGAAACAATAAATGAGTGTTAAAAATAAGAATCGTGCATCAAAAGAAATGTCTCCCTACATAAAGTAAGGATGGGGTATAATTAAATTGAAAAAAGTAGTATTAATGTTTAGTCTATAGTAATACTTTTATGTGGCATGAAACAAAAACATAATTATGTTCCTTGTTTATATACAAATTGTTGATTCAAAATAAAAATTCACTTCTATCCCATGTTATGTTCTATGGAATGATACTCGTTTAAATAAAAATGGAATACTAATGGATGAAACCACAAAAAAATTATGGGAGTCAAGTGTAAGTATTACATAATAAATTTATATACATTAAATTGGTATTAAATATTAATGAATACTTATTTTAATATATTTTTTATCCAGTTTATACATGAGAATAATTATTAAGTATACCCGATGAATGAATACTTTTAGTGGCTCGAACAATATATCATGTCAGAGGTGTATGTTTTGGAGTGTCACCTCAAACATTTTTTTAGAAAATAAATTAACAAGGTGTTAAGGATAAGAAAATGGATTACATATAGTCTTGAATAAATATTCTTGAAGAAAAAATTAATTTTAGGACTAAGTTACTAGAGAATGTTATGGGAAATAATCAAAGAGAAGAAACAACACAACAATAACCACTACATGAAAATCCATCCCCCAGCTTTAAGGCTATACATTCCCTTAAAAGGTTTCTCATTCCAGAGGTATTTTATTTTTTCATAACTATTTATAAAAAATATGAATTAGAAATATATTGATACATTTTATATATTGATATTCTACTGGGTGAAATTGATTGTGATTTATATCAATTAGCACCCACCCATCACCTTATTATGAGGGGTACAGTGTATAATATCCAATGATATATTCTAAAAAAGAAATCTTATAAAATATCTTGTGAGAGTATAGATTCAAATAGATCATGGTCTAAGTAATGAGATACATGGCCCCCTTAATGATCTAGATGATCACATGGTCAAAATTTCTATTGAAACTGTCATAACATGTCATTTGATCTTGTAAATTTATATATAGATAACAAGGTATGTACTTTAAAATTTATTTATTATTAAAAACCAGCAATAATTAATTTAAAAAGGCCTCAACTAAGTAATGTTATTAAAAATAGATAAAAAGAATAGGAAATTGAAAATTTAAACAAAACAATCTAAAAGATCATCTAATCAATTGAAAAAACATTCAGAGATTACCTTTACCCCACCAGTTCAACTGCCGTATTTAATAATATTAAAAGTTCATGTGGATACAAAGTTAAAAGATAATTACACGAACAAAATTTACTTTCAAGGGAATATTTATGGAGATTTTTTTATAGATTATCTTTTTCTTGAGAATGTAGATGAAATACTCAAGCATGGATGGATGTGAGTCTCAATTGTAAATATATACATGAGGTTCATTTTCATAATGTGTTTTTCCAATAGTTGATATATTATGTTAATTAATTAGAAATATTATTTATATTATTTTTAGGTGTATATATTAGTACTATTTGAAGGGAAAACCCTGTGAACATAAATTTGGACTCATTAGTTATCACACAACATATATAGAAAAAAATCATTGGAAGAAGATTTATAATTAAAAACAGTTTACCCATTGGCCTCAATGTTTAAAAATAAATTTATAGATGATAAATTAGTATTAATACCCATGATTAAAGGTTAAAACTATAAAATATAATCACATCAAATATATTATCATTTCTTTTATTACATTTTTATGTTTATTGATATTGTTTCATACTCATGGAAATCAATTTGGATAGTCCAAAGATTTATTTTTTGGATTCAATGCAAAGATTACAAAAAATTTGATAATATTTAATGAAGTTCATCAATTTTTAAAACGCTAAATTAAAAATTTTATAAATAAACTTCAAGTTATATATTTTATATTATGTTTTAATGAAATTTTTTTACTAATAGGGAAATGTTTAAGCATCATCAAATTCAGGGTATGTGGATGATCCATGAGCACAAGAGGCCTATTTATTTCTACAACTAGATACGTATTTGGGTATATATAATAATATTTTAATATTATAAAATATATCAAAAAAATTTACATATCTTTACCAATGTTTCGACAGTGTTTGAAATAAATTAATGGTAATTTTTATCATTATTATGTCTGAAATTTTATGAAAGATACTATATTCCATCAACAAACTATCATCCCCATAGTGTTATTTTTTGTGATAATTAAAATTTCATTTAAAATATTTATTAATATTTTTTTTATTTATGTTTTTCTAGTATTACAAAGATTTTAGACAATCCAAGTATTCAAAATAGGAAATATATTTGTTTAGACACGATTGAGAAGAATACATGGTGTAGGAATGTTTGATGAGATCATGAATATGTGATTTTATATCATGTTTGTAATTTATTTTATTTCATAGAGATCCTGAAGATTTGATTTATCAAATACATATCTATTATATTTCATTATAATTTTATCTACTATTTTTTTTTAATTATCTTATCATTTTTAATTAATTATTATTTAGTTAATTTTCACTAAGTTCATGAATAGGTGAATTAGAATTTATTTTTCTACAAGAATTTTATGTCTATAAAGAGATCAAAAGGCCCCTATAAAGAGTTCATCATCCTTATTGAAGTATAAAATGGGATTTTAACTTTCAATAAGGTCCATGAACTTTGTATGGAGTCCTTTTTTCCCTTTATAAGCCCAGAATTCTTACAAAAAATAAATTCACTATGAAGCCTTCAAAAGGGATAATGCACTAAGGTATGTGATAAATGTTCTATATATAGACCTATTAATTCAATATTTGATTCTTTTATATTTATATATAATTAAATACATTATCTTATATATATTTATGTCATTTGAGATCTGTAGGAATCAACTGCACTTTAATCCAACACACTGTGTGCCCAGTATAACACAATGTGGGTGTTTTTCATTTTAAAAGTTACATTGTAGTTAAAAATGTGCATCACTCACTATCAAATAAGAAAATCCATTATATTATCTTGATACTTTAATAAAATTATTTATAAGTCATTTTTTATCTATATGAATTAGCCACAAATCAATCCAATGAATTGTGTGCCCGATGTGATTGAAAGTTTGTTTTATATTTAAAATTGACATTTTAATTCAAAACAAGTGTCACATGAAAAAAACAAATTGATCATGTAGTACTAAAATATTAGGAAAATAATCCATAAATATTTTTTATGTATAAAAATAAACCACATATCAATTTAACACATAGTGTGATCGGTATGTCTCAATGTGTGTATTTTAGTTTAAAATTAATATTTTAGTTCAAAACATGTGTCACATAACAAAAACCAATAAAAACTAAGATTGTATTGATAATTTATAAAAATGTTCCATAAGACATTTTTGATGTGTATGAATTGGAAGAACCAAAATCTAACACACGTTGTGTCCCATATGATTGAAAGTGTGTGTTTTATTTAAAATCAACATTTTAGTACAAAACACACTTCACATTCGCAAAACATAAAAAAGGATCTTGTTATCTCAATACTATAGGATTAACGACTCAAAGTTTTAAATGGAAATTTATTTATTATAAATACTTCATATAATCACATGAAATCACAACAAAATTTACTACTAAGTTCTATACGACCTTTAAACATTAATGTTTCACTTCTGTGATTTGAATTTTGAAATTATGACATACACGATTGTGATCAGTAAGTTATTTGGACTCTAATATGACCAACATAATTTTTGTTAATAGTAACATACCATTATTAATAGTAATGTTACCCTTATGAATAGTGACATACCCTAATGAATAGTAACCTTACCTATAATAGTATATAAATAAGATTCAAGTGGAAGTTTGATATACCTATATTTGGGAATAAGAAAATAAATGTTTAAAAATCTACATTTTTCAAGTAAATAATGATTTTAATTAAATACTAAATTACTCATATTTAGAATTTTATTTTTGAAAAATGGACTTCATTTTTGGATTCTACGCCTCAAAAAAAGTTTAGGGTGATTTTTTTGATTTTTCTGAAATACTTGAATTTTTATGAATACTAAAAATACGGTAACTTACTGTATATATACATTATAAGCTAAATAGACTATTACTTGAATCATGGATGATTTCAGCACCCTTGGTTCGAATTAACATGACCTATTTACTATTTTTTTCATGGAATCGTCACTATTCCTAGTCTTTAAGGAATTTGATAAACTAATAATTAAAAAATTACGAAAACCCTCCTCTCTTCCACTTTAAAAACCCCCTCACTACATCTTCTCTTCACTCTTCTCAAGCCTTATGACTTCACTATATTCTACCCAAATCTCTCCCCAAGCTCCCTCCCCACGTTCAATAGCCTTAGGTCTCCTAAAAGGCCAAAACCTCTCCCATTAATAAGCTCTCAAGGAAGGTTGATTCAAGAGGTAAAATTCCTCTTTTCTTTTCTTTCATTTTTATGTTCCTTTGTTCTCTTTTACTTCATAACTGATACACATCCAAATGGAATGAACAATATAATACCATAAATGAATTTTAATTTTTGTATGCTAATGGGATATTTCATTTTCATCTCTCCCTTCCCCATCTTTTGTTTAAAAGAAATTAAAACCACATTTGAGATGTGTTAATTTAGCACAATCAAGGAATACGGGTTATAAATTTCCATTACCGTCTTCAAATCTGGTCATGAAACCATTTTTGTGATTGACCCAGACCATAATATATGTATTATGCCTCGTATATGGTTCTGTAATAATTTTTTTCACATGGTTTTGGTTTATAAAACAAAATGTGTTCTTTGTGGTAAAAAACGACAAATTAACCCAAAAAGATGTCACTAAAGTTTTATATATTGATTCAACTTCACTTCAAGTAACAAAATTAAGTTCTCAACCATGTAAACTTATTTATTTTAAATAATAAAATATAACTTCAATTCTGTACAACTACCTTCATCATAATTTTTTATCTGAAAATGAACCTATCATTAAAACCAAGCAAGAAAACGGACCTGAACAAAGAAATTGAACCTCTTAACCAATAAAAATGGTTACAAATGAACTTAAAAGGGTTGTGATAAATATTTTAAATATAGAATAGTTTCTATAATTATTAATTAATGAACCTAATTTTACTATTCAGGTCATTAAGATCAAGGGAAGATCACCACCAGACTTAAGGTAAGAGATCCTCTCCATTTCACTTTAATTAACGAATGTCCTCTATGATATGCCATTTTTATGTGTAATACCTAAAGACTGGGTATGATTTAACACCTCCCACATACTTCCCTAATTACTTATAAGTGATGATAAACCTTATTTCTCTCTCATGAATCTCTCTTAAGTACACCTGATACCATGCCGATAATCTGTAAGGAATTCTACACGAACTACCTTTATTCATTTGGGTTACTCTATCTTTATTTTTACCCAAATGAGGTTACCTTTTCATTTTATGTAAAAATTATATTTTCTGTTTATATTCTCCACACTCTAGTTTCAAGATCCATCTCTCATTATCTTTCAGGTATATACATGATTTCAAGTGAATCCCTCCTCGATACATCCCAATAAGCAAACTCATGTTAAGAGAACTTCCTAAATTTTTACCCAATTCCAAGTGAAATATATCTTATATTTTAACCCCCAATTGTATTTATAAAATTAGTATTTTTATTATAAAATTATTTTTGGTTCACTTCTGGTTTTATATAAGATATTTTTCTCTTTACTATTTTAAAATCTATATATAATTTTCTTTAAAACCGCACAAAATTGTTTTTATGATAAAATTTCTCAAATAATTTTCTTACATTTTTTCGATTCAGTTTGGATTCATTTACTATGATAAATTCCTATTTTACCTTATGATCATCTATGTATGTTCTAATTTCTTTCTTTCATGGACACTTTCATGATACGCCCATTGCTTATGCTTTATTTCATGATTGTGGTACTCAATTCTTTCCATGGGTAACCATTATATTTATGTAGTATTGATTATGTTTGATTATTTATGTGGAAAACATTTTCATGAAAAGTTAATATGGGTATTCAAAGATAGTTCTCCAATTTTTTGGGTAAAGTTGAGTCTCATGATATGTTATGTGCAACGGTCTTGGTGTTTAGCCTTGGCTTGTGCTACTATGTGCAACGGTCATGGCGGATAGCCTTGGATTTTCCTACTATGGGAAATGATCTTTGTGGTTAGCCTTGACTCATACTAAATTCGTTTTTTATGTTTCTTCTACATTTATATGATTCTATGTTTAAATTATCTCATGTTTATATGTTATGATTCCATATGTTACATGACTTTTTATAACATCATGTCATGTCTTTTATCCCATGTTCTAATGCTTTATTATTATGGTTATTCCCTTAAATGGATTTTAGATCATCCCTTTTTTCATGTTATCCCAAGGTTATCATATACATATATATGAGCACAATGGAAGATAGTATCTCATTATTAAGTTTTAATAAAAATTTGTTTTTATCATGTTTGTTTATATACCTTGTCTACCAAGACACTAGACTTTTCGATTCTTGTCTTGTAATCTGATTTATAATTATGCTTAAAATTGTGTAATGTTATATTTTAAAAGGCTAGTGTTGCTATAGTTCATATCATAGGATGGTATAGTTATTTTTTGATATTAATAATAAATCACTTTAGTAAGAACCTTAAGGATGATACTAAGAATAAGAAAACATCCCTAAATTTTGGTAAGTATAGAGTAAGTGGGTTATTAAGAAAATACATCCTTGTCAATATAAAAAAAATATTGGTGGATATAGAATAGATTTACCTAGGGGTGGAAACACTGACAAGGAGTTTCTGGCTTGACCTGGGGTATCCTGTTATATGACAATGGGCTTTGCTGCGCTTTTAGTTTGACACTCCTGGGGGATATGCTTTGGTAAATTCATGATCTTGGTATAAACCATTATTAAGGGAATAAAAAATTGTATAAGAATATAAGTTAAGAAATAGATCAAGGATAACCTAGATTTAAACCTAAGGAATCACAAGTAAGGATATAATTCTCCTCTATAAGTTTATCCTTTTATGTTCAAAAATTTCCTTTTTATGTTCAATAACCAAGTATTCAATCCCTCTAATTGTACGTTATTTTTCTTAGTTAATGGTGGGAAATATAAGAACACGTTTCTACAACCAATTTGATAGTCAATGTGAAGATTTATCTAATGATATGCCTGATATGATGGGAAATGGTGCTCAAAAATTCAGAACAGTACTTGCTCAGCAGGCCCAAGTTATGAATAATAACATGAATCATGTGGAACTCCCTCCTCCTCCAAGGAAAGAGAATGTTTTCATAGAATCCTTCATGTGAAAAAGGTCTCCCATGTTTTTCAGATCATTTGATACCCTCCCCAAGGAACATTGGATTAACACCATTGAAAATATATTCTTCGTCCTTCAGTGCTTAAAAGAAGAGAATGTTGTACTGGCAGTTTATCATTTTGATGGGGAAGATAATTAACAGTGGACACTGATCAAGAATACAAAGTCCCAAGATGAAATTGATTCCATGGATTGGAAGGAATTCAAGAATATGTTTTTCAGTAAATATTTTCCTTGAACCCTCCATATTAAGATAGAAATAGAGTTCCTCAGACTCAAGCAGAAGGAAGATGAGTCCATCGGGGTGCAAGAAGAAAACATTGCAAGGCTTGCGAGGTACGTCTCTGGCTTTTTCATGAACACAAAAATCAAGGTGGATCAATTCTTTAGAGGGATAAAGCTGAGTCTATGAATGGTGTTTGTGATCCAAGACTTTGAAAGTTATGAGGATATTGTCAGTTGTTCCCTCAAGATTGAACTGAATATTGGAGACACTTAGTGGTCTTGTGGGCCCAGTGAAAAGAAGTGAAAAATAGAGAACCACATGGGTGGTTCAACAAACAAATCCTATAATGGAAAGATGGCCGAATATCCCACTTGTAAATTTTTTTGGAAGAAGCATCCTGTGAACTGCCTAAATGTAACAATGAATTGATTCAAATGTGGGAATCTGGGATATCTAGCCAAGAACTGCCATATGGATACAAAAAATCCCACTAATGTGGAAGAAGAAAAGAAGGTTTAGATCAATGATCAGCCAGTGGTGCAGTGTTACAATTTCTTGGAGCAAGGGCATAATTAAAACAGTTTTCTTAATCCAACGGTTGTCAGTGGAAATTAACAACAACCTCCAAGGAAAAAAGTAAGGGATTATACTCTCACTACTGATGAGGTGGAGCCATGCAATTATGTGGTGAAGGGTACTCTAGTTATTCATTAAAGAATAGAGAACATACTATTTGATTCTGGTTCTAGGCATTCTTCTATATCCTGCATGTTTAGTAGAACTATTCAAAAATCTCCTCAAAATTTTGAGAAAAAGTTATCTGTGATAATAGCGAATGGGGAAATCATTGCGTCCATGGTTTATAACTCCTCCACAGTTAAAATTTTTAGACTGAACCTTCATAACATATATTCATACTTATTTAGTAGAGTTCGATGGTATCTTGGGCATGTATTGGATATCTTTATACATATCCAACATTATCTTTTTGGAAAGGGAGATCACTCTTCACATCCCTAAGCATCCTCCAACTATTTACAGGTGTAAGGAGGAAGATTAATCTCCTTTAGAATCATCATCTCAAGTGTGTATATTGCTTCCTTATGAGAAAGAATATCTAGCCCAAATGATTTAGACAATGGAGAGAATTGTTGTTTAAGACATGCTCATCGTGATGGATTATAGTGATGTATTCCCTGAAGAGTTTCCCAGTCTTCCTCATAACCATGAGGTTGAGTTATCAATTGAACTTATTCCCATATCTCTTCATATATCAAAGACACCTTATAGAATGGACAATGTAGAGCTAGAAGAGATGAAGAAGCAGTTGCGGGAGAATCTGGAGAAGAGTTTTATATGCCCGAGTGCTTCACCTTTGAGTGTGCTAGTCCTCTTCATTAAGAAGGATGGATCAATGTGCCTCTACATTTATTATCATGACCTCAATAAAATCACTATAATGAACAAGTATATCCTTCCTCGGATAGATGAATTGTTCAATCAACTTTGTGGGGCCTCTTATTTCTCTAAGGTGGACCTTTGGTCAAGATATCACCCACTAAAGGTGAGTAAGGAAGATATTCCCAAGACTGCCTTTTGAACTAGGTATGGACACTATGAGTTCATAGATATTCCCTTCAGACTCACTAATGATCCATCAATTTTCATGGATTTAATGAATAGAGTCTTTATAAATTACATTGACAAAATTTTGGTAGTCTTTATTGATGATATTCTGATATACTCCAATAGAATAGGAACATGAGGATCATTTGAATACTGTGTTAAAAACATTATAGAGGGAGAATTTGTATGTAAATTATAGTAAATGTGAGTTCTGGATAGAGGGAGTATCATTATTGGGGGATGTTATCACCAGAAAAGGGATATCTTTCGACCCTTCCAAGACAAAGGCATTCAAAGAGTGGCCCAGGACAATATTTGTAATGGAGATCCGCAACTTTTTGGGTCTATCTGTGTATTATTGACGATTTGTAAAAAAAATTCATGGTTTTCAAACTCAATGACAAAGATGACATGGAAGGTATTAAAGTTTGTTTGGACGCAGGAATGTGAATATTGTTTCAATGTTTTGAAAAAGAGGCTTATCACTGCACCAGTACTCACACTCCGAATAGGTGTAGAACACTTTGTGGTGTACGAGGATGCTTCAAAGAAGGGCTTAGGATCTATGCTAATTAAAAATGATAAAGTTATAGCCTACACCTCAAGGAAGCTAAAAATCCAAGAGTAAAACTATCCCACACATGATATGGATTTGGCGGCTGTGATCTTTTCATTGAAAATATGGTGGCATTATCTCTATGGGGATAATTTGAGATATATACAGATCACAAGAGTCTCAAATATATATTCACACAAAAATATCTTAATATTCACCAAATAATATGGATACATTTAATCAAGGATTATGACTAGTCAATCCACTACCATCCCAGTAAGGAAAATAAGGTGGGGGTGCTCTAAGTAAAAAGGATCATGCATCTTTATCAATGATGAGAATTGAAAGGGATTCGATCATCTTAGATTTACAGAGGATGAACATGGGAATCACTAGGGGAGGAACATAATCAATCCTTTCTCAAATGATTACTCAACCATCTCTCATGGAGAAAATAAAGGATTCTCAAATAAAAGATGCGGAAATTATGAAAAGTGTGGAAGCTATCAGAAATGGGAAATCCCCAGAGTTTAAGATTGACGTGGAAGGATTTGTAATATTTTGATCATGATTATGTGTACCATCTGGTCTAGAGATAAAGAAGGATCTTTTGAATGATGCAAATAGCTCTACCTTCTCTATTCACCCAGAGAGCACAATGATGTATCGAGATCTCTGAGAAAACTTTTGGTGGGACAATATTAAAAGGGAGATTACTGAATATACATCAAAGTGCCTGATATGTCAATAAGTGAAGTTTTATAGGAAAAATTCTAAGGGGATGATGCAACCACTACCCATACCAACATGAAAGTGGGAAAACATCACCGTGGACTTTGTCATTGGACTTACAAGGACATCTAGAGGAAAAAATTCTATATGGGTTATTGTAGATCATCTTACAAAGATAGCTCACTTTGTCGCAATTCAAGAGGAATTTTCATTGGATAAAATTTCATGGATATATATATCAAAGAATTGGTAAGGATACATGATATACCACTATTTATTTTATTTGATCGAGATCCATGATTCACCTTGAAGTTCTAGAAATGTATCCAACATGCTCTAAGCACTGAACTGAACATCAGTATGGCCTATCATCCTCCAATGGATGGGTAATCTGAGTGAACCAATTAGGCATTGGAATACATATTGAGAGCATGTTCTATGGAATTCAAATGAGTATGGGACCAAAATCTTCCACTGGTTGAATTCTCCTACAACAATGGTTTCCACTCGATCATTTGAATGGCACCATATAAAGCACATTATGGGAAAAGGTGCAGAACACTGATGTGTTGAGATAAAGTCGGTGAGTGTAAGTTGCTAGGACCTAAAATGGTCAAAGAAATAGTGGATATGGTTAAAACCATTCAACATTATATCATGGCAGCCCAAAGTAGATAGAAGAGTTATTCATATAATTGTCAACGAGATCATAAGTTCAAATTTGGAGACATGATATTTCTACACATATCTCTGTGGAAGAAGGTCATGAGGTTTGGAATGAAAGGGATTTTAAGTCCCAGGTACATCAACCCCTTCGATATTCTTGATCATGTCTGGGTTGTGGCCTATCGACTAGCACTTCCACCTACTATAGAAAAAGTACATGATGTCTTCCATGTATCCCTCTTAATGAAGTATATTACAGATCCTTCGCATATACACTCTTTAGATGTGGTACAGTTGGAGGATTATCTTTCTTATGAGGAGTATCCAGTGAAGATCCTGGATCACAAAGAAAAAGTTCTATGCAACAAGACTACTCATCTGGTCAAGGTACTATGGAGAAACTATATGTAAAAAGAGGAAACATGGGAATTGGAGGAGGCAATAAAGGAAAAGTACCCACACCTGTCTATTGCCTAGAATGTAAAAAGAAATTTTGAGGGAGAAAGTTCTTAATGAGGAAGAATTTAATGACCCAAAGTTTCCAATAGAAATTCATTTCTCATAAATATGTCATATAATCACATGAAATCACAACACAAAGAATTACTAAGTGTTATATGACCTTTAAATATAAGTTTGTAACTTCGGTGATTTGAATTTCAAAAATATGATATACACAGTTGCTACCAGTAAGTTTTTGGAATCTAATTGGACTAAAAAACAATTTTGTGAATAGTAAAAAACCCTTATGAATTTTAATGTTACCCTTATGAATAGTGAAAACCCCTAATAAATAGTAACCTTACCTATGATAGTATATAAATAATATTCAATTGGAAGTTTGATATACCTATATCTGGGAATAAGAAAATAAATATTTTAAAATCTATATTTTTTAAGTAAATTATGATTTTAATTAAATATTAAATTAATCATATTTATAAAATTATTTTTGAAAAATGGACTTCATTTTTAGATTCTACACATCAAAAAGAGGTTAGGGTGTATTTTTGGGATTTTTCTGAAATACTCTAATTTTGTATGAATAGTATAATACAATAATTAATCGTATATATACATTATAAGCTAAATAGACAATTACTATCATCATGGATGATATCCCCACTCTTATATAGAATTCGCATGACCCATTTACTATTTTTGGTCATGTATTCATAACTATTTCTAGTCTTGAGGGAAATTAATAAACTAATGATTAAAAAATTATGAAACCCCTCCTCTCTTCCACTATAAAACCCCCTCACTCCCTCTTCTCTTCACTCCTCTCAAGCCTTGTGCCTTCTTTATATTATACCCAAATCTCTCCCCAAGCTTCCTCCCTATATCCAATAGCCTTTGGTCTCTTAAAAAGACCAAAACCTATCCCCTTAAGAAGATCTTAAGAAAGAGGTAAAATCTCTCTTTTCTTTTCTTTCATTTTTAAGTTCATTTTCTCTCTTTTCTTCTCTAACCTATACTAGTTCAAATGGTATGAAAAATATAGTACCATACATGTACTGAAAATTTTTTATTCTAATGGTATATTTCATTATCATCTCTACTTTCCCCATGTTTTATTTAAAAGAAATGAAAACACCATTTGAGATGTGTTAATTTAGCACAATCAAGGACAACATATTATCAATTTCCATTACCATATTCAAATCTGGTCATGAAACCAATTTCATGTTTTAAACAGACCATAATATATTTCTTATTACTTATCTATTGTTATGTATTCCTTTTTTACACATGGTTTTGGTTTATAAAACAAAATGTGTTCTTTGTGGTCAAAACCCGCCAATTAACCCAAAAGGATGTCACTAAGGTTTTATATAATGATTCAACTTCACTTCAAGTAACCAAATTATTTTTTCAAGAATTTAACCTTTTTTATGTTCAATAATAAAATATAACTTTAATTTTTTTAAACCACCTTCATCATACATGTTTATTCAAACATGAACCGATCATTAAAACCAACAAAGCAAACAGACCCGAACAATGAAATTGGACCTCTTAACTAATAAAAATGGTTATAAATGACCTTAAAAAGGTTGTAATTAATATTATAAATATATAATAGGTTATTTAATATTAATTAATGAACATAATTTGACTATTCAAGCCATTAAGATCAAGGTAAGATCACCACCGAACTTAAGGTAATGGATCCTCTCCATTTCACATTAATTCAAGAATATCCTCTATACTATTCCATTTTATGTGTAATCCCTAATAATGTGGTGTGATTTCACACCACCCCCATACTCCCCTAATGATGTATAGGTTATTATAAACCCACTTTGTCTCTAATTAATCCTTCTTAAGTATATGTGATACCATGCTGATAATCCTTAAGGAATTCTACCCGAACTACCTTTATTTCTTCAAGTTGCTCTATATTTCTTTTTACCCAGATGAGGGTTTCATTTATTTTTATGAAAAACTTCTAAATGATTTTTATTTTCTCCAAAATTATGTTTCAATATCCATCCTTCATTATCTTTTGGGGATATACATGCTTTTAAGTGAATCCCTTAACGATACATCCCAATAAGAAAACTCGTTTTAAGGGAACTTCATAAATTTTTACCCAATTTCTAGTGAACTATATCCTCAATTTTAAGCCAAAAATTGTCTTTATAAAATAATTATTTTTATTATGAAAACCTTATTTGTTAACTTCTAGTTTTATATAAGATATTTTCCCTTTTCTATTTTAAAATTTCTATTGTATTTTCCTTAAAACCGCACAAAAATGTTTTAATGCTAAAATGTATCAAATACTTTTCTTATATGTTGTAACATATGTTTGATATAACTTACTATGATATATTCCTATTTTAACTTATTAACATCCATGTATTCTCTAATTCCATTCTTTCAAGTACACTTTCATGATACTCCCATTAGTTATGGTTTATTTCATGATTGTGGTACCCAATTCATTCCATGGATAACCCTTATGTTTATGTAAGATTGATTGTGTATGATTATTTATGTGGAAAACATATTCATGAAAAGTTAGGATGGGTGTCCCAAAATAGTGGTCCAATTCATTGGGTAAAGTTGAGTCTCAAGAGACATTATGTGCAATTGTCTTGGAGGTTAGCCTTGGCTTGTGCTATTATGTGCTATGGTCTTGGTGGTTAGCCTTAGCTTGCGAAACTATGAGAAATGGTCTTTGAGGTTAGCCTTGAATTGTACTATATTCATGATTTATGTTTCTTCCACATTTATATGATTCCATGTTTAAATTATCCCATGATTATATGTTATGATTCCATATGTTGCATGTCTTTTTATATTATCATGTCGTACCTTCTATCCCATGTGCTAATGATTTATTCTAACGGTTATTCCCTTACAGGACTTTTAGCTAATCCCTTTGTTCATGTTATCCCCAAGTTATCCTATGAAGATGTATGAGCACAATGGAAGATAGGTCTTCATTATGCAGTTTAAATAAACATTTGTTTTTATAATGTTTGTTTATGTACCTAGTCTTCCAAGACACTAAAATTTTTTATCCTTGTCTTGTACTATGATTTATAATTATGGTTAAAATCGTTTACTGTTATATGGGAAAAGGATAGGGTCACTATAATAGGAAAATGATCCATAATTAATTTGTGATGTATAGAAATTATGCACATGTCAATATAATAAATATTGTGTCTGATATGACTCAAAGTTATTTTTTTTGATTAAAAGTAACATTTTAGTTCAAAAGACTCATCACAAGAAAAAAACCTTGAAAAAACACTAGGATTTTTTTTTAATTTTGAAAAATATTTCATTTTTTACATATAGGAATAAAATTCACATCAATCTGAAAAGTGGTGTGTTCGGTATGATTAAAAGTGAGTTTTTTATTTAAAATCAATAGTTTAGTACAAAACACGTATCACATACTCAAAATTGAGAAAACACGCTCATATTGTATTAATACTTTTAAAAAAACATTAATTAATCATTTTTGATAAGTAATAATGAGGTACATATCAATCCAACAAATGTTTTCCCCAGTATGATTGAATGTGAATATTTTTATTTAAACTCAACATTTTAGTTCAAAATAAGCACCACATACTCGAAACCAATAAAAAATACTTGGATTATCTTGATACGTTATGATAATGATTCATAAACCATTTTTAAATTAATAAATAAATTGAACATCAATATGACAGATGGTGTGCCCGGTATGACTCAAAATGTATGTTTAGATTTTAAAAGTAATATTTTAGTTCAAAATGTGTGTCGCCTTTTGAAAACTAAGAAAAAAAACTCAGATTACCTTGATAATTTATAACAATGATCCATAATTCATTTTTGACATATAAAAATATACCACACATTAATCTAACACATAGTGTTTCAAGAATGAATGAAAGTGATTTTTTTATTTCATAATGGAATTTTAGTAAATATCACACATCACATACTCAAAATTCATGTTTCAGTTTAAAGTAACATTTTAGTTTGAATCATGCATCACTGATTTAAAACTAAGTAAATTAACTTTGGTTATCATGATAATTTAGTAAAACAATTATTAATTCATTTTTCATATATAGTAATCATTTGAATATCAATACAACACATGGTGTGGATAATATGACTAAATGTGCATGTTTTTTTTTAGAATTTACATTTTAGTATAAAACAAACTTCACGTAGTCAAAACTAAGAAAACACACTTAGGTTGTCTTTATACTTTAGGAAAATGATCTATATATAATTTTTCAAATATAGGAATCAAGAACATGTTAATACAACAAGTGATATACCTAGTATGATTCAATGTGAGAGTTTTTAGTTTAAAACTTATATTTTTATTAAAAACATGTATCACCTACTAAAATCCAAGAAAATACACTCGTATTATCTTGATACTTTAAGAAAAATATCCATATTATATTTTTGCCATGTATGAATCATCTACATATCAATTTAATACAAGGTGTGACTGGTATGACTCGAAGTATGTGTTTTTAGTTTAAAAGTGACATTTAAAAACATGCATCAGTCACTAAAAACTGAGTAAACACATTCAAATTATTTCAAAACTTTAGTAAAAAAATCCACAAGTGATTTTTTATTTTTATAAATCAGTGAAACATCAATATTATACTTTATGTGTCACGTAGGACTCAAAGTATTCATTTTTATTTTATAATTACATTGTATTTAAAAACATATCAGTCACTCAATACTGATAAAAACACTTTCATTGTATTTATATTTTAGGAAAATGCTCCATAAGTCATTTTTATGAGTATAAATTATTCGGACATCAATTTGATATATGATGTGAATAGTTTCACACATAGTGTGTGTTTTCAATTTAAAAATGATATTTTAGTTTAAAAATGATATTTTAGTTAAAAATAAGGTCACTTACAGAAAACAAATAAAAGAAACTTATATTGTATTTTACTTATATAAAATAGTACATAAGTAATTTTTTATTTTTATGAACCAAACACATGTCAATATGACATATGGTGTGACCGATATGATTTAAATTGTATGTTTTTATTTAAAATTTAAAATTTATTTCAAAAGACATGTGACATACTCAAAAACAAGAAAAAACATTTATATTTTTTTGATAAATTAGGAAAATGATCCATGTATCATTTATGATGTACAGAAATTAGCTACACCTCAATCTGATGCACAATTTTACTCGTAAGACTTGAAGTGTGTGTTTCTAGTCTAAAAGTTACATTAGAGTTAAAAACGTGAATCACTCACTAAAAACAATGAGAAAAAATTTAAATTATTTAGATCCTTTTTGAAAATGATCCACAATTAATTTTTGATGTTTATTAATTAGTCTTACATTAATCAGATACATAGTGTGATTAATATGACTCAAATCATGGGTTTTCTATTTAAAATTATATTTTAGTTAAAAATTCCACACCCATTGAAAATAGAAAAAAATATTGTGATTCCCTGGTTGTTTAATTAAAAATATCTATAAAATATTTTTGATGATTTTTTAGTTAGACCTACATCAATATGATACATGATACAACCTATAAAACTCAAAGTGTTTGTTTTCAATTTAAAAATGAAATTTTAGTTTAAAACGTGTTTCACACACTAAAAATAGGAAAATACACTTACATTGTGTTGATACATTAATAAAATGATCCATAAGTTTTTTTTTATGTTTAGGAATCAACCATGCTTCAATATGATTCATGGTGTGGATGATATGACTAAAATTGTACATTTAGTTTAAAATTGACATTTCAGTTTAAAAAAGGTGTGACATACTCAAAACTAAGAAAATTCATTTAAAATTTATGATGCCTTTGAAAAATTACCCATAAGTCATTTATGAAATTAAAGAATTAGTCACACCTCAACCTGATACATGGTGTGACCAGTATGACTCAAAATGCATTTTTTCAGTTTTAAAGTGTTATTTTAGTTAAAATCATGTACCACTCATTAAAACTGAGAAAACACAATTTTATGGAATTGATAATTTAGTAAAATGATCCATAAGTAATTTTTGATGTGTTAGAATTATCCACATTTCAATATGATACATGGTGTGACTGGTACAACTCAAAGTATATGTTTTCAGTTAAAAAATTATATTTTAGTTAAAAAAGTGTGTCACTCACCAAAAACCAAGAAAACAATAAAGATTTTTTTTCCTAGACCACTAAATGGTTCCTAGATTAGAGATCTCTTATACACCCTAGGCATGTCTCCCTGTATGTTAGAGGATAAAAACAATAAGGGTAGGTCTAAGGTGGAACAATGGGGAGACTAGACCTATATATCATAGTAATCAAAATCATAAATAACACCAATTGGATAATACATATAGATAAGGTAGTAAAATATGAAATTAAGGAAAGTGATAAAAAAAGATAATTTATACAATGGAAAAAACAAAATACAATGTTTCAGGCAGTCATACAACAACAGAAATACACAATATCCAAAAAAAATTAATGAAAACTAGGAAATTTGTGAAGTAAATAGATTCCTAGATTGTTTCTCACATCTCATTATCTATCCTAATATCTCAAATAAATACCATGAAAAATGACTCTACTCAAACATATAACTCAAACAAGTGACACATGTTCAAGTACCCAAGTGTCATGGTGGCCCGAGTAGGGTGGGAGTACAACTCTACAGGTCACCACCAACGACCTCCATAAATAGAACCACTCTGATAATAGTGCCTATAGAAATGATTTGAACAATAAAATTTCAATCATAACTATTAAAACATTTAAAACTAAATACATAAAATAAAAACCAAACCTAGGATCTATGATGATACTGGAGAATGGTTCATACCTTCTTTGTCCATTTCCATGGTGTCTCTAAGAACATCATAATGATCATGCCAACCATCTCCCATCGTGGGTAATATACCCATCCCTAGTTAAATAACATTTGGGGTGTAATATACCATCCTCCGAGCCCAACCAAATTCATCCCAAGGTCCGTATTCACACTGAGATTAATGAGAATGACCAAATTATACCTTGGGTTTATGTTCAACCAGTGTTTAATAATCAATCCCATCATCCTCCTTAGTTCTATGTTTAACCCAACTTTAGCCATCAATCCCAATGTCCACCTATGGGTCCTTTTTACCCTAGGTTTAAGCATAAATCCTAGAATCCAATTGAGGGTCTTGTTCACCATAGGTTTAAACATCATAAGAAAAAAAATTCATATACATTAAAAGTATAATTATACATAACATCATTTCTATAGTACCAAAATAAAAAAATGTGTAAGATATCATTTAACATTTTCTTCTCGAAAACAATTCCAAAACCCATTTCCCAAAACTATTTTCAGAACCATTTTCAATTCCAAGGATAATTTTTAGTGTCCTTACATTTAATTATCAAAAAACAAAATACTATTTCTGGTTCCTATTTCCAAGATATAAATTCCAATAAATATTTCAATTATATTTTCCAAAATACCCACTCTAAAATACCCAACACATGTCATCAATACCACTCCCATTTAAATATAAATAAAGCAAACCAATTAACCATTTCTATAGTTCATTTCAAAAACCAATAAAATTTACCATTCCAAAATCCTATCCATTATAAAATTCCCAATTCTTATTTTATAAATGTATTGTCACTTACCTAGGGTAACCATTCCATTATATCACATGATTTATCATTTATTAATTTCAACTCTATTCTAAACGAATTTGAAATTATCATTCCATTACACAAGACACACTTTACAATATCACACACCGCATTGCATTAGGTCCAAATCAATTTTAAGGTAAAATCCATTTTCAATTATTAATGGTTGTGAAATTTAATTTCACAACCATACATTAAAACCAAATTCCCTCTTTAACCAATTAAAAATTTATTAGGCATCTTATGATATCAATCTACCTTAAAATTAACCCACTAATAAATAATTTAAATTTAAATTACCCATTCTTAATGTTTGAGGAATATTAATTGGGACATTTAACTAAGGCATCTCAAACTCAAACACGTAGTCTAAATTAAAAGAAAATTACATCAATGTTGGCATGACTACACTATGCACATACTTGGAAAAATAGAAAAGGATATGGTTTAAATTACAAATACCACCTACCTTAGCCACATATGAGTATACTCGTCCAGTATTAGCCTTTATTTCATCCCGAATGAGTAGAAAATGAAGAATCATAAAAATTCAATAAAAATGTGCAATATTAGACAAAAGCAACGAGAGATTGTTTGAGAGTGAAATAAATTAATATTAGAGACAATAGGAGTTATAGACTTACCTTAAGCTTTCCAATGCCTCAAAAGAAAATAAATGTGGCCAAGGAATAATGGAGAACCTTCCTAGATTAGAGGGATGAGAAAGAGGGTTAGGGGTAGGGGACTGCTATCTGAAAATGAGAGGTAAAGGGGTTCTTTGTGTTAAAAAGTTAGAAGGGTATAAGGGTAAATTCCCAATTTTTAAGGGGTGAATAATTTTTTCCAACCATAACCAATAATGTGGTCATAAGTATCCCAAAATACCCCAAGTCACATAGTTAGTCCACATGGTTTGTTAGCCATGAAAATTGGCTCTGTGACCCTCTAAAACAACTCACATGAATTTTATAAAATCATGTTACATGTCCCAGGTCCAAGAAACCTCACAAAATTTACATTAATAACAACTTTATTTTCCCCAAACTATAAAAAACCCATGATATATAACCATTCAATATAAAAACTAAAAAAATACACTATGCTCAGGGGGTTGTACAGTTTCTCCTAAACCACACAAAATAAACCATTCACCCTGTACAGAAAACTGAAAAAACCATCCAAAAATCCACCCAAAGATTCTAAGACTTATACTATCACCCAAAACATCTATTAAGACACAAACCATACCTAAAAACATCCCTATAATACATTACAACTCCCAGATTGTCAAACCAAATGATATTATTAAAAACAACATGTCCACTTTTCTCTTATAAATTTTAAATCATATATAACCATGGAATATTAAAAAATCTACACCATAACACTTATCATCATCAAGAATACCTGATAGTCATCAAATTGGATCTTCATACATACTTTTTTCATCAAGTGCTTCTCAACGGTCGCGTTACAAAACCAATTTTTCAATGTAATTCTATAACACATCCTTGAATTCAAAGTGATTAAATCGCTAAACATAAGACAACACCTAAACTCATCACTGAGACACTCATATGGAGATCTCCTGTGCCCATATACCTTAATAAATTTGATGATTCTTCACATAACTTTTCTACTGGATCACAGTTCTCCCCACCACAAGGCATACCTAAAAGGTCTAATTCTGAACCATGACATCCTCCTCTATTGGAATTTCTTATAGAAACATGATCTCATAATTCCACAACATTCATAATGTTGTTTCCAAACCACCACACATGATTGTATAAGACACACCAGTCAATGGTTGGTAAAACTCTATGTTTTTAATTCTGAACCAACAAGCATGTTCCTACCATCCATTCAAGAAGTCCAGACACATCACCTTTTCCACGAAAATAGCAAGCCAATTTTTGAACACAAAGTTCATGTATCAAATGAAAACCCTAGCATGAATTACACTTAGCCACACTCATCTATTGAAAATATTGACATTTGGAACTCCTCGTGTTGACCTGTCACAAAACTCACTCAACCTCGTTAACTACCATGATCATTAAATTGCCTAATAATAATTCCTTAAATCCACGAGGCACCATGTTCATACTACCACACCCACTAGAGTCTCAACCCAACATCAAAAGGGACTCCATTCCAAAACACTAAATTCAATCTCGATTCTAACACTAACACTCATAATTAAACCAACACCACTTAGTAATTTCAAATATTATATCCTCTATAAAACCATATGAGCCCAGATACTTCAACACACCAACAACCTAGAATTACCTCAACTGTACACGACTCATTTCACCACATACATGGTCTTACTCAAAAGAAACTGTGTGCTCACGATGACCCGATACTCCCCTATATAGTAGTTTCTTTATCTCCAGTCCATAAAAATAACTCCAACCTTCATGGTCCATCCTCTATACATTATCACATACATAGACTATATGTGATTTCTTAACAGTGATTTTCATGCATCACTGATCCCTTTAACGATATGGTTTCATCACCATGATTTAAAAATTAATCCCCATTATAGGTGATTTCTTTTCATTTCTTAAATTACCCATTATATGATATACACAACATCTACTTCATACATCACCAAACATGATGTCTAGATGAGGCCAACACTGATCATCCCTAAGCATCACTATGAATGGAAAAATTCTACCCATTCCCAATATAAGGACATAGTCTTAAACAATTCATAAATTATATCTTTAGAAAATACATAATTTTCTTTAACTCCCAAAGATATTTTAGGTTTAGAGTTTTAAGGAATTAGTTCATCACTCATACATAATTAAATATTACATCACAAATTTAACACTTCACTTAGTATGAATTTTTCCAACAATTAAATCTTTTAATAAATAATAGGGTTTTTTTCATGATATATTATCATGATTTTCATGATAATCAACATGTATCTTTCAAAGGTAGGTTTTCCCAAGATGCTATTGGAATTTACCAGGAAATGATGGATTCTATAAATAGTAAGACTCCTAGATCTAATGATGTCAGTATAGTTGACATGGATAAAGAATATGACTGACTTTAATGGTTGTTCATTGTTAGGTTCATAGACTGCATGGATTTTTCTCATTTGGTGACTGACCTTTCCTATAGGTGATTTAGCTCCTTGTGGATTTTGGTGTCCATGATGTGAAAAAATGTAGTTTTCTCATGTCTATGTGTGGTCTTAGAAAAGGATATCACTTGTATCCAAGCCTTTTCATTCTTATCCAAGCCACTCTGAGTATATTCATGACTATAAAAGAGAAATAGGGTTCTATCCCACCATTAAAATGTAGGAGAAACTTCAATGGGTTCTCTAATATTCTCTTTATTGATGAATTTATTTTTTTATTAATGGAGGAAGTTGATCCATCTTTAGCCTGACTAAAATGTTGGATGAATACACCAAATGGAGTGGGGATATAGATAATAAAAACAAAATTAGTTTCTTTACTTCGAGGAAATGTATGGAGAGGTGGGTAAATAACATTAAAAATTTGTTGGGTTTTAATAGGAGGTAGTTTCACATGTAGTATATTAGTTCCACTATCTCCCCAGGAAGGATCTATATTTCTCATTTTAAATGGATTTTAAATTATTTCACTAGCCACATCACCACCTGGAATAACAGTTTCTTATCTTATGGAGGAAGAATTACTCTGATCAATTTGTTTCTCATGTTTATCCCCATGCATGTGATATCAGTTCTAAAGGTTCCTAAAACTATGGATAAAACATCAAATGTTTTTTCACCACCTTTATTTAGTATTTTCATGGAGAGGGGAAGTGAAAATGGGTTTTATGGAAAAGAATTTATAACCCCTTGGAAGATGGGGGAATCAATTTATACAGTGTGTTTGGTTCTATGAAATGCATCCAATACAAATTGGTATGGGTTGTATTATAAGGATAGTATATGTGGGGTAAATTCATAAGTGGTAAATATGGATCTGATCTAGAATCCCTGAGGGGAAGGATCTCGAAATCTTAGAAAATTCTTCATGATCACATTCTCTTTATCAATGTCCACTCTAGATGGATTGTGGGGTGAGTTGACATCAACCACTAGTTTGATAAATAAGTAGGTGATATTATTGGTTTTTTAAGATGTCAAACTCCATACATATATTTTCCCATGAAATCCTCCACTCCTATTTTATATAGAAAACCATCAATCATTAGAAACATGCATTTTTTTATCTCATTGAAATCTTGACATCCAATGATCGTTTTATTTTTACAATATCAATGACATGTGATTTTTAGGCCAACACATATAGGCATGTGCTATAGGGAAAAACAGGATTCTAAATGGGGGTATGTTTTCTGGTGAAAGGATGTTCCTATAAAGTAAAACTTCCTCATGTAGAGAATTCATAACCTTTACATTTCAATATATGATTTTATTATAAGAAAATGGATTAATCATGATTCAAAATATTGGTGTTGTTTTAATGGTAATGAAGTATTATTTAGTCATATCTTCTTTGATAGTGTGTGGGTATCAGTGGTGTGGAGAGGATTTGGGGATATATTTGGAATTTTAGGTCACTCCAGTGGTGACATGGATTCTTTTTTAGATTATTTTCAAGGAGAAAATATAAAACTTAATGATCACACTGATAGGGATATTATTTTTGTTGTGGGATGTTGGTGCATTTGGGATGCTAGACACAATCCTCATACAATGGGACTCACTTTCTCACCACTAGATATGAAGATTATATCCAAGAGTCTTATGGTGGAACTGGGTCTCATGGTGAAGTGATAGGATTCTAGTATTTTAATGAGGTGTTTTAGGGAAGCTAATAGGATCCTATTACATATTTCTTATAGCATGGGAAGATGGATATGCTGGAATCCTTGGGAACATGGCATCAAACTTAACATGGATAGATCATGTAATATTGGCCTTATACATAGAGGGAGGGTCATCTAAGAAAAGTATGGTCCACTTATCTTTTCTTTTAGAAGCTTATATGGAAACAAAAATTCAATCATCACTGAGGCTAACATGCTTCTCAATGGCTCGATACCTTCCTTAACCATAACATATCTATTACTACCATTGAAAGAGACTCAATGATGATTAATAGATCCCTTCAAGGAAAGTCCCACACCCCCTGGTCTAATAATTATCTCATCAAAAAATGTCATAGGTGACATTCTAATGGCACTATCATTCTTTACACCCATCTTGAAGGTAACAAAGAGTCTAACATATTTGCAGTATAGGGATCTTCTAATTCCCCCTAATTGGTCTAAACTGTTATTGGCACACTCCGCTCAGAGTGCATCAGCATGATTAGATGTGAAGCACTTGGATTTCACTATTTTATACCTACATGAACAATTTTTACCTTTGTGTTTCCTATAACTATAAGGAAAATTATTTATTTTAATGTTTATATATATCTTCACAATTTTTATCTTGACCTCTTATTTGTACCTAATAATACTTAAAACCCTGTGAATATATTTTAATCATGGTATGGGAACAAAATATTAGTAATGGATTAAAATGAAGAATAAGAAACCCAGTATCCCATTCTAAAACCATGAGATCGGAAAATAATGTTTTCCTTTAATAAAATAAACTTGAACTTAAATAATTACTTACTTACACATGAAATTAAAATTACTGCTTAAATTTTATCATAAACACTTTATAAGAAAAAACAAATTCAAAATAATAATCATGAAGGTTTTTTAGAAAGCATTAGAACCCTTTAAAAAAATTATCTTAAAGACATACTTTTCTACCCCTTAAGGTCATATTATTTCCTATAAAATATATATTAGGAAATCAAAACATTTTTGATATCAAATATGATCAAATTACCTTAACATCATTACATCACTATCATAATCACAATAATAATAACTCTCAAAAGTGTAATAACAAATATGATCAAATTCCAACACAATTCACTAGAGAACATAATCATTACCACATGCATTGGAGAGATATATCGGGATCTCCCATCATTAGGATCTATATCAATACCACCCATCATCATGAATTATATTGGCCTCAAACATCATAATAAACAATGTAAAATGACCATATAATTAATAAAAAATTATAATCATTCACCTCTTCAACATAACTTCCTTGAAAAACTCTCTTGATCCCTTATTCAAAACAATTTTGGATATTTAAATAACCTTTCCTTTTAAAAACCCATTTTCCAAAAAAACCCAATAAAAGGGAAGTGGTGTTTTTCTTTGAATAAAAGATAGAATCTTATGAATTAAGAAAAATATAAAATAATGGCTCTTATATAAAGAAAATATATTGTAACCATATATATTAAAATATAACAGTTCTTTTTTTATTGTATAGAAAGTCAAAATATTCTATCTAAGCGACGTAAAAATATTCCTTTTGAAACCCTTTTAAAGAAATCCAAAAGTGAGATAAAATGTAATTTATAATTCATTTATGTCCATATAAATATTTCAATAAAATTATTTTAATAATATGAACATGAAAAAAAATATTTATAAAATAAATCATTAAAATATTTAAAACACGGTTTTTGAAATAAAGTGTTTGTTACCTTGAGTATAACTCCTCGCGTATGTTCTTTATCTTCCTAAATAATAAAATTGCGTAATTATTTAGTTTATTAAGAACTATTTTTATGTTTATCATTAATTTTAATTTATTACCATGTTATAACCAATTACTTTATCATTTATATTCAGATTGGATGTTTTTTATGATATTGGGATCATATGTCCAAAATGACTTTGGTAGGTCGACTATGATCAAAGAGTTCATTATACCATCATCTCCATAATAATAATCATGACATAATTATTATATATATACTATACTTTTTAAAACAACTGTGAAGTATGTTTAGCATAAATGAATTTTGTCACAATCATAGAGATGGTAGGACATACAAACACTGATTGAAGGGCCCGAAAGCCTTATATTTTTATTTATTTTTCAGACAATCACCTTTCTAACTAGGGTGAGAGGGATCCCTTACACGAATTTCACTCCTAGAGGTACAAGGACTAGTACATAACCAGAAATCCCAAATACCCAACTACACTTGAACCACCCCTCCCCGGTATCTTCTTCCTTGATGTCACTTAGATCCCCACCACTCGTGGCTGATGAGATATCATTTCCCCATGTATATTTTGATTGGTCTTGATACTAATGGTGGATTGCATACCCTCTCTTCATTATGAATTTTGTTAACTCTAATATGGAGGATGATACTTTCTCATATTTCTCTTTTGGGGAAAAACTTATGAGTTAATATCTGATTTCTTAATGGTGAAAAGGCTTAATATAACATCCCAATTTTTCATAGTAAGTTTTTTTTAAAATAATTCAATATCTTGTGCTACATGCAACACTGATTTCGAGCGTACCATGACTTACCAAACTAGCCATTCAAAAAGCATTTATGAATATAATTAACTTAATTTTAAATTTTATATACTCCATATAATTTTATAATCCATATTATGTGTTTCTTATACATAATATAAGAACAAATTCATTTTTTTAGATAAAAGAAGTATTTTTCAAAAGATGCAATTTTACCACCATTTGATGGAAAACCCTTTTTAACACTAGTATTTGAAGCTTTAATATATTCAATTTAATGAAATTAAATTATTCTTTTGAATAAGGACATAAAAATTCATTTTGGATAAATTTTGGGTACTTTTCGGATGACTTTCATATTTTGATGAATACTGAAAAATACTAAATTTTAATTGAAAACAACTTTTTTAATCAAAATAATTTATAGTGTTAAATTATTCATTTGAATAGTTATGAAGTATAATTAGATTATATTTTTGTCATTTAATAGAATTTAGGTCATTATAATTAATTTCACATTTAAATTTGACACAAACATATCTCAATCTTTTGATAGTTTTTACTTTTTAGAAATACACTTTTTGGTTTTGACAATAGGAATTAATTTTAAATTAATTAATTCAACTTCTATGTTTTTAATTTGTTAAAATATAATTAATTTTTGAATTTGGAATACCAAAATTATCTTAAGGTGAATTTTTGGTATTTTTCTGAAAACATTCAATTTTTGATGAATAGTGAAAAACATAGCGTTATTGTTTAAAACCGACTTTTTATTTAAATAATTATTTGTTTTATTTAATTTATTTTAATTCAAAATTTATATATAATACCTATATAATTTTAATTTAATTCATTGGATTCATTTTATAATAAAATTAGATTTATAAAATTTTATTGAACTTTTTACCATCTTTTACCCACCTTATAGAAGCTTTTGAAAATTTGCATAAAACATAATTTTACCACTTTTGTGAGTTGAATTTAAAAACTCCAAGAGGAAAAATTAACATAATTAAGTAAAATTTGGTTTTATAAGATGAAAATAATTTTTTTTGAATAGTAACTTTTGACTTTTATTTACCAGTGTTAAAAGTAAATAGGCTAATTAAGTGTAAAAATGATATTATAATTACCCTAACACTTGTACTAATTCTATTAGATTAGATTAATTAGATGAAAAAAACATTAGGAATAAAATATTATCCTTTAGTTCCACTTGGATTATATTAGGACATTTATTATTATTTTATTTAAAGAAGAGTTAAAAGTGTTAAATTCAAAGTTTATTAACCAAGCCATTTTTAATATAGGGTTACTCATAAGAATAATTAAACTATAAATATTCATTAGAAATATAAAAATATTTCCTACATAATGGTATTTTATTTATAATTTGTAGAAATTATATAATTTAATTTATTTATGACACAATGATGATGCAATAATTACCTTATTGGTGAAATATTAAAATAATTGATATTATAAATAACCAAATAAATGTAAATTGAAACTTATGATGCATTAAACTAATTTTATAAGCTAATATGACATTTTAGGGTTGATTAAATAAATTTTATTCTAAGTGATAATTTTTTTATGGCTTTCAAAAAAATCAAATAATAAATAGTGTCAAAATTGACATAATTGAGTTTTTAAAACAAATACTATATTATTAATTGAAATAATATTCCTAAAAATATATAGTTTGTCCAAATGACTTATATGAGGTTATATTTATTAATAATTGACCACTTTGGGTTCTATTGGCTTGTTATATTAAATTTATTAACCTTATAATATAAAAACAAAAGGAGACATGGTAAATGTCAAACTATTTAACTAAGAGTTAAATCTAAAATATAAGGTTAATATGGTAACCTAAACGTGTATAAAACCTGTTGGTTGATATTTTGTTGACCCATACCCACCTTATCCTAGAAATTAATCATTTTAGAGCCATTAGAAACCGAGAATTATTTTATTATAAAATAATTTTTCAATCTTTTCCTAAAGTGCCCTCACCCCTCTTATAAAATGACACTTCCACTTCTCTTAATTTCCCACCTCAAAAGCCATTTGGCTCAAGAAAACCCATCCCAAATTTCCTCCCAAATTTCCTCCCATAATCCTATAGGCCTTAATTTGGTGGTAAATCCAACCTAAGTATCCCTTTTGATCAAATCAAAAGGAAGAACCCGAAGAAGAGGTAAATATTTCATCACCTGTTTCAAGTTCTTTTGTTCTTCCACATCCTCTTTCTTTGTTGTTTCCATTCTAAAATAATAAATCTATTATATTATATATACTGTTATGTTATTATAAATATTTTACAATCATATTCATTATTATATCCATCATATGAATGACAAAGTCACCACACGTGTGTACGTACGGCTTACCGTCTCCACGTTGTGGTGTAGTTTGTTATTCAAACACTTCATTATTTTTATGGGAATAATAATGAGTATAAATGATGTAAATAAAAAATATAACATGTTAATTATTCTGTATATATAATATACCATCCAATTACATTTTATTTCACCAACAACATAATGATATTGTCGCTCATGCGTACGTACAGATTACCGTCTCCACGAACGCAATAACATTCATTCCCCATCGTAATGATTCAAGAATAAATTTCATTTTATGAATAAAAATAATTTTTAAGAACTTAATATCATTCTGTATATGAATAAAATACATCCTATACATAACAAACATGACTTACGTAATAAAACATATAAAGGAAAACGAATCTGTTAACAACCAAAACAATGATACAACTAAAATATCATTAACAAAGAAATATTAGAAGATCATATATGATATCATATTTATGTATTTTGTTCTTTTATAATTTAATAACAATTATTTCACCATTATACATGAGTTCATCCAACCCTATACTAATGAAAATTACAAGGTATGGGGTTTTCATCTCACTTTTATTCTCGTGAGATTCATGCTATATTTGACACTATTACCTTTTTTGCGGTGTATGTACTACCCATGATTGTATTTTTTTCATAATATAATTTAATTTATGGGTATTTAAATCATAATTTTATGATCCTTCTTTCATGGGGTGTATGTTTCGTATGTTACCAAATCGGTAAAGGAATTTCAAACTTCAATTTCTACACATTCGGTTTTACGCAAACTTCATTGATTACTTTACTCCAATATTATGTGTTAAATCAATATTTATTTACTTATTTAGTAATTTAAACTCCCCTTTGTTTGGATATACTTTTGATACAAATAACTATTCCATTGATAAATTCTCAAGTTATCAATATATACTTTATAAGAGTAATTTTAACTCAATTTCTATTCATTGAGTTAAACATCCAAGTCATTGGTGTTGTTTTTACAAGAATATGTGTGAATGTCCTCTGATTGATTTACACTAAATATACAATCATATTGACTGTATTTATATTTTTCACACATAATTATGTCATTGACTTATCCTTAACCTAAGGATACAGTCTTTATAAAGGAATTCATCTCAACTTACATTCCATTGGGACTTCTTTGTTGTTATACACCAATTTACTATTATTTGGTGTATATAATATACTTTGACATAGAATATCATGATTCCTTTTATTCTCATGATATTATAAATTTTTTATTACCTCAATAATTTTTATTCAAGCGTCTCTCATTTTTTAAGGAACTCTAACTAAAATATCATTTGAAATGTTTTAAAATTTTATTCTTCAAAATATTTTTATGTAATGTCGATGTTTTAAAAATGGTTTTAAGGCTTTATTTATATGGAAATTAATGTTTAAAAATTTAAATTACTTTTTAAAAGTTTTAATGTGTTATGGGACACTTTGATTCAAAAATATATTTTAAATACCTTCTTGATAAATAGTGATACTTTTAAATGTTTTCATAAAAAAGGGGATATTTCTCTCAAATATTTTTACTGATCATTTTCAACTATGTTAACATACTTTATGGGATATTATTATTCATCAAGGTTGATTTATTATGATACAAATATTCTATAATATATTTAAGGTTTTGTGATATTGTTGACTGAGGATGTGTTATTTTTATACCATTCATAGTTTATGGATAAAGTATTGACATTTCATATGCTAGTTTTAATACAAATGTTCATATTATGTTTAAGCCTTTTCATATGAGGAATGCATTGGACTTATTAAATGATGGGTGGAGCCCTCTATAGCTCCTCGATGCATCAGTAGGTCTCATTAGACAAACTAGTGTCTTGGAACAAGTTCTTGACAAAATCTTATTTGTAGTCTTGGCACAAGGCCTTGACTATGTGGTTATAAAGTCTGGAATTATGCATTCAATCATAATGAAATTGGCTATTGATATTACATGTGATTATTCGACTAGTAGAATATTCATGTGAATAAGTAAATGGAATTACTTGATTTATCATTACCATATTTTGCTGATGTTTAAGTTTAAAAGGCTTGTGTTCTAGTCTTATACACGTCCTTAAATGTTTATTCTTATTTATGACAGTTTTCGCTATATTTTTATCCTTATTGAGCATCTGAGATCACCCCATTCTTATGTTTTATTTTTCCATGATGAAAAAAAAGTATATTATGATTAACCTACAAGAATAGGTTAAGGTATAAAAGAGTGTTAAAAGGGGACACAATGTTGTTGTTTTTTATTTCATGATGTAATGTAATACTTATGTATATATCTAGTACCACCAAGTCTACTAAACTGATCATTATTTTGAGACATGATTCCTTGTATCATGGAAATGTTATGTAATAATATACCGATTATAGGTAACTGGGGTCGGGGCGTTACAATTGAGGTGGCTTGAATCCCCTACAAATCGAAGAGCTATGATGGCATGGAGTCCATATGGCCCAAAGGCCCAAGTCGTATATACACATGAGTAAAGTTTCCATTTTTTCAATAACCATGAAAGAAATAAGGTAAGTACCATTTTATATTTATAGAGTGATGATTATATCATAAATATCATATTACCTCATAAAAGAAACATATATATATATATATATCATTTATATGCTCTGGTGTTGAAAAGTGAATCACATTGCTTCATAAAGATAGTAGTTGACACGTACGTACAAACAATGTTATCATTTTTCAAAGAATGAAATGTAACAAAGTAGAAAATATACTAACATTATGGGATTATAAATATTTAATGAATTATATATATATATATATAGAAATTATATAAATCATTATAACTAGACATGAGATAAAGTGGTGGAAAAAAAATTGCATCGATTCATGAGGCGATAACCCACAGTACAGATTAATTATAGTTTCATTTCCCATCTGATTAAAGAGGAAATGGAAATATGTTATGAAATTAACATAATAACATGTAATTATATGGGAGATATTTATGTTTTAATTTCATCAAGTTTAAAAAAAATATTATGTAGATGACGAAATAAAATGAAAATGATCGGCTAATAGCTATACATCTTTTTCAGACAACATCTTTAGGTTCATACCTAAATCCTTTAAAGGATAGTTTTTTGATAAAACTAAGTCATATAGTACATGGTAAGGGATGTTAGGAATGTATTTTTGTACGTATTTTCTGATTTAGTGTTCTCTAATGGTTTTAGGAAGAGAGGATAAGAGGTGACCCTTTATATGTGAGGGCATAGGACCTCTTAAAATTTATTAAAGTATTAAATTAATATAAATTAATTTTCATTGAAAATGGTGAAAAAATTATATATTTAAAATATAGTATTTTTATGGGTCACATTAATCTCATATAATAAAATTTGTTAATGTCTAAGAGATTATTTCACCCTTATCTCCTTGTTTTAACTCATCATTAGCCTTTTTGATAAATATAATGATATCAATGTTTTTCACTCTTTAGGGGTCAAGAGAGATACTATGAAAAGATATGTTTTCAACAAATAGATCATGGTTTATATTATAAACCATATTCCATCCACTGGGGAAAATATTGGTTTTTATGTAATTTTAAATCATTTAATAAAATATTGTTTATTATAAAATATCATTACTATCATTTTTTGAATGATTCAATTAATTTGAATTTGAAAGAAACATGAAAGAAAATTAATTCAAATATAAACCTATCACACATACATAATGTATTATATATATTGATAAAATTCATGGGACACTATAACTCACCTAAAAAATATTACTTCAACTGGTTTTAAAATCATTAACATGATTTTTCTACAGCTTGCACAAGCACTATATCGGCATTACATAACCATTTAAGGAAGATATTTAATCCTTAAAAATTAAAAAAAATACTTTGACAAAAAATTAATTAAAATTTAAATTAAATATTTATAACTGACCATAATTTATTTTTAACACACTTACAAAATATTATAGATATTAAAAGGAAGAAATTGACACTTTTGACTTTATCCTTTACTTAAATATTATAAAGGTCAAAATCAAGGATAATGAAAAAAAAGTTATATTTCAAAAAAATTAATTATTATGGTAGAAATAGACTCATAAAATGAAATAACATTAAGTTTTTTAATTAATTTTATGCCATATTAGTTTAGTTTTAACCACAATTTTTTTGTTTTACCTTTGCTGCAACAATAATTTTTTTTATAATTACAATTTAAAATGACCAACAATAAAAGTGGGGATATTTTGAGAATTTGGACCTTCTAATTATAAATATGGAGTCTATATTTCAAGATTCAATTTCTAGAATTGTAAGAAATTATTTTAAGATTAAAACAGAAAATATAATGAAAGTAGGTTTTTTAGATTGATTCCTAAGTATAAAAATGATTTTGTACCAAATTCAAGTATAAATTTCATTTGAAATACCATAATTGTATATTTTAAAATCAAAATAAACTAATTATATTTCAAAAATAATTCAATATATAATTTTACATTTTAAATAATTGAAAAGAAAATATAGTTTCCAATAAAAATCATTATTTTTCACTATTCATTAAAAAAATCAATAATTTCAGAAAATTTTTAAAAAAATTAATTTGAAAATAATTTTGACATGTTGAATTAAAAAATAAACATAATTTTTCAAAATTAAATTTATATAGTTCTGAAATTGATCTTTTAAATTAAACCATATAATGTATGAAAACCAAATTTAATTAGAAATAACATTTTTTCCCTTTTGAATAAAACATTACATAATATTATTATAATGAATACAAATCTATAAAATATAATTATTGAATATTAATAAGACATAAAAATTATTTATCTTGAAATTAGTTATGTTTTTACATTCCACCCCCCCCCCCAGCTTTTGAAATTTCAACCTCCTAATTTTATTCATTAATTAAACAAGTGGGGATATTTTTCATTTATAGAATTTTTAGATTCTCATGTTTCTTATTGAATCGTATGGTTTTCCACCAAACCTTATATTAAGGAATTAGAATATCTGGAAACACTTTCTCTCTATGATCCAAAATCAAAATAGGTTGTTCCTCATATGAAATGTGTTCTTTCAACTTATCTACTTCAAATGTCAAAACATGAGATGTATTTGGAATATATTTTCTTAACAATGAAACATGAAATGTATCATGTACATCAAATAAACATGGAGGTAAGGCCACTTGATAGACAATCGTTCCAACTCTATCTAGGATTTCATATGGTCCAATTAACTATATAATTATCTTTCCATTTTTACCAAAAGACTAAACAGTTTTCCTAGGACATACTTTACGAAAAACATAATCACTTACCTAAAAAGAAAGAGCTTTTATAAAGTAATCCACATATATTTTTTTCCTACTTTTATTCATCCTCATGTTCTACAAAATAATCTTCAAATTATTAACCATTTAATATACCAATTATAGTCCTAAAAACATTCTTTCTCCATCATCATCCCAATAAGTTTGATTCCAAAACTAATTTCCATATAATCCCTCAAAAGGTGTCACCTATATTTTGGAATGAAAACCATTGTTATAAGATAATTTTACAAAAGAATGATATTGATCCTGAATTCCATGATCAAAATTTTTAAAAATCTCGAAGAATTTCCTCTAAAGTATGAATCATTTCCTCTTGTTGTCAATAATATTTTGGATCAATTCTATATAGAAATTTAATTTATTACCCAACAACTTATGAAATCCATCCCAAAAAATATAACTAAACCTAGGATCATGATTTGATACAATATATAGAAGAACTCCATGTAAAATGAATATATTTTTGAGGTATAGTCGATAAATATGATCTAATGATATTTTATCTTGAAGGGGGAGAAAATGAGAATATTTATTTAATCAATCAAAAATTTCCCAAATTATATTATTACTTCGATATTTTGGTAATCCCATCAAAAAATCCATGGATATATTCTCCCATTTACATTCTAGAACTGAAAAAGGTTGAATTATCCCCTTCAGTAATTTTAATTTATTTAACCTATTTACAAGTAAAATATTTCATAGTTAAATCATCAATATATTTCTTTATTTATTCCCTTTAGAAATTTTATCGAACATCTCAATACATTTTTATAAAACTTGGATGAATTGAAATTAGAGAGTTATAATCCTCATTTTGCTATTATTTCTTCAACTACGGGTCACATAAGACACAAAACTTTTTTTTTAAATCACAAAACAACTTCCTTTTCAAAATAAAATTTTGGAAACTTACCTATCTTGACCAATTACACATTTTCATTTAATGATATTTATTCCTCATAATCTTACATAATCCTATCTGACAAATATTATTTTAATAAGACCTAAAAAAAATATGGAGTTCTTTCACATATAATTTCTCATCCAACATTCATCAAATAATTATACAAATCATCATATTTCATACATATCATAGTTAATGATTCATTATATTTCTAACCCAAAGAATCAATTACTTTTTTTTGTTTTATATGGATGGTAATGAATTGTGTAGTCGTACTCCTTTATCAATTAAAACTATTTTCTCTATCTCATGTTAAAATATTTTTGAATGAATATATACTATAAACATTTATGATTAATATATATTGTAAACTTTGTACCATATAAATTATGTCTATAAATTTTTAAAGAAAACACTACAGTTTTCACTTCAAGGTCATGTGTAGGATAATTTTTCTCATGAGCTTTTAGTTGAAGAAAAACATAAGAAATTACCCAATAATTATTCATTAAAAAACACCTCGATCCCATTAATGAATTTTCACTATAGATAACAAGTTCATAATTTCTGGATCGCAGGGCCAAAACTGGAGAAATCACTAATATTATTTTCAATTCCTCGAAATAGTAATCATATTCTTTTGTCTAGATGAATCCAAATACTTTTCATGTTAACTTGGATAGTGGGATAGACTACCATGAAAACTTTTCAATAAAAATCTCATAATAGCCTACTAAACGAGGAAAACTATGAATATTAGTAACATTAGAAGGTATTTTACATTCATTAACCACTTTTGTTTTAGCATGATTAGTAGTTATTCCATCTCTATTTATGATATGTGCAAGGAATTCAATATTCTATAACGAAAATTAACATTTGTTAAAATTTCCATAGAAATTATTTCCTTCCAATGTTTAAAAAATAATCCTTAGATATTTTTCATGACCCTCAAAAATTTTAGAATAAACCAAAATATCATCAATAATAATAACCAAAAAATTATCCCAATTTTTATGGTAAAATATATTCATAATATCCATAAATATAGAAGGATCATTTTTCAAACCAAAGGTAATAACCAGAAACTCATAATTCCAATACCTAGAATGAAACACCTTCTTAGGGATGTTATCTTCATACACCTTTAGTTAATAGTACACATCCCTGAGATAAATCTTTTAAAAATATTGATCTCCCTCAAGAAGATAAAACAATCCATATATATGAGGAAACATATACATATTCTCAATGGTAATGTTAGTAAAATATCAATAATAATTGAAAATCACTATGGAAGCATCATTATTTTTAACACACAAAATAGGATCACCCCTAGGTGAAGTGCTAGGATGACTGAAACCTTAATAAAGAAACTCCTTCAACCATTTTTCAAATTCTAGAAGTTCTTCTTGAGCCATTCAATAAGGGGTTTTTGAAATTTTCTTATAATCATGAACTAATTCGATAGTAAATTCTACTTACTAAACATTTATAATATCAAGAAACTCATTAGAAAAAATATCAAGGTATTCTTTTACTATTGGAACATTGTTAATCTAATTGTTCCCTTATTTTACTCAAAATTATCAATATAATATTCATTTATATCTCTTATCAATTTCTTACCTTCTTGATATCTTATCAAAGTTATTAATTCATTCTAGTATATAAAATTAAACTCATTCTGAAAATAAACTTCTTTATCTCTATAATCAATCTTAGCATGATAAAATGAAATCCAATCCATACCTTAAATAACATAAAATTATACAATGGTAAAGATAACAAGGATTATATGGAAAACCCATAAAAATATGATAATAGGAAGATATTTTTATATTATTTTTTTCTTAATACTACCCCCTTGTTTTTTTAAAGGCAGTGCCTCAGTCAAAGACCAAGACACAATTTATTAAAATAAAGAAGAGAACTGCATGAGTCTGAAATAATTAATCTTATTAAAATCCCTTTCATAACTAGGGAGAAGATCCGTAGGCAGATCATCCTTCCAAGCAATGCCCCGGTTCTCATGTTGGCAAGACCATCTACAACCATGTTCGCTTCACAAAAGGTATGTGTGACAATGTTGTTGATCTCTAGAAGAAAATCCATGAATCTCATCCATAGGGTAGTAAGAGGTCAAGCCAGATGGACCACACCATTCCACATCACTGGGATAAGGGTGGTTGAGTCACTCTCAATCCAAATTTTGTTCTAGACCTTTTTCTTGATGAAATACACAGCATGAATCACACCCATCATTTCTGATTCCAAAGATGAGTCCATGCCACATATGCCAATGAAGAATCCATGACACTGCTCAGTAAAATATCTGAAGATAGCACCACAACCTGCAAGCCCCAGGTTTCCTTTGGAAGCTCCATACACATTTACTTTAATCCATCCTAGAATCATAGTTTCCCAGAACACCTCAAAGGTTCACCTCAGTTGCCAGTAGAGTCCATCAACTCTAAGATGATATATAATCTCGAAATCACTAATGGAGTTGTCACAATGAGCTTTCTGGATAGAAGCGGCATCCATATTGGAAATTAGAATTCGCATCTAACCTACATTAAGACTGAATGAGTAGTTTTTGTGGATAATGGAATTTCTATCATACCATATAACAGGGAGGAGCTCCACAACCACCACTAAGAAGAGGTTCTTGATTTGATGCAATGAATCAAGCTCCACAAAATGTTTTAATTGAGAACTAATAGTGTTAAGGAGTGACCATCTGCATCCAAAAAAATATTAATATAATTCCAAAGAGATGGAATCGTTGCAAAAGATAAAAACATATGGCTAGCATCATCTCTATGGTGGTGAAAAAAGTGACACTTAGAGAAAAGTTGTATTCCAAAAGACTGAAGACAAACCTCAGTAGGAACACGGTTGTGAGAAATATGCCAAACAAGATTGAGTCTCAATGTCTTAATCAAGGGATTATCAAAATATTTTAACCAATAAAAGTTAAGATCAGGAATTGAGAGATTGTGATTGTAAAATCCTATTGATTCAAGAACCCCATTGTGTGCTGGATCAAATATAAGAAAATCATAAGCATTAGAAAACGAGTAATTATTAATAATATGAATGATGTTTTTAGGAAATTTGAAGTTATGAGATTGAATGATATCCTTTATAGTATATTTTGTGTTCATTGGGTATAAATTAGGAGGTGACATAGAAATTAGGGGGCACTGGTCCAGTTATCCAGCCAAAAATTCATGGAAAAATAAACACTAACCATCCATCTATAATTAATCATAATGTGTGCTAAATAATGTCTAATGGAGGGATAGATGGAAGAGTGGATATATTTCAAATTTCCTTTTGTAAGTTTATTGAGGGATATTTTTTGAAGAAAAAAAATGGAGTCAGAGTATTTATTAATCAATCTCTAAGAAAGTCTAGTATGAAGGGAATCATTAAGAAGTTGAAGGTTTTTTTACCCAGATCACCTTTATCTAATGGTTTGCAACATGTAGCCCAGGGTAAGATCACAAGATTTCATTCAAGAATGATTACAGTCTAAACAAAATTCTTGATAGAAACATTAATTTTCCTAAAAATACCAAAAGTCCATTTATATATCATCAGTGAGTATACCAATTTAGAAACAATAGTATATTTCACCAGATAAATCTTGCCAGTCATGTAGAGGGATTTACCCTTCCAATATTACATATCACTAATGACCGTGTCAACAATATTTGAAGAGAACATGTATTTAGGCCTTCCTAAAAAAAGGGAACTCCAAGGTGGGTTAAAGGGAAGAATCCTTCTTTGATATCTAGACTATTGATGATGTTACTTTTTCTATTAGGAGAAAAATTCTTTCCAAATAAAACAAAATATTTACTCCAGCTTATATATTGACCAGAGAGTTCCTCATAATGAGACATAGCATTTTTAAGATTTTGAATATTTCTTTTATCGCCTTGTAAAAACATGATGATAGCATCATCATAAAAAAGATGTGTAGTCACACTTAAGTTTCTAGCCACCTGAATGGGTTTAAGTTAGTTTTAAGAAAAATGTTATGTGATCAGTCTCCTAAGGTATTATTCTGCTATGGAAAAGAGAATAACAGATAAGGTGTCACCTTGTCTGACACACTTGGGGCATTTAAAATAACCCTTAGGGGTTCCAATAAGAAGGATGGAGATAGAGTCTGCTTTGAATAATAAATTAATCCTACTGATGAAAATCTCATTGAAAATAAAGGCTTGAAAAACCTTGAAAATGTAGCTCCAGTCAATGGTATCAAAGGATTTCCTTATATCATGTTTAATGGGAAAATTACCTCCTTTGTTAGATTTGTTTAGAGTTTTGGTTCATTCCAAGGTAAGACAAATTCAATCTTGTATATACCTTCCTTTAATAAAACCAAATTGATTCCATGAAACAATTTTTTGACATAGAGAAGAAAGACTATTGGCAAGAAGTTTTGTGATGATTTTATAAAGAGATTTAATAAGATCAATGGTCCAGAATAGATGAATTTCAGAAGCATTGGCCACTTTGGTAATTAAGGTAAGGAATTGAACATTAAGATCATGAGGGAGAACCCCATTAGAAAATAATGATCTGAAAAGTTTTCAAACATTTATGTGGATAATCTCCCAGTAATGTTGAAAAAACCCATTGTTAAATCCATCATCTCCCAGGGCACTATCATGATTCAGGCTGAAGACTGTGTCTTTGATTTCATGGTCAAGGGGGGTGCTTCAAAGAGAAATATTATCTTCCTCATTCACCAAAACCGGAATGACCTCAAGAAGAAGGTCCATATTAATATTTGGTCCATTGAACATATTATCATAATAAGTGACCACGTGACTAGCAATGGCCTCCTCAGAGTCAAGGAGGGATTCATTCTCCCTAAATAAGGATAGAGGATGACAAACTTTCCTTATTCTTTAAAGAGAGTTATAAAAAAAGGTCTTTCTATCACCATCTAAAATCCATTTTATTCTGATTATTTGCTTAATAATGTTATCTCAAAGGACAAGTAGCGTATTTAGTTTGAGGGAGATGTTGATTTCATCTTGAGGATCTGAAGAGAAGTCAGAGCTAATGAATATATTTTGAATATGGGAAATTTCATTCTCAAGGACTAAGATATACTTGTCCATTTGTTTATATTTAGCATTGCACCAACCCTTAAGACACTATTTGAGGTGATTTGGCATAGTAATATTGGAAAAATCATCTTTTTGATGGTTCATAGGCTCCCAGTAATTTTTAATGGTGTTAGAACATTCAAAATCAGAAGACCAGGCATTGTTAAATATTAAAGAGATAATTGGTTTCAGCTTTTTAGAAATAAGACTGACAAGGATGGGGTGACGGTCAGAATTAATTTTGGGTAAAGTAGTGATAGAGATGGTGTCCTAATTATCCAGATCTTGAGTATTAGGGAGATCCCTATGCAGTTTGATGGAAACTAACCTATTATAGTGCCTTCTATACCATGTGTACTTGGCACTAGTGATATTACTCTCTAAAAGTTTACAGTCTTCCATAGCTGCTCTAAATTCTCTTGAGGAAATGGAAGATAAGGATGATCCAATTTTCTCACTAGAGGTAATAATAACATTGAAATCACCTGACACAATCCATGGGTCATGAATAATGCTAGATAAACCGAAAATATCCAAGCAAAGAGTCCTTAAATCCTGATATCTATTCTTAACATAGATCATAGTACAAAATTTAAGCTTACCATCAAGAAAAACCCACATGTAAGTATTTAATCAGAGGAATTAAATGCACTAACATTCTATAAATAAGTAGGATAAAAAACCCAAATAGATTCAATTGCAGACCCAGTTTTTAAAGCACCTAGAAATTTATAACTATAAGAACACATATGTCTAAAATTCCATGAAAAGTTGATTTTCTGTTCAGCTATAGAACAAATCTTAGGCTTATGAGTCAAAATAAATGATTTAAGAATATAAAAAGTGGAAGGGATTGAAATACCCTGACAGTTCGAAAATAAGTAATCCATTAAAACCTGTTATTGGGGCTAGAACCCCCTTTTTTCTTTTTGGATCCACCCTATCCATTCTTACTTTGTGATCTTCTAAGATTTTGGGAAGAAGGGGGACTTGAATTCTTATCCTATTTACTTATAGAATAAATATATTTTTTTTATTAGCAGCACCTGTAATAAGAGTAGACTGATATTTTTCAGATGTTTAGACAATCACATGGGGGTCCATGTGAGCAACCCTTGTATCAATGGGGTAATTAATAGCATGAATAATAGTGGTCAGTCCAAGTGGTTGTGTTCCCACTACCACAACAGGTTCCTCAAAAAAGCATTAAATTATGCTGGTACACATTTGATTTTTCATTTCTGGAATCCCTGAATGTGGCAGTGTACTTTTTGGGAGATTTCTGTGTGCTCACTACCACTACAGGTTCACTCGTAAGAGTCAAAATCTTTTGCTGAGTTCCACGTGAATTCTAATTCAAGGTATCCAAGAAATTTGAAGTTCATTTTTCTGGTGAAACATGTGTGTCTAATACTTGGGAGGTATTATTAACAGATTCTAAGAAATTGAGAGAATAAATAATTGATTTCCCATCCAGAAAGCCGAAGCAGCAACATCCAGGGAAGATTTTCCTGCTTCAACCTTGTAACCCACCGCTACAAGATTGAATTTTCAATGCTTCTGTGTCACACTCTCTACCTCACAACTATTTTAATTCCATCTATCACCCTTTGGAACTTTAAGAGGCTCGTGGTGCAAGTTTTTAGAGGAGACATCTTTAGTTTCAAATGTTTCCCCATTGATACTTTCATTAGAAGTGTCCACATGAGAGAAAAAGTGTCTAGATTCAACAGTAGTAATTGGACCTAAATCCCATAAAGAAGGATCCACTTGAGGTTGTTTATAGGCATCTAGAACAAGATTTTATATATCCTCTAGGATGTACTGATCAATGTCTGAGTTCTCCTCTTCTTCCACCAATTCTTCTCATGTGTTACCTGAGCTCTCACCCATAATGGTGGACTTCTTCACCCAGAAATATGATTTTTTTTCTTAGAGGACTACAGAATATCGACAAAAACGGTTTTATTCTTTTTCTTTCTTCATATTTTGGTCCAACCATCATCAGTTGGATGAGAAAATTGACTTTTAACAATGCTACAATTAAGCAATGAGTGTCCTATAATTTTATAAAGCTCGCAATAAGGAGGCATTCATTCGAATTCAGTTCGGAACTCAGTTTTATAATCATTTACATTGAATACAATGACCTCTGGGAGCTTAGCAATAATATCTACTTCCACCATGACCCTATCATATAAACAAATTTTGGAATTTAAGGTTCTTTGATAAATTTTTATAGGGGTACCTATGCAGGCAGCAATGTCGTTCAAGATCTTGGGATTCTAGAAAAACAAGCTAAGTCTGTAAAGCCTAACCCATATTTGAACCATTGTGTTTCAAGTGTTATGTAGATTGAACAATTAATCCTATTCAGAAATATGTAAGACACTAGGTTTTACCTGGAGTTTCCTAAGCTTCCAGATGCGGTAAAGTTTGTCTTGCGAATTTAATAGCATATGGAAATAACCTTTGCCTATTGGCATAATTTTCCAATCGGTGAATCCCCAGACGTGTGCGATCCAAGTTTTTATATCTGATTTTGACCATGTATTTTCACCTTTGATATAATAAATATGACTCATAAGTTAGAACATACAAAGTTTTGATCGTTGTTGAAGCGCTTCAGGGTCTGCCTCAACCGCAAATCTTTCATTCTCAAGATTCTTGCATAGAAGAGCCTTAGTCGAGGTCACTATACACAGATCTGTGCCTTTAAGCACATCCATAAAGGAGATCACTTTGTGAATCTCAATAGGTTGTACTTCCTGAGAACAAATTTTGATTTCTGGACTTTTGAAGGAATTTTCCCATTCGAGATCAAAACCCTCCATGAGGCTTTAGAGATGATGAAATTCCTACCCCCTAAGTGTTTTTAATAAAATTATTGAATTCAATTCTTGAGGTGATATTGTCATATTACCAGAAAATATATCATAAATAAATGACTGGGTAGACCTCGAATCAAATAAGAAAATATTATAGTCTAAATTAATAATTAATGAACATGTTACAACTTTGTTTAATAGTCCAATATCTATTAAACTATTTTCAAAGGATTTAACCACACGCTTCAGCTTATAATATTGATTATTCCCATTATACATGATCTTAAACATATACATATCTATATAATTACCCATATTATTACATTTAAAACACCTTACATTTGATTTAACAAAAATTTTCTTAACACTACTATGATATTTTTCTTTATAATCACAAGCCATATTCCCAAAATTTCTACATTGGAAACACTTCCCATATTTTATAATACATTCTCTATGGCATTTTTTATCACACATATCACAATATAAAAACCTTATTTTCTTACCTTAGTATTTCTCTGATGGATTATTCCTTGTTTCCTTCTATCTATTCCTTTTCTTCTTCTTGTTTTCATGGACTACATGATCATATAAAAACATAATTTATATATTATCAACACATTGAATAAGTTTCTCATTATATTGGAATTAATGGGATTATAATTCCCTTTGATGTCTTGGATTCAATCATGAATAAAATCAATTTATTTTACTATCAAGATCTAAAATAAAATTTAGTGTGTCTCTTTCCAATTGAGTGAAGTTTCTTCTTACGCAGCCACTGAATATTCCCCCTTTTTCCTCAATTCCATGAATTTATTTTCCTTTATAAGTGGAATAACCATAGGAAAATATTTCTCCTAAAAGATATTCTTAAATGTATCCAATTAAATAAAATTTATATCCTCTATTTATTTAGTATTCCTAACCATTGAATACCATTTATCGTCTTCACCTTTAAAACAAAAAATAATAAGAGTTTCCTTTTAATTATCTGAAAAATCCATGACATCAAATAACATTTCTAGGGTTTTAATTTATCCCTCAACCACCATTTTGTTATAATATCCACTGAATTATTGAGGGTGTTGTCTCATAAAATTATCCAATATCTACAAGTTTCTTTGTGGTTGATCTGAATGCTCTCAAGAATGGATAATACCACCATTTATATCTTGTATAAATTGATCTAGTACAGTAAAAAATTTCTTAGTAACAATTCCAATGATTCAAGGTTATTGAATCAGAAGAATATATTCCACTTGGTTCCTTCCCAATTTATCTTCCCAATTTCATATGTTGAAAAACATTCTAAATCGACATATATTAGATGAGTAGACATGGTAATTCTCAAATTCTATATAATTATAACTTAATCATAAAGTGGAATATTTTATGAGAACTCTATTAACATTATCATACCCTATAAAATTATATAATCCTTTTCTCTAATACTAACTATTAATAAGTGGTCTTAAACAAGATGATAATTGTATATTTAGATAACAATTCACTTTCATTTATTCCTGATGATATTTTAGGTCTAGTGTTTCAGAGAATTGGTTCATTACTCTTACATAAATAAATATTACATCACAAATTGAGAACTTCAAATGGTATTAATTTTTACGATAATACAAAAAAAATTAATATATGAAAAGTTTTTTTTCATGATATATCTTTACAATTTTCATATTGACCTCATAAATGTTCGTACTCGTCCTTAAAAACATATGAAAAACATTTTGAAATCTTGGGTGAGAAACAAATATGAATAAGTTAAATAAAAAAGAAACTTTTTAGTAAATTTTAAAATCATGAGATCAAAATAGATATTTTTCCTTTTATATAATAAATTTGATATCAAATAATCATTTACATACATAGGAAATCAACTTTACTAACTAATTTTTTTCATAAAACAATTTATAAGAACACATAAATAAAAAATCATAATCATGAAGGATTCTTAGAAAACATGAGAGCCCTTGAAAAATATTTTCATAAAAACAAACCAATATAACATTAAAGGGAATAATATTTCCTTTAAACAAAATATATTACTATATAAAATCAAAATATTTCCATCATAAATCCTTAGATAGCATAAAAATTTTATATATGTTCATTAATAAATCATCTAAATATCACTATTACAATCACTATTACAGGTAAAATATCCAATAATTGTTATTTTCAACATAATTATCTATAGAACATAATCATTACACAATGCATTGGAGAGCAATATCATGCTCACCCATCATCATGTGCTATATTCGGCTCACACATCATCATGAGATATATCAGGAACAAACATAAAAATAACCAATTTACAAAGAACATATAATGAATAAAACATTTTAATCTTGCACATTTTCATCATAAATCCTTTGAAAAACTCTTTTGAACACATATGAAAAGCACTTTCAGATATCAAAATACCCTTTCTTTTAAAAACCAATTTTCAAAACAAAAATAACTAGGGCAAAATGAAGTAGGATTTTTCTTTGAGAAAAAATGGAATCTTATAAAGGAATCTAAATATAAAATAATTTATCTCTCTATGGTAAAATCTGTGTGTGTCATATATATTAAAATAGAACATTCGTTTTTTTCCTTTTTATAAAAAGTCAGAATATTCCATATAAAATATATAAAAAGAATCATTTTAAAAATATTTTAAATGTAGTAAAAAAACCCATAAAATGAAATTTATAATTCATTAATTACATATAAATATGTCAATAAATTTATTTTAAGAATATAAACATGGAAAAAAATATTCATAACGTAAATCGTTAAAATATTGAATATGTGGTTTTTAAAGTAAAGTGTCCCTTACCTTGAGTCTGAATCATCGAGTATGTTATTTATCATACTAAATAATAAAATTATTTTAATTTTTTAATTTATTAATAACCTTTTTCATTTTTAATATTCATTTTATTTTACTACCATGTTATAATCAATTACTTAATCAATTAAGTTCACGTAATCAATTTAATTTTATCCGACTCATATGTCCAAAATGACTTCAGTAGGTTGACTATGGTCAAATATGTCATTATTACATAATATCTAGATTAATTATCATGAAATAATTATCATTTTTATATATAAATTATTATTTTAAATTCGACTATGAAATATATTTATCAAAAATGAATTCTCTTACAAATACAATGACGATAAGTCATACGTACGCATGAGTAATCTTTCGATTTTTTAATGATTATGATGGAAAAAATTAATTATTATTTTATCTTTATATATTTAAAATTATATCATAAATAAAATATTATATCTTAAAAAAACTTATATATATCATCCATATGATGTGATGATTAAAAACAAATCACATTGCTTCGTGAAGGTGGTAGTCTACATGTACGCATGAACGACGATATCATTTTTAAATGTATAGAAAGGTATGATATTAAATGATATATTATATTTAATAAATTAAAAATATGAAATGAATTTAATATATATATATATATATAACCCACCATTATAACCATCTGTGAATGGGGTGATGGAAAACAAATTACTTCGGTTCTTGAGGAGGTGGTTCACCGTACACACAAACGGTGGTTTTGTTTCCCATTTTATAGAGTAAGAGATGGACATAGGTTATTAAATTAACATAAAAAGATCACAGTATATGTAATATACTAATTTTATAATTTCACCATGATTGAATAATATTTTAAGGAGGAAGAAGAAGAAATAAAATGAAAATGCTCGGTTAAGAACTACACCTCTTCTTCGAACAACCTAATTAGGTTTATACCTAATACCTTCATAATTTAATTTTATGATAAAAAGGTGAATCCATTGTGTGGATAGGGACTTAGTAAGGTATTTTGTTAGGTATTTTCATATATAGAGTTCTCAAAAGGTGTGATCAAGAGGGGATAGTATGTTCTCTTTTTAAAGTGATGGGTGGGGCACTCTTGGAATTTATTAACGTATTAAATTAATATAAATAAATTTTCATGAAAAAATAGATCCCAAATGATATATTTAAAATATTGAATTAATATTGTTCAAAATAATCTCATAAAATAAAATTTATAAAAGTTTAGGTGATTTTTTTTACCCTTAACTATTTGTTTTAACCCCTATTAACCCTTTTGACAATTACTATAATATCAAAAAAAAATTGCTCTTCATGGGTAAAGAAAGTTATTATAAAAGGATAATGAATACATAAATGGACCATGATTGATATTTAAAACAATATCCCATTCACTTGTATTATTATAGTATTTTTATGAATTTTAAATCATTTAATAAAATATTGTTAAATATAAAATATCATTAATGTCATTTTGGGAACTATTTATTTAATTTGACTTTGAAAAAAGCATGAAAGAAACAAAATATGAATTTAAAACTTTTAAAAATCACTAATATGTGATTCTTTTCACTAAAATTCATAAAACAATATAAATCACCCATAAAATATTACTTTTAGTGTTTTTGAAATTATTGACTTGATTTTTCTAATGCTCGCACGGGTACTATGTCGGTGTTGTATAGTATTTTAAATTAATTATTTCCTCACTAAAATTTAAAAAAACAATATAAAAAACCATTAAAATTTAAAATAATGATTTATATAAAAAATAAGTTGTTTACTCATGTTACAATATATTATAGATTTTAAAATCAAGAGAGTGACACTTTTTACTTCATCCTTTTTTAAAATATTAAAAAGGTAAAATCCCAGGATAAATTGAAAAAATATCTTATTTTTGAATTTTTGGTGATTATCAAATAAATAAACTTATCCAATTAAATAAGGCCAAATTTTGGAATTAATTTCATGCCCTATAACATTAGTTTTCACCCTAATCAACCCATTTTACTTTTACCATGGACACAAAATGTTATTATGGTCACTATTCATAATGAAAAAAATAAAATGGGGATATTTACCAAATTTTCAACTCCATATTCCAAATGCTTAGTCAATTTTCCACGTTTAAATTTCTAGAAATGGTAGAAATTGATTTAATATTAAAATAAAAAATGTAAAAAAAATATTTTTTAGAAAAATACCTTTCGTGTATAAAAATGTTTTTATACCAAATTTAAATATAAAAATAATTAAAATATACATAATTATATTATTTGAATCAAAATTAACTAATAAAATTTTAAAACTAATACAATATATATTTTTAATTTTTAATTACCTGAAAATAAAATAAAATTTCCAATAAAAACATTATTTTTCCTTTTTTATTGAAAAAGCACACTTTTAAGAAAATTCTCATAAATTTATGATAATCTAATATTAAAATTATAAATTAAAAAATGAAGTTCATTTTTTTAAATTAAAATTATGTAATTTGAAAATTGATCTCTTCAATAAAACCATATAATTCATGAAAACCCAATTCGGTTAGAAATAATGATTTTTCCTATTGACTAAAAATTACCTAATAGTATTATAATTAATATAGATCTATAAAATATAATTATTTAATATTAATAAGACATGAAAAATTATTTTTCTTAACATTTGCTGGGTTGTTACACCTAGCTCAAAGAAACATTTCCCAAGGCTCTCGAGAAAAACCTACCGACAATGATGGTTACACCTTTTAATAACTGATAATGTACTCCACACCATACATCCCATCCCATACTACTTGTAGAGAGCTAACACGAATGGGCCTTATTAGAACCACACATGTGTCAATACACCTGATCCACACTCTCATATTTTTATGTCAAGGCCCCGAGCCAACATTCTTATAATCCCCTCATCGAAACCCACATGAATCTTCATCCCACACACGTAGATTCTTTCTCATTTAATAATAATGAGTGTATGATTTAATACCACCGAATCTAACCTGAATGACACAACACTTTCCCAAAAGAACACATTTCTCCCTTATCTTATCATAGTTCAATGGTTTCACACTCCCATGAAACTCAATCCTAAATACCAACCCAAACTCTCATAATCCATGTTTAATCAAAACTCAACTCATGCAGGTAATCCATAACCAATTCCTCTATCGCATTTCATTCTCACAAAAAAAAGATAAGGTTTGGTTCTTTTCAAAAATAAATTATCTCACCGAGACAAAACCACTATCATAAAAACTCATAACTTGATAATCATTATAATATCTAAAGATTCCATCCACTCCCTACTCACCCGAGATTAAACCACATAGGGTTACCACCCACTATCTCACTATTAAATCCACCGATTATTGAAAATAATAGGCTTCTGAGTGACCCTTCTATCCAAAATAGCTTTGAAACTGAAACACGCTAATGTATACACATGGACTTCCATAAACTCATCCAAAGTAATCCAGACACATCGGGTAACGTAGGACTAACATTACCAAAGAGTCTCACCAGCCTCTACTTTACACAAACTATACTTCCCATTCATCATCCACTAACAAAAATTTTATCCACAAATCTCTAGTTATAGGTTTAATAATTATAATCCCCATCATTTAACCCATCGAAATGATTCCATGGCCTTAACTCTGCTAGATCTTTGAAAAATTGAACCCCTCCAAAATTAGATAAAAGGATGAAAGAAATAGAAAAAAAGTTCTCATCCTATAATTATAATGTAATCCAACACACCCAAACACAAACCTGATATCACCCATCATGCACCGATTTCATAAGCTAAAACATCTACCCTCGCATATCTGGACAAACTCACAAACTTGTTTGACCCCTATCATGGGTCACTCTTGAAGGTCAAAGGGAACTAACTCTTCATATTAGGGTCACAACTGAATAATGAAACTAGGATCACAAGCCTATCCCACACTTCCAACTCACAAAGGCCGTAAATTTCAAAATGACACTCACCCCCATTCTAAGGTTTCATGAAACCCAACTTGTCAAACACCCACTACATGGTCATACAATTAGATTCAAATCATGTTTAAACTCCCTAATATTAGATTAGGAATAAAATACTATGGTAACAAGTATCCATGACACAACACAAGTCATGGTCATGGGTCTAATCAAAGCCAAACGAGCAAGGCATTCCATTATCCCATACACCCTATATCACAAATGCCTCAACACCTGACCCCTCTCTATTACACCAACAACCCAAGCATAGGGTTAACACCAACCACTCATGAGGTCTATATGACATAAGTATATATAGGATTCATAGTTTCCACATTCCATTTTACATTATCCAAAACATTCCACAACAGGGGTCATAGTTAAATGAAATGTCTAGTACAAGTTATAGAGGAAAAACATTATAAGTTATATGTATAATTTTATTTAGCAAGCATCGTATAAAAATAAAAAAAAGTCATACCATAATTTACTTATATCCTTTTACTTTAACCAAATGTTTTACATAACTATGTCTTAGTTAAATAACTTGTCAATTACAAGTTATAGAGGAAAATTATCTTTAAGTTGTCATTAGTATTTTATTTAACAGACACCTCATAATAATAAATATAAGGCCCCGGCCTTAATCCTTACTTAGTATTGAATTAAATGAATAATTCACGTTGAGTATCTTTTCAGGTTTATAGTTTTAGAGAATTAGAATATAACTATTACATCTCAAAAGATTACAAAGTCGACACTTCTACTAAGTTTCCATAATAGAAAAAAACTCTTAAAAAGAAACATGTCTAGTTCCATGTCTTATATAGCATGACATTCCCTTGATCCCATCCTTGACCTTATTCCACTTTAAGTCCTGTGAAAAACATTTCGGAAAAAACTTGGGGTGAGCATAAAAATCTCAGTAAGGGATACACAAAGAATGAAAACTCTTACTTTTTCAAACATCAAGTAAACCATGTATACTCTAACAAAGTAATACCTTCACCATCATGAAGTAGTAAAAACTCTTCACTGAATAAATTATCATTACGTACCTTTTTGTAACCAAAGGATTACCATAAAACCAATATAAAGAACATATAGCATATATAAAGGTAACTTGGGACATAAACATACTTAAGTGGAATAACCATACGGTCGACTTCCACACATATCACTTAATGGAATAGCCATACGGCCAATTTCCATACATACTTAATGTAATATCCATACGGCCGACTTCCATACCCAATGCATTGGAGGTTATAACATAACCATCCGTCCTGGTATTCACAGCACCACCCGTCATATGGTTTATCACCTAACCACCCGTCAAATGTCCAAGTACCAATATAAAATCATAAAACATAAAACCAATATAAAGGAATGATAACATTTCCACATCACAATATATCATAATATAATCCTTTGTCAAAACCATTTTCAATACCAAAATAGATAAAAGAGTATATGGTATTTATTTTATTTTAAAAACATTACGGCCTGTTGAGGAAGCCAAAGACCAAATAATACTCGCGGCGGCGGAAAAGGTCGTTGTCACCGCGTACGTTAAAAAAACATTCCTTTTTGTCGTTTAGTAAAACGCTTTGTAGAAAAAGATTCATTTTGTATAAAAGTAAAAGTAAAAGTTGTTTATACACCGTATAAAATAAAGTTGTGTATAAAACGAAATATGCCTCAATGAAAGGAGATTGAGACGAAGTCCCTTACCTCAGGTCCGACTTGACTCGATCGTTCTTTAATGTCCTGAATAATAAACATGAGTTAATTTCTACTTGCTTAAGAACCTTTTTCAAGTTCATTATTCCTTTTATATCACTTATTGCCATGTTATAAACATTATGTAACCATTTAAGTTAATAATGTTTGTTTTGTCGATATTTGGTTCTTAAGTCGAAAGTGGACTTCTTACAATTACATGTTGTTCGTGTGGTCAAAGGTTCTTTATATCCAGAATGACATTCCTTATTTGGATATCATATATATCATATATATCCAGCATATAAATGTATTTATAATATTACATAATCATTTATAGGTAACAAATGAAATGCACCGTTCATGGAGACGGTAAGCCGTACGTACGCATGAACGCTACTTTCATTTCTATTTCGTATTTTATAGAATGTAATCATAATGGTATAAGAGTATATTATAATTCCAGTATAATAACATATATAATATCATTAACTTTATCCTTTACACATCCCACATATGGTATTAACGAATCAAATCACTTTCAGGGGCGGTAGTCCGCACTTCCTAAAATGAAGATATCGTGTTTACCCATAATGGAAACAATAATGGTATGCCATAAATGAAAAATACATAAGCTTAAGGAAAACATAAACATATTATATATCATATATAAATATAGTGACATCTTAATGGCCACCTTTGAAGGTGTTAAATGAGTATTGAACAATCATCGTTTCGGGAGGCAGAATTTCGCCATCCACGGAAACCGTATGTTCTTTAACCATTTGATGTAGTTGTGTGAGAGTGTAGCTTGAATAAATCTTATAAGAAAATCCTAGTATATTTAAGATACTAGTGTTGTTACAAAATAAGTAAATAAAAAGAGTTTAGGGGGTTGGAGAAGAAAAATAAAACAAATGGACAAGAGAGAATGAATTACCTTTAAAAGTGTAACCCCTTTTGATTTGAGACTAAAGGCTTCCTTTGAAAGGATTCTGCCCAAAGGGAATCCTCTAGGATGAGTATAGGTATGTGGAGAGAAAAAATGGGCAGGGGATGGCCGAGCCAAAGGCTTTAGGAGTGTGTGAAATGAGGTAGAGGTGGGGGCCTTTTATAAGAGGACAGGAGGGGCACTTTTGGAAAGTAAAGAAATATTACTTTATTTGAAAATTTGTTTCGGTTTTAAAAGGTCCCACATTGATATAATTCGTGGCTAAGGTGATAAGGGTTCGAAATACACCCATCCAATAAGTTTTGGACATGTGTAGTTCATAGATTTGACATTATCTTTCCACTTTATTTAAATCGTCATATAATGATGTCATCGCTGCATCATAAATAATTTAATTTATTTAATGTCTAAAAATTAAAAAAAAAATTCTATGATGTAGGAAATCTTTTTATCTTTTCAATGACTATTTATAATCAAAAATATGACTTATATAACCCCATTTAAAAATTGTTTTAGTAAAACATATCATGTTTGTGCCATTTTTTACATTAACATTAAATAAAAGGTATTTATGTCATTTTCCAACCAAAGTGGCTCCATGGGGTCCCCAAGTTGACCCATGGCTTTCCTTGGTCTGCCATGACACATCCAATGAGGGTAGGACATGTTTCTAGGTCATCTCATATTATTAAAACATTATTTTTACCTTAAACTACACTAATTACCACTAATCGCGATTAAAAACTTAATAAGTTACTATTCACCAAAAAATTATTTTAATCTCATTGAACCACATTTTACTTCTTAGTGATAACCATGTATGTCGGATTTTTGAAATTCAATACACAAAGGTGGAAAAATTTCATTTAAATGGAAAATCAGTTTTTATAAGTACCACTTAGTGATTTCACTATTCATCAAAAATTGAAGTTTTTCAGAAAATTCCAAAAATTCACCCTAAGCTATATTTGATATTCCGAATTCAAAAATGAAGTAAATTTTACAAAATTCAAAACATATAAGTCAAATTAATTAATTTAATAATTAATTCCCACTGTCATGACAAATAGCGTGTTTTTGTGAAACAATAAGTATCAAAAGATTGACACTAGTTTAAGTCTGATTTCAAAGTGAAATTAATTCCAACGACCACTATTGGATTTAATGGTAAAAATATTTTCTAATTTCACTCTAAAACCAATTAAAATAATAATCTAATCATATAAATAAATTAGATCAAAAAGAGGTTTTGAATTAAAATACAACATTTACAGTATTCATTAAAAAAATGAACTTTATCGGAAAGATACCAAAAATTTACACAAAGTAAATTTTGATGTCCCGATTCTAAAGAAGAGTTATATTTGGTCCAATAGAATTTATAAGATTGATCAAAACTATATTTAATGATGGTTCACCGTCAAAAGGTGATAAGTGAACCCTTAGTGAAAATTAGGGTATAAATGCCTAAAATTGAACATTTTCCGTATTTTAAGCCTTTATCTTTTATTGGGTAAATGTAAAAACATTTAAAAACATATATAATCATATTTTAGTTATTTATATCCATTCCCGCCAGTACAACGGCTACTTGTTAACTAACATTTAAAATAATAATATTTTATTACTTGTGTGCAACATAAGTTTTCAAAGAAACTCATCGTTGCGTATAGAGTACGCTATCGAACGTAGAAAACCCTTTTAATTAAAATTAATATTTAATTCATAAATATTAATAAATATAAAAATTCTTTATTCTTTAATTACCTGGGATGTTACATCCTTCCCCCCTTTTGGGAATTGTGTCCTCGCAATTTTATTCACTTATCAAAATAAGTGGGTGTATTTATCCCTCATAGCATTTTCATATTCCCACGTTGCCTCTTCAATCACATGGTTTTTCCACAAAACCTTTACCTGATGAATCACCTTATTCCGTAACACCTGCTCCCTGTGGTCAAGAATCTGGACTGGTTGTTCTTCATAAGATAGGTTCTCCTCCAGCTGAACTACCTCTGGACTCAAAACATGAGATGGATCTGGCATATACTTCCTCAACATCGAAACATGAAAAACATTGTGTACCTGAGATAAACTCGGAGGTAAATCCACTTGGTAATCAACTGATACAACTTTCTCCAGAATTTCATATGGTCCAATAAACCTTGGACTCAGCTTTCCTTTCTTACCAAATCTCATCGCACTTTTCCAAGGAGAAACCTTGAGAAAAACATGATCACCTACCTATAAAGATAGATCCTTCCTCCGGTTATCCGCATAACTCTTCTGCCTGCTCTGAGCTGTTCTCATGTGCTTCTGAATCAACTAAACTTTTTCTGCCATCTCTTCTACCAATTCTAGTCCCATCAGCTTCCTTTCACCCACTTCATCCCAAAATGCTGGAGTTTGACACCGCTTCCCATGTAATGCCTCAAATGGTGCTATCTATATACTTTAATGAAAGCTGTTATTATAAGAAAACTCAACCAAAGAAAGATGTTGGTCCCAACTTCCCTAATAATCCATCGAACAATCTCGTAGCATATCCTCCAAGGTCTGAATTTTTCGTTCTGACTGCCCATCTGATTGAGGATGAAAAGTTGTACTAAAATTTAATTCAGTACCCAACGACTTCTAAAGGCATTTCCAAAAGTTAGAAGTGAACCTGGGATCACGATCAGATACAATGGAGAGAGGAACTCCATGTAACCTGACTATCTATTTAAGATACAAACGGGAAAGTTGATCTAGGGAAAAAGTATCTCGTATAGCAAGGAAATGAGCAGATTTAGTCAAGCGATCAACAATAACCCAGATTGCATTATTACCTCGAGATGTCCTCGGTAATCCCACAACAAAGTCCATGGATATGTTTTCCCATTTCCACTCTGGCACTGGTAAAGGCTGAAGCATCCCTTTCGGTAACTGTCGCTCTGCTTTAACCTGCTGACAAGTCAGACACTTCACAGTAAAATCAGCAATATCTCTTTTCATTCCATCCCACCAGTAATACTCCCGCAGATCTCTGTACATCTTAGTACTTCCAGGATGAACTGAAAAGGGGGAACTATGAGCCTCACATAACAACTCATTCTTCAACTGTGAATCTCAAGGCACACATAATATCTTCCCAAACCTCAAAACACAATCATTATCAATGTTGAATTCAGGCAACTTACCTTTCTGAACAAGCTCTACCTTTTTCTTCAACTCACTGTCTCGCTTCTGTGCTTGCTTGATTCTGTATGATAGAGAAGATTTCACTGATACCTGAAACAAAACAGAAGAACTTCCTGCACCAACAACTTCTATGCCAAATTTCATCAAATCCTTAACCAAAGGATCATGTTCCAAACGCAACATTTCTAATGAAGCATTACTTTTTCGACTCAAAGCATCAGCCACTTTATTTTCTTTTTCCGGATGGTAATGAATTGTACAATCATAATCCTTGATTAATTCCATCCATCTCCTCTGTCTCATGTTCAATTCTTTCTAAGTGAATATATACTTTAAACTTTTGTGATCAGTATATATTTCACACTTTACTCCATACAAATGATGCCTCCAAATTTTTAAAGCAAAGACAACAGCAGCTAATTCCAAATCATGTGTAGGGTAATTTACCTCATGAGTTTTCAACTGTCGTGAAGCATAAGCAATTACCTGATCATTCTGCATAAGGACACATCCAATTCCCTTCAACAAAGCATCACTGTATATAACAAACTCACCATTCCTGGAAGGAAGTGCCAAAACTGGAGCATTCACCAATCTTCTCTTCAACTCCTGAAAACAATCATCACATTCTTTTGTCTAGATGAACTTAACACCCTTACGAGTTAGCTTAGTCATTGGACTAGATAACCGTGAAAAATTTTCAACAAACCTTCGGTAATAGCCTTCCAAACCAAGGAAGCTATGAATCTCAGTTACATTTGTGGGTCTTGGCCATTATTCAACAACTTTTGATTTTGCAGGATCAACGGTTATCCCATCTTTAGAAACAATGTGACCAAGGAAAGAAATTTATTGCAACCAAAACTCACACTTTCTTAATTTTCCATACGGTTTCTTTTCTTTTAAGGTTTGCAAGATAACCCTTAAATGTATTTCATGCTCCTCTTTACTTTTAGAAAACACCAAAATATCATCAATAAAAACAACCAACATTTTTCACCTGAGTCAATTGAGCCATCACTGCAACAAACTGTTTTGTTCTGATTCTGACCATCTCAGGATACTGATTTGAAAGTTCATTTCCCTCTGTATGCCTTCCCAGAAAAGCTGCTCTGTTTCCTCTATGGAAAAACATTCTTATCACAGAAATATCTTAGGCGAAGCAACATGGTAATCCGTAAATGCTATATCATTTCAATCATATTATAATTTAACACTTTTCTAACTCATAAAGTTATCTAAACCGACCTCTGATACCAACTATAAGGCCCCGGCCTTAATCCTTACTTAATATTGAATTAAATGAATAATTCACGTTGAGGATCTTTTCAGGTTTAGAGTTATAGAAAATTAGAACATAACTATTACATCTCAAAAGATTACAAAGTAGACACTTCTACTAAGTTTCCATAATAGAAAAAAACTCTTAAAAAGAAACATGTCTAGTTCCATGTCTTATATAGCATGACATTCCCTTGATCCCATCCTTGACCTTATTCCACTTTAAGTCCTGTGAAAAACATTTCGGAAAAAACTTGGGGTGAACATAAAAATCTCAGTAAGGGATACACAAAGAATGAAAACTGTTACTTTTTCAAACATCAAGTAAACCATGTATACTCTAACAAAGTAATACCTTCACCATCATGAAGTAGTAAAAACTCTTCACTGAATAATGTATCATTACTTACCTTTTTGTAACCAAAGGATTACCATAAAACCCATATAAAGAACATATAGCATATATAAAGGTAACTTGGGACATAAACATACTTAAGTGGAATAACCATACAGTCGACTTCCACACATATCACTTAATGGAATAGCCATACGGCCAATTTCCATACATACTTAATGGAATAGCCATACGGCCGACTTCCATACCCAATGCATTGGAGGTTATAACGTAACCACCCTTCCTGGTATTCACGGCACCACCCGTCATATGGTTTATCACCTAACCACCCATCAAATGTCCAAGTACCAATATAAAATCAGAAAACATAAAACCAATATAAAGGAATGATAACATTTCCACATCACAATATATCATAATAGAATCCTTTATCAAAACCATTTTCAATACCAAAATACATAAAAGAGTATATGGTATTTATTTTATTTTAAAAACATTACGGCTTGTTGAGGAAGTCAAAGACCAAATAATACTCGCGGCGGCGGAAAAGGTCGTTGTCACCGCGTACGTTAAAAAAACATTCCTTTTTGTCATTTAGTAAAACGCTTTGTAGAAAAAGATTCATTTTGTATAAAAGTAAAAGTAAAAGTTGTTTATACACCGTATAAAATAAAGTTGTGTATAAAACGAAATATGCCTCAATGAAAGGAGATTGAGACGAAGTCCCTTACCTCGGGTCCGACTTGACTCGATCGTTTTTTAATGTCCTGAATAATAAACATGAGTTAATTTCTACTTGCTTAAGAACCTTTTTCAAGTTCATTATTCCTTTTATATCACTTATTGCCATGTTATAAATATTATGTAACCATTTAAGTTAATAATGTTTGTTTTGTCGATATTTGGTTCTTAAGTCGAAAGTGAACTTCTTACAATTACATGTTGTTCGTGTGGTAAAAGGTTCTTTATATCCAGAATGACATTCCTGATTTGGATATCATATATATCATATATATCCAGCATATAGATGTATTTATAATATTACATAATCATTTATAGGTAAGAAATGAATTGCACCGTTCATGGAGACGGTAAGCCGTACGTACGCATGAACGCTACTTTCATTTCTATTTCGTATTTTATAGAATGGAATCATAATGGTATAAGAGTAAATTATAATTCCAGTATAATAACATATATAATATCATTAACTTTATCCTTTACACATCCCACTTATGGTATTAACGAATCAAATCACTTTCAGGGGGCGGTAGTCCGCACTTCCTAAAATGAAGATATCGTGTTTACCCATAATGGAAACAATAATGGTATGCCATAAATGAAAAATACAGAAGCTTAAGGAAAACATAAACATATTATATATCATATATAAATATAGTGACATCTTAATGGCCACCATTGAAGGTGTTAAATGAGTATTGAATAATCATCATTTCGGGAGGCAGAATTTCACCATCCACGGAAACCGTATGTTCTTTAACCATTTGATCTAGTTGTGGGAGAGTGTATCTCGAATAAATCTTATAACAACATCCTAGTATATTGAATATGCTGTTTTTGTTACAAAAGAAGTAAATAAAAAGAGTTTAGGGGTTTGGAGAATCAAAATAAAACAAATGAACAAGAGAGAATGAATTACCTTTAAAAGTGTAACCCCTTTTGATTTGAGCCTAAAGGCTTCCTTTGAAAGGATTCTGCCCAAAGGGAATCCTCTAGGATGAGTAGAGGGATGTGGAGAGACGAAATGGGCAGGGTATGGCCGAGCCAAAGGCTTGAGGAGTGTGTGAAATAAGGTAGAGGTGGGGGCCTTTTATAAGAGGAGAGGAGGGGCACTTTTGGAAAGTAAAGAAATATTACTTTATTTGAAAATGTGTTTCGGTTTTAAAAGGTCCCAAATTGATATAATTCGTGGATAAGGTGATAAGGGTTCTAAATCCACCCATACAATAAGTTTTGGACATGTGTAGTTCATATATTTTACATTATCTTTCCACTTTATTTAAATCGTCAAATAATGATGTCATCGCTGCATCATAAATAATTTAATTTATTTAATGTCTAAAAATTATAAAAAAAATTCTATGATGTATGAAATCGTTTTATCTTTCCAATTACTATTTATAATCAAAAATATGACTTGTATAACCCCATTTAAAAATTGTTTTAGTAAAATATAACATGTTTGTGCCATTTTTTACATTAACATTAAATAAAAGGTATTTATGTCATTTTCCAACCAAAGTGGCTTCATGGGGTCCCCAAGTTGACCCATGGCTTTTCTTGGTCGTTCATGACACATCCAATGAGGGTAGGACATGTTTCTAGGTCATCTCATATTATTAAAACATTATTTTTACCTTAAACTACATTAATTACCACTAATCGCGATTAAAAACTTAATAAGTTACTATTCACCAAAAAATTATTTTAATCTCATTGAACCACATTTTACTTCTTAGTGATAACCATGTATGTCGGATTTTTGAAATTCAATACACAAAGGTGGCAAAATTTCATTTAAATGGAAAATCAGTTTTTATAAGTACCACTTAGTGATTTCACTATTCATCAAAAATTGAAGTTTTTCAGAAAAATTCCAAAATTTCACCCTAAGATATATTTGATATTCCGAATTCAAAAATGAAGTCAATTTTACAAAATTCAAAACATATAAGTCAAATTAATTAATTTCATAATTAATTCCCACTGTCATGACAAATAGCGTGTTTTTGTGAAACAATAAGTATCAAAAGATTGACACTAGTTTAAGTCCGATTTCAAAGTGAAATTAATTCCAACGACCACTATTGGACTTAATGGTAAAAATATTTTCTAATTTCACTCTAAAACCAATTAAAATAATAATCTAATCATATAAATAAATTAGATCAAAAAGAGGTTTTGAATTAAAATACAACATTTACAATATTCATTAAAAAATGAACTTTATCGGAAAGATACCAAAAATTTACACAAAGTAAATTTTGATGTCCCGATTCTAAAGAAGAGTTATATTTGGTCTAATAGAATTTATAAGATTGATCAAAACTATATTTAATGGTGGTTCGCCGTCAAAAGGTGATAAGTGAACCCTTAGTGAAAATTAGGGTATAAATGCCTAAAATTGAACTCTTTTCCTATTTTAAGCCTTTATCTTTTATTGGGTAAATGTAAAAACATTTAAAAACATATATAATAATATTTTAATTATTTATATCCATTCCCTCCAGTACAACGGCTACTTGTTAACTAACATTTAAAATAATATTATTTTATTACTTGTGTGCAACGTAAGTTTTCAAAGAAACTCATCATTGCGTATAGAGTACGCTATCGAACGTAGAAAACCCTTTTAATTAAAATTAATATTTAATTCATAAATATTAATAAATATGAAAATTCTTTATTCTTTAATTACCTGGGATGTTACAATAAATCCTTGTAGTCACATAACATGTCTTTAATCCATTTAGTGGAACAATTAAGTAATATTAAGAAATAAAATTATACATGAAAATACAATATTAATTGATGCATACACTTTAAATAAATGGCTGAGGTCACATTCCAAAATAATTAAGGAATCGCACAAATTACATGTGAATCCTATGTGCCTAATATAATACATGAACACACATTATCTTTGCATATTGGGACAAGCGACAAAATCCCCTAAATCAATAACCATGAAATAAAGTGCATCACCAAAGGTGAAATCAGATCAACTATAAAAGAAAACAATATGAACCACAATCCCATCCCTAGTAACATAAACACTCCTCACAGGTGGGGTGTCCAGTCTTAGGCATAAGTTCGATACAATTTCTTGAAACATTATTATTATCCTATATACCTATCCCAAATAGTAAAGAAAAATAAAAAAAACTATGATTACACTTTGTAATGCCCTACTTCCCAAGACCATTATTTAGTGCGTAGACCAGTAGTCTCTATTGTACCTTAGGCACGCCATCCAATATGTCAAAGGGTTCTATGGAATGACCTGAGATTTTAGAACATTTAAAATATATACTATGTTCTATAACTTATGTCACATGATATAACCAATGTATAAAAACCATAATAAATAAATCATACATTATTAATAAATCTATAATAAACATGAAATGGTAAACTATAAATAGTTATTACCATTATATGGTAAATTATTAATATAGTATAATATTGAAAAGATTATTTTCAATAAAATTGATTTTCCTTATATTATATTTTTTCTTTTAAATGATAAATTTTTAAATTTTAGAATTTTAATTCGATAAATTAAATTAATTTTTAAATTCCACATCAAAAAATTACCTTAGGAGGTATTTTTTATATTTTTATTAAATAATCATTTCTAGGGGAATAGTAAAAACTACTGATTTTGTTAATACCATCACTTTTATATGAGTAATAATTTTTTGAACCCTTTTCTATATAGAAAATATATATTTATAATTTAAAATAAAACATTTAAAAATATTATTTTAGTTCATAAAACATATTAAAATCATTTTAGAAAATCAAGTAATATTTTATGAAAACTATTTTTATCGGTTTCTTTAATTCAATTTACGCGTGATGAAATTTTGTTTTGAATTTACATTAATGTTGAATAAATATTATTCAAAAAATTATAATATTATATATATAATTAGAATCAATAATATTAATAATTTTTTCTAATACATCAAATGTATGGTTAAAAATACACTTTTCTAAAAAAATGGGTTTGTACGTGTTACATGCGCTAACATTGAGATTAATCTCCCTAAAAAAGAAATATAATTTGATAAAATTATTATTATATTTTATAAAATAATTCTAGTATTATTTAATTTTGATAATTTCATTTTTGGGTGTAAAATTTAGATTGCCGGGGTTCATGCTAATTACCCCGATAATGGTGAATCGATTATTTTTAAATTATTATTTTATTATTATGAATGAATTTATATCAAATAAATTATATTTAAATAATTAAAATAATGAATATAATAAGAGTCATAAACTGATAAATTAATATATCAACACAAATTTAATTTTTAATTTATAAAAAATTATAGTTAATATAGCAAAAGTCATTTTTCAATAAAAAACTATTTTCACTACATTTTATGTTTTTCGTTAAAAATAAAATTTATAAATTTAAAGTTTTGAATTGAAAAAATAAAAAAAATTATTTATCATTTAGATATTAACTTAATATGATTTTATGATCATTTTATAAATTTTTTTATTTTTAGTCAAATATATGGGATTTATGAAAACTATAATTTCTATGATTTTATCAATATGTGAGCTTAACCATGATGAATTAAGAACAATTAATGAAATAAAATATAAAATTATTAATTTTTATATATTATATTTATATATAAAACATATTCCAAATATTTTTATAACTAAAGAAAAATGTTACTATAATATTAAAAAAAGAAATTATTTTCATATTCTCCATATATCAAAAATTTTAATGGTGTGCTTCTGTTTTGGTTTTACTAGTAGGAATCATACCATTTATTAAATTAATAATAAATTAATTTATGGATATAAAATTATTAACCATGATAACTTTATTATATATAAATTTAAAATCATAATAACATTATGTAAAAAATAATAATTGCACGCATATAAGTGTTTTTATTTTAAAATTCCATTTTCATACCTAGAGGAATTTTATTTTATAAAATGTTTTAGAATTTTTAAATAATATGGTTGAGGTTTTTTAATCAATTTTAATTTTGATTTTACTCATTAAAATTAATTACTAAAGTTAAAAATTAGTTACCCTCATAAAAAGTAAAAATGGAAAAAATTAATTTATTAAGGGGTATAGGATAAACATGTTAAAAAATGTTAAAAAATGGATGTTTTAGGTTTTTCTCTAAAAACTCACCACATTTACTCTTTTTTTGAATCCCTTGATCCTTTAATAGTGAAATTAAATTATTGAAATTCACTTGGTATTTCCAAAACTACCCTTCTCTTCACTTATATAAAGGTAACACTTACACCACATCAAGACTCACCTATAATTATAATTACTCCTTGAAAATATGAAATTTTACTCTCCCTAAGTCTCTATCCCACAAAACTAATCCCATGTTTACTCTTAAAAATCCTAAACCCTTTAACTTTAATGGGACTTCCGAGGAAAGAGCTAGTCTACAATGTAAGTATTATTTCCTTCTTTAGTTTTTCTTCTTAATTTTACTCTTCAAAATATATTATAACTAAAATTATATGTTTAATTAAGTATCATTATTATATATATATATTTATAATAATGGTACAAACCTTAGTTCTTTATTTCTGTCCACTTATAAAAACAACAGATTGTTAATTGTGCGTGTGAGCGGACTACCACCTCCATGAAGAATCATTTTTTCTAGTTTTTAATTATTTATAAAAACATATTAAAATATGGTTCAACATCATAAAAATATAAAAATAATAGAATTATCCATCTATTGTACTTATATCTTGTGAAAAGAGACGTCGCCTTCACCATACTCTCCAATCAAGTTCAAGTGTGTTGATGTTTGGGTCAGTTTAACCACATACATGAACGATGATTCAAAACTCTATAATGGATTATTATAGGAACATGAAAAATAATATTGTTATAATATAATAATAAAATAATTTTTGGTATATGGTTCTGAAAATTATATATTTTTTACTTAATTTATTATTAAATTATCTTTTATGTCTGTTAAAACCATTTAAATAATACAACAATGATTCTATTTTCATATAACATAATTGAAACACCAATGAAATGATATAAGATATTTATAAGTAAATATAAGATATAATTTAGAGTATATTAAATTTCATATTAAATATTAAATTATTTTTAAAGGATGGATAATGACATCAACATTATAAAACATGGGAAAATAATTAATGTTATCGACACATGATGGATGAAATAATTTATAACTAACCAATACACCCATAATAAATAATTATAATTGAGTAATATAAAAGAAAAAATATATAAATAACGTTATAAAATATATGATTAAGGAATATATTTTGGTTTTATAGGAATTTATTATGTCATTAATTAATCAAGGAAACAAGGTAAGGGGTTTTCTGTCACATCTTCTCTTCATTAAGACACGTTTTTATGTCATTCACCAATTTTTTATTTATATATTGTATATACTTTAAATGAATTTATTTGAAAACATTACAATGTTTAATTATTGGAATTTATAATATAAAAAATCATTTTCACACTAAATTCATCTTCCTCAATAATTCTAATATTTAGTAAAAATAAATTTTTTTAATAAAGATTTATATTTATTTTAATGAATTTTTCCTCCGTGTCAATGTTTTTACTTACCCCAAATGTTTTCAATTATCTAGAGAATCCCTTAAATTTCTTTTATCTCCAATGATATTTTTCTCCCCTTTATTCATTTTAAAAAATGTTTCATCATCATTTTAACAATTTGGGTTCTCAACAATGTTATTTCAAATTGTACGAAATTTTTTCTCATCCTTTAAAAATAAAAAGTTTTATCATAATCATCACATTTTATTTTGATAAATTTTATGTCTTTTTCAAGGTTACATTTTTAAATACTCTTTTTAAAATTAAATTTTTTCAAATTATTTTCACTTCTATTTTTTAAAAACATTATATGTTTTTCAAGTATTCATTATTAAACATTGTTTTAAAATTAAAAATTTTCAATGTATTTTCATTTCACTTTTTTAATAACTTTATTACTTTTCTAAATATTCAAAATTAAATATTATTTTAAAATTTAAAGTTTTCAAATTATTTTAACTTTTTTTTCTTACACGGTATATATCTCATTAAGTGATGTTCTCATCAACCTTTATATGTTATTATTTTAAGAATTCTTTTTGAAAACTATATTTTTGTATCCTGTTTTTTTTAGTTCATGTTATGTGATATATTTAAGAAAACACTATTTTTTCATGGGTAATTTAAGATCTATTGATGATTGATTTTAAGTGGAATTAGTATATATAGATGATGATGGGTGGGTTCATATATAACCCTCCAATGTATTTTTTTAAAATTTAATATCTCATGAAATAGTCAGGTGTGGACATAATGAGATTTTTCAAATAGGCATGGACAAAATGGGAATACTTACATTTTTAAGCACGGTCATAATGATTTTGTTCACATAAGAATGGGAATTATCAATTTTCACATATAATATTTCATATTATTATGGTTTTTCCACATTTCCATATTTTAATTCAAGTTAGGTTAAATTTTAAATATGCATTTCATTTACATGAAATTCCATGTTTTCAAGAATATGTCTTATTTTTATGTTTCTAAACTTTTATATCATGATAAAATGTTATATGACTATTGATATGTGTTTTCAGCCTTGTCATATCTTTAATAATTATTTACTGATCCTTTTAAGATCCTAAGAGACTCTAACATGTTTTATGATTATCATCTAAGTAATTTTTATCATTTATTATGATATTAATGTCTTCATCATGATTTCCTTAAGTTTATGATATGATTTTCTCATACTGTGTGTCTGAGCTCACCCCTTTCTTATGTTTCCAATCCCTAATCTAGAAATATGATTATATCACATGATATATCTATAAAAGGGTCTATAATATCATGAAAATGGATAAATGTTAACAAGAGTTATAAAATAATATGTTTATATAGTTAACTTCCAATATAATAAACCTTTAGGTCCTTGGGTTATGAGACTGTTATAATATGTAATATCTAAATCATGATATTAATATATTATTTAATTAATGTTAATATTGGGTCACTTGAGTTTTTATTAGACCAAGGTTTGATTATTTTTTGGATAATTTCAGTTATTTTTAGATATTAGTTTAATTAATTTTTGTATTAGGGTTATAGAACCTTAGTAAAAACCCTAGATTTGAGTCTAAGTGTATAAATATACATAAAATATTGTTAAAGTATTGATTATATGGTGTTACCTAAAAATAAATCACTTTATGGAAAATATAATTTGATGTAGGCTCTTTAACAGATATGCCTAGGGGTAATAATCCAAAAAATGACATGTTGGGTATTATCTCAATCGTCACTCGGTGCATGAAAAATAGGCCTAATGCACACATTGTTCGATATTCCTAGGGGATGTGATTTGGTTTCTTATATTATTTTTACAACAAAATATAAAATATTTATTCCGTAGTTACATTGAGGGATTAGGTTGTGAAGTGTAAGATAACCCAACTTAAAGTATACTATATCAAACTAAGATTTATATAGGTTGAACTAAACAAACTAGTGGCCAAAATGAAAATGTAAAATATTAATACATTTTAAGGTTTAGTTCATTTTTATGTTTATTATAATATCCTTGTATTGTAAATTTCTCATCACTCATTTCAACCCTTTTGTTTTTAGTAGTGGACAAAATTAGAAGGAACCAAGGGTGTGTGGAACAACACTAAGATTACCTCGACAGAAAACCCATAATAATTATATATATAATGAGAAACCTTATGATTATTCAAAACCAAATATCACATAATATGATTAATAATGTTTATATAGTCTAAGTTACAAACACACCAAATAATAGAAAGATATAGTCTCATGAAAGATCAAGTGATAATGATGACTAAGAAAAAATGTTTAGTTTCCTATATGTCATAAATATTGAAACAATAACCAATTTAATTGCATCAAGGGGATTGGAATATTATTTACTCATGGTAAATTATTGTAGGAGAATAAATAGTTCAATTAACATGAGAGATGAAGATCAAAAACATCATAGGGAACCACTAACAATTCAATGTTTTATGATGGGAGAACACTAGTTTTATCCAATTAAATCTCCAAATCTAGAGATTAATGAGGATGGTAGTAATATATAACCTCTTTGACCCATGGAGAAAGGAATAACCTACGTAATGACTATCTATGAATATAATAGTGTTAGTTAGGTTTCATTTAACCTCCACCCTGAATTAGTCGATGAATTTCTATTCTATCAACCATATTATATTTACGGTGTTTTCTAAGAATATAAAGTCACCACCCTTTGTGATTTTTATTATAAGGAAAACATTTAGTGTTATGATTATTATGTTCATGGAAATAAACTTTTTGAAAATGAAAATATCCCCTCAAAAAAAATTGTCTTGATTTTTGGAATAAAATGGTGATCGTCACTTTTAATCTATATTATTTGCAAGAATAAGGAAAAACACATTTGAAATCATATTTGGCCATCTATTAGTGCAAGGCCAACTATGAATTATCTGATGATAAAATTTAATCCTTTACATAGGACTTAATACCAAGTTATGAGATACATTTACCTTTAATGGTTACAGAAAATAAGTTTTTTCTTTTATTACCTACGATATTGAGGATCATATATCATTAAAAATAATTTCATGAGGAATTTGAATATTTTCTATACCTTTAGCTATTCCTACAAGAAAATGATAATTAAATTATAAGGATGGAATTTATTTAAGGGTGTACAATGTAACTGATTAAGACTTTGGGTCCTTTAAAATACTTACTATGTTCTATAAATTGTGTGACATGTTACTCACAATGTAAAGATACCACAACATATTAATAAAAAATTATTAATAGTTATAATAAACATTAATATGTTAAACCATTAGTAGTTATTACCTTTACAAGGTAAATAATTAATATTAGTTAATATTGATAATGTTATTTACAAAAAAAAACTTTATTTAAATTATATTTATTATTTAAAAAAGAATAATTTTATAATTTTATAATTTTATAATTTTATAATTTTATAATTTAAATTTGATAATATAAAATTCTTTTTTGAAATATTTACAAAAAAAATAGCTTAGGATGTAATTTTGAGATTTTTAAAAATTATTTGATTTTTAGGTGAATAATAAAAAATATCATTTTTCTAATATTGTTACATTTATAGGAATTGAAACGTTTTTAAAACTTTTAAATATAAAAAATATGTATTTCTAAAGTAAAATAAAACATTTAAAAAATCTTTTTCAATTTCTAAAACCCATTAATATCATTTTAGAAAATCAAGTAATATTTTATGAAAACTATTTTTTATCTATTTATTTAATAAAATTCACACATATGAAAATTAAGTTTTTGATTTATTTTATTATCTCATAAATCTTCTTTAAATAATTATAATATTCTTAAAAATATTATAATCAATAACATTAATTGTTTTTCCAATATATAAAATTTGTACTTAAAAATAAACTTTTCCAAAAAAATGGGTTTTTAGGTGTTACATGCGATAACATTAAGATTAATATCCATAAACATACAAAGTTAATTTGATAAAATGGTTATTATATTTTAGATAATAATTTTAATAATATTTAATCTGAAAATTTTAATTTTTTGGTAAAAAAATTAGATTGTTAGGAATAATGCTAACTACCACGATAATGATGAAACAATTATTTTAAAATTATTATTTTATTAATATCAAAGAATTTATATCAAATAAATTAAATTTAAAGAATTTAACTAATTAATATAATACTATGTATAATCACACAAATAAATATATTATCACTCATTTAATTATTAATTTATAAAAATATATAGTTAATATTCCAAAATCAGTTTTTTTTTGGAAAAATAGTTTTTGTTACAAATTCGGTTATTAATTAAAAATAAAATTTATAATTTTCAGGAAAACAATTTTTAAAACTTATCCTAATTTTTTGATTTATCATGGCTATATAATCTTAAGATTAATTTTTGGGAATTTTATAAGGATTATTTTTAGTCGAAAAATGTGGGATTTACAAAAACTATAATCTCGATGATTTTATCACTTTGTAATTATAAACTAGAAGATTTAAAACCCATTAAATAAATAAAATATAAATTTAAGGAATAAAATTATGAACTTAATAATATTCTTTTTATATATAAAAACTATACTAAAATTTTTTAGAACTATATAAAGATGTTACTTTAATATAAAAAAATAAATTCTTTATTGTCTTCTCTTTAAATAAAGTATTTCAAAGGCGAGGAAAAGTTTTAAATTTCCCTGGAAGACTCATACTTTTAATAAATTCATAATTAATTATATTATGTTCTAAAATTAGTAACCTTTATAACTTTATCATTTATAAATTTAAAATCTTAATAACGTTATTTTTCAAAAAAAACAATTTTACGTGTTTAAGTGTTTATATTTTAAAATTAAATTTTCATAAATATAGAAATTTTATTTTATAAAAGGGTTTTAAAATTTTAAATCATAAGTTTAAAATTATTTAGACAGTTCAATTTTAATTTTTTTCTTTAAAATTACTTATTATGGTTAAAAATTAGTTACCATATAAAAAAGTAAAAATTGTAAAAAAAATATTTTACTAAGGGGAAAGGCCACAACATGTTAAAAAAATATTTCTAAATAGATGGTTGAGGTTTGGATCCAAAACATAACACCAAATTTTTGTATTTTTTATTTCTTAAATCCTTTTACAATTTAATAGTGAGATTAAATTATTATAATTCAATGGGCATTTTCAAAACTACCATTCTCTTCACTTATAAAAATGTAACACTTCCGCAACTTCAAGTCTCACCCATCCCTAGAATTACTCCTAAAAAATTTTAAATTTGACTCTATATAGAACCCTATAATCTGAAAATATGTCCATTTTAACCCATATTAATCCTTAACCTTTCAATTTCAAGAGGACTTTCAAGGAAAGATCAAATCTCCCTCGTAAATATTATCTCCTTTTTATGTTTTTCTTATTAATCTTGTTCTTCCAAACATATGATCACTATAGTGATATGATAACTTTAATAACATTATTTTAATGAAATTATTTTATATTAATGGTATAAACCATAGTTATTCATTTATATCCACCTAAAAAACAATGTAACATTAATCATGCATGGCACAGACTACTGCCTCCACGGAGATTCATTTTTTCATTTTTTTCTAGTTTCCAATTTATTATCCAAAAATAATAAAATATGGTTAAAATAATAAAAAATAAAAAAATAGCATTATTCTTATGTTATAATGGTATTATGTTAAAACAAACATCTCATTAACTATACTCACCAATCGAGTTAAAACGAGATAGAGTTTGGGTCACTTTATCCACCTATACGAATGGTGCTATAAAACACTATTATAGGAAAATATAGAAAAATGAAAAAAAATATTATTATAATATAATAGGGAAAAAAAATTTAAAATTATTATATTATGTTTTTAACTTATTATTAAAGTACCTTTTCATTCGCTAAAATCACTGAAATAAGCCAACACTGATTCCATTTTCAGACAGCATAAATAAAAAACATATGGAATGGTATAAGATATTTATAGATAAATATAATTTATATATTAAAGTATGTTAAATGATATATTAATTGTTAATTTTTTGTCAAAGTATGGGTAATGACCTCAATATTATAAAATTTGTGAAAAAGTTTAAAGTTATTAAGCCCTGATAGTTGAAATAAGTTATAACTACCCAATATACCCAAAATAAATATTTATAAATGAGAAATATAAAATGTAAAATATATGAATAAGGTTATTAAATACATTATTCAGGTATCTATATTTATTTAGATTAATTTATATTGTCATAAAATAAGTAAGTAAATAAGGTAATGGTTTTTCATCTTAACTTCTCTTCATTTAGACATGTTTTAATATTATGAACCAATTAATTATTTATATATTTTATATAATGCCCAAAAATTTACTTTAACATCCACTATAGTTTAATTCATGAGATTTATAGAACTATATTATTTTCAATCTTCTAATGAATTTTGATTAAAAAATATTTAAAGTCGTAATTTCTTTTTTGTCACTTAATTCACTTCCTTGGGTCATAATTATTGTTCGTTGTATATTATCTTTCATGATTGATATATTATAAAATATAATAAATTTAGTAACTATTTAAACATTTTTTTATAAATAAATAAATCTTTACACCAAATTCTTCTAACTTGATATTTATCATGTTTCATAAAAATATATTTTTATTAAGAATAATTCCTATTTATTTTAATGGATATTTTCTCCATATCCATGTTTTTACTTCCCATAAATTTTCTCCTTTATATAGTGAAAAAATAAAATTAATTTTATCTCTAATGATACTCTTTATCCCCAATAGTCATTTCCAAATAAAGGTTTTACCATCCTTTTAATGATGTGGATTTTCAGGAAGGTTATTTAAAAATGTTCAAATGGGTTTTCCATCCTATCAAAGTAAAAACCATTATAATCAAATCCACATATTTTTTGATATATTTTATGTCATTTTCAAGGTTAAATTATTAAATATTCATTTTAAAATAAAATGTTTTTAAATTATTTTCACTTCCCTTTTTTGAAAACTTTATGTCTTTTTCAAATATTCATTATTAAAGATTATTTTAAAAGTAATTTTTTCAAATTATTTCAACTTTACTTTTTTGAAAACTTTATATATTTTTAATGTATTCATTACTATATATTATTTTAAAATTAAAATTTTTCAATTTATTTCCACTTCCCAATTTTAAAACTTTATTTCTTTTCAAGTCTTCATTATTAAATATTCTTTTAAAAGTAAATGTTTTCAAATTATTTTTCCTCTTTTATTTTTCCTCCAAGTTTTATCTCCCATGATGTGATGTTTTGATCATAATTTATATTTTATTATGTTATGAATCCATTTTTGGGAATGATATTTTTATATCTTATGATTTATTAAGTTGATTTTATGTGATAAGTTTAAGAAAACCATTATGTTTTCCATGGTTTATTTAAGAAATGATGATGATTGATTTTAATCATCACACATATGTGTGTATAATTATGGGTGGGGTCATATATAACACTCTAATGTATTGGGTTAAGTTAATATATCATGATATAGTATGGAATATACATAATTAGTTTGTTCATATAGGCATGTGCATGATGGGTTTCTCCCATTTTTAGTCATGAACATAATCAGTTTGTTTACATAGGAATCAACATAATGGTTTTCCTCATAAAAGTTTTCCTATTATTATCTATGTTCCACATCTCCATATTATTCATATTGTTATGTTAAATTTTCAAGATTCATTTAATTTCCATTAAATTCCATGTTTTCAAGATTATGTCTTATTTTTAATTATTCCAAACATTTATATCATTCTTATAAGTTATATAACTATTGAGTTGTTTTTTAGCCAATTAATTTCTTTCACGATGCCTTAATGATCTTATTAAGATCTTATCTGACTCTAACAAGTTTTATTATTATCATCTAAGGACTTTTGATGATTTATTATGATATTTATGTCTCCCGCAGGTTGTGATATGACTTTCAACATACTAAGCATCTGATATCACACCATTATTATTTTACCAATCCCCAGGTTATGAAGATTATTAGAATATGTGAGATAAATAAGAAAGTTTCTAGAGGACCTTGACTATGGAGATATTTTTGTAAGTTTAATAAAATAACATGTTTATGTAACTAATTTAAAAGGCACTAAAACTTTATTTCCTTGGGTTATGAGGCTGCTGTGAGATATAATATTAAAATTTTGATATTTATATATTTTTAAGCCTTATTTATCTTGTTTCACTATATTCCATCTAGAAGTACAGGTCTAAGGTGGTATAGTGGGATACTATACCTATATATCAGAGTAAACAATAACAAAAATATCAATAATAAGATACAACATCTAAATAAGGTTGTTAGATAACAACTTCTAGGAAAGTGCTAAAAACCAAGATAATACATGTTATTCCAAATGATACTCAAAATAATGTGTTAGGAAGTCATTCAATAATAAACTTATAAAACATCCCGAAAGACTAAAATCAAACTAAGAAAAGTCTAAAGTGGTTTTGAGTCCTATCATGGTTCTAACATCCTGTCCTCAATCCTAGTAGTTTAAAAAAAATATAATCATCAGGCCTCTTACCAGACCTATAATTGGTGTATGATCTGGTACCCAAGTTCCATATAGGCTTGAGAAGGATTTAATTAAAAATTATCAGTCCACCAACAATGTTTTCATCAAATAATTCCATTTTAATAGTAGTTCATGAAGAATTTATAAAAGTATATAATTAAAACTAAAACAATTTAAAAAATTAAAACTAAATTTATAATATAAATTTTAAACTTAGGCTCTGTATTGACACTCGAGAATGGTACAGACCTATTTCATCCAGGTCTAAGGTCTCCTTAATTACATCATAATTATTGTTCCAACCATCTCTCATCGAGGGTAATATACACATCCTAGGTCAATAAAATAAAATCTGGGTAAAATATACCTATCCCCAGATCCCAAAAATGTCCACCTAGTATCTGTGTTCACCCTAGGTTTGATTATAATAATAGAAGTAAACTCAGGGGATTTTTTCACTAATGTTTTAATAATTATTACCAACATCCATCCACGGGTCTTGTTCACATTAGGTTTAGTCATAAATTCCTTCATCTTCCCAAGGTACATGTTCACCCCCGGTTTAACCATCAATCATATCATCCACCCAGGTGTTCTGTTCATCCCATGTTAAACCACCACAAGAAAAAAAATCATATACTTTAGAATTATAATGTAAACATTACATCATTTCCATAACATAAAAATAAATAAAACTAAAGCATAATGGACCATTTTATATTTCCATCTTGAAAATAATTCCAAAACCCATTAACAAAAACCATTTCAAAACCACTTCCATTTCCAAGGGAAATTTTTAGTCACCATAAATTTAATTAACAAAAAATAAAATATTATGTTTGGTTATAGTTTCAACGATATAATTTCTAATAACATTTAAAGTTAATTTTACAAAATAGCTACTCGAAAATACCTAACAGTTGTCATCAATATTATTCCCATTAATATTTAAAGAAAATAAACCAATTTATCATTTCTACATTCTCTTTCAAAAAACATGAAAATTTTAAATACCAAAATCCCCAACATTATAAAACTCTTAATTCTTATTTCATAAAAGTCTTTCACTTCCCCAGGGAAACCATTCCATTACCCCTCATCATTTAACATTTTTCTATTTCAACCATAGTATAAATGTTTTGGAAATTCTAAATATAATCATTATTTACATTCCATTACACAAGCTATAAATTACAATATCACACCACCATTACATTAGGTCCAAATCAATTTTATGGTCAAACCGATTTCCAATTATCGATGGTTGTGAAATTTCATTTCATAAGCATCAATCCAACCAAATTCCTTCTTTGAATAATTAAAACATGATTAAGAATATCATGACATTAATCCCACTTCAAATTAACCATCCTCTAAATAATTTCAACTGTAATTACCCATTTCTAAAGTTTAAGTCATATTAATTTGGTAATTTAACTAAGAAAACTCAAAATAAAACATTTATTTTAAATTAAAATAAATTCATAATGATATAGAAATGACCACATTTTTATTTCACTAAAAAACATGGAATGAATATGGTTTAAATTAAAATTAACTCCTACCTTATCCTCAAAAGAGTCTACTCATCCAGTATTAGCCTTTAGATAATCCTAAATCAAGATAAAATGAAGAAGTGATAAAACGACCAGAAAATAGGTCATACTAGATAAAATAGGCGAGATATCACTTGAGAATGAAATAAATAAATATTAAAAAAAAAGGATTCATACCCTTACCTTGGGCTCACCAATTTCTCAGAGATAAGTCAATTTGGGAAAAGAATGAAGTAGATCCACCAAAAAGGACAGTGAGGAGAAGGATGGTTGGGTGTAGGGGGTTTCTAGCCAAAAAATAGGAGGAAAGGGTGTTCTTTGGGTTAAAATATTGTAATGAAAAAATATTGGATTAACACTTTTAAAAGGGTATATGATTTGGACATGTAGTTTTTCAATCAATGCACAAATCATGTTATCATCATTTTACTAATACACCCCACCTTGTACGGTTGCTTCACATAGTTTACTAACCATGTGACATCTATAAAAATCATTTATGTGATCCTCTATAATAACTCACACTATTCTTATACAAGTTTGAACCAAATACCAAGTCTAAGATACCTTTCACAGTTTCCCCTACACTATGAACTAACCATGAAAAACAACCATGCACTATACAAACCAAACTGAAATGTTCCCCACACTCATGGTGTTGCACGGTTTCTCCTAAATTGTGCACCTGAGAAAAAAACCTTTGAAACAATACCAAACTCAAACTAAATATCCTAATACTTATTTTGGGAAATGACACACCTCTTAGATGTCAAAACATAAAAAAAACATCCCTCAAAGACTTTTGAAATCCAAAATTTTAGATCCAAATTCCATTTTTTAGATCTCCCACTAAATGAAAATTCAAATTTCACATAGACAAAAAGACCTATTCATACAAATGGGATATTAAGTAATCACACTCTTATTTTCTTAATATTTTAGGGTAATTATCAATAAATAATTTTTGATGAATAAGAATTAACTTCACGTCAATCCAACACCTAGTGTAGAAGTTATAACTCAAAGGGAATATTTGTATTTTAAATTTACATTATAGTTCAAAACAAGTTTCATATATTAAAAACTGGTAAAATTCACTTGAATTGTATTGATGCTTTATTATGATGATTCATAAATCAAATTTTATGTTTATGAATTAACCACATGTTAATATGACACACAATTGTTGCCAATATGACTCAAAGTTCATGTTTTCAGTTTAAACTGGAATTTTGTCTGTGCATTGTATCATATTCATGTTTAATGAATTTTTTTATAGTATTATTAACATAATAATTGTTTTATTATATAGGTATATGATTATTTTCAAGATTTAGTGGTTTATTCAACAATTGGTATCATGATTTGTTAATTTGAAATGGGTTCCAAAGACAGTAGAATAATGTTTTTGAATTTTTTGATGTCTATGATAAATTTCATGTGCTAATGTAATTATACAAATCAATGATTTGAATGTTTTTAAGAATTGTAAAAAAATTTATTTTTGGTAGTGTGATTTAAATTTAATTGAAATTAAATTCTATAGTTTTTATAGTGTTATTTAAATTTCAGTATAATATTCCTATAGTTAGGGTTCTATCAGTACCATTTCTAAAATGGATAAAAGACAATGTTTTTCAACATGATTGATTTTTCAGTGCTGACTAACACAATTTATAATACGAAGAGATAGAAACTATAACTTAAGTCAAAACAAACAATATCTTCCATTGGAATGTTTGAACAATCAACTCCCACACCTCTCCTACAGGAGGGACACATACACACCAACCTAGTGGTCCCTTTACATCATACCCACAAATAGGTCCCTACCCAGGCCCTACCTACCCAACTAGAAATAAAGTCTACCCATATGTCTTTAGCAACCTCTACTCTTATGTCGGGTCTCCTCAGCCATCTCTTACTCTATGTAAATCTTCCTAAATATAATTATGGTTGGACACTCACTATGTCCCCTCCCAGAATTCCCATAATTGAAAACCTCCACATGATGGGATAGCTTCCCCACAACACTCTTCATCTCCTAGATCCAAACTACGACCCCATCATGTTGTTTCATTTGGGTTAAGTTCTCGCTGTCATGATTTCATCACCTAAGTTGGATGAGTTGTTCCTCAAGACCTAGGTCCTGGATTTCACCAGCCGTATAAAAACCAAAATCACCAAGCAAACCCACTATGGATACAAGGGAATCATACTCACTGAATATAGACCAAGCTAGTGAAACCTCTATAGGCTATTCATTGTGAAGCTTCTCATTCTAGTAAATTCGACTCTTTCATCAATAAGAGGCAGCAAGAGGTGGTTTCGATCAAGGTAGAGGAAATGGTGTGGGATGTAGTGGCTGTTAGATTTATTGGAAATAATTGACTAATCAATAACCACGAAACATGAGTTAATTTCTTGGAAAGACAAAGTAAAATGATAGAACACAATAAATTATTTAGTATACCACTTAATGGGATTCTTTTGTGGAGGGGTTTTCATTTCCTTATATACACACACAAAATATAGGTGTATTTATAATGTAATTAAAACCATGTGGGAGGCTGAATGAGGTAAAACCACATTGATCTGAAAAATTAAAACATAAGTGAGGGATAAATAATGAGGTGGGAGGGAAAATAATGCTTTAATTAATATCCATTATTGAAATTATTCAACAATCACCCCTAATTTCATTCATGTTCATTGAATCTCAACGAAATCTCACACAACTCCTGAAACATGGAACACCAAAGTGACTTTGTGAGAATATTCACAAGATTATCCTCAGTGTGAGTGTGCTTAAGAGTGATTTTTACTCTGTTAATTAACTCCTAAATTAAATGGAATTGGGTGTTGATGTGATTTTTCTGGTAATGGAAAATGAGGTTCTTGCTTAAAGTAGTGGTGGACTTGTGTTCTACTTTGAGCACCAGCACACTGAGGTTTGAGTAGAGAAATTATCCCAACAGTACCTTTTTCTTATGTGATTTCCATGCGATAGGATTGTCTCCAAGGAAGAATAACACCCCAGTGGTGCCCTTGTGGTCATCAACATTACTGAACATGTCAGTATAACTAAATACCAACTGGATAGAATTAATATTTACCTTCCTCATGTAGCGTACACCATAGATGCATATCCTGATGATGTATTACAATAGGTTCTTGATTGTGGGGAAGTGAACTTTGTCTAGTTCCTCCACGAACTAGCTTACATAACCTACCATGTATTTAAGGTCTGTGAACGTATACACTAGGTAACAAAGGCCATCGATAACTCTCCAATACTGAGTGGTATCAACTAATAGGTGGGCACTAGAATTTCCTAGCTTCATACATACCTCTATCAGCACTTGATAGGGGCTTCACTCTCTAATTCCACTCTTCTCTAAAAGCTTATTTATTTAGTTAGATTGACATAGGAAAATGTCACTTAGACCTTAGTTCCCTTCGATGCTAATGTAGTAGGAGATAAATCCAAAGTCACTCATCTGAAAGAGCATCTTTATATCAGCCATGAACATACTGATATAGGTGATTTTACTGTCAGTGATGATCAAGTCGTCTATGTACCCCCCCCCCAATGGACAGATGAGATATTTCACTTCCATGAGTGTACACAACATGAATAGAACTTATCTTGTGAAAAACTTGTGTCAGAATGTTGGCATTGAGTCTAGAATTCCATGCTCTTAGTGCTTGCTGAAGGCCATAGATTAATTTCCAAAGTCATAGAACATTGTGTTTGTGGTTTTCTATGATGAATCAAGCTGGTTTCTCAATGTATACCTTCTCTTAGAGGTCTCCATTCAGGAATACCAATTTTACATCCATGTGATGGACTTACCACCCTTCTTGTTCCACCACCATGATGAGGAGTTTCTCTAATTTCATGTGTGAAATAGAAAAATTGACCACCTCAAATTCAACCCCCTATAGTTGGATGTTTCCTTTTAAAACGATCCTCATTTTGTGATTTTCTATCATGACATGCTCATCACGCTTCACCATGAAGTCACATTTGATCCAACTTGGATGATGTACAGTGGGTAAATCAATGATCTCCCATTTTTCATTTTCCTAAATCAACTTCATCTCCTAAAGAATCACCTTGTACCTATACTAGTGTTTTTTTCATTTCCAAAGTAGGTTAGTTAATCATACCTAGTGAAATTTATCTCACTAGGTTCAATCATTATTAGTGAAAATATAGGAGGTTTTGTGGACTAGTTGATGTTTTTTTATGGTGTGGAACTAAATAAAGGCTTCATCATGATCAATTTCAAGTGATTCTTCCAAGTTTGATGGTGGCAAGGAAAACCCTACTATAGTTGATGGTAATGGAATCACCTAATCCATACATGGTGTTGCAATGTCTGAAAAATGTACTCTGGTGGGTGTTCTTGATGATCCTTGGACTCTGGCTATATTATCTACCTCTTCCTACACTGGTACTTATAATATAGTGTACTCAACAATGAATAGATCACCACTACTCAACATACCATGTTCGTCATCAGCACTCCAGTATTGCTTGTCTACCTCAACAAAGATGACTTCTTATGTCACATGAAAGGGCTTACTGACAGGATCATACATACGATATGGCGTGGATCCAGACTCGTACCCAATGAAGATCATTGGTGTACTCTTTTCATCTAGTTTCTTTAGGCGAGCCTTCATGATATTGGCATGAAAAATTTAGACAATAGTGTGAAGAAAGTGCACCACCGGTTTTTTTCAATTTCAGTATTCATATGACGTCATCCATTCAAGGATTTGTGTCTCTTATATATTGAGGATGAATATGGAAGTGGACACATACTCACCTCAGAACTTCCCCATAAGTCCTTTTTCCATCAGTATGATTCAAGACATGGAAACCACTGTCTGGTTTCATTGTTCAACAACCCAATTCCTCTTTGGTGAATAGGGAGCCCTGAGTTGTTGTTGTAAGTCATGCTCAGCACAGTATTCACCTAATTCCACTAAAGTGAACTTTCCATGATAGTTTATGCAGAGGACCTTCAGCTTGCACCCTATCTCCACCTCCACCATGGCGTAAAAGCATTTTATTTCTATTAGAGCCTACTCCATTATTTCTAGTATATTGAGACATATATAGTATATCATATAATCCATGAACAATAGAAAGTAGTGGTACTCTCTTGGTGTTGTCAACGTGATAAGACCGTAATGGTCAAAATGGATAAGGTTCAGGTATTTCTCTACATGATACTTCTCTTGTTCAGGGAAATGCACTCGTTGCTGCTTCCCAAAAAGTAAGATGTCATAGAATTAACCCACTTGATTAATCTATGGAATCCCATGAACCATATCACACTAAGAGAGCTTACGCAGATCCTCAAAAGTCAATTAACCATACCTAAAATTCCAGTGTCATGTCTCCTATAATCCCCTTGAAGATAAGAATATTGGTTGTGCAATTCCAAAACTGATCTCATACTTCTTTTGGGGGAATTGTTTCACCTTGTCTAGCAGGAGGCACTGCTGGTTGAGGATCCTTATGATTTCCTCCTTGAAAAGTATCTAGAAACCATTTTTATCATGTTTTATGATGCTAATAATGCAGGTGGTGAGCATCTGGATAAAGTACACTGGGTGATCATGTGATGCCACTGATTTTGTAGGAAAACAAGATGGTCTCAAACCCCTTGATGTTGATGAGGGATCCATCTCCAAACATCAAAGTGTCATGGATACCTAATTCAAACTCAGAGAAGAAATTTTGGGACTCAATCATGTGATTTGTATCATTGGTGTTGAGGTACCATAAGTTGCATCATGCACCTCCTTCTGGTCCATTTGTGAAAAGGCATCCACCTCGACCATCCGTAGAGGTTGCATCGAGGTTGAAGAATATTGGGGGTGGCGGATTATGGCTGTGGGGAATCAGGATCTATGGTGAACGCCCTTTCCACAAGTAGCATGAGCTCATATTCATCACCTTGGGTTATAAAGGCCTCAATGATTTTCATCCTACTACATAAATCCTTTTCCCAATGGCACATTTTTATACAGTTATGGTATTTTTCTCTTGACATATCCCAACCACCACCATGCCCTGATCCATACTTTCTATTTTCTCTATTTCCATCATCATTCCTTCATCATGGTGGTTGGTGATGCCAATTTGAGGACTTGGATTCACTGAATGGTGCCCCCCATCTTCCACTCCTTCATGCGTGCAACCCACTACTCCTCAGGGAGGAGAATATTCCCTCTAGTATTAGCGGTGGGTGCCGACATAAAGTCTACTACAAATGATCCATTTAAAAGCCTGTAAAAACGGATTCAACGGTTCTAAAAATAATGTTTTCCCTTATCACCGTTAAAGGTGGGATTTATTAGGGATAGTTCAACACTAATAAAGACCCACAAACTAAAGTGTGTTACTTGAATAAAAACACACTACCAAAGATACACTTGTAACCCATATGTGAATACATAATTTAATTGAAATAAATTTTACATCAAAAAAAATACTACTATATACATTTCAAAAAATGTTTTGTATAGTTACATTTACTATTACAATCCACAAAATTTTAAAAACATTAATGTTTCATCATCTTTGGCACCCATGACCCCCTCAAAAAAAACCCGACCATGGTTTTAGTTGTTGAACAAACCACCCCATCCCGAGAAAAACAATCCACCTATATAATAAAAAATATAATATTATTAATATTATAAAGAAATAAATTAAACATAAATATGATAGAATGCATTAACAAAATGATAATTTTAAATGACAAGACACACATATAGTCATACCAGTCACAATGTGTGTCTGATTGAGGTGGGGTGGATTCCTATACACCCCAAATGAAAAATGGATTGTTTTCCTAAATTATTAAAATAATACAAATATGTTTTTATGATTCTGAGTATGTCACTTTTCTTTTTTACAAAAATTTCATTTAAAATTGCAAACACGACATTGAGTCATACCAGTCACATCGTACATCAGTTTGACGTGATACAAATTTTTACATGTAAAAAATGACTTATGAATTATTTTCATAAAGTATCAAGGTAATCCAAGTGAATTTTCTTAGTTTTCAGTGAGTGAAACATGTTTTGAATAGAAATGTCAATTTTAGACTGATAGCATACACTTTAAGTCATATTAGGTACATTGTGTATCATATTGAGGTGAAAAAGATTCATATAGATCAAAAATTCCATATGGATCATTCTCTTAATTTATAAAAACAATCCTATAGAATTTTCTTAGTTTTGAGTATGTCACTTCTATTTTTTACTAAAATGCTGATTTTAATTAAAAATACACACTTAGAGTCATACCAATCACACCATGATTTTGATTAAGGTTCGGATGATTTCTACATTTCATAAATGGCTTATGGATAATTTCCTAAATTATAAAAACAATATGAATATATTTTCCTAGTTTTGAGTATTTCACTTGTTCTTTTTACTAAAATGTCATTATAAACTAAAAACACGCACATTTTGATATATTAGTAACATTGTGTGGTGGTTTGATATGATACCAATTCATACACATCAAAAATGACTTATGAATCATTTTCCTAAATTATCAATACAATTGGAGCATTTTTTCTTGGTTTTGAGTGAGTTACACGCATTTTCAACTGAAATGTGAATTTTAAATTAATAATAGACACTTTGAGTCATATCGGTCACACCATGTGACAAATTAAGGTGTGGTTGATTATTAGACCTCAAAAATGACTTGTGGGTCATTTTACTAAAGCATCAAAACAATCAGAATGTGTTTTTTTGGTTTCTAGTAAGTCACTTATTCTTTTTACTAAAATTAATGTCACTTTTAAATAAAAATCCACACATGAAGTCATATTGGTTGCACTGTGCATCATATTTTAGTTTGGGTGATTAATACATGACAAAAGTGACTTAACAATTATTTTCATAAAGTACCAAAACAATCCAAATGTGTTTGCTCAGTTCTCAATAGGTCACTTGTTATTTTTACTAAAAGTAAAGTCAATTTTAAATAAAAAGACACACTTGAAGTCATACCTGTCACACTGTTGGTCGGATTTAGGTGGGTCTGATTCCTATATGTCAAAAATTACTTATAAATAATTTTACTAAGGAATCAAAACAATTAAAATGTGTTTTATCAGTTTTGATTATGTCATTTGTTCTTTTCACTAAAATAAATGTCAATTTAAAATAAAAAGACATAATTTGAGCCATATCAGTCACACCATGTATCAGATTCAACTGAGTTTGATTCCTACACATCCCAAATGACTTATTTATAATCTTCCTAAAGTATCAAAACAATAATACTCCTTTTTTAAGTTATGAGTATGTCACTTCTATTTTCTACTAAAATAACATTTCAAACTACAAACATGCACTTTGAGTCATACTAGTCATATCATTTGTCAGTTTGACATGATACTACTTCATACATGTCACAAATGATAAGATAATAATTTTACTAAATTATCATGATAATATGAGAGTGTTTTCTAGGGTTTTAGTTTGTGACACATGTTTCAAACTAAAATGTAAATTTTAAACTAATAAAGGAATATTTAAGTCAAACCGAGAACATGGTGTATTTGTTTAGGTGAGGCTGATTCATACACATCCAAAATGACTTACAGATCATTTTTAGAAATTATAAAATCAATATTAATGTTTTTTCTTAGTCTTGAGCATGTCACATATCTATTTTATTAAAATTAATGTCAATTTTTAATTAAAATACACACATGGAGTCATACTAGTCACACCGTGCATCATATTAAGGTGTGGTTGATTCTTAAATGTCACAAATGTCTCATCGATCATTTTACTAGAGTATAAAAACAATCTGAATATGTTTTGTTTGTTTTTAGTATGTCAATTTTTCATTTTACTAAAATTAATTTTTTTTATAAATAAAAAGATCCATATCAATCACATTGTGTATCAGATTAAGGTGATATTGATTCTTACACATCCCAAATGACTTATATATCATTTTCCTAAATTATCAAAAATAATCTGAATGAGTTTTCTTAGTTTTTAGTATGTCATTTTTTCTCTTTACTAAAATTAATTTCAATTTTAAATAAAAAAGACACACTTGGAGTGACATTGGCCAAACTATGCATTTTTATGAAGTGACATTGATTTATACATTTTAAAAATGAATTATGGATAATTTTACTAAATTATGAAGAAAATTTGGAAATATTTTCCTAGTTTTGAGTATGTAATTTCTTCATTTTACTAAAATTAATGTCAATTTAAAAAAAAGACACACTTGGAGTCATATAGGTTACATTGTACATAGAATTAAGGTTCAGATGATTCTAACAAAAAAACAATGACGTGTGGATCACTTTTCTAAAGTATTAAAGAAATCCAAATGTTTTTTATTAGTTTTGAGTAAGTCAAATTTTTTTAATAAAATTTAATTTCAAACCAGAAACACACACATAGAGTCTTACTGGTCACATAGTGTGTTGGTTTGATGTAATACTACCTCCTATACATCAAAAATGACTTATGACTTGTTTTAGAAAATTATGAAGATAATCTGAGGTTTCTTCTTAATTTTTAGTGAGTGAAACATGTTTATAACAAAAATTTCAATTTTAAATTGATAACAGACACTTAGAGTCATATCGGACACACAATGTATTTGACTGAAGTGACTCTATTCATGAACATCAAAAATGAATTATAAATCAATTTAATAATGTATCAAAACAATATAAATTTATTTTATAAGTTTTTAGTATGTCACTTGTTCTTTTTTATAAAATTAATGTCAATTTTAAATAAAAAGATACACTTGGAGTCATACCAGTCAAACAGTGTGTTTGATTGAGTTGTGGGTGATTGTTACATACCCCAAATGACCTATGAATTGTTTTACTAAAGTATCAAAATAATATGAATGCATTTTCTCAGTTTTTATTATTTCACTTGTCCTTTTTACTAAAATTAATGTCAATTTAAAATAAAAAAGACACACTTTGATTCATATCAGTCACACCATGTGTTTTATTGAGATGTGGTTTATTCTTACACATCACAAATAACTTATAGATAATTTTCCTAAAGTATAAAAAAATTCTTTCGATTGTTTTTTAGTATGTTACTTGTTCTTTTTATTAAAATCAATGTCTATTTTAAATAAAAAGACATGCTTGATGTCATACCCTCCACAATGTGTGTTAGATTGAGGTGCGGATGATTCTTACACATCAAAAATTAATTATGGATTGTTTTAATAAAGTATCAATTCAATATTAATGAGTTTTCTTGATTTTGAGTATGCGATATGTTTTTTTAACAAAAATGTAAATTATAATCTAAAAACATACAGTACAATTCATATTGAACACACTATGTGTCGGATTAAGGTGTGGATAATTGAGTATGTGATATATGTTTTTGTTTCAAATATCTATAAAAATCCCTAAAATAGAAAAAAAAATTCCATTATGATGGAAAAGGAAACCTTATGCTTCCTCAAACACTTCATGTTTTAGGCGGCATGGGGTTTCCTCTTCCATCATAAAGGACAATGTTCTTTCTTTTCTGGGTTTTTGTGGATAGTTGGAAGAGAAATACGAATTCCCAAAATATCTGTGAAAGAAACAAAATTAATATTAGATAAAAATGATAAGTAAATTAACTTAGAAATATTAGGGAAAATGATGATAAAATCAATTAAATAAGTAGTATGAATTAAACTTTTCGTTATGGTTGTACACATTCTTAACCCATTTCCTTATTGTCATTATCTCAGTTACAACCTTAAAGTCAAATATTTCATGATCATGATCAGCTTTGAACAAACCATACCAACCTAAGAAAAATAATCCACCTATATAAGAAATAAATTCTCATGTTATTAATACTATAAAGAAATAAATTTAATATAAATATGAAACAATACATTAATAAAATTTAAATTAAACTAAACCTATATAATTTGATTCATACAAGGAACACAGTGTATTGGATTCATTACATGATCCTAGTATAAGCGTGAAGTTTATGGGGAATGAGTATCAGAAAAAAAAAATCAATAATAACTATTTAGGATATGAAGTTGATGAGGATGGTAGTTATTATTTCATTTTGTTTTCTGAGACTCATCCCCTTAGAAGCTTACACCAAATCAGAGAGAATATATAGTTTTTGAGGAATCTAAAAATTTCAACCTTGTAAGTGGTGTTGGATGTAACGTAGGTTTTTGTTTTGCAATGGGGTAAAACATTAATTCACCTTTTGTGGGACTGAGGTCATGATGAATATCCTATGGGTTGGGTAGAGGTAGTGACATTCCCTTTCTATAGTGTTATTATCAATCTATATTATGTAAGAGGTGAGATTTTATTTATCTAGGGATCTCTGAAAGTTAATATGGTCATATAAATATAGATAGCACCCTTTTTTCTAACACATATTTTCATTTATAAATATAGATACCAGTCATCCTGTTGAAAGATAATACTACATTATAAAAAAACGATGAATCTATTCACTCTAACTTCAAATCACGAAACTTTATTTTAAAGTAAATGTGAAATTTAAAAGATCATTTATTTAGATTATCATGAAAATAAAAAATAACACCCTCATTTTGAAACATCAAAAAAATCCAATTTATTAACTTTAAAACCAACCATTTACCCTTAAATTCACTTTTACATTATAAAAAACTGATGAAAATACAGCTATTAAATATAATAATGGTTTTAAAAAAAATTAAAAAAATTATTATATTTTTAAAAATATTTTCAATACAGATATTGAATTTATAGTCATTAGGTTCATACTCAAATTGTGAAAGAAAATAAAACTAATCAAATATCATATGTTTAACATCACACGTCTTAGGTCTATCAAAATTTTCTAGTCGTTGAACTGTTTCTCTATTATGGTTCTATACCTCATATCTGGTTTGAAATCCAACTCTAGTGATATGATAACTTTCTTCTTAATGAGTAAAACATGATCTACCAATGAAATTATAAAAATAAATCAAATAAGTTCACCCTTAGATACATTTTTTAACATGAAATCCCCCAAAAAATAAAATCTAATTTTAAAACTCATTCTTCACTCTATTAAAAGCATACGTCCAACTTCTATATGTTTTAATTTAAAACATAAAATATTTCATATAGTAAAATAACTTTTAATTAGACAAATTAATTTTTCAAAAAAAATCATATTACAAAATTTTAAACATATAAAAGTGTAATTTATATAAACAAAATTTATTAAAGTATAAAAGTATTAAACTATTGATAAATTAGAAATAGTATACAGGTACAAGAGTATATATTACAAATGTATATATATATATTTCTATTAGTATATAATGTATACAATACTATAAAATAATATATAATTTTCAAAATAATATATATTTTAAATAAATATACATAATTTATAAATGATTATAAATTTATAAAACTATATGAAATACACATATGTTATAAAAGTGTACATAATTTATAGAAGTATATAGTTTTTCAAATATATAAAAGTATAAATTATAATATATAAAAGTAAAATTTCTGAAAGTATAAAAGTACAATAATTTATAACAAATAAAAAATAATTTTATATTAATTTATAAATAAAAAACTCTAAAATTATAAATAATTAATAAAATATATTATTTAAACTATATATGTAAATATGATATATAATAAAATTTATAAATATATATAAATTTATAAATGAATAAAACTATAAAAGTATAAATATTTAAAGAAACTATTATTAAATTATATTAGTATAATACGATATACTATAAAATTTGTAAAATTATATAAATTTAAAATCATATAAAACTCTAAAATTATAAACTTGAAACACTTTGAATATGTCAAAAGACATTTTTTTACCGTGGATTTTTTTTCAAAACTAAACTTGAAACACTTTTTCAACACTTTGAATTTAAATTATTACTTGAAATTACAATTAAAAATTTAAAAGCACTTGAAAATTATTTTTTAAGATCAGAATATCTTTTTAAATTACACACTTCCTTCATTAGGGTTATTCATGAAATTTAAAAAATGCATGGTGCATAAGAGAATTGAAAATAAAATTAAGACTTATATTTTTTTAATATAAAAACATTTAAAATTAATTGTTAACTAATATAAAACCTTTCTTTTATCATATGGATTCCACTAACATAATTAATACTTTTATTAGAAGTCTAATACATGAATTAAAAGACCAAGCAAACAACAGATCCAAAATTAAAGAGATAATCATGGGGGAAACCTACTTACAACACACTACTTTCGATAAGAGAGACCCAACTCTACCCTAACTGAGTCTAAGAAACCTCGAAAAGAGATCACACCTGCTAGTCCCATGAAACAAAATGAAAAATAGATTATCCCTACACCCTAAATTTTTCATATAGCATGCGTATGAAGGGGAAGACAAGAAAAGGGGAGGACATAGAAGGATGAGGATAAGAGACTCCTACTCATACCAGATATAATAGGGATGGTTCTTTTTGGGGCTATTTTTTCAGTTCATCAAGAAAACGTGAACATGCATGTAGTAGGGTTCAGTGAGGTGAGACTGAAGAAATAGTTCAGTCGAAGGTGGTAACAAAATAAATCAGCACATACATTAAATTTAGATAGATCGATTCATTGAGAATATTTACTTTTGGTAGTAGTATGGTCCGAAGATAGTAGTGGCATGGCTTTGGTTTCGTGAATGAATGAAGGAAAGAGCAGCAACAACACTCTGTTAGGGTTAATTTTATAAGATCCCATAAGGATTCTGTCAGTACATTCAAAAACGTTCTAATAAAGAGTGGTTTTATCAGTGAAAAAATAGAAATCACTGATAAATGTACGCTTTATTATTTATTTTTAGCACTGATAGAGATACCCATTTATCAGTGCCAAAAAATATATGATAAAACATGTATTTATTAGTGATAAAATTCTAGATCTCATAAAGAGTAGTTTTATCGGTGATTTTTTAGCACTGATAAAGGGGTATCATTATTATCACTAAAAAAGCACTGATAAAGATCTAATTTTAATAATATATTTGTACTATTATATATATTTTTTAAATTGTGTATATAATAAATAAATATTTATTTATTTACTCATAATTATAATATAAATAAATATAATCATAAAAATATGTATATATTTATAAATATATATAATTGGAAATATTTATAAAATTATAAATATAATAAATATATTTATTATAATTTTATATTTTTTTTAATTATACTTATTTATTTATAATTATAATTATAAATAAATATTTTTATATAATTATTAATATATATATTAATATATAAATATATATTTCTAAAACTATAATAAAAATATTTATTGTAATTTTATATTTATATAAATATATATTTGTTTTTTATATTTATAATTATAAATAATTTAAAAACATTTCTATATAATTATAATTATATTTATATAATTATACCTCATGGTCCACACCACTTTGGTATATATATATATATCTACATATAAATATACAAATAGAGTCTAGATAGAAGCCGAAACTTCTAACCATTTATTAAAATTGAAGAAATGATAACAAGCACATGATAATAAAGATGGGTTCGAACAAGGGAAAGCCTAAATCCATGAGAAAAATGTCATAATCAAGATCATAGTAATGATCAAAATCTTCAGCCTCAGCAGATTCCCACTCTCACTATGAATTCTTCTGGTTGAAGAGCGCAGTGTACTTCTCCTTAATCTAAAAATGCCCTTGGGTGAACCTGGAATAACTAGAAGAAAAACATTATCCACACCCTCGAGTTACATCCTCTCAGCCACATCCCTAGCCTCGATCCTTTGGATGTCTTCCCCGTCTCCAAGATTATTGATGCAGTGTCATATCAGGTTCACCCTTTTCAGCATCAGGCATATCTTTAGACACATGACTTACATCATCATTAAGAGAATTAAGTACCTTAAAAATGTTAACATCGGTGAAAATTGACCAATCAATTTTCTATTCATAAACTTTAGGTGATTCATGTTGAACTCCAGTTTTCCAGGAAATCATTTTCAACCCTTCATTATCCACTTTATACTTCCCTTTATGACTCTCATCATCCATGGATTTCACAGATACTTCCCTCTCAATGAGATACATTCTTTATGACAGATCAGATGCATCCATAAACCTAGATTTCTGAACATTCTGGGTTGGTCTCAAACAATCCTACCTTGCATTGAGTTCTTTATCATCAACAATTTTCAACCAGAGTTTCTTCATATCAGAGCACTGCACAGATGTTGTGCTAGCACTAATAGGGGTTGTACCTAGCTTCTCAAAAGATTTGCCTCCAGTATTCTGCTCAAGCAAAACATTTTTTTCAGGATCATTAACCGGTGATCCAGAAGCTTCATTATCCTTCAATTCAAAGGCATGTTGTGCATTATCATATATTGCATTACCATCAGTAGAAGCTCTTCTCAATATCCCATATTTATTAACAGGTTGACCACATTCTGTACTAACATCAACACTATCAAACTCCATCTTGACAACATTTACACCTCCATCATTCTTCATAAACAAAACCTTTGGAACATTAGAAATAGGTTGAAGATCATATCTCGCAACAACAGAATCATATCCCTACCCAAAATTCCCAAATTCAACATTCAAAGAATAGGCTCGAATAACCTTTCCACCAATATGATTATAAACAAGAAACACATTACAAGCCGGTTGTGCACGACTTCCTAGAATTACTGTGATCCACATTTTGATCCAACAAACTAGAAAAATCGTAATTTCTTACCTCCATTCAAGTAGGACCTCCTTTCATTACCACGAACATAACAAACATTATAGACAACCAACCTTTGGTAGGTTTCTCAATCATTTCCAATATAATTGTATTCAACGTAGAATTTTGGACTCTTATCATAAATGATCCTCAATTTAAACACCTCATCATCAGTAGGTAGAAAAACCTGATCAAGAAGAGTTTAACATAAATCAATGTCAACAAAGAATCATAAAAAATTTATATTCCTCAAATTTTCAATCTCTTTATCTCTCTTGATGGGGAGACCAAGTGACATAGCAATGTCATGAAGAATTCTTGGTTACTAAAGAATATAATGTAAACCATATACCTTAACCCAAACCTGACATAAGGAACTCCAATCATTCTCTAGATCGAACCGCATGTCCCTTTACTTAACATGGAGAAAGTCGGGCTTTAGGGAGAGAGAACTGAAGCCACATGCCCTCAATTTCATATCCTCAGAAGAGAAAAGAAAATGAAAGAACCCATTCCCCAAAGAAATGCATCTCGAGTTAGAGAAATTAAAAATCCCCAAAAGCCATTCAACCAAATAATCGAACTTTATAGGAATTGAACCTCTAAGAAAAATGAAGTGTGCAATAATTTAATTTTTACCAAATTCAAAACTCTATGATACCACCGATTGATCTGCATTGACTAGGGCGACACACCCCTTATGATGAAATGAAAAAGTATTCAATCCTTTGTATAGAGAAAAGGATTGTTTCACCTCACCAGCATTAATCTCATTGTAAAGGTGCTTCTTCGACACCAAACCACCACCGAAAGGCTTGAAGGCATCAAACCACCCCTCTGGAAGAAGTATATCCACCATCGATTCCCAAATCATAGAATTCAAACACGCGACTAAGAGATTCACTGAGTCTTGGATGCCACAAGAGGAGAAATCAGATCTCGCCACTATCAATGTCGCACACCACCGAGACACACATGAACCAGATCGTGACCACCATCATCGAGGATGAAGTTGGCCTGAGGAAATGCACTATTGCACTGAGTAAACCCTACCCCATATCTATATATAAGTATATATAATAATAAATATAATAACTATATTTATTATTTCAATTTATTTAATATAATTTTATAATTATTTAAATATATATATATATATATATTTCTAACAATAATTATAAATAAATATATTTGAAATGTATTTATATATGATTGTAAATATATAATTATAAATATAATTATTATTCCAAAATATTTATTGTAATGTTATTATTATTTAAATATATATATATTTATGTATAATTATAATTATAAATAAATATATTTAAAAAGTATTTATATATAATTATAAATATATTTATTTATATATTTATATAATATATATTTATATATATAATAAATGTATTTATTATTTAAATATATTTTTTATAATTTTATAATTATTTTAATATATATTTATTTATTTATAGTTTCATAAATAAATTTAAAATATATATATATATTTATAATTTTATAATTAAATATTTAAATTACAATATTATTAAAAAATTCATTAAAATAGGTTAATTGTATAAATTTAAAATATATTTTAAATTTTAAAACTTAATTAATAAATAAGAATAAATATAATTCATATAAATTGAAATCATATTTAAAATATTACATGTATAGTAAATAAATATATGTATAAATAAGTATTACAAAATGATTAAATATATTTTCAACATTATTAACGAATATATAATAATAATAGGATTAATAAAATTAAATAAATTATAAAAATACTTAAAAATTGAATTCATAACATTTACCTGAATTAAAAACATCCATATGTACACATACACATCTACACAGACACATATACCAACACACATGTATATACACACATACCCATACATACATACAGTTATACATGTATATATATTTTAAATTATTTAATATCTATATAAATATATATCTAAATAAATATATTCATTCATATATTATATAATTTTTTAAATAAAATATTAACATATTATATTTACTTTAATTATATACACATTTTTTGATCAATGTATATAAATAAATTATTAAACATTTGGACTAATATAAATTTGATACTTTTATATATAAATATTTATTTATTTATTTATACAGGCATGATGTGGTCAGGCGGTGACATAGGCATGATGCAAGTAGGTTTAATGAGCCATGTATTATGGGACTTTGGGTCATAAAATGGGATTCATGTCCAATGGGTCTTTAGGCCAAATTTACAATGTAATAAAGCTAATAATTGGGTGGGTTATCCCTTTGGGGTCTATAACATGCCTTGCTGACTTGTGTGTGTCTGATGTGTATGTATTTGAATATAATTGTAGCCCCAAGGACTTGATATATATATATATATATATATTTCAATTATTAAAAAATAAATATTAATATATCATAATCCTATTAATTATAAACATGTATTTTTTTATTAATGTATACAAATTAACATTATTTTTTGAATATAAATATAATAATTTTATATATATTAATAATAATTTTTATTTAAAAAATTTATCATTAATAAAAATAGCACTGATAAAGATCCACATTTACCAACACTAAAAACATAGATAAAGGTTACACCATTATCATCATTTTTTTAGCACTTATAAAGGTTACCTTTATCGGAACTTTTAGATAGAGCTAATAAAGGTTCCCCTTTTATCAGTTATTTCTATTTAGTGTTGATAAAAGAAGCTTCCATCCATGCACTAATTTTTGTTAGTGAAAATGTTCCTATTCTGCTTTTAGTCTCCATATTCTCTCCACCAAAGATATCATTGTGATATCTAATAACATCTCAAATAAATGAGAAATTTGGGAGAACCTGGAGGGAATGGTGTGTTGATACTTCTCAAAGACCATGTGTTGTGGGTCTGGATTACCGAGGAATGTGATTTGGTTGACAAAAATGGTGATCTGCATTGCGAATTCATCCACTGATTCATCGTTGTGGAAATCAATGCCTTCATACTCCTTATGTAACTTCTGATTATTGGCCTTGCACACTCCATCAATGATTATGTGTATGATCTTGAAAGTGTCCCACCCTTCCTTAAGACTTGATTTGATAAAGATTATGGAGATAATCTCCTACGGGATAGCGCACAGGATGGCCTCTAGTGCCATCCGGTCTTCCTGGTGTTCAACACCACCAGTATCGAAGGTATCCCAAAGTCAATGTTCTTGGATCATGACCTTCTTCATCAAGGTCCAGTCGATGTGGTTTTTCTTCATGAGGATTGGATACATCATTGATCCCCAAATCTCATTCACCGTCTAATTTACCACCAGAGGGTCACTAACACCATCAATGAGGGTTTTGCGTAGTGAGAATAATGTATGGGAGAATCAGGGTGATGAGGGCTTGGAGTCTAGAATCATGGATCAAATCAACCATGCTCTGATACCAAATCTTTGAAATTCCTGACCGATCAACAGTCACGAAACCCAGGAGAAAGTCTTGTAAGGACAAATGAAAATTCTAGAGCATAAAATATGATTTTGTGAACCACCAATTGATATGATTTTATGGAGGGGTTTTCATTTATTTATATACACATGAAAAATCTAGGCATATTTAGAATGTAATTAAAATTCCATAGGTGCTTTAATGAGTACAAACTGTAATTATCCATAAGATGAAGGCATAGATGAGGGATAAATAATGAGGGGGGAGGGAAAATAATGCTGTAATTAATCCCCATTTTTGAACTTGGTCAATAATATTGAAGGTGGTGGAGGATTTAGAGAGCATTGTGTGCAAGATGATGATTGGTTGAAGCATCATCGGGAGGTACAAGCTGAAGGAGTACTTCAAGGATGGGATGTAGCAAGATATAGTTTTCAATATCAAGGACTTCATCCCCATGATCATTCCTCTTGATATGTAGGTGTGCACGTCTTCAAATTATTAGCTACGAACACTATAATTAAACTTGAATTAATTCTCCATGAACGCATTAGGGTGTTTTGAGGGCCATCACATAAGCTTCTCAAAGGCTGGATAAAATATTGGACTAGATAATCAATGAATTAATCAAGGCCAATGAAGCTCACAAAGAAGAATATAATTAAAACTTCATCAATGTGTTTCTTTCACCGGCGAGCACCTCCACCAGTGATCAACACATTTACGTCAATAAAGACAGATACCCACCTATCAACCCCATCGAATAAGAAGAAATCATATCCATATTGCTCGAAATGCTTACTATTTTAATTGACACATCTTCAAGAATAATCGAGTGGGTAGCCTCAGAAATATTTCAACACTCAGAAGTCATGAAGAAGATGAAGGATGGGATAAGGATCATCGTTAGGCTTGGCTGGGAAGTGGTTGTGAGGGGAAAGGGTGAATAGAATATAATCAAAACACTAAACCCCAGTAGGATAAAACTGGATCTCTATAAGAAGAAGTCAACATTATAGCAGAAAACAAGTGTAATACAATAAGACAAAGGAAAAAATAAGAACATGGTTATTTATGTGCTTCGGTCTCATTTAGAGCTATGTGCATGGTAAAAACACTGCCCAGTACACATGTGTTTTTATTAATGCTCAAAAAATGAAAATTCTAAAGGTTGAAAATAAGAATTAACCAAGAGAAATTAAATAGATACATAAGTATAAGATTTAAAAGCTTTGAAATAAAAAAAACTGGAAACAACAAACAACAGTTATAACACTAGATTGGAAGACACTCTAAGTGTCCTAATCCCATGAAGCTGGAATGGTACATGGAAGACATTTAGACCTGAAGACTCGTATTCTTCCCTTCGTTCTTATGGAACTTTAACTGAGAAGGTGTTTCACTTCTTTCACAATGGAAGGATATCACCTCCCCCATAAAACTGGCTATGAGATAAAGTCCAGGAGATCAATAGGATAAGACAGAACTCTGAAGAAGTAGTGATCTTGGGTTTCACCAAAGGAAATCGAGATCCAAAACAAGATAGGATATTCAAATGATCCCTTGAACAAAGAGAAACCACGTATGGGTGGTCAAACCCCTTGACATTATCCTGACACATCACAATAGTACGACCAATCAGGGGAGTCCTCAAAGCATAACCTAATAGGAACCACAACAACATAATGAAGGAAGAATGTCAGTATAAGTCCCCAGCCTTAAACCATACTTAATCTTGAGTTATTACAAGATTACACGATGAGGATCTTTTCAGGTTTAGAGTTTTAGAGAATTAGGTCATGAAACTTGCATTACATTCCACATTTAAACAAAGTGGTTACATAAAATTCAGTATTCATTCCTCCCATCAACGGAAACATATTTAAAATAAAACATGGATTCTTTATTGACACATCCTTGACACTATCATCACATCATGTACCTTTCCATTGACCTATGAAAAACATTTCAAAAACTTGGGATGAGCATAAAAAGCTCAGTAAGGGTTATAAAAATATGGAAAGGAAACATGAGTTCATAGATACATAAGAATGAAATCATACTTTACCCATAAAACATAGGCACTTTAACATACCTCATCAAATCATGAATAAATCATAGAAGTCATAAGAAATAAAAGTAACTTGAGGCATTCATAACATTATTACGTAGGGAGTAACCCTCTTGGTTACGTTTGGAATACCCATCACAGTATATTCCCAAAATCTCTTCAGAGAAACCTTAACGTTTCACTTCTTCGCGTTACCCAATGCATTAGAGAGCTATATCGGGCTCACCCGCCCTTAGTTTATCACGGAACCACCCATCTTCATAACAATGCCCAAGAACCATAACATAAATGTATCACATAAAACGTGAATAAAGGAAACTTAACATCTCCACACTTCAATCACAATATAACATTTTAGTATATTGAAATAATGAATCCATTCAAAAAGAAACCATTTCCAAAACCATTTAAAACATTTAATAAAGAGATTTTTGAATCAAAGTGTCCCATAACACCTTGAAGATTTTAAAATTTTAAACCATTAATATCCATATAAATAAATCCTTAAAACCATTTTGAAAACATGGATATTAATAAGAACAAATAGTTAAAACATTTAAAGCGATATTTTGGTTAAAGGGGTTTTACCAAAATTAGAGACACTTGAATTCAATAATTGAGGAATAACATTTATTCAGAACATTATAATATCATGAGAATAAATGGATTCATGATATAATATTCCAAAGGACAGTATATATACCATATAAGAGTGAATTGGTGCATAACAACAACGAAGTCTCAATAGAAATGTCAAATGTGATGAAATCCCTTATAAAGAAGGTATCCTTAAATTAAGGATAAATCAATCTCAAAATTATGTGTGACAAATATAAATACACCCAATATAAGTGGATATTAAGTGTAAAACAATAAAAGGTCATTCACACATATTCTAAATATGACATACTCAATAACTACATGTTGAACCCAAAGAAATCGAAATTGGGTTAAGAAGTTCCCTTGACAGCCTAACGGCATCACATCAAAATGAGTTGATGAGAGATAAAAAGTGTATCTCATCACTTGGACATAAAATTTACATCAATAAGGATATATGACAACATATCCCAACATAACAATATGTAAATTAAAAGACCCAACAAAAGAAGTCTTTTAAAAAGAGGAGGGTGAAAGGTTCCCTTACCGACTTGGGTATCTTTCAGAACATACACCCCATGAAAGAAGAACAATACATCATTGATGTAAATACTCATAAACGAAAGTATATTATACAAAGAGTAGAATAATGGGCATTAAATACACCACTCAAAGGAAATTGTGGCAAATGCAGCATAAATCTCACGGGAATAAAAGTGAGATGAAAAATCCCTTACAAAAACTCGGCAGCCTAACGGCGCCACATAAAACATACAAAAATGGATTGATGAGATCAAACAGGGTATCTCATCATATTAACTTAAAGTTTATATAAAGAGGAATATAAAATAATATCCCCCAACATAACAAAGAGGATCTTTAAAGAAGTGACATAAAGGAGAGTACTTAAAAGAAAGAGAGAGGATAGATCTCTTATGAAAATTCGGCAGCCTAACGGCGCCACTCAAAACTTCCAAAATGGATTGATGAGAGAGAATAGGGTCTCTCATCATATGAACATAAAAATTACAGTAAGTTTAATATAAAATAACATCCCAATAACAAGAAATATTATCTTTAGAGGTAATGACATAAAAGAGTGTACTTAAAAAGAAAGAGAGGTGTAAGATCCCTTACCTCAAGTCCAACTTGTCTTGTTCTTTTCATTATATTCCTGAATAATAAACTTTGGTCAATTAATAATTGCCTAAGTACCAACTTTAGAGATTATTATTCAGTTCATATCACATATTATAATTTTATAATAATTGTTTAATAATGTTAGTTCATATCAGACGTTTTTGCCGATGTTTGGTACATGAGTCAAAAATCAACTTGTTTGAAAAAAGATTGCCCATGTAGTTATAAGTAAATAATTTCCAGAATATTATTAATGATTAAAATATCATATATATCCAGTAAATATTCATTTCATACTATTCCATGTCATTTGGAGATAAAAAACGAAAAGCACCCTTCATGGAGACGGTAGGCCGTACGTACGCATGAACGCTACTTTCATTTTTTGTCATATTAATGGAATTAAAACAAAATGAGAGAGATATATATATGTTATAATTCCATAATGATATCCATAATTTTGAAGTAATATATTACATATATATCCATTATATATATGTACTTATAGTATTACATAACATTTTGATATAAGAAATGAAATGTACCGTTCATGGAGACGGTAAGCCGTACGTACGCATGAACACTACTTCCATTTCTATTTCATATTTAATGGAATTAAAACATAATGATACATAATAGTATTTTAATTCGCGTATGGTATCATATATAATATCATTAAATATATCCTTTATACGTACCATATATGGTATTAACGAATCAAATCACTTTGAGGGGGCGGTAGTCCGCACTTCCTTAAATGAAGATATCACGTTTACCCATAATGGAAACCATAAAGGTATGCCCAAAATGAAAAAATACAGAAGATTAAGGAAATAATAAACATATTATATATCATATATAAATACAGTGTCATCTTAATGGCCACCATTGAAGGTGTTAAAAGACTGTTGAACAATCATCGTTTCGGGAGGCCGAAATTCGCCATCCACGGAAACAGTATGTTCTTTAACCATTAGATGTAGGTGTGTGAAAGTGTAGATAGAATCATTCTTATAAAAACCTCCTAGTATATTGATGATACTGGATTTTTTACAAAATAAATTAATAAAAAGAGTTTAGGGGGTTGGACAAGCAAAATAAAACAAAAGGACTCAAGTGAAGACATTACCTTAAAATCGGGTAACTCCCTTTGGTTTGAGCTCAAAGGATTCCTTGGGAAGACTTATGCCCAAATTGAGGCTTCAAGGAGTAATAGAGGGAAGTGGAGAGACAAAATGGGCAGGTTTTGGCTGACCCAAAGTCTTTGGGAGTGTGGGTAAGGAGGTAGAGGTGGGGGCCTTTTATAAGAGGAGAGGAGGGGCACTCTTGTAAAGTTACAAAATGTTACTTTATTTTCAAAAGAGTTTCTGATTTTAAAGGTCCCAAATTGATTTATTTCTATGATAAGATGATAAGGGTTCTAAATCCACTCATACAATAGGTTTTGGACATGTTTAGGTCTTAGATATTACATTATCTTTCCATTTTAATTAAATCGTTAAATAATGAGGTCATCGCTGCATAATCATGATGTCATAAATAATTTAATTTATTTAATGTCTAAAAATTATAAAAATATACTATGATGTAGAAAATATTTTTATCTTTCCAATGAATATGTATAGTCAAAAATCTGATTTGTATATCCCCATGTAAAAATTGTTTTAGTAAAACAGTTCATGTTTGTCTCATTTTTACTTTAACTTTAAATAAAAAGATATTAATGTCATTTTCCAACCAAAGTGGCTTCATGGGGTCCCCAAGTTGACCCATGGGTTGTCTTGGTCGGCCATGACACATCCAATGATGTTAAGACATGTGTCATGTTCATTTCATATTATTAAAACATTATTTTTACCTTAAACTACACTAATTACCTCTAATCGCGATTAAAAACTTAATAAGTTACTATTCACCAAAAAATTATTTTTATCCCATTGAACCACATTTTACATCTTAACGACAACCATGTATGTCGGATTTTTGAAATTCAAAACACAAAGATGGAAAAATTTCATTTAAATGGAAAAATTAGTTTTTACAAGTACCACTTAGTGGTTTCACTATTCATCAAAAATTGAAGTTTTTCATAAAAATTCCAAAAATTCACCCTAAGATATATTTGATATTTCAAATTCAAATATGAATTCTATTTTAAAAAATTCAAAACATATAAGTCACATTAATTAATTTAATAATTAATTCCCGCTGTCAGATCAAATAGCGTGTTTTTATGAAACAATAAGTATCAAAAGATTGACACTAGTTTAAGTCTGATTTCAAAGTGAAATTAATTCCAATGACCACTATTGGATTTAATGGTAAAAATATATTCTAATTTCACTTTAAAACCAATTCAAAAGATAATCTAATCATATAAATAAATTAGATTAAAAAGAGGTTTTGAATTAAAATACAACATTTTACACTATTCATTTAAAAAAATGAACTTTATCAGAAAGATACCAAAAATTTACACAAAGTAAATTTTGATGTCCCAATTCTTAAGAAGATTTTAATTTGGTCCAATATATTGTATAAGAGTGAACAAAACTATATTTAATGACGGTTCTCCATCAAAAGGCGATAAGTGGCCCTTTAGTGAAAACCAGGGCATATACGCCTAAAATTGAATTCTTTCCGTATTTTAAGCCTTTATCTTTTATTGGATAAATGTAAAAACATTTAAAAACATGTATAATCATATTTTAGTTATTTATATCCATTCCCTCCAATACAACAGCTACATGTTAACTACCATTTAAAATAATATTATTTTATTATTAGAGTGCAACGTAAGATTTCCAAGAAACTCATTGTTGCGTGTTGGGTACGCCATTGAGCATAGCGTCCCCTTTAAAGTCATATTAATATTTTATTCACAAATATGGATAAATATAAAAATGTAATATTCTTTATTTACCTGGGGTGTTACATCCTTCCCCCCTTTTGGGAATTGCATCCTCACAATTTTTAAAATTGAACTTGGAAACATCCTTGAAAGTCCCACATCGGAACAAGAGTCGGTAAAACAATCACTTTAAAATAAAGAAAGATAAGTACAAAGGTCAACCGAGTTAACCCATACTAGGATTCCATGTAGAAAAATATGGACATGGAGGAGAAAACATAGGGTCATGTTCTGATGGAGAGTGATAGAAAACATGTTTAGGAGAAAGTTAACAATAAGAAAATCACAAACCTGTGATGGGTTAAACGGTGTTGGGTTCCCCAGTAGGAAAAGTTAATAGAAAACATTTTTGCTTTAAGTAACTTTTTATTGAGGAATTTATTTTTGAGCTTAAATAAAACATAATGAAACATACTTACTTGTCATGTTGACTTCCAACTTTTACTAGATTCCTTAATCAAACTCATATTTTTTCCAAAAGACGAGTATTTAGGGAGACTTGTTCGCATTAAGAGTACTATAATCAATTTCTAGAGAATAACCTAATCCACAAAAGAGAACTATATACATCCCATGTATTTAGGCTTTAACCAAAACCAAAACCAGAAAGGTTAGTACAAGGTCAGATAATCCAAAAAAAGATAACCCTTTAAAAAAAGAAAATCTATTCTTAATCTCAAAATTTGTCCAACAAAACCTAAAGTTCAACGAGGACCATTTGATAACCAATTTTTCCATAAAATTCTTCAAAGTAAACCAATATAATATTGAAACCCAAATATTTGAAGGATTTAGTCACATAGTCTTCCAAGTTAAATCGTAACATTTATCTCTAAACAATATCAGTTGCTCCTAAAGTCTCGTATTGAAAAGTAATTAACCTAATCACATATCCTCCATGATAGGTTAATCATTTTCATAAATAACCCAAAATCAACTTACTCTTAATTAATAAAATCATCTAACTAAAAAGAATCGGTCAAACTAACCAGGGACTTCACGTAGTCCAGTGGTAGACGATAAATACCAGTCGCACTTTGGTTGTGGGTTCGATTCCCACAGCTTTATCCGACGCGACGGGTTGTCACACGGTTTGCGTGTTTTCCTTTTTCCAAAACTATATAATTCTTAAATAATTCCCCAAAAAGAGATAAAATCATCAAAAATGATCATAACATATTTTAACCTCAAGTTTATCTCATGCCTTTCATTTTCCAGCATATCATATAATTACCCATAATTACCTCAAAAGTAAGGATCATATAAACTCTAATGGTTACCTTTATAATTATTACCTGAACTTCCACATCGATTGGTCATCTCGTACATGATTCATTAAAGATCATACCAAGGTTCAAGTGGTTGATCATGACTCCTTGATAGTTGGTTTAGAACAACCACGAGTTTCCTCATTGAATCCCCCATTTTATCTAGTATCTTAATCATAGAACCACCACAGTTTCCTTCAAACCAGTTGTCTCTTTGGTTCCTGCTAGATCCATCCATTCACTAAAAACAGAAATGTCAGTGTGAGTATATCAACAAAACCATCATGTACTAATGAGGAAGGTAAACACTAAGATACACTTACTCATTCACTTTATCTAAAACTAGGACCCTTTCTGAAATCCTAACCATTATGGTAATGCCACTTATGCTTAAAGAATACCCTAACCTCTAAAGTTATCTAAACCGACCTTTGATACCAACTATAAGGCCCCAGCCTTAAACCTTACTTAATCTTGAGTTATTACAAGATTACACGTTGAGGATCTTTTCAGGTTTAGAGTTTTAGAGAATTAGATCATGAAACTTTCATTACATTCCACATTTAAACAAAGTGGTTACATAAAAGACAGTATTCATTCTTCCCATCAACAGAAACATATTTAAAATAAAACATGGATTCTTTCTTGACACATCCTTGACACTATAATCACATCATGTACCTTTCCATTGACCTGTGAAAAACATTTCAAAAATTTGGGATGAGCATAAAAAGCTCAGTAAGGGTTATAAAAATATGGAAAGGAATCATGAGTTTATATATACATAAGAATGAAATCATACTTTACCCATAAAACATAGGCACTTTAACATACCTCATCAAATCATGAATAAATCATAGAAGTCATAATACATAAAAGTAACTTGAGGCATTCATAACATTCTTACGTAGGGAGTAACCCTCTTGGTTACGTTTGGAATACCCATCACAGTATATTCCCTAAATCTCTTCGGAGAAACCTTAACGTTTCACTCATTCGCGTTACCCAATGCATTGGACAGATATATCGGGCTCACCCGCCCTTAGTTTATCACGGAACCACCCATCTTTATAACAATTCCCAAGAACCATAACATAAATGTATCACATAAAACATGAATAAAGGAAACTTAACATTTCCACACTTCAATCACAATATAACATTTTAGTATATTGAAATAATGAATCCATTCAAAAAGAAATCATTTCCAAAACCATTTAAAACATTTAATAAAGAGATTTTTGAATCAAAGTGTCCCATAACACCTTGAAGATTTTAAAATTTTAAACCATTAATATCCATATAAATAAATCATTAAAACCATTTTGAAAACATGGATATTAATAAGAACAAATAGTTAGAACATTTAAAGAGATATTTTGGTTAAAGGGGTTTTACCAAAATTAGAGACACTTGAATTCAATAATTGAGGAATAACATTTAGTCAGAACATTATAATATCATGAGAATAAATGGATTCATGATATAATATTCCAAAGGACAGTATATACACCATATAAGAGTGAATTGGTTCATAACAACAATGAAGTCTCAATAGAAATGTCAAATGTGATGAAATCCCTTATAAAGAAGGTGTCCTTAAATTAAGGATAAATCAATCTCAAAATTATGTGTGAAAAATATAAATACACCCAATATAAGTGGATATTAAGTGTAAAACAATAAAAGGTAATTCACACATATTCGAAAGATGACATACTCAATAACTACATGTTGAACCCAAAGAAATTGAAATTGGGTTAAGAAGTTCCCTTGACAGCCTAACGGCGTCACATCAAAATGAGTTGATGAGAGATAAAAAGTGTATCTCATCACTTGGACATAAAATTTACATCAATAAGGATATATGATAACATATCCTAACATAAAAATATGTAAATTAAAAGACCCAACAAAAGAAGTCTTTTAAAAAGAGGAGGGTGAAAGGTTCCCTTACCGACTTGGGTATCTTTCAGAACATACACCCCATGAAAGAAGAACAATACATCATTGATGTAAATACTAATAAACAAAAGTATATTATACAAAGAGTAGAATAATGGGAAGTACATACATCACTAAAAGGAAATTGTGGCAAATGCAGCATAAATCTCACGGGAATAAAAGTGAGATGAAAAATCCCTTACAAAAACTCGGCATCCTAACGGCGCCACATAAAACTTACAAAAATGGATTGATGAGATCAAACAGGGTATCTCGTCATATTAACTTAAAGTTTATATAAAGAGGAATATAAAAGAACATCCCCCAACATAACAAAGAGGAGCTTTAAATAAGTGACATAAAGGAGAGTACTTAAAAAGAAAGAGAGAGGATAGATCTCTTACGAAAATTCGGCAGCCTAACGGAGCCACTCAAAACTTCCAAAATGGATTGATGAGAGAGAATAGGGTCTCTCATCATATGAACATAAAAATTACAGTAAGTGTAATATAAAATAACATCCCAATAACAAGAAAGATGATCTTTATAGGGAATGACATAAAATAGTGTACTTAAAAAGAAAGAGAGGAGTAAGATCCCTTACCTCAAGTCCAACTTGTCTTGTTCGTTTCATTATATTCCTGAATAATAAAATTTGGTCAATTAATAATTTCCTAAGTACCTCCTTTAGAGATTATTATTCAGTTCATATCACATATTATAATGTTATAATAATTGTTTAATAATGTTAGTTCATATCAGACGTTTTTGCCGATGTTTGGTACATGAGTCAAAAATGAACTTGTTTGAAAAAAGATTGCCCATGTAGTTATAAGTAAATAATTTACAGAATAGTATTAATGATTAAAATATCATATATATCCAGTAAATATTCATTTCATACTATTCCATATCATTTGGAGATAAAAAACGAAAAGCACCGTTCATGGAGACGGTAGGTCGTACGTACGCATGAACGCTACTTTCATTTTTTGTCATATTAATGGAATTAAAACAAAATGAGAGAGAGAGATATATGTTATAATTCCAGAATGATATCCATAATTTTGATGTAATATATTACATATATATCCATTATATATATGTACTTATAGTATTACATAACATTTTGAGATAAGAAATGAAATGTACCGTTCATGGAGACGGTAAGCCGTACGTACGCATGAATGCTACTTCCATTTCTATTTCATATTTAATGGAATTAAAACATAATGATAAATAATAGTATTTTAATTCCATTATTGTATCATATATAATATCATTAAATATATCCTTTATATGTACCACATATGGTATTAACGTATCAAATCACTTTGAGGGGGCGGTAGTCCGCACTTCCTTAAATGAAGATATCGCGTTTACCCATAATGGAAACCATAAAGGTATTCCCAAAATGAAAAAATACAGAATCTTAAGGAAATAATAAACATATTATATATCATATATAAATATAGTGTCATCTTAATGGCCACCATTGAAGGTGTTAAAAAGAATGTTGAACAATCATCGTTTCGGGAGGCCGAAATTCGCCATCCACGGAAACAATATGTTCTTTAACCATTAGATGTTGGTGTGTAAAATTGTAGCTCTAATTATTCTTATAAAAACCTCCTAGTATATTTATGATACTGTATTTGTTACAAAATAAATGAATAAAAAGAGTTTAGGGGGTTGGAGAAGCAAAATAAAACAAAAGGACTCAAGTGAAGACATTACCTTAAAATCGAGTAACTCCCTTTCGTTTGAGCTCAAAGGATTCCTTGGGAAGACTTATTCCCAAAGTGAGGCTTCAAGGAGTAAGATAGGGAAGTTGAGAGACAAAATGGGCAAGTTTTGGCCGAGACAAAGGCTTTGGGAGTGTGGGTAAGGAGGTAGAGGTGGGGGCCTTTTATAAGAGGAGAGGAGGGGCACTCTTGTAAAGTTACAAAATGTTACTTTATTTTCAAAAGATTTTCGGATTTTAAAGGTCCCACATTGATTTATTTCAAGGATAAGGTGATAAGGGTTCTAAATCCACTCATCCAATAGGTTTTGGACATGTGTAGGTCTTAGATATTACATTATCTTTCCATTTTATTTAAATCATTAAATAATGAGTTCATCGCTGCATCATCATGATGTCATAAATAATTTAGATTATTTAATGTCTAAAAATTATAAAAAAAATACTATTATGTAGTAAATCCTTTTATATTTCCAATGAATATTTATAGTCAAAAATCTGATTTTTATAACCCCATGTAAAAATTGTTTTAGTAAAACATTTCATGTTTGTCTCATTTTTACTTTAACTTTAAATAAAAAGATATTAATGTCATTTTCCAACCAAAGTGGCTTCATGGGGTCCCCAAGTTGACCCATGGGTTGTCTTGGTCGTCCATGACACGTCCAATGAGGTTAGGACATGTGTCATGTTCATTTCATATTATTAAAATATTATTTTTACCTTAAACTACACTAATTACCTCTAATCGCGATTAAAAACTTAATAAGTTACTATTCACCAAAAAAATTATTTTTATCCCATTGAACCACATTTTACATCTTAAAGACAACCATGTATGTCGGATTTTTGAAATTCAAAACACAAAGATGGAAAAATTTCATTTAAACGGAAAAATCAGTTTTTACAAGTACCACTTAGTGGTTTCACTATTCATCAAAAATTGAAGTTTTTCAGAAAAATCCAAAAAATTCACCCTAAGCTATATTTGATATTCTGAATTCAAAAATTAAGTCTATTTTACAAAATTCAAAACATATAAGTCACATTAATTAATTTAATAATTAATTCCCGCTGTCAGATCAAATAGCGTGTTTTTATGAAACAATAAGTATCAAAAGATTGACACTAGTTTAAGTCTGATTTCAAAGTGAAATTAATTCCAACGACCACTATTGGATTTAATGGTAAAAATATATTATAATTTAACTTTAAAACCAATTCAAAAGATAATCTAATCATATAAATAAATTAGATTAAAAAGTGGTTTTGAATTAAAATACAACATTTTACACTATTCATTTAAAAAAATGAACTTTATCGGAAAGATACCAAAAATTTACACAAAGTAAATTTTGATGTCCCAATTGTTAAGAAGATTTTTATTTGGTCCAATAGAATGTATAAGAGTGAGCAAAACTATATTTAATGACGGTTCTCCATCAAAAGGCGATAAGTGACCCTTTAGTGAAAACCAGGGCATATACGCCTAAAATTGAATTCTTTCCGTATTTTAAGCCTTTATATTTTATTGGATAAATATAAAAACATTTAAAAACATGTATAATCATATTTTAGTTATTTCTATCCATTCCCGCCAATACAACAGCTACATGTTTAAAATAATATTATTTTATTATTAGAGTGCAACGTAAGATTTCAAAGAAACTTGTTGTTGCATGTTGGGTATGCCATCAAGCATAGAATCCCCTTTAAAGTCATATTAATATTTTATTCACAAATATGGATAAATATAAAAAATTAATATTCTTTATTTACCTGGGGTGTTACAATCAGTGTCTAGTGCTGATCGAATGGTCGACATGGATAATCCATAGCCAACAAACAAAACCTACATATTTCTAGGGTTTTTATGGGGGAGTTTGGAAAAAATGGTTGATTGGAGGCCATGTTACAAACAAAAGACCCATGTGAAAATGAAAAATACCCATCAGTATTATATATATAATTGAGAATTTAAAATAAACAAGCTAATTTTAAATGCATGGTTATCAATATAAAATAATGAAATTTTCATAATTAAAAATGGAAAAAAATTACGATTAAAAATAATAAATGAATACCATATTTCACAAATCTTCACCATTTTTAATTAAAATTTGTGACGTTCTTTCACCTATGGTTTTAATATTTGAACCATGTTTAACCTATATAAATAGAATTTAAATTTTTACAAAACCGCATATTTAGTCATACTATCAGTTAGGTTATCATCAATGTGAATAATTTTAACACATGTAGTTCCAGATTCAACAACATTTCAAATAAAATGTTGCCTAATTTCAATGTGTTTGGATTTATCATGAAAAACAAAAATTTTGGACAAATTATGGGCATATTCAATATCATAATATACATTTATAACAGAATTATAAATACAAATTTCAAAAGATAGGACTTTAAGACATAATAATTCTTTTACTCCCTCGGTCAAGGAAATATACTTAGATTCTCTAGTTGAAAGTGAAACCATAGACTGTATGTTGAATTTTCAAGAAACAAGGGCACCACAGACAGTAAACACATAACCATTCAAGGTTTTTTTGGTCTTGACATTACCTGCATAGTAAACATCAACATATCCAACAAAAATTTCAGAAGTTTCACCATATTTACAATAAGAAAAATACATATTAGAGATACATGAGGGATATATAATAATCCATTTAAGGTCATGCTAATGTGGCGTCCCAGGTTAGAACATAAATATTCCAAGAGTTCAGAATTCATAGGTAATATTGGTTTTGGTGAAAATCATAGATTACATAATGATACCAAAAATATTTTTATAAGGGATTTTATACATAAATAGTACATGATCAGTAATTGTGGGTTCTTGTGTTAAATAGAGTTTAAAGTGTTTTCCAAGAGGTATATTAATAGTTTTGAGATATTAAAACATATATCTATAAAGAATATTGAAAACATAATCATGCTGAGAAAGATAAATTAGTTTATTAGGTTTATCTATACTAAATTCAACACCTAAAATTTTCTTAGCTACACCTAAGTCATTCATTTAATACTTTCCTTTTAATTTTTATTTTACAGTAATGACAATACTCATATTCTTAAAAATGATAAGAATTTTATTAATAAAAATAAGTTGGTAAATCATAGATTTTTTAGTTTACTTAAAATAGACACATAAATAATATTAATGCCTAGAAAAATTGATTATCTAATATAAATGAATCAAATTTCAAATACCACTTCCTATAGGCTTGTTTCACACAATACAATGATTTATTTAATAGGCACACTTGATTTAGTATAAATTCTTTAGAATAAATTCCATGTGGATTCATATAGATCTTATCATTTAAATCACCATGTAATAAGGATATTTTTTATCCATTTTTTCAATGTGAAGATCACTATAGGTAGAAAAAGAAATTAAAATTTTAATAGAAGAATGGTTGACAATAGGGAAAAAATTTAGAATAATCAATACCTTCTCTTACATCTAATCCCTTAGAAAATTACCTTAATTTTTATTTTGTTTTATTTCCCTCATTTTTATCTTATTTTCTATTATAAATTCACTTACAACCAATAAATTTTGCATTTGATAGTTTATTAACAATAGAACAAGGGTGATTATTTCTTAGAGAGTGAATTTATTAATCCATGGAAAAGACCCACATCCTTGAGTAATTTTCATTTACAGATTGACTATAGGTTTTTGATCATCATCTATAAGATCATGGGCCACATTAAAAGCATTAGAATCGATTTTATATTGGGTAAATCAAGTAGGAGGTCTTGTGACCCTCCTTTCTTTGTCTCAAGTTAACTAGTAATCCCTTCATTGGAAAGAGGTTATGGTTCAGAATTAGAACTATAACTAGATTCAAAATCATACCCAATAGTGGGATGAGGTAAAGGTGGAGTAGGCTGGATAGAAGCCACAAAATTATTAAGGGACTCATCTTCGTCAGCCTAATTTTAGGATGGTTCAGGACTACCATATGTGGTCATATTGTTTTTATGGTAAAAGCAATCATGGAACACTAAATCCAAAATAACAATACATATTTGGTAACCATGTTTATCTACCCATATTTTATACCCCTTAACACCCTTTAGATACCAAATAATGGTGAATTTGAGAGCTCTTGGTTCCATTTTATCAGTTTTAATGTGAGCATAAGCTTTATAAATGAAGACTCTTAAGAAGGTATAAGAGGGAGTATTACAATTCCATAGTTATTTAAGTGTTTTAAATTGATTATAATAAGAGGTACACCTATTAATTAGGTAGATATCAGTGCTAAAAACCTATTCCCAGAAGTATTTTGGGATCCCCAAGCATGAAACCATGATTTTAACTCTTTTAAGGATGGTCATATTCATTTGTTCTACTAATCCATTTTATTAGGAAGTTTACCTAAAAGTTATTTTCCATTTAATTCCCTAAGATTTAAAATATTTAATAAATTCAGTGGATAGGTATTTCATCTCATAATATATTTCATGGTTTTAATTTTCTCCCCAATTTTATATTCAACTTTAGTTTTCTATATTTTAAAAGTTGGAAAACATCAGATTTATATTTCAAAATTTAAATCCAGAATTTTTTGGACAATCCATCTATAAAGGTTAAAAAAATAAGAGCCTCTACCATGGGATGTATTCCTAGCTGGCCCCCATAGGTCAGAATGAATGCATTCAAGTATGATGATAGATTTCAAAGAGGTCTTATAAAAGGAAACCCTATTATCCATTCCCATCACTCAATATTCATAAAATAGAAGATTTCTTGGTGTGATGTCACTCAAAATCCCTTGCTTGTTGAGTTATTCTTATCCCACAGAGATTACATACCCCAATATTCTATGCCAAATCATGGTGTTTTCAGTTTTGGTGGAATAGACACTACCCAAATTTCTTGAATGGGTCTTTCCATTCATGATATATATCCCATTAATAAGAGACACCTTAATGATGGTTCTAGAGCCTTTGGAGATTTTTATAAAACCTAATTCAGACCTAAAAGCGAATCTATTTGGATCTAGAATTTATAAATAAACTATGGTTATTTTAAGTTTGGGAACCCACCTAACATCAAGTAAGGTTATGATGGAATGATCATCTAGTTCTAACAAAACAGAACCTCCTCCCTCAACCTTATAACAACCCTTCTCTTTATTACACACATAAACATGATTTATTGAATAAAAATGAACTTAAGACAACTTTGAGTATTGAGAGGTTTAGTTTGTTGAGAAATTAAGAGCATTAAATAACAACTTAAAACATAAAATACAATATATTTTTTGAAAACTTCTTTTACATGACCACAATAGTCCTTCCTACTTATCATTGCATGGGATAACCTGAGGACATACATAAGAAAAAGGTGAGCTATAAAGCCCATTAAGGGTGTAAACAAGGCATAACATGAAGAATAAAATACATGTTAGGAAATATGAATATCAATTTATCATAACAGATACATGAACATAAAGGCATGATATATCATTATTATCATAACATGGATATGTGGGAACAAAATTTAACATGAAATTATCATGATCCGAGGCTCATTGCACCTGGAGCAAGATTAAACACTCATAGCACTTGTATTATCATGAGTAAACCATAATTGAACTTGAATTAGCATGACTAAACCCTCATTACACATTGTGTATCATGATACTATTCTTTACCCAATACATTAGAGAACTATTAGGGTGCACCATTCTTAATCATTTCATTTCATGTTTAAGTGTGCCACACAGATCATACAACATGGATTCATTAAACATCATAATTTATTCAATGAATAAGAGATTTTGAATACATAAATGTAATTCATCAATAAAAAAGTACATGTGAATAATGTTGAATACCCTTGATAGAGAAATGGGTATGGTATTCACTAACATGGTGATTTTGGTATGGAAATTTTGGTGTAACATCGGCAGTATAACGACGTCAAACCGAAAAAGTAAAATGGATTCATGAGAGATAAATGAGTATATCATAATTTATACATGAAATGGAAATTAAGAGATTGTGGAATATAATATCCCAACATATGTATTGGAATTTAGATTAATGAAATAAAATAATTGCCTGAATGTAAATGAGGAGAGAGAAATCCGTTATGGAATTTCAACATGGTAACTGGTGTACATGGGAGGAATTAATGAGAGGGAAAGTGGTGTATCATCATTTAAACATAAGGAAATAATTTTAGGGGAGGTTTTAAATCATACCCCAACATTTTTAATTGAAAATAAAATGGTATAACAGTATAAGGATACATGGGCACAAATAAGGAAGGAAAGTGAGGATCCCTTACTTGGAAGTGTGATCCCAAAGGCTTGGGAGAGGCTTGATAGAGGATTCGTGGAAGCTCAGGGAACCTTGGGAGGATTCTAGAGGAATTATGGAAGAGTTTGGTCAAGCTACAAATGGTTTAAGTGAAGAGTAATGGGACATTGAGTGGGTTTATATAAGAAAGGAGATGGAATTCTTTATTATTTAGGTTTTGGACACTACACATTAAACTAATCGAAAAAACAAACCATCCCATGGTTTTTGCCCATGGTTTTTTATAAAGTGGATTAGAAAACATTATTTTATAGGGAAAATTTCCTAAATTATTAAAATATTAGGATTTCTTATGTTGTGGTGAGTCACACTCTCAAGGAAATCATTTTAAAAAAGTTAAAATATTTTATAAATCATGGAGGGTCCACTAAATAACCATAAAATTAATCAAAAAAATCCAAAATCACATTATTTTAAAGGTAAAACATATATTGTCTGAATATACCTTTTTTATTATTTTATTACATCACTATAGGGTCATTATGATGTCATAAAACACATTATATATTTAAATAGTATTTTATTTTTACCCCAAAATTCGACTATCTTAGAAAATTATGAAACATTCACTGTTAGATAATTTTGACATACTAAATCCAAAAATAATATTCATTTTATCTATATAATTTTATCAATATTTTAGTTTTTACTTTCAAAATAAAAACTGACATTTATCGAAAATTCATTAGTTTTGACAAAAATAGATTTCGAACCTTAATAAAAAATACAATTTTATTCATAAAAAAATTATAAAATCATTTATATTTAATAAAAATTGATTTAGTAATAATATTTTATTAAAATATTATTTAATTCAAAAATCCATTAATTCATCAAAATAGATTTCTTAGCTGAATATTAACTAAAAATACTTCTTGTGGTTTAAAACCCATTTACAAAGTAATAATAATAAAATGAATGAATATTATTTATACAAAAAAATCACATAATCATATTTCTAGGGTATTGTTATAGAACCCCTTATATTACCTGTATTATACCTAAGAATAAGGTGTGCGATGGTGACAGACCCTTGGGGCATCTCAGATAAAATCACTTGGGTGGTAATCTCTATTAACTTCCACTTCTCCTGAAGGCGGATCCATTCAAGCTTAACGTGTTGAAGCTCGACTTGGTCTTGGTTAAGAATGAAGCCTAGTGACGCTATCTCCTTTCTGAGCTCCAGAAAATTGGCTTCCTATGGATAAATTCTACTGGATGAGGTTGTATCTTCCTTTGTTTGAGTAAATTGGATTTGTTAAAGGCTTATATTTATACTAATCATATGATCACTATTCAAAAACTATATTAGTAGTAGTAACAACTCATAACCATATTTTAAAATCCAAAAACATAAAATCAAGGAAGTGCATATTTTTTATAAAACCATTTTACATAATAAGATATTTAATTAGATTAAGATGAATATTCACTAATAAAAGTTTGGGCCATTAAAATCTACCCCCCTAAAGGAATTTCTCCCTCGAAATTTTCTTTTCCCACACTAAAACAGGTGAGGGTAACTAAGCTTCATCACTTCCTCTGATTCCCACATTTCCTTTTTAAACTCATGGTTTCTCCACAACACCTTGGCGTGGGGCATTGTCTTATTTAGTAGAACTTTTTCCTTAAGATCTAAAATCTTCACCAGATTATCTTCATAGGAGAGGTCATTATCCAATAGTACTACTTCTGGATTGAGTACATAGGATGTTTCAGGTATGTACTTCCTCAAGAGTGATACATGGAATACATCATGTACTTGAGATAGGTTCGGTGGAAGTGATAGTCGATAGGCCACTACTCCAATGCAATAAAGGATCCCAAAAGGGTTGATGTACCTTGGACTAAGATTTCCTTTCTTCCCAAATCTCATAAATCTCTTCCACGGTGATATGCATAGGAATATCATGTCTCCAATATCATACTCTAGGTCTCATCGATGATTATCATCATGTCTTTTTTTCAAATCTGAGAAGCTTTAATGTTATTTTGTATAGTCTTAACCTTCTCCTCTATTTATTCAACCTTTTTTGGACATAGGAGTTTTCGCTCCCCAACTTCATCCCACCAAGCTGGTGTTCTTCACCTCTTCCCATAAAGAGCTTCATAAGGATTCATTTGGATGCTTGAGTGGAAACTTTTGTTATAATAGAAATAAACCAGTGGAATATGTTGATCACAACCTCCTTTAAAGTCTATTTAAAATTCTCTCAATATGTAATCATGTGTTTGGATAGTCCTCCTTGATTTTTCATCAGTTTGAGGATGATAAGTCATACTGAAGTTCATCTCAGTATTCAGAGCATGTTGGAGAATCTTTCAGAACATAAGGGTGAATCTTGGATCTTTATCAGACATAATATAAATTGGTACTCCATGTAGCCTTACCACTTCTATAATGTATATTTGTTCCCATTTATCCAATGATAAATCCTCGTGTATTACAATGAAGTGTGAAGTCTTTGTAAGATGATCCACAACAACCCAGATCGCATTGTTTCCTTTGGATGTCTTCAGAAGTATAGTGAAAAAGTCTATGGTGATGTTATCCAATTTCTATGTCGATATGGGTAATGAATTCATTATCCCCTTAAACTTCTACCTCTCAGCCTTCACTTACTTACATACTAAGTGCTTTGATGTATACTCAGCAATCTTTTTCTTCGTGTTATCCCACCAATAATGCTTTTTGATATCTCTATACTTTGTGTTTCTCTGGTGAATGGAGAAATTTGAACTATGTGCATCATCCAAAAGTTCATTCTTTAACTCTATATTTGATGGAATAAATAGTCTGGTCCAAAATCTGACAATTCCTTCTTCATTAACATTTAACACCTAGTATTTCTATTTTCTGATATTTTTAACTTTCTTTTGAATTCCCACACCATCCTTTTAAGCATCCTTTAACCTTTCAAAAAGAGATGATTGACCAATCATTTGTCAAAGGATTGATGATTTTCCCATATTTATGATTCTCATGTCCATATTCATCAAATCTAAGAAGATTATATCCTCTTCATTTCTCATCAATGAAAGAGTTGTTGGATCCTTTCTACTTAGATAATCTTACACCATGTTCGCTTTCCATGGATGGTAGTGAATTGAGTATCCATAGTTATTGATCAGATCTAACAATCTTTGTTGGTGCATATTCATCTCTTTTGTGTGAATATATACTTGAGGTTTTTTTGATCCGTATATATTTCACACTTCTCCCCAAAGAGGTAATGTCGCCAAATTTTTAAAGCGAAGATTACTGGAACTAGCTCCAGATCATGGGTTGTATAGTTTTTCTAATTAACTTTCAATTGCCTTGATGCATAGGCAATGACTTTGACATTTTTCAACAACACCCAGCCTAGGCCATTCTATGAAGCATAACTAAATACCACAAAAAGTTCTCCACTTGTGGGTAGTGTGAGCACAGAAAAATTGATAAGACTTATTTTCAACTACTTGAAGCTCTCTTCACATTCATCACTCAAAACAAACTTGAATCCCATTTTTGTTATCTATGTAAGAGGGTCTGAAAATCATGAGAAATTTATCACAAATCGGTTATAATAACTAGCTAACTCAAGGAAGCTATTGATATTCATCATAGATGTTGGCCTCGGCTATCCCTTAATTTCATTGGTCTTGAAGGGATCCACATATATCCAATTTCTTGTGATGATATAACCAAATAATGAGACTTCCTTCAACTAGAACTCACACTTGTTATACTTTGCATAGAGATTATCCTTTTACAAGGTCTCTAGTACAATGCTTATATGATCATCATGCTCCTCCTTGGTTTTCAAGTAAATTAGAATATCATCTATAAAGACTACCAAAAAAATTTTGAGGTAATCTTTGAAGACTCTATTCATCAACTTCATGAATATTTCTTGATAATTAGTGAGTCCTAAATTCATTACTATGAATTCATAGTGCTCATACCTTGTACAAAAAAGCAGTCTTCAGGATATCCTCCTTATTCACCCTTACTTGGTAATATCCTGACTATAGATCCACCTTGGAGAAGTATTGTGCTCCACATAGTTGATCGAACAAGTCATCAATTCTTGGTAGAGGATAATTATTCTTTATCGTGATTTTTTTGAGCTCGCGATAATCAATGCAAAGGCGTATTGACTCATCCTTATTCTTGATGAAGAGGACTGGTGCACCCCATGGTGAAGCACTTGGGTGTATAATCCCTTTATCTATATTCTACTATAGTTGTTTATTTAACTCCTCAAGCTCCAAAACATCTATTCTATAATAATTATTGGATATAGGAAACACCCCAGGTATAATATCAATCGAGAATTCAATATCTCTTCTAGGTGGAAGACTAGGAAATTCCTTGGGAAACACTTCAGAGAATTCCCTCACAATGGGTATGTTTTCATGAGTGGTTGCTTCTATAGACTCAATCATCTGAGAAATATATGTGTTCTCATAGGTAATTAATATCTATTCTTGAGATGATGGTGTAAAAGAAGATTCATCCTCCTCATTGCATTTGTACATAATCGGGGATCGATTCACCATATGGATATTTATTTCCCTATCACACTAATTTATGTTGGATTTATATAGGGAAATCCAATTCATGCCAAGAATTGAATCAAATTCCACCATATGGAGTATGATGAGGTTCTCCAGGAAGTTGAATCCAAAAATTGTGATAGGTGAGGAGTTATATTCATGGGATGAAATTATTTCCTCGTTTTTCAATCTCACCCACATATTTACTTCCATTATTTGTGGTGGTTTTGGGATTATTCTACTAAACGTTCGGGATATAAAATAATGTGTAAAACTAGAATAAAAAAGTATGTTCACTATTCTTGAATGAATAACTAGTGTACCTATCACCACTTCTTTGTCATAGTTCTATTCAGTAGTAGTGATGGAAAAATATCACCATTGTTTCCTTGGAGGTTTTTGGTTGCCTCCGAAAACCCTTGGCTTAGGGAACTGGTTTGCAAAGTTCCCTAGTTTTTTGCAGTTTAAGAAATAAAAAATACATTGGGTTTCGAACAAAGCGTTCTTATACTCTATCGTAGCAATGGGTTTTTCTTGTCAGCAATTAATGGCCAAGTTCCCTTATCTTTCACACCTAAATCATTTCCTCTTCCCCTTCAATAAATTTCCATGGTTCTTCTTTCTACACCTTTTTAAAGTGGGGTGATGTAATTTCATAGCACTGTTAGATTTATCCATTGGAATTCCATAATTATTGTCCAATTTCCACTTTTTATCCCCATGATACCCCTAAGATTCATAGATATCCATTTAGACTTTGAGGGAAAATTAGACAATTTTCTCATAGATATCGAAGTCACAGATCTCTAGGGATTTCAGTAGGGTAGTTTTTAGCCCCCCAAATAAGCGGTCAACCTTGCATTCAGGGGTAACGACAAAGATGAATCAATACTGTGCAAGCCTTGTGAATTTTTCCTCATAGTTCTGATGGATTTGTCATTTTTTTCTTGAGGATAAGGAAGTCCCTTTCCATCTTAAGTTGGAAGGTGTGAGGAAAACATTTATTGAAAAACATTTTCTGGAAATCCTTCCATTGAAACGCATTGATCTATTCCTCAGGCTTCTTATTTTTTATCAATGTCCACCATTGATTATCTTCATCCACCATATGATAAGCTTTCAGAAGAACCTTTTCTCCAGTTCATAACATTGAAGTGTGGAGAATATCTTCTCAATGGAGTTGATCCATTGTTCAGTGATTGAGAGATCGAATGATCCATTAAAAGCAGGAGGCCTTTGTCTCGTGAAGCTCTAGATTACGGCTTGTTCTTTCTTAGGGGGGGGGAGTTTCTCTTGAACCATGTTTCTATTAAAAACATGAGTTAACTGAGAGAGTATCGTGAAAAAGTCTGTAATTCCTTCTCCCATAGGATTGGGAATCTCATTAGAACAGTCATCACATAGATCTTTGTATCGATTTTTAGCCCAAGTCCTCCTATTATTGGCCATTGGATGGAATAAAGATAAATTTATGGGTAACACATAAACGGGAATCCAATAACAAAAAGGGATAAGTTATAAATTATATTTTTTCCCTAACTTATGAATTTATAGGCTTCAATCTATGTTATCTATGATCTACTTCCCAACATATATTCTTAGGGGCATTTTTTTATTCCCTTAATAATGTTTTATACTAATATTATGAATTTACCAAATAATATCTCTTGTGATATCAAACCATGATTGAAGAAAGTCCCATTGTCATGCACCAGTTCTTGTTCGAGTCTAGCTCAAAGCAGTGTTTTCAGGTTTTACCCATAGATACATCTGTGCCAGAGCCACCTTTACTTGTTCATATCCAAAAAGTGATGTATTTTATTTATAAACCAATTATTCTATACTCACCAAAATTTAGGGATTTTTTTATTATACTTAGTCTCATCGCTAAGTCTTTCACTAAATTTTTCTAATCCTAATCCCAAAAATAACTAAACCTAACCATTGATATCAACTGTAACAACCATGATCTTTATTACACACTCAAACGTGATTTATTAAATAAATTTTCACTTAAGGAAACTCTAAGTATTGATAAATCTAGTGTTTTGTAAAATTAGGAACATTACATAACAACTTAAAACATAAAATACCACATCTTTATTTAAAACATATTTTACATGACCACAACATTCCTTCGTACGTAGCATTTCATGGGATAACCTGAGGACATACATAAGAAAAGGGTGAGCTGTAAAGCCTAGTAAGGGAGTAAAAAAGGCATAACATGAATAATACAATACATGTTAGGAAATAGTCATATCAATAGAGCATAAAATAAACATGAACATAAAATCATGATATAGGATGATTATCATAATGTGGAGATGTGGAAACAACATTTAACATAATATTAGCATGAGCCAAGGCTCATTGCACATAGAGAATGAGTAAACCCTCATTGGACTTTAATTAGCATGAGTAAACCCTGATTTCAATTGAATTAGCATGAGTAAACCCTAATTTTACATAGTGTATCATCATACTATTCTTTACCCAATGCGTTGGAGTGCTATTAGGGTGCACCCTTCTTAATCATTTCATTTCATGCATAAGTGTTCTACATAAATAATACAACATAGATTCATTAAACATCATAATTTATTCCATGAATAAGATATATTGGATAAATAAATTTATGTTCTAAATAAACAAGTAGATGTGCAGAAAGGTGAATACCCTTGATAGAGAAATGGGTATTGTATTCACTTACACGATGATTTTGGCATGTAAATTTTGGTGTAACTTCGACAACATAACGACGTCAAATAGAAATCATAAAACGGTTTGATGAGAGAGAAAGGGGACCCTCATCATTTATAAATAAAATGGACAGTAAGGGGTTATGTAATATAATATACCAACATATGTAATGGAATTTATATGCATAAAACAAAATAATTTCTTGAATGTAAATGAAGAGAGAGAAATCCCTTATGGAATTTTGGCATGGTAATGGGTGTACATGGGAGGCATTAATGAGGGAGAAAGGGGTATCTCATTAATAAAACATGAGGAGGGTAGTGTAGGGGAGGGTGAAATCATACACCAACATTTTTAACATAAAATAAAATGGCATAACAATATAAGGAAACTTGAATATAAATAAGGAGGGAAGGAAAGTGAGGATCCCTTACTTGGAAGTGTGATCCCAACGGCTTGGTAGAGTCTTCAGAGTGGCTTCATGGGAGACAGGGGTTCCTTGGGTGGATTATAGAGAGAGGAGTCCATAGGTTGGTCGAGCTCCAAATGGTTTTAGTGAGTAGGAATGGGGTATTTAGTGGGTTTATATAGGAAATTATAGGGAATTATTTATTATTTATGTTTTGGACACTACACATTAAACTAATCAAAACCACAAACCATCGCATGGATTTTGCCAATGGTTTTCACCAAAGTAGAGTGGAAAAAAATTATAATTCCAATGGACGAACTTATTAAAATATTAGTTTTTTTATGTGGAGGTCAGTCACACTCTCAAGGAAATTATTTTAAAAAGTTAAAATATTTTATAAGTCTTGGAGTTTCCACTAAGGAACAATAAATTTAATCAAACATATATAAAATCACATTATTTTAAATGTAAAATATATATTGGAAGAATACCCCTTTTGTTGTATTTTATTACATCACTGTTGGGTCATTATGATGTTATAAAACACATTATATATTTAAACGGTATTTAATTTTTACCCAAAAATTCGGTTGTCTCAGAAAATTATGAAAAATTTACTATTAGATAATTTTGACATACTAAATACAAAATTAAAATTTATTTTATCTAAATAACATCCTAATATGTGAATTTTTACTTTTAAAATAAAAAATGACATTTATTGAAAATTCATGTGTTTTGACAAAAATAGCTTTCAAACCATAATAAAAATTACAATTATATTCAAAAAAAATTATACGATCATTTATATTTAATAAAAAGTTATTTAGTAAAAATATTTTATTAAAATATTATTTAATTAAATATTGAATTTATTCATCAAAATATATTTCTTAATTAAATATTAACTAAAAATACCATTTGTGCTTTAAAACCCATTTACAAAGTAACCATAATAAAATGAATGTATATTCTTTATACAAAAATATAATGAACATAATCATAGTGCTAGGGTGCTATTATATAAACCCTTATAACACCTGCATAATACCCAAGGGTAATTTGAGTGATGGTGACAAAATTTTGGGGCGGCTCAGATAACATCACTCACGTGGTAATCTCTATTAACTTCCACTTATCATGTAGGTGGTCCCGTTCAAGATTAATGTGTTGAAGCTAGGATTGGTCTTTGTCAAGAGAGAATCCTAGTTACACTACCTCCTTTTTGAGTTCTGAAAAATGTGCTTCATATTGAGAAATTATACTCGATGAAGCCATCACTTCCTTTTTTTTAGTAAATTGGATTTGTTAAAGCCTTATATTTATACTAATCATGTAATAATTGTTCAACGACTATATTAGAAAAAATGAAAATTCTTAACTGTATTTTAAAATCCAAAAACATAAAAATATTTAAGTTCATATGTTTTATATAAATATTTTACATAATAAGAGATTTAATTAGATCAAGAGTAATTTTCATTAATAAAATTTCGGGTCATTACAAACCTTATACCTCTTATTATTACCTAAGAGGGCATCTCCTTATAGACTTTCAACCAATTCTTGGAATGACCCTCTAAAGAGACACATGTGCAAGGAATATCCTGGGTCTAAGAACCACTCTTGATTGAGTGCATGGATGGACTTGTTAAGGACTTTAGCAGTATCATAACCTGATTCAACTATAAGGGATTGGTTAGTGGGTTGTTTGTACTCTAACACATGTTTTAGTTACCTACATCCATACTTAATATGTCCAACTTTATCACAAAGTAAGCAATTGAATTTCAATTCCCTAGAACTAGACCTATGTTTAGGTTCTTTATTGATCTTTATTTTATCTTTATAAACTGTTTCCTCTTACCATTATATTATTTTCATCCCATAGAGAATAAGTGCTCTGCCTCACCTTTGATTTTATGTTTAGACTACAGTTCTTTTGAAAGAAGTTCAGACTTAACCTTTTCAAGGGTTATAGAGTCTCGTCCATACATCATGTTCTCAACAAGTGTGTTGTAGGAATTATATAAAGATATTAAATGAATCATTTCTCTATACTCATCATCAACAGTTACATTAATATTGGATAAATCTAAATTAACCTTGTTAAACTAATAATGGAGGGATTTAATAAAACAACTAGGATTAATTTTAAAAGTAAACATGTAATGTTTTTTATAAATCCTACCACCAATTAAGCAGTCATATATAATTTTTCTTGCTTAATCCAAATACCAGTAGTAGTTGAATCATAAGAAACTTATCTTAAACATTTATCACCAAATGAAAGAAGTGAAGAGATATGTTCTTTAACTAAAAAATCAAGGGATACATCTATGTATTCAGTAGTGTTCTGTCATGTTTCATTTACAGTTATAAAAATATTCTTAGGCCCATAGAGGGAATAAATTAGGCTTTGTCATATGAGAAGGGATCTCAGTTTAATTCCCTGAAGATTAAAGTCATTATCTCCATCAAATTTATTTATTTTTAATCTAGTTGTTGACATGTTTACCCATATATTAGATTTTTATTTCTTGTGGAAAATGTTAAGTGTGCACCCCCAACAACCGACCAATCTCTTGGGTAAACTATGCTTCTCTAAAGAGATTTGAAATACTAAAAAATGTAGACAGGAAAATGGATTTAAATAATATTAGTGGAAAGACGGTGTTGATTTAATAAGAGATTAAAATGAAGACTTTAAAAATAGAAACCAGAACTGTAAAGAATGAAATAATAATCAAATCAACATAAAAAAGAAAACTATTGAGGCTCAAATTCCACTTTGCGAGGGGAAAGAGTGATGTGAATACAACCCAAACACCAAACCCCAGTAGGACCAAAATATATATTTGCAATAAAAATTAAAAAATATAGAACCAAATATGAAGAATATAATAAGTTAAATGAAAAAAATAACATATTTATTTATGAGTTGTGGTCCCATAGGGACCAAAATGCATGTTAAAAACACCACCCAATATGCACGTATTTTATTAAGGCTCAATAAAATAGATACACTATAGGGTGAAAAACAGAAATAACTAAGAGAAAAAAAATAGAAATAGTAGTATAAGAATTAAAATATTTGAAATAAATGAAACCAAAAACAAAAAACAACACTTACAACACTGGAATAGAAGACACTTCAATTGTACTGATCCCTTGAAGCTGCAATGGTGCATGAAATATACATAGACCAGAGGACTCACCTTCATCCTTTTAAGATTTTGGAACTATCATCGATAAGGTTCCACACTTCTTCCACCAAGTAAGGATGTCATCTCTACCATAAATTTGGCCATGATATGATGTCTGGGAAATCGAAAGGCTAAGACAGAACACTGACGAAGCATTGACATATGGTTTCAGAAAAGGAAATTGAAATCCAAACCAAGATAGGAGAGTTGAATTCTCCCATGAGAAAAGAGGCAACACGCAGGGGTGATCAAAACCCCATGACACCATCCTGACACATCTTAATAGCATAACCAATTAGGTAAGTCCATAAAGCACAACTTAATAGAAACCGAAGCAGTATAATAAGTTATGTACACTAGGTTACGGTGTTGATCAAATGAGTGGTGAGGCTAATAAATGGCCAGAAAAAAACCTTCAGATCTCTAGGGTTTCAAAGGGGTGGTAGGGGAAATAGGGCTGGCCAGAGGCTTGGCCCTAAATAAAATGATCACTATTAAAGGATAAAGGCCCAATAGTGTTATATATAAAATTGAGAATTAAAAAAAAATTCCATCAATGTTTATCAAACTAAAATAATTAAATTTCTAGTATTAAACATGGAATTATTTTAAGATGAAACCCAATAAATGAATACCATATTTCACAGTGGTGAAGGAGGACCTAGTGAAGCTCCCCTATCTAGACTTGTTGGTGAATGGGCGAAAGAGGTTGCACTTAGAAGTTCCTCTACTATTGCCTTACGAGTCCATAAAGAATACCACCATAAATGGGTATAGAATTAAGAATAAATCATGGATCATCGTCCAAACTTGAGTGATCTAGTGGTGGATGTTGCAGCGTCTAACATAATAGTGGAAGTCGATGAAGATGCAGATCACTAGAGGTGATTGTAGAATAAAAATAATAATAGCAGGAAACTAGATTTATTTCTTCTCTCCGATTATTTTAGAATGGAAAAATGTACTCTATTTATAGGGATAGAAATGTAAAAAAACAAATAGAGAAAAACCAAACAGAAAAATAATTCCACAAATTTAGTGTATTAGGTGCCTCTCATGCCTTCATTCCTATACACATCAAGCATCTAAAATGGAATTGTCCAAGATTCTATCATAGTAAAAGATTTTTGGTGTCATCTAAGGAAATAAGTTTATCTTTACATCATCCCCCCCCCCAATTTTGTTTTCTTGTGACCCATGAATTTTCATCATATTCAAGTTGTTGATCAATATGGGTAATAACTTCACTATATCCAATAGAGGCAATAAATTCATAATCACATGTGGAAGTAGATAAGAATATCACTGGAGGTGATAAAAGGAATAAAATAACAACAATAGAAAATAAACTAGATTTTATTACTTTGATTTGTAATTCTTTCACCATTTAATACTCTCCTTGGATCAGAATCTTGTCCATGAAATCCTCGGCCTTGGGTTCTTCGAAATTTCATACCATTCTTTGAGCCTTCACCAGGACTCGAATTCACTAGTAGGAGGTTCCACAGTTCTTCGTTGAGAGAACCAACATGGGGTATGATAAATTAGGAAGCCTAAACCAGTAGATGGTCTACTAGATAGAATGTCGATTAAGGTATTGACTTTCAGGAAGTTTTTTTTGTAGGATAAACACTCCAATTATTCAGTAGCTTTAGGTGCATACAATTTATTCAGATTTGAGAGAAGATATATGTAGGAAGAAGATGAAGGATGGGGCCACTGATTACTACATCCTTCATCATGACTGATGTCCATATAGAAGTCCAGGACATTATAGAATAAATGGAATTAGGTCCCAAAAAAATCCATTTGTGAGGAAACGATAGAAGGAAATGTCTCGAAAATAATAAAAGACAACTGAGGACCACCACATTGGTCTTCTGATGTGTTTTCTTAGGATAGTACAAATTATAATTTTTTTCGGAATAACTACCTCCTTTTTCAAAATTGATGACTGATATTTTTTTATAATTTCATAAGGATTATTTTTTTTTTGGTGGAATTGTGGACTGTATAATTTTTTTAATCACACTTAAATTTCTTTAGTAAATGAATTGAGATTTTATTTTGTGCATTATAAGGCAACACGAGAGGGGATATGAAGACAAAAAAGTCACAAGGCATTTTTTTGTGGTTTCAATAAAATAGAGATGGTGTGGAGAGAATAGTGGATTAAAAATATGTTTTTATGATGAGATGATGTTGAGGGGTAGGTTGGGAGGCTCAAAAAAGGAAGTATGAGAGAGTTTTGATGATGGGATGAAAACCCACTTTTGAATTATGGAAAAAGGGAAGTGGAAATTTGGAAACTCAGAATAAATTTTTGACAATTAAGAGCACTCAGTTCTTGTTAAAAAATGGGGAATAAAAAAGGTAGGGCAAAATAAATTAATCTATATCACTCTAATGATTTCAATTATAAATAATTATATATATTATTCCTTATTTTTCCACTATAGTTGATAGTTTTAGATATCACAAATCTCTCTTGGTGGAGCTCACATTCAAAACCTACCTCTGATACTAGTGAAGGTGGATGCAGCAGTGGCTAACACAATTGCAGAATAAGATGAAAATGAAAATCACTAGAGGTGATTGAAGAATTAATATAATAGCTATGTGAAACCAGGTTTATTTCTTCTCTCTAATTATTTTATAACTCGCAAAACATACCCTATTTATTGTGATAAAAACATAAAACAAAAAAATGAAGAAAACTCAATCAGAAATAAAATTCCACAAATTTGATACAGTAGGTGCCTCCAATCCTTTAGCACGAGGCACTTCAAGTGGCCCATGTTTAATTATCCAAGCCTTCATCATACCATTGGATGTTTGGTTCCAAAAAAGGAAACATTTTTATCTTCCCAATATAATCATGGTGGATCCAAATTTATGGCTAGACCGGATAGAGGAGTTTGTCTCGTAGAGGTTTTAGAATAGCAGTGTAGACATAGTGGGGAGGGAATTATATCTAATTATTTTTGGGTCAGTATGATGAGGGTCTTATAGAATCAAGTTCTGTCTCACCTTCGTTCAACTCATCTTTTTATAGCTGGTATACTGCTTCAACTGGGAGCTTGCTAGCTTCACATTGTCTAGTGAGTCTGACTTTGATGAAAAGTTTGGGTTCACAATATATAGAACCAACCCCTTAGAACTCTATAATTATATCTCCTAGAGTCCCAGGTTTTCTTTTATTTTCCCCATGTAAACCCAAAATTAGTAGTTTTTATTGAAATGTGTTTTCCTTGTGGGGATTTTAATATAATAAAAATAATAATAAATGAAATCAAAGTATTAAATTATCATATTAAATCATATTTTTATGTTTGTTTCTAAAGCCTAATTTTATTATTAAAGCAAAGAAAATACCTCTTTTAACTGGGTAGAGGGAGACCCAATACATTTCCTGAAGGCCCAATGGGCATGTATCCCCTTACATAGCCCGTAGGACAAAATTTTTATCCCAGGGCTCATTCTGTGAATAGTAATGCTACAGTATTTTTAACACAAAGACTATTATCAATCATTATTACCATAAAACTCACAAGATTTTTGTGTATCCCATTATTATATGACATAAATAACTTGTTTATAGTTGTCTTAACATTCCAAGAAAAATTCAACTCGTTTTCCAGTTTTTTATCATTTTAAATTCATATAAACCTTATAATGAAATATTAATTTTTGGTAATTTCAAGAACATTCTAGATTTATGTGTAATTCAATCTTACATGTTATAAATTTCATGTGGGTTAACCTAAATTTTCAATAAAAATAAATGTTTTTCTCATGTTTTATTGTTTTACACACACAAATCAATATTATAAATATTAAAATGTACTTTGGATAATTCTAAAAATATTAATTATCATATTCACGCATAGTTCATTTATATATGTCACATATGATATGGATCATTCTTCTATATTTTCAATCCAAAATGACTTCGTTAGTTAATCAAGTGTCATTTTACATTTATTTAGTACTTAAGATATAAATATTAATCCTTCACCAAAATACTTTTGTTCGTTTTGAGTTCCTCAACCGTAAACATAACACATGGTTTATTTTTGCATAAACTACTACAAAAAATACCATTAGCAGTCATCAAAAGTGATTTTTAATGGCCTATACATGCCACCCAGCGACCGCTTGTTGGCCCATTTCTATAGGCCACACTACAACAGATTCTATCTTATTAAGTATTACTTCACTACTATAAGTATTCCTATTAACATCATAAAAAAGACTTTAATAGTTCCAAAACATGTGGTGGTCCTTAGCACTGTTAAAGTGGGGGGGGTCCCCTTTACCTGTTCTTTTAGTAGTGCTAATAAAGATATCCAATTATCATCTCTAGAAATAGAACAGGTAAAGGCCCAACCTATTTCATTGTGCTATTTTAAAAACATCACACTATAGAAAATACCTATAACCTATATGTAAATATATAATTTAATTGAAATAAATTTTACATCATGAATACAAAAAAACACCACTACATACATTTAAATCAATGTTTTATATAATAAAATTTACAATTATTATCCACATACATTTAAAAAAATTAATGTTTCATCATCTTTGGCACCCACGATCCTTGAGATCCTCAATAAATGTAATTCATAGTCAGATTGGGAAACTGAGGATGATACTGATGAATCTAATTATTATTATGGAAACGATCCTTCATTTTTTATCTATTTTTCTACTTTTCTATATTAGGGAACGTTCTTTGTGCGACACTATCTATGTTTTTTATTAATTTTTCTATTTTTATTTCAACTTTTATAAAATATTATGAGCTTCGTATTTGGTTTAGAAATTTTTTATAAATAAATTAAACCTTAATATGAAAGAATACAATAATTAAATAAAAATTTTAAATAAAAAAGACACACATGGAGTTATACTAGTCACACCATGTGCCATATTGAGGCTTGGATGATTCCTACACCTCAAAAATTATTTATGGATCATTTTCCTAAAGTATCAAAACAATCTAAATGTGTTTTCTCGGTTTTGAGTATGTCACTTGTTATTTTTACAAAAATTAATGCAAATTTTAGATAAAAAGACACACTTGGAGTTATAACGGTCTCACCATACATTGGATTGAGGTGTAGATAATTTATACACACACAAAATTACTTATGGATCATTGTCCTAAAGTACCAAAACAATCTGAATTGTTTGTTTAGTTTTCAGTGTGTCACTTGTGTTTTACTAAAATGTCATTTCAAACTGGAAACATGCACAATAAGTCATACTGGTAACATCGTGTGTCAGTTTCACGTCATAAATGTCTTATGAATCATTTTTCTAAATAATAAAGACAACCAGATCTCATTTTCTTGGTTTTTAGTGAGTGACACACATTTTGAATTAAAATGGAAATGCTAATTTTTAACTGATAATGGTCACTTTGAGTTATACCGATCACACCATGCATCAGATTGAGGTGTGGATGATTTTTACAAGTCATAATTACTTATGGATCATCTTCTTAAAGTATAAAAAAATAAGAATTAATTTCCATGGTTTTTAGTATGTCACCTATTCTTTTTATTAAAATTAATGTCAATTTTAAATAAAAAGACACAAATTAAGTCATATCAGTCACACCGTGTGTCATTTTGAGGTATGGTTGATTCCTACACATAATAAATTACTTATGTGTCATTTTAATAAATTATCAAAATAATATGAATATGTTTGCTCAGGATTCAGTATGTCACGTTTTCTTTCTACTAAAATTAATGTCAATTTGAAATAAAAAGACACACATGTAGTTATACTAGTCACACCATGCATCCTATTGAGTTATGTTTGATTTATAAATGTCACAAATATCTTATGGATCGTTTTACTAAAGTATCAAACCAATCTGAAGGTTTTTTCTTTACTTTCAGTATGTCACTTATGATTTTTACGAAAACTAATGTCAATTATAATAAATAAACACACTTGAAATTATACCAGTCACACCATGTGTCGTATTGAGGTGAGGGTGATTCCTTCATATCAAAAATGAAATATGGATGATTTTCATAACGTATCAAAACAATCAGAATGTGTTTCATTGGTTTTTAGTATGCCACTTTGGTTTTTTATTAAAATGTCATTTGAAACTGGAAACACACACTTTGAGTCATATAAGTCTCATCATGTGTCATTTTGAAATGATACTACTTCTTACAGATATAAAGTAACTTATCAATCGTTTTCCTAAAGTATCAAGACAATAAGAGAATGTTTTTTTAATTTTTATTGAGTGACACATTTTGTACTAAAATTTCAATTTTAAACTCATAGTGGATATTTTGAGTCATACTAGTCGCACTCTACATCAGATTGAGGTGATTTTAATTCCAACATGCCATAAATGACTTTTAGATAATTTTCCTAAAGTATAAACTAAAGTATAAAAATAATAGGAATGTTTTTTTTTGGGTTTTCAGTATGTCACTTGTTATTTTTACTAAAATTAATGTCAATATTAAATAAAAAGACACATTTGGAGTTATATCTGTCACACCATGCATCTGATTGTGGTGGGGTTGATTCCTATCTATCAGAAATGAATTATGGATAATTTTCCTAAATTATCTAAAGATTTGAAATTTTTCCCAGTTTTAGTATGCCACTTATTGTTTTTACTAAAATTTCATTTGGAACTGGAAACACACACTTTCAGTCATACCAGTAACATCATGTGTAGGTTTGATGTGAGACTTATTCTACATGTCACGACTAACTGATTAAATATTTTACTAAATTATTAAGATAATTTGTGCATGTTCAGTTGGTTTTTAGTGAGTGAAACAAATTTTGAACTAAAATGTCAATTGTAAACTGATAATAGATACTTCGAGTCATTCTGATCACACCATGCATCGAATTTAGGTACGATTGATTCATACTCCTCAAAAATGACTTATGGATTATTTTCCTATTGTATCAAACAATCCGAATTTGTTTTATTGGTTTTCAGAATGTCACTTTTTATTTTTAATAAAATTAATGTCAATTTAAAATAAAATGACACTTTTCGAGTTATACTAGTCAAATAGTGCACTAGATTGAGGCGCGGTTGATTCCTAGATGACAAAAATGACTTATGGATCATTTTCATAAATTATCAGAACAATCCATATGCATTTTCTATATTTTGAATATGTCGCATGTTATTTTTACTAAAATTAATGTCAATTTTAAATAAAAATGCACACTTGGAGTCATATCGGTCACACTATGCATTGGATTGAGGTACGTTTGATTCATAAAATCAAAAATTACTTATGGATAATTTTTCAAAAAGTGTAAAAACAATCGAAATATGTTTTCTTGGTTTTTTAGTATGTCAATTGTGTTTTTTACTAAAATTAATGAAAATTTTAAATAAAAAGTTTCACTTGGAGTCATATCAGTTACACCATGTGTCAGATTGAGGTGTTGTTAATTCTTACATGCCCCAAATGACTTATAGATAATTTTACCAAAGTATCAAAACAATATGAATAGAAAATTTTATCACACATTCCATTACATTTCTTTGTTGAACTACCAATACTACATATTGATTCAATATTCTAAACCAAAAAATATTACTATACTCTTCTATTTTTCAACAATGAGAAAGGTTTTATAGCTAATAACATCAACTCAATATGTAGTTTTGGTAGTTCAACAATGAAAGATAATGGAAAGTGTGGTAACATTGGAATAAAAGAAAATTGTTATCTATTTTTTTGACTTTTATCAGATAGTTGAAAGAAAAATATGGCTCCCCAAAATATCTGTGAATAAAACTAAATAAGTATTAGATAAAAATGATAAGGAAATTTACTTACAAATATTACATAAAATGAAGGCAAGATTAATTAAAAAAAATGTAAAGAAAATGATTAGAAAAATCAACTAAATAAGAAGTAAGAAATCAAATATTCATGATATATGTGTACATTCCACCATAAAGTATGGTTCCCATTAATTTATAAACAAATATATTTTGTCTTGTGAATAGGATGATTTTTGACAGTCATAGTGGTACAAGAAAAATATACATACACACATAATTAATAAATATTTTAAATGAAATAGTAATTATCATCGAAAATACCTCTTCGGGGATGGTAGTTTGTTGATGATATATACACACATGTATATACACACATACACATGAATACATGCAGTTATACATGTACACATATTTTAAATTATTTAATATCAATCTAAATATATATCTAAATAAATATATTCATTTATATATTATATAAGTGTTTAAAAAATATTGATATATTATATTTATTTTCATTATATACACATTTTGTAATCAATGTATATAAATAAACTATTAAATTTTTTTAGTAATATAAATTTTTTAAATTTTTATATATAAGTATATATAATTATAAATATAATAAATATATATTATTCAAAAAATATATAATTTTATAATTATAAAAATTATTTTATTTATTTATAATTCTAATTATAAATAAATATTATTATAAATATTTGTATAAAAATATAAATATATTTAATTACAAATGCCATAAAAATATTTATTAATTAAATAAATTTATTATCATATTATAATTATTCAAATATATAATTATTTATTTATAATTTTATAAATAATTTTCTTAAAAACATTATTTATATATTTGAATTATTAATAAATATATATTAATATATCATTTTAACATTAATTATAAATATCCATTTTTTAATTAATGTATATAAATAAAAATTATTTTTTGAATATAAAAATAATAATTTTATTTATATTAATATTATTTTTTATTAGAAAAAATTATCAATGCTAAAAATTTCTGAAAAAGGGTACACCTTTATCACTTATTTTTTTATCTCTGATAAAAGTTACATTTATTAGTGCTTTTTGCTAGAATTGATGAAGGTGCCCCTTTTATCAACGTTTTTTGTTTAGTGGTGATAAAAGTTGGCATTGCGCATACATTGATCTATGGTCATTCCTTTTATCAGCTCTAAAGAAAACTAATGATAAAGGGGTACTTTTATTAGTGCTAATCAAAAGAGGGGATAAATGCCACCTTTATCAACACTAAAAAAATGATAAAAGAACATCCTTTTGTAACACTTTATTTAAACGCACTACTAAAAATATAGCCTTTAAAAACTCTAAAATTGGCCATTGTCAGTGCAAAAATAGCACTGATTACTAGGACGCGATCAAAAGCCTTGGGCTTTTATCAGCACTGCAAAAGCACAGATAATGACACTATTTATCTAGGAAAAAAAAGAATTGATAAAATGTTTTGTTAAGTGCTGATAAAGGACTCCCTTTATCAACAATTCTTTATAGCACTGATAATGGAAACATTTTATCATTATTATAACTAGTATTGATAGAGGGGCATATTGATGGAGTGTGCTGTTAAATTTCAACACACTACAGCATAAAATACATGAAATACTGGTTAAAAATAAAAAATTTAATAGAAATAAAATTTACAACATAAATATAAGAAAAAACACTATATTATAGACATTTCAAACATTGGTTTGTACATTTGTATGAGTAAGTAAAAATTATCACAGACATTCAAAAACATCAATGTTCTATTATCTTTATCCCCCGGACAAACCACCCTAGCTCGAGCAAAATAATGATCCTATATAAGAAAAAAAATCTTATGTTATTAATATGATTGAGAAACAAATTAAAAAAAAATTGTCAATTTTAAACTAAAAACATATACTTTGAGTCATACCAGGAACATTGTGTATCAGATTTAGTTGTGGTTGATTCTTGCACATCACACCATTTTTTTCTTCAAGCATTGTCTACATGAAAATTAACTAAATAAGTATGAGATAAAAATGATAAGGAAATTAATTAAGTAATAGTAAATAAAATTATGATAAAACAATATGATCTCATTCCCTCGGTTTGGTAATGTGATGCACGCTTTAAACTAAAATGGAACATATATTTTGAAAACAAGAACTTCAAGTCATACCAACCACATCATGGTCATATTGACATATATCAAATTTCTATATGTCATAAATTAATTATAGGTCATTTTCTTATGTATCAAAACAATCAGAATGTTTTTTTCTTAGTTTTAAGTACGTCACTTGTGTTTTTTACGAAAATGTCATTTTAAACTGGAAACACACACTTTGAGTCATATTGGTCACATCATGTATTGTTTTGACATGAGATTTATTCTTATGTATTAAAATGACATATGAATCATTTTTCCAAATTATCAAGATAATTTGAGCATGTTTTATCAGTTTTTGAGTGAGTGGCACTCTTTTTGAGCTAAAATGTCACTTTTAAACTGATAACAGACACTTTGAATCATATTGGGAACATTTTTTATCAGATTAATGTGTTTATAATACCTACATATCACATATATCTTATATATCATTATCATAAAGTATCAAAACAATCCAAATGTGGTTTCATGGTTTTGAGTATGTCACTTGTCTTTTTTACTAAAATTAATGTCAATTTTAAATAAAAGACACACTTGGGGTCATACGGGTCACACTATGCATTGAGTTGAGATGCGAATGATTCTTAAATATAAAAAATGACTTATGAATAATTTTTTATAAAGTATCAGAACAATGAAATTTTTTTCTCTATTTTGAGTATGTAACATTTCTTTTTTACTAAAATGTTATTTTAAAAAGAAAATAAAGAACTTTGAGTCATATTAGACACATCATCTATCGGTTTGATTTGAGACTGATTCTTACATGTCAAAAAAGACTTATGAATAATTTTCTGAAATTATCAATACAATCCGAGAATATTTTTTTGGTCTTTAGTGGTAGACACACTTTTTGAACTAAAATATCAATTTCAAACTAATAAAAGATACATTGAGTTATACCGGGAAAATTTGGTATCAGATTGAGGTACATATGATCCCAAAATATCACAAATGACTTATTAATCATTTTCCTAAAGTATCAATACAATATGAATTAATTTTATTTTTTTTGAGTATGTCACTTATCTTTTTTACGAAAATTAATGTCAATTTTAAATAAAAAGATACACTTGGAGTCATACCGATCACACCATGTGTCATATTGAGGTGTTTCTAATTCCTATATGTCAAAAATTTATTATGGATTGTTATAATAAATTATAAAAAAAATTAAAAAAAATTACTCAGTTTTGAGTATGACACTTTTGTTTTTTACTAAAATGTCATTTTAAACTGGAAATACACACCTTGAGTCATACAAGTCACATCGTGTGTCTGTTTGATGTGAGACTAATTCCTACACACAAAAAATGACTTATGAATCATTTTACTCAATTACCAAGACAATATGAGTTCATTTTCATGGTTTTCAAGGATTGTTACACATTTTGAACTAAAATATCAATTTTAAACTGATAATAGAAATTTTGAATTATATCGAGCACACTGTGTATTAGATATAGTTTAAGAGAATTCCCACACATAAAAAAAGACTCGTGGATCATTTAACTAAACCATCAAACCAATCTTAATGTATTTTCTTAGTTTTGAGTATGTCACTTGTCTTTTTTACTAAAATTAATATCAATTTTAAATAAAAAGACACACTTTGAGTAGTACTGGGAACACCGTGTATCTTATTAAGGTTCAGATAGTTCATACACATCCCAAATGACTTATGAATAATTTTAATAAATTATAAAAATAATAGGAATGTTTTTTATCAATTTTGAGTATGTTACTTGTCTTTTTTACTAAAATTAATATTAATTATTAAAAAACATACTTTGAGTCCTACAGGTAACACCATGCATCAGATTGAGGTGTGGCTGATTCCTAAATGTCAAAAAAGATGTATTGATCATTTTTATAAAGTATAAAAGTAATAAAAATGGATTTTATTAGTTTTTAGTATGTTAATTTTGTTTTATACTAAAAATTCATTTTAAACTGGAAACATGCACTTTGAGTCATATCAGTCACATCGTGTGTCATTTTGATATAAGGCTGATTACTACTTGTCAAAAATGACATATAAATCATTTTCCTAAATTAACAAGACAATACAAGCATGTTTTCTTATCTTTTTAGTGAGTGAAACTTTTTTGAACTAAAATGTAAATTTTAAACTGATACCAGACACTTTGAGTTATACTAGGCACATTGAGTATCATATTGATGTACGGATAATTCATACAAGTCAGAAAGAACTTATGTATCATTTTCCTAAAGTATAAAAAAATCTAAATCTATTTTATTGGTTTTGAGTATGTCACTTTTCCATTTTACTAAAACTTATATGATTTTTAAATAAAAAGACACACTTTGAGTCATACCGGGCACACCATTTATAAGATTGAGGTTCGGATGATTCATACATATCAATAATGACTTATGGATTGTTTTCATAAAGTATTAAAACAATCCGAATGTGGTTTATCAGTTTTGAGTATGTCTCTAAACATTTTTACTAAACTTAATGTCAATTTTAAATAAAAATAAACACTTGGAGTCATATCGGTAACACCGTGCGTTGGATTAAGTTGTGGCTAATTCATACACATCAAAATTTACATATGGATCATTTTTATAAAGTAGAAAAAATATAAAAGTTTTTTCTTAGTTTTGAGTATGTCAGCTATTTTTTTTACAAAAATTCCTTTTTAAACCGGAAATACACACTTTGAGCCATATCGGTCACATCATGTGTCATTTTATTGTTAGAATGATTACTACATGTTAAAAATGACATATGAATCTTTTTCCAATATTATCAAGACAATCCAACTGTGTTTTCTCACTTTTCAGTGAGTGACACACTTGTTGAGCTAAAATATCAATTTTAAACTGATAATGGACACTTTGAGTTATATTGGGAACATTGTGTATCAAATTGAGGTGAGGCTAATTCCTACATGTCAAAAATAAAAAATAGATCATTTTGATAAAGTATAAAGACAATATGAATGCATTTTCTCAATTTTGAGTATGTCAATTGCTATTTTTACTAAAATTAATCTCAAATTTAAATAAGAAGACACACTTGGAGTCTTACTGAGCACACCATGTATCAGATTGAGGTACAGATGATTTCTAAATGTAAAACAATGACTTATAGATCATTGTTATAAAGTAACAAAATAATCAGAATGTGTTTTCTTGGTTTTGAGTATTTGACTTGTCTTTTTTATTAAAATTAATGTCAATATTAAATAAAAAAGACACACTTGGAGCCATACTGGTCACATCGTGCGTCAAATTGAGGTGTGGTTGATTCCTACACATCAAAAATGTCATATGGATCATTTTCATAACGTATCAAAATAATATGAATTCTTCTGCTCAATTTTAAGTATTTCACTTGTGTTTTTTACCAAAATTAAAGTTAGTTTTAAATAAAAAGATATACATAGAGTCATATCTATCTTAGGATTTGTAAGATTGAGGTGAAGATAATTTCTACACATTGAAAATGACTTCTGAATCATTTTCTAAAATTATAAAAACAATCTAAATGTGTTTCTTAGTTTTGAGTATGTGATATGTGTTTTGAACTAAAATGTAAATTATAAACTAAAAATATATAGTTAGATTCATACCAATAACACTATGTATTGGATTGAGGTGAGTATTATTGAGTATGGGATGTGTGTTTTAATTTCCATTGTCTGCAACAAGCTATAAAAGAGAGAACATGTTCCGTTTTGATGGAAGAGGAAACCACATGTTGTCTGAAATGGCCCATACAAAAGCAACATGTTCTCTATTTTATGGATTATTTTAGATAGTTAAAAGAAAAATATAACTTTCCAAAAGATCTATGAATAGAATATTAGTTAAAAATGATAAGTAAATTAACTGAAAAATAGTAAATTAAATTGTGAAAAAATTCACTAAATAAGTAGTAAGAATTCACCATTTCATGATTCATGTATTCATTCTTGACTTGTTTCCTTATTTCTATTATCTTTTTTACATCCTTGAAGTGTAATCTCTCATGAGAATGTGAATCTTAAAAAAAACCACCCCAAATCAAGAAAAATAATACATATCTATAAGAAAATAATTTTTATATTAATAATACTATAAATAAATAAATTAAAAGTAAATATTAAAAAATAAAGCAATCAAATGTCAATTTTAAACTAAAACGACACAATTTGAGTCATACTAGGTACACTGAATCACATTGAGGTATGGTTTATTACTACATTCTCCAAATTAGTGAGGTATCATTATCCTAAATTATCAAAAAAAAAATGAATGTGTTTTATTGATTTTGAGTATGTCACTTATCTTTTTTACTAAAATGTCAATTTTAAAATCAAACCCACAATTAGAGTAATATACAATCCACATCGTGAATTGGATTTATGTACAAACAATTATTATATGTGAAAACTGAATTATGGATCATTTTATTAATGTTTGAAAACAATCTGGGATATTTTTCTTAGTTTTGGATATTTTGAAATGAATTTTAAATTAAAATGGAACATTTCTATTGACATCATGTACTTAGGGTCATATCAAACACATCGTGTCTCAGATTGATGTACGGTGAATTCCTACACATTAAAAATTAATTATAGATCATTTAATGTTTGAAAAAAATCTGAGATCATTTTCTTTGTTTTGACTATTTGATGGATGTTTTAAACTCAAATGACACTTTTGTATTGAAAACACATACTTCAAGTCATGCTAACCACATCAGGTGTTGGATTGATGTGTGGCCAATTCCTAATCGTGAAAAATTAATTGTGGAATTTTTTCCTAATGTTTAAAAATAACAAAGACTTGTTTCCTCAGTTTTTAATATTTGATGTGTTTTTAAACTAAAATTGCACGTTTATATTTAAAACGCCTAATTCAAGACATACCGACCACATCAGGTGTCAGATTGATGGGTGGCATATTCCTACACATCACAAATGACTTATGGATCACTACTATAATGTTTGAAAAAAATATGATCTATTTTTATTGGTTTTCAGCAAGTGAAATGTGTTTTGAACTAATATTTAAATTTAACAAAATAAGTATCGGATAAAAATGATAATTAAATTTAAGAAAAAAATAAGATAAAATGATGGGAAAATTAACTAAATAAGAAATAGCAAGTCACATATTCATGATGCCTGTATAAATTTAACAATATGTACTCTTCCCATTTATTTATAAAAAAATTGACTTCCTCCATTATACTTACCATTAATAAACATATCAAAAATAAAATATAATCATTCTCATACTAATGCTTTACACAGAAAAAAATATTTCTAAAGTCCTAGACCATACAAGATCACAAACATAGTAGGTAATCACTAAATTTGATGAATGAAAACATTCTGAATCTATGTACACTACCCACTCATATCTAAACAAATTTACTTCTTTTGAGTATGAATATTGTCAGTAATCTTACTAGTATTGAGAAAATATAAATGAACAAACAATTAAGAAATATTTTTAATGAAATTTTATTTACCTTTGAAAATCATGTGTTCGGGGATATTGTCCTTTCAATGGAATATGATGCCTCTAATAAATTATCTAACATAACATCCACAATCATTGTTCTTATCTTTCTTAACAAACTGCATAAATAATGTTCAAAATAAGTAATTTCTTTAAATATATTTTTCTAGTTAAATATTTATATATATACCTTAATTGATTTCCATTTGAATTAATCCACAAGATTATTATAGTCATTAACCAGCTTCATACATTGATTTAGCCTATATTTTGGGATTGCCCTATCAAAAGAAAATTCTTGTTAAAACACAAATTAAACATATAATTCAAATTTTATCTATAAAATGTTGATTGTAGTGTATTAAAAATTCACAATACACATCATGTGTGGTTATGTTTTATGGATATCCTTGTATTGGATCGAAAAATAAATAATTGGGGTGTCAATATTGATTGCAATCATTATCTAGTACTTCATAAAAAAAATATGTAATGAAAAAAATAAAAAAAAAATTATTATATATGATTAGATTACAGAGTTTTACCCCTACATTTTAGGAATCAAAATGAGTCTGTTGTCTATTATTTTCTTCTCAAAAGACTCATTTAGCACTTATTTTTTCATATCAATTACATTCTACCCCAATTTCCTTTCTTCTATAGAAATTATATAGGGATTAATGAATCCAAATTGTGATTCAAAGGTTTTCCAATTTATATAGTAGTAATATAAACACCTATAGAAAATATGAATAGTTATTAACTTTTCTGAACATATTAGATCATTTTTTGGACAGATGTATTATGAAATTGTACCATATATTTTTATTCACAACTGAGACTCCAAACCATTCAAACTTGAGAATCTCATTTATACTCTCGAGACCAACTCTATCGATAATGAAACATCCAAATATTTATTCTTCTTATGGAATATAAGATATATTTTCATCTTTAAATGTGGTATTTGCATGAAGTTTTAATTATAATAAATGTTGTAGTGGAACTAGTGGGGGGAAGGTGGTCTCATAAGGTTCTTTTAATTTCCCGTTTGATTCACTAGATTGTCTTGATCTGACCTACCATTTCCCCATCAATTAATCTTCATGTAATACCATACCTCACTTTAGAAAAAATTTCATCATATGTTCCAGGTTTTTCATTTGAAAAAATATATTGAAGTCATACCTCTTGTGTCTTTATAAGATTAGATGGCTATGATAAAAATGTTCTAATAGCATCTTTGACCATTGTAATATTTTGAACATCAAGTGGAACACAAACTCATCAGTCAGCTCATGAGCTACGTTAATCCCCACTCTCATGCGATCTTTTGCAAGTTATTTATTATTTAGCTTGTCTCTAGGGATATTACACACCATACACATCACCACAAGGTGCTGGATGATTATTGATAGACAAATATAACATAAAACTTTTCCATTCATAATTTTAGTAATATAAAGTTATCAGAAGTCGCTTGATTCAAATTTAAGTGAAATAATAATAAAAATTTTGATTACCTTAGGTAAGGTATGTGGTTGAGTGGAATGACTATCCCCAAATCTTGTGGGGTGATTTGATTGTTCATGTACAGATATTTGTACCACCACCAGTTCGATTTGATCCTTTCTCATATATTAGTCAGTCAAACTAGACCATACCATAATATCGTATAAAGATCTAAAATCCTTTCATTATCTTATATGTATCTTCTTGTGGTTTTTTATTCTCAAAATATTTTCAAGAAGACACTCCAAAACCTACTCCTCTAATAAGACCATATTTTTTCATCCGCCTCAAAGCTAATGAAAGTAGTTTTCTTTTTGTACGGTCATTATTGATTATTGTGTTTAAAATGTATAAAAAAATATGAACATAAATATATATTTTTATGTAATATAGTTATAAAACCTAACAAATTACTATTATTCCGTACTTACACACATGTTTCTCAGGCTGTTTTTACGTTCTCATCAATTATTTTACCCTCCTTATTTATGTGAGACTCCTTCCATTTCACATGACATGATATGAAAGTGTATTCGGATTTTGATTCATAAATATTCATATAAAAAAGGAACATAAATTATTACATATCATATAAAAATTTTATTGTTGATTTAAAATACATAATAATTTCTCTCTAGTGAAGTCTACCTCATCCATGCTATGTGATAGATGTACATTGGTATTGATAAACATTATTTATTTTTATAACTTCTTTTATATATAATAAATTAACTATTTTGAGTCAAATTGGATAATATAATAATTTCAAATAATATATTATCAACTAAAATTCACTTGAAATTATTTATCATCATGAAAACTAATGAAAACATTACATGTTTCATGTTTTATAATTTGTGTATAAGTAACTAGTGGGTGGGGATTTACTTTCAACTCTACATCCCTCAGCTAAAATTTGGTAAGAATATTATAGAAGCCTCTGTGGGATTTTCCAGTTTCCATTAATACATATTTCTTATATAAATCATATAAAATAAATGAAATTTGTAAGGAATAATTAAAATTAACTCAATGTTTCATTATATAATTTTTCAGAAAAATAAATAAAGGTTATCATAACATAACATTTTTATATTCCCAAATGGTTTTTTTATTTATAGGTTGGATATGGAACCTTGACTCTATTTCAATCTACTCATTCATCCTCATTGTGACCCCCAAATCACTAATGAAGATTTACTTATTGGGGGCAACAGGTTGGCCATGTTGATTCCATCCAACCTCAAATTTTATACCCTTACTTCATGCCTTTGTAATTTTAGCCAACACTGTGATGTTGCGTCATTCTTATTTTTTTCATCATCATATTGGTGATCCCCTAATAATTCTAGAGTTTTAGCATCAACAATTTGTTCTTCCCAAGGATTGGTAACATCGTCATGTGTAGAAGACATTGTTTTCATGAGTAGTCAAACATTTAATTTAGATTATGTTAATATAGTAGACAATACAAAATATTATGATGAAAGCAATAGTATATTAAAAACATATTAACCTTCTCATTGAACCTTATTTATTTTTTTAAAGGTTGAAATTGGGGCACACTCAATCATTGCTCAGCTCATCCTGCCCAGAGGATCTGTGCCATGGAAGATTGATCACCTTACTCAAAGACTTTCAGAAATATGGGGCTTTGCCTCCTAGAAATACATCTCATTAGGGAAGGGATTCTTCTGCTTTATCTTCCCCTTTGAAGAACTAAAAATTCAATCATAGGGCTATGGTTATATCTCTTTCAAACCTAGAGAACTGAATATATGGAAATGGGACCGAAAATTCAATCCCATGGAAATTGGTAACACTTCAGTCCAAAATTGGTTCAAATTATTTGGTTTAAACTAGATTTTGTGGCATCTTGTGATATTTTATGACATTTACTTATAAATAGAGGTTCTGATTAAAATGGATAAGGAAACTTAATTTTCTAGATATGTCCATTTTTCTAGATTCTTTGTAGATGTAGATTTATGTTCCATTTTGATTAATAAGGTTTATCTTTCAACTGATGAGGAGGAATTAGAACTGAGAATTGAATTTGAAAATATTCCTCGGTTCTTCCAAGAATTCAATGTAATTGGGAATGATACTTCCAACTATAGAGGAACCACCACTTTTGATTTTTTTTTCATATTGTGATGTTATGACAGTAGTTCATGCTTTAAAAATACTAAGGTCATGAAATTTGTTTCCTCTAGTAGTGTTCCCTTGAACTCCCAAACATAAGAGAAACCTTTTATGCCTGGACAAAAAATTGGTATAGTAAAACCATCTATGGATGTTATAGAACCTTTTAAACTTGAGTAGGGATATAATAAATCATGGGTTGATATTGTTGAGAGGGGTCGAACTGATCTTCCCCCACTGCCTGGTTCACTAAAACCCTCAATCTCAAGTGACATTGATGGTATTTCTCATGTACTTATTGTTGGTTCTTCTTCTAAAGAGGTGGGATCCTCTTCTATTTTGGAAGATATTTCCCCTCATTTATTAAAGACCATTCTTGAAAAAAAATATCCCACTATCCCTATATGAAAGAAATTTATTGCTCCATCCAAAGATGCAGACAGAGGATTTATTGGGTTTCTTGTGGATCCATTTTCTGCTATTATTTCCAATACACATTCTCCTAAAAATTAGTTTAGTCATATGCTGGTGGAGATTGTTTTCTCTCACGCAAAACATCATGTTGGTGAACCCACACCAAGTGTGGAAGATTAAGCAAGAGACAGCACACCCTCGGTGTTGGGGGCTATCAAAGAATAGGGAAAACCTACTATAAATTCCCCAGATGGAATGGGTTTCAAAGGAACCTCAAGGATACACACAGTAGTGCCCAAGGGAGAAAACACCTCTTCAATACAACAACCAAATGAGCCGCAGGCAGAACAGAGCACTCCAAAGGTAACATCTCAACACCCTATTTCTGAAGATGATGATTTGGATGACTCTTGGAAGCGTGCAACCTCTTGGAATCATGGATGACATGCTAGATGTCATGAAAGAGGATGTGGAAGTGATGAACTAGCAAAAAGGAAAGATGAGGCCCCTTAAGATGTCTCAGACTCAGAATACATAGACATAGAAACTCTAATTCAGAAAGTGTGCAATTTGGAGGCTCTTCACTACAAAGCTCAAGGACACAATCGTAGTATTTGGATGGATTGGGGAGCCTTGCGAGATAAAGAACAAACGATCACCAAGAAAATTAGAATAAAGCATGGGACCTCGTGATGGAGGTATTGATATACTATTTTAAATTCTACTTCTATCTTTGTTGATCTATGAACACTTTTTTATGATTCAATAAATAGGGGATTTCCCCCACCTTTAAGAAACCAGTTCATATTTTCTGGATCTAAAACATAAAATACTTACACTGGTTATGATAACATTATGATAAGCTCTTAATTATCCCATTATACATATAAACTCACCTTCATGAATCTTATTTCATCAACTTTCACTACACCCATTTTATCAACCCATTTTCAATGGAAAATCGTCACTTCAAATGTTGTATAATCAAACTTGTATACTTTTTTTGATAATTTGGAAAAATGAAATATTCACATAATTTAAATTTCTATCCTAGGAACCAGATATGTGCATTGCTTCAACCACAAGCATAACTCCACTTTTTTTCATCGTATTGCAGTCATCAGGTTATTTTTAATTGAATTTATAAAAATTGATTACAAAACAAGTGTAAGATATATCATTTTAATTTATTCCCCTAGGTATCCATCAAAGTCATTTGACAATTGAATTCATATTTTTGTATAACTCATTTTAAATATAATATTAGAATCATCCTATAAAATGTTGATTATGTATATTTTATATCCATCCTTCAGTCCTCTATGGATTCAAATCTCTAATAATTGCTTTGTGGTCTTCAACATATAGATCATCATATTCACTATTATGTAAAATGTAAAGGTGTTCTTGCTCCCGCACTGTGATGGTAGTTGTAACAACCTCTCTTCTAGAAATCTATTCACCCATAAGGAATCCATTATGATGGGACATCACGAGACCGATGCTATTAACATCTGATAGGTAATAAATATATAATTCAATAGATTCTTCAACAATATATTCCTCTGCAATAAAACCATCTGGACGACTTCGATTCTTGACAAACCCTTTCAAAATATTTAAATACCATTCAATGGGGTACATCCATATATAATGGAAATGTCCATATAGTTTAACCTCTTTAACCAAGAGAACTATTACGTGGACCATTATATCAAAGAATGATGGTGGGAATATCATATCTAATTCACATAATATGACTACAACTTCCTTTTTCATGATTAGAAACTTAGTGAGGTCTATAACTTTACTACATATGGATTTGAAAAATAAGTAGAGTCTGGTTAATGTATGTCATACATGTTTTGGTAAAATGCAATGTAAAGAAACATAAATCAAATCTTATATCAAAACAGAAAATTTGTATGATTTTATTCCCTATAACTTCAAATTATTCATTGACATGACATTCTTGATATTTGATTAATACCCTATGAAACTTTTATAACATTAAGGAAAATAAAAAAAATTGAAAATTTTCCTCTCTGGATAGTGTGTAAGCAGTTGGAGGAAGAATATTTTTCCCTTTACCATTCATTGGTGCCAACTCTTCCCTTATACCTAGGTCAATCATGTCTAACCTAGAATAGATTCAATCTTCCATTTTTCTAGGAACATTTAGTCACATTCCAATAACACTATCAAATGCATTTTTTCTACATGAATGACAATAAGAAATATTCTGACATACAAAAAATTACAATACGTAATTAAAAAAATTGATCACTTTAAATAAAATGATTTCGTAAGGTTTTTGAAAATGGTTTATTGAAAATAATGTCAATATATTTTACCTTATCAAAGAGTTGATCACCGGTTAGTAAAGATAGTGTTGTACCTTATTTGGTATTCCCATCGAATGATGTCATCTGTGATCGAAATTTATGTCATCGAGGTTAAATTTATGATGCATTAAAAACACAGTATTTGAGGAATGTTTCAACTGAACTGAGTGTTTTAATTCTTCACAAATGGGACAACCCAAAATTCCTTTAATGTTATAGCCTAGCCAAAATAAAAACAGTCAATTATAATCCCATACAACATTTCCCACGATGTGAATTTTTCACTTCTATAAGAATATTACATTATAACACCTATTTCCCACATCAATGTCAGGTCTTTGATCGATGAAGCCAAATAGAAATCAATATCATTACCGGGTTTTTTTGGTCCAGATATAATCAGAGACAATATAATGTATTTTTGCTTCATGATTAACCATGGTGGAAAGTTATTATTTACCAACATGATTGGACATGTTCTGTGAGTACTAGTATATACACTAAAATGATTTATTCTATCTGTAGATAACAAAAGATGAAAATTTCTTATCTCATTTCCAAATATAGGATACTCATAATCAATTTTCGTTCACTGAGGAGAGTCTATTGGATGACATAGTTTCCATATTTAATTCTTGTATTTGTATGCCATGTCAATTTTCTCACAGTTTCATACAATCCATATAGTCTTCAAAATTCTGGAATGATAGGAAAGTATCATACATCTTTCGAAGGACATGATTCATCTTTCTTGTGTTGATCTGTGTTGCGCTTAGGGTATTTTATGAGTGATTCATGGTCCTTACGAAATAATATACAATCATTTAGATGAGAAAATATTTTTTAGAGATCATTCCCACTAAACATACAAATAGTTTACCATCATATGTTCGATAAGGAATTTCATTTTCTTCTAGTAGCATATCATTCAGGAGACCAAGTAGTTCTGTAAAGATAATGTCACTTCATCAACTATCAACTTTCAAATTATATATGTATTTATATCATTTTATATATTTATATATTTATATATATATATATTTAATAGATATATCAAATATATTCATCATTTAAATATATTTATTATAATTTTATTATTTTTTAAATATATAATTAATTATTTATAATTATGTAAATATTTTTTAGAAATATATTTATTTATTTATAATTATAAATATAATATTTTATAAATATAGTAAATATACATTTATAAATATATTTATAAATAAATATATTTGTAAATATATTTATAAATAAATATATTTTTAAATGTATTTATAAAAAAATATATTTTTAAATGTATTTATAAAAAAATATATTTTTAAATGTATTTATAATTTTTTATTTATAGTTATAAATATAATTATATATTTATATATTTATATATATATATATATATATATATATATATAATAAATATATATAAATATAAATATGAATATAGTAAATATATTCATCATTTAAATGTATTTAATAAAAAAATTATAACTATATTTATGTCATTATATATATTTATATGATTATATATATAATAAATATATAAATATAAATATTAATATAAATATAAATATTAATATTAATATTAATATTAATATTAATATTAATATTAATATAGAAAATATATAAATTGTTTAAATATATTTGTTACAATTTTATAAATATTTTTATATAATTATAGAAATACTTTTAAAAATATATTTACATATTTATATCATTATATATATATATATATATATTAAATATATAGAAATATAAATATAAATATATGTATATTAAATATATACATTATTTAAATATATTTATTATAATTTTATAATTTTATAGTTATATTATTATTTAATTATAATTATATAAATAATTTTATTTTAAAAAATAAAATTTAGTTATTCAAAATGATAAATACATAATTTTATAAATATATTAAATATTCATTTATAAATATATTTATTTATAAATACTTATTTACAGATATATTTTTAATATTATTAATGAATATATAATATTAAATCCAAGCATGTTAAAATGAGTGAAATTGAATAATTAAGAATGAGTGCACTTTAAAAATATTGAAAAAATGCATGGGTTTTATTAATTAAACATGAATTATTTAAAATTATGGATATATATTGAAATGAAGATGAATACATATTGAAAATATTAAAACATAGTAAATAAATATATATAAATACATATTATAATATGAATAAACTAAAAAATTAAAAAAAGTAAAAATATTAAAAATGAATAAATAATATCTAACTGTAATAATATTAAAAAAATAAATAAAATTTATTAATTTAAAAATTAATCTATTAAATGTATCATGTTACTAAATGAAATAATAAAATGAATATTAAAAATTGAATAGATTACATAAATATTTGGTGCACGTGTTTTTATATATGATTTCATTAATTACATAAATTTTAGTGTGTATGTGTGTTGTGTATAAAAATTCATTAATTACAAATATGCATGTATGAGATAAATGTAAAACACGTTTGATATATGTTAAATTGAAAAATCAAACGATATTCAATCAATGCCCATACATGATATCATTAATCAATTTTTTAATTAATAGTTATTTTTAATTATAAATCATTCTTCTCTAAATATATGACTTATTTAATGTACGCATGAATAGTTTTTATTATATAGATCACATTTTTGGAAATATTATATATATATATATATATATATATATGTATGTATATATATATATATATTAAATGTATTAATGAATAATTTTGTATAAAAACCATAAAAAATGAGTAAGAAATTAATATTGTAGTGGGGGGCTTACCCGAGTGGTAAAGGCTCCCTATAATCCTGTGTCAGACCTGAGTTCAAATCCGGATGGGGGTGAATTTCTACAAGAATGCGGTGACGCAGGCATGACATATGATGCAGGCAGGCAGTGACCTAGGTATGACGCATGACGCGGGAGGTTGGTGACGAAGACATGATGCATGCTTGGTGATGCAGGCAGTATGATGCATGCATGATGTTGCACTCAGCATTCTAGCCAGCTTGTTAGCCTTTGAGTTATGTTATGGGTTTCATGCCCACTAGGCCTTCGGGCTATGTAATGAATAAATATGGTTTTATGGGTGGGTTATCCCTTATAGGGTTATGACCTACATTTCCGACATGTGTGTGTTGTGTGTGTGTTTTTAATGTAAGTTTACCCCTAAGCACCTAATATAGATAATAAGAAATTGATATGTTATTAATTATTACATTTTATTCAATTTATATATTTATATTTAATATATATTATTTATTACTGTTTACAATTAATATATATATATATATATTAAATTTATTCATTTTTATTAATAATTGTTTCATTAATAATTTTTTTAATAATTTTGTAATTTATTCATTTTTAATTTTTTTAATACAATTTATTCATTTTTAATTATTTCATTTAATTATTAAAACTTATTAATTTTATATACCTATATTTACATTGTAATATTTATTAATATTTATAATTAATATATATATATATATATATTAAATTTATTCATTTTTATTAACAATTATTTAATTAATAAAAAAATTAATATTTTTTCTAATTTTCACATTTTATTCATTTTATATATCTATATTTAATATATACTATTTATTAATATTTATAATATATATTAAATATATTAATAATTATTTAATTAATAAAATTATTATTTTTTAAATTAATTATTTTTTAATTTTATTTTGTTTATTTATTTCAATTTTTTATTATTTTTAAAACATTTATTTTTCAAATTGGTTTGTATAAAAAACTTTGGGTATGGACAAGGCATGGTTATGTCCTGTAGGACCCAAATGGGTGTATGATGGAGGGGAAAGGCCCGTAGGAAGTAAAGAGTGGGCCAAGGCCCATGTGGGCTAGTGTAGGGCCTATATATGTGTGTTTAGTGTATGTGAGAGCCCATCCCAGTGGCAAGATTGTGAGCCCTGAATGCCGAAGAATAATATTTAAAGAAGCGGTCTCTTGTGCTCTATTTTGATGTGGGACTCACCATGTGATTGAGACCTTTATCAGTTCTAGAAAAGAATTGTTCAAGTATCCTTTATCAATGCTAAAAATAAATCGCTGATAAAGCCTATCTTTTATCAATTCTTTTTTAGTGCTGATAAAGGCAACCTCCATCAGTGCTTTTTGATAGCGCTGATAACGGCTAGCACTGTATATTGCGTGTTTTGTAGTAGTGGGGTCACCCTTTATCAATGTTTTCCTTAGCACTGATAAATGTTTTCCCTTTATCATCACTAAAAAAGAATTTATAAAAGGTCATCATTTTTAGCACTTTATTTAAAGGTCATCCTTCATCAATGATTTCCTTAGCACAGATAAAGGTGTTCCCTTTATCAATGCTAAATAATTTTTTAGCATTGGTATAAGGATTAATTAGTAAAAAACACTTTATATACTAATAAATATCATATTATATTATATAAATATATTTATATTGATATACATATATATAATATTTTATTAAATATGATTTATACAAATACTAAATATCTATTTACAATTAATATATAATGGATTTAGCAAAAAATGATTTATAACATAGTTGAAAATTAATATTAATTAAGAACTTACAAATTTCTATTGAGTAATTGACATTTAATAACAATTTTATAATAAAAAAATTAATTAATATCTTATGATAATTTGAAGGCAAGACTTGAACTTCAAGTGACCATAACTTTTGATCAGGCATTCGTTTGGGCTCTACAAGATGTCAAATCAAATGATGTGAAAATATTTATGACATTTTGTATTAGGTTTACCTTGTACCACATTTTTTATTAGTCAAATGTCCTATAAGGCCTCCAAATCAGTGTTTTTAGTTGGGATACCCAATTTTTTAAACATTCAATGACATTTCAGCTTCTTTTAAGGTGATCTTCTTGTTTATTTTATAGTGACAAAATTTATTCCTTAAGGATACATTCATATAGATATTATGATATTTAAATTTTATTGTTTTTCACACTGTTTCATTATTTATAAATGAATATAAACATATATAATTATATATATACATTTTTGTATATATTTACATATAAAAATTTAATTTCATAAATAAATAAATATATAAACATGTTTTGATATAAAATGTATATTTAAATATATAGATGAATGGTGTGAACCATGGATTAAAATCCATGGTCCCAAAAATTTATTATTATTTATTTTTAAATATATAAACCATAAGGAAATAAACATTTACTATCCAATTTTTTAAATAAAAATTTATCCATTTTATTTACATTATAAAAATGTATGAATATATATATACCTATATAATGTATGTATAATGTTTATATATAAATATATTTGTGAGTGTGTGTGTTAATAAACAGTTATATGTTTATGTATATATTCTGAAATATGTAAACAAATATTAATATACATATATATATATATATATCAAAATAAGTATATATTTCAATATATATATATATATATATATATACATATATATAAATATTTCAATAAATTCCAAGTAAAATCATTTGGGCCATTGGTAAGGGTGTTTGTTGAGAATGTGTTGGTTAGGGGTTCAAATCTCACCCCTTTAGAATTAATTTAGGATTTAAGTGATGAGGTCACATGTCATTCACCAATATGTGTGTTTATATATATATATGTATGTATATATATATAGGTACACATATATGTTTAAATATATAAATATATAATTATAAATACATTCACACACACATATAAATACACACACACAAACATATTTTATAAATGTATTTAAAAGTAATTATATAAATATATATAATTATATGGAAAAAATATATTTTGTTTAAATATATATAAATAAATAGATATATCATAAAATATTGAAGAAAACAAGATGAATAAGTCGAAAGGACATTCAAAACACACAAGGAGTCCAAGGGTTCAAATACTTATAGGAAAGCATGGTTGAGCAGGGTTTCTAGGCAATATTGGGGGAATTAGTGTTAAATATGCATGGAATTGGCACTAATAGAGGGGATTTGAGGGGCTTATTGGTGGTGTGAATTAGGCATGATAACCAAATAAAAATTTGGAAAAATTGATTTTTTAACTTTTTAACAACACTAGAAATTAGAACTGATAAATAAATCATTTATTGACACTACAAACACACCAATAAAGGCTCCCTTTGTCATCACATTTTTTGCACTGATAAAAGTGACTAGATATTAAAGGTGAACAAATATGTACCTTATTAGAATTGATAAAAGTTGTTTCTATCACTAATAACGACCTTATTTGTACTATCACTATTTGACAGAAGGCTATAGCGATCACCATATAACAGTTTTTATAGGCAATGTTATGGGATACTATATTGATATTCATATTGTGGTTACCATAGCCTATCTCATGATCAATATTAACGACTGCCATATTGTAGTAGCTATATCCCATCTCATGATCGGAAATACAGACCACCATATTCAATTCTCTATAGATAAATTTTTTAAATTTACAATTAATACACCTCCATAGTTGGTATTTAAAAAAATGAACCATAATTCTCAAATTTCAATATATATCTATGCCATAAATAATTTATTTAATAATCTCACAACTAAACTCACTGAATCATTTTTTGAGCTCTTCACCCATCATCTTATAAATATAAATCAAATAAATTACAAAAAAATATAGTATTGTAAGAAAATAACAAAAAACTAATAATTAGAACTTACTAGATTATTTAATGTAAAATTTTGTTCAATAAAAAAACATTCTACTGTCATTTTTTCAACTTATATCCTTTTTAATCATTTTTTAATATAAAATAACTTATTTAGTCATTCTGATCATAACATAAATCATATTGATGTGACTTCCATTCATACATGTTAAAAATAATTCAAAGATCATTATCTAATGATTTTACATCAATCCAATGTCATTTTCTAGGTTTTGACTCACACACACGTTTTAGTGTTTTAAAACACTAAAAAAATTTCTTGTCATCTCGAGAAAACCACAACTCAAATTGATGTGATATTAGTTCCTACATTTCAAAAATAAATCCACGGTTGTTTTATTATGATTTCACGATAATACGAGGTCATTTTCTTTGTTTTAACCTCTTGGCGCATGTTTTTAAATAATTTGGTATTTTAAAAACTTATTATTGAGTCATTCCAAGAACAATGTACATCGTATAGATGTTCCATCTATTTAGAGATTTAAAAAAATCAAAATCCTATACTCCTCTGATTTTTTGTCAATCCAAGTTCATTCTCTAGGTTTTGAATAGTACACACATATTTTATAGTTTTAAAACACTAAAAATTCATTTCTAGTCATCCCGATAAAATTGAATGTTTGATTGATGTGGATTCAATTCCTATATTATCAAAATTAATCTAGGGTTATTGTCCTATGATTTCAAAATGAACTGAGCTTGTTTTCTTGGTTTTGAACTCATGATGCGTGTTTTTAAAGTCTTTGATATCTTTAAAAAATGTTTTTCTAGTGATTCCACGCAACATGCTAGATTAATGCATTGTCTTTTTGGAAATTTCCTAAATAATTGAAAACTTTTATTCAATGAATTATTGAAAATTTGAGTTCATTTTCTAGTTTTTTCCATTACACACATGTTTTTAAGTTTTAGAACACTAAAAATGTGTTTTTCATCAACTAGAGAAAACCACATATCTGATTCATATGACATCAGTTCCCATATTAAAAAATCCCATCTATAGTAATTGTAATATGATGTATGACAATAAAAGGTAATTTTATTGCTTTTTACCACTCGAAACATATTTTTCAAGAATTAATGGAACATCCCCAGCCTGGTGCCCCCCTCAAGTGACTGAGTCGGCTCAGCTACTAAACTCAAATGCATCTCCCCAATTTTTAGAGGCTATAAACTAATTGTGATAGTGTAAAGAAAATAATGGAGATACTATTCCCTCTAGTATACCTGCAACTTCAGCCAGAAGCTAAGCTTCTGATCATTTATTAAAAATAAAAGAAAAAGTACAAAGGAGACGATCAGGGTCAAACAGGGGAACTTTCCCTCATCTGTCAAGTGCAAAATTATAGATCATAATAAGAAATATCATTCTCATAGTTAGACTCGTCACATGTTTTCCATTAGGACTGAGACTTACCCTGGTTTAAGATCTTAAAAATATCAGAATTGAACTTACCTGACAACTTCGAAGAAGATCGGGTAGACATAGTGCGAGGTGTGTTAGAGTAATCCTTCCTCGGTCTTCTCTTCAAGGAAGCATGTGTGTCATCTGTCCTTCCTTTTCCAGATAAGAGTGCATCCTTAAAAGAGGCAGGATCATCGCTACCTGTTTTCACCCCTTCCGCATCAGAGATGTCACCCCACTTCTCAACAAACCCAGAGGAGTTCAATAACTTATGAATATCATGGTGACAATCAACAGGTTGAGGAATCCCAGATTGATCATCCAAGCTAGGGTCAGGCACACCAGTCCTATCACGTGTCAGGATTACACCAGGACAATCAAGCATGATAGGATTTGAAGTGTCAGCGCAAGTAAGAGGCCCAACAACAGTGGGGAAAGCATTCTCTCCAGTATCAACTAATCCAATGGGAGAAATAACACCACCATCATTGAATGGATTCTCGTTAACAAATCCAGCCCGAGTAGTAGAGGGTCCACTCATCAGAGTATTATCCACCCAAGGGGCTTTGCCTTTCAAAATCAGCACATTAGAGACAAATTTATCTGCATCCAGCATATCAACCTTATTGGAAAATTATTTTTTGGGAACATCTCCATCATGATAAATAGACTTTGGTAGAGGTGCATGCTTCCTCTCAGATTTCCTTCTACAGAGGTCAGTTGGATGCCCCTTCAACCAACATTTCCCTCGAGAAATCCGCCTTCGACATAACTCCAAAGAATACCCAACAGCCATACATTCAGTACAGAAAAGGGGCTTCCTTTCATATTCAACATCAATATGAATGTTATCAGAAGGAGTAGAGAGAGTTACCTTATCAATCAAAGTGGAGCTAAGATCAATCTCCACCAACATTCTGGAAAAGTGTCCTAAACACACAACCTCAATTTCCTTATCAAGGCATATAGGAGTCTCAATTGTCATGCCAATGTCATGCAATATTTTTGGGTGCCAAAGGACCCAATTAAGTCCATGAAAATGAACCCAAACCTGAGCAAAGGCATTCCTTGCACGCGGGGCATTAAAGTCCAGGGACCATTCATGTAGGTGAAGCCATTTAGGTTTCAGAGACAAAGAGCCGATGCTCCACGCATTTATTTTGAAATCATTCGAAGGGAAGATACAATGAAAGAAGCCACGACCAAGAGAAACAAATATCCAATCGGAGGAGCCCCACAAAAATGAGATCCGTATCACTAGATCCTCAAACCTCCAGGGCCTCTCACCCTTCGGTAAAACAAGGCGTGCAATCAAAGAGCTCTTCCCAATTGTAATCCTTTCAGCAAACACAGTAGTATTAGCCTCAACATGGGCTAATGAACCCTTGCAGAGGATCCTTCTAGAGCCAGTATCAAAGAACGATGCAAACTAAGGTTCCACTGATTCATCCACTGTTCCAGTGGGGACTTTCAAATTACCACTGCCATTCGAGGCCTTCAAGACCTCTTCGATTTCACCAAAAGCGGCGTAGAAATTAAAGGAGCAGAATTCATACCAAGTGGCAGAGCAGGAACTCCCCGCCTATCACCATTACCGCGAAGACCACCGGTGGAAAACTGAGTGTCCGACGGAGCACTGGAAGCCACAACAGCATCCTTCGAAGTAATCAGCGGATCCGACAGAAATAGACTGACGCCTTCCCGAACGTCGTGTCGTGCAACACGATCTGGATCCGTTGATTTTTTTCATGCGCCATCACTATGAGCAACGGCACCTCCTCGCGGACCCTCATTCAATGCCGATCCAACTTCACCAGCAACAATCACCGAACCCAGAAATTTTAGGAAGCGGCATCCCAAACCCTAAAGCAGATCCAGAGCTTCATCGCGGTGGAACAGTAAACCCTCCCCAAAGCGTCATCCTTGTTTCCCTCTAGTATATGTAGAAATGAAGCAGAAAATACATAACAATAATAACAGTGGAAGAAAAATATTGAATAATCAGTCATCTAAAGATAAAAAGATAACAAGCTAAAAAATCAAATAAAAACACAATCATGTAACGACATGTTGAATGTAACTAAATAAAGTACAGAAATTCATACGAGTAAGGTCTAATTGGATTGAAATAATATAACCATAAACCCTAGTCTTGAACCCCAAGTTGGTCCAGTATCGAAGATCCAACCCCTCCATCATCAATCAATTCATGGCCCTTTTCCCATGCCCAAACCTACAACCATGAAATTGGCTCGGGTACCAAATGGTGGTCTGGACAGGGTGTGACTATAACTCAGTAGATTGATACCCATGATATTTAAGCAATAAATGATAATATAGATCATTAAATCAAGCAATAATAGAGTATTGATTAATCAATTAATATAGTGCATAAAAACTGGTTGATCCTTGAGTTCCAGGTGATGCCTAGGGCTAGCCTAACCTGCTTCAGCACTATGCTGGATATCTATGTCAACAAGGTAGACTCTACTATACCAGGATAGGGAAAATATAAAATATCATAAGTAAAATAACCAGGTTCCATGAAAATTCTCATGCTGGAGTCACTTATGTCTTTTGTCATCCCCCCTTTTTATTATATAACATTTCATTACATTGTACATTCAGAGGATCTTTTAATGTTTAGTTTCATGGAAAAGGGGGTATAAAATACATGAAAACTTAAAATAATTGTTATAATATACTTGAAAGGATTCTTAATAAGTTCATCCAATGTACATTTATTTCATCTCATAACCTGGGGACATACATCAAAGGAAATGGGTGAGCATAAGGACCAATGTGGGAAACCAGTTACATATATTAGTGAGGAAAATCAATAAGAACGTGAGGAACATCATTATGAAAGTAGAAGTGTAAAAAGTGACATGTCATAATAAAAATAACATGATTAATAACATGTAAATGTGGTTAAAACTTTTATTTTATACATTCATAAGAATATCACAAAGGTTAATCACCAAGGTGTTGTAAATGAAAAATTACCAAGGTTATTCACCAAGGTATCACAAAACATGTCATCTCAAGAGATTAAATTCTTTACCAAATTAATTGGAGTGATATCAGGGTATACCCATAAAATGTATTATTTAATATGATCCTCATAGATCATAATGAATCATTTCAAAAATGACCCTTGGAGAATAAAGAATATGGGTTGCATATAAAAATCAAGGCATTTCAAAAGTGATTAAAAACATTATCATTATGTCATTTTAAACTCACAGAAATGGAATACCAGTTTCATGTATGTTAATACAATAATAAAATAGATCATTTGTATATCTATTTGAATACCATTTAAAAATAAAGAGTGTTTGGTATTCAAAAAAAGATAATGAAAGAGAAATTCGTTTGGAGAAGAGGGAAATTTGTAGAAGTAAATTAGGCAGAATAACAGGTATAAGTCGTGGTATTGAAGAAAGGGTAAAATGAGGGGGAATAAGGGTAAAAAATTCTTAAAAAAAATTAATTAAGTGTAGGAAAAAAAGGGTTATATAAAAGAGTAATAATAACATTTAGAATACATATATGAAAAGGGTTTCTTTAATCGAAGAGAAGAGAAAGATAATTCCCTTACCTTTAAGAGTTGCACCTAGATCTTGAGGAATGGAACCTTGTGGGATATAGTACACCTTGGGGGGACTCCATGGGAGGTAAAACTATTATATATAAAAGTAGGATGTATTTTTAGTGAATGTAAATGGATAAATGGGTGTATAGTTATAACAAAATTGAAGGATTTGTTTAATAATTTCCAAATATAGGCCTTGGAAATCTAGGTTGTGGAAAATAAAAAACCATGGGATTGCCCATGGTTTTAGGAATTTGGAACATATTTAATGATATTTTAATCCAAAAGAACATAGAATAATATTATATTAATTCCTTTTTCGAGGAAAATTTATGTTTCCACCAAATAATGTTTTTAAGACAAAGTTTCCTTTTTAGACATTGGAAAGTAAATTATAGGTTTGATTCAAATCTATTAAAATACTTGATATTAATAAATGAAGATATTTTAGGTTGTGGATTGTGGTTAATTAATTATTACATAATTATAACAAAATTATGAAGGCATTAAACATACCTCCAACCACAAACTATATTATTATTATTCATGAAAATTAGAGTATTTTAGAAAATTTTCATAAATTCAACCTAAACTAATTTTAATGTGATGATTTCAGTAATGAGGTTTATTTTATCATAATAATTATACAAATATGATAAATTTAACTTTTATCTATAAAAATTCTTATTTATTAAAAAAATAGTGGGTTGAATATGTGTAGTAAAATTTATGACATTTAAAAATTTTTAAGGACGTAACAAAATGATTTTATCATTTATATTTAAAAAGAGTGTTTTTAAAATACTATTTCATTAAAATAAATATAATTCATAGTATCTTAGTTTAATATGAAAATCTATATCCTTTCTAAAATGTACAATTTGTGTCTAGAAAATCAATTTTTCAAATTCCATCTCAATTAAACCTATATTTTATAAATAATAACTATTCTTAAAATGGAATGGATGGAATAATAATTTTATTTATAGAAACAAATTAAAATTTATGTAACTACATCCTGGACACATAACCCTTTATAACACTCACATACGACCTCTGGATAAGGTTTTCGATGGTAATAGATTCATGGGGTGGCTCAGCTAACATCACCCAAGTGGTAATTAACCCTAACTTGATCTTATCCTGAAGGATATTTCATTCAAGATACACTTTTTGAAACTCATCTTGGAGCTTGTAATGATAGAACCCCAGTGATGCTACCTCCCTCCAAAGTTCTAACAAATGCTCTTCATACGACATGGCTTTAATGGTTGAGGCCATCACTTCTCCTTTATGTATTAATTGTTCTTTGTCATTTTTACTTATAAGAACTAATTATAAAATTAAAATTATTACCAAGATTATAGTTATCAATAGTCATATTGACGAATGGACATAATAGACCAACATTCATAATTGACCAACATCATATAACAGTCGAATCCAGAGGGTCACATTTCCCTTCATATTCAATTCATTATTAAAGAGATATGGTCTAGTAATGTATAATGTAATATAGCACACATTTTCAATAAACAATTATCATTAAAAAATTCTGGTTCATTATATTCTTCCCCTTAATAAATTTCATCCCCAAAACTTCAACACATTATCTCAGTTGAGAAAAGTTGTGGGTACTTTTGTATCATTGTCTCCTTTGGTTGTTGCATCACTTATTCATATTTATGGTTCCTCCAAAACACATTGATGTGGTGGGTAGACTTGTTGCATAGAAACTTTTCTCTACAGTCCAAGATCACCACTGGATACACCTTATAAGATAGATCATGTTCTAGATGTACCACCTTCAGATTCAATACATTTGAAGGGTCAGGTATGTACTTTCTCAAGAGAGATATGTGTAATAAATCATTAACTTGAGAAAGATTTGGTGGAAGTTCTATTTGATAGGCCACTACTCCTATATGATCATGGATTTTATAGGGGGAAATGTATCTAGGGATAAGCCTCCCTTTCTTCCCAAACCATGTGACTCTCTTATATGGTGATATTTGATGGAAAAAATTATCTCCAACATCAAATTCTAAGTCGCTTTGATGGTTGTCAGCAAAGCGCTTATACTCACTCTAAGCATCCTTTTTGTGTTGTTGGCTAGAATTAACCTTTTCTATCATATCTATAACAAGATCAATCCCAAGAATCATTATCTCACCAAATTCATCCCAAAATGTTGGAGTTATACTTGGATTCCCATATAGATCTTCATTGGGTTACATTTGAATACTCGAATGGAATATTTTGTTGTATGAGAACTCAACTAATGGGAGTTATTAAACCCATCTACCTCTAAATTCCATTGAACATGTTCTCATCATATCCTTGAGTGTTTGAATAGTCCTATAATATTTTCCATCATATTGGGAGTGATAGGTCGTACTAAAATTCATTTTGGTACTCAAACCATGTTGAATAATTCTCTGGTATTTTTATGTGAACCATGGATCATGATCAGAAACGATTGAAAGTGGAACTCCATGCAACCTCACCACTTTCTCTAGGTAAATCTTTTCAAGTTTTTCAAGAGATAAATCTTCACGATTATCAATAAAAGGGGTGGTATTTGTGAGAAATTTGTTTAATTTAAGAATATTTCAATTCTAAATTAATTTTATATCTTAAAACATCATGATTAAATATGTTATTCTTTAACCAAAAAAATCTATAAATCCTTAATAATTGTTCATAAAAATCTTGTGATTAACCAAACATGGCCTCCATGAGTGTCAAACCAGGAGTACAGAAAGGCTCATTATCGTGCACCAGTTCCCATTTGATTCTAGCTCAAAGTCGTTTAATTGGGTGTTACACTTAGATACAACTATTCCAGAGCCACATCCACTCATTCATATCCATACAGGGATTTATTTTCTTGAAATCCACTTAATTAATACTTCACAAAAATACCAATTTTTCTATATTTTTAAAAATTTCTCTAGGGTTATTAATAAAGTTTTAAAATACTATTTTGAACAAATATTTAAACCACCATATGATACCAAATATGGAATCCCTCCTTTTTATCACATAAATTTTCATTACGCGGTACATAAAGAGGATATTTTAAAGTTAATTTTTGGAAAAAAGGGTACATGATACATGAAAAATTAAAACATTATTCCAATACACTTGAAAGGATTCTTCATAGGTTTATCCGAAGTATATTTTCTACATCTCATAACCTGGGGACATAAATCAAAGGAAAGGGTTTAGCATAAGGCTCGATAAGGGAAACAATTTTCATATATTCCTGAGGAATATCAATATAAACATGTTAAACATCATTGTGGCATGAAAAATTGAAAAAGCGTCATATAATAATAAAAATAACATGAGTAATAACATGTAAATGTGACTAAAACATTTATTTTAGACATTCATAAGTATATCTAACTGAAAATTGTTTTTATTGATTTTGAAAATAGTTGAGACAAAGTCACTACCCCCTAAAGGAGGGGGAAAATGGTGTAGACAAAGGGAATCCTCTTGAAATATACCCTAATACTCAATAGGGAGAGATTCCAAATCAATATAAATCATAATTTACTCATCCTATCTACCCATGTGTGCTAACGAGTCAGCCGCATAATTAGCCTCCCTAGAACTATGATGGGTCATCCGCCCTTGATTGGTTTCCACCATGCATCTACGAATAATATAGATCAACTCCAAAGGTACTGTATGAAATCCCTGAATAGCCTTCACCAGAATTTTTGAATCTGATTTGATCTCATCCACCTAAAATCCCATCCCCTTAGAAACAATTAGACCTGAAAGGAGAGCCTTCACATCCACAATGAAGGAGATTCTCAGACCATAAAATGCACTGAACCCCAAGGTAACCAAACCCAAAGATTCCTGGACCACCCCACCACCCCTCATGACCCCCTCCATGTAAGAGCCATCCACATTTAGCTTAAGGCCACCACTAGGAGTCTCTCATATATCCCAATGTTCATTCACCCTACCCTATATGCGGGGCCTATTAATAATATTGTATATTGTAGCATAACTTTGGCCCCCTTCAAAAATGAAGTCATCTAGACAATAAGGGATATTAACCAAATCTGCATGAATAAAAGAGAGCGACTTAATCCCATTAATACATGGTTGTGAGCCTCATAGATAGTCTGTCATATGGAGGAGAGGATAACCACAAGCGCTTTACGTTCCATGGTTTTGTTCTCAGATCTATGAAACCAAGAAGCCTAAAATCCCTACAATGACAAATGATCACTATCAATGTAGGGGTGGGGGTGAATAAAGACCAGAGATATGTTCCCTAGATACTAAAAAAAGTGATGTGTGGACTCTAACTTTGGATTCACACATCAAAAGTAGTGAGAATCCAAGGAAATGCATTTTCTTTGGATGTTTGTGTTATTTGGGATTGCCTAATTTCTGATATTCCAAACCAGGAATTTCATTTTAGTATGAATCACATTGCACCATACCTTTGGTGACCACTCATCCAAAACAATCTCTGCATGGAGTAGCCTCCTGTAATCCTAAGTGTTAAACCTTCCTGATCTTGATCTGATGTAGTAGCATCTATCTGGTTTATCATTCATAATGATACTTTCAAATACTTTCATTTGACTAGGATTCCGTGACGCCTGAATGAGATCATGTTGGACACTTTCCTTGCTTAAAGAAATGTCTAGGAAAGGGAAGCCTGGATATGCTATCCATTCTCCCAACTAGTTAAGATCCCATAATTTAACATTCCCTATACCAATAATAAACCATGTATAACCACCAAGAGACTTTATGTGGAGGAACATGCATCACACTAGGACATAAGAGGTTGCACTGAAATATTCACGCACCTAGCAAGGGAAACCATATTGTGCTTTGAATAACTCTTCCCATAGAGACTCCCCAACGATAACATATCATGCTAACTGTCCGTGCATGCCCAATATAAATTCATTAATACTCTATAGGCCCACACCCCCTTCGAAAATTGGTTTTTACATGCAGTGTAAGGCAGCCCAGTGACTACGCCCAACCTGATTGGCATCCCACATAAAATCATTAATAATCCTCTCCATATTCTCATGGAATCCTTTAGGTTGTTTAATAAAGAGAATACTTGCATTTGTGTAGATGTGAGAATTCTATTGATCAATATAACCTGCCCTCAAAATGACAAAAACTTGTCTTTACAATTGAAGATCATTCCCAACAGACAATTAAGGATATCATCGAAGTGTTGCTTCTTGATGAGGCCGCATGATATCAGGAAACTGAGATATTGAATTGGAAACTGCTTCCGAGGAAAACTGAGGATATCCTTTATGTCTCTAAAACACCTACCAGAGCACTTATCTTAAATGAACACATGACTTTTTGAAAAGTTTATGCTCTATACACTCAAGAAACCATACATTAACAATATATATTTAAGATTAAGTAGGGTCATGTTCCTTCCATTAGTAAAAATCAACACATAGTCTGTAAAAATTAAATGTGAAAAGCAATCTATACCCTTCCGATAATGAAATGGTTTCATCATTCCATCCTCCAAACCCCTATTCAGGTTCCGGAACAATGCATTTTGTGCCAAGATAAAAATAATTGGTGAAAAATATCCCCCTTCCAGACACCGTGAACCGATTTAAATAATTCAAAACACATCCTCATAAGAGATAAAGAGATCCATGGGGAAGAATATCACCTGAAATAGGGATCGCAAATCCACTCTTGAAACCCAAACTTCCTCGCATCATGAATAATGAAGGTCCATTCGATCTTATCATAAGCCTTGTTTATATCAACTTGGAAGATAACATTGGAGACCACTAAGGATTTATGTAAATTATTCAAAAGTTCACTAGTAATTTCTACCACCCCTTGTATGTCCCAACCCTAAATAAAACCGTTTTACTCCATCAAAACCTACTTTGGAATGACACCACTCATCCTTCTTGATATAATAGTTTTCAGGATCTTTTAAGAAGTATTTCAAAGGAAAATAAATTGATAATGACTAATGAGAGTGGTATTCTTGATCTTAGAAAGGGGAATAACCCTTGAAGAACCAATTCTCTTATTAAGGGCTCCACCACAAAAGAATTATTTCACTACTTCCACGACCTGAGGACTGACCACATCCCAAGCTTCCATGTAAAACTAAATTGGATAACCATCCAGACCGGGTGCACTGTCAGGTGGAATTATCATAACCATCTCCTTGATCTCACCCTCCATAGGTAAGGCTTTAAGAAAGTCATTGTCAGACTCCCTCACCTGCTGAGGAAGACAACTCAGGAAGGCCTCTTCATCCACTTCACCCCAAGAGTACTCAATGTTATAGGATTCATACCCCACCAAGAGACCTTCAAAGTGCTCCAAATCCATTCTTCCTGCAACTTCCACATCTGATGTGAATAACCCATTGTTGAGTCTCAGATTGATCTTCATGATCCTATTCTCTTTTATGCATGTGTGAAAGAAGGTACTATTGTGGTCTCCTTCTCTTAACCATATCTCACGATAAATTTTCCTATATATTTTCTCAATATCCAAGAGCTTCTCGACAATATCATTCTGCTTATCACAAAGTGTGATGAAAACATTATCATCACATTCATTCTAAAGAGCCTCCTCCAGCCTTTGACCTCGATTTGGATATTATCCACCCCAAAAACATCATTAGGTCTATTGAAAAACCATATTTTAATGTATTTATTGATATGTTTGAGGTGATTCACCAAGACACACCATGAATTACCAACCTCCCAATGTTCCCACGACTCTTTTAGTAACTGTAAAAAGGATGTGTTATGGTTCTAGGAGCTTGAATAAAAGAATGATTTACTTCCCACGATATCTTGATTGAGTTCCACAAGAAGAAGAGCATGATAGGAAATATAATGAGAAAGGGGATTTACTAATGTCTTAGAGAATAATTCCAACCGCTGAATATTCACAAGAAATCTATCTAGACAGTACCAGATGTGGTTCGATCCTCTTTGGTTGTTGCACCATGTATACTTGGAACTAGTGAAACCCAAATCCATAATTCATGTGGATGAGATAAAACCCCTAAAATCTTGCATTCCACCTTGATTCATGGTTGAACCACCTATTTTCTCTGATAAATTCTAAATTGAGTTGAAATCACTACAGAAGAACCATGGAAGGGATCCTCCATGAAAAGTCTCCAGATTGAACCATAAGCCCCACCTCCCAAGTGGGTCAGTACCTACATAAATAAAGGTGAACAAGACTTAAATCCCATTATAGGAGATCTTTATATTGATACATTGCAACATGAGACTCCCAACCTCTACAGAAAATTGATTTTTCAAACACATCCATATCTGTGAATTGTTAGGGCATCCATGAAGAGAATTTGAGAAACCCATATTCTTATCCAGTAATGGAATCTTTATTGTATTTTTCTTAGGATTGATAATATCCATGAGAGAGGAATGATGATTCCTAGATTCAGATGCAACAAAGGAACTCTTATATTTAGCCCCAAACCTTGTGCATTCCAAATCAGAAGCGATAACATTACAGTAAGCCCTTCCGACCTTTTAGGATCTAAGGGGAAGAGAAAGGTAGATGTGTAAACAAAACTGCCTACTTTGATTTATAATGAGTAACTGGTCTTACTATTCCAACAACTCTGGAATCCTGCATTTGAGATTAGACTAACTTCTTGAACGAGCCATCCAAGTCTTCTAAAAGAGGAAAAATGATGGACCTAGAAGGACAGGGTGGACTCGAAACCATTTCTACTTGCATTAATGTGACCAACAAGAGATGTTGAATAGGCAGTTGGGAAGATTGAAGCTCCTTTTCAATGCCTTCATACATACAATCTAGCTTCGGTAACCCGTCGATAGCATTTGTCAGCTTACTCACAAAGGATCATTGTTGGAACTCCATAGAGAGATGAGAAGAGATACAAAAGGACACAGATTGAGGAAAGATAGATTTAGAGGGACTTGGGAGAGAGAAAGAAAAACAATCACAAGAATCCCAAGAAACCATGAAGCCTTCCAAGATATAAGGAGCATCTGAAGATTCCTGTCTGATAGAAATAGAACCATTCGATAAAACGATTAGGTCTGAAGAGTCCAAAGGTGGAGCCGATAAAGCCAACATTCATGGTAGGAGGTCCCCATGAGCCTGGAGCTCCAGACATCTTAGTTGCGGGATGACAAACACAATATTTTGAATTTGAAAACAACCTTTCAACGGTAACACCATCTAACATCCTCTCCACCAAACCAGGTGGGCCCCAAGACTAGCCGCTCGGGGAACCGGAGTGCGAAGGGTCTTCCTCTGATCTCCTTCTCTGGAAGGTTTCCTCTGAATGGCCATGAAAACTACAAAGCACAAAAACCTTTAGAATCCTATGAAAGAAAATCGTTTTCCACCAACAAAAACCATCACTCTCCCTTAACAGGACTCGTGAGGGTCGCTTCACCAAAAGATCCATCTCCACAAAAATGTGGGGGTTGGCTGTAGCTTGAAGGAATCTGGTGCTCTTGTCTACACAGAGGAACAAGCCCATCGATTCCCCCATGGATATCAAGATCGCATGGTTATGAAAAGTTAGAGGGAGACTCGATAGACTAATCTAGACTCCATCCAAGGAATATTTATGACCGAAGTGAAAATGCCACAACCACTGAGACAAGGAGAAGCATCATGAACTGTATCTCCTGTCCTCTCGCATCCAAGCCGATATCAGGGTGCACCCTTAATATGTATTATTTAATGGGATACAAATAGATAATAATAAAAAATTTCATAAATAAACCATGGATAATAAAAAAAGGATGGGTTTTATATCAATATCATAGCATTTAAAAAGTGCTTAAAATATGATCATTATGTCATTTTCAGCCCACAAAAAGGGAATTTGGGTTTCATATATGTTAATACCATAATAAAATAAATCATTTTTACATGTAGATGAATACCCTTAGAATAGAAATAATATATTTTATACAAAAAAAGAAAATGAAAGAGAATTTCCTGATGATAATAGGGAAATTTTGAGAAGTAAATTAAGAAGTATAATGTGTATAAAACATGGTTTTGAAAAAGGGTAAAATGAGAAAGGAAAAGGGTATACAATTTATAAAACATAATTTGAAAGTAATTTTATGTTAAAAATGGTAATATAATAGATTAACATTAACATTTAGATTTCATATAAGAAAATATTTTCTTGAATCGAAGAGAAAAGAAGGATAATTCTCCTACCTTGAAAAGTTAAACCTATATCTTAAGGAATGGAACCTTAGGGGCTTAAGGACACCTTAGAGGGATCCTTGGGGGGGAAATACTAGATATTTGTGTAGGATGTATTTTGAGTGAATTTAAGTGGATAAATGGGAGGGTATTTAAAGAAAAAGTGGAGGATTTTCTTAATAATTTTCAAATATATGCCTTGGAAATATAGTTTCTGGAAAATGAAAAACCATCAGCCTGCACATGGGTTTTCCCATGGTTTTGAAAATTTGGGGCATATTTTATGTTATTTTAACCAATAATAATATAGCATAATATTATATTAGTTATTTTGGAAATGAAAAGTAAAGTATCCACAAAACAATGTTTTCTAAGACAATGTTTTCATTTTAGACTTTGGAATGCAAATTACTAGTTTGGAATTGTGATTAATTAATTATTATATAATTATGAAATAATTATGAAGTCATTAAACATACTGCAAACCTCAAACTTTATTTTTAATATTCACATAAAAATAAAGTATTTTTGAAAATTTTCATAAATTCACCCTAACCCAATTTGAAAATTCTGATTTCAAAAATAATTTTTATTTTATCAAAATAATTATCTAAGTATGATAAAATTAACTTTTAACTATAAAAATCCTTATTTCCTAAAAAATAGAAGTTAGAATATGCATATTATAACGTCTATCATTTAAAAGTTTTCAAGAAAATAATAAAATTATTTAATAATGTATATTTAAAAAAGAGTGTTTTTAACATACTATTTAATTAAAATAAATATTACTCATAATACCTTAGTTTATTATAAAAATTTATAAATTTTCTGAAAAGTACAATTTATGTCTAAAAAATTAATTTATCTAATTATTTCTCAATTAAACCTCCATTTTTTTAAGAAAAAATATTCTTAAAATGGAATTGATTGAATAAAAAAATTATTTATAAAAAGGAATTATAATTTAAGTAACTAAGGCCTAGAAATTTAACCCCTTATAACACCGACATATGACCTAAGGTTAAGGTATACGATAATGATAGATTCACGGGGTTACTGAATTAAAAATTCTAGAGTGGTAATTTACACTAAATTAAACTTCTCCCGAAGGCGATTTCATTCAAACGTCACTTTTTGAAGCTCATCTTGGCCCTGATCAAGCTCAAACCCCAATGATGCTAACTCTCTCCCAAGTTATGATATATGAGATTTATACGAAATGACTCTTCTAATTAAGTTCATCGCTTCTTCTTTCTACATTAATTATCCTCAATCATCTTTACTTATAAACACAAATTATAATGTTAAAATTATTACCAATAGAATAGTTCCCACTGTCCATGTTGACCAACATTCATAATTGACCAGTGGTGATATAATTGTCAAATCCAGATGGTCACATTTCCCTTTATATTTATTTCATTATTAAAATGCCCTAATTTTAAACGTTATTATCTAACATCCCCAAGAAACAACCAATAGAGGCTTGATCTGGTTAGGCCATCCTGATCTAGGGATTTCCTAAGAGAACAAAAATTAGTCGAGATGATATGGAAACAAGTCCTATAGGTATTACCACCAATCTCACAATCAGAAACACTATTATCCAACAAAGTAAGGTCCTGGAGTAGAAAGGAACTCACATATTTCCATAGAAGTTCTATAGTAAGAATAAGATATGCGTTAGTAAGATATTTTGGAAGGTTTTAAAGCACTATAGATAGATTACTTATGGTGTAAATGGGGATTTTATGTCATAAATCCCATGATTTCCAGATCCTCTAAAAAACCCATCGGCTAAAATTAAAAACTGATGAAAATGATATTATGTTGTAAATAAAAATTTTAAGACATATGTTTTGGTTTAATGTCCTACCCTGATGATTTATCATTTAAGTGAATTTTCATTAGGTTTATCTTTACCAATGAATTTACATAGAAAATTTAGTATCTGCACTATAGATTCATTTTGAAACCTGTAAGGCCTGTCTAAAAGATTTTTATTGTATGTTCACATCTGACGTACGAAATTTGTTCTACAGCATAAAAAATCCTAGCAACCCTGCAACTTTAATGAAACTGGTTTAATATTTGACTACCAAGGTTAAAATGAGAAATAACCTGACACAAAGTGGTAACCAAAACCTAAAGAGGGACATACCTGGAAAAGATGATATCTTACAACCTCTCTACCATATGACTTCTCCTTCTTGAGCTGCTCCAAGAATCACTATGGGGTATCAATGAAAAACTATAGCCACTATATTTTCATATCAAATTCCCTCTCCCAGGTCACCTCTTATATACACCCATGATTCCATTGTATTCCCACTAAAGGTATGGTCTAACCCTCGAGGTTCTTCTCACTATGTTCTACTCTATTAATCATATACTCAAAAAAGGATGCATGAACATCCAACTAAAAATCCTCAATATCTATAAATTTTGATGGTCCATGATAGTACCTTTGAAGCTATGGCACATGCAATGAAACATGGATGTAACTGTAGCACTATGGAAGGGATAAATGGTACGTTAATGAATCGACCTTTCCTAGTATCTTAAATGACCAGACAAACCTGGGTGCTAGCTTTCCCTATTTTCTCATACGACATTTCCCTTGTCTAGGTGACAACTAAAATAAAACATGATGACCAACCTCAACCAATTTATGTCATTACTGATTGAAAATATTCGATTTCATTTGATCAAACGTTAATAATTATTACCTTTAGAACATATTAATCAAAAATTACAAATAATAAAACATAAAAAGACCGAAAAATATTAATCAAACTTTATTAATATATCTATAATAAAAATTAATATTCCAAAACATTAATAGTTACTACCTTTAGAAGGTAAATAATTAATATGAGTTAATTTTGAAAAGGTTGATTTTAGTAAAATAAAATTTATTTATATTATATTTTTTATTTTAAAAATATAAATATAAAAGTTCTATAATTTAAATTTGAAAAATTAAATTACTTTTTTATTTCCTCAAAAAAATATTAAGGTATATTTTTGATATTTTTCTAAAATAATCGATTTCTAAGTGAATAGTAAAATAATAACGATTTTGTAATACCATCACTTTTATATGACTTAGAAGTTTCTAAAAACATTTAATTATACAAAATATATATTTATAATGTAAAATATAACAATTAAAAATTTTATGTCAATTAAAAAAGCACATGAATATCATTTTAGAAAATCAAGTAATACTTTTTGGAAAATATTTATTGTGTCTTTAATTAAATTTATGAATGAATAAATTAGGTTTTGGATTTATTTTAACGTCACATAAATCTCATTTAAACAATAATTTTATTATTAAAAATATTATAATCAATAACATTTATAATTTTGTATTATACATAAAATTTGTGCTTGAAATACACTTTCTAAAAAACGGGGTTTAATGTATTTCATGCGCAAGCCTTAAGATTAATCTCCCTACACAAAGAAAATTAATTTGATAAAATAATTCATATATTTGATAAAATATTTTTCATTTTATTTAATATATACAATTTCATTTTTGGTTATATAATTTATATTTTTAGTATTGATACTAATTACCACAATAATGGTGAAACAATTATTTTAAAAATATTATTTTATTAATATCAAGAAATATATATAAAGTAAATTAAATTGGAATAATTTTAACAATTAATATAATATGATTTATAAACACATATATAAATATATTAAAACTCATTTAATTAGTAATTTATAATATATGTAGTTAATAAACTAATAGTTTTTTTTCAATAAAAATAATTTTCACTACATTTTATTTATATAATTAAAAATAAAATTTATAAATTTTATGATGTTAGTTTAAAAAAATTTCATCATTTTTTAAAATTTTTATGGATATATTATCTTAAGATTAATTTTTCACCATTTTCTAAAAAGGTTTATTTTTAGTCAAAAAATATGGGATTTACGAAAACTCTAATTTATGTGATTTTTTCACTATATAAGAATAATATAGAAGATTTAAAAACCATTAAATAAATGAAATATAGAATTAACGAATAAAATTATGAATTTTTTAATATTATTCATACATATAAAACCTAAGACAAACATTTTTATAACTAATGAAAAATGTTACTTTAATATAAAAAACAAAATACTTTTAGTCTTCTCATTAAATCAAGTATTTCCATGGTGAGTTTCAGTTTTGGATTGAATTTGAAGAATCATAACTTTTATTAAATTCATAATAATTAAATTTATGGATCAAAAATCATTAACCATGAAAAAATTATCTTATATAAATTTAAAGTCCTAATAACAGTATTTTTTAAAAAAATGTTTCTGTGTGATCAAGTGTTTTATTTTAAATTTAACTTTTCATGCCTGTAGAAATTTTATTTTATAAAATACTTTTCAAATTTTAAATAATAAGGATTAAATTATGTAACCATTTCAATTTTAATTTTGGTCATTAAAATTAATTATTAAGGTTAAAAATTAGTTACCCCGGTAAAAAAGAAAAAATTCAAAAAAAATATTTTACTAAGGGGAAAGGTCAAAATATGTTAAAAACATGTTTAAAAATGTATGGTTGTAGTGTATCTTAACCAAAAATCACCTTATTTGCTCATTTTTTTCCTTTTTTAATCCCTTGATCCTTTAATAGTTAAATTAAATTATTGTTATTTGATGGGCATTTCTAAAACTACCCTTCTCTTCCCTAATAAAAAGGTCACACAACCACCAATTCAAGACTCAACTACTCTTAGAATTACACCTTCAAAATCTACCAATTTACTCCCAATAGAACTCTATCACATGTACATAATACCCTGGTCAATCATAGTAATCCTAAACCCTTCAATTTTAAAGGAACTTCCAAGGAAAGATTAAGTCTCCAATATAAGTATGATCTCCTTCTTAAGTTTTTCTTCTTAATCTTACTCTTCCAAATATTTTATCGCCATAAAAATATGATTAATTTATTATAATTATTATAATTATATGTTTTTATATTAATTTTGAAACCATTATTTATTGATTTCCATATACTTAAAAAAACAAAGGAATGTTAATCATTCATGTTCACGAACTAGCATCTCCACAAAGAACCATTTTTTTTTCTTTTTTTCCTATTTTCGATTTTAATATTAAAAATAAATTAAAATCCATTTCAACATCATAAAAATAATAATAATATAATTATCATTATGTTATAATGATATCATGTCAAAAGAAAAATATCCTTAACCATACTCACCAATCGAGTTAAAGTGTGTTCAAGTTTGGGCCGGTTTAACAACTTATAAGAACGATGCTTTAAAATACTATTATGGATGTTCATGAGAAAATTAATAATAATAATAATATAATATAGTAAGAAAATAATGATTGTTATATGGTTCTTAAAATATTATATTATGTATTTAACATATTATTAAAGTACGTTTTTTTTTGTTTTTCTCAAATCAAAGAAATAAGCCAACACTATTTCCATTTTCACACAGCATAACTAAAACACATATGGAATGATATAATAGATTTATAAATCAGTATAAGAAATATATTACAGTATATTAAATGATATATTTATTATTAAATGGGTTTTAACATTTGGTTAATGACATAAACATTATAAAACATGCGAAAATAGTTAAAGTTATTAACACCCATAGTCGAAATAGGTTATAACTTACCAATATACCCAAAACAAATAATTATAAATAAGAAATATAAAATTTAAAATATATGAATAATGTTATTAAATATATGATTAAGGTATCTATATTTTTTTACTAAAATTTATAGTGTCATCAACTAAGTAAGAAAACAAGGTAAGGGTTTTTCATCTTAATTTATCTTCATTGAGAAATGTTTTAATTTTATGAAAATTATTATTATTTATAAAGTATATATACTTCCCATGAATTTAATTTTCAATAATAAATTATTTAATTTATGGGATGTATTGAAAATTATGATTTCTAACCTTCAAATTACTTTTTAATCAAAATTTACTAAATTCGTAAGGGGTTTTCATGACTCAATTCAATTCATTGGGTCATAATCACTCTCCATTGTCTATTTAATTTCATTATTGATATAATATAACATATTATGATTTTAGGATATATTTAAAAATTATTTTACTTGTAAATAATTATTCAAACCAAAGTATTCTTCCTCGATAATTCCAATGTTTTGAAAAAAATGCATTTTTGTTTAGAGTAATTCATAATTATTTTAATAATTTTTCCCTCCATATCCTTTTTTTTACTTAAAAAAATTTCATCTTCATATAGTTAAAAATTAAATTTTATTTTATCCATAATTATCCCTTTTCACCACTTTATTTTGTCTAAAACAAATGATTCATCATCATTTTAAATATGTGGATATTCAAAAAGGTTATTTCAAAATGTTCAAAATGTGTTACCATCCTTTCAAAATAATTTTTTTTCTTCCACTCCACGTTTTATTTTGAAAACTTTTATGTCTTTTTAAAGTTTCCATTATTAAATATTTTTCAAAAAATTAAAAGTTTTCAAATTATTTTCACTTCCGTTTTTTGAAAACCTTATGTCTATTTTAATTCTTCAATAGTAAATATTATTTTAAAACTAAAATTTTTCAAATTATTTCCATTTGAATTTTTAAAACATTATGTATTATTCAAGTCTTAATTATTTAAGATTATTTTAAAATTAAAAGTTTTCAAAGTATTTTTACTTATATTTTTCCTTCATGGTTTATCCCTTATGATTTGATATTTTTAACATCCTTTATATGTTATTATATTAGTAATACTTTTTTAAATCATGATTTTGATATCCTATCATTTCTGAAGTTCATGTTATGTGATAAGTTTAATAAAACCATTATTTTTTCCATGTGTTATTTAAGATCTGATTATTATTAGTTTTAAGTGGGACACATATTTATTAATGATGATGGGTGGGGTCTAATATCACCATAAAATTCATTTTATTAAGTTAATATATCATGAGATTGTTAAGTGTAGATATAATGGGTTTGTTCACATAGGCATGGGCATGATAAATTTTCTCACATTTTCTAGCATGAACATAATGATTTTGTTCATATAGGCATGGTCCTAATGAGTTTTCTCATATAGGTTTTCCTATTATTATGGTTGTGAAACATTTATAATTTCTTCTTGAAGTTAAGTTAAAATTTAAAGATTCATTTCATTTCCATGAAATAAAATATTTTCATGATTATGTCTTATTTTTATGTATTCTATAATTTTATGTCATGCTCACATGTTATATGAATACTGAGATGTATGAATTAGGTTACATATTTCAAGATTATTTAATGCTCTTATTAAGATCTTATGTGTCTCTAACATTTTTTATGATTATCATCTAAGTTCTTTTGATCATTTATTATGATATTTATTTCTCCTTAATGTTTTCATTCATGTTATTATATTCTTTTCCATTACCGAGTGTGTCAGATCACCCATTTCCTTTATTTCCAATCCCTAGGTTACTAATATCATTATATCATGTGAGATACATCAAAAAGGTTCTATATGAGTATTGATTTCAATAAATGTTCACAAATGTATTAAAATAATATGTTTATGTAGTTAATTTCCATGAAACTAAACCTTTAAGTCCTTGGGTGATGAGACTTTTGTAAGATGTAATATCTAAATCATGATATTAACGTATTATTTAATTCATTTTTATCTTGGGTCACTTCAGTTGGTATCAGAGTAGGGTTTAGTTTTTTTGGGGATTTGTTTAGTTATTCTTGTAGATCAATTTAATTGAATTTGGTAGTATGGTTAGAAAACCTAAGAGAAAACCCTAGAGTTGAGTCTAAGTATAGGAAAGTATCCTAATATACATGTAATGTCTTGAGTTTCTAGTTTTACCTATTAATATATCCCTATCAAGATACTAAAATTGGATGTGTTATCTGGAATAGATAAACGTAGGGGTAATTAGCCTAAAAAAGGAAACGTTGGGTATGAACTCAATCGTCACCTGGTGTATGAAAAAGAGGCCTAACTGTAAACCTGGTTTGAAACACCTAGGGGATATGATTTTTTTGATCATATTATCTTTATAAACCAATATAAAGGATTTATTTTTTAGTTACTTTGTGGTATTAGGTTAAGGAATGTAAGATAATACAACTTAATGTAACCTATATCAAACTAAGATTTATATAGGTTGAACTAGAGGAACTATAGTAAAACTTGATAATATAAAATAGATTGAATTTTTATGGTTGAATTCATTTTTATGATGATGAAAATATCCCTTTATTGTAAAATTTTTGTAACTCATGTAAACCCGTTTAGTTTTAGTAATAGATGAAACTAGAAGAAACCATGGGTTTAAGGGATAATAAGAAGATTACCTTAATGAATAACCCATCATAATCTGATCAAGAATTATAAACCTTTTGATTATTCCATAAAAGATATACTATAATATTATTAACAATTTTAATGTAGTATAAGTCCAAAAAAACCCAAACAAGAGAAAGATATAGTATCATGAAAGATCAAGTGATGAATGTGATGAAGCAAAGAATATTCAATTTTCTATATGTCACAAATATGGAAAGAATCACCAAGGGGATTGGAAGATGATTTAATTTTGGTAAAGGAATCCATCAAGCATCAAACTATTGTAAGAAAATTAAGAGTTCAGTTAACACGGGAAAGAATATAGAACTCATCCTAGGGAACCACTGATAATTGAATTCTTATGTGTTTGGAACTCAGCCATTATCCAAATCAATTCCCTAATCCCAAGATTTCAAAGGATGGTCGGAATCCATAACCTCCTAAACATAGGGAGAAATTAATAACCTATTAAATGACTATAGATGAAGACGATAATGGTAATTAGGTTTCAAATACCATCCACCAGAAATTGGTGGATGTATTCTTGTTCTATCAACCCTATTGTATATATGGTGTTTTCTAAGAACATGTCGTCACCATACTTAGTGATTTTTATTTTAAATAAAACATTTAGTGGTATGATTATTCTATTTTTGGAAGAAAAAAAACTTTCTGCATATCATAATCTACTCCTCTAAAAAAATTGACTCGAATTTAAAAATAGAATGGTTATATTAACTTTGAACCCACCTTAATTTCTATAATATGGAAAAACACATTCTCAATCAACTGTGACTATATATTAATGTATGGCCAAGTAATAATTATCTAAGAGTAAAACTAGATCCTTCACATAGGCCTTAATACCTAGTAATGAGATACATTTCTATAAAATGGTTAGGGAAAATAAGTGTTTTATTTTCTTCCCTATGATATTAATGATCATATATCATTAGATTTAATATCTTGATGCATGAAAATATTATTTTTCACCTTTATCTATTCTTATAAAAAATTATAATTAAATTGCGACAATGAAATTTATTTAAGGGGGTAGAATGTAACAACCTGATATTTTAGATCATTTAAAATGCATACTATGTTTTATAAAATATGTCACATGATACACCCAATGTAAATGGGCCACAAAATATTAAGTTTAAATTATTAATAAAGCTATAATAAACACTAAAATGTTAAACCATTACTAGTTATTACCTTTAGAATGTAAATAATTAATATGAGTTAATATTGAAATGGTTATTTTCAATAAAAGTATTTTTCTTTGTATTATATTTTTTATTTTAAAAAGATTAATTTTAAAATTTTAGAATTTAAATTTGTAAAATTAAAAATTAAATTATTAATTCCTCTTGGAAAAAATATTGTAGGTTTAATTTTTTGATATATTTATAAAATAATCAATTTTTAGGTGAATTGTAAAAATGCTGATTCTACTAATACCATCACTTTTATATGCCTTAGAATTTTTTAATCCATATAGATATAAAAAATATATATTTATAAAGTAAAATAAAACATTTAAAATACTATTTCAATTTATAAAACTCATGAATATCATTTTTAGAAAATAAAGTAATAATTTATGAAAACCATTTGTCATCAGTTTCTTTAATTAAATTTATGCTTGAAGAAATTAGGATTTAGAATTAATATAATGTCATATAAATTCTCTTTAAAAATTATAATATTATTAATATTATTACAATCAATAACATTGATAATTTTTTCCAATATATAAAATTTATTCTTATAAATACACTTTTCTAAAAAAATTATGTATTACATATGCTAACATTAAGATTAATCTCCCTACACATAAAAATATAATTTGATAAAATGATTCTTATATTTGAGATTACAATTTTCATATTATTTAATATGAACAATTTCATTTTTGGGTATAAAATTTAGATTGCAAGTATTAATGATAATTGCCACAATAATGGCTAAAATATTATTTTAAAATTATTATTTTGTTAATATTAAGGATTTTATATAGAAAAAATTAAATTTAAATACTTCAAATAATTAAAATAATATTATTTATAAACAAATATATATATATATATATTAACACTTTTTAATTAGTAATTTATAAAAAAATAGTTAATATACCAAAATTCATTTTTCTATAAAAATAGTTTTTGCTACACATAAGGTTTTTAATTAAAAATAAAATTTATAAATTTTAGGATGTGAATTTAAAAAAATTAAAATATTTTTTGGATTTTTCATTGATATTTAATTTTAATATGAATTTTTTATCATTTTCTAAAAAGATTGATTTCTAGTAAAAAAATACAACATTTACAAAAATAATAATTTCCATGATTTTACCAAAAAAATAAGAATAAACTATAATATTTTAAAAACATTAAAGCAATAAAATTTTAAAATTAACGAATAAAGTTATGATTTTTTAAATATAATTTTTATATATAAAACATATTCTAAACATTTTTAGGACTAAAGAAAAATTTTACTTTAATATATTAAAAAACTACTTTTGGTCTTCTCTTTAAATCTAGTATATTAAAGTTGAGTTTAGGTTATCGCTTTCATTGGAAGACTAATATAATTTATTTAATTCATTATAAACCAATTTTTGGCTCTAAAATCAATAACCATGATAAATTTATCATATATAAATTTAAAATCTTAAGGACGATATTTTTCAAAAAAATTGATTATGTGTGTTTAAGTATTTTTATTCCAAAATTAGATTATTTATACTTGTAGAAATTTAATTTGATAAAAAAATTCAACTTTTAAATCAAAATTTTTAAATTAAGTAATCAATTTAATTTTTTTCATTAAATTTAACTACTAAGGTTAAAAATTAGTTACAATCATAAAAGGTAAAAATGGTAAAAAAATATTTTTCTAGGGGGGAAGGAAAAAACATGTTAAAACATGTTCCCAAATGGATGGTTGAGGTGTGTATAAAAAAAACTCAACCCTTTATCCATTTTTTCCTTTTGAAAGCCTTTTACTCTTTAAAAGTGAAATTAATTTATACAAATTTAATATGTATTTCCAAAACTACCCTTCTCTTCAATTATAAAAATTTAACACCTCCACCACTTAAAACATCACCTATACATAGGATTACACATTTGAAATCATAAATTTTACTCTCCATAGAACCTTATCATACAAAAAAAATCCCCTTTTCACTCATAGTAAGGCTAATCCCTTCGATTTCATGGGGACTTCGAAGGAAAGATAAAGTCTCCAACGTAAGTATGGTATCTTTCTTAAATTTTTATTCTTAATATTAATCTTAAAAATATATTATCACCATAATAATATTATTAATTATGTTCCATTAGTATACTGAGATTTTTTTATATTAATGTTGCAACCCTTATTTATTCATTTACATCCACTTATAAAAACAAATAAATGTTAATCATGTGTGTGTGCGGACTACTGCCTCCATGAAGAATCATCATTTTCTAGTTTTAAATTATTTATAAAAAAATATTAAAATATAGTTAACCATCATAAAAGTATCAAAATAATACCATTATTCTTCTATTATTATGAAATTATGTCAAAAGAAACATCTCCTTAGCCATACTCACTAATCGAGATAATGTGTGTTCAGGTTTTGGTTGGTTTAACCGCCTACATGAATGATTCTATAAAAATAAATTATGGAAGAATATGAAAAAATGAAAAGTAAAATTATTACAATATAATAATAATATCGTGATTGATATATGGTTATGAAAATATTATATTATTTATTTAACTTGTTATTAAATTATATTTTTCATTTGCTAAAATCACTAAAATAAGCCAGTACTGATTCCATTTTCATGCAGAATAACTAAAACACTTAAAGAATGAAATAAAAATATTTATAAATAAATATGATATATATATTAACATATATTAAATGATTAATTATAGATTTATTTTCTTTAAAATGATGGTCAATGACATCAACATTATAAAACGTGTGAAAACAGTTAAAGTTATTAACACCCAATGGTTGAAATAAGTTATAACTAACCAATATACCCATAATAAATTATTATATAGAAACATAAAAGGTAAAATATATGAATGAGGTTATTAAATATATTATTAAGGTATCTATGTTTGTTTTACAATAATTTATAGTTTCATCAACTAAGAAAGGAAACAAGGTATGCATTTTTCGTCTCAAAGTCTATTCATTAAGACATGTTTTAATGTTATGCACCAAATTATTATTTCTATGGTGTATATAATGACCAAGAATGTATTTATAAATACTAAATTATTTAATACATTTCATTCATAGAACCATATGGTTTTTAATATTTCAATAACTTTTGATTCAAAATTTACTAAAGTCGTAAGGGGTTTTCGTGACTTAATTTTCTTCCTTGGGTCATAATAACTCTTCATGGTTTATTATATTTAATCATTGTTATATTATAACTTATAATGATTTTATGATGTATTTACACCTTGTTTTCTAGTGAAATACTTTTTACACTAAATTCTTCTTCCTTGAAATTTTTAATGTTTCATAAAAATTCATTTTTATTAAGAATAACTCCAATTTATTTTAATGGATTTTCCCTCTATATCTATGTTTTTACTTCCCAAAAAATTTCTACTTTCTATATAAAAAAACTCAAATTTATTTTATCTAAAATGATATTTTTTCTCCCTTTTATTCATTTAAAAAAATTGTTTCAACATTCTTTTAATGATGTGGGTTTTCAATATGGTTATTTCAAAATTTTCAAAATGTTATTTCCATCCTTTCAAGTCATCAATACTATTCCCATTTCCATTTAAACAAAACAAACCAATTTACAATTTAGAAATTACATTTAAAAAAACAATAAAATTTACAATTTCAAAATCCCTTCCATTATAAAATTCATAATTACCATTTCAGAAAATTCATATCACTTCCTCAAGGAAACTATTCTATTATACTACAAAATTAATCATTTAGTCATTTCAACTGTATTGTAAAAAAAATTAATTATAAATTTGTTCATTATTTTCATTCCATTACACAAGACTCACTTTAATATATCACACCCACAATATATTATGTCCAAAATAATTTATGGTCAAATCCATTTTCAATTATCAATACTTCAGAAATTTCATTTCACAACCATCAATTTTAACAAAATTCCATCTTTAACAAATTAAAACATGATTAGTAATATTATGACATAAATACCCCATAAAATTTACCCACTTCTAAGTCATTTCACTTGAAATTACCTTGTCCTAAATTTTATGGAATATTAATTGGGATATTTAACTAATACAACTCAAACTCAAACATTTTGTTTAAATTATGTAGAAAAATATGACGATGCCTATAGGAATGCACTATGTATGCACTCAAAAACATGACAACACTACATGATAAATTATAGTGAACACCTAAAATAGCCTCATTAGAGTATAATAATCTATTATTAACCTTTAGATCATCCAAAATAGGGATAAAATGAATAAGTATAAAATTTCCCAGAAAATAGGGCATACTAGACAAAAGAATCGAGAGATCTCTTGAGAATGAATTAAATAAATATTATATACAATAAGAATCATAAACATATCTTAGGATATCTAACACCTCATATGGAATTACATTTGGAAAAGGAATATGGTAGATCCCCCATGGATAAGAGGGAGGAGAAAGAGGGTCAGGAATAGGGCACTGCAGGCTAGAAATGAGAGGAAATGGGGGTTCTTTATGTTAAAAAATCCTAAGGGGAAATGGAAAATTATCATTTTTAAGGGGTTCATGGTTTTAGCATATATTTTTTCAAACCATACTCCAACCATGCGGTAAAAAATGCCGTAATACACTCCACCTCACAGGGTTGGTTCTCATGGTTTACTAACCATGGGCCAATTGTGCAAATTGGCACTGTGACCCTCTGAAAAAACTTAAATGACTTGTTTCCAACCATGCACCAAGTCTCAGGTCTAATACACCTTTCATGGTTTACTCTAATACCTACATATTTTCCCCTAAACTATGAACTAATTGTTCCAACTAAAAATATCTCCGCACTTGGGGTGCATCATGGTTTCTCATAAACCATGCACACAAATTAATATACTTTGGATAAAAAACTCCAAAACCCTATAAAACTCAAAATGAAGATCTTGAGACTTTTCAAAACGCCTGAAACATCTATCATGCATCAAACCATATCCAAAAACATCCCTCTAAGATGTTTCAACTCCCTAATTCTCTATCTAGACTTGGTTTTTAAAAATAGCCCACTAATTAATTGAAAATTCAAATTTCCTCTAGAAATTAAAACTCATCCATACAAAAAATATATTAAACAAACACACTCATATTGTCTTAATATTTTAGTATAATGATCCATAATTCATTTTTTTTATTTCTAGTAATCATCTAAACATTAATTAGACACCTGATGTGGCTAGTCTAACTCAAAGTACATTTTTTAATTTAAAATTTACATTTTAGTTCAAAACATATGTCACACTCTCAAGACCTTGAAAATGTGATCGAATTGTGTTTATACTTTAGGATAATGATCCATAAATTATTTTTAACATTTTTTAATTAAAATAAATGTTAACTCTACATAAGATGTGCTCTATATGACTTAAAGTGCATGTGTTTTAGTATAAAACTGACATTTTATTAATGTATTGTCTCATATTTAGGTTTAATTCACTTATTTATAGTATTACTAACATAATAATTTTTTTATATATGTGTACTCTTTTCTGAGCTAGATTGATTTTTATTGACTGGTATCATGATTAATCTCTTTTGAGAGGGGGTCCAAAGACAACAGAACAATAGTTTTGAATTTTTCGATGTTTGGGATAAATTGAACGTTCTAATGTAATTATACATACCAATGTTCAATTTTTTTTTAAATATTTTCAATGTTTTTTTGTGATATAAATTTTAATAAGATTAAATTATATATATGTTACTATAGTATGAAATAAATTTCAATTTCACACTATTTTATCTAGGATTTTATTTGTTCAATTTTTAGCACTGATAAAAGAATATTTTATGATTGATTTAAATAGAACTGTTAAAAAGTATATGTATCAGTTCTTAAAAAAGTGTTTCTAAAGGGATCTATTTACCAGCACTAAATTTTTTTTGATAAAGGGCCCACTTCAGCAGTGTTATTTTTATCATTGATCAAAGCCGTCAGATTTTAAAGGCGCTTACAAAATCAACATTTTTTAGTGTTGATGAAGGTAATTTCTAGCACTTATAAATAACTTATTTATAGTGGTGATGTCTTAGTTGAGAGACCTTGATGGTAAGATTAATTTATATGAACCAATGGATTCCATTATTATGAAATTAATTATTATTTTCCATGTGATTAGTTGTAATTGGATATATTTAATGCACAAGTTTATTGATTATATGACACATTTATTATGGTTATTTACTTTTTTATGTTGTTTATGCCTTATTTACTCATGATAATATTCATTCTACATTTTCCCTGACTGACCTTCTGAGATCACCCTATATGGGGTTTTCATTTCCCTAGGATATAAAGAAGGTATATTTGACTGATTTTCAAGGATGAAATAAATTATTTCATGCTATATTTTTAATTTCCAATTTAATCTGGTAGTCATGAATGTATCTAGTTTCTCAATAATGTTAAATTGATCGATCCATGGTAATGATTTACCTTGTATCTTGTACCAGTGTAATAAAGTTTTGATGATAGGAATAGATCTCATTAAGGAAATACTACATTCCCTTGGGAAAAAAGGTAAATTGGTTTTGAGGATACAATTGAGTGGTTTGAAGATACCAAAAAACATAATTAAGATAAAGAAAGGATAACAAGAAAATACAGAAAAGTAAATAACATAAGATATTTTCATGGTTCAGACCCATTTGGTCCTACTCCATGGAAATAAAAGAGTCATAATATTTTATTATTATGAAAATATATAAAACCAAAAGAATAAAATAGATAAAATTAAAGTAGAGAGACAATGCACATTAACCAAGAAAAAAAATCCAAGAATAGGGGCCTAATTACTCTAGAAACCATCTCTAAAACCTGGTTTGAGGATGGTAATGTATTCCCTTGATCTGGATGGACTCACACATGCTAACACCACAGAGTAAATGTTAAAAAACAGAAAATAAAATTCATAATAAAAGCATAAGACAGTCTCACAAAACCAAAACAAAGGAAGAATATCAAGTCACTTGAATGAGAAGTAACACTACCATTGTTGTAGCATAATGAAGAGTATGTGGTCAAAAAAGATCATGTGAGGTAATAGATATCTACCAGAGATGATAACTAGAACAGGGTCTATGCAGGCATGGAATAGAAACATTGAATCCTCTCCCTCTCTCTCGGGCTATCTTCTCACTGAACGGAAGCTGAAGGAACCACAAGAGATCTCAACCCGAAGATGTCAAGTACTCATTCAAATGATGAAACACAAGATGATCATTAAATTCATTACAAGTAGTGAGGATATGGTTTTCAAGTATGGAATGATATATAGGACTTGTATATGGTAGAGCATACATGGGAAGATTGAGGAGATAAGGATGAAATAACAGATTGGGAAAATCTCGGGCCATGCGGTAGGTGCATAGTGGTGGAGGTCCAACAACATGGATCACTGTTAATCAGAAAACACAAAACCCATACTTGAGAGATACTATTTTAGCAGTAATTGAAATAAAACAACACAAAATAGAGAAACCTTAGGAAATATCTAGTAAACTAGGCCACCCCCAAATCCAAATAATAAGATAACAGAAAACCATACAACACCACACACCCACATGGAGGCCCACAAATAAAATTCTAGAAATTAAATACAATTTTCATAATAATAATAAGCTAAATTTTTCATGGAAACATAATGAACCAATAGTTTTAATTTTAAAAACCAATTTCAATATATCTCTACATTTTCATATTTTTTTTAAAAAATATAATAGATAGTGTTCTAGAAAGGTCTATTATCCTACCATTAGGTTTGGTTAGTTTTTTATTAATAGAAAATAATCCTAATACTATAGTATCTTCAATAGTACAAACACTCTTGGTGTGTTAAATGGTAGAATGAGAACTTCCCATACGTATACTTATACTGTTATAATATGATTAAAATAACAAAATGCACAGAAATAAAAACTAAGCAATGTCCAAATAATCATAACATACCAAAATTAACTAAGTCTCCACAAAATCTAGAAAAACTCCCAAGCATGCAGACACATGAAAACACACAACCTTCCTTGATGGTAAAATAAAGTGAACATGAAAAATTCTCAAAGATAATAATAACGCAACTAGTAAAAGGAATTAGAAACACATAGAAACCAAAACCAAGAATATTAAATGAGAAATATCACCACCTAAGCCTAAATGGATAAAACCAATCCAAAGAACCCCCCTCCCTCATCCAATGGCCCTAACAAACATAGTAGATCTAGTAGTAGTAATACATAAAGGAAACAACCTAGAAACTATACATATTTATAGCTATAAGGATATTAAACTAATCAATAAAAAATCTATAGTGTAAAACCTGGAGAATATTATATTTCTTTGGTCCATATTTTCTTTATTTTTAAATTTTGGGCTGTATATTTTAATACGGTAGGCTCTACCACACTCAAAATGACGGAAATTATTAAATTCATTATTATTAATCTATTATTTGTATTTATTTATATTTTGAACCCTAATGATCAATAATTTTTATTTGTTTTTAACCCCATTACCCTCTTCCTTCAAACAACGTGCTTGAAGATTGCGAGAACAAATAGTAGCCTTAACCTCTTCTAACGTAATGGAATGAGGACCATATGTCATTAAATATTTTAATTAACTAAAAGACTCATCATTAGAGGTTATAAGGATAATATATTAATCCTCATCTCTTACTTGAATATCTATATTAGCTAAATTTAGAAGCACTCTATTAAATTTTTCAAGATGAACACGAACAGAAGAAACATGATTCATCTTAAATGTATAAATTCTCATTTTCTTGTAAATATGACCAAGAAAGGTTTTATCAATATATATATGTTCGAGTTTCATCCAGATTTTATTTTTAGTGGTTTTTTGGGAAACATCATGAAGGAATGTTTGTCCTAATGGTAAGAGTTACATATAGTGATCCTTTTCCAAATCTCTAGAGTCGACATCTAAAAACACTATATTGGACTCACCATCGGAAGAAACGACATCTACAGATTTTTTAGGACTATGCAAGGAATTTTCAATTCTATTGTGGAATAGTATCACACCCATATTTAATCTTCAGATATTTAATTTGTTCTCATTGTCAAACTTTTAAACTTCAAACTTAGCAGATGACATCACTTAGAATAATTAAAGGGTTTGATCCCAACTATGAGGGGAAATAATATATTTGATAATGTATGTTTGAATCTCACAGAGGAAAAAAGGAAAATCAGTTTTGAGGATGTGATGTGATAGGTTTGAAGAAAAAAAACAGAGTAATTAAGTTGAAAGAGAAAACAATAAAATATGAAAATGTAAATAACACATCATATTTACATGGTTCTGATCGGTTTGGTCCAACTCCACAGAAAGAGATCCACCATAATATTTTATTATTTTGAAAATAAATATAATTAAAATCATAAAACACAAAAAATAAAAATTAGAGATACAATACAAAAAAACTAATAAAACTATCCGATAACAGGGGCCTCATCAATACAGAGACATGCTCAGAACCTTGGTTTGATGATAATAATGCATTACCTTAATCTAGACATACTCAAAAATGCCACCCCACATATAAAATATAAATAAAAAGAAAATACAATGCAGATAAAAAGTATAAAATAAGCTCATAAGGCAAGAACAATGGAATTATCATGGATCTCTTGAAGTAGAATCATTAATGCCATTATTGTAGAATCTTAAAGATGATGTGGCATGGATGGAGCTTGCACGGGTTGAGCTTTCCATCAGAGATGATGAATGTAATAGGGTTTGTGTAGATGTGGAATAGGATTACCAAAGATTTTACCTATCTCTCATACTATCTTCTCTCTCAACCGAAGCAAAAGGAACCATAAGAGCTTTCAACCAGAAGATGTCGAGATCTCATAAAAATGAAGAGATGTGGATAAAAGCATTAAATTCATTATAGGTGGTGAAGAGATGGTTGTAATCCCAGATTAGAGAGGAAGGATTCAATAGATTTTAAGAAAACCAATCCATGTGATAGTCACATAGCAGCGTAGATCCATCAATACGGATTATCATGAATCATAAAATGTAAAATCCGTAGTTTAGAGTCATTAGATCAGCAGTAATCAATGGAAATAGCATAACATAGAGAAACCCGAGGTTCAATCAAACAAATCAAACTACTCCCTAAAGACCAATTCCAAACACAAAATAAACTAGAATCATTGAAATCCCTCACAGAGGCCCTCAAATACAATCTAAGAAATAAAATAAAAATTTTATAATAATAATAAACTGATTTTTTCATGAAAACAAAAAAAATGAATATTTCTAATTTTGAAAACCAATTTTAAGAAAAATTAAACATCGACTCTGGGTTATTGGAGTAAGGGTTTCTAAAATAGACATATAGAGGATCTATAAGATAACACATGAAATATTTACAATTTAAAAAATTCTGAATGTGTTTCATCAATCACCACTATATAAATAACTCTTAAAAGTTCTATAAAAAAGCATTTATCAATGCAAAAAAAGTCATTATTGATCTAAGAGCCATTAAAATTTGACCACATTTATTATCATTATAATAGTGTTGATAAAGGGGAACCTTTATCAGTGATAAAAAGAGCTAATAATAAAGGTGGTAATTTATCCCCACTTTGTTACTGCTGATAAAGGTTATACTACTATAGTGTGCTTTTAAAATTACAACACACTATATAACAAAATAACTTGTATATGGGAAATTCATAATTTAATTGAAGTAAAAAAATTACATCACAAATACAAGAAAAACACTATATTATAGTTATTTAAAAAATTTCTTTGCATAATAGATTAGCAAGTACTATAAAAAACATTCAAAAACATCAACGGTTTCATTATCTTTGGCACCCTACCCCCTCTAAAAAAGCTCGATCATGGTATCAATTTCTGCACAAACTACCCCAACTCAAGAAAAATAACCCACATATATAAGAAAATAATTTATATGATATCAATACTAAAAAGAAATAAATTAAACATAAATATGAAATAATACATAAATAAAATATCAATTTTAAATAAAAGGACACACTTGGAGTCATACCAGACACACCATACGTCAGATTGACATGAGGATGATTCCTATATGTTATGAATGACATAAGGAGAACTTCGTGAAAGTATCAAGATAATAAGAATTTTTTTCCCCAGTTTTGAGTATTTTACATGTCTTTTTTAATAAAGTGTCAATTTAAATTGAAAACCTGAACATTCAGTCATATTGATCACATCGTGTGTCGACTTGATATGCCACCGCTTCCTACACATCATAAATGACTTATGAATAATTTTCCTGATGTAACAAGACAATCTAAACATGTTTTCTCAATATTCACTAAGTGACACATGTTTTGAAATAAATTATCAATTTTAAATTGATAACAAAAATTTTGAGTCATATCAAGCACATCGTGTGTCAGATTGACGTGTGACTGATTTCATGACATCAAAAATGACCTATGGATAATTTTCCTAAAGTATCAAATCAATTTGATTAGGTTTTCTTGATTATGAGTATGTGACATGTGTTTTGAACAAAAATTTCCATTTTAAATAAAAAGGAATAAAAAATGTCATATCAGTCACACTATCCATTATATTTATGTGCGGATAATTCATACATGTCACAACTTACTTAAGGATCATTTTCATAAAGTATCAATAAAATTTGAATGTTTTTTATTGATTTTTTGTATTTAATGTGTTTTTATCACTAAAATATACACTTAAACTGAAAACACGCACACTGAATCATATTCGTCACATCATAAGTTAGTTTGAAATGAGACTAATTCTTATAAGTCAAAAATGACTTATGAATCATTTTCCTAAAGTATGAAGACAATCTGGTCACATTTTCTATTTTTATAGTGAGTGATACATGTTCTAGACTATATTATCAATTTTAAACTAATAAAAAATACTTTGAGTCCTACAAGGTACATGGTGTATTAGATTAAGGTGTAGTTTAATATTACACATCAAAAATTACATTTGGATCATTTTACTAAATTAGAAAAACGATATCAATTCATTTTCTCAGTTTTGTGTGTGTGACATGTGTTTTGAAATAAAATGTCAATTTTAAATAAAAAGAAACATTTAATATCATGCATGTCATACCATTCATCAAATTTATGTGTGGATGATTCTTACACAACAATAATTAATTATGGATAATTTTCATAAAGTATCAAAATAATCTAAAAACGTTTTATTGGTTTTGAGTATATAATGTGTGTTTTGAACTAAAGTTTCAATTTTAAATAAACAGACATAGTTGGAGTCATAAAAATCATATTGTGCATTATGTTGAGGTGTGGCTAACTCCTACATGTAAAAAATGAATTATGAATAATTATACTAAATTATCAAAACAATCCAATTTTTTCTCAATTTTGACTATGTCATGTTCATTTTTTACTAAAATGTCAATTTAAACTGAAAACATGAACCTTGAGTCTTACAAATCACATCATGTTTTGGTTTAATGTGAGACATATTCCTAAAAATAAAAAATAAATTATGAATCACTTTCCTAAAGTAATAAGAAAATATGAGCAAGTTTTCATAGTTTTCAGTGAGTACCACATGTTTTGAACTAAATTGCTAATTTTAAACTGATAATGGACACTTTTAGTCATACCTAGCACACCATGTATCAGATTGAGGTTTGGATGTTTCTTACATGTAAAAAAATGATTTATGGATTTTTTTCCAAATTGTTTGACATAATTTAAATGAATTTTCTCATTTTTTTAGTTTGTGACGTGTGTTTTGAAGTAAAATGAAAATTTTAAACTGAAAATACACACTTTGAGACATACTAGACACAACATGTATCAGATTGAGGTATGTTCAATTAAAACACATCCCAAATTACTTATTCATAATTTTACTAAAGTACCAATACAATATGAATGTTTTTTATTAATTTTGAGTGTGTGATGTGTATTTTGAACTAAAATGTAAATTATAAACTAAAAAAGTACACCTTGAGCATTACCGAGCACACTATGTGTTGGATTAAGGTGAATATGATTGATATGGGTCTAATTCTTATAACATTAAAGATAAAATTCATGAAAAATATTTTTGTTAAGTCGTAATTTTCCATTCAAATGTTGAAAAATCTCTTGGTAGATATATCTTTACGATTCACATCACATTTTAGAAAGCATGTGGTTTCCTTTTTCTATTCAAAAGGAACTTGTTCTATCTTTTATGTAATATTGTAGATAGTTGAAAGCAAGGCATGAGTTTTCAAATGATCTGTGAATAAACCTAAATAAGTATAAAAAATGATAAATAAATTAACATAAAAATAATAGATAAAATAATGAAATAATTAACTAAATAAGTGGTAGGAATTCACCTTTACGTAATGTATGTATACATTCTTGACTCATTTCCCTATTTTTATTATCTCAATTATAGCCTAGAATTCCAATCTCTCACGAGCATGAGTAGCTTAAAACATGTTACTATCTCTATCATATTGATCACATCGTGTATTGGATTAAGGTTTGGTTGAATCCTACAAGCCAAAAATGACATATAAATCATTTTCCTAAAGTATCAAAATAATATGAATTTGTTTTCTTGATTTTGAGTAAGTACCATGTGTTTTGAAGTAAAATTTTAATTTTAAACTAAAAACATAAACTTGGATTCATACTGGGTATACCATGTAAGGACCCAAGATTCTATCAATGAAATTTCCCTTATAGAAGTTAAAGAACCTATATCGATTAAATAGTAATTTGACCTTAGGAATAGTGATAGGAACCTTATGAATAGTAAACTAGCCAAATGAATAGTAACATCACCCATGAAATTATAAATAAAATTTAATTAACTTATAAATGATTGTTTTATATAATTATATCACAGTACATGTAAATGAATATTTTAAAAACTTATTCATTAAGTGTTGGTAATTTTATAAGTCATAAATATTTAATTAAAAATTTATAATTAAAAATATGATTTAAAAGTAAATTTATTTATATAAAATGTATTCATACATTAAATTTTTTTCTTATTATTTTTAGGATAATTTTATGAGACCTTAGTTAGTTTTTGAAATTGTTATAAAATTAGTTATAAATTTAAAATCTGTATTTTTTGAGCTAATGATGAATTTAATTAAAATTTGAATTTACCATATTTATAAAAAAAATATAAAATGGAGTTCATTTTTGAATTCTAAATGTAAAAAAAAATTAGGTTTAATTTTTTGTATTTTCTAAAAAACCTGAATTTTTGTGAATAGTAAGATATGATAATTTATGATTAATGTTAAATACATGATTTAGTGAGTCAGATATAATGTAATGATGATTGAAGCCATATTATCGATCTTTCCATCATTATATTAATATATTTTATTATAATTCTCAAAATATTCATAGTCTTGAGATAAATAGTAATCTAATTAATAAAAAATTCAAGGACCCCCCTCCACTATAAATACAACCCCTCACCCCCTGTTCTCTTCACACCTCTAAGCCTTGAAGATTGTCAAAATTATACCAAAATCATCTTCCCTACTCTCTCCCACATCCAGGATCTCTTGTACTTACCAAAAGACAAAAAACCCTTCCTTTAAGAAGGTTCTCAATGAGGATAACTCAAGGAGTAAACCCTCTTCCTTTTTCTTTTAATTTCATTTCAATTTATTTTATTTTCTCATCCTCTCTGCAACTCCTATTTCCAAATGATTGTGATAACTATATTATAATATATATACTAGAATAATATAATGTTAATTTAATATACATTTTCAATCTCTTTACTCTCTCTCTCTGTTTTATTTTTAAAACAAAATCATCGTCTGGGAGGTGTGAATTTACAAACTTTGTGGATGACGAACTTTTTCTCTTTAATTTATCCTTAAGTCTAGTAATGAACCCATTTTTATGGTTGAAAAATATTATGAAATATGTATTATATCTTATTTAAGTTTATTCAACCATTTTATATACATGATATTAAATAATAGAATAAAATTGGTTCATTGTGATAGAAAAACAGCTAAAATTAAGCTAAACAGTTATCATTAACATGTTATCTAATGATTCATCCTCATATATGAAAAAAATAAATAATACCAATTAAAATTATTATTTTAATTAATAACATTTGATTCCAATTCTGGAGAATTATACCCATTTTACAAGAACTCCATTACTTATAATCAAGCGAATCAATCTCAAAACCAACGAAACGAATACTCCGGGACAACATAATTCAATATTATAACTTATAAAAAAGGTCATAAAAGAAATTAATAGAATTATAATAAAATAAATAAATTTTTAATAGGTTATTAATGAAATTATTTATGATTCTAATTTCATATTCCGGGACATTAAGTTCAAGTGCATAACACATTTAGACACAGGGTAAGGGTTTTCTTCCTAAAACTTCATTTTCATTCGAGTTATGGTTTCATCATCTATACACCAATGTAATTATTCTATTAAATTATATAATTATTATAAATTCTTATTATAAGTTCCAAAATTAGGTATTCTGATCCTTTCATCTTCCTTTTGATGAAAATATATGTTTTACAAGGTTCTCTTCTCAATTCTTCCTGATACACAAGCTTGATTAAAGGGAACGTTTCGATTTCTTAACCATTTTCAAGTACCATATATAAACTGGTTGAAGAAACCATTATTTTTCTAAAATAACTACTTTTATTATGAAAAAACTGTCCTATTTCACTTATGGTTATATTCAAATATTTTTCCAAAATAACTCTTCTTTGCAAAGTAAAAGAGTATTTCTCTTGAGAAATACTCAATGATTTTATAAGAGTATTTTCATCTATTTTAACACTCTTGTTGATTCTTATGTTTAATTGGGATTAATATTTTATGATATCATCTAAAATATTTTATTGAATGGTTTATGATTAATTTTTATATGGATGTTCTTTATCGATACCATTCACCATATTACTCTGAATGGTTAGTGTTTATGTTTACTGATTGGGGAATATTATTTACATTTCTTATGTTAGTTTCAATATGAATGTATATTTTAATTATGTTTCACCCACTTTATATGAGGATTGAATTAGACTTATTAAGTTTTGGGTGGGGCCCTCTATATCCCCTCTCTAAGAACCCGGACCTTCTTTTCAGGTATGTTTTCCTTTCCGGGTTGTTTTTTAGAAAAAGAGGAAGTTCTGGAAATTTCAAAAGTACACTTCGTGTACTTTATGAGTAAAATACATGTACTAGGTTACCATGGGTAGCCATGTACTAGCTGTCTAGTGGCCACACACAAGTCCATGTGGGGGTGACTTGGAGGCCGCCTAAAGCGGAGTACGGAAACGGAAAGTACATGCCATGTACTTCAAAATTACAGGCCATGTATATTCTTTTTTTTCATTAAATGTACTTGGGTCGTGTCTAATTGCCAGAAATCTCTCCTTCTAGGTCTCGTTCAACCGAGATCACCATACGACCATGAATCTTTGACGAACCCCTGAGAGAGTGTTCGTCCTCCGAATCTAACACCGTCGGTTGCATTAGGATTTCCTCGGTAAGCTCCCTCTTTTTCTTGATCTTCATTTCATGATTCATTATCTTCCTCAAGTTATACTCTGTTGAAAGTTTTATACATTTTTGTAGATCTTTGGCATTCTAGGGTGATTCAAGATTCGAGGTTCACGTATATCATTCCTACAACACTGAGGTATGTGGTTTCTTCCTTTCTGTTGAAATTCTTTGAGTACTATGTGCAATTTTTCCCAATACCATTGTACGGGGTATTGCAGAATTACAGGTTTACCCTTGATATTTTCCTTCCATGCTTGTATGCTTGCATAGAGGTTAATTAGACGTGAATAGGGTTGATTTCTTTGTTCTGTGTATGACTGTTGGTCCTGTTTAGCATGTTAGGCCACCCTGCCATGATTTTCCATGCCTAGTCATAATATGATGTGATTATTGTTGTATGAATTGTGTGATATGTTGTAGAATGATTATCCAAGTAGCTCTGTAGGTTTTCTTTGGACGTATTGCTTTGCTATGCTCGTTTTTTTACATAGGGCCGTGAGAACCTGGTGTTGTAGACTATAAGGGGAATTGACCAAGTGAGCTTCCTCAAAGAGTCTTTGAACACTTTAGGCTATAAGGGGAATTGACCAAGTGATCTTCCTTAGAGAGTCTTTGAGCACTTTAGTCTATAAGGGGAATTGACCAAGTGAGATTCCTCATAGAGACTTGAAGCACTTTAGGCTATAAGGGGAATTGACCGAGTGAGCTTCCTCAGAGAGTCTTGAACCACTTTTAACTATATGGGGAATTGACCAAGTGAGATTACTCAAAGAGTCTATGACCACTTGAGGTTATAAGGGGAATTGATTATTTGATCCTCCTTATAGAGTCCCTGACTACCTTAGAATATAAGGGGAATTGACCGTGTGAGATTCCTCAGAGAGTCTTGAATCACTTTTGACTATAAGGGGAGTTGACTGTGATTGCTTCCTCTGAGAGTCTTTATATATTCTTATGACTGAACCAGAGGGGATAGGCTGTGTGTACTTCCGATAGGGTTACCTTGCTTGATTAGCTGCATTATTGTTGAGTACCTTCTTGTTTACTGCATCTTTTCTTATTACCAACCATATATATTCACTGACTGTTAGGCACCGATCTTTGGCTGGTTTCCTACTGGGATTTAGTCTCACACCCTGTTTGGGTCATGCTTTTGGGCCCAAAAATATTATATGGTTTCTAATATATATAAGGGCAAGCACCCTTCTACTTCAGGTTCTTGATTGACTATGGAGATGGATAGCATGGGACCAAGCTATGTCTTGCAATGCTGAGGAGTTTTTTACTTGATTATTTTGTATTTGGTTTAGTACTGTTGTATTATAGAATTATGACTTGTTTGGATATTTTTATAGACATATGTATCATGCATCATTCATATATATATATCTGTGTGTGTGTGTGTGCTCCAATTTATCATTCTCCAGTCTTCCACTATTACTTTTGTATGGATTATTAAAGCTTCTGCTATTGCTATTTTTTTCTTCCACTATTTTACTCTTCCAATGAGGGCATAGTTTCCCCCACTATCACACCCAAGTCCCTCTCTGCTAGTTGGCAACCTCTGGCGTTTGGGTAAATCCGCTTGAGGCCATGTGACCAACTGGGTACGGAGCACCTCTAGGTGGCTTCTGAAACTGTGATGTTACAAAGTGGTATCAGAGGAATTATTTTCTCTTGACTTACTGTTTGGAGACTTATCTAGGGATATGATGGAATAGGTACCTAGTAATAAGTTGTGCTTGGGCATAGCTAGCCAGTGTACAAGGAAAACCAACTTACCTCGTTATTGCAATTTTTCTGGTTTTGCAAATTTACAGTTGATTTGATTTCACTGTTGGGTGGTTCACATGTTTTTTGCTATTAACGTTGATGTTATTAAGGTTCTATTTCTCTCTAAACCCAATGTGATGAGGGTATTCCATCTCATGCATCATATAGGAACTTTTTATAAATCACATGTCATGCATTCTTGCCATGCCATCTTGGATGCATTAGCGATTGTATGTTTTTGTGATAGATGTTGTGTATAATATGCATGTTGTTATTATATATACCTTGATAAAAATACATGATGTTTGGTAGGGTATTTTTGGTGTATGGTTTTGCTTAAATGAATGCCAAACCATGGTTATTGAGGTGTTATGGTCCCTCATAGACCGTCATTTGGTGGATCATTTCCTGGTTTTCCTTGTTATAACATGTATAAGATTCCAATATTTGATTCATGGGGAGTATGGTCCCTCACAGATCGGAATTTGGCACTTTTAATGTTTGTTTCAGTGTTTTTATGGGTTCTGGAGTAGTTTTTGAGGCTTACTGTCCGGAAAAACCCAGAATAAACGTCGTGTAATGTTAAGTACACGCCATGTGTTCTTCTGTTTGGGAATAAACTGCTATTATTAAGTACACACCGTGTACTATCTTTACACTCCGTGTAGTCTGAAACCGTTTCACTGGCTATGTGGGCAGAGACACGGGATAGGGAAATTCTTGTGCGAACACGATGTGTCCCAGTTGTACATGTCATGTCGTGTTGACCCTGTGTTCGCCCGTGCGACTAACAACATGGACTGAAAAACCTTAGGTTATACACGCCGTGTTCGTTCTAAGCACGTTGTGTAGTATAATCTTGTAACCCAACCATGTAACGAACAACATGGGTCAGTGCTATCCTTTCATGAACATGCTGTGTCCATCTTGAACACGTCGTGTAGTCTTGTCTTAGGAGAGCCGTGTGGCTTAACTGTGTAGAAGGAATTGGTTAGTTGAAGAGGATTCAAGTTCACTCCATGTGTTAAGACAAAACACCGTGTGTTTGGGGTGTTACACGACCAGTTTAGGCAGGAGTAAATGCCCATGTGAATGGTTGAAGGGAACACGTCGTGTAGTAATGGTACATGCCATGTAGTCATGTTTTGTAAAACTCGAATGATTTATTTCTCATGTTCCCTTACTACGCTTCTTGTTTTCAGTCCTTGATAATCTTGATCTAAGGTGTGCACTTGACCTTGCATATTCATGCCACCAAGACGTCCTCCGGTAGTATGCCAGCTGCCAGGCGGTGATCAGACCCTAGACATGGCTGATCAGGGACTTCCAGCGGATCCTCCAGTTGTTCCAACATTGGTACCAGCTATTTTACCTAACATGGGTGCTGATGAACATTTCAAATAGGGCTTCATGGTGATGATAAAGACCTTTTAGGGAGTGTCATCTCCAGCCCTATCGATGGCAGAATTGACACGGGTCTTTCAACAGCAGCATCCTCCCACATTCTTAGGGGATGGAGGACACCAGGCTACAGAGTCGTGGCTAGAAGACATGTTGATGATCTTCGAGCATCTATAGATACCTCCATAGAAGAGGGTTAATATTTCTACGTACATGCTTCAAGAATCCTCCAAGAGGTGGTGGGATGTTGTCTCACAGGCAAGATGCCAGCAGAATATGGATTGGGATGAGTTTCGGTGAATCTTCTATGATTACTTCTATCTAGAGACCTTGAGGGCCGATCGAGCCTGAGATTTCATGAGTCTGGAGCAGGGTACTCTTTCAATTATAGAGTATTCCTCTTGCATCACTGAGCTAAAATACTTTACACCCTTTATAGGGGGAGAGGAGTTGTTCCTTGCATGGAAGTTTGAGGACAGTCTCAGGCATGATTTCTAATCCGACGTGAACATCTTTAGGTTGACTTTGATATCCTCTATCGTCAACCAGGCGCTGATTAGGGAGCGTAAATGGAGGGATTCTGGAGCTATGAGCCAGGACAGTTCAGCATCCAGAGTTAGAATTCCTCCTACTTATAACAGGAAGCACCGCCGGGATACTACACGTGGAGATCAGAGTAGGCAGGATTCATCTTCTGGTAGCCAGGTGGTGTGCTACCAGTACGGAAGGAGTGGGAATATGAGGACACTTTTCTCAAGAGACCCAGTGGAGTTCCGATTTTGCGTCAAGATTAGTAACTTTCAGCATTTCTGTCAGACCTTCTCACCAGCACCTGGTGACAGGGATTCGTCGATGACTCCTAATTCAGGACCAGCACCACTAGTTTCTCACTTGTCTAGGAACTGGAGTTCTTCAGGTCGTTCAGGATAAGGTGGAGGTTGGGGTCATGGTATCCAATCACCCGGTTTTCAGTGACAATAGGGTGGATCAACTTAGAGTGGTCAGGCAGGGTCACAGGGCCATAGTGTAGGCCAGACTTTTGCAGTGGAGAAAACCCAATAGGAGTAGGATCTCGGACCCTCTACAGTTAGAGGTATGATCCTAGTTGCCTCAAATTTATCTTCAACTCTTTTTGATATAGGGGCTTCCCATTTCTTTATATATGTTTCTATTGTGGAGATCCTCGGGATCTGCATCTTTTCTTATGCCTTTATCTTGATGCTAGACACTCTATTGGGGACTGGAATAGTGAGTGTATGTCAGTGAAAGGAGTGACCTCTAGAGGTTGTGGGTGTCACTTTTTATGGGACCTCTATGTTCTAGAGATGACAACATATGATTTCATTCTCGGAATGAACTGGTTAGTTCCTTTCCAGGCATTCGTCGATTGTTACCATCGCAGGGTGAGTTTCACATCACCAGAGGGCATATCGTTTCTTTATAAGGGTAAATGGGATTTCCAGGAAAGCAGAGAAGGAACCGAGCCTCATGGGAAGGGAGGAGTTATAGCCCAGATTGCTAGTCTATATCTGGATGACCAGGGGACTTCACAGTTAGACTTTCCTCCAGTGGTGGAATGTTTCATGGATTTCTTTCCAAAGGACTTCTCCGATTTTCCTCCAGAGCAGGAGGTAGACTTTTCTATTGAGCTCATGCCCGAAGTAGCATCGGTGTCCATTCCTCCTTACAGGATGGCTACACCAGAGTTACAGGAGCTTAAGAAGCAGTTTGAGGAGTTTCATGAAAAGGATTTCATCTGACCCAATACTTCTCCTTAGGGTTCGTCTGTCCTATTTGCGAAGAAGGAAGATGGTACCCTCAGCATTTGTGTGAATTATCGAAAGTTGAACCAGTTGACGGTCAAGAAGCGATATCCCTTTCCTAGGATTGATGATCTCTTTGATCAGCTTCGAGGAACTCGGGTGTTCTAGATGATCGACTTGAGGTCTGGTTATCATCATTTGTGCTTTACACCATCAGATATACCTCTCACAGCCTTCTGGAGTAGGTATGGTCTATACAAGTATATGGTTATGCCATTCGGTCTCACGAACGTGCCTGAAGTTTTCATGGCACTGATGAACTAAGCGTTCCATCCATACTTGGATTCTTTCGTGGAGGTCTTTGTGGGCGATATCTTGGTGTAATCTCACACTCGACACGAACATGCCACACATCTTGAGATCGTTTTCAGTACACTGAGATAGCATCAGTTATATGCTAAGCTCTCAAAATGCCACTTTTGGATGGATCAGATTAACTTCTTGGGTTATGTTATCTCATAGATAGGAGTATCAGTAGACCCAGAGAAAGTGAGAGCTGTAGTTTTCCAGGATCAACTAAATAATATATTTGAGGTATAGAGTTTTCTTGGTCTGTTTGGATACTACAGATGCTTCATAAAAGACTTTTGATGCATAGCAGCACCACTCAAAGGTTTGACTAAGAAGGGTGCAAATTTCTTGTGGTCAGATTCTTGTGAGTCAGCCTTTTAGGATCTGAAAGGGAGATTGAATTCAGCACCAATACTAGTCTTTACAGGGTCAGGCAAGATCTAAACTGTTTACGGTGATTCCTCAAGTATCGATCCAGGAGTTTTGCTTATGCAAAGAGACGGATTCATTGTGTACGGGTCTTGGCAGTTGCTACCACATGAGAGGAATTACCCGATGCATGATCTCGAGTTGGAATTGGTTGTTCATGCCTTATTTTATTGGAGACATTATCTTCTAGGAGAACATTTTGTGGTTTTCATCGACCACAAGAGTCTCAAGTACATCTTCACCCAGTGTGATATGAATTTGTGGTAGCGAAGGTGGGTTGAGTACCTTCAGTCCTTTGACCTTAAGCTTTCCTATAAGCCAAGGAAAGACAACGTAGTGGCTGATACACTGAGTAGGAGGACCCAAATACAGGTAGTTCAGGAGGCCAACAGTGATTGGTAGATTATGGCTCTGTTCTCTGAGATGCATTTGGAGGTTCACAACAGATAGGAACAAACTTTCCTTTCTTCTATATCTATCACCTCTACCCTTCTTGATCAAGTACGAATGAGATAACTATCAGATTCTAAAGGCCTATTCCTTTGGGAAAGTGTGTCAGGAGAGAACCCTATTCCTAGACGGACCATAGGTGAGGATGAGATCTTTCATTTCCAAGGGCGTGTATGGGTGACAGCAGACATATGCGAGCAGCTGATGTGGAAATTTCATTCCTCAGTTTGGGAAGTTTATCCTAGTGTCACCAAGATGTATTGTGATCTGCACCATCAGTACTGGTGGCGAGGTATGAATAGAGATGTTGTAGGTTTTTTCTTGAGGTATTTCACCTGTTAGTAGGTGAAGGTGGAGCATTAGAGACCAGCAGAGATTTTACAGCAGTTACCCATTCCCGAGTGGAAGTTGAACGATGTCGCGATGAACTTCGTGACAGGTTTACCGAGGTCTCCATGAGGGAATGATGCAGTTTGGGTTGTCATTGATAGACTCTGGAAGGTTGGTCACTTCTTGCTGATTAAGGAGACCTTCAATGTTGATGAGCTGGAACGGTTGTACATCCGTGAGATTGTACATATACATGGAGTTCCACATTCTATTGTTTCATACAGGGATGCTTGTTTTACTTCTCGGGTCTGGTGGGGGCATCATAAGGATTTGGGTACATAGGTACTTTTTAGTACAACTTACCACCCCCAGACAGATGGCCAGTTCGAGCATACGATTTAGGTACTTGAGGACATGCTCTGAGAATGAATCTTGTATTTTGGAGGTTCTTGGAAGAAGCACATACCTCTTGTGGTGTTTTCCTATAATAATAGTTTTCAAGCAACTATTTATATGGCACATTATGAGGCTTTGTACGGTAGGCCATGCCGATCACCCTTATGTTGGCTGGAGGCAGGAGAGGAAGCTTTTCTAGGACCTCATCTTATTCAGGAGACCACAGAGCAGATAGAGTTGATTCAGAAGAGGATGGCTACAACATAGTCTCGACAGAAGACTTATGTTGATCAGCGGAGATGACCTCTGAAGTTTGAGGTCAGGGATCAGGTTTTCCTACTTGTCACACCGAGGTTGGGGAACAGAAGGATTAAAAGACAGGGTAATCTTTCTCCGAGGTAGGTTGGAAAATTTGAGGTTGTGGAGAGAATTGGTCCTGTTGCCTATCAGTTGTAGTTGCTTCAGAGGTACCAGGCTATGCACGACGTTTTTCATGTTTCTCAGCTCTGACGTTACTTTTCAGACCTATCTCATGTATTTCAACCTGAGGAGGTTGAGCTTGAAGTGGATGCATCATTTGAGGAGCATCCTATCCAGATTATTGATCGCAGTACAAAGGTTCTCTATGGCCGGTCTTTTCCTCTAGTATGGGTGCTATGGCAGCACAGGCGAGTATAGGACGAGACATGGGAGAGAGTGGCCGATGTACGAGCACAGTGGCCAGAGCTGTTCGGGGTGTCTTCTTCTATGCGACACTAGGGAAATTCGGGGACAAATTTCTTTAAGGGGGGAAGTTTTTAAGAACCCAGACCTTATTTTCAGGCATGTTTTCCTTTCTTGGTCATTTTTGAGAAAAATAGGAAGTTCTAGAAATTTCCAAAGTAAACGCCATGTACTTTATGAGTACATGCCGTGTACTAGGTTACAACGAGTAGCCATGTGCTGGACATGTAGTGGCCACACACACAGCCATGTGGGGGTGACTTGGAGGCTACCTAAAGCATATTATGAAAATGGAAAGTACACACCGTGTATTTTCTTTTTTTAGTAAATGTACTGGGGTCACGTCTAATCGCCAAAAATCTCTCCTAGGTCTCGTTAGACCGAGATCATTGTACGAACACGGATCTTTTACGAACCCCCGAGCGAGCATCCATCCTCCAAATCTAACATCATCGGTTGCATTGAGATCTCCTTAGTAAGATATCTCTTCTTCTTGATATTCGTTTCATGATTCCTCCTATTACTCAAGTTATCCTTTTTTGAACGTTTTAGATTTTTTTTGTAGATCTTCAGTGTTTTAGGGTGATTCAAGATTCGAGGTTCGTGTATATCATTCCTACAACACCTAAATAGGTGGTTTGTGCCTTTCTATTGAAATTCTTTGAGTAATATGTGAAATTTTTCCCAATACCCTTGTATAGGGTATTGCAGAATTATTGTTTTACCCTTGTTATTTTCTTTCCATGCATGTATGCTTTCATAGAGGTTAATTGGATGTGAATGGGGTTGATTTCTTTGTTCTGTGTACGATCGTTGGTCATGTTTATCCTATTAGGCCACCTTGACATGATTTTTTATTCCTAGTTGTAGGATGATGTGATTATTGTTGTTTGACATGCATGATATGTTGTAGACTGATTATCCAAGTATCTCTATATGTTTTCTATGGCTGTATTTCTTTGTTATTATCATTTTCTTTACATAGGCCATGAGAACCTGGTGTAGAAGAATATAAGGGGAATTGACCGGGTGAGCTTCCTCAGAGAGTCTTTGAGCACTTTAGGCTATAAGGGGAATTGACCGAGTGAGATTCCTCATAGAGTGTTTGAGCACTTTAGTCTATAAGGGGAATTTACCGAGTGAGCTTCCTCAGAGAGACTTTGAGCACTTTAGGATATAAGGGGAATTGACCGAATGAGCTTTCTCAGAGAGTCTTGAACCACTTTTGACTATAAGGGAAATTGACCGAGTGAGCTTCCTTAGAGAGTCTATGACTACTTGGGGCTATAAAAGGAATTGACTTTGTGATCTTCCTCGAAGAGTCCCTGACTACCTTAGACTATAAGGGGAATTTATCGTGTGAGCTTCCTCACAGAGTCTTGAATCACTTTTGACTATAAGGGGAATTGAGTGTGAGTGCTTCCTCAGAGAGTCTTTATATATTATTATGATTGAACCAGAGGGGATAGGCTTTGTGTACTTCCCAAAGGGTTACCTTGCTTGATTAGCTGCTTATTTGATATGTGGAACTATTTATTGCTGATTACTTTCTTGTTTACTTCATATTTTCTTATTACCTTCCATATATATTCACTGACTGTTAGGCATAGATCTTTTGGTGGTTTCCTACTGGGAGTTAGTCTCACACCCTGTTTGGGTAATTATTTTGGGCCCAAACAAATTATATTATTGCAGGTATAGATAAGGTCAAGCTCCCTTCTACTTCTGGTTCTTGATTGACTGTGGATCTGGAGAGCATGGGACCAAGCTATGGCTTGGGATGCTAAGGAGTTTTTTACTTGATTCTTTTGTATTTGGTTTAGTACTATTCTTTCCAGCATTGTGACTTATTTGGATTCTTTCCTAAACATATGTATCATGCATCATTCATATGTGTGTGTGTGTGCTTTAGTTTATTATTCTACAGTATTCCGCTATTACTTTTGTATGGATTATTACTTCTTCCGCTATTGTTATTATTTTTCTTCCATTGTGTTACTCTGCCAATGAGGGCATGTTTCCCCACTATCACACCCAAGTCCCTCACTCCTAGTCAGCAGCCTCTGGCATTCAGAGAAATGTGCTTGAGGCCATGTGACCAACTGGGTACGGGGCGCCTTAGGGTGGCCTCCGAAACCAGGACGTTACACCCTCGGTGCATCGGTCGGTGTCATGAGACAAACTAGTTTAGGTTTTTAATCGTTTATGTATTGTTTTGGCATGAGGCCTTGATAGTATAGTTATGACATCCCGCATTATGCATTACCTCATTATGAAACTAGTAATTGATATTCCATATGATTATTCAACTAGTATAATCTCCATGTTTATGTTTTATTATGGAATTATTTAACCATCTTTTATTCCTTTCATTTTATGCTCAAGATTATGTTTTAGTGGCATGTGTACTTTTATTTATTCACCATGGCTTATTATTTATGCTTCCACTATATTACTTACCCTTACAGAGAACATGAGATCACCTATTTTTATATTTTATTTTCCCCTAAATTCAAATAATTATATTGTGAATGAATTGTAAGGACAATCTTAGAGTTGTGGATGTTTCCAATGGAATTTCTATATTGTATTTCCTTTAAAGTTGTAATGTAAAACTTCTGTATGTATCTGGTTTTCCAAAACTACTAAAATATTCAATCTTTTGGGATGAGTCCTCCTTTTTTATATGGAAATGTAATAAAATAAGCCATTGGCTCAAGGAAAATGGGGTTTGGGTCCTTACATACTGTGTATCATATTGATTTTTGGTTGATTCCTACAAATTACAATGTGCCTTTTTATTATTGAATACATTCTACATTCAGGCTTATCTAACAATATTATTATTTGATTACTCAGAATTTGAATGCATTATAGAATAAAAATAAAAGTGAATCATTATGAGTGAATCATACAAATTGAGTTTATAATCATAGTATATGAGTGCATCATGAGTGTATTATCCTTATTCATGATCTCTATGAAACTTAACAAGATAACTATTTGATAAAAATGATATTGAATTGACTAAAAAATTTGCGAAAAGGATGAGAAAATTCACTAAATTATTAGTATGATGCCACATATTCAAGTTGACTATTTAAAATCTAACACCATGTATTATGCCCATTTTTCTAAATAAATCTATTTTATCTTTGAATATGGGGATTTTTGACATCACAGGTAGTAGTAGAAAAATATAAATAAATTAAGGATTATTAAATATTTTAAATGAAATTTTAATTATCATTAGAAATACCTCTTTGAGGAATATAGTTTATTGATGGAATGTAATATCTTTCATAGATTTTCAAACATAATAACCAGAATATTTCCATTAGTTTTTTCTGAGCACTAAATAAACATTGAAAAAAAAATAATTTGTTTTGATATATTTTTTTACACTGGAATATTATTATATATACCCTAATTATTATCCATTTATAGAAGTGAATATGATTTTTTTCCTCATGTATTGTCCTCGTGACATGATTTGGATGATATTTAATCACCTCCCTATCATAAAATAATTTTCATTAAAACATAATATAAAAGGTATAAATTTAAGTTTATTTGTAAAATGTTATTTGTAGTGTATTAAAAATTGATAAAAGTCATCACCTGAGGTCGTTTTTTTGGGTATCCATGTATTAAATAAAGAAAATAAATCTCTGGAGTATCTAAACTGAATACAATGAGTAAACAATGATTCCTAAAAAACCAAAATGAATAATTAATGAAATGAATGAAAATATATTTCATATGATTAAATTTTAGAGTTTTACCCTTGCATCATGGGTATTAAAAAGATTACATCATATATAAGTTTTTATTCAAACATTCTGTCTATTTTTTTCACTATTACTTCAATTTTATTTGGTACTAATAAGAATAGTTGTATAGAATTTATGTGAGGACTATTGGGTTTAATTTTTTTTCACGGGGTTTTCCCTTAAAATAGTATTGATATATATGACTACAAAAAATATTAATTCTATTTAGTAATAACTACTATAGTAGATCAACTATTGTAAAAAACATGAAAACACACCTTATGTATACATTAACAATTGATACTCTTATCCATTCATTCTTGAGGATTTCATTTAAATTATAAATACCAGTATAGTTTGTAATGGAATCTCCTTATGTATATTATTTAAAATAAATTATGTTAGTATCACTACTTGATAATGTTTTATATACATGGACCATTAATGTTAGTAAATCTAGAAATTGAATGGGTGGGGTAAAGGTAGTTTTTGATGATATTTTCAATTTGATGGTTGATCCTTTATATCATTTTTTATTTTACCTTCAATTTTTCCCCCCTTCCCTTTGTCTTTTTTGTAATAACATTCTCCAGTTTAGTGATTTTTTTCATTAATTGTTAAAGTTTTTGATAAAAAATAAATTGGAAATGAATACCCACTTGATGAAATGTTTTTTTATAATATATAATGACCATTCTATAAAAATTCCAATAGATTTCTCTACTATATGAATATCCACATTGTCAAGTGGAATATGTAGATCAACACTCAGCTCGTGAGCAATGTGAATTATCACTCTCACATGAACTATTTGATATTGATTGATGTGGAGAATATCTCCTTGGATAATGTACATGGTACCCCTCACAATAAGGTGATGGATAGGTGTTGATAAATATAAATCACAATCATTTTCAAATGGTGGAATATTAGTACAGGAAATGTATCAGTGTCTATTTGGTTCACATTTTATAGAAACAATTATGAAAATATTTATTACCACTCCTAAGACATCCCTTTGAGGGTAATGGATCACCTCAAAGATGGTGGGGTAGGTAAATATTCATATAGTGGATGTCATTGTGTTTTTTATTCTATTTCATTCTTTCCCATAACATTTTATAACAACTCAAACTACCAATTATGTTTTTATTATAAATAATCTATTCATGTCTACATATCTCCTATTTTTTTATATTTATCCCCCTGTTCATTTATTTTCTCAGAATATGTTCAAGGAGACACCATAAAACCCTTACCTACGACATGTCCATACTGTTTTGGATGCTTCAAGGCCACTGATAGTAGTTTCTCATTGGGGGCAGATGATGATGGTTCTTTTGTCTAATTCAGATAAAAAATATAGGATAATAAGACATCGTTGTTATTTAATATATATTTAAAGTAATTTTTTTATTATTTCATACTTACACATGATTTCCACAAATTTTATGTGTTTAAATATGTTAGTATCCCTTCTATATTTGCACGCACCTCCTTCAATAATGCATAACGTGGGATAGAATTGGATTTGGATTTTGATTCATCAATATAAACATATATAAAAAAATTAACATAATTTTGTGTTTTTATGTGACATAAAAGTAGAACTATATATTTAAAATACATATCATTTTTTTCAGTGAAACATCCCCCATCCTTACTTTACAATAAGGATATGTTAGGTTTTCTACACATTGCTTATTTTTATCACTCAGTTACTATTTCATAAATTAATAATTCTTAATTAAAGTGATTAATACGTATATTTTCATGAAATATATTACCAATCACAATGTACTTGAAAATATGTCTCCTCATAATGACCAATAAAAACTTCCCACATTTTTTGTTTATCAGGTGTACAAACATCAATGGTGGGTGTGGGTTTATTTTCACTTTAGAAAATTTGAGACGATGCTTCTTAAGAATTTTCTGAAAGACTCTATAATACTTTCTAGTGATCATTAATAAAAATTTCATTCAAGATTAATGTACTAAAAATTCACTCTATAATGGATAAATAAGAGTAAATCAATGTTTCATTATTATTATATTTAGTAAAATAAATAATGTATATTATAATGTTACCCTGATCTCTTCCCAAATTAGTTCCTTAATCCCTAAAACAAAATTGAGACACAAATCTAAATAATTTGGAATGCACATTCAAGTGGTGAGCTCAATATAACTAATAAATATGGCCCTATTGAGGTTAAAAACTTATTCACATGCATTATATCCAACCTCAAATTTGATTCCTTTATTTATTTTCTAAATATTTTTTTCTAAAACTATCATGCTATGATGCTCCTATTTTTTCCGGTACATAGGTTTTTCACCATCTACAATTTTTTTGGATTCAATATTTCCAATATATTGTTACTCTGGATTGCTAGCATCAACATGTGTAGAAGTTTGTTATTCCTCTACATTGACAAAATTAGTTTGTTGAGAAACCTAATGTTCCTTAGTATTTAGATCATCATCATGTGGAGAAGTCACTATCTATATAAGTGGTGAAAATTTAATTTTGATTACATAAATTCAATAGTGAATAGAAAATAATATGATGTTACAAAATGTATATTACAAAAAAAAATATAACTTGGTTATTGAACACATTTTAAAAGGTTGAAGGGATTTGAACCCTCTATAGAGTATCCAAATCCCCTAATTATTATCTCCTCTAACATACTAGACCCTTTCTATATTGAGACCACTGCAAATGATTGTTTCATCCCAATGAAAGTTTCATCCTCATATGAATTTAAATCTAACCCTTAAGTATTTTTGGTGGATAAAAAAATAATTGAACACTTTCAGTTTTTAGGATTTGGAATATAAAATTATTTAATTCCTATGATTTCATTATAAATGGTTCATCTTTGTACCCTTTTTCTGAAATACACTTTCATTATTCTCAATTATTCTTTTTAAACCCACTCGTATTAAAAAGTCAACCAACTCGCATTAAAAAATTCAAGACTTGGAATGTTTTATAATCCAACTATATATTTCTTTGATGATTCCAAATTATGACATATTCACATAAATTGGATTTTTTTCCTTGGTATTTTATACATGCATCACTTCATCCATAAGTGTAACTCCATTATTTTTTAGGGTACTTCATTCATCATGTTCATTTTTAGGGAATGTATCACCATTAATTTCATAACAATTATAAGATAATACATGCACACTTGTTCCTATGGCTGGCCATAAAATTTGTTCTAAAATTTAATCCATATTTTTAGTCGACTCCTTAAAAATATGGTCTCAAAATCATCATATAAATTATTGATTATATGTATTTGATATCCAACTTTCATCCCATGATAGATTAAAATGCCTAATAATTACATTATGGGTTTCAAAATATAGTGCAACATATATAATATTATGTAAAATGTACTGGTGAGCCTACTCCCTCTCTATAATAGTAATTGTTACAACATCCACTAAAAAAAATCATCCACCCACAAGTCACCTCATATAATGAGATTTCTGTTGAACAATTATTTCCATATTGGATAGGTATTCGATAAAGAATTTAACGGCTTCCTCATCAATATATAGCTCCACAATATATCCTTCTGGCTGACTTTGATTTTTGACATACCCTTTCGAAATACTAATATACCATTCAATGAGATCCAACCATCTATAATGCACATGACCACATAGTCTAATATCTCTTACCAAGTGAACCATATTTTCAAAGAATGTTGTCAAGAATCACATCTCCAATTCACATAATAATATAGAAATTTAATTTTCCAATACTGGAAATTTATCTAGGTAAATAAATTTTTTGTATATATAATTGAAAAATAAATAAAGATTGGTTAATGTATTATGTACAATCTTAGAAAAAATGCAATGTAAAGTGACATACATTAGATCTTGCATCAAAAAATGACATTCATGTTCTTTCAAACCCTTTAAATTTGAATTATTCATTGACACGATATTATTGATATTCGATGAATATCACTATGAAACCTTTACATCATTCAAGAAGTTTAAAAGCTAATATCTCTCTTTCTTGAAAAGAGTGTAATCAGCTTGAAGAATAAAAGTAAACTTCTCCCTCTTCACTCGTGCCAGTTCTCCCCATATCCCCATGTCAATCATGTTCAACCTACCCTTGATTCCAACATTTTTTTTCTAGGTGAATTTATTAATATTCTATTTACATGTATTTTTTTCACATTCATAACATCAAGAAATTTATAACTTACAAATAATTCCAGTATAGTAATTTAAAAAAACTTTTCTCTTTTTCTAATCATTTTTTATATGGGTTTTTAAAAAAAATATTACCAAATTCAATGTCCATATATTTTACATTATCAAAAAATTTATCACCTGTTAGAGTAGATGGTATTATACCTTCTTCTGAACTCCCATCGAATGATATCATCCAATATCTATACTTTTGTCATTGGGATAAAAACATATGATGTCCTAGAAACAAATTCTTTAATGAATGTGTTGGGAAAAAATTCCTCAAGGAATACTCTCAATGTTTTTAGTTGTGATTGTGTTTTTTGACTAATATATATGATCACGAATGATTTTTGTTGATGTTTTCGAAGCAGGTTTTTAAGATGGCATAGTTTGTTTGTGTTTTCCAAATTATTGGGCCTCAACAGCGGGAGTTTTTTTTTTGGAAAAGGAAGGATTTCCAAATAGGAGTACACAGTTCACAGACCACGAAGTACAGTTTGCAAACCACGTAGGAGGTACACGGAATGGTGGTGGAAAATCTGTAAAGTAACTATTCTATATAGTAGTGATTTGCGGACCGTGAAGTGCGGTATGCAAACCGCGTAGGGAAAATGCACTACCACAAATACAGTTTTTCGCAGCGCCCCCCTTTATCAGCGCTTGCTTAGTAGCGCTGATAAAGGGGTCCTTTATCAGCGCTTTTTTTAGCGCTGATAAAGGGTCGGCTTCAAAAAAAAATTAACATATATTAATATATTAATATATAAATATAGTTATATTGTTATATAAATATAATATATAATTTTTAAATATATTTTAGATAAGTATAAATGTACATTTACACTTATTATACTTAATATATAAGATATTTAGTGAAAATGACTTCTTAACAAATTAAAAAAATATTTTTAATTAATATTTTGATAATCATTTTGGAGTAATAGTCATTTAATAACAATTTGAGGACTAAAAAAATTAAAAAAATTAAAAAAAGATCCAAAATATGTTGAAAACGCAACTCAAACTTCAAACGGCCATAACTTTTGATACGGATGTTCGTTTGAGCTCTACCACATATCAAATCGAAGCCTGCGACGAGCTCTACATCGCTATAACTTGGGTAACCCCAGTCAAGCGATTTTCGAGGCCAAAAGAGGCCCAGAAGGCCTCCAAAACTGAGTTTTTAGTCGGGGTACCCCAATTTTTTAACATTTTTTGGATTTTCACCCTCGTCTAAGGGGGTATTATTGGATTTTTTTGGTGGGGTATGAATTAATTACAAGGTATTACATTCATATTGATATTATGTCTTTGAAATTTCATCATTTTTTATAATTCACTACTATTTATAATCAAATATATAACAATATATTCATATTTTTTAAATATTCACACCTAAAAATTTAATTATAAATATAAATAATAAAATATATTTACATATAAAATATATTAGCTTTATCTAAATAATAACTAACATCCATTTTATTTAAAATACCAATATATGAATATTTATATACCTATATATTAATCTAACTATATATATATATTAATCTAACTATATATATATTAATCTAACTATATATATATTAATCTAATAACTATATATATATATATTAATATAACTACATATATATATATTAGTATTACTATAAATATATATATTAATATCACCATAAATATATATATTAATATCACTATATATATTAATATAACTATATAAATATATATTCATATATATTCATATAACTATATATATGATAATATAACTATATATATGTAAATATAACTATATATATGTTAATATAAATATATATATGTTAATATAACTATATATATATATATATATATAGATATAGATATATATTAATACCACTATATATATATATTAATATTACTATATATATTATAATATAACTATATAACTATATATTATAATATAACTATATATATCTATTAATATAAATATATATTACTACACGAATAAATATAACTAAATATATATATATATAGAGATATCATGAATTGGAAACCAAATCAAAATAGAGTAGTGGTAAGGGCTTAGGCGCGCAGGGGGGAGGTCTCGAGTTCAAATCCTGGTGGAGGCAGGGGTGCGCGCGCATGGGTAATATTGGAGCAAGCGCTGTTAAAGGGTGGAGGGGGGTGCGTGGGGTGTTGTATAGGGGCCGAAAAGTGCTGTAAAGGGGGGGGGGGGGGGGGTTCAAGCGCTATAAAAGCCCCCCCCCCCTGATTGGCAGTTTTTTTAAATTTTTTTAAATTTTTTTAATTTTTTTAAATTTTTTTAAATTTTTTTAACTTTTATCAGCGCTAAAACGAAAGCGCTGATATAGGACCCCTTTATCAGCGCTAAAAAAAGCACTGATAAAGGGGTACTTTTATCAGCGCTTTTTTTAGCGCTGATAAAGGGGTCCTATATCAGCGCTTTTAGGAGCACTGATAAAGGGGACCCCCCCCTTTATCTACGCTGGCTTTATCAGCGCTTTTCTAGCACTGATAAAGGCCATTTTTAGCGCTGATAAAGGCCGTGTTTGTAGTAGTGATGGTTCACGGGAAGACCTGTGGTTCGTAGAAGGAAATTAGTTCACAGAAGGCTAACAATTTGTAGGAGAAGAAGTTTGTGGTGAAGTTTGTACCACATAGAATGTTTGAGAGAAATGTATTAGTGATATTGTCGGATTTAATTTCCCATATAAGGACCATTAATCCCATCATTACATAGAGTAATTTTTATTAGAAAAAACCTTTGCTCTGGGAAGAATTCGTCTAATTCCAAAAGTGGTTCATGATGGATAATTCCATGAAATAGAAGAGTTAATGACAGTGGTTTCCATGAAGGGTGAATCAGTTCATAGGACATTCACAAAAGGTACTAGTGGGGCTTTGTAGCTCACAAAGGAAGATAGTTCTTGGAGGAGGAAGTAGTCTGCAAAAGAAGAGGCCATCCGTGGAGTAAATTTGGTTCATATAGGATCATCAATCCATGGGAGTTTGGGTGGTCTATAAAGGAGAGTCATATCATATAGAAAGAATTGGTATGTGGAATAAGAAGCAGTCTATAGAGGATAGGTAGTCTATAGAAGAGGAGGCAGTCCATGGAGGAGGAGGTGGTCCGCGAAGCTCTCACGCAATGTGGTGCAGTGAAATTCACAGATGACTCAAGGAAGTTCTCGAAGGGACTAAAATATTTTGAGAAATAAATTTCTGCTAACTAACTGTACGTGAAAAATTGGATTTCATCTATGGTTGAAAATGGGACTTAAACATAGCATCTACCTACAGTTGAGGATATAGGCATTCATGCAAATGAAGGGACCTACAGGTCCATAAACTATGAGTGGATGTCTTCTAAGATCATTGAGAATGGAAAGATTAATATAGTGATCATTTCCACCTTTAGTGAGCCAGTGAAAGATACATAGGGAGTGACCCTTGGGAATGTAGTGAGAAGACCCTAAATCTTGTAAAGGTGGTGAGACTAGGCATAGAAGTGATATATCTCGAACATCATTATTAGTAGTGACCCTTAGTGAATTTGGTATAATCAGAACATTATCATTGTACACTCCTTGGATGTAGACTAGTGAGGGTAAACCAAGTAAGAATCTCAATGTCTTTGTGCTTTCTTTATTTCATTACTTTCAGTGCATTATCATCAAATAAAATTTGAAAGGAAATGATCAAAATTAACATTAAATAGAATAAGAAGTGACCCTTATAATTAAGAGGTCAAGATCAGGTGGGGAAGGAAGAAGTCTGAAAATAATATCCATACCATAATTCACCCACCCTGTTAGGGTATCTTGACCCCTTTTGGCCCCAGAAATTGGTATCATAGGGAAGTATTATTTTATCATATATTTTTACTTTGACTTGGTTCAGTCAATTGTTGAAGTTAAATATTTAGTTTAATTATATCTTTATGTTCCAAAAAAAAGAAAATAAATTCAAACTAGAATAAGTCTGGTAGAATTTCATAGTGTGGAATTTTCTACAAAAGGAGAATGATTCAGTTGAAGGAAAACAAAAACATTCTGAAGAAACTGGATGAGTTATGCAGTGAGAGTATTAACTATTTTAAGTATCCTACAAGAATGAGTGTTGAAGTCAATGTTCCTAGTGATGTTATTACTACTGATGAAGAAGAAATTCCAAGAAGGCCAAAAGTGGAGGTTTTCCATGAAACAAATGAATTGAAACATAAAGTGGATGATAAAAAAAATCTAAAGATATCTTAATCCAATATCAAGAAATAGAGGTCAAAAAGTTCATAGGATTAAATAAACAGATTATTTATGTTGCTACTGATCTAAGAGGGAATAATGATTCCTAAGCTGAAGAACTGCAAAAGATGTATACAAAGGAAGAAAAACTAAAATATGATTTCAAGGGAAAGAGATTGAAATTAGAAGAAATTCAGAATCAGAAATCCATCAATGATGATCTTATTATAAATCAATCTGAACCGGTTCAGAGGAACCAAAGGCTACAAAAAGAGAATGAAAGCTTTAATGACTATATTACTTAGAATGATTCTAAAATAAAGGATCGAGATGATATAATAGATAATATTTCTATAGAATTGGAAGTTGAGATAACAAGTGAGAAGACTCTCATAAGAGAACATAATACTCAACTTGAATCCAGGGACAAGAAAATTCAACAATTGGGAGAAGAGTTATAGTCAGTAAAGAAATAAGTGGGAAAATCTAATGCCAAAGGAAATCCCAAATTGAAGGATGATTTTCACTTACTATTTGATTATCCTTTAGCTGGTGATAATGAAATGAAAAGAAAATATGCTACTTCAGAGGAAAAACATAAATGTATTGTCTCATTCCAAAGGCTATCTAGTTTTTTTAAATAGGTATAGTATATATTGAGCCCTTTATAATGCATAACAAGAAGATGGATGTGAATAGTTCCAAAAATGGGAAAAATCATGTAGATACTGGAAGCAGAGCTAAAAGGATTTTACAAGAAGTAATGACATAATGTGCTATTTATGTGGAATTAATGGTTATAATTCATGTTTTTTTGAGGAATTGGAATATATTTCATTCTATGAAGACATAAATCTTTCTAAATATAAGAATAAGAAGAATCATATTGAGAAATAAGAAAGAAGAGTCTCTTAGTAGAAAGTATCCATGAAATGATACTATTGTGGAAGACTGGGACACATCATGAGTTTGTGTCAAAAAACTCAAGCATTTAATGTAAAAATGATAAATCTATGTGCATCAAAATCTCATCTAAGAATTTATGAAATGAGGTATTCTTTTAATGAAATATGTTTTATATTTTCTGATCTAGGGCATTTGGAAATACATTCCAGTAAGAAGAAATAAGGTAAGGAAAAGGAACCCATAAGGAGACCCCCAACACTGGAAGTGTATAAAAAAGGATTATAATGTTAGACAACATCATAAGTTCAAAAATATGTTTACAAACTTAGGGGAATCATAAGGAGCTCAATGGAAGGCATGTCAATCACCTCTTCTTTTACAGTCACAACAACTCTCTTGGAAATAATGTGAACAAACCTAGAAGACAAAGGGATGATATGATCCAATTGTGATTAAGAATAATATAAATTTATTAAAAGACTCAACCCCAATAAGAAATGGTGGAATGACTCAGATAACTAATAAAAGAAAAATGAATAAATAATTCTTTTAAAAAATCACATGTCGTTCCACATGGAGAGAAGTGAAGAAAACAGAAAAATCCCTCAAATGGAGGAAGAATCAAGAGAAGATGACCGGTGAAAATATTCCTACCAAAAGAAAGAGTTGTGAAAAATATCATATCAGAGGAGAATCAAAGAAGGAAAATTTAGAAAATTGGTTTAAACCCAAAATTGTGAAAAATTCTAAGCCTATAAAATCCAAATATTAGAATAAGACTCATCATGTGTGTAAAGAATGTTCAGTCATATGGACTAAATAGTTGAAGTTGGATAGGTAGTTGGAAGATGAAAAAAATAGTATAGTGACTTAAAAGAAAGTATCAAAGGGATGGTCTATCAGGATCAACCACAATAATCTTTTTGAGGATTCCATTAGTTCCCCACTCCCTATGTGTATAAATTCTTTTAAATAATGTTCAAGTGTTTTAGGTTCAAGGGGAGATACAATACAAGGGGAAGTGGCATCAAAATATCCAAAGTGGTGATGTGATGTGATCCAGAATGTCAACTGATTAAAATCCGTTACTGGAGCTAAAGAATAAATCTATATGAATTCCTTGAAAGGAGTTAATAGTAGATGGATGAATGAGATATATATAAGTAACTGGGTGAAATGTATAGTGCTGGTGTTATTAAATTTATATCTTGTTTCCTACACAAAGTTTTGACTTATTAGACTCAGCGGTTTTATTGATAGCTCATTAGTATGTGATAAATTTACCCAATGAAAATATCATTGAAGGCATCTTTAAATTAAAAAATTTATTGATCTATATTTGTTTCTAAAAACTTCATTCACATGTGAATAAATGATGCAGGAGTAGAATAATGTTTGTGGGTCTAAAGAGTAGGCCTAAAAACTGGAAAAGTAGCATATTATAGGGGGAGGATACTATATCATAATAATATGCAAGGAAAATGGGGACCAAGTAAGAGAAACACAAAGACCTACATGTACATTAGTGATAAAAGAGGCAAGGTCTCAATGATATAGAAAGGATGAAAGTTTCTGTTTTCTGATGTCAAGAAGACCAATTTGGGGAGAAGTATAAACATTCAAGTATTTCATGATTATCTATTTTTCTCTAAAAATATGGTATTGCTGATTGATTTCAGGATACTAAGGAGTTGTGATAGAATATTAGAAAAGGTTTAAAAAGAGGTTGTGAAAGTAGTTGAATGAAATAATGTCACTATGGTAGAGAATGATTAGAATCATCAAAAATACAGTGAACTATTTCTTAATGATAGTTAAACATATGTAAGTAATTAAAGGGTAGTTAATGTGGAAAATTATGGTTCATAATAAGATACTGATGATGAGTAAGATGAAGAAGCTAGAGATGAGAACTGGGTTCAGTATATGAACAGAGATCTTGACCAAATAGTGAATAATCAGAAATGGGAGATTGTTTCGAGGCCAATAGATAAGAATTTTATTATGACTAAATGTATCTTTCACAACAATATGAATAAATATGGCACAATGATTCAAGACAAATCATGACTAGTGTGGAAAGGGTACTCTCAGATCGAGTGTATCGATGTTGATGAAACATTTTCACCTATTGCAATGCTAGAGACAATAAGATTATTCATGGACATAGAAATGAAAAAAAAGAATATTTTATTTAACAACTATATTGTTTTATCATTTATTAAGATAATATTAGTGACTTTCATCTGATAAAGGCACTTCATGGGTTGAAGAAATCACAGAGAGTGGTATTCAAGGATCTTTCAGTTTTTGAAGAATCTTAGTTTCCAACGTGGTGGAGTTGATTACAATATTTATTTCAAAAATGGAATTAATCAAAGGATGATGGTGCAAGAGTTACATAAATAAATAATTGAACATTAATTTATAAATCTAAATATGTGAAGGAGGTTTTGAGAATATTTGGAATGGGTAATTTCAAGGAGATGATGACTCTGGTGTCTATCCAGATGAAACTGTTAAGGGATGATGAAAGAAAAATGGTTAATATACTGAATATAGGAAGATCATTGGAAGTATGTTGTTCCTAATAGTGACACAATCAGACATTGTTTTTTCCACATGTCAAATAGCATGGTATCAATGAAATACCAAGGAAATCTACTTGATTCAAGTGAAAAAATACTTTGGTATATCAAGATCATGGTGGATTTTATATTTCTATAAAATATAAAATATCAATAAGATTTATAGGGATATATAGATGTGCATTGGGCCAGATCAGTAGATGATATAAAATCAACATCTGTTGGTGCATTCTATCTTGGTGGATTATTTATTTCATGGATAAGAAAGAAACAAGATTGAATTTCATTGAGACTCACATAAGCTGAGTACATTGCAGAAACACAAGCATGTACACAACTATTATGGATGAAGAATAATCTTGATGATAGGGGATTTGAAGTGAAATATATGATCATAATTCATTGTGATATTCCAAGTGCTATAAAAATAATAAAAAATCAAGTCCATCTTTCAAGAACAAAGCACATTGAAAAAAATTTAATTTTATCAATGAGAAGGTGGAGCAAGGGCTTGTGAAGTTGGACTATGTGCCTATAGAACTATAGGTTTCAGACATTCTGAAAAAGGCCTTACACAAATAATCATTTGAAAGATATTGACTAGATATGGGAGTCGAGTCGACTCTCCGCACTTGAAAAAGTGTGGATGTGCCCCCCTCCCCTCTCCCTAAGGCATGGCATATATTTCTCTAATGTGTTGATATGTATTTTTTACCCTGTGATAGATCATAATGAATAGACCTTGAGGATCATTGAAAAATTGGGAGAAATTATGGCTATTAAAAGGGAGAAACTGTCTTATTCAAGTCCAGGGGAGAAGATAATAGGTGGAGAAGCAAGAAAGGGGGAGTAGTGAGATAGGGGGAGTTTTAAATATGATGATGGTAATGGTGATCATTAAAATATTATATATCATTATAGATGAGGTTTTTAATAAAGGCAGATGAGTGGTTTTGGAATGGAATGATGTGATTCATTGATGAAATTTTCATTATACTCTTGCTTCTCATGACGAGCATGGATCATGTAGGCTTAGAGTGTGTGTTGAGTAAATCATTGATTTATATCTTTATCGTGAGAAGAAAATGTTGGTATAATATAGAAGAAGACTTAACGATGTATCTAATTAAGTAGAATTGTCCACAAACCAAAAGGTGGATATTGTGCGGTAAAAATCCATCAAGGTGTCCTCTAGGTGTGTTTGGGTGTGATTGTGTTTATTGAAAAAGCCAAATGAATGTGAATGGGTTTAGTTGATGTTTCCAAATTAAGTTTTTATGGTAGTGGAGTTTCCCAGTGTTTTCCAAATTTTTTGGTCTCAAAATCAGGAGGTTTTTTACAAACAGAAGGATTTCTATGTAGGAGTACACAGTTCATGGACCATGAAGGATAGTTCATGGACTGTGTAAGAGTTACACAGAATAGTGATAGAAAATTAGAAAAGTAAGGATTCTAAATAGAATCGCTATGTGGACTAAGAATCATGTTATGTTAACCACGTAGGGAAAATGCCTCATGGGAAGGCTTATAGTTTATGGGAGGAAAGTAGTTCGTAGAAGGCTAAAGGCTTATAGGATAAGTAGTTCGTGGTGAAGTTTGTACTACATCAAATGTTTGAGTTAAACTAATTAACTGGAATTTCAGATCTAATTGACTGTATAAGAACCTCTAATCCCATCATTACTTAGAGAGATTTTCATTATAAAACACCTTTTATCCAAGAATAATTTTGGTATGTCAGAAAGTGGTTCACAAGGGATAATTTCATAAAATATAAGGTTTTGTGAGGGAGGTTCATAAGAAGGTTGAATCAGTTCATGGGAAAGTTTTCAAAAGGGACTGAATGGGCTCTTTAACTTTCTAAAGAAGATAGTTTATAGAGGAGGAAGTGGTATGTGGAAGAATAGGCCATTCGTGGAGTAAAGACGGTTCACAGAGGATCATCAGTCCTCAAACGTTGAGGAGGTCCATGAAAAAGATTCAGCCCATGGAAGAAGATTTAGTCTGTGGAATAAGAAGCAGTCTATGGCAGATAGGCAGTCCATGAAAGCGAAGGCAGTCCACAGAGGTAGGGGTGGTCCATGAATCACTCGCACCTTGAGGTGAAACAAAATTCCTAGAGGACTTAAGAAAGTTTGTGAAGTCACTAAGATATTTTGAAAAATACATATTTGCTAACTAATAGTATGTGGAAAAGTGGATTCCATCTACGGGTGAAAATGGGACTTCAATAGAGAATCTAACTACAATTGAGGATACGCGAATTCATGAAAATGAAGTGACCTACAAGTACATAAATTGTGAGTGGATCCATAACAAGACTAGTGATAAAAGAAAGAGGAAGATGGCGATCCTTTCCACAAATAATGAGCCATAAAAAGATACATAGGGAGTGAACCTTGAGAATGTAGTGAGTAGAACATAAATCTTGTAAATGTAGTCAACCTAGGTATAGAAGTTATATATCCCTAGCATCATTATTGGTAGTGAGCCTTAGTGAATTTGGTACAATCAGTACATTGTCATTGTATTTTTCTTATATGTATCCCAGTGAGGGTGAACCAAAAAATCATTGTGTCCTTGTGATTCCTTTATTGATTTACATTCAATGAATTATCATTAGGTAAAATTTCAAAGGACCTGATCAATATTAATATTAAAGAGCATAAGAAGTGCCCTTATAATAAATAGGTCATGATCCATTGGGGTAGAATGAAGTTTGAGAAGAATATTCATACCCTGATTCAACCCCCCTGGGGATCTAGTCCCCTTTTTGACCTAACAGAATGTTTTAACCTAATTGACTATGTACCATGTTCACAATATGGAAACCCATGAGTTCCTTTAATTCTATATCCTAACATATTTTCCTAATGTATTAAAGTCATTTATCATCCAATATAATGTGGATCTCAATGTGAAATATTAATTTCTATCAGCATCATACAACATAACACTTGAATCCAAAAATAATTTCAAATCATCGATCAATGGATATAAATGAACATCAATATCATCACTCAGTTGATTTGATCCTAATATAAGTAGTGATAACATAATATTTTTTTTCATGCATAACCACAGTGTAAAGTTATATTTTACTAACATAATTGACCATGTACTGTAAGTGATTCTTTGAAAACCAAAAGGATTCACTCTATCTGTAGATAGTGAAAGAAAAAGGTTTCTTGGATCATTTCAAAATTCAGTATACTCATAATGAAATCTATTCCACATAGGAGATTCTATTGGGTGATGATGTTTCCCATATTTATTTCATTTATCTATATTCCATGTTAATTTCATTGTTGTCTCCTCACTTATATATAGGTTCCTAATACTTGGAATGATTGAAATTACCATAAAAATTTCATAGGACCTGATTTATCTATCTTGTATTAAGAATCACCACACTTTCTGAATTTTTATGTGATTTTTGGATCTTGAAAAATAGTATAAATTCATTTGGACATGAATTAATTATTTCAAAGACCATACTCATTGAACATTGCATTTTTTTCATCATATGCTTGGAAAGGAATCTCATTATCTTCTAGGATCATATCATTCAAGATAAAAAGTAGTTTAGTAAAACTAGAATCACACCATATATTTCTAGATTTTAAATTATATTTCTATAGTGTTGCTTAAATTGTGGAATATTTAGTGCAACCAACAAAAAATGGAATCTTGGAACAACTATTTAACTTCTAATTTTTTTTGAAAAAACATGAATTTAAATTTCAACAATCATTGTCATTTCACCAATACAATATTAAATGAAGTTGGGGGGGGCACCTGACATTGATAGAAAAGTGTGGAGAGGAATTATTAAGTGGGTGAAGGTCAGGGGAAATGAAACCATCATTCTAAATTGGTTACTGGAATCGATTCAGTAGTGGGATGGTTGAGGATGTTAGGATGTGGTCATGTTAGGTGGAATGTGATGTTCATCGATGACGGGATCTGGTGGTGACATGATTCAGCGTTGAATCCCAGAGTAACACGATAATTGATGATATCCATCTCTCATGATGACTGATGGTGGTGATGAGCATGGTTTCAATGATATAACAATAGCTCGATGGAAAAAAATCAGCCCTCATTCCATAGGTACAGTTCTAGGGGAGGGTTTAGTCTGTGGTTTCATCTCCATGGGGCCTTCAGGTTCATGTACTTGGGACATGTGCCTACTAGGCCTATAGTTCAAGTAAGGGTTCCCCCTCAACCTAATTAAAAATGGGTATTGTCGAAAAAATAAATAAAAATTTAAGTCCTTTGGGATTTTAAAAATACAATCTTCTTCTAATTCACACCTATAATAATATCCTCAATACAATCTTCTTCATTGTGTATACTTTAAATCATGTTAAATGATACATAAAATTTATTTTTCTCCAAGTCACTTGATACACTCACTTTTCCCATGGTTTAGTCCAAAAATTATAACTTCAATCTATTCCATGATAGATCAAGTATTCTTCCAACTCCTATAGACTAATTAGTCTTGAATAAATATAGTATAAACATAGACAAAGGATTTGAGAAGGGCCATATGCATTATATTTTGAAAACACGATGAACTCTTTCACTCCATCCTTGTACTCTTTTTTCATATGATTAACATCTATCCATTTTAAATTCATACTAATCATATTTGATTTAGTAATATAAATATTTAGAAAAATAAATAAATACATTAAAAATATGATCTTAGAAACCATAAAAGGTCATTCTTAGAGAATTATTTAAGTTATATGAATCCATTTTTCTAAGATAATAAGATCTTAATGAGGTGTATTGATATGGTTTTAAAGTGATGGAAATCATTGAAAAAAATCAAGGTGTGATATATATAAAGATACAAAGAATATAATTAAATTTTCATCTATTGGAAAACACAGAGATATCAAGTAGGATTAATTCAATGAAATATCATATGATTAAATATATATGAAATATTTGAAAAAATTAGTGAGACAATGAAACCAACAATGGGGGGTAGTTTGTGTTTATTCATTTCTTTACTTGGTAAGTGGAAGTCCAGGTTGTGTTTTAGTGACAAGATGCATAGGATTAGAAGTTGATCTTTTTTACATGATGAAAATTTTGATAAGGCCCAGTCACATGGTCTTAAAAACCAAATGTTTGAAGAAATTAATTAATTTAATTCAAATCAACTAGGAATCTCTAGTTGGGGTTCCCATGTTCTATTCCCATTTTAGACAGCTCACATTTTATCAAAGGGGCCTTTCAACAATGTATTCCAAGAAATTGAATTCATTAAACACCACATACCACTTTAAAACATTACATTTCTTAAATCAAATTAAAAATATTTAAACAACCCAAGATGCATAAAAATTCATCAGTATCATCATAACAAGGATTTAAAAAATTATATCACCTTTTATAAATCATGGAATGAATGTCAAACAAGACAAATTGGGAAATTTAATTTAAAAATACTACCAAATTTTGAAAATACAGTTTTGAGAATCTCATTTATATGAACAATATTTAAAAACCAAGTTCAAGATATAGAATTTGAGTTTATGAACCGCACTTTGTATTTACAGATACAAGAATTTATATATATAGATACCACCAATTTGGGAATAGGGGGTTTGGGAACTTCGGGCCATAAAGACCTTCAAGTCACAAGGCCTTCGTGATAGTAAAGGCCTATAGGATATAGGGTTTTTGGGCCACTATAGGAATTCGAGCCATTAGGCATCCAGGTCATAAAGGACCAAGAAGCACCCCAGGTAGACCACACCAGAGAAGTCCCCGTTAGCAGATTCAGATCAAGTGACATACACAAGTGCCGAGATAACTGGGTTGGAAGAAAGAGAGGGTATAACAATTTCCATCAGTATCAGGAACCATGTAGATTACCACAAGGAAATAATAGACAAACATCCATGTGAGGTGGGGAGATAGTAGCCTTCAAATATACAAATGTTGGGGAGGGGTAGTTTCAAAAGTGTATTTAGTTCTTGGGACTTCAATGTTCATGTATAAGGATTTATGCCTCTGGGCCTTCAAGTCATGTATGGGTCTTGGGCCACTAGGCTTATGGGTCATGTACGGGTTCCCCCTTAACCCTTAAAATGGAGATTATACAAAAATAAATAAAAACATAATGCCTTTTGGATTTCAAGGTAAGTTCATAAGTATCAAAAGTATCATAAAATAATTTTTATCTAGCGCTATAAATATAATAAAAATCTAACAAATCATAAAAACTATATTAAAATAATTTCATAACTCCTATAAAAATTATAAACAAATCATGAGATATTAAAATGATAGGGGTTATTCTTCCTGGTGATGGAAGAAAATGGGTGGAATTGTTTCATTTTATTCCATTGGAGTAGGAGGGATACTTGGAACTTGGATCCTATTACCATATGTTCACTGAAAAAACTCCGTCTACTTATCATATGTAGTCACCACCATACATTATAAGTGGGAAGGGTTTTTTGGTGCACAACTAGGAGCTCCATGCAATCAGGTTGAGGAATTATGATGAATGAGTGAAATGAACATAAAGGAAAGAAAAAGTGTGGGGGTCACTCCCAATATGGGGTGGCATTTTCAATGGATGAAGTCTCTGCTAGTAAAGAGAAAGTGTATGCTTTGGTGGGCGGTCATGGTGGGTGAGCAGTCGGTAGGGAGGACTCCATGGGTAGATGAACTACCCACCAACCCTTGACCATGGGGGGTTTTTATCATCTATTTAATGGGATGTTATCAAATGTTTTGTATGTGTGTAATCCTTGTGTATTGGTAATCCTCCGATGAGATTCGGAGAGGATAGAAATAAAATTGACGCCCCGTTATCCCATGGATGTAGGAAAACCACGTAAATCCTTGTGTGTTGCTTTGTTTGATTCTGTTTTGTGTGTTTGAGGTACCACGCACCTCCGCTGTGCCCCAACAAGTGGTATCAGAGATATTGGACTGAACAGAGGTGATACGGCGAGGCGACAACGATTTTTCTGGTGGCCAGAAAATTGAAAGTGGTTGGAAATTTTTTTTGAGGCTAGATCTGTGAAGAGGACGGTGAGACGATTCCAACGACGCAATCGGCGATGAGAACAGAGTTGAAACAAGCCTGGTATGCTCGGTCAAAGTTTGGTCAAACCCATGGGTGAACAGTACCCCCGTGCCAGAGAAGATGGAATTGTTCACACCGTCGGAAACAATTTCGGCGAGATTCCGGCAGGAATTCTAGCGTGCCACATCAGCGCCACATCAGTGGGTGATCTAGACCGTTGAACGTGTTTTGACCATATCTCAGTCAATTGGTGTCTGATTTCAGTGATCCAGGAGTCGATTCCGACTATTTCAACCATTTTGGACGCATCCTTATGGTTAGTTTTTCAAAATTTTCACTCTATTAGTTGGTTTCAAAAATGAGTGACATCGACGGTGGTGATCCTGTTTTGCGACAACGAAAATGGATTGTGGTGGAGCACTACCAAGATTTGAGATTGAGAAGTTCGATGGTCAAAACAATTTCGGCTTGCAGAAAAGATCGATGAAATATATTTTGGTGCAGCAGGAAATGATCAGACTGTTGATCGGAGTAAAGCTCGAGAAAACCAGTGCCGATGATTGGGAAGAGCTCGAGATGTGGGTCGTCAGCACAATTCGACTATGTTTGGAGAATGAGGTAAAATACTTAGTGTTGGATGATACCTCACTAAAGGATATCTGGAAGAAGTTGGAGAAATGGTATATTGTGAAGTTTCTCACCAACAAATTATTCCTGAAGAAGAAATTGTACTAGTTGCGGATGGACGAGGGGAAAAATTTGTTGGATCACACCAACGAATTCAACAAGATCCTGATGCAGTTATTGGGGCTTGGTGTGAAATTTGGAGAGGAAGATAAAGAGATTTTTCCTTTATCATCTATACCAAGCTCATTTGATGGGCTTGTGACAGTATTTATCATGGGTAAGGAGACATTGAATCTAGACTATGTGATGGCGTCACTTCAAGATTCGGAAGCATTTAGAAGACCCATAATTCATTCAGGCAAGCAAATCATGGAGATGCAAGATGATAAACATGGTAGGAGCCAAAATTGGATGTTAGGAGGTAATGAAAGGAGGAAAAAATCTAGAGGACATTATCCTAGAGAAATCATGTGTTTCTGGTGTGAGAAGAAGGTTCACTATAAAAGTGATTGTGGAGAGTGCAAATGGTACGTTGCTGGGAAGAAGAAAGTTGAAGAAGAGGATGTAAACATCACAGTATTATCAGAAAATGATGAAATCTGTGTGACAATGGGAATCATGTACTCAGATAATCAAGTTAAATAGGGAGAAGTGTAGTGTCATTACTGTAAAAGATACGGGCACATGAAGCGGGAATGGCGATTTCTAAATAGGAATAACCAGCGGGCTCAAAATCTAAAGGAAGATGGATGGGTTCTGGATTCGGGGAGCTCGAAACACATATGTATGATGAGAGGTACATTTGATACTTTTCAGAAGGTGCGAGACTTGGTGAGACTTGGTGATGCGTCAACATGCGAGGTTTGAGGATTTGGGACGGTGAAATTGAAGACACCCGATGGAGGAGTTCGTAAATTGGTTGATGTGAAATTTGTTCCGAGTATGAGATGGAACCTTGTGTCATTAAGTAGGCTTGATGCAAAAGGGTTCAAGATTTCCATAGAAGGTGGAGTGGTGGAAGTCTCATGCGGGGATGCGGAAAAATTTACTGGGAAGGAGTCCCAAGGGTTGTATCATTTGATGAGGACCGCAGTCAGCCTGAGCTCGATTGAAGCCAGTGGATGTGCCACGTCATCTGGCCTGAAGAAGCGTGTTCGATTTGCTGATGATGTTTTCAACACCTGTATGGAGACTACAGGTCAAACTTATACCCCAAATTTTTTGTGAGGGGGAGTTTTGTGGGGGCCACTCCCAAAATGGGGTGGCATTTTCAGCGGATGAAGTCTCTACCGGCAAGGAGAAGGAGTCTCCTTTGGTGGGCGGTCAAGTTGGGTGAGCAGCCGACAGGGAGGACTCCATGGGTAGATGAACTACCCACAAACCCTTGACCATGGTGGATTTTTATCATCTATTTAATGGGATATTATCCCATGTTTTGTATCTGTGTAATCCTTGTGTATTGGTAATCCTCCGACGAGATCTGGAGAGGAGAGAAATAAAAGTGACACCCCGTTATCCTGTGGATATAAGAATGCCAATCCGAACCACTTAAATCCTTGTCTGTAGCTATGTTTGATTCTATTTTGTGTGTTTGAGGTACCACGCACCTCCGCTGCGCCCCAACAAAAAGGATAAGCCAATAATGGTTCTAGGCGACGGAGATTGGGTGGAGAATCAGGGAGGTAGATCGATGACAAATAAGATCGCTCACTTGTGATTTAACCTTTGTGAAAATAAAAAAGAGACAAATATGCTCAAGGGGGAGCGATAGATTTCAAGTCACATACCTTGGGTTTTTAAAGTGATGATTCATCCATGTTTTTTGAGGGAGGGAGATGGAAAAGATTCAGTTTTACAATATCTTGAACATCATGAGGATGGAAGAATATTTTAGGGTTTTATTTAAAAGTTCGAGATGGGTTTTATAAAATCTTTTAAGAAATCATTGATAAAGACATGATTTTAATAATATAATTAATATAATACACTTGTGGTGGTTCTTAAGTGGTAAACCTCATAATACTGCATCCAAAATACCAAGATTCAAATCCTATAAAATCCCTTGGGGGATTTATGATGTAGGCACTGACATAAGGGGATGTGAGGTAGACATGGTGTGGGCAGGTGGTGATGTAGGCATGATGCATGAAAGAGGTGAATACCCATGGACATGTTCATGCAAGAAGGGCATTTGGGCCATAAAATTAAGGGGGTTGTGTGTTGTTCTATTGGAGTCAAACGGGCTGGCGTAAAGCGATGTGGCACACACTACTATGATGGTGGTGCAAGTGATTCTCTCACCTGATGACTAGGGGTGACGAAATGGGTGAGGATTTCCCTTGGGTAACCGATATATATATATATATATATATATATATATATATATATATATATATATATATATATATTAAGTATAAATAAGTTCAAAGAATTTCTAGGTTTTCCCTCATGGAGGGGTTGATGAACCCAATCCAGATCCACTGGTGGCTTCTGACGATGATGGTATGGGTGTGCACATGTTTTGATCAATGACTGAATTTTGGTTGGATCACTGGAAATGATGATCGATGGTGAGGTGGCCTAATATGAGCTCGGATTGGTGGTTTTTAGGTTCTAACACTGATGAGGTGATGGTGGTTGCCTTATGTGTCGGTGATAGGGTGATGGTAATGTCATAGGGGTGATGGAGTGTGGCTAGCATCAACCGACATTAACGTGAGGGTGAGCCTCCATCTGATGGTGGGGTTGTGTGTTATTCTGTTGGAGTTAAACAGGCTAGCGTAAAGTAATGTAGAACATGCTAATATGCAAGCACTGCAGGTGGTGCCCTCACCTGATGACCAAGCGGTGACGAAATGGAGGGGGATTTCCCTTGGGTAACCAATATATATATATATATATATATATATATATATATATATAAAGTATAAATAAATTCAAGGAATTTTTGGTTTTCCCCTCATGGGGGGGTTATGGGTTAGGTTGGACCTTGACATATGGGTACGGTTGTGGGTGGGTTTGATGTAATTATAACCCCATGTGCCTAATATATTATAAACAAATAACTACTTATTTAATTTAAAATATATTAAAAGAATTATAAATATGTATTTGTAAATATAATTATAGATATGTATTTATAATTATAATTATAAATAAATATATTTATAAATATTTGTATATAATGATAAATATATATACATATTAATATAATTATGTATATATATATTTATTAATATATAATTATATATAATTATAAATATAATAAATATATTTATTATAATTTTATAATTATTAATTGATTTATTTATTTATAATTATAATTATAAATAAATATATTTAAAAATATTTTAATATAATTATATATATAATTATATAATTATATATATTTTAATATATAAATATATATATAGGATGGGATTTATCCGATAGTTTCCCTCTCTACTCTATGATGGCGACAAGACCTTCATCCTTCTTGAAATTTCTTCAGATCCTTTAATGGTTGAAAGTTTCCTAGTTCGAGGGTGTTTTGATTTTCATAGGCATACAGCTTCCAGATTTGATTGTCAAAGGGCTATTCATGGTAGGATCGAGCTGGTTGCTTCACATTCTGATGGTTCTAGTGGTAGTTCCATCTCTCTCTACAAAGAATCAGATGTTGGATTGATTCATCAAAAGGGTGACATTTCCCATGTTAAAGATGACTCTGATACAATATCGAAACATCTGAAGATCAGTAAGCACTCCATTATTGCATGCATCATTTTTCCCAGGGGATCTTTTCCATGGATGGTTATAGATTTGGTCAATCATCTTTCAGTTGTATGGGGGTTTCATAATTGAAGATTTGTTTGTATGGACCATGGATTTTTTCACATCCTCTTCCCCCAAAGAAGACCTGTAGATGAGGGTGTGGGGTCTCAGCTTGATCTCCCTCAAACCTTGAGTCATGAATATCTGATAGTGGGATATGAATTTCAAACCAATAGAGGTAGAAAACTGCACTGTTCAATTATGGGTCAAGGTATATGGATTGAATTGGATATTGTGGCATTTGAGAATTATCTATGAAATTGTATTAGAAATTGGGGTTCCTATTAAGTTTGATAAGGAAACCGAACTGGCCAAATTTGGAAACTATGTCCATTTTTTGGTAGAGGTTTATTTAGGTTCTACCTTCATTGATAAATTTTTCATCTCTAACGATTTGGATGAGTTTGAACTAAAAACAAATATGACAAATGCCTTGTTTCTGTATGGAATTAATGGTTATTTTCCATGATATCTTGAAATTAAAAATTGGTTTTCTTGTTCCTTATGTTCATCTTAGTGACATGATTAAGACACTTGAAATAATAAATATAGTAAAATGAAATCGAATACTGTTGATGAAAATGTTGGACAAAATTTAATGTAGGGTAGATGATCCTTTCCATCTTTGGGAGGATTATGTTGGGAAGTGGATATTCCCACTCTTCCCAATTTGTTCCACTTAGAGATGGTGTGCAGCAAGATACCTCACCTTCAGATGCTCCTTCTTCTAATAGGAAGGATGATGAGGGTTTTATTAATATGAAAATGAATCAGTACCCTATGATTGATAAAGAGAGAAATGAATCCCTGAAAAAAGGAATGATCTTAGATAACAGCATTATGCCATCTTCCTTGGACAATTTTTTTCTTCTAATGATGTGAATGATGGAAAAAAGATGGTGTGTAGTGGGGGATTAATTCCATCTCCAGTTAATTCTATGCTGGGTATTAGATCTGCACTCTCTTCACACTTTGATCCACATGGAGCTGGAATGAAGAATGATACATCACCTTTGAATAGTCCTTCAGATATGGTTATGAAGGCTGATGATGGATTTATGAATGTTTCAATATTTTAGTCACTCGGGATGGATGAAGTGTGAAATTAACCCCCTATCAAAGGAATGACCTTGTATAATAGGAATTTGGCCTCTTACTTGGGCATCCTTATTGTTTCTATCGACATTGTACATAATGTGACATAGAAGAATTTTCATGGAACTCCCTTTTCTCTGGAAAAGAGATCTTTGGTTGATATTGCTAATGGTGAGAAGGAAAAAGATGTTTCCCCGGAATATGATGATAATGAAAAATCTGACTTTGAAGTTGAAATTAAAAAGGAGGTGGATAGATAACTATTTAAGGAACATTTCCTTTCTACTTCCAAAAGGAAGGGTAAAGATAAACTAGTTTTGGTTTCCTCCCAATCAACCAAGAAATCTCTGGTGACTAACTCTTGTCTTCCCAGCATCTCCCAATACCCCCATGTGGCAGTGTACAATATTCTCAATCCATAAGTTAATAATGTGTATTCATACAAGTTCGTGGATGAGGAGGACTTTCAATTCATTGATTTTAGGAATTCTAGATATATTTTCTCTGAGACTGGTCAAATCTCTTATACTAGAACTTCAAGTGATAAAGCATTGGATTCCTTGGTGTTACCTCTTTAGATGTAGCCTCCTGAAATCTCTCCTCCACATAGGCATGAAGTGTATTCTTTGTCCAAAGAATAAGGATACCTTGAAATTAAGCTTTAAAGTGTGTGGGAAATAGAATGATTGGGCAGTATGCAGGTAAGTACTTTCAACCTATTTGAAGTGCTTGAGCTGTTCGATGAAGTTAGATGTTCCTCCTTTGTATGAGGGTGCCTTGGTAGCCAATGTTGATGGATCACAGGTATTATCAGGTGAAAATTAGACCCATGTAGACAAGTTCAAGGATGAAACCCTAGTTGAAAACCCTTCTAAGAGGGTGGTGTCTCAATCAGATTTTGGGAGTATGGACTCAGAGAGCACCGACATTGAAGGCCTCTTACAATAGGCGAACACTTGGAGGAGAGGTCGACACCCCAAAGGCAGAAGTTATGGATGTGGAAGAATTAATTGGAATGTAATACGTGATGAGTAGTGTAGGATTAGCACTAACATAAGATCAAAACATGGTCTTTGAATGTTTTTGATGAGGGCAACTTCCATATCTGACCTCATCTCTTACTTTCTCCGTTTTTCTATATTTCAATAAAGGGGCATTGTCCCTACCATTAATATATATATATATATATGTAATAAATATATTTATTATTTAAATATATTTATTATAATTTTATAATTATTTAAATAAATATATTTTTAAATATTTGTATATAATTATAAATATTTTTATATAATTATATATATAATAAATATATTTATGATTTAAAATATATTTATTATAATTTTATAATTATTTAAATATATATTTATTTAATTATAATTACATCTATAAATAAATATATTTAACAATATTTTCATATAATCATGAATTTATTTATATAATTATATATATTTATAAAATAATATATATTTATCTAATTATGTATATATATTTTTATAAATATATAAATATATATAACTATAAATATAATAAATATATTTATTATTTAAATATATTTATAATAATTTAATAATAATTTATATATATATAATTATAATTATAAATAAATATATTTATAAATATTTGTATATAATTATAAATATGTTTATATAATTATATATATTTATATATATTTATATAAATATATATATATATTAATATATAAATATATATGATTATAAATATATATATATAGTTATTTTCTAAATATATATATTATAATTTTATAATTATTTTAAATTATATTTATTTATTTATTTATTATTTTATAAATACTTTTTAAAATATATATATTTTTATTATTTTATAATTAACTATTTAAATTACAAAATTATTAAAAAATTATTTAAATAAATTAATTATATAAATTTTAAACATATTTTAAATGTTAAAACTTAATAAATAAAAACTAATAAATATAATTATTATAAATTACAAACATATTATAAATATTGCATTTATATTAAATAAATATATGTGTAAATAAATATTACAAAATGGTTAAATTCCAACAAATATAAAAAACAAAAAATATAAAAAATGAATAAATTATATTAAATGAAATCAATATTTAAAAAGAATAAATAGAATTTAATAGAGAAATTTTTTTAAAAAAATGAATATATATAAGATTAACTATATTTATTGTAAAAAATGCATTTAATTAACTTAATTATATAAATTTCAAACATTTTAAAAATATTAAAACTTAATAAATAATAATGAATAAATACTAATCATATAAATTTAAAACATATTAAAAATAATACTTAGTAAAATATAATTATTTATAGTCAATGAATAAATTCCAAAAATATTATATCAAAAATGAAAAAATATACATCAAATTTGAAATAAGTACATGTCATACATATACATGTATATTTGTTCTATATATATATATGTACATCCCACATACATGTGCATATATACATACACATGCATACATCTGTACACGTACAACATCTATATATACACATACATAAAACACACGCACACACAATATAATGCATACACATATTGGCACACTACTAAAAAACATGTCTTTAAAAGCACTATATAAGAACCCAGTTTTTGCTGCGAAGGACATTGGAATATTCTTGATGTTATTCTAGAGCAGCGCCTTCAGACGGCGTGCGATTCCAAGCCCCAATGTGGCCGGAATTAAGTTTTCAGTGAGTTCACACTAGACACGCCAAATAAATGGGATAACTCCTAAACGGTGATCCGTATCAGAGATCTCAGTGCACAGATGGGTCTGGAATGGGGTGTTTACCCTAGTAACGACATAAAACATGTCAGTGCAGGATGTTTGGACCCCTCGCTCGCTTTCGGAACGTTAAACGGATAAATTAAATAATTAATTTATTCGTTTAATGGTTAAACTTAGTATCTCTTAAACGGTGGCTCGAATTGGAAAACTGAGGGCACCGTTGAGTTCAGAGCATGTTGTTTACCCTAGGAGGGGTATAATTTTTGCGGGCACGGGCCATCAGTGAAAAATGGCCCCGGGGGCGTTTTTGTAATTTGGCGGCCTCGGGCGCTATGTTTAATAACTTTTGAATGAGGCCTCAGATTAAAATTTTGAGACCGCCGTTTTTCTCGGGAGGTGGTGTTTTCCTTAGGGGAGGCTTAACCTCGACCCTGCTGAGGGTTCGGGTTCGGGCCGACAGGCGGGCGGTTAAGCGTGTTTTCTATTTAAACACTTAACCCACCTCCCTCTTCCCCCATTGTCCTTCATCCCTGGTGCAAGGAGCTCCCAACGAAGAAGGAGGAACTCCTCCTCTCCGGTGAGGCGCGACAGCTCCGGCGAGGCGCGACAGCTCCGACAGTTCGACGGCGAAGCTCCGGGCAACGCCCAAGAGGTAGGATTTTTCATTTTCGTTTTCTTGACCCGCACCTACTTTGAGATCATTTATTTTCATCAAATTGTTGTTTTATTTTTGAAAAAATCCGATGGTCGTGTATTATACATTCTGTTCTTTCCATCGCATCTTTCGGAATTGAAATCTGAGTTCGGAGGAGGCCGCAGCGGTTCGATGAAGTTTGTGGGTTTTGGGGTTTTCTGGCGGCTCGCGCGGTGATCCGGAGGGCTTCAGCAGGGCGGCGCGGGCATTCGGCGTGACTGGATCGGTCGGGCGAGCGGCCAGCGGAGGCAGCCGGGCGGACTAGGGCGTCGGCGCGAGGCGGCGCTCACCGGAGGGCAACAGATAATAGTGGTCGCGGCGCGCGACCCCGCGGGGGAGACAAGACCCGCCTTCGGCGGGTCATCACGCGGCAGTACAAACGACCCCACGAGAGTCGATCGGCGGTAGACCGCATCTCAGCGCTGGCCCGAGCCGGGCGGACCGGCCGGCCCAGGCCGGTCCAGCCCAAGGGGATCCGCCCCCCCCCCCCCCCCCCCCCTTCAGACGCCCGTAATTTTCATTACGGGTGTCCGATTTGCATGTCGTCTGCAGCAGTGGAACCGTATCGATGAGATGAACTTTTTGAGATGGTCTCGGGAATTTTTAATTCCCGAGACGAGGGGATCGGGGTGCGGCACGACCGTTAGGTGGACAGGCGTTCTTCCGGGCGTTGTTGTTTTGGATGGCGCGGGCACATCCGATGTCCGTTTTGAGCACCGTCAGTAGCGTTGGGACCCTGGTGCTGAGGCGCAGTTTTCCAGCGTGGTTTCTGGTGTTGAAACTGGAGTTGAGGCGTGGGCCCCATGGCCCGTCTTTTGAGCTGCGAGTAGCGTTCTGTAACTTTTTCACCCGACATCCGTTTGGGGCGTGCGGACAGTCAATTTGGGGTGTTTTTCCGAGGGTGTTGCAGTGGAGCAATCCGCCTGCTTTAATTAAGCACGCTGGTGCGGGCCCCATGAGGTCCGTTTTGGGCATTGACGGTGAATTTCTATCTCTTTCACCGTGTGTCCGTTTCGGACAAGTGATTAGTTGAACTTGTGCACTTTTTCGAGAGGATCGCAACAGTGCAGTCCGTTCGTTGTGCCTTAGGACCGAGATGCGGGTCCCGCGTAGCACCGCTCGTGTGTGGTGCGCCAGAGTGCATCTTTTTCTCTGGATATCTGTTGCACTCAAGTGAGCAATCCTTTTGACGTTTCTTTCTGAGGAGATCGCAATGGTGCGATGCACCCGACTGTTTTCGGGGCCGAGGCTCAGGGCCACGAGACGTCATTCGGGCGTAAGACGGTATTGGACGACTTTTCCGTCATATATCCGTTTGAGGCGAGTAAGTATTCTATATCGCGTGTTTTTCTGCAAGGATTACAATGGTGTAATCTGTTCAGGCGTGCGGAGCCTCTTGCGTGATGTTATTAAATGTGGAAATATGAAAGGTGTACTAGTGGTGGTTCTTCCTGCGGTGTTTTTAGGGAACCTTTGGCGTGTGATCGCGTTCACTCCTGAGAGAGTGATGTTGGTGTTTAAAGAGATGTGGTTGGTTGTGCCTCAGCCGTTGAGGTGGCAAGTTGGATTTGTTATGTTACACCTTCATGATGACGTTGGGTGCCGTGTGCACGATAGCCTTTGGGCTGGAAATGTGTTGTACTCTGAGAGTATACGGGAACGCTTGGAGGTACATGTGGTTGTTTGTACTTGAGAACGTTTGTGAACTCGGTTGGGGTTGACTTGGGGCCACACATCGTGTGGGCCCCATGTGCGTGTCGTGTTCTACTTTGCGTACCTTAGACCTCTCGCGACGTAGAGGGTCCCTTTGTTCTCATTTTTGGACCAACAGGGTTGAGTTTTCCCCTGGTCATGTTCTCGTTTGTTGACCAGTAGGGTTGAGTGTTCCCCTGGTGTTGTTCTCATTTGTTTACCGGCAGGGTTGAGTTTTCCTCAGGTTCTATTCTCGTTTGGCCAACAAAGATGGTTTGGTTACTCTATTTCTTCAGCTGTGAGGGGTTTCAGTACCATGCCCCTTTCATCGGACTACGACACCATTTGAAACTACGTGTTCTTGTACAACATGGGTGTTCTTCCCACTTTCTGGGATGAGTTGTCTCGGTCCGCTTCGACAGTGACTCAGCGGATCGTAGCGTGATTGCCCTAATAGGCCTGGGGTGTTTCTCCCGCCCCTTCGTGTTCCATGGTATAGTTCTTATGGATTTGGTGTGACAAAAAATTTACACGGGCACCGATCCTCTACCCAAGAGGTTGTTTCCAGCAGGGCTAGCCAGTGGTGTACCATCCAGCAGGGATGGCCAGATCAGTACCATCCAGCAGGGATGGCCATTGGGTTACCATCCAGCATGGATGGCCAGTACAGCGGTGTTCCCTGAGCAGTACCATCCAGCGGGGATGGCCAGAGTGGTTTCGGGTTTACCTCCAACAGGGCTGGGAAGTGGTCCCCGATGTCGGGTTTACCTCCAGCAGGGCTGGGAAGTGCTCCCCGATGATGGGTTTACCTCCAACTGAGCTGGTAAGTGGTCCCCGATGACGATCCGAGCCTCCCTCAAGTGGAGTAACCTTTTACGGGATTGGGCATTGGGGCTCATAGATAAATTTATCCGGGTCGACCTCCAGTGGATTACCCTATTATGGGACTGGGCAGTGTGGCACCCATCAACTCTTGTCGGGTCTCCCTCCAGTGGGAACCCGTCGACTTCCAGAGATCACCCTCCAGCGGGGTTGGGCAGGGGGTCACCTGTTGACTTTGAGGAGACCTCTCGACTGCGGGGTAGTGACGAGGTATGGCTTGACATTCCCACAGAACTCTCAAGTACGAGGGGCTCTTTCCCCACATAGATGCGTCCTTGCGACGCGACCTAAAACCGTGAGTGCGAGTCAGTTCTGCCCAAAGCAGATGGTATCAAAGTGCAGTGATTTGAGCCCCTTGACTTGCAGTTCAGGGTAGATGTGTGGGATGCTGGGCATTGATGGTGTTTTCTTCTAGGACTATTGGCTACTCACTTTCTTGGGCTGAGATATGGGATGGAGATCCCATTACGACCTTGTTCGGGCTTCTTGTTGACCATATGGACATGTATATACCTTTTTCTAGTACCCACTTCATGGGTTTGGTTACTCTCCTTCCAGGAGAGGCGAAGACACACGGGGTATGCCATGTTCTTTTCGTGTCTAGATTCTCGTGGTTGGACGAGTATAATCTCCTACTATAGGTAGTGAAGACTCGACGAGAAGTTCATCTTCTCACCGTTTCTAGCTCATTGTGCCCGGATGAGTCTACCTTCATTCCTCTTGTTGGGTTGAGCTGGACTCTCTACTGGTACTATACTGCACTCTTGTTGTATTCTTTTACTATTCCCTATTCGATCTACTGCTCAGCCTTCGGTACCTCCTTTGTTGCTCCCTCGAGCCTTCGGGGTATCCTACTGAGTATTTTTATACTCACCCCTACTTGGTCTTTTCCCGCACTTGGTGTGCCCTTAAAGACGACAGAAAGGTTGGTCGTGACTTCAGCGGATCTTAGGAGTTCAGGATCTTGGACCACGTGCAGTGGTCGGAGTCGGATTCTGGGTGGGGGACCCTTCCAGTAGTTTTTCTTTTGTTTAAATATTGCCGGGTTGTGGAACTTTTCTAGTTGGGCGCGTGTTTTTCCCTTTTTATTGTTAGTTTACCTTCATCTCTTACTTTTTACTTTTAGAGGTTGATGCACATTGTGCTTTATTTATAGCAGTTGGTACTTTTATTTTCTTTTTTACTCCACACATTTTCATTTAGTGTGTTGTGTGTGTGTGTGTATAGGTACTTAGGAAAATGCCTCCCCAAGTTGGTGTGCCTTCGGCGCTGGTCGCCAGCCCCTGGCCTATAGAGGAGGGCTTGTGGTAGTTGCGGCTCGAGCCCGAGTAGGTTCGGGTCGTGACAAAGTGGTATCAGAGGTGGTTCTTTCCTTGGGATGTTGTGCTGACTTCCCTAAAAGAGGAATTGGTTGGGATCTAGGGAAATAGTGTTAACGTGTCTCAAGAGTGGATCTCAGGCCAGGGAGTCCCGTGATGGTGCGGCTGCCAACGTATCCATTCCCCAGGACCTTGATAACTCGCTTGTCGACTCGGAATACCGAGACACTTGTTGCAGGGAAAATTGGTTTGTGCATCACATAGGATTCAGTCTTTGACTGTCCTTCTTGAGTCAGCTCCCTATTGTTTTTATTGTTATATACATATATGCTCATCTGAGCGCGGCACTCCTTGATAATATTCAGGATGTTTCCGCGAAGACAGCCAGCCAGGATACCATCTTTGGTTCATAACAACGACCCTGTGAGCTACGAGGCCTCATTCCAGGACCCATCATGCGAGACCCTTTCTCCGGGTGGGCCAGTAGCATCACCCCCACCTGTTGAGCATTAGACAGCTTCAGCAGAGCAGACTGAGCTTGAGTGTAGGTTAACCGTGCTCCATGAGTTCCAATGGCAGAGACTGCTGAGGTTCAGTGGTGAGCCAGACCCTCAGGCAGCAGAGGTTTGGCTAGAGATAGTGGTTCGCCTTTTCAGGCTTGTACAGATGCTGACAGATCAGAGAGTGGATTTGGTAGCCAATGTTTTTCGTAGAGCAACTTGGCGTTGGTGGAGTCTGGTGACTCAGTTTCTTGAAGAGTCGTCACTTTCGTAGGGAGACTTTCAGTTGTTGTTTCATGAGGAGTTTTTTCCCTCCTGCTTACGCTCCATTCGGATTCAGGAGATCCTGTGGTTTCAGCAGGGAGGGATGACGCTGGCCGAGTACGCGGCTAGTTTCGCAGATCGTGCACGCTTTTACCCGGACTTGGTCCATGAAGACAACATTCGAGTGCGGAAGTTTGAGCAGGGTCTCCTCCGAGAGATTCGTGCTATCATGGTACCCTTGGGAATTTCCACATATGTTGGGGTGCTAGAGCAGGATCTGGTGACAGATAGCTTCTTGTCACGTTCTAGAGTTGGTGGTGGCAGCAGACACGTTGGAGCCAAGACATCTGTCGTAGCTAGCGGGCTTCGGCAAGCAGAACCTCGACGCAGGTGGATTTATGAAAACCGGACTTAGGGGTGTGGTCGTACACCACAGTGGCAGTGGAGGGCACCAGTGCATCCCAGAGAGTGTTGGTGGTATGCTTGCGATGGGCGAGGTCACTTGGTACAGGACTGCCCGACCAGGCATGCAGAGAGCTTCGGGCAGGCAACATGTGCACCACCATGATAGAGGCAGCATCGTGATCGGAGTAGTAACCAGAGAGGTGGTGCTAGCAGAGAAGTGGGAGGATCTGGAAGTGGAGGATGACCTTACGAGGTCTTCCCATCACCACTAGGCGGTCCACATCAGGCTCCGGGAGCTGACAGTTTGGACCGCGGATAGCCGCGAGCTTTGGATGTCTATGATCCTACAGAGCATGAGATGATAAGAGGTACGCTCTATAGATATTCTACTTTTTGCTGTAGAATTGTTAGACTCTGTGTGTGAAATTCTTTTCTCCCTGCTCCTTTTTTGAGTTGTCACTAGGGTGACACAGGGCGTCGGTGTAACACTGTGTTGGTAAGGTAAAAAGGTGTAGGACCTTTTTTTTGGTCGATGGTGTTGACTCCTTCGCTTCTGAGCGTGTAAGAGAGTCTTAGTCGTGGTATATCGACTGTGGAATCTTAGGTGACCAGATATCCTTGGGTGTTTCACCATATGGATATTCTGAAAGAGGGAATCACCGGGCCTTATTCCAGGTGTGTGCGGTGATTCCAGTCATGGCATGCGACGTAGGGGTTTGGTAGGGGATGTGAGATAACCCCGAGGGCCTTTGGGCCGTTTGAGACCATGCAAAGGAATGGAGAGGTTCCCTACCACCTTCCCCTAACCCCAAAGGCTAGGTTGGGTGCATGATGTCTCCCATGTGACTCATCCGATAAGAAGTGTGCGTTCTCTTATGCACGTCATTGGCGAGGGCAGACCTCGCGTGAACAGATCAAATCCTTTGGTCTGTGTGCGGTGACGTAGGACAGTGTAAGAATTCTTCTAGGTACGGGAGATTCATGTGTGGACTTGGTACCCTGAATTGTTCCTTGGTTTTAATTTTCGGGGATGAAAATATTGAAGGAGGGAATGATGTAAGAACCTAGTTTTTTATGCGAAGGACTTTGAAATATTCTTGATGTTATTCCAGTGCAGCGCCTTCAGACGACGTGCGAATCCAAGCCCCGGTGTGTCCGAAATTAATTTTTTAGTGCGTTCACACTGGACACACCAAATAAATTGGATAACTCCTAAACAGTTATTCAGATTAGGGATCTGAGTGTACGGATGGGTCCGGAATGAGGTGTTTACCCTAGGAACGACATAAAACATGTCGGCGTGGGACGTTTGGACCCCTCGCCCGCTTTTGGAACATTAAATGGATAAATTAAATAATTAATTTATTTGTTTAATGGTTAAACTCAGTATCTCTTAAACGGTGGATCGGATTGGAAAACCAAGGGAACCGTTGAGTTCAGAGCGTGCCGTTTACCCTAGGAAGGGTGTAAGTTTTTCGGGTGCAGGCCATCAGTGAAAAATGGCATCGGGGACGTTTTCGAAATTTGGCGGCCTCGAGTTCTAAGTTTAATAAATTTTGAATGGGGCCTCAGATTAAAATTTTAAAACTTCTTTTTTCCTCAGGAGGTGGTGTTTTTCCTAGGGGAGGCTTAACCTTGACCCTGCTGAGGGTTCGGGTTCGGGCTGACGGGCGGGCGGTTAAGCGTGTTTTCTATTTAAACACTTAACCCCCTCCCTCTTCCCCCCTTGTCCTTATTCCCTGGTTCAAGGATCTACCAACGAAGAAGGAGGAACTCCTCCTCTCCTGCGAGGTGTGACAGCTCCAGTGAGGCGCGACAGCTCTGGTGGTTCGACAGCGAAGCTCCGTGCAACGCCCAAGAGGTAAGATTTGTCGTTTTCATTTTCTTTTCCTGCACCTATTTTGAGCTCATTTATTTGCATCAAATTTTTGTTTTATCTTCGAACAAATCCCATGGTTATGTAGTATACATTCTTTTATTTCCATCGCATCTTTCGGAATTGAAATCCGAGTTCGGAGGAGGCCGCAACGGTTCGACGAAGTTTTCAGGTTTTGGGGTTTTTTGGCGGCTCGCGCGGTGGTTCGGCGGGCTTCAGCAGGGCGGTGCGGGCGTTCGGCACGACTGGATCAGTCGGGCAAGTGGCCAGTGGAGGAAGCCGAGTGAGCGGCCAGTGGGAGCGGCCAACGGAGGCGGCCGGGAGGACGAGGGCATCGGCGCGAGGCGGCTCTCACCGGAGCACGACAGAGAATCGGGGTTACGGCGCGCGACCCCGCGGGGGAGACAAGACCCGCCTTCGGCGGGTCTTCACGTGGTGGGATGACCGAACCCATGAGATTCAGTCAGCAGTAGACCGCGGCTCAGCGTCGGGCCAGCCGGCCCGGGCCGGCCCAGGCCGGTCCAGCCCAAGGGGATCTGTCCCCCCTTCTTAGGACGCCCGTAATTTTCATTACAGGTGTCTGATTTGCATTCCGTCTACGGAAGTGGAACTATATTGACGATACAAACTTTTTGATATGGTCTCAAAAATTTTTAATTCCCGAGACGAGGGGCTTGGGGGCGCGGCACGACCGTTAAGTGGATGGGCGTTCTTCCGGGAGTTCTTGTTTTGGATGGCGCGGGCACATCTGATGTCCATTTTGAGCGTCATCAGCGGCGTTGGGACTCTGGTTCCATGATAGAGTTTTCCAGTGTGGTTTCGGGTGTTGAAGATGGAGTTGAGGTGTGGGCCCCATGTCCCGTCTTTTGAGATGTGAGCAGCGTTCTGTAACTTTTTCACCCGACATCTGTTTGGGGCGTGTGAGCAGTCAATTCAGGGTGTTTTTCTGAGGGTGTTGCAGTGGCGCAATCCACCCGCTTTAATTAAGCATGCTAGTGTGGGCCCCATGAGGGTAGTTTTGGGCGTTGACGGTGAATTTCTATCTCCTTCACCATGTTTCCATTTCGGACAAGTGATTAGTCGAACTCATGCACGTTTTCGAGAGGATCGCAACGGTGTGGTCCGTTCGTTGTGCTTCGGGACCGGGATGCAGGTCCCGAGTAGCACCGCTCGTGTGCAGTGCGCCGGAGTGCATCTTCTTTTCCGGATATCTATTGCACTAAAGTGAGTAGTCCTTTTGACGTGTCTTTCCGTGGAGATCTCAATGGTGCGATGTGCCCGACTATTTTCGGGGCCGAGGCTTGAGACCATGAGATGCAATTCAGGCGTAAGGCGGTATTGGATGACTTTTCTGTCAGATATCCGTTTGAGGTGAGTAAGTAGTCGATCTCGCGTGTTTTTTCAATAGGATTACAACGGTGTAATATGTTCAGGCATGTAGAGCCTCTTGCACGATCTTATTAAATGTGGAAATATGAAAGGTGTATTGGTGGTGGTTCTTCCTGCGGTGTTTGTAGGGAACATTTGGCCTGTGATCGCGTTCAATCCTAGGAGAGTGATGTTGGTGTTTAAAGAGATGTGGTTGGCCATGCCTCAGCCATTGAGGTGGCAAGTTGGAGTTGTTATGTTACTCCTTCGCGATGACATTGGGTGATGTGTTCACGATAGCCTTTGGGCTGGAAATGTGGTATACTCTGGGATTTTATGGGAACAGTTGGAGGTACATGTGGTTGTTTGTACCTTAGAACGTTTGTGCGCTCGGTTGGGGTTGACTTGGGGCCACATGTCATGTGGGACCCATGTGCGTGTCGTGTTTTTCTTTGTGCGCTTTTGACCTCTCACGACGTAGAGGGTCCATTTTTTCTCGTTTTTTGACCAACAGGGTTGAGTTTTTCCCTGGTCTTGTTCTCATTTGTTGACCAACAGGGTTGAGTTTTCCCCTGGTGCTGTTCTCATTTGTTGACCGGTAGGGTTGAGTTTTACCCTGGTTCTGTTCTCGTTTGGCCGACAGAGATGGTTTGGTTCTTCTTTTTCTTCACCTATGAGGGGTTTCAGTATCATGCCCCTTTCATCAGACTGCGACACCGTTTGGGACTACGTGTGCTCGTACAACATGGGTGTTTTTCCACTTTCTAGGATGAATTGTCTCGGTCCACTTCGATAGTGACTCAGCGGATTGCAGCATGATCACCCTGAGAGGCCCGGGATGTTTCTCCTGCCCCTTTGTGTTCCTTGGTAGAGTTCTTGCAGATTCGGTGTGACCAACACTTTACGCGGGCACCAATCCTCTACCCAGGAGGTTGTTTCCAGTAGGTATGGCCAGTGGGGTACCATCCAGAAGGGATGGCCAGAGCAGTACCATCCAGCAGGGACGGCTAGTGGGTTACCATCCAGCAGGGATGACCAGTACAGCGGTGTTCCCTGAGTAGTACCATCTAGTCGAGATGGCCAGAGTGGTTTCGGGTTTACCTCTAGTGGGGCTGGGAAGTGGTCCCCGATGCCAGGTTTACCTCCATCTGGGCTGGGAAGTGGTCCCCAATTCCGGTTTTAACTCCAGCTGGGCTGGGAAGTAGTCCCCAATGATGGTTCTGAACCTCCCTCTAGTGGAGTACCCTTTTACGGGACTGGGCATTGGGACTCATCAACGACTTTAGCTGGGTCACCCTCCAGTGGATTACCCTATTACGAGACTGGGTAGTGTGGCACCTGTTGAATCTTTCCGGGTCTCCCTCCAGTGGGAACCCGTCAAATTCTAGGGATCACCCTCCAGCGGGGCTAGGAAGGGGGTCTCCTGTTGACTTTGAGAAGACCTCTCAACTGTGGGGTATTGATGAGGTGTGGCTTGACATTCCCCCAGAACTCTCAAGTAAGAGGGGCGCTTTCCCCACTGAGACGCGTCCTTGCGACGCGACCTAAAACCGTGAGGGTGATTCAGTGCCGCCCAAAGTGGATAGTATCAAGGTGCAGTGATTTGAGCCCCTTGACTTCCAGTTCAGGGTATATGTGTGGGATGCTGGGCATTGATGGTGTTTTCTTATGGGACTGTTGGCTACTCACTTTCTTGGGCTGAGTTACGGGATGGAGATCCCCTTAAGATATTGTTCGGGCTTCTTGTTGAGCATATGGACATGTATATACCTTGTTCTAGTACCCACTTCTTGGGTTTGGTTACTCTCCTTCCAGGAGAGGCGAAGACGCGCGGGGTATTCCACGTGATTTCTGTGTCTAGATTCTCGTGGTTGGACGAGTCTACTATCCTGCTATAGGTAGCGAAGACTCGACAGGAATTTCATCTTCTCACCATTTCCATCTCCTTGTGTCTGGATGAGTCTACCTTCTTTCCTCTTGTTGGGTTGAGATGGACTCTCTACTGGTACTCTACTACACTCTTGTTGTATTCCTTTACTATTACCTGTTTGATCTACTACTCACCCTTCGGTACCTCCTTTGTTGCTCCCTAAAGCCTTCGGGGTATCCTACTAAGTATTTTTATACTCACCCCTGCTTGGTCTTTTCCCGCACTTGGTGTACCCTTGTAGATGACAGACAGGTTGGTCGTGACTTCAGCGAAGCTTAGGAGTTCGGGAGCTTGGACTGCATGCGGTGGTCAGAGCTGGGTTTCAGGTGGGGGACCCTTCCAGTTGGTTTTCTTTTGTTTGCCTGTTGCCGGGTTGTGGCACTTTTCTGTTTGGGTGCGTGTTTTGCCCTTTTTCTTTTCAGTTTACCTTCATCTCTTACTTTGTACATTTAGAGGTCGATGCACATTGTGGTTTATTTATAGCAGTTGGTACTTTTCTTTTCTTTTTGCTCTGCACATTTGCATTGATTGTGCTGCGTGTGTGTGTACAGGTACTTAGGAAAAGGCCTCCCAGAGTTGTTGTGCCTTCGGCGTTGGTCGCCAGCCCCTAGCCTATGGAGGTGGGCTTGGGGTAGTTGCAGCTCTAGCCCGGGTAGGGTCGGGTCGTGACACACTAAAATTTTTTATTGTTAGTGTAATAAAATATTGACTACCAGAGTGTGATTAAAATCCTTGGACTTTTATCAGTTCTTGAAAAGTGATAATAAAGGCACCATTTATTATCGCTATAAAAAGGAATAATTAAGGGTCCCTTTATTAGTGCTTTTTTTAGTGTAGATAAAGGACCCCCTTTATTAGTGCATTTATTTATCACTGATAAAGGTATTTGCAATCAACGCTACAAAAATTTCTGATAAATGGGTTACTTTATCAGTGTTAGAAAAAACCTAATAAAGGGACCCTTTATTAGCACTTTCAATAGCACTGATAAAGGATTCCTTTTTCAACACTTTTAGTAGCACTGACTAATGGATATACTGTAGTGTTCTATTAAATTTATAGCACACTACAACACCAAAACGAAAAAAAACAGGTGTCAAATATACAATTTAAATGAAATAAAAGTTACAACAAAAATACAAGAAAAAATAATATGTTATATAAATTTAAAACATTGGTTTGTAAAATCACACGAGTAAGTAAAAATTATCACATGCATTCAAAAACATCAATGAGCCTTTGTCTTTGGCCCCCGACCCCTGGTCATACTATTACTAAACAAACTACCCCTTCTCGAGCAAAATAATTTTACTATATAAGAAAACAATTATTATTTCATCAATACTATAAGGAAATAAATTAAACATGAAGTTTTAATTTTAATCTAAACTTTGAGACATATTAGGAACATCGTGTATCAGATTGATTTGTGGTAGATTCTTGCACATCAAACCATTTCTAGTTCTCATTCAAGCATTATCTCTGTAATGATTAACTAAATAAGTATAATAAAAAATTGATAAGAAAATTAATTAATTAATTAATAGTAGATAAAATTATGACAAAACATTCTTAAATAAATTTTCTTAGTTTTGGTGATGTGAAGCACGTTTTAAACTAAAAAGGCACTTGTATATTCAAAATAAGCACTTTGAGTCACACCGACCACATCATGTGTCATATTGATGTGCGATCAATTTCTATATATCAAAAATTAATTATGGATCATTTTCCTAAAGTATAAAAATAATCTAAAGGCATTTTTTAGTTTTTATTATGTCACTTATGTTTTTTACAAAAATTGCATTTTTAACTAGAAACATTCAATTTGAGTCATACCAGTTATATCATGTGTCAGTTTGATATGAGACCAATCCTACACATAAAAAACAACTTATTAATAATTTTCCTAAATTATCAATACAGTCTGAGTATGTTGGGTGGGTTTCAGTGAGTGACACACTTTTTGAACTAAAATATCAATTTTAAACAGATGATGGACACTTTGAGTCATGCTAGGCATATCATGTATTAGATTGAGGTGTGGATAATTCTGACATATCATAAATGACTTATAGATCATTTTCCTAAACTATCAAAACAATCCTAATGTGTTTTCTTAGTTTTGATAATGTCACTTGTTTTTGTTACTAAAATTAATGTAAAATTTAAATAAAAAATGCACATGGAGTCATACAAGTCACATTGTGTGTCAGATTGTGGTGTGGTTGATTCCTACACATCAAAAATGACTTATGGGAAAATTTTATAATGTATCTAAATAATCTAATTTTTTTTCTCAGTTTTGAGTTTGTCACTTTTTTTACTAAATTGGAATTTGAAACATGAAACACATACTTTGGGTAATACACGACACATTGTGTATTGGTTTGATGTGGGATGGATTCCTACATGTAAAAAATGACTTAATAATCATTTTCTAAAATTATCGAGACAATATGAGCATGTTTGATTGGTTTTAAGAGAGTGACATACTTTTTTAAACTAAAATTTCAATTCTAAATTAATAATAGAGACTTTGAGTTATACTAGGCACACCGTGTATCAGATTGAGGAGAGGTTGATTATTATATGTCACTAATGACTTATGGGTTGTTATCCTAAAGTATCAAAATAATATGAATGCATTTTCTTGATTTTGAGTTTGTAAGTTGTCTTTTTTACTATAATTAATGTCAATTTTAATTAAAAATACAAGTTTGGAGTCATATTGAGAACACCGTGTATCATATTGATGTGTGGATGATTCCTACACATCAAAAATGACTTATGGATCATTTTTTTGAAGTATAAAAATAACACAAATGTTTTTTCTTGGTTTTGAGTATTCCACTTTTCTTTTTTACTAAAATTATTTCAAATTTAAATAAAAAGACACAATTGGAGTCTTACCAGTAACACTGTGTTTTGGATTGAGATGAAATTGATTCCTACATATAAAAAATGACTTATGGATAATTACCCTAAATTTTATAAATAATACGAATGTGTTTTCTTATTTTTGAGTATGTCACTAGTCTTTTTTACTAAAATTAATATCTATTTTAAATAAAAATACACAGTTGGAGTCATATCAGTTACATCGTGCATCGGATTGAGTTGTGGCTAAATCCAAAACATAAAAAATAATGTTTTGGATTATTTTACTAAAGTATCAAAACAATATGAATATGTTTTCTCAGTTTTGTGTATGTATCTTCTCCTTATTACAAAAATGGAATTTTAATCTAGAAACACAAACTGTGAGTTATACCGTTCAAATCATGTTTCGATTTGACATGATACCAATTCCTATACATCACAAATGAATTATGAATAATTTTAAAAAATTATTGAGACAATTTAAACGTTTTTTTTCTCAATTTTCAAGGGGTGACACACTTTTTGAACTAAAATGTCAATTTTAAACTTATAACAGACACCTTGACTTATATCGTGAACACCGTGCATAGTATTGTGGTGCGGCAGATTCCTACATGTTAAAATAACTTATGGATCATGTTCCTAAAGTATTAAAATAATCCTAATGTGTTTTCTCAGTTTTGAGTATGTCACTTGACTTTTTTACTAAAATTAATGTTAATTTTAAATAAAATGACACACATGCAGTCATACCAGGTACACCACATATCAGATTGAGGTCAGGTTGATTTCTAAAAAACAAAAAAGAAATATGGATCATTTCCTTAAATTATCAAAATAATATGAATGTTTTTTCAAGGTTTTGAGTATGTCACTTATCTTTTTTTCTATAATTAATGTCATTTTAAAAAAAGACACACTTATAGTCAAAACGGTAACACTGTGTATAGGATTGAGGTAAGGCTAATTCCTACACATCAAAAAATTTCATATGGATTGTTTTAAAAAAGTATCAAAGCAATATGAATGTTTTTTCTCAGTTTTGAGAATGTCACTCATGTTTTTGTACGAAAATTTTATTTTAAACTGGAAACACACACTTTGAGTTATACCGATCACGTCATGTGTTGGTTTTATGTGATAATGATTCATACATGTCAAAAATTACTTATGAATAATTTTCCTAAATTATCAAGACAACATGAGTCATTTTCTTTTTTTTTCAGCGAGTGAAACACTTTTTGAACTAAAATATCAACTTTAAACTGATAATGGACACTTTGTGTTATATCAGGCACATTAGGTGTTGGATTCAGGTGAGTATGATTCCAAAACATCAAAATGACTTATTAATCATTATTCTAAAGTATCAAAACAATCTGAATTCATTTTCTTGGTTTTGAGTATGTTAATTGTCTTTTCTATTAAAATTAATGACAAATTTAAATAAAAATACACACTTTGAGTCATATTGGGAACAACGTGTATCAAATTTAGTTGAGAATAATTAATAATGATCAAAAATAACTTATGGAACATTTTCATAAATTATCAAAATAATATGATTTTTTTCACAGATTCGAGTTTGTAACTTGTCTTTTTTACTAAAACTAATGTCAATTTTAAAAAAAAATACACACTTTGAGTCATACGAGTCATATTTTTAATTATATTAAGGTGAGGAAGATTCCTACACATCAAAAATGAATTATGGATCATTTTAATAAAGTGTAAAACATTCTAAATGTGTTTTCTCAGTTATGATTATGTGATGTGTGTTTTGAAATAAAATGTAAATTATAAACCAAAAACATACAGTTCGAGTCATACTGAGAACATTGTGTATTGGAATGAGGTATGGCGGATTGAGAATGTGATGTGTGTCTTTAATACAACTATATGAAATATTCCATAAAAGAGAGAATGTGTTCTATTTGGATTGAAGATAAAACCCCATGATGCCTGAAACACCCCATCCAAAAGCAACATTTTCTCTCTTTTCTAGCTTCTTGCAGACAGGTCAAAGAAAAATATGAATTTCCAAAAGATATATGAAAACACTAAATAATTATTAGATAAAAATGATGAGGAAAATAAATTAAAAACAGTAAAAACAATTGTGACAAAATTAACTAAATAAGTAGTGGAAATTCACCTTTTCATGATGTCTGTATACATTCTTGACCCATTTCCTTATTTCCATTATCTCAATTGCAGCCTAAAAGTCTAATCTCTCACGAGAATGAGTAGCTTCAAACAAACCAACCCAAATCGAGTAAAAGAATCCACCTATATAATAAAACAATTATTTGGTTAGTAATATTATAAATAAATAAATTAAATATTAATACGAAATAATACATTAATAAAATGTGAATTTTAAACTAAAACCACGTCATTTGAGTCATATAGGGTATACTGTGCATCATATTGAGGTATGGTTGATTCCTAAATGTCACAGATGTCTGAAAAATCGTTTTCTTAAATTATCAAAAAAAATCCAATTGTTTTTTATCATTTTTGAGAATGTCACTTCTCTTTTTTACTAAAACATCAATTTTAAACTCAACCATACAATTTGAGTAATACCAGTAAAAATATGTGTCAGTTTTATGTGAGGTTTATTCCTACATGTGAAAAATGAATTATGGATCGTTTTCTTATTATTTGAAAACAATCCTACCTTTATTTCTTTATTTTTTCTATTTTTAAATGTGTTTTAAAATAAAATGTTGTGTTTCTATTGAAAACATGTACTTAAGTCATATTGACCACATCATTTCTCGGATTAATGTGCAGTCAATTCCCATACATGAAAAATGAATTAGGCACTATTTTCCTAAAGTTTGAAAACCATCTAAACTCATTTTCTCAATTTTTACAATTCGATGTATTATCTAAACTAAAATGACACTTTTTTATTGAAAACATGTACTTTGAGTCATATTGACCACATAAGGTGTCATATTGACATGTGCTCAATTCCTGCAAGTTAAAAATGAATTATGGATCACTTACCTAAATTTTAAAAACAATCCAATCATGTTTTCTCTATTTTGACTATCTGATATATTTTTTAAACTAAAATGAAACTTTTGTATTCAAAATACATACTTTGAGTCATACTAAACACATCGAGTGCCATATTGACGTGTAGTCAGTTCCTACATGTGAAAAATGAATTATGGATCTTTTTCATAATGTTTAAAAACAATACAATCTTGTTTTCTTATTTTTTTACTATTTGATGTATTTTAAACTAAAATGACACTATTATATTGAAAACAAGTACTTCAAGTCATACTAACCACAACAGGAGTCAGATTTATGTTTGATCAATTCCAACACCTAAAAAATTACTTATGGATCATTTACCTAAAGTTTAAAAACAATCCAAGATCATTTTATTGATTTTGATCATGTGATGTGTGTTTTGAACTAATGTGTAAATTTTAAAAATAATGTATTGGAGAAAAATGATTTTGAATTTGACTAAAAAATTAGTTAAAACTATAATAAAATTAACTAAATAAGAATTAAGAATTCACCTATTCATGATGCCTGTATATATTAGGACACAATGTATTCTGCTGATTCATTTATAAACAAATTTTTTCCCACCATTATACTTATCCTTGATAAACATATCAAAAATAATATATATTCATTCTGGTACAAATTATTTACACCCCAAATATATTTCTAAGGTCACAGACCATACTAAATCACAAATATAGTAGGTAATCGCCTAAATTGAATGTCTTTAAACATTGTGACACCATCTACACTACCCACTCATCTCTAAACAAATTCGCTTTTTTAGCACAAAGGTTGTCATCAATATTGGTAATACTAATAAAATATAGACAACAAAATGATTAATAAATGTTTTAATGAAATTTTAATTTACCTTCTAAAATTACCTATTCGGGGATGCTGGTCTTTTCATGGTTTATGATCACTGTTATAAATTTTCAAACATAATATCTACAATAATTGTTATTATCTTTCTTGAGACTCTATAGAAACATTGACCAATATATGTAAATTTTTTGGAAATACATTTTGATAGTTAAATATTTTATATATACCTTAATCAGTTTCCATTTGATGTAATACATTGGCTTCTTATATTCATTCACTAACTCCATGACATGATTTAGCCTATATTTAGTGATCTCCTTATCATTATAAAATTATTGTTAAAACATTGAATGAAACATATAATTCAAATTTTATCAATAAAATGTTGATTGTAGTGCATTACAATTTCACAATACACAACATGTGTAGTTACTTTGTTGGATATCCATTCATTGGATCCAAAAAAATTAATATTTGGGGTACCCATATTGATTGCGATAAACATCCAAGTGCTTCATAAAAAAACAAAAACAAATAAGTAATTAAAAAAATATTTTATGTGATTAGATTGTAAATTTTTACCCCTGCATTTTAGGCATCAAAAAGAGTTATTTGTTTGTTATTTTTTTCTTAAATGCATCATTTAGCACATAATTTTTATTATCGATTTTATCCTTCTCCAAAGTTGTTTCTTACATAGAAATGATATAGGGGTTAATGAATCCAAATCGTGTTTCACATGGTTTTCACATTATATAGTATAAATATAAACACCTATAGAAAATATTAATAGTTATTAAATTTAAGGAATGTATTAGATCATATTTTGTATAGAAGTATTAGAAAATTTATTTTATATATGTATTCATAACTTAGACACCCATCCATTAAAACTTGAGAATCTAATTTATACTCTTGAGACTAATTTAGTATATAATGAATGTTCCAAATATTTATTCTTCTTATGGAATGTAAGACATATATGCATCTTAAAATGTTGTATTTGTATGAAGTGGTAATGATAATATATATTGCAGTGGAACTAATCGTGAGAAGCTACTCTGGGAAGGTCATTTTGATTTCTTGTTCAATTCACTAGATTGTATTGACGCAATCTTTTATTTTACTATCGCTTTATATGAATGTAATATCATACCTCACTTTATAAATTTTTTCATCAATTATTATAGGTTTTTCATATGAAAAAAATTATTAAATACATACCTCATGTATCTTTAAAATATTAAATTTCCATGCTATAAAACTTCTAATAGAATAATTAACTATTTTAATATTCAGATCATCAAGTGGAACATGAAACTCAGTGGGTGGCTCTTGAGATACCTCAATCCCCACTCTCACGTGATCTTTTGGGATTTATTTATTGTGTACCTTTTCTCCTAGGATATTACACATTGTGACCCTCTCAACAATGAGGTACATGGGTGTTGACAATTAGAAATAACATAAAATATTATCCCCTATAATTTTAGTAATATAAAGTCATTTAAAGTTTTTTATTCACATTTAGGATAAAGATTAATGAAAAAATTTATTACCTTTGGTAAGGTACGTGTTTGAGGGGAATGAATATCCTCAAAACTAGCTGGGTCATATGGTTGTTCATGTTTGGATCTTTGTTTCACCACCAGTTTTCTTTGATCCTTTGTCATATATTGGTATTCCAAAATAGACTAGAAAATAATATCTTTAAAAACACCTATTTGTTCCAAAAATCCTTTCATTATCTTATATGTATCTTCTTGTAGTTTTCTATTCTTAACATATGTTCAAGAACACTCCAAAACCTACTCCTCTAGTATAACCATATTGTTCTAACTTCTTCAAATATATTGAAATTAGTTTTTATTATAGTATAGTCATTGTTGATTCTTGTGTCTAAAAATTATAAAAACATATGATCATAAATCGATATTTTTATATAATACTATTATAAATCATAACTAATTACTACTATGTTATACTTACACATGTTTCCCATACTGCTTTTGTGTTTTCATCAACTAGATCACCCCCCTTATTTAGGTGAGCCTCCACCCATAACACATGACGTGGGATGGAAGTGATTTAGATTTTGATTCACTAATTTGATTATAAACAAAGGAACATATGTTTTTTCATATCACATAAAACTTGGATTATTGATTTAAAATATATACCAATTTATTCTCTAGTTAAGATTACTCATCCTTACTTTATAATAGGGGTGCATTGTTTTTATGCACGTTCTTTATTTTTAGAACTCCTATTCTATTTCATAAATTAAATATTTTGAATCAAATTGGACTAAAATAAAAAATTTCATATAATATATTATCGACTAAAATTCATATAAAATGATTTCCCATCATGGTGACTGATGAAATCATTCCATGTTTTCTATTTTATAATGTGTACATAAGTAACTAGTGGGTGGGGATTTACTTTCCCCTCAACATCCCTCATATGAAATTTGGTAAAAAGATCCTAGAAGACTCTATGGGATTTTCTAAAGGCCATTAAGAAATATTTATTATGTAAGTAATCTAAAATAAATTACCTCTACAAGGAATAATGAAAATTAAATAAACATTTCATTATATAATTTTTCGGTAAAATAAAGAAAGGTTATCGTAACATTACCTTTATATCTTCCCAAAGGGTTTCCTTTATTATAGTTTGGACATAGATCCACGACTCTATATCAATGGAAACATTATTCATCATTTTAACCCCAACATAACTAATGGACATTGAATTTTTGGGATCAATAAGTTGGGCGTGTTGATTCCATCCAACCTCAAAGTTTATACCCTAACTTTATTCCTTGATAATTTTAGTCAACATTGTAATGTTATGTCATTCTTTTTTTTTCATCAGCATATTGTTGATCCCCTAATAATTATTCAGTTTTAACATCAACAGCCTATTCTTCCTTGGTATTGGTAACACCATAATGTGCAAAAGATGTTGTTTTCATGGGTTTTCAAACATTTAATTTAGATTATGTTAATACAGTAGAGAAAAAATAATATTATGATGAAAAATATACTATATTAAAAAATATTTTAACCTTCTCATTGAACTCTCCTTATTATTTTTTAAAGGTTAAAGGGATTTGGATCCTCTATCAAGAATTCAAATCCACTATTTATGGTTTCACATAATGTACCAGACTTATTATACATTGTGACCGCCATGAACTGATTGTGATCTCCCTATAAAAGGGTTATCCTTGATTTAATTTTCATCTAACCCTACATCTATTTTAGTCACTAGTAGGAAAATATACCAATTCTTATTTTCTAGATCTGATACATAAAATACTTTCACTGCTTTTTATTCCATTATAAATGGATCATCCTTTTCCCCTTCTATATTAAAATTCACCTTCATGAATCACATTTCATCAACTTTCACTACACTCCCATTGTCAACCCATTTTCAATGGAAAATAAGCACTTGAAATACTGTATAATTCAACTAGTATATCTATTTGATAATACAAAAATATGAAATATTCTCATAAATTGGATTTTTATCCTTAGAATCAGATATGTGAATTACTTCCTCCATAATCCTAACTCAATTATTTTTCACCCTAATGAAGTCATCCTGTTATTTTTTATAGAAAATATAGCCTTTGATTACAAAACCAGTATAATATATAATATTTCATTTTGTCCCCTGGATAGCCATAAAAGTAGTTCAGTAATTGAATTTTTATTTTCAGATAACTCCTTATAAATAAGATCTTGTAACCATCCTATAAACTGTGGATTTTTTATATTTGATATCCATCCTTCATCCCTTAATGTATTCACATCTCTAATAATTTATTTTGGGGAATCAATGTATGGATTAAAATCTATACTATAATATAAAATGTAAAGGTGTTAATTCTCACATTATGTGATGGTAATTTTAACAACATATCTTTTATAAATCCCTTCACCCATAAGGCATTTGCTATGATGAGACTTTGGGATACTGATGTTTTCATCATATGATATGTAATCGGTAAATAATTCAATAGTTTCTTCAACAATATATCATTCTAAAATACAACCTTATGGAAAACTTTGATCATTGAAAAACCATTTCAAAATACTCATATAACGTTTAATGGGGTATATCCATCTATAATGCACATGACCACATAATTGAACCTCTCTAACCAAGTGAACCATCAGGTAGACCATTATATCAAAGAATTATAGTGGGCATAAAATATCTAATTCATATAGTATAAATATAACCTCCTTATTCATGATTGGAAACTTCACCGGGTCAATAAATATACTAAATATGGATTTTAAAAAGAAGAAAATTTGGTTTAATGAATGAAATACATTTTTAGGAAGAATTAAAGGTAAATAAATGAGAATAAATGCATTCACCAAAACATGATAGTTATGTGACATTAGTCTGAGTAACATAAAATTAGTAATTGATATGAAGTTCTTGATATTTTATGAATACCCCTCTGGAAATTATACAACATTAAGGAAAATGAAAAATTGAAAAAAAAATCTCTAGATAGAGTGTAAGTCAATAGAGGAAGAAAATCCCTCTCGTTACCCTTCACAGGTTCCAAATCTTCCATTATCCCCATGTCATTCATATAAAACCTATCCTTGATGACATCTTTTGTTTTTTCAGGAACATTTAGTAACATTCCAATAACACTCTCAAATACAATTTTTCCTACATGTATGACATCAAGAAACTGTCTGGCATAAAAATAATTCCTATGTGATAATTCAAAGAAAATTTATCTCTATTTCCAACCTTATTTTGTAAAGTTTTTTAAAAAGGGTTTACTAAAAACAGTGTTAATGTATTTTAATTTATCGAAAAATTGATCACCCATTAGTGGAGACGTTTTTGTACCCTATTTGGAATTCCCGTCAAATATTGTAATCTAGGATCAGTATTTATGCCATCGAGGTAAAAAATTCTGATGTCTTAAAAACATGTTCTTCGGGGAATTTTTAAACAAAACTATGTTTATGCATTCTTTACAAATGGGACACCCCAACATTACTTTAATGCTATAGCCTCTATAAGCAGGGAAGTCATTTATCATCCCATACAACATGGACCTTAATGTGAACTCTTCATTTGTATGAGAATCATACATTATAAAACCTATATCCCACATCAATTTCGAATATCCAATCAATGGATCTAAATAGACAACAATATCATTACCAAGTTTCTTTGGTTTAGATATAAGAAGAGACAACATAATTTATTTTCACTTTATGAATAACCATGGCGTCAAGTTATAATTTACCAACATGATTTTCCACATACTGTGAGTAATAGTATATACAAAAAGGTATTTATTCCATCTATAGATAACATAAGATGAAAGCTTTTCAACTCATTTCCAAATTCAGGATTCTCATAATCAATTTTATTCCACTTAGGAGAATATGTTGGATTACATAAGTTCCCATATTTAATTCTTGTATCTACATTCCATGTTAATTGTCATGTGGTTTCCTAAAATCCATATAGTCTTATAAACCATGGAAAGATAGGAAAGTGCCATAAAATTTTAAAAGGACTTGATTCAACTTTGTTGTATCAATTTTCTCAACACTTAAGGAATTTTATAAGTAATTAATGGTCCTTGAGAAAAAATATGAAATCATTTGTACAATCATATATTTTTTAGAGATTATACCCATTGAACATATAATTATTTTAGAATCATATGTTTGAAAAGGAATTTTTTTTCTTCTATTATCATATAATTCAAGAGACCAAGTAGCTCTGTAAAGCTAATGTTTCTCCATACAATGTTATCTTTCAAATTATATAACTTCAATACAACTGAAATTGTTGTTTATTTAGTACAACTAGTACAAAATGGTCTCTTATAACATCTATTTAACTTCTCGAACAACTTTTTACAATCATTAAGGTCATCTTAAATTTCAATTTTCATTTATTCCATGCAATATCCATCATCATTTACACCGTTATTCATATCAAATTTTTCATAAAACTTAATATCTTCCTAATTGGTGTGCATGTTCAGTTTTTTTCCATGTTTAGACCTATATTTATAGCTCTTATCTATAACATGAAAAAATGGTCTTCCAAATATTCCAGACTAATTTTTCTTGAATAACCACAACATAATCACAAATAAAGGATTTGAGAAGGGTCGTATGCATGATCTATTGAAAACTTAATGAACTATTTAACTCAATATTCATACTATTTTTTCAAATGATAAGTGTGAATACATTTTTTATTCATATCCATCATATTCATTTTATAAAATATTCATTTTTTTCAAAAAATAAATAAATACACGTAAGATATTCATTATTAAAGGTGAAAGTTATAGATAATTTTAATAAAGGGATTCCAATATTTGATTATTTCAAATAATTTTAGTATTCTTTGAAGGAAATGGGTAATTGAATTTAATAAAATAATTACATCACTGTGGTAGGTTTTATCCTCTAAAATTATCCAAAATGATCATCAGTACCGGGTATGGTGTGACTACTACTCAGAGTAATTCAATAAACATAGGTGAATGTCCAAAAGAAATGGGGGATGAGCCTCAAAAAACAAAATCCAATAATAACAATTTGGGATATGATGTTGATGAGGAAGATAGATGTATCCTTAAATATAAATATTTTTGGGCTGGGATTTGGTGATGAACTTAAAAACTTTTATTAGATTATTGGATAAAGCTAAAAAATAATTGGTAGGAGTTTAATCTCTATAAGGGTCTCCTTTATTGGCATGACCATGAGAAGGATCAATTGAATGGTACTACACACACTCATGTTGAGATAGTCGTTGCAGTTTAAAGATTCAATGAAATCATTCTATTATTCTTTGAAAAGGAAAAGGCCTTTGGTTTGAGGACTGAATTTTAGAAGAACTTATCTTCCCATGAAAAAACAGTGGTAATTCTTGGATGGTTTCTATAACTTTTATTTATGGGAGTCCAAAAAGTTGGAGGAGTTTATTTTTATTCATTTCTCAACTTGGTATGTGTTTGGTTAGGTGGTGTTTCATTCATAGTCTGAGTAGATCTTTAGAGGGTTTGGGAAGATCAATTTACTATCACCTATCAGTGAAAAAATGTCACATATTATTAATTCAAAGATTAAAAAAACAGTGAGAAATTGAAATAATATGGGACATTTAAACATTGATAAGTATTTTTCAACCGTTGATCCTTCTTCAATTTAATTATGATATCATACTAATGATAGGTGACCAATTCAAGCATAAGTGTTCCCTCCCTCATTTATTCTCATTTATCATGTTTGGATACACTTTACATCATAAATCAAGGGCCTTAAATCATTATTTTATGTATAGTTATAAAATATATTATTAATGTTAATAAAACTGATTTCTTACACAATTGAATCACTTGGAGACAAATATTAATCTAATAATAACAAATAAATATTTTGGAAAATAAAATTTATTAAAAGTTTTTAAGATGAATAATTAAATTTTATAGGATGTGGTTAAAATTATTTAATATTAAAAATATGCTATTTTTTCAAAAAACTATTTTTCTTAAGTATTGGTAATTTTAAACATAATAAATTAAATTGATCAATTAAGTTCCCATGGGTTGAAGTAATATTTTTTGTGAATTGGTTGTCAATGTAAAGGAAATTCAATATCTTTTAATGAATAATGAATTTGAAGTTGGAAATCATTGGAATTGTAGTGTATTAATTGTCATATGTTGGAAAAGGAATATGGAAGAGTTGGATTCTTGGTGAGATACCCTTCATTCCATAACCATATTTCACAATAATTTCCATTGGAAATATAAGTGAAAATATAATAATGATCTCATTTTGAAATGAAAAAATCCCTATATAAAAGAGATTATAATCCAAACCGAAAATATACTCTAATTCCCCAATATAAACATAACATCTACTAAACGCAAGGGAGAGTTAGATTTTTAGACCCTCCATATAAACATAGAATGTACCAACCTTTGTATGGGGCCTTTTTCCTACATTCAAAATAAGAAATATACTGGAATTAGGTTATGATTATTTATTATGACGTCATTTTGAAATCATTTTTCAAATCATTCTTCAAAAACTAGAAATATTATATTAAATAATTTCATGACCAACACATCCATTATTCATTTGATTTATCAAATCATTCCAAAAAAAATTATCCTTTCAAATTTAAATAATTTTTTACAATAAATCACAATATCATTATTTTATAATTACATTGATTTATTAAAATAAAATAAACCATGAAATGATTTTCACAAATAAAATTTTCATAATTTCTGATATACTTTTATCATTTTAAAAATAAATTTTCTAGAAAAACAATTATGAAGTCTAAAAATATCTATAATAAAATATTTTCATCAATGAATATAAAAATTATCAAAAACTAAAGAATCATAAATTTTAAATAAATGTATCATTTATATAAAATTAGAATATCACAACAACAAATAGATCATCCACTATCAAAGTACAACATCATATTCACATATGAGTCTTCAAAATTCACTAGATTCAATAAACTATAAAAAATTACTATTTATATTTTTCATAAATCCCTAAAATGATAATCATAATAATCATTTGACATCTCCAATAAAATAGACCAAAATTGTAATTATAATATTTTTTTCATAGAATTGTTCTTTTTTTAAACTCCCACATAACATTATACATAAAGAGATTTTACATTCTAATCAATGAAAAAATACTCATTCCATATAGTAAAGAACATATTCCATAAAAAAGAGATCTCTCATGCCATAAATTATTGCATAATGACCAAAAAAATAAGAGGAACAAACCAATTACTAGCCTAAAATTCCTAATGAAGGAACCCAAACCAATTACATGGGCTCGTTGAATTTGAAAGGTGAGGTTTTGATCATCCAAGATTGTGAAATCAATAATAGTCATATGAAAAGGTGTAGAAACCTAAATTTGGAACCCACTATAGCATTGAGCCAAGAAAACGTCGTACTAATGTACACCATAGAAACAAAACAAGCAAGTGATGAGAGAGGACGAAAAAAATAACATACCATATATTTGAGTCTTCGTTCATCTGAGATAAATTTAGAGGGGCGACGACAGTAGTGGAATTTTGCGAGAGATTGAGATACATGACTGGAATCATTTCTATTAGGGTTCTTTAAAATATATCAGGGAGGGTTTTATCAGCGGTTCAAAAAAATAACTCAAAAATATACCTTCTATAAGCTCTAAAGAAATAATGATAAAATTGATTTCTACCAGTGAAAAAACTTTAGTGCTGATAAAGGATTTATAATTATAATTATAAATAAATATATTTGTAAATATGTTAATAAATATTTGTATATGATTATAACAATATTTATGTAATTATATACATTTATATAATTATACATGTATATTATATATATATATATTAAATATATTATTTATTTAAATATATTTCTTATAATTTTATAACTATTTAAATATATATTTATTTATTTATAATTATATAAATAAAATTTAAAAAATTACATTTATTTATTTATCATTATAAATATATAATTTTATAAATATAGTAAATATACTTTTATAAATATATTTAAAATTATTTATTTATAATTATTAATATCTTTATATCTTTATATATATTTACTCGGAATAGCATGAACCATGGGTTAAAACTCATGGTCAGAGAAAATTTATTAATAAAAAGAAATTACAAAAAACACAAAAAGAGAGGGAAATCAATGCAACAAAAGTGGAAATGCCACTAAAAAACAAAAGATCATTCAGTCACCTCCTTTTATTTCTATCTCCCCTTATTTGGGATCTACCTCTTCCTCTCACTTGTCTGTCTTACTTCCATTACTTAGGATCCTTCCAAGAGTTATTATGACCATCCACACATAGTAATTCATCATCCATAGCATGAGGCATGGTATCTTGACATCCAGTTGAAACTATTTTTTAAAGAAAACCAGAGTTATCCTGATATTTACTTTTTTTCTAAAGAAAAATACCAAATTATTCATGAAACACATCCCTACTCATGGCCGGAGTAAATATATCAAGAAAATAAATTTTACTGAGATTAGGGTCCGGTGGGACATTATAACCTCCTTAGTTGCCTCCCCAAACCATTATAGCACCAAACACTAGTTCTCCCACTACATCCTCAAGACAATATTCCTCGTCCTTTTCTTATCCCTCACCTATAAAATATAGTCACAAACTATTTTTCTTATGGGTGACAGCTGATAGACCTATTCATCCACTAAAAAATCTATTTTTTCATTGATTTATCCATTCGTATTTCCTTATCCACTGCATATTTCATAAGAAAATTTTCTAAATGGTGAACATCCATAGGTTCCACAACATCACAATCATTATTGGGTCCCTTCCTCATATGATTAACAAAACTATCTACTTGATCAATTTCCATGCCTTGGGTGTTGGTAGAAACATTGGTATAAAGCTACGAGGCAACTGTAGGTATAGCCTGATCATACTAAGGATCCCTCTAAACATGTGCCTTAGTCTAATGAATAGGGATATCTCTTATGGCCTATAGGGAACTAACAACCCTTTTCCCTTTTGAAATAATTTCTTCTTCCAGAAAAGCAATGGTTTCCCCTTGAATATCATTGTCTGAGCCCTCTACACAAATAGCAAGAGGCAAGCCAGAGTCACTACTACCCCTTCCTTTATGCTCCATCATAGAATCAAGGCTATCAATTTTGGACACCTCATTGAGGTTCCCATCACAAGCCTTCTTGACACCAGAGACCACATCAGTAAAGGAAGTCACAAGTCGATGGGCACCAGTTGAAGGATCAAGTCCACTTCCTTTCAAAGGCCTGTAAATCTGTGCTGGCAGAGGTGCAACTCCCCTCTAAACCATCCTTCCCTGATATTACCTTCCCCCCATACATAGGATTGTATACATTAGTAATAAGTTATTTATGCTTTCAATTTTCATCTTGATGACCATACTTTTTATAATTAGTGTATCTCAACCCTCTACGACAGCTTTTATTAATATGCCCAATACATAAACAATTAGCACATAATGTTGGAATGTACTTGTATTCAATATCAAGATCAAATTTAAAGTCCCCAATGACCAAATAAATAGTTTTTACTAACGTTGAATTAAGATCAAATTCAACTAAGATCTTGGTGTAATGACCATACCTGACCATTAAAAATGAATAAGAAATTAATATGGTTTTAAATATTAAATTTTATTTATTTTCCATATTTATATTTGATATATATTATTTATTTCTATTTATAATTAATATATATATATATATCTGTGTGTGTGTGTATTAAATTTATTCATTTTTATTAATAATTGTTCCATTAATAATTTTTTAATAATTTTTTATTTTATTTATTTTTGATTTTTATGATTAATACAATTTATTCATTTTTTATTTTATTTTTTGTTATTACAATTTATTTATTTTATATATATATATTTAAAATATAATATTTATTCATATTTATAATTTATATAAATTTATACTGAATTAATTAATTTTTATTAATAATAAAATTTTTATTATTTTTTAAATTTAATCATTTTTAATTTATATTCATTAAATTATTTAAATTTATTAATTTTATATATTTATATTTAATATATACTCTTTATTAATATTTAAAATATATATTAAATTTATTAGTAATTATTTAATTAATAAAAAAATTAATATTTTTTAAATTGTATTCATTTTTAATTTTTATTTGTCTAATTATTTCAATTTTTTAATATTTTTAATATTTTTATTTTTTATTAGCCAAAAAATAGGACCATTCGGTAGGTGGGTCAGGTTGTGCAAGACCTGGTCGTGTGTATGAGGGTGGGCCAAGTCCTAAGGGAATTATAGAGTGGGCATCGACCCACGCAAGCCCATGAAGGGGCCCATATGAAAGTGTACGAAAATAATATGTTGGTGCCCATCCCCGCAGCAAGCTTTTGAGCTTTTAATACGGAAGAATCATTTATAAAAGAGCAACCTAACCTACAAAATTCTGATGTAGGACTGAAGCGTGTGATCATGATCTTTATCAGCATTAAAAATAATGCACTGATAAAGTTGTCATTTATTAGAGCTAAAAAAGTGTTGATAAAGGTAACCCATTTTCAGTGCTAAGAAACATTCATAAAGGGTACATTTAATCAAGTTTTTTTAGTGCTGATAAAAGGTACATGTTATCAGTTCTTTTCTCTAACACTGATAAAGGCTAACACTGTATATTGCACACTTTGTAGTAGTGAATATTGAAAATTATTAATTTGTGTGAAAAACATATTCTAGGAGATAAATCCTTGAATTTCATGCTAGGTAGTACTCCATAAAATTTATTTTTTATCTACATTGACCTCATTTTATAATTAAATTTATTAGATGAGTTGTTGGATATAGTTTGTGCATATTCAGTATTATAGATATCATGAAATGAAATCTCTCTTGATTAAAGTATCCCCAGGGAGAAGGACTTGGGGTCAAAACACCTACTAACCTGGAGGTTTATTCCTTATCACAAAAGTTAATGGGTTGGGTATTTATTTCTATAAGCATACTCATGTGGAGATTCTAAATCTCATATATCTACAATCTTTTAAATGAAAATTTCATATACCTTATGAATATGATGAATTCAAATATGTATGAACATACTTGGCTTTTATTTTTTGGTAAATAAAACAAACATATGAGTTGTGTAAATGTTACACATTAATGTGGTGGAAACACCTTAATTAGTGGATAGAATTGGGATTTTAAAAAATAATCATTAGAATTATTCATATAAAAAAGGAATTAAACATGAGAACATAATGATTACATAAGATATAATAATTATGAATTTAATATGTATATAATGTATATTAAATAATAGATACACTAAAAAGAAACCCTCGTAAATACTAAGTGTGATATTCCTTCCAAATAGACACTTTTTAAGGTAGATCATTTAACCAATAGTTTCTTCTAAATAAGGTTGCATATGGATTATCATGTGTAAGGAAAAAATAATAAGTCAAAATCGAATATACTTGGGTACGCTCTCCTAAAGTTGGTTGCCCCTTTATTTTCCTTTGTTATCTTATTTTTTGTATTTTTTATAAGTGACACTTAGCTGGTAAATCTGTAGTAAGGATACTATAGGAACGATGTTGATATTATTCGTATTATGGATTTGGATAAAGATTTATCCACTCAACAATCCATGAATCACAATTATTATGACTGGGATTATTTCCTACCAAAATAAATGTGTGGTGAGAGGAATTCTAAGATGAACTCATTTCTTTTGGAAATATGGAAATTGGCTCGCTGAAAGATATGATGTTTGAGATCATCAATTTTAGTGGGAGAAATATCATTAGTTGTCCTTAATGAAAAGATATAAAACCTAAAAATCAACCATTTATCTTTCCTTATTTTATATTAAATAATTATTTATGGAAATCATATCAAGATCATTAATAGTTATGGCCAATAAAATAGTAAAAAATTAGTATCTAGGGTTGAGAAGTGTTCTCAATGAGAATCATTAAAATCCCCTGGATGTGAATGTTATATAATCCTATTTCACCAAATTCATCTCATGTACATTAGATTCTAATTTTCAATTACACATTTCTACAAACAAACAAAGACTATGACATAAATGGGAATTGAAAAAGGGTGTAGTAGATCTTCATGTAAATAATGGATCAAGAGTTTTTTCATTAGAAGTCAGCATGTATAATTTGGATTTACCAAGTGGATTAATCCTAGAATTAGAAAAAGGACTATAGAATCCATGCTTCAGCTTTCAACCTCCCACCCCATAGATGCTGTAAGTGGTGGTATGGATTCCCTTCCACCCCCTCCCCTCGCAGGTTGGGGGGAAGGATATTCATCAGCTTCTCCCTCTTCCTAATGCCACTAGTTTTCCCAATTCCCCAACCATTATCTTCTTCTAAAATTCCCTACTTGCGTTCTGTTCTCTAAAGTTAAATATTGAAATTACAATCCCCTCCCACTACCATTTTCTTTCCTAGAGTCCTCAAAAGAGTCTTCAATGTTGGATTTCTCACTGGTGTTTTAATTTAGTGAGCGTAATCCCTCGGTGCATGTCTTTGACACATATGTCTTTGATTTTTGGGGGTTTCTCGATCTGGCGGTTGTTGGACTTATGGATCCATGAAATTTTTTGATTCATTTTTCATCTGAATCCAATCTCATATCTTCCTAGACGAACGCTACTCATTCGGTTTTCGGTGTCATATTATCTATATTTCATTGGTCATTAGACTTTCACTTAAAGAAGGACCCCTATACACTGTGATATGGATTTCTCTACCAGATCATCCTCTTCCATTCTAGAATCCATCAATTCTAAGTTGATTAGTAACCTAGTTGGTCGATTCCTTTATTCATATATCCGCACTCAATCTCTATGTCACCCCATCTCTCCTCAGATTTGTGTTGAAGTGGATGTCTCAAAGGCTCCATTGGAGGTCATATTTATTGAGGTCAAGGGTGAACTCCATTGAATGCAGAAGGTATGCTATGAATCCTGGGTGGCCTTATGTTCATTTTTTGGTATTCTAGGGCATGATTACTCCACTTGTAGGCATGAGAGTGTGACCAATCACCAATAGACAGATGTTGGAAGGATTGTATTGGCCATCACTTGGTGGTTGCTCTTGATGCTGATCTGATGCAACAGACCAAAATTCATTCCTACAGTGATATGAAGGTAGTGTTCTCTAGTCCACATGAGGACAAGAAGTCTTCAAGGGTTGATCTCCCTTATGGGATTACAACTTATCATTTGGATCCTATCGGAACAGTTAAGGATAACAACATCCTGAAGGGGGAATGTTCTGAAATGGCCCCCACATATGCACAAATGGTTCAAGGCATTGGAAAGAAAGATAAATAGATGTTGGATCACATCCCTAGGGAATGGGAGGCTCATGCATCCTCCACGTAGACTCCATTTCTTAGTGATAGTGTGCCAGTGAAAAGAATTTCACAAGAGATAAATGTTGGTTCCACATAGAAGGTGATCCTAGGAGTTGATGTTCATAACATATTCTAGATGTTAAGAGATCAAATCTTGGGAAGGATTGATGCATAAGGATAGATGTCAGTTAAGAACAAAAGGAACAATAATTCCACTCCTTTGATGGGGGGAAAAGTGGCTCCCAGGATTTTGGTACGTAATGTTCAACACCCATTGAGAGACAACGATTCAAACTCCAAATCATCTTCAGAGTGGGATCATGACCATCACATAATTATTTATGTTGGGAGTATCTCATGGAACAAAAATCAAGGAAATGTACTAGAAAACTTTTTGGCCAATAAAAAGAAAAAAAACAAAGAAATACAAATGTTACTCCAACCTTTCAAAGCATATGGTCATAAGATCTACTAGAAATTTAAATATAATAGAGGTAGAGGCTAGAACATGCCTAGTGGAGATTTAAAAATCTTTAGGGGGGTTAGCAACACCTCCTAGTGATGAGAGTATAGGTCTAGTGCTTATCCTCAACCTGAAGGAAGAGATGTTAGATGAAGATTTCAATATCAAAATATCAAAGATGGGTACTAATAGAATATATGATACATCGATATGAGTTTCTCTCAATGATGAGCAATCTGAGTGCATCGGCAAATAAGACAGGATATTGTCATGCGGAATCAAGGAGGGGGAAATTAATGTAGATGAATATATACAAATTTGAGACATGATGGTAAACCATTTTATGATCATATCAAGAGAAATCCAGAGATGAATTTAACCTCACTACAATGGGGCTTATATAGATTGAGTAATTCCAATAATTTTAGTTTTGTTTGTAATGATTTTGTGAGTTCCTTCTATGTCAATCACAATTAGTTCTGACCTATTCATTTTCCCACTTTTCCCTTAAAATTGAAATGGTAAGAAAAAATTTAAAATTTAATAGATAGAAAATGATTAATATGTTCCCTCCATAAACAAAAAAAATGATTTATGTATATTTTTTAGATAATAATGGATTTTTATTCACTATTATGGACAAGAGTTAATCTATATATAAGAATGAAATGTTTTATGGAATTGTAAATATAATGAATGGTAAATTAATTATAGATATGGATAAGCCTATTTATAACATTTAGAATAGGAAGGTTATATGTGATTCTAATTCCACCAACCTTTGGAATTTCCTCCTCGAACATATAAATGAGAAATACCTTTAAAGAATCAATAAATATATATTGTTGGAAACATTTGTTTAGGAATCATTTGATACATGAAAATATTTTTTTGGGGAAAAATGATAAAGATTACTTTTGGGAGGAAAGATGAAATGGTTTATCAACTATTGGATCTCATACATAATGATGTATAAAGACCAATGAGTATACAAGTAAATGATGGTTACATGAACTTTTTTACTTTTACAGATGACTTTAGTCAGTATGGATATGTATTTTTGATGAATCAAAGGTATGAAACTTTTAAAAATTTAAAAGAGTTTAAAAAATCATATAATCAATTAGGAAAGAGTATTAATATTCTCTGATCAAATTATTTTGGAGAATATGTAATCCAAGTATGCATAGATCTTCTAATATCTTATGAAATTATTTAACAACTCACTCCTCCTAGAACACTATAATATAATTGTGTGTCTGATAGTATAAATTGTACCTTTTTAAGTATAGAACGTTCTATGATGTGACTATATGTAATTCCTATTACATTTTGCGGTTATGAAATGGAAACTGAAATATTTCTATAGAACTTCATTCTATCTAAAACATTCATAAATACACCATATTAAATAAGCACTGGGAAACATCCAAAAATTCATTTTATAAGGATTTTTAGTTCTGAATCACTCATATGGTAATTGAATTCTATAAATATTTTTCTCATATTAGATAAGTGATTATTTTTCATTTATCCTAAATAAACTATTGGATGTTGTTTTTATAACCATACTGATCAAAAAGTGTGGATTGATTTTTTTCTTTCCTTGAGAAAACTTTTATCAATCAAGGATTCAATGAGAGGAAAGATAAACTTAGAGAAGTTTAAAATATAAAGTAAGTAAGTGTTCATGATATGGAAGTTGAGTTGGCTCTATAAATAGGTTTACAAGAAGAACCAACTCAAGTTACAAAATAACCTTTAAGGTCTAGTAGGATTCATTAGGAACCTGAGAGATATGGATTTTATCATGGCCAATGATAATGAAGTAATGTTCATAAGTGATTATCCTACTTCCAACTGAGAATCTATTGAATTTTTTTATTCCTAGAAATGGTTAAAATCCATGGAATCTTAGATAGACTCCATGTATACTAATAAATCTTGGAACATGGATAAAGTTCCAAAAGGGGTAAGATCAATAGGGTGAAACTGGGTTTTCCACAATAAAACTGACATGGGTAGAAGAGTGTTAACCTATAAATCACACTGGGTGGCTAAAGGTTAAAAATCATGGTATTTACTATAAATAAACCTGTTCACTTATAGTAATGAAAAATTCTATTTGAATTCTTCTTTCTATAGAAGCTTATTTTAATTATAAGATATATCAAATAGATGTCAAACCCACTATCATTAATGAGAATTTAGTTTAGGATGTGCATACGATCCTACCCAAATGTTTTGAAATTCCAAATGATTCTTCTAAGGTATTTAAGTTGTTATAGTCTATTTATGGATTGAAGTAGACTTTTTAGAGTTGGAATATCCAATTTTATGATGCAATCAAAGTGTTTGGTTTCATCTAAAATGTTAATGATTCTTGTGTATACAAAAAGATTAGTGGGATTGTAGTATTTCTTTTAATATTTTATATAAATGAAATACTAATTATAAAAAACAATTTCACAACTCTTCACTTTATAAATAAGTGGTTGGGTAAATTGTTCTCAATGAAAGACATGGGTGAAGCAGCTAAAATACTTGGTATAAAGAACTATATAGATAGATATAAATGGTTATTAGAACTTAACCATGAAACATATACTAGTAAAGTGATAAATAAATTTAGCATAGAAAATCCAAGAAGGGGTATTTACCAGTATTACAGGTCATAAATCTTAGGAAGATTTAATATCCTTATAAACAGTCAAACAATGGATAGAATTCATTTTGTGTCTATTATAGGTTCTATCATTTATTCCATGTTGTGTACTTGACCTAGTGTCTCATATTATCTTATAATTAGGAGTAGATACTAATATAATTTGGGTGATAGTCACTAGATTATTATGAAAACAATCCTTAAGTACTTTATAATAACTAAGGATATGTTTTTGAACTTTAAATGAGAGGATTATCTTTGTGTAAAGGGTTATGCATATGCTAACATCTAATATAAAAAAGATGATTTCAAATATCAATCTAGATTCATGTTTTTCCTGAACAATGGAGAAATAACTATGAAGAGATATAAAAAACAACCATAGAGGACTCAACAACATAGTTCACATCATATTCTATGAAGTAATCTATCAGTATCAAGAATTTTATTTCTAATCTTGAGGTGGTTCCTAGAATTAAGGGAGTGATTGAGATTTACTATGATAATAAGAGATTCATCGCTTAGGAAAAGGATCCCTAGTCACACCAAAGGACCAAACACATCCTTAAAAAATACCATATTATATATAAGAGCATTATAAGGGGATATATAATGATTAGTTTGGTGGATACAGACCACAATGTAGAATATATATTGGTGAATCCAATAGCGTAACAACAACATGAAGGTTATGTTAGGTTTATATGTATTTAATACTTAATATATTGATGTAGTGGTTGTATAATGTTTCATCATTTTATAATAAATGAAATATCCATTAATCCTTCATTCATGTGTGATACAATTTAATTTACTTGAATATTCAAATGATAATATACCCTAAAATTATAAAAATTTGACTTGGCCCAATTCGATGATCATCATAGAGTACTATGTTTTATGATGATATATTAATTTTGGTTTGAATAAACTCTTATAGTCATTAAAATGGATTGTATATAAGATATGAATAATATATTCAGAAGTTAATAAGTAGAAAATTACTACTTAGACTGACCCTCTAATGTATATCTCATGGAATGGCATACGATCATTGATATACTCAGAGATGTGTTATTATTATTAATCCTCCTTACCTATGGTTAGAGATATACCAAGAATAATAACCTTTATACATTGATACCATACATAGGTAATTCATAATATGAACTTATCTAATCAAGGGGTGGTTGGGTATGTTACTAATCATGTCATCGATTAGAGTGCAACCAAGACTGTATTTTTCTACTTGTATGAAAATACATTTGTACCTTATTTGAATTTGATATAGTAAATTCATGGAAATTATTATTTAATTCACATAATATGTACTCATATATTATATTAATTTAATATGATGTATTCATCAACTCAGTCAGTCTATTTCAAAAAATTATGAAAATAAAGAGATGACCAATGCTAGATTAACATTTTTCAATGTCTAGTGGTCACTTGATATCATGGAAAAAAGGATTATATAAGAGTATATAAAGTGTATAAAATACATTTAGTGGTGGATATTTTCATATAGAGATATGAGTATGTTTAATAGAGATCACACCATACCCCTTAGTAGCTTGAGTGTCGCTGATGCTTTTCTAAAGGCAGATCTTTCTTGCAACTATGAAATATAGATTTAATATATATCATCAACGTTGTGAGGCTTGTTTTATCATGATAATTTATGGTATTAATAATACAAGAGGGGGTGAATTATAGTTAAAATTATAACGTATAATTTTTTAGCCACCCTTAGGTTTTAAGTTGGCTAGATTTATGAAATACTAATTAAATAAAAGATAAGAGAAAGAAATAGTTCTTAAAGTGGAAATATTGAGTGTATAAAATATAGTAAGCTCGGTGTAAATAATTTATACTCTTGAGAAAAATTGTGTATATAATGAAAGTTGCAAATATTTCTTCTTCGTATGGAATGTAAGACATATCTTCATCTTTAAATGTGGTCTTTGTATGAAGTTGTAATGATAATAAATATTTCAGTGGAACTGGAGGTGAGAAGATACTCCGGGAAGGTCCTTTTGATTTCTGGGCCAATTAACTATATTGTATTGACCCAACCTTCTGTTTTCCCATCACTTTATATGTATTTAATATCATACCTCACTTCCTAAATTTTTCATCAACTATTACAGGTTTTTCATATGAAAAAATTGTTAAATTCATACCTCATGTATCTTTAAAATATTAAATTTCCATGCTATAAAAGTTCCAATAGCATAATTAATGGTTGTAATATCCAGATCATCAAGGGGATCATGAAACTCAGTGGTTGGATATTGAGATACCTCAATCCCCACTCTCACATGATCTTTTGGGAGTTCTTTATTGTGTACCTTTTCTCCTGGGATATTACACATGATGCCCCTCGCAATAAGGTGGTGCATGGGTGTTGACAAATAGAAATAATATACAACATTATCATATATAATTTTAGTAATATAAAGTCATTGAAAGTTTTTATTCACATTTAAGAGAAAGTGTAATGAATAAATTGATTACCTTAGGTAAGGTATGTGTTTTATAGGAATGACTATCCTCAAAACTAGTTGGGTCATTTGGTTGTTCATGTTTGGATCTTTGTTTCACCACCATTGTTCTTTAATCATTTTTCATATATTGGTATTCAAAATTAGAACACAGATTAATATCTTGAAAAACAATTATTTTTTCCCAAAATTATTTCATCATATTATATGAATCTTCTTGTAGTATTCTATTCGTGAAATATGTTCGAGGACACTCCAAGACCTACTCCTCTAGTATAACCATATTGTTCTGATAGCTTCAAATATATTGAAAATATTTTTTCTTATAATACATTCATTGTTGATTATTGTGTCTAAAATGTATAAAAAACATAAGATCATAAATCTATATTTTTATATAATACAATTATAAATCATAACTAATTACTATTATTTCATACATACACATGTTTCTCACAATGATTTTGTGTTTTCATCAACTAGTTCACCCACCTTGTCTAGGTGAGCCTCCTTCCATAACATGTGATGTGGGATGGACGTTGATTTAGATTTTGATTCATCAATTTGAATATAAAAAATGGAACATAGGTTTTTTCATATCATATAAAACATGGATTGTTGATTGAAAATATATACCAATTTATTCTCTAGTGAAGAGTAACCCATCCTTACTTTTTAATAGGGGTGCATTATTTTTGTGCACATTCATTATTTTTAGAACTCCTATTCTATTTTATAAATTAAATATTTTGAATCAAATTGGATAAAATAATTAATTTAAAATAATATATTATCGACTGCAATTCAAATAAATTTTTTTTCTCATCATGGTGACTGATAAAATCGTTCCATGTTTTCTATTTTATAATGTGTACATAAGTAACTCGTGGGTGGGGATTTACTTTCCCCTCAACATCCCTACGATAATATTTGTTAAAAAGAGTCTAGAAGATTCTATGAGATTTTTCAAAGTCCATCAAGAAATATTTCTTATAGAAATCATCTAAAATAAATGAACTCTGTAAGGAATAATGATAATTAAATGAACATTTCATTATATAATTTTTCATTAAAATAAATAAAGTTCATCTTAACATTACCTTTATATCTTCCTAGAGGGTTTCCTTTGTTATTGGTTGGATATAGCACCATGACTCTATATCAATGGAAAAATTCATCATCATTGTAACCCCAACATAACTAATAGACATTGACTTTTTGGGATCAATAGGATGGTCATGTTGATTCCAACCAACCTAAAATTCTATAACCTAAATTCTTTCCATGATAATTTTAGTCAACATTGTGATGTTATGTCATTCTTGTTTTTTTCATCAGTATATTTTTGATCCCCTAATAATTATTCAGTTTTAACATCAAAAGCCTATTCTTCCTTGGAATTGGTAACATCATCATGTGCAGAATACATTGTTTTCATGAGTTATCAAACATTTAATTTAGATTATGGTAATACAGTAGAGAAAAATAATAATATTATGATGAAAATAATAGTATATTAAATAACACTTTAACCTTCTCATTGAATGTAGTTCTTTTTTATAATGTTTGAAGGTATTTTTATTCTCTATCAAGAATCCAAATCTCCTATTTATTGTCTGACATAATGTACAATACATTTTATACATTGGGACCGCCATGAACTGATTGTGATCTCCCTATAAAAGGGTCATCTTTGATTGAATTTTCATCTAACCCTACAGCTATTTTAGTCACTAGTAGAAAAATATACCAATTCTTATCTGCTGGATCTAATACATAAAATACTTTAATTGTTTGTGATTCCATTTTGAATGGCTCATCCTTTTCCCCTTCAATGCTAAAGTTCACCTTCATGAATCACATTTCGTCAACTTTCACTACACTCCCATTGTCAACCCATTTTCAATGGAAAATAAACACTTTAAATACTATATAATCCAACTAGTATATCTATTTGATAATACCAAAATATGACATATTCTCATGAATTGGATTTCTATCATTAGAACCAGATATATGAATTGATTCTTTCATAATCCTAACTCAACTGTTTTTCATCATAATGCGGTCATCTTGTTCTTTTTTATATAACATATAAACATTGATTACAAAACCATTATAAGATATAACATATCATTTTCTCCCCTAGATAGCCATAGAATTCATTCAGTAATTGAATTTTTATTTTCAGATATCTCCTTATAAATACGATCTTGTAACAATCTTATAAACTGTTGATTTTATATATTCGATATCCATCCTTCATCCCTTAATGGATTCACATCTCTGACAATTTTTTGGGGATTTAATGTATGTATAAAAATCTTCAATATTATGTAAAATGTAAAGGTGTTCTTTCTCAGGTTCTGTGATGGAAATTGTAACAACATATCTTTTAGAGATCCATTCACCCATAAGGCATTTGTTGTGATGAGACATTGGGATACTGATGTTATCAGCATATGATAGGTAATTGGAAAAAAAATCAATGGTTTCTTCAACAATATATCATTCTACAATACAACCTTATGGAAAACTTCGATTCTTGAAATACCATTTCAAAATCTTCATATAACGTTTATTGGGGTATATCCATCAATAATTTAAATGACCACATAATTGAACCTATCTAACCAAGTGAACCATCAGGTAGACCATTATATCAAAGAATTGTGCTGAGAGGAACATCTTTAATTCATATAATATAAATACGGAATCCTTATTCGTGATTGGAAACTTCACCGGGTCAATAAATTTACGGCATATGGATTTTAAAAAGAAGGAATGTTTGGTTTATGAATGAAATACATTTTTAGGAAGAATTGGGTGTAAATAAATGAGCATTAATTTGTTCACCAAAACATGATAGTCACGTGACTTTAGTCCTAGTAACATAAAATTAGTCATGGGTATGCCATTGTTGATGTTTTATGAATAACCATATGGAACTTTTACAACATGAAGAAAAAAATAAAAATTGAAATTTTTCTTATCTGGATAGAGTGTAAGTCGTTGGAGGAAGAAAATACCTCCTGTTACCATTCACTGGTGCCAACTCTTCCCTTATCCCCATGTCATTCACATCCAACCTATCCTTGATGAAATCTTTTTTTAGGAAAATTTAGTAACATTACAATAACACTCTCAAATGTGATTTTTCCTATAAGCATGACATCAAGAAAATGTTTGGCATACAAATAATTACAATGTGATAATTAAAAAAATTATCTCTATTTCTAACCTTATTTTGTAAAGTTTTTCAAAAATTGTTTAACAAAAATAGTTTCAATGTCTTTTACTTTATCGAAAAATTGATCACCCGTTAGTGGAGACATTGTTATACCTTGTTTGGTATTACCATCGAATATTGTCATCTATGATCAGTATTTATTTCATCGAGGTAAAAATTTCCGATGACTTAAAAACATGTTTTTTGAGGAATGTTTAAACTAAACTGAGTTTGTGCATTCTTTACAAATGGGACACCCCAGTATTACATTAATTCTATGGCCTCCATAACCCGGGAAGTCATTTATCATCCCATAAAACATGGACCTCAATGTGAGTTATTCATTTCTATGAGAATAATACATTATAAAACCTATATCCCACATCAATTTCAAATATTCAATCAATGGATCCAAATATACATCAATATCATTACCAAGTTTCTTTGGTTTAGATATAAGCAGAGACAACATAATATATATTCATTTTATGCATAACCATGGTGTCAAGTTATAATTTACCAATATTATGTGCCACATATGGTGAGTACTAGTATATAAAAAAAGGATTTATACTATCTATATATACACACAAGATGGAAGCTTCTCAGCTCGTTTCTAAATTCATGATACTCATAATCAATTTTCTTACACTGAGGAAAATCTATTGGATTACATAGTTTCCCATATTTAATTCTTGTATCTACATTCCATGTTAATTATCTTGTGGTTTCCTAAAATCCATATAGACTTGTAAACCATGGAATGATAGGAAAGTTCCATAAAAATTTTAAAGGAATTCATCTTTTTTGTATCAATTTGTGCCACACTTAGATAATTTTATGAGTTATTAATGGTCCCTGAGAGACAATATGCAATAATTTGGAGGATCGTATATTTTTTAGATATCATACTCTTTGAACATAGAATTCGTTTAGCATCATATGTTTGAAAAGGAAGGTTTTTTATTCTATTATCATATCATTCAAGACACCATGTAGCTCTATAAAGCCAGTGTTTCTCCATACAATGATACCTTTCAAATTATATAACTTCAATACAAATGAAATTGTTGTGTATTTAGTACAAATGGTATACGATGGTCTCTTAGAACATCTATTTAACTTCTCAAACATCTTTTTACAATCAAAAAGGTTATCTTCAATTTCACTTTTCATTTATTCCATGCAATATCCATCATCATTTACACTGGAATTCATATCAAATGATTCATAAACTACAATATCATCCTAATCGATGTGCATGTTCAGTTGTTTTTTCATGTTTATCCAAATATTTATAGCTCTCACATATTACATGAAAAATAAAATGGTCTTCCAAATATTCCAGACTAATTTTTCTTGAATAACAACAACATAATCACATATAAATGATCTGAGAAGCGTCGTATGCATGATCAATTGTAAACTTAATGAAATATTTAACTTTATCTTCATACTCTTTTTTCAAATGAATAGTGTGAATCCATTTTTTAATCATATCCAATATATTAATTTTATAAAATATTCATTTTTTATAAAAAATAAATAAATACACATAAGATATTCATTATTAAAGGTGAAAGTTATAGATAATTCTAATAAGGGGATCCCAACATTTGATTATTTCAAATAATTTTAGTATTCTTTGAAGGAATTGGATAATTGAATTTAATAAAATAATTAATCCACAATGGTAGGTTTTATCCTCTAAATTTATCCAAAATGATCATTGGTACCCATTATTGGGTGACTACAACTCAGAGTAGTTCAATAAACGTAGGTGAATGTCCAAAAGAGATGGGAGATGAGGCTCAAGAAACAAAATGCAATAATAACTGTTTGGGATATGAAGTTGATGAGGAAGATAGTTATATCCTTAAATATAAATATTTTTTGGATGGGAGTTTGAGAAGAACTAGAAAAAAAATTAGCTTATTTTCTAAAGCTGAAAAAAGCACCAGAAGGAGTATAATCCCTATCAGGGGCTCCTTGATTGGTGTGACCATGAGAAGGCTCGGTTGGATAGTCTTACACACACTAATGTTGAGATAGTAATTGCAGTTTCAACATTCAAAGAAATCATTCAATTACTCTATGAAAAAGAAATGCCTTTGGTTTGAGGACTGAATTTTAGAAACGCTTAGTTTCCCATGAAAAAACAGTGGTAATTCATGGATGGTTTCTATAACCTTTATATGTGGGAGTCCAAAATGTGGGAGGGGTTGATTTTTATTCATTTATCCACTTGGTATGTGGTTGGTCAGGTGGTGTTACATTCACAGTCTGAGTATATCTTTAGTGTATTGGGAAAGTTCAAGTGATTGTCACCTATCAGTGGAAAAATGTCACATATGATTAATTCAAAGATGCAAAAAAATAAGTGAGAAATTGAAATAATATGGGACATTTAAACAATGACAAGTATCGATTAACTATTGATCATTCTTCCATTTAATTATGAGATCATACTAATGATAGGTGGTCACTTCAAGCATAAATGTTTCCCCTCCCATTTATTCTCATTTATCATGTTCAGATACACTTTACATTATAAATAAAGGGCCTTCAAATCATTATTTTATGTATAGTCATAAAATATCTTATTAATGTTAATAAAATGGATTTATTACTCAATTTAATCCCTTAGAGACATATATTAATCTAATAATAACTAATAAATATGTTAGAAAATTAGTTTTTTTAAATGGTTTGAATATGAATAATTAAATTTTATAGGAGCTGGTTAAAATTATTTAAAATTAAAAATATGTTATTTTAAAAAAAAAACTATTTTTATTAAGTATTAGGACTTTTAAACATAATAAATTAAATTCATGCATGAATTTCCCATGGGTTGAAGTTATATTTTTAGTGAATTTGATGTCAATGTAAAGTAAAGTCAATTTTTTTTAATGAATAATGAAGTTGAAGTTGGAAATCATTGGACATGTAATGTATTGATTGTCTTATGTTGGAAAAGGAATATGGAAGAGTTGGATTCTTGGTGAGAATCCCTTCATTCCATAACAATATTTCCCAATAATTTCCATTGTAAATATAAGTAAAAATATAATAAAGTTCACATTTTGAAATGAAAAAAGTCCTATATAAAAGAGATTATAATCCAAATCAAAAATATACTCGAATTCCTCAATATAAACATAAAATCTACCAAACTCAAGGGAGAGTTAGAGGTTTAGACCCTCTATATAAACATAGAATGGATCGACCTTTTAATGGGGCCTATTTCCCTCATTATAAATAATAAATGTACTAGAATTAGGTTATGATAATTTATTAGGATTTCATTTTGAAATCATTTTTCAAATCAGTATTAAAAAACTAGAAACATTATTTTAAATAATTTCATGACCAACACATCCATTATTCATTTTATTTATCAAATAATTCCAAAAAATTTACCATTTTAAATTTAAATATTTTTTACAATAAATCACAATATCATTATTTTATAATTACATTGATTTGTTAAAATAAAATAATCCATGAAATGATTTTTGAAAAATAAATTTTCATAATTTTTTGTATGCTTTTAACATTTTAAAAATAAATTTTCTAGAAAAACAATTATGATCTTTAAAAATATCTACAAAAAAACTATTTTCATAAATGAATATAAAAATTATCAAGAACCAAATAATCGTCAATTTTAAATAAATTTATCATTTATATAAAATCGGACAAAAAACCACAAATAGATCTTCCACTATCAAAGGACAAGATCATATTCACCTATGCATCTTCAAAATTCACTAGATTAAATAAACTAAAAAATTCCTATTTATAATTTTCATAAATCCCTAACATAATAATCCTAACATTCATTTGAAATGTTCAATAAAATGGACCAAAATTGTAATTATAATATTTTTTCCATAGAATTGTTCTTTTTTTAAACTCCCACATAACATTATACATAAATAGATTTTACATTATACTCAGTGGAACAATACACATTCCATATATCATAGAACATGTTCCATATATAAGGAAGCTCTCATGGCATATATCACTGCATAGAGAAAGAAAAAATAAGAGGAAGAAACCAATTACTAGCCAAAAATCCCTAATGAAGGAACCCAAACAAATTACATGGGCTTGTTGAATTCGAAAGGTGAGGTTTTGATCATCCAAGCTTGTGAAATCAATAATAGTCAAACGAAAAGGTGTATAACCCTAAACATAGAACCCACTATAGCCCCGAGCCAAGAAAATGTCGTACTAATGCAAAACATAGAAACTAAGCAAGAAAGTGATGCGAGAGGACGAGAAATAATAAAAAACCATATATTTGAGTCTTGGTTCATCTGAGAGAAATTTAGGGGGGCGATGATAGCAGTGGAATTTTGCGAGATCTTGAGAGGTCTAACTGGAATCATTTCTGTTAGGGTTATTTAAAATATATTAGGGAGGTTTTTATTAGTGCTTTCAAAAAATCACTCGTAAATATACCTTTAATCAGTGTAAAAGATGTAATGATAAAAGGGATTTTTATCAGTGAAAAAACATTAGCGCTGATAAAGGATTTATTATTATAATTATAAAAAAATATATTTGTAAATATATTAATAAATATTTTTATATGATTAAAATAGTATTTATATAATTATAGATATTTATATAATTATATATATATTTAATATATATATTAAATATATTCATTATTTAAATATATTACTTATAATTTTATAATTATTTAAATAGATAATTATTTATTTATAATTATATAAATACTTTTTAAAATTTTACATTTATTTATTTATAATTATAAATATATAATTTTATAAATATAGTAAATATACATTTATAAATATACTTAGAATTATTTATTTATAATTATTAATATATTTATGTCATTGTATATATTTACTCAGAACGGCATAAACCATGGGTTAAAACTCAGGGTCCTAGAAAATTAATTAATAAAAATAAATTAAAAAAACCGAAAAATAAAGGGAAATAAATGCGAAAAAAGTGGAAATGCCACTAAAAATAAAAGATCGTTCAATCACCTCCTTTTATGTATGTCGCCCCTTATTCAGGATCTGCCTCTTCCTCTCAATTTTCTGTCTCGCTTCCATTACTTAGGTGCATGCCAAGTGTTTTTATGATCACCCACACTTAGTACTTCATCATCCATAGCATGAGGCTCAGTAACTTGACATCCAGTTGAAACAATTTTTAAAAGAAAACCAAAGTCATCCTTATATTTACTTCTTTCATAAAGAACAATTCCAAATTATTCGTGAAACACATCCCTAATAATGGCCCTAAAAAATATCAAGCAAATAAATTTTACCCAGAGTAGGGTCCAATGTTACATTAGAACCTCCATAGTTGCCTCCTTCCCTACCAGTGTAGTACCAAACACTAGTTCTCCCACTACATCCTCAAGATAATATTCCTCATCCTTTTCTTCTCCCTTACCTATAAAAGATAGTCACAAACCATCTTTCTTATGGGTGACTAGCTTATATCCCTAAGCATCCATGAAAAAAAATTCCTTTGTTCATTTCTTGATCCGTTCATGTTTCCTTATCCACAACATCTTGCACAAGAAAATTTTCTCAATGGTGAACATCCATAGGTTCCACAACATCACAATCATTCATGGGTCCCTTCCACAAATGTTTAGCAGCACTATCTACTTGATCAATTTCCACGCCCTGGGTGTCGGTAGAAACATTGATATGAAGCTATGAGGAAACTCTAGGTATAGCCTGATTATACCAAGGATCCCTCTAAACATGGGCCTTAGTATAATGAATTGGGATATATCCTTTGTCCTGTAGGGAACTAACAACCCCCTTCCCTTTGTAAATAGGTTCCTCCTCCAGAAAAGAAATGGTTTCCCCCTGAATATCATTGTCTGAGCCCTCCACACAAATAGAAAGAGGCAAGCCAGACTCACCACTACCCCTTCCTTCATCCTCCATCAGAGAAACAAGGTTATAAATTTTGAACACCACATTAAGGTTCCCATCACAAGCCTTATTGACACCAAAGACCACATATGCAAAGTAAGTTGCATGTCGATGGGTACCGGTTGAAGGATCGAGTCCACTTCCTTTCACAGGCCTATAAATCTGTACTGGAAGAGACACAGATCCCCCAAACCATCCTTCCCTGATATTACATTCCCCCCATCCATATTATTGGATACATTAGTAATAAGTAATTTATGTTTTCAATTTTCATCCTGATGACCATACATTTTACAGTTAGCGTATCTCAACCCTCCACGACAACTTTCATTAACAGGCCTAATACAGAAACAATTAGCACATAACTTGGGAATGTACTTGTATTCAATATCAAGATCAAATTTAAATTCCCCAATGACCAAATAAATAGTTTTTAATAATTTTGAATTAATATCAAATTCAACCAAGATCCTAACGTGATAACCATACCTGACCATTAAAATGAATAAGAAATTTATATGGTTTTAATTATTAAATTTTATTCATTTTCTATATTTATATTTGATATATATTATTTAATACTATTTATAATTAATGTATATATATATATATGTGTATGTACGTATATTAAATTTATTTATTTTCATTAATAATTGTTTCATTAATAATTTTTTACTAATTTTGTAATTTATTTATTTTTAATTTTTATGATTAATACAATTTATTCATTTTTTTATTTTATTTTGAGTTATTACAATTTATCATTTTATATATCTATATTTAAAATATAATATTTATTAATATTTATAATTTATATATATTTATACTAAATTAATTATTTTTTATTAGTAATAAAATTTTTAGTATTTTTAAAATTTTATCATTTTCAATTTATATTCATTAAATTATTTCAATTTATTAATTTTATATATCTATATTTAATATACACTCTTTATTAATATTTATAATATATATTAAATTCATTAATAATTATTTAATTAAAAAAATAATATTTTTAAATTTATTCACTTTTAATTTTTATTTGTCTAATTATTTCAATTTTTTAATATTTTTAATATTTTTATTTTTTATTAGCTAAAAAAATAGGACCATCTGGTAGGTGGGTTGGGTTGTGCAGGACCCATCCGTGTGTATGAGGTTGGGCCAAGGCCCCATGGAAGTGTAGAGTGGGCATTGACCCACGCAAACCCATGAAGGGGCCCATATGAAAGTGTATGGAAAGTGTATATTGGAGCCCATCCCTAGAGTAGGATTTTAAGATTTTGATATGGCAGAATAATTTATAAAAGAGCAGCCTAACCTAAAAAATTCTTGATGTAGGATTGGAGCGTGTTTTCATGATCTTTATCAGTGTTAAAAATGTGCTGATAAATGTTACCATTTTTCAGCATTAAAAATAAAACGCTAATAAATATGTCATTTATTAGCTCTAAAAAAGTGCTGATAAAGGTAACCCTTTATCGGTGATAAAAACATTCATAAAGGGTACATTTAATCAATTATTTTTTTAGTGCTGATAAAAGGTACCCTTTATCAGTTCTTTTCACTAACACTGATAATGGCTTGCACTATATATTGCATGATTTGCAGTAGTGAATATTTTTTATGCTTAACTTATGTGATAAATTTATTATAAGAGATAAATCTTTTCATTTCATGCTAGGTAGGACTCCATAATTTTTTTTTCATCTACATTGACCTAGTTTTATAATTAAATTTATTAGCTGAGTTGTTGGATATAGTTTGTGCATATTCATAATTATAGATATCATGAAATGAATTCTCTCTTAATTAAAGTCTCCCCAAAGAGAGGGACTTGGGCTCAAAACACTTACTAACTTGGAGGTTTATGTCTGATCACAAATGTTAATGGGGTTGGGTATCTATTTCTATGAGCATACTCATGTGGATATTGTCAATATCATATATCTATATTCTTTTACATGAAAAGTTCATATACCTTATGAATATGATGCATTCAAATATGTATGAACATACTTGGCTTTTATTTTTGGGTAAATAAAATAAATTTATGATTTTTATAAAAGTTACACGTTAATGTGGTGGAAAAACATTAATTAGTGGATAGAATTGGGATTCTAAAAAATGAATCATTAGAATCATGCATATAAAAAAAATAATTAAACATGAGAATATAATTATTGCATAAGATGTAATAATTATGGATTTAAGATGTATATAATGTATATTAAATAAGAGAGACAATAAAAAGAAACCCCCATAAATACTAAGTGTGATATTCCTTCCAAATAGACACTTTTTAAGGCAGATCACTCAACTAATAGTTTCTTCTAAATAAGGGTGTCTATAGATTATCATGTTTTAGGAAAAAATAATAAGTAAAATTAGAATATACTTGGGTAGGCTCTCTTAAAGCAGGGTGACCCTTTATTTTCCTTTGTTATCTAATTTTTTGTATTTGTTATAAGTGACGCTTAGATGGAAAATATTTAGTAAGGATACTAGAGGAACGATGTTGATTTTATCCATATTATGGATTTGGATAAATAGTTATCCACTCAACTATCCATGAATCACAATTATTATGATTGGGATGATTCCCTACCTAAATAACTATGTGGTGAGAGGAATTCTAAGACAAAATCATTTCTTGGGGAAATACGGACATTGGCTCACTGAAAGATATGATGTATGAGATCATCAATTTTAGTGGGAGAAATATCATTTAAAGTTCTTAATGAAAAGATATAAAACCTGAAACTCAACCATTGAAAATTCCTTATTTTAGATTAAAGAATTATTTATGGAAATCATACCAAGATCATTAATAGTTATGGACTATAAAATAGTAAAAAATTGATATCTAGGGTTGAGAAGTGTTCTCAGGGATAATCATTCAAATCTCCTAGATGTGAATGTTATATAATCCAATTTCACCAACTTTGTCTCGTGTGTATTAGATTCTGATTGTACATTATACATTTGTGCTAACAAACAAAAACTATGACATAAATGGGAATTGAAAATTTTTGTTGTAGATCTTTATGTAAACAATGGATTGAGAGTTTTTGCATTAGAAGTCAGCATGTATAATATGGATTTACCATGTAGATTAATCCAGTAATTAGAAAATGGTCCATAGAATCCGCCCTTTTTCTTTCACCCTTCCACCCTCTCAATGGTGTAATCGGTGGAATGGATGCCCTGCCACCCCCTTCCCTCATAGGTTGGGGAGAAGGATATACATCAGCTTCTCTCTCTTCCTGATGCCTCTTATTTTCCCCATTCACTAACTATCATCTACTTCTCAAATTCCCTAATTATGATGTGTGCCCTAAAGTTCAATATTGTAATGACGGTATCCTACCACTCCCTATTTCCTTCCTAGAGCCCTCTAAAGACACTTCACTTTTGGATTTCTCACTGGTGGTCAAATTCGGTTAGTTTCGTCCCTCGGTGGATGTATTCGACAGGTTCGTCATTGATTTCTGGGTTTTGCTTGATCGGATGGTCGTTGGTCTTCTGGATCCACAACATTTTTTGATTTGTTTTTCATCTGAATCCAATCTCATATCTTCCTGGGTGAACTCTACTCATTCGGTTTTGGGTGTCAGATTCTCTATGTTTCATTGGTCATTTGTCTTTCACTTTGAAGAAGGACCCACATACACTATGATATGGATTTCTCTACCAGATCTTCCTCTTCCATTCCAGATTCCATCAATTCTAAAGCTGATTAGTAACTTGGTTGGTCGTTTCCTTTGTTCAGATATTCACAGTCAATCTCTATGTCACCCTATCTCTCCTCAGATTTGTGTTAAAGTGGATGTGTCAAAGGCTCCATTAGAGGTCATATGTATCGAGGTCAATGGTGAAATCCAATGGATGGAGAAGGTATCCTATGAATCCTACGTAGCCTTCCGTTTATTTTGTAGGCTGTCGGGGTAGGCTTCCTCCACTTGTAGGCATGAGAGTGTGACCAATCACCAAAAGATAGATGTGGGGCTGGATTGTAGTGGAAAGCACTTGGTTCCTGCTCCTGATGCTGATCTGATGCAATAGACCCAAACTCATTCCTTCAGTGATATGAAGGAAGTGTTCTTTGGTCTAAATGAGTACAGGGAGTGTTCAAGGGCTGATCTCCTTGTTCGGATTACAGCTGATCATTTGGCTCCTATCAGAACAGTTAAGGATATCAACATCCTAAAGGGGGTATGTTCTGAAATAGACCCCTCCTATGCACAAATGGTTCAAGGCATTGGCAGGAAAGATAAAGAGATGTCTAATCACAGCCTGAGGGAATGGGAGGATCGTGCATCCTCCATGTAGACTTCATTTTTGGAGTGATAGTGTGCTAGTAGAAAGCATGTCACAAGAGAGAAATGTTGGTTCCAAGTAGTTGATGTTCATAAAATATTCTAGATGTTAGGAGATCAAATCTTGGGAAGGATTGATGCATAAGGATAGAAATCAATTAAGTAAAAAAGGAACAATAATGTCTCTCCTTTGAAGGGGGCTAAAGTGGCTCTCGAGATTTTGGTACATGATGTTCAACACCCTTTGAGATACAATGATTCAGACTCCAAATCATCTTTGGAGTGGGATAAATATCATCACATAATGATGTCTATTGGGAGTGTCTCAAGGAACAGAAATCAAGTCAATGTACCCAAAAAAATCGACCAATAAAAAGAAAAAAAAACAAAGCAACACAAATATTACTCCAACCTTTCAAATCCTATGGTCACCATATCTGCTAGAAATTTTAATATAACATAAGTGGATGCTAGAACAGGCCAAGTGGAGATTTATAAATCTTTAGGGGGGTTTGGAAAACCTCCTAATGATGAGAATGTAGGTCTAGTGCTTATCCTCAACCTAAAGGAATATATGTTAGATGAAGCTTTCAATATCAACGTATCAAAGACGGGTGCAGATAGAATATACATGACATCAATCGGAGTTTCCATCAATGATGAGAAATCTAAGTGGATCAAAAAATAAGATCAGATATTGGCATATGGAATCAAGGAGGAAAAAATTAATGTAGAAGAATATATAATGACTTTGGGCATGAAGGTTAACCATTTTTAAGATCTTATCTAGAGAAATCTAGAGATGCAGGCAACCTCACTATAATGGGGCTTATATAGAGTGAGTAATTCCAATAATTTTAGTTTTGTTTGTGATGATTTTGTAAGTTACTTATATGTCTATCACACTTAGTTTTGACCTGTTCATTTGACCACTTTTCCCTTAAAAGTGAAATGGTAATAAAAAATTTAACATTTAATGGATAGAAAATGATTATTATGTTACCTCCATAAACAAAAAAATGATTTATGTATATTTTTTAGATAAGAATGGATTTTCATTCACTATTATGGACAAGAGTTATTCTATATATAAGAATGAAATGTTTTATGGAATTGTAAATATAATGAATGGTTTATTAATTATAGAGATGGATAATCCTATTTATAACATTTAGAGTAGGAAGGTTATATGTGATTCTAATTACACCAACCTTTGGAATTTCCTACTCAAACATATAAATGAGAAATACCTTTAAAGAATCAATAAATATGGATTGTTAGAAACATTCATTTAGGAATAATTTGATACATGAAAATATTTTTTTGGGAAAAATGAAAAAGATGACTTTTGGGAGAAAAGATGAAATGGTTGATCAACTATTGGATCTCATACATAATGATGTATAAAGACCAACGAGTATACAAGTAAATTATGGTTACATGAACTTTATTACTTTTACTGATGAATTTATTTAGTATGGATATGTGTTTTTGATGAATCACAAGTATAAAACTTTTAAAAATTTAAAAGAGTTTAAAAAAATTATATAATCAATTAGGAAAGAGTATTGAGATTCTCCGATCAAATTAGTGTGGAGAATACTTAATCCAAGCATTCATAGATCTTCTAAGAGCTTATGTAATTATTTTATAAATCACTCCTCCTAGAACACTATAATAGAATGGTGTGTCTGAGAGTAGAAATTGTTCCTTTTTAGGTATGGAACGATCTATGATGTGACTATATGGAATTCATATTACATTTTGGGGTTATGATCTGGAAACTGATACATTTCTATATAACCGCATTCTATCTAAATATGTCATAAATACACCATATTAAATAAGGAATGGGAAACATCCAAAAATAAATTTTATAAGGATTTTTAGTTTTAAATCACTCATATGATGATTGGATTCTAAAAATATTTTTCTCAAATTAGATAAGTGATTATTTTTTAGTTACCCAAAATAAACTAGTGGATGTTGTTTTTATAACCATACTAATCACAAAATGTGGATCGATTTTTTTTCTTTCCTTGATAAAAATATTATCAATCAAGGATTCAATGGGAGGAATGATAAATTTAGAGAAGTTCAAAATCTACAGGAAGGAAGTGTTCATGAAATATAACTTGAGTTGGTTCTATAAATAGTTTTAGAAGAAGAACCAACTCAAGTTAAAAAATAACTTTGAATTTCTAGTAGGATTCATTAGGAACCCGAGAGATATGGATTTTATCATGGCTAATGATAATGAAGTAATGTTTATAAGTGATTATCTTACTTCCAACTGTGAATCTATTGAATGTTTTTATTCTTAGAAATGGTTAAAATCCATGGAATCTAAGATAGACTCCATGTACACTAATAAATTTTGGAACATGGCTAAAGATCCTAAAGGGGTAAGATCAATAGGGTGAAACTGGGTTTTCTACCCAAAAAATGACATGGATAGAAGAGTTTTTACCTATAAATCACACATGGTGGCTAAAGGATAAAAAATCAAGGTATTTACTATGAAGAAACCTTTTCACTTATAGGGATGAAAAAGCTAATTTGAATTCTTCTTTCTATAGAAGCTTATTTTAATTATGAGATATATCAAATAGATGTCAAACCGACTATCATTAGTGGGAATTTAGTTGAGGATGTGCATAAAATTCTTCCCAAAGGTTTTGAAATTCTAAATGATTTTTCTAATCTATTTACGTTTTTTCAGTCTATTTATGGATTGAAGTAGAATTTTTAGAGTTGGAATATCCAATTTTATGATGAAATCAAAGTGTTTGGTTTCATTTAAAATGTGAATGATTCTTATGTATAAAAAAATATTAGTGGGAGTGTAGTATTTATTTTAATATTTTATATAGATGATATACTACATATACAAAATAATTTCACAACTCTTCACTTTGTATATAAGTGGTTGGGTAAATGGTTCTCAATAAAAGACATGGGTGAAGCAGCTAAAATACAAGGTATGAAGATCTATATAGATAGATATAAATGGATATTTATACTTAACCATGAAACATATACTAGTAAAGGGTTAATGAGATTTAGCATGGAAAATCCAATAAGGGGACTTTACCAGTATTACATGTCATAAATCTTAGTAAGATTCAATATCCTTATAAATATTCTGACAACATGGATAGAATTCCTTCTGTGTCCATTATAGGTTCTATCATTTATTCCATGTTGTGTACTCGACTGAATGTCTCATATTCCATTATAATTATGAGTAGATACTAATATAATATAGGTGATATTCTCTTGATTATTATGAATAAAATCAGTAAGTAATTTTGAATAACTAAGGATATGTTTTTGAACTTTGGATGAGAGGATAATCTTTGTTTAAAGGGTTATGCATATGCTAACATCTAATATAAAAAAGATGATTTTAAATATCAATCTAAATTTATGTTTTTCCTAAATGATGGAGAAATCACAAGGAAGAGTTAAAAAAACAACCATATAGGACACAATAATATATTTCACATCATATGATATGAATGAATATGTTACGATAAAGAATTTTATTTCTAAACATGAGGTGGTTCCTAGAATTAAGGGAGTGATCGAGATTTACTGTGATAATAATGGTTTCATTACTTAGGAAAAGGATACCTGGTCACCCCAAAGGACCAAACACATCCTTCAAAAATACCATATTATATATAAGATCATTATAAGGGGATATATAATGATTAGTTGGGTGGATATTGACCACAATGTAGAATATATATTGGTGAATCCAATAGCGTAACAACAACATGAAGGTTATGTTAGGTTTATATGTATTTAATGATTAAGATATTGATTTAGTGGTTGTATAATGTATCATGGTTTTATAATAAAGTAAATATCCATTAATCATTTATTCATGTGTGATAAAATTTAATTTACATGAATATTCAAATGATAATATACCTTAAAAGTATAAAACTTTGAGTTGGACCAATTCGTCGATCAACATAGAGTACTATGGTTTATGATGATATATTAATTTTGGTTTAAATAAACTCTTATAATCATTACAAGTGATTGTATATAATATATGAATAACAGCTTCCATAGGTAATAAGTAAAAAAATTATTACTTAGACTTATCTGCTAAAGTATATCTCATGGAATGGCATACGATCATTGATATACTCGAAGATGTGTTCTTATTATTAATCCTCCTTACCTATGGTTAGAGATATACCTAGAATGATAACATTTATAAATTGATACCATACTTATGTAATTTATAATGTGAACTTATCTAATCAGGGGGTGGTTGGGTAAGTAACTAATCATGTCATCGGTTGGAGTGCAACCGTGATTCGATTTTTCCACTTGTATGAAAAGACATTTGTACATTGTTTGAATTTGATATAGTAAATTCATGGAAATTATTATTTAATTCACATAATATTTCATCATATATTATATTAATGGAATATAATGTATTCATAGACTCATTCATTCTATTTTAAAAAATTGTGAAAAATAAGAGATGAACTATACTATATTGACATTTTTCAATGTCTAGTGGTCACTTGATGTCATGGAAAAAGGGATTATATAGGTGTATATAAAGTTTATTTAATACATTTATTGGTGTAAATTTTCATACAGAGATATTATTATGTTTAATAGAGATCAAACCATACCCCTTATGCTTTTCTAGAGGCAACCCTTTCTTGAAACTATGAAATATGGATTTAATATATATCATCAATGTTGTTGAGGCTTGTGTTATCATGAGAATTTATGGTAGTAATACTACAATAGGGGTGAATTATAGTTAAAATTATAACGTATAATTTTTTATCCACCCTTAGTTTTTAAGTTGGCCAGATTTATGAAATACCAATTAAATCAAATTTAAGAGTAAAAAATAGTTCTTAAAGTGGAAATATAGAGTGTATAAAATGTAATAAGCTCGGTGTAAATAAGTTTGTTAGAAACCTATAAAAATATAATAGTGTAAAACCAAACAATATAAATAATAAATTTTAATCTAATAGAAATTCAAAAATTAATATAGTGGATGTTTAAAACAAAACACTGAGTATTGGTTAAAAAAACCAAATAATCCTTTAAAGAATATATTAAACCCAAATTTAAAACCAAAGTGTAAGGTGGATATTTATAAAATATCTAAGGTATCTCTGCATTTTTATCCCTATAATCCATCAACTTAAACACATTGGTAAGGGATATATCTTCCTATCCTCGAAATCCATTATCTTAACCTATTAGTGGGTATAGGGTTCTAGCCCCAAACACTTGTTCTTCCTATCATCATAATACCTCAATCATATAGGATTGGAAACAAAACAATTATAATATAAATTCCATGTTATTTTACAATTAATCCTCACTAAAACTTAATATCATAGTATAAACACTCAAAAAGAAAATAATTGCACTCATCAGAAGTTATCTCAGAAAAAATCTATTGTAAATATTTTAAATGATCAGTGAATTTTAAAATGATCATTGTTTTTATTAAAAAAAATTCTATTTTTTCTTCTCTAAGTTAAAATCTATTTATATATAATGTTTTATAAAACTCCAATGGTTTAATTTAAAAATATTTGGAGTCATTTGTAACAACATCAATAACAACTTTTCCATATTACTGTAAACAAAACATCTCTCTACATGTACTGATAAAGTTATAAGAACCACTAAAGTTATTATTAATATGAGGAATACGATGTATAAAAAAATAGATCACCAAATTTTCACAATCCTTATTTATGTTCTCTAGTATTTCAGTTACCAAAAATTAATTCTACATAATCAAAACAACATAAACAAATCAAGTTGAATCAAATTCATATGAAGTTTTTTTGTGGTTTTCAAAACTAAGGAAGAAAGTTTGTCATACACTAAATAATATCCCCCTATTGGAAAACAAAAACATGCAAGAAAAAATTAAAAATTTCAACTTAATTTTAAATAAAAATCCCTATAGATTTTAGTAGATTGAACTTATCCATCTTTTCTCATTGTGATTCAAAACAAACTCATTAGTCATAAAAAAATATACACAATCATATTACTTTAATATCTACCTACCTTACTAAACATTAAAAGAACATAGTTTTTCATAAATATCTCCATATTTAAAATATTCAAGTTACTCCACCATTATAAATTTTTTCATAAAACTCTCCCCTTTTGATTTTCAAAAAGAACAAGGAAAAATAAAAGAATTTTATAAAAGAGAACTACTACTTTGTGAGTAGATAAAACTTTCTTAATTTCAATGATAAAAATAATTTTCCCCTATATATATGAAATCCTTCCAAAAAATAATTTATAAAAGTCCTCAAAAATAATAAAAAACCCCTTTATTAAGCAATATAGGAATGGGTAATGATTTAAGTAAAATAGTAGTAGTTGAAATTAAAGAAAATAAACCTCCCATAAGTTGTCTTCCCATCCTAACAGAAGATATTCCAATTTTTAGGATGGTTCGATAGAATTTACTTTGAAATTTCTAATCTTACTCAGAAATATGATGATAGATTGAAAAAATATGTATATAAAAATGAAAAAAATATAAATCTGATGAAATAAATAATGAAAAAATAATTAAAGAAATATTTCTTCTCCCTTTCTCAAGTATTTTTTCAGTGTTAGGGGATATTTTAATCAATAAGTGAAATAGAGATTAATTTAATATGATCATTCATAGATTCAGTTTAATGTATTTTAATCTATCAAAAGTTATTTTTTTTAAATTACAATCAAGATGATTTTCAGTTCTGATAGAGTTAAGAATAGTATCACCTTTTTTTATGAAGGCTATTAAAATGGTGTCTAAAATATATGATTTTTCTCATGATTGATTTAAGAGGTTCATAGACAAATTTATGGAATTATTATTATCACAAAATATTAGTGTTTTAAAAAAACTCATACAAATATTTGTGAGTTTTTATTTCATCCAAAATACATGAGCACAACAACTTTTAGCTATCACATATTCAAATTCTGTAGTGGAGAGTGAAACCTAATTTTGATTCTTGCTATAACACAAAAATAAACCTTCAACTAAGAAATTAAATATTCATGAGATACTTTTTTTATCTAATATAAAACCTTTAAAATATGCATCTCGGTAAATTTCAAGTAATAAATCATTTCTGGAAGAATAAAATAAGGCATGTTCTGAAGTGCATTTATGTTAAACAAAAATTCATTTCACCTATTTTAAATGTGATTACTTAATATTTTATTTCAACATTACACTTAAACATGATAAAACCCTAAGTTCAACTCAACATTATATGATATATAGTAAACTTTTTATCATACTTATATAAAGTGTTTGGTCTACTCATTTACTTGATTCATCAAGATTAAGTTTAATAGAGGTTTCTACTATATTACTTATACTTGATTAATTATTGAAACCAAAACATTTTAGTAGGTCTATAATATTTTTTTAGTTAATCTATTTCCTTACAGTTTTTTAGAAATTTAAAAACCATGGGAAAAAGTTGAGTTCACCGATCATGCTCATTTCAAGCTCATTTTTCATATGTTTAGAAAAATTATCGAAAAGAGTTTTTTGAGTTGAACCATAAATAATGTCATAAATATAAATTTAAACAACTATGGTGTATTTGAAAACTTTATTTATTAAAAGTGTCAATTCAACACTTCCTATAATAAAATTATTTTGAATTAAATATCTAGTCGGTCTATCGTACCAATCTCTTGGTGCTTGTTTTAGTTCATAGAGTATTTTAATAAGTTTTTTAAAAAAAATTGAAAATTTATTATCTTCAAAACTAGTGGATTTTTCAACATAAAACTCATTCTAAACATATATATCAACAAAATCACTTTTATTATCCATTTTAAATAAGGTATAATTTGAATTTTATATAAAGGATAATAAGATTATGAAATATTCAAGTCTAGATATTGGTGAACAATTATCACCATAGTCTACTTTTTTTTTTGAAATAACCGTTAGTAACTAGTCTTTATTTACTCCTAACAATATTTCCATTTTCATCAAAAAAAATTCTGAAAATACATTTACTCCAAACACAGGTAGATATTTAGGTCTTTCAACTAAGGTCCAAACATTATTACTTTCAAATTGATTAAGCTATCATTGCATAGATCTTATCCAAATATAATCCCCAAAGTAATCATATTATATTTTAGGTTCAATTTATGATAAGAATTCATAATAATCACATTGATTTCATAAGGAACTATTGTATTTAACGGGTTGACTTACATCACCAATAATATTATATATATGATGACTCCTTAAGATTGATTGGTTCTTAAGTAAAGTGGTAAGCTAATCCTCAACTAATAATCTCACATATTCCATTAAAGTGAATTTTAGATATAAAAAATTCATTAATGTTACATATGGTGTATTTATAATCTTTGGTTGTGAATTTTGTTTTGGTAAAAAAATAAGTTCATTTTCAAAAATATCATCTAGAGTATTAATTTTATAACATTTAAAAAAGGATTTATTTCCTCAAATTTTACATGAACTATTTATTTAATAGGATATATTTGATTTTTTAAAAACCCTATAGTCCATACAAGTTGTAGAATAACAAATAAAAAAATTTATTATCCTTTTGATAAAATTTATGAAGTTGATCATTGGTATTCAGAATGAATATGTTTCATCTAAAAAAATTTAAGTATGAAAGTTTTAGTTTTATTTTGGTCCATGAATCATAAATTGTTTTATAAAGAAAATTTTAAAGTAAAACTCAATTTATATTATAGAAATAAAAACTCACTACCTCAACCTAGAAATTTATATCAATAGAATATTTACTAAAAAAAGTATGAAAATTTCATAAAGAATGATACTTATTTATTCAATTGTACCATTTTGTTGTGGAGTTCTTTGTGATGAAAAATTATGAGTAATTCCTTTCTTACTAAAAAATTAAAAATAAAAATTTAAAAACTAACCATTATGATCACTCTGGATAGTAACAAAAAAATTCCTTATTTTTAATAGAATTGTGAAAATTAAGAAACGAGAAAGTGATTTAGATTTTCTTATGAGAAAATAAACCCAAGTAACTCTTTTTTAATCATTATCCAATAAATACACATAGTAATTTCCCAAAATATTTTTAGTTTTTATAGGACAAAATAAATCCATGTGCACTAACTAAAAATATTTGGAAGGTGTAGATTCACCATTAAATTGAAAACTAGACTTATTTTACATTCCAAAATGAAATAAATCACAAACACTAGTAAAGTTAAACTTATGTTTTGGTAGTTATATAACATGTCCTTTCCTAGAATTTACAATTAAAGTATGAAATTTACATAGTCCTAATATTCTTGGAAAAAATTAACTAAATATTTATTTTCACTCAAACAAGGAAAATTCTTGTGTCTTATTTCTTCTAATTTAAGTCTTTATACATTATCATACCAATTGGTAGATAGAATAAAAGTAACTTCAGAACATGGAATAGTATATTTATCATTACTTAAGTTCACAATATTACCCCCATCACCTAACTGAAAATTGTTGATATATTTGTTCTTTAGAAATTAAACATATAAAAAATTTAAATTAATGTATTTTTGTGAAAGCAAGCATCACTTATTTTGATAATTTCACACTATGGGTTGTCTCAAAAAGTGACAAATCCTCCATTTAGATATTTCAAATTACATAAGTTGGAATTATATCTAGTCATTTTTTGAGAACAACCACTATCCATATACCATTTTTTTCGACCGCTCGTACTCATACTCTTTTCATGAAAATAATAAAACAATATTCTCGGTACCCAGCCTTGGTTAGGTCCAGCTAAGTTAGAAAAAAATATTTTATGAACCCATATCATAAAAACTCCTTTATGTTGAACAAATAATCATTATTTATAAATAATATATTTACGAAACTAAAATATTTACTTGATTTAAAGAAAAAACTTTATCCCAATGACCTCCCCTTTGATATTTAATGCAAAGGGGTTAACTTTGAGGTACAAAATAATTTGATAATAAATTAGATTTATACAAAGTGAATCATCTTCCATTATATTTTCTATAAGATATTATTTTTTTATACATTTTATCAACATTTTATTTACCAAAAATAAAATTTTATAAAAGTTTCTTCAAACTACTAACTTTATATTCAATTTTAACAACTAAATTATGACAATCAAAATTCTGATTATCCAAATTTAAAATTAAACTAGGCTTTGAATCTAATTCCATTGAATTTTTAGAAAAATAATAAGTAATTTTTTAAATACTTTTATTAGATTAAATAAGTTTTACTTTAGAAAAAACATAGTTAATTTTTATCTTTTTATTTTTTCCTTTAGATTTATATATTTATTGATTTTAGAAAAAAGTAGGATTATCCCCGTTATCATCCAATGAATTTAATTTTTCATCTTCAGATAAATTATCCTTTTCATCATTTGATGAATTTGGATAATAATCCTTATAAATAAAAAAATTATAATTTAAAATTATAATTTTCATTGATTCAATAGTTTCCATATATGTATAGTGTTTTACATCTTTAGGAAATTTTTATATAGAATCCAATATTTTTATAACTTTCACTAATACTTTTTTATAATATATGATTAGAATATGGCCCACCATCACATAAACTTCATGGGTCTAAAGATTTTAAATACTATTTCTCTTTACTCCTAGAGAATATTTATGACTTTTTAACCTTCTTGTTCAATTTAGTATAATCTAGTCTAATATGAAATGTCTTATTTCATCCCTAGAATATAAAATATAAATAATATTTATTATTGTGTCTATATTTTCTATATTTTTTATGATTATACAAGAAATTATTATTTATGAAAATTTTATTCATTCTTATAGAAATTTGATCATGTTCATTGTCATTATTTCCTAAACTGATTTTGTAACGCCTCGAGATTTGGTTAAATATTTTTTTCAAATATTTATAATATTTTTGATATTTTGAGTTTCATGAAAACAATATATTATATTATGTTACATGAAATTATGAGTTTATCTTGTATTACACCCAAAACTTAGTTTAGATTGTGTTGCACACAATGCTAAGTTTTAACAAAACATGACGTACTATAAAAAATTATTATTCAATATGATAGTTATCACCAAGCTGTGGGAATGAAGGGTATGAATAGGTTTAATTAAATTATGAAAATATATTGTTTACATATGTATATAAAATTAATTTTGTGGTGAACATTTATTTATAAATATAAATTAAAAACCATTTTAAAATAATGGAAATATTTTCCTAAAAACTATTTTTATGCACACAAACATGGTTTATCACAATAAATTACATAAATAACCTTTAGTGAATGGTTTTAATGATATATATATATATATATATATATATTATTCAATAAAAAAATTTAAAATTAATATTATGTTTTTTCTAGACAATAGATAAGAATAAAACCGATTTTATGCTTAAAACTATATTATTCAAAAAATAAGTTTTGTTGCCTTTTGTGAAAAAAATTTAAAATTAATTTTTGAAAATTTTATTGAATTTAATTGAAAATATAAAATTAATTTTTAAATCATAATTTTAAAATTATCTTGGAGTGATTATTTGATAATTTTCTGAAAAGATAATTTTTTTTGATGAATAGTGAAAAATTCTAATTTTTGTTAAAAATTGTAATTTATTTTAAAGAATTTAAAAACATAAATATTATTTTAATGTGGTTTAAAAATTAAAATTAGTTCAATTATATACCTATTAATATAATTTGGTTCTATATAATCAATTTTATATTGAATTTTTATATAAAAACTTTTAAAACTTTTTAAGATTTTCTCTTTGAAAACCAGCTTTCTCATCGCATCTATGAGTTTAATTTTAAGTTAAATTCTACCACTTCTACGATTAGACTTTGGAAAATGTATTTAACATTTTTAATAATAATATTTTATATTATACAATAATTTAAACTTAAATTATTACCATAATTAATAGTAAAATCAGTAAAAATCATTTATTATGGTTATGGTAAAAATGGGTTTATAATTGGATTAAACTAAAAAGATTAGGGATAAAATGACCTAAAAACTTATCCAACACCCATTAGATGGAAATATTTAGACCTTATAACATATAATATTATATAATGTGGATTTTTTATCCTCTTTTTAGTTAAAAAACATGGTCATACCTTTTACTTTCCAGAAATTACAAGTGTGTCACTCAGCTCACTTATAATATGATATCTCTTCTTCTCTCCTATTTATACTTCCAAATCCATTTTGTTCAGAAAATATCTAACCAAATTTATTAATTAATTCCCTCCACAAGCCTTATAAAACTTTTTTATAACATAAATACAATCTATAAATTATTTAGGTTAACCCTTAAAATGTTTTTTGAAAAAAAAAGATAATGTTTTTAACTATGCATTTTCATTTTACGTATTCTTATAAATCCTTCAAATCATTTCAAACTATGATAAAATAATAACACTAGTATCTTATATATACTTATATATTATTAAATTAATGGAATAACCTATATCATTAGTGACTTTGGTTTTCCCATGTAAGACATTGGAATATTTCTCAGAATATTTCTAAAGCCAGGTGTTGAATCAGTATGGGATTTTCAAGCTTGAAGAACCTCACTAAGGTGATATTAAAAATATTAAAAACATTTTATCATTCACATTAATTGATTTAGTAAATTTAGTTAACTATTTATAAAAGTCTTAGATTGTAAATATGAGTATGTGATGGAGTCTGTAATGTGGGTTTTACCCTAGGCATGACATAATGTCTTTCAACATTGGGTTCACGATCGGACGAAACTATTGGTGGGGTGTTAAATGGAGGTTTATGAATTTAATAAAATTAAATTAATAATCTAATTACCATTTTTTCACACATAAAATAAGGGAGGGGGGTTTTATCTCATGGTGACGGATGACCTGAGGCCAAACTAAGGCAAGGTGGTGTCTATGATCCTCATTCCTGATATCGATCATCACAAGACTGAGATACAGTAGGTTCAGAGAATTGTTTTAGACCTGAAGCTTTGTTGTTCCAATATGAAGTAGGTGGATTTATTATATTTACAAATTTATCCCATTTGATGTGTTTTTTATAGTTTTATAACCTTATTATGACTACTAGAGATTACCTGGGGGTAAATCTGTATATTTTAGTGAAAATAGGGGAGTTTCAGTTGGCTTGTAGGGAATTCCAATTTGGAATTCCTGATCACATGGTGTGTAGTGTTGAGAATATTTCACGTGTTATTTCTATTTAGGTAATATGACCTTTCGGTACTACATGTCTTGTATTGGGAGTACACACTGTGTAGTGATCCCATGTCGTGTGGTCGAGGAAATAGCCAGGGATGCCTTGTCGAGGGACATGGCCATATAGTAGTACATGGCCAGAAAACAAGGGCATGGGGTTCCATACATAGGCACAGGATGAGGAAACGACTAATAGGCCGGAGGTAAAAAACATTATGTACCTAGTGTACACACTATGTGAGACGACGTGTCTGTCCGACCATGTATGGTTGAGGACACACACAAGAGATTGGATGATGTCACATGTCATGTGAAATGAGGTATACACCATGTATATTTCAAAATACACACCAAGAATAGTGATGGTACATGGCTAAGGGTCAGATTGAATAAGCATGTAGTGTATTATGGGTTCACATCATGTACACCCCTTAGAGACTTCTCTATAGTCTATCTTCATCTTTAGGACTCAGATAGAGGCCCATGAGTATCCTATCATAGGTAGTTTTCCACAAGGGATGTGATGATGGACATGGATTTGGCATGCTATATATGACGTGACGTGCGGATTGCAGTTCTATTGTTAGAAATGTATAGACTATTATTAGTTGAGTGGGAACCCTTGGTCTACCCTTATGAGGGTATAATGTTCCATTATATCCTCAACACGGGATTTTGATTCCCTCAATAGGATAAGCTCAGATCGAGTTGGTGTATCCCTCCAGGATGTCGGGTGGGATTCTCTATCATATCATTTTCCCTAGCTGGGGTTCATGGTATCATTGTGACCTTCGTATATAGAGAAGTGATCCCATATCTAGAAGGAAATCCAAGTAAGGATTGTGGTATCATCTTACATATGATCCCCTACTTGGTGGTTGGTTCCATTAGGGTTTATGGAATTATCAGACATACAATCCTCTACTTTGTGGGTGATTTTAGTAAGGTTTTTTTGTATCGTTAGCTATACAATCAACTACTTAGTGGTTAGATCTGGATTTTTTTATGGTATCTCCCAACAGTCTTGGGAATGATCTTATGTCTCTATATCATTTCTTGAGACTTGGCAGTGTTTTCAAATATCCTAGTATTCTATGTTGTGATCCTATATCATATCTGTAGATCTCTGGAGTTACATATTGGGTTCATTGTGTCCCATAGTGATCCTAGGTGTGATTCCCTATCCGTGTGATGAGATCTTATGGATTTCTAATAGTGTTAGTGGAGTCCCCCATTAGGTATGGGTGAGATCCCCTATCTGAGTATTCAAATATTCTAGGTTTTTATGTAACTTTCTTTATGAAGATACCCATTAAGTGTGTTTCATTGTATATATTCCACTTGGGGTGGAAGGGGTGGGTCATCGGCCTAGAGATACCTGATGGAGTGATATCTCTCGAATGTGTTCCATCGGGGATGGAAGAGTTATACCTAATGGATTGTGTTCTCTTGAATGAGTTCCATTAGGGATGGAAGGATATTTCCAAATGAGTGAGATCTCTCAGATGATTTTTATAAGAGATGGTTGTTTTTTTCGGAAGGAGTGAGATATTATAGATGAGTACCATATGGGATGGCATGGCTTATTGATTGAGTTCTCTTATATGATTGTCACCTATGAGCCTTGAGTGGAATATTTTGGATGGATTCAAGGTTGGAACATCATGATACTTGGATTTTATGATTAGTATATCTGGGTTTTTCTGGGATTCCTTATGGTGATGTCACATATGATGATTGAGATAATGGGGGAGAAGAGCTTATTGGACATGTATAGCCGAGGAACAGTCAATATGGAGTTTCTTGTACTCTCTAGTTTGGGTTATCTTGTGAATTAGGGTTGAGAAAACTATTTCATTCAGTTTCTCCATTTTATTTTGGGTTTCTATGGTGCCTATTAGAAATTTTTATACTCACCCCTTCATAGTATCTACCTGCACATGTCGTATCCTATGTAGATGACTTGGATTTTGATAAAGTCCATGGAGGAAATAGTAAAAGAATATCTTATAAATATTGACAGTCCAAGGTGTGTACCAGTGGTTTATTTTGATATAAGTTCCCTCCTTCTTAGTAGGTTAGATTATTTTTCACTTTTTTTTTGGATTTTATTTTTCACTTTTATAGTAATTTTTCCATTCTCTGATTATGGGATATATGTATGGTTGCATTATTGGATCCATTTTTATTATATTTACCCTGTTTCATGGATATATATGTTTATACATGCATATAGGTACCATAGGCTAAGGCCTCCCATGTGTGTGATATGTCTACTCAATGCTGGTCGACAACCCCTATCCTAATGGAGGTTCGCTTGAGGTAGTCGCATCTTAGGCCCCAATGGGTCAGGTCATGAATGAGTGGTATCAGAGCGAGTCCTTCCTTTGGAATAAATTATTTTCTATCTATAATATTGGTTTGGGATTTCTGTTGATAATGTTAAATTTTATTTAGTTTGGTTTTCAGGGTAGGTACTCTAGTGTTGGTGCAGTGGCTGACATATCCATTCACTGGGACTGTAATAAATCAGAAGACTCAGGATCAGGCAAGCCCACTCCCAGAAAAAATTTATTAATAAAAAAGTAAAGACATCAAAAGAGGAGAAAATGGGGTCAACAAATACGTGTGTACACATCACCACATGAATCAACATCAACCAAACCACAACAGAAGGTTGGTGTAACAAAGGACCATAAAGAGAAAACCTCCTCTATAGAACGCTTGGACAAAGCATCAGTAACCTGATATGCCTCTCTATAAACATGGGTGACAACCAAAAAAATATGCTCCACAAGTTTGAGACAGTCATCCCAGGCAGAAATCATCCTCTAATGGACATTTCTTGAATAATTTCTAAGAATATCAACTACCAAAGTTGAGTCAAACTCCATCCATAAGGCCATCCAACCATGAAAAGAAGCATATCAGATATCCTTAATCATATCCCATAATTCCGCCTCAATCGCCAAGTCATTTCCTAAAAAGTGGTAGAAACAACCTTTATAAAAGCCCCTATAAGTGCCAAAAACACCACCACAGCCTGAAGGCCCCAGTTCACTTGAAGCCGCTCCATCCACATTAACTTTCAGACACCGAGATATCAGAGGGATCCAGAAGATATGGTTCATAATAATCACCTTCTTAAATTTTCCAAAAACACCCAAAATTCACAATATAACCAGATCTGAAACATCATTATGCATGACTCTAATTTGAGCCTACACAGTAGCAAGAACACCAATATGAATCTCATGAATACTAAAAGAAATTGGTTTAATTATGTTCTCAAATACAGGAGCATTTCGGTTTCTCCAGATAAAAGAAATCAACGCTGAGACTTTAGAGAGGAGTAGCGGTTTCACTTGAGAGCTGCAATCAGCTCGGAAAATAGAATCCATAAGCTATCCAAAACTCTCCAAATTCAGATGGAATCCAAAGACACCCTTAAAATAATCCCATAAACCAGATGAAGAGAAACAAGATATAAATAAATGATCAATAGTTTCATCTTCACCAAGACAACAAAATAAAACAGGTGCAAGAGAAAATCCATCTCACTGTATCATCCATTGAAAAGGTAGTATACACTTCCAAATCCTCCACATAAGAAAATATTGAGCTGGATGAATAAAAGAAAAATCTAACATAAGTAGCTAAGAAGGAACCAACAAAGGCTCGACACACATGAATCTATAATCCTCCTTAGTGCTGGAGGTTCCAATAAGACTGGGCAACCAAATCAAAGTATCCATCATAGAATAATGATAACTTCCCAACTCCATTTTTAGAGGATCAGAAAGAAATCCCTGAGACATGATATTATTGTGAAATTGAGCAATCTAAAGATCCTTCAATGCAGAAGGAATCTCAGTATCCTCGGCAATGGTACATGATAACCAAACAGTCTTCCAGCAGTTCAAAGAGGAGTTTTGACAAACCACCCATTTAGAGGATTGTGAGAGGCTGAAATAAGCATGCTTAATTGATGGCTATATTAAGGAAGGGACATAAAGAGAATACCCATTTAACAGCTTGGATCCAAATCTATTACACAGAAACTCCATAGAAAAATCACTGGAAGTCAAAAGTGACAAAGTAAACTTTTTAATGAGAGATTCATTAAAGCGCTTAAGATCCTTAATCCCCATGCCACCCATGTCAACAGGCCGAATTCAATCACTCCAGGGAACTATAACAAGCTTCCTCTCATGAATTAAAATAGTCCAAATAAAATTCTGAATCAGTCTTTGTAAATCCTTAAGATTAGTTCTAGGCCATCTGTATAAGGAAAAAACATAGACACACATGGAAGTGATCACAGATTTAACAATATAGACATGCCATGCCTGAGACATATATTTACCTTTCCAGGTATCCATTTGATTGAGAATTCTAAGATAGATATTTTCCAAGTGAGACCTTTTAATAGCACCCCATAAAAGGGGAACCCCAATATATTTAAAAGGTCGAGACCCTCTTTTAACCCCAATCTTTCGGGCAACTCTGTTTTGCTTTGATACAATAACCACTTCCCCAAAAAACAAAGAGGATTTCTCCCAACTGATAACTTGACCAGAAATAGTCTCATAATGCTCAAAATCCACCTTAATATATCAGATAGTAATTCCACTGGCCTTACCAAACAACAGAATATCATCCGCATAAAATAGATGTGAAGGAGCAAAGAATCCTCTGCCAACAGTCATCTACTGGTACAAACCAGTATACACAAAATCCGAAAGACATGTACTCAAGTAATCCTCAGCGTTAGCAAAAATAATTCCAGAAAAGGGATCTCTTTGCCTCACTCCCATAGAACATTTAAAGAAACCTCTATGAGATCCATTAACAAGAACAGATAGCATAGAACTCTCAAGAATGCAGCTAATCAAATTGATGCAGCCATTAGAAAATCCATGCATTCTTAACACCACAAAAATGAAGCTCCATTTCATCGTATCAAAATCCTTTGAAATTTCAACTTTCATAGCAATATTCACATACTTCACCTTTTTCCTCAAAGCATTAACACATTCAGATTCCATATACAAACAATTTTGAATGTTCCTTCTAGTCACAAACCCAAATTGATTTGTAGAAATAAACTCCTCAGAAATAATTCCCAATCTATTCACCAAGACTTTACTGATAACCTTTGGAATAGTGTTCCCTATGGCCATAGGCCTGAAATCCCGAATATCAAGAGCATTATCCTTCTTTGGAATCAGTGCAATAAATATATCATTGGCACCAAAAGGGAAATAATAATGATAAAAGAAATCTCCAACTTCATTAACAAACTCTGTGCGAATAATATCCCAATAAGCCATAAAGAACCTATTAGAGAAACCATCTGGCCCTAACACACTATCAGCATTCATAGAAAACACCACCTTCCTTACTTCCTCCTCTAAGTGTATATTAGTGAACATATCTTTCTGGGAGGCCTCAACCGAAGGATAAATATTCCTAAACATTTTATGAGTATTATCATGCCCTGAATCAGTGTAAAGCTTTTCAAAATAGCTACAAGCAGCATCAGAAATATCATTTTCAGACTTGAAAAGAACTCTATAAACCATGAGGGCATTCATGACACACTTAACTTTATTTTCCCTGTGCAAGCAATGAAAAAGTCTTGTATTTCAATCCCCATCTTTCAACACCTGACATTATATTGATCCCGGGAAAGACTATCCTTTAAAGTCAGGAGCTCATTAAATTTAGAAATAGCAAGAAACTCCTCCCTAGATATCACATCCTAACCCTCATTAAGCCTTTGACATTGTAGGAGATTATCCTCAGAATTTTAAATATCATGATCAAGGAATGTGAATGATTGCTTAATCCACTCTTTGAGATTTTCCTTCACAGCCTTCAACTTCATAACCATTATATGAAAGGGACTTCCAATAAAAGTGTTTTCCCAAGCCTCAATGACAATCTACCTAAAACCTTGAATAGATAACCAAGAATTATTAAACCTGAAAGGTAAAGGAGAAGATCTCAAGTTGTGGAGACTCAAATCCTTAAAAGTGGATTGTGATCAAAATTAGCTCTTGGAAGGGTCATACCAGATAGAGAAAAATCCCGAGTTCCCCCATCCACATTATAGAAGCACCTATCAATATTACTAGATTGTAACCCATTTAAAGTGTATCTTCGCTAGGTAAAATCATCCCCCATGATTGGTACCTCAATCAGATTACAATAATCAATACAGGCAGAGAATTCAGTAGAATCCAACATGTTAATGCAATTTCTTGTCTTGTCCTCAGGCCGAAGCACTAAATTAAAATCACCAATAATAACCCAAATTTGTCTCATTTCAATAGATATGCTTTCCAAAGATGACCACAAATCTTGTATCCCAATGTACTGATTTAAATCATAAACAAAAGTAAAGGACATTACATAACCACTTATCTCAACAAAGAGAGTAATCGACTACTGATCATAAAAATAAGATTTCAAGGAGACACTATCATGTTTCAAAACCCAAAGAGGCTCTGAGGAATTCTGACCAGCATTATGGGAAACCAAAGAGTACCCAAGGGTTGACCATTTACAAAAGGACATACAAGGCTCATAAATTCCAATAAGGATCGGCTTATTGGCCATAATAAAATGCCTAAGGGTTGTGACCATGGGAGAATTCCCAAGCCCCTGGAAATTCTAGAAGAAAATCTTCATGAGAGAGAGGATTTGAACCTAGTGTTAGGCCCACCATCCCATTGCAATTGCACTGACATAGCCAGCTTCTCACTCCTCTTCTTCTTTCCCTTAATAACTTCTGAGGAAGTAGTAGCTGGAACAACTTGTGAGAAAGTAATGGGGGCTGAACCTTCCAAAGATGGAGGCTGCTCCTCACTGATAGTGTCCTCCTTATCATCAGACCAAAAAACACCACTCAAAGGTGTAAACTTATTCAAGGAACTAACTGGCTCCTAACTGGTCTGTAACATAGGCTTCCTCGTAACCTTAGACAATGGGACCTGAGAGAAAGACCCAGCTGCATTTTTATCACTACTCTTATCATTCTCAATAGACTGAGGAACCAGGGCCTTCACAATTTCTAACCCATCAGATTCAAACAAATCTTGAACCTACTCCTGTAGAAGAGAATTATTAGGAATAACAACCTCATTTTCTTGTCCAGATATACCACCAGACTCCATACACAAATTTATTAACAAAGAAACTTCAGTTGTTGTAATATACTCAACAATAGCTGGCACTGAATCATGCAATGCAGACTCAATAAGAGGATAAAAACATTCAGTCTGCTCCTGAAAGGAGACCTGAGAAGGCTCGGAATTAGTACCTTATAAAAAAATATCAAGGGACATCCAAGTGAACTACATTAGAGGCCACCGAATGGAACTACACTTCCTGAGTAATAGGTTTAGCATCACTTACATGTGAACTATCACAAGAGGCATCAAAATTAATTGGATGAAAGGGCACAGGCTTAGCCTACACTGAAACTTGAGAAACAACTTTAGTGATAGAAATATTCAGGTTCTAAGGCTCCTGTACTGAGCCCTGAGGAGGCTCAATACATTCAGTCTGCACCTGTAAGGAGACCTAAGAAGACTCAGTACCAGTACCCTATATAGAATCTCAAGGGACATCCAGATTAACTATATGAGAGGCCACCGAATGGCCTTGCACTACCACCTGAGTGGTAGGTTCAACATCACTTACCTGTACAGAGCCCTGAGAAATCTAATCAACCAAAGGGAGAGTGATAGGTTCCTGCAGCAGGCCCTGAAGAATAGAATCATAAATTGGAATAGAAGCCTCACCAAAAACCTTCTCATTAGTGGGATTATTCATCCTAGTAATGGGTTTACTCATCCCACAAATAGGATCATAGGATTTAACCTTTTCCTTTCCCTTCCTATAGAAGTCATCAGAATGGCCCTTCAACTTGCACAGACCACAAACCTTTCTCTTGTTTCATTCGAAGTCCATGTGACCAAACAAGTGGAAATTGAGACAGAACTTTGGTCGCCTCTCATATTGAATCTCTATATTGAAACGATCATCCCTGGTTGTAAGTACAACCTCCTCCACCAGCATCGAAGCCATGTCAACTTCCACCAAAACTCTCACAAAATGACCAAATTTAGGATCTTCAGTGTGCTTATCCATCTGAATGGGGTTTCCAACCGATGATGAAATATCCCATATAATACTAGGATTCCAATAAATCCAATTTAACTTGAGAATAAGAATCCAAACTTGAGCATGTGTATCCTTGACATTCTCAGGTTCGAAATTTCTGACCCACTATTGAATTCGAAGAACACCAGGCTTCAACAAAATAGACCTAAAGCTCGATGACCTTATCTTTGATTCCTCAAATGAGAAAAGAACATGTTAGTAACCATGGCCCATATAGATCATCCTCAAATAATCCAAACCCTAAATCTACGAGAGTCATTCAGAAAAATCATTAAATTTCCAAAGAGATCCTCCCTTTGGAAGAAGGGCCCGAGCAATGATCGAGAAGCAACAAAGATTGACGCATTCCTCAACCATAATTTGATTAGAAACAACATGGGAAACACATAATTTTTTATGATCCTACTAGGTGGAGGACAATCAAACTCTGGGAACTAACCAGCTGATTTCAGAACATCCACAAACTGCCTCAGGCCCGACGCTTCAGAAACAGAAGCCTCCATAGGTTGCTTTGAAGGCACACATCGAAACATCTCTTTATGACTAACACAGTCAAAATTATTACCAATCGATGAAGAATTACCAGGAAAGGAATCAACATACTTCATCGCGTTCGAATCAGGATCGTCAGAACTAGGGTTCCCCCCAGACGCCCTGCCATGTGACTCCATCCTTCAATCTGGGACTATAACAAACTACTTATGGACTCTGAACATTTAGGAACTAGTTGTAGGGATAATTTTTTACATGCATCATATAGGACTAAGTTGTAGTTTCCATGTCATTCTTGATTCATCTCCGCATATATAATATTTGACCATGGTGCATCTTGATTCTATTTTAGGGTTCCACTGAGATGAAATCTATATAGGGTTCCATGGAGGGATTGTGATGATGATTAGTCTAGTGATGAGGCTTTGGTGCAGGAAAATATTCATGAGGTAGATCCTTCAGTTGGTCTTCCAGTTGATCCACCGACAGTTGAGTAGTAGGTTTCTCTTACATTTTAGGCCAAGGATGCATGCAGGCTGAGTGTGTTTCATGAATTTCAATTGTAGTGACCTCCAAGGTATCAGCATGATCTATACCCCCAGGAAGATGATGAATGGTTTGAGGAAGTCATGAATTTTTCCACCTTGTGAGGACACCTCCTGATTAGATGGTTATCATGGTTTTATGTCTTATGTAGGGTTTGGCCAGTATATGGCGGAGTCTAGTGACACAAACCTACGATGAGAAAAGACTCACTTGGATACACTTTGAGTGTCTCTTTAGGGAAGAGTTTTATTCAGTCAAATTGAGATCAGTGCATATCCAAGATCTTTTTTAGCCTTTTCAAGGTAGCATAACAATGAAATAGTATTCATCGATATTCATGTACCTTCCCTGATACTCTTTGTATGTGGTTTGATATCCTTTTTTCTGAACACAGACCTTAGAGTAGGCATTATTATGGGATATTATGGAATCATTGATATCAATTTGTATTCCCACTTATGTTGGAGTAATTGAGTGTTCTTTTGTGGTGGAGAGATTTCTAGATGAGAAGACTCTAACTATTGGTTCTGGGAACATAGGAGTTGAGACCCCAGTAGCTAGTAGTCGATAGCAGGCTCAAGGATCTAGGGGTGCGAGATGATTCAAGAGATAATCCCAAGATAGAGGGTGTGTTTTGTAGGGATCTAAATCCAGTTCTAGTCATCCATGGTATAGGTAGTGTTTCACTTGTGATGGACGAAGATATATCACATGATATTTTCCAACCCATTATATTGATAAGATTGAGATGGTCGATGGACCTCCCTCGAAAAGACAATTACGGGAGCATAGAGTTCCACATGAAAGAAGATGTAGAGGAGGAGTGTAGAGAGTATCATGAGGTGGCATACAATTTTATATGTTTCCACCACTACCTCGAGGTGGTTCGCACCAATATCAGGGATCTAGAGGATGGGGTGAGGATAGATGTAGTCTATAGAGGCCTATGACCCGAAGTATCTAAGGATGATGAGTCATAGGATTGGTATCCTTTCTACTTTTTCATTAGTAATATTAGATATAGGTGTGGTATACCCATTCCGTACCACTCTTTTCTTGATTTTTATCCATGGTGATGTAGGGTTTTGGTAGAGCCCTGTAATGGTGTTTTTTTACAAATATTTGGACTCATGAAAAAGAGGTATGAATTCCCCATTGAGACATGTTCTTGTGGAATGATACAAAGCTGTGTAGGAGATTCATTTCCACCCAAATTGGATATTATCGAGCGATGGAAGATGAGTCCCTTTGACTTGTGTTTTTGGGGTAGTTGGTCTGAAGGTGTTGGAGCTGGCCCTAGTTGTTTGAGGTCTAGTGATTCCAGTAGAGCCCTTTTACTCGACATGTATTCTTAGAGGCACAAATGGAGAGGATTTGAGGTCACACACTCTTATTTGTAGTGTATCCCAACTCCGGTGGAGGGAGATCCTCATATGGAACCTTCATGTAGAGGTATAGAGAGATCATATGATGCTTTTCTCAGTGTGGTATTTTTTCCCAATATCCATGCTCAAATGGTTTGCCTCCACTAGATGTGGTAGTTTTCTTAGATTTAGGATCAGAGTTCCTTTTTTATGTTGGATTGATCATAGGACAAGTAGGATGAGCTATTATGTGGCTAGATATAGCAAAATTTTGTTAGATGGATCACATGACTCATGTATAAATAGTGTTATTAGTTGCTGGTTTCTTATTATAGTGGTGGAGTTGAGTATTTATACCAGAGGATGTTCTGGGTTTACCTCCTCACCAAGAATTGTCTTCTGCATAGAATGACACCCAAGAACTACCCAGATAGTTGTTTAAGAATATTAGTTGACTCCTATGGAGCTTTGTGATATGTTTTCTAGTTGGTGGTTTGTAGATAAAGGTCCTAGAAAGTCTTATTTTGTACTCGTGGGCATCCCTATGTTGTTTCACCTAAGAGGTGGATATGTGACTTGAGAATCAGATCCATCAACTCTTTTTCAATTAGTTCACACTCATCCTTGTTTTTTGGTACCCTCGTGTGATCAGCATTATAAAATCATCTAAGATTATTGATGATGAAGCAACATGTCTCTAGTTGTTGGTGGTCACCCCTCTTCTTTGCAGTGTGGTAGGGAGGCATGGCTTGTAGATTTTATATGTGGGTTATTTCATGATCAAATATCCACTAGACATGATCATGATGGGTTATCTGAAGGTGTGAAGTAAATTTACCTTCCAATATTGACAATTACACCAGTCATGCTATGATATGAGGTGTTGACAAGGTTTTTCCCTTAGTAGTACACCCAGTAGACGGGAGGTTGTGTCAATTTGAGTGAACCATTTATGTTTTGGAGAACATGCTTTGATATTTCATGTTGGTGTGGTGTAGTTGTGGGTCCACAATTAGCATAGAACCATTTGAGTCCATGTTTGGGAGGCCCTAAGGCTCATCATTTTACTAGTCAGACCCAGTATGAGACATCATTTTTGGGCCCTGAGTTCGTTCTAGTGGGAGATGTTGAGGGTTCAGTTCATCTAGGGTCATATAAAGACTATTGGGTTATGTTAGTTACTAGGTTAAGTTAGCGAGGTATTTTACTGATAAACCCTATGACCATAGTTGAACTGGGTGCTTTGTATTTTCCACCTATTGTGGTTGAGGATACAAGTGTCTTCTTAGTTGCATGATATCAACCTAGTTTGAGTTATATGTTGGCTTTGGTAAGGCCTTTGTATTACCTAGTTGTGAGGACCCTATTTGGGAGTGTGGTTCCCTTGAGTGTGTGTTTTTAGATAGCATGGGAACCCTTTTTTTAGATCACTGGTGTGGGAGTCCCAGTTGAGAGATCAGATTTCCTTCTTGTTCCTAGGATTTCTATTTTTGTGATGAAAATCCTGAAGGTGGGGGAGAGTGTAGGAAATCTAGTCTTTTCGTATAAGACATTGTAATATTTCCAAAGGTGGGAAATAAGTCAGAGTGAAACTTTGGGGCCCAGAGAGCCTTAATGTGTTGATATTAAAAATATTAAATACATTTTATCACGCACAAGTATTTGTTTAGTAAAATTGGTTTAACTCCTAATAAAAGTATCATATTGTAAATCTAAGACCATTGTTGAGTTCGAAAAACATTTTTTACCCTAGGTGAAACATAAAGTCTGTGTGTATCGGGTGCCCAATTGTAGGAGACTGCTGGCGTGGTGAAAAATAGAGGTTTATTAATTTAATAGATTTTAATTAATAAACCCCTCCCCCATTATGTTTCTTACACAGAATAAGGTAGAGGAGGTTTTCCTCCCTTGGATATGGATAAAATGAGGCCAAATTGAGTCAAGGAGGTTCCACCAATCCCCATTCTTGAAATCGATAAACACCGGATCAAGGTGCATCAAGTTTCAGACATCATTTTGGACGCGAAGATTCAGTGTTTCTCCACAAGGTAGGAGGATTTATGAGATTTACATCCTAATACATTTTCATTCATTTTTTATGGTTTTATAGACCTATTATGACTAATAGATATCCCCTAGGAGTATATCTGTAGATTTATGTGGAAATTGGGGAGTTTCAGGTGGCTCGCAGAGAATTATCATTCATAATTCTCAATCACACAGTGTTTAGTGTAGGATCACACAACATGTGTTCTTCCCATTTGTGGAAGATGATATTTGGGTACTACACATCATGTAATGTGAGTATTCATTGTTTAGTGAGACCATTCCTTGTGGCTGAGGACATAGACAGGGATTCTAGGCCGAGGGACATGGTCGTGTATTAGTATGTGGCCAGATAACATGGGTATGGGGTGTTGTGCATGGGAATAGTATAAGGACATCACCAAGTGGATGGATATACAAGACACATAATTTACCTTTTGTACATGCCATGTGGGATGAAATGGTCAACTGAATGTGTATGGGTGAGGACACACCCAAAAGATCAAATGAGGTCACAAGCCATGTGACATGAGGTACACGCCATTTATATTACCGAATACACACCGAGTACTATGAGGGGACACAAGTGGGGGATGGATTAAAGAAACACACCATAAAATATGGGTACACACCATATACTACCCTTAGATACTTCTCTCTCATGAATCTCCATCTTTAGAACTCAGATGGAGGCCCATGAGTATCCTATATGGGGTAGTTTTCTGCATGGTATATGATGGTGGTCATGGTTTTGGCATGCGAGATGTTATAGGAGGTGATGTTGGAAAGTCATTTGTTAGTGATTCATAGACTAGTATCATGAGTTCCCTTATTATAACCTTATAAGGTTATAGTATGGAATTATGATCTCAACATAGTATTTTGATCCCCTCAACAGGGTGAGCTTGAATAGAGTTGGTGTATCCCTTTAGGAGGTCATGGTGGAGTCCTTTACCGTATCATCTTCCTTGGGTGGGGTTTCTGGTATCCTCATAACTTTCATACACAATGTGGTGATCCCCTATCAAGCCGGTTATCCTAGTAGGGTTTGTGGCATCGTCAAACATATGATCCCCTACTTAGAAGGTGGTTTTAGTAGGGTTTGTGGTATCTTCACCTATATAATAACATACTTGGAGTTTTGATCCAGATTTGGGTTTTCAGTATCTCCCAATGGTTCTAGGTATGATCCCCTATTTGTGTATCATGGATTGAGACTCAGTAGGGTTTTGGCATCCCCCAACAGTCTTGAGTGTGATCCCCTTTCGGAGTGGTAGATCTTGGGAGTTCCAGATTGGGTTCTTGGGGTCCCCTAACAATCTTGGGTGTGATATCCTGTCTTTGTGATGAGATATTATGGATTTCCAGAAAGGTTAGTGGATTCCCCCATTAGGGATGGGTGAGATCCCCTATCTGAGTACCGAGATCCACTGGGTTCCAATATGACTTTCTTAATGGAGATACCCAATGAGAATTTTCTCTTAGTTGTATGTCACTTGGTATAAAATGGGTTTTCCATCAGCCAACTGATACCCTATGGAGTGATATCTCTCAAATGTGTTCTACCAGGGATGGAAAAGTTGTACTTGAGGGAGTGTTTTCTCTCAGATGAGTTCCATCATGGATTGAAGAGCGGTTCCTGATGAGTGAGATATCTTAAATGAGTACCATAAGGGATGGTAGAGCAATTCCTAATGGAATGAGATCTATCATATGAGTGTCATCTAGGATGTAAGGGCTTATGGAGTGAGTTATCCTAGATGAGAATTACCCTTGATCCTTGAGTAAAATCTTGTGGCTGACTGTGAGGTGGGACCTCATGAGACTTGGAGTCTAAGAAATGTATATTTATGTTTTTCTAGGATTCCATATAGTGACGCCACATATCATGATTGACACACCAGGTGGAGATGATATGAATTGATATGTATATCTGAGTGATGATTGATATAGAGTTTCTTGTACTCTCTTGCTTAGTTTCTCCTCTAGCATTGGTTCGAGAGGACTATTTCCTTTTAGTTACTCCCTTTTAGTTTGGGTTTTTAGGGAGCCTTGTGGGTATTTCTATACTCAACTCTACATGAAATATTCCCACAAAAAGTCATGTATTGTACAGATTATAGGCCTTCTGATGGAGTCCTTTGAGGACCTGGATCAGGCGGGGCTTAGTGATCTAGATTGACTGAGGTGTGTACCAGTGGTGTCTTTTGACAACAGTCCCGTCCTTATGAGTAGGTTGGATGCTTTTTCAGTTTTTGGTGATATTAAATTTTTCCAGTTTCTAATAATTTTTCTACACTCTGATTTTGGGATATATATATTCATGCATTATTGGTTTCAGTTTTATTATCTCTTCCTTGCTGGATGGAGATGTATGTTTGTGCATGCATACAGGTACCATAGGCTAAGGCCACCCATGTGTGTGATATGAATACTCAGTGTTGTTCTATATCCCCAAGAATAATAGTGGTGTAATTGGTCTAGTTTTGACTCAGGACCAGGTGGTTCAGGTCATGACAATATCCATCTCCACTTCTATCAAATGGGATACGAAATCATCATTCGTGTGTACGTTAAACTACTATCTCGTGAACTGATGCAATTAATTTTCTATCACCAACTTTCACTAATGGATATAATTATGGATTGAATATTTATATATTATTTAAATTAAAATATTATACTTTAGGAATTAGTATATCACATATACATTTTTACTTTATATTCTATGGGAATACGATAACGTTTCTTGTGTGTCCGGTGGAATATTGCATCGCAAAGCGATGTGATTCACTCACGCCTTATAAGAATGGTAATAAAGAAGTGTTTCATGAAAATATGTAATATATATTACATAAAAATTATTCTATAATTGTTATATATTATTTACCATTATTTCTTTCAATCCTTGTAGAAAATGGTAATTGTATTCATGTATACATACAACCTACTATCTCCATGAATGGTGTATTTTATTTTATATCTATAACTATAATGGATTAATCTATATACATATATAATGAATATATATTATATTTATATCATGTTTAATAGTATGTATATGATGAAATAATTATCAAAGTAAGAGGAAAAAAAATAACAAATCAAAATATACATGAAAAACAAAACAGATGTTGCATGAAAAGTGACTTTAACATAGAATTGTTAATAAATGGGTAATAAAAGGTCATAATTAAATCATATATGGTATGAAATATATAAGTATGGTTCTTTAATATATTTATAATAAACATATATTTATTATACATTAGGTTTTAATGTGTACAAAGGAAGACAATACCTTAGGCAAGGGATTTATGTCTCACTTTTATTTTCTATGAGACACATCCCATATTTACCATGTGTTTCTTTTATATGGTGTGTACTATTGTAATTGTGGATTCCCTAGAAAAAACTAAATAGTAATTTTTTTATTATCATTTCATGTATACAGTGATACATGCATGATGTACACTTACCATTATAGTGTAGACTTTTCTACATACACTATTTAATGGTAATGTATATATATTACTTATCATATCAAAAGGTTATAGTAGATCTCAAGATATAATGATATCCTTTATATATTATGACATTAATCTTAAATATATTTTCTACATTCTAGATACATATTTCTTACTAGAAATAGTTGATGTCTGACTATTAGGTGATGTGGGCTCATAAGCATTGAGACTTTTTCTCATGAAGTTTGCAATTGGTGATCTCTAGTATGATAAATCACAAGGATAGACTATACAATTATAACACCACATATTTTGGGTGTCATTGGATGTTCCTATTGATGTAAATGTGTATTGGTATCCTAAATTGATATCATTACCAATGTGTTCCATTTGATCACGTACTTTAATGCATGGAAAAAAACATGATAATGAAATCATGGTGAAGTAGCTTTTGTTGGGTGAATCATTGGCGGTATGACAATGGTTGAATGTTTGAGATATAAATTTTCACTTTTGATTTAAGGAAGTAATACCTCAGACTAGGTTTATTAGGATGTTAATACCTTCATAAATCCATGGTGATGGTATTCAAAGGTAAGTCTGTCTAGTTAGATCAATAAAAAAATAAAGAAAGGATGATGACCCAAGTGTGCATCCTTCTTTATGATATATCTAAAGACAAAAAAATTATATTATACAGTGCATCTTCTTAGGTTGGATGTAATTTTTATGACTATTCCTTGTCTCTTTTGGGGGCCTTGATGGGTTGATACTCTTCTATTGGTCTGGGAATACAATTCACTGCTATCGAGATAAGGTCCTAGAGGGTCACACATAATAGGGTATTCAAGAATCTTACCTATTCTGGTGAATATGTATTTGGGATATGGTGGTCCCCACCAAGGGTTCTGAGAGTTGTCCAAGAATTATTGATCAGTAATAAATAAATAAATTCATTATTATTAAATTTTAGAATAATTAGGTTGAATTTATTTATTATAAGTATTTAAAAGTGTTTATGTAAATAAAAGGAAAAATAATATTTGAACGAATATTATTTTAATATAGGATGTTCATTAAATGTTAGTAGGAATTACGGGTCGAGTTAATGACTCGAATTTATCACATAATATATTTAATATATATTACAAGTATTTGATAAAATAAAAATAATATTTATAATGCAGCGTTGTTCATCATAATTATTAATTTATTTCTTATTTTTTGGGTGTTTTATTTCTAGGGGTTGAGGAACCCTTTTTGGGTATTTACTCCACCCATTTTATAACCAGGAGTATAGGCTCATTCGAGTTCTGTACATTCATTTGGAATGAGACCCTCTCTCTTCGTCCACTTCCCCAAGAGAGAAATTCTCTCTCAGGTGATCGATCCAAGATGTCTTTGAAGGATTAAAGGGATGGGATCGAAGTGATGGTTGTGATGTCAATGTGATCATCAGATCTCTGCGCTAGCACTCAAAATTTGACGAAAAACATACATGTGGATTCTGGAAGTGCGTGTGGATGATCTACTCGGGTTTGGATTTAAATCCTTCAAGCAACATCCTTCGAGTATGATATGTATTCGAGCACACTGTGAATCGAATGAGGTAATAATTATATTTTATTTTCATGCTTATTTTAATTCATGTGTGATCCTTGGACCATATTGTGACTTGGATCGTTGTAGATGACATTTTTCATCACTTTGGTAATAATAATTTTAAAATCCCCAACCCAATGGCTTCCACTGTGCACCTGGAAGACCTCTATGGTCCTTAGAAAGGCTTCAGGGCCTAGGTATATTTTATATAATAAAAACTAATTGAATTAATTAATTTAATTTTGGTATTAAATTAAATTAATTAAATATTAATTTTTGGTTTAATAATTTAATTTTTAATACTCCGAGATAAATTCATTTAATTTTGGTATTAAATTAAATTAATTAGTTAAATTAATATTTTGAATTAAAATGAAATTAATATTGGGACTGAATTAGGATAAATTTTTTGAATTTAATTAATTCATTTAATTAATTTATATTTAACTTATTTTTTAATTTAAACTAATTAAATTTTATCGTATTGAGTGGTATTGAGAACAGATAGACCATTTATATGTCTGGTCTATTTTATTTAAATACTTAATACCTATGTGTGATGTTTGTAATAAGTAGTTAATTTTAATGACGGTGTACAAATTTTCTTTTTATTAAAATATATATAAGGTCCTATGTGATAAATTTATCTATCTTTTTTTGTACACCTAAGACCCCCTCACCTACGTGCGAGTACATTTCTTCTACAATGATGGTGTTGTAAGTAGCGGACCATGTCAAGTCAAGGTGAAATCTATACATGATGTGGACACATTGGATGGGGATGAGCTGCATCATGAGTCAAGCAGTGACTTCGGTGCGATTCCCCTATGTCATGGTCGATCCATTAAATTTAAATGGATAAACAATATCCGATGCTCATGACCAGTCATATCTTTTATTTCTTTTATGATTTTTTTTATTATTTTATTCATCTTCATGATAGTGGAAAACACATAAAATAATAAATAGTAAAATTCATAAACATGTGGTGAATGTTTTTTCTATTAATGTTCAATTCTGCTCGTGAAAACAAAGTATGAACAAATTAATAGAAATATGCTACATTAAGTCTCAAATTTATTCCATCATTTTAATTAGAAAAATATCGGGTGTTCGGGGTTCTTGTCAGCCAAAGTTGAGGGGCCCTCCTACTACCAAGTAGTTCTTATGAGAGTGATGGGTTGACTTAACTGAAGTTGGAATTAAATAAGTAGCCAAATCTAGATTGATTAATCTTTAGATGAAATCATTGAGAATAACAGGTTCTGTATTTTAGAAGATGGTACTTTACCCAATGGTTTATGAATTCATGAGTTAATGTGGTTGGCCAGTCAAACACATAACTTAAAATCTCGAAGTAGTGGCATAGACCAATCTTGTAGACTTTAAGGAGAGGTTTCAAGGGTCTGTTACACTATAATACTCAAGTGATACAGTATTATGATTCTAGTACATAGGTTTTTTATAGTTTTATCAAATAACCGGATACATTTAGTTATTTAATTAATTAATCAATAATGTATAAATCGGTAATCAATATAAAAGTATTAGTCTTCTATATTTAATTTTTTTATAAAATGAAAATAAATACCATAAAACATACTATGATATCTATTATGAAAATTCAATATCTTATCAAAAAATATTTTATAATAGTAATATAGGAACTTGCACAAAATACTATGATATCATAAATTCAAGGTGTTGGTGTCCCAAATATATATTTATCCACCTCAGGCAGTGAGGGTTTAAAAATCCTTATGGGAGACTTATGTATAAAGAATATGATGGTTATTTCATAATACTATCATCAACATATGATGTAATTTATGCATAATAATTGAGTACATTGATGATAATACATGTAGCCACATCTCTGATAAGCCTGTATGAAGAAAGTGAAGTGAGATATGAATTGGTGATAATTACAAGGGTTATGTATGAAAGGTGGATCATGGTCTTTCAATGGATCCATTTCTCATATCATATTCACTAATTTACTCTAATTTCATTAAATATTACAAAACAAAAAATCTTGGATAAAACTCTTTGTTACCTTCTAGGTAAGGTTTTTCAAGAAATAATAACATTAAATAAATATTACTATTTAGTTATTATGGAGAACAAGTTGAAAGGCAAGGTGAAAAGACCAATTCCATGTGTGATGTCAAAGGAACCTTCAAAAAATCCTTATAATAAAGTGGTATTAAATAGGAGTCCATTTTCATCACATATTATGAAATAATATTTTTGGAAGTATTAATGCAATGAACTAAATTGAATAAGAAATTAGTCAATTTTTCTTTAGGTGTATTCATCAATTGTAAGTAATGTTTTGGTTGTACTTCTTGTGTGTTAAATACAATATTCATTACACATATGTGAAAAAAATACAACAAGTAAGGTGTGTCCTCCAAGCAGCGGAGAAAGGGTGGTTCTTATGTCAATGGTGAGAAGTAAATGAATTCTATATTTACAAGTAAATGCTTCTAGTTGAAATTTTATTAAGTATTACCAAAAAAATTATCTCATTTGTACTTTGGAAGTATTGATGCACGCTACATTATATTTATCGATGAATTCTTGGTCAATCATTGGAAATATATGATGAATATAAATTGTAATACTTAATTTCCAATACTTCCATTATTTTCAAGATACGCATCGCAAATAATGACTTTATCCCATAACAACATGCCAACTGTAATAAAAAAGTTATATCATATGAGTTATAGTATGATGTAAATAAATTATGTCATAAGAAAATGAGTTTAGATGCAAATTGTTTGTTAATGATGTAACCAAACTTGCATCATGGAAAACACAATGTGCATATAAAGTAATTATCGTAAAAGTTTCTTAGGATATTATATAAATATCTACGATAGAAATGTTATTGTTAAGTGATAGACTATATTTCTATAAAATTTTGTACATATTTATTTAATATAGTGGAAAAAATATTGAATTGGGTTTAGTCAATTCAATATATTCACAAATGGTTGTCATAGGAATGAGTTCCACAAGATCATGTGGAAAGAGAATGTTCCAGAGACACATACTGTGTAGGAAGGTTAAAACCATAATGGTGGTTTTATATTCACAATATCTAGTGATACTTTATTTATTGAGAATAATAATTCATAAAAGTAGGTTGTATATGGAAAATATCTAAAATTGAAAAGATCAATTAAAATTCAATAATGGATTCCATGTATCAAATTACAGAAGGATTACTATTTTGAATATTATGGTGGGTATTTAAGTGAGACAATACATGGATTGTATAAGTGAAATACCAATGGGGATCGATTGATCATACCAATTAATTATTCCAAAATCCATTAGAATTTTACTTGTCAAGGATAATTTATATGATCATATTATTTTGTATTGGATTTTAAGACCACCAACCGTGGAAGGTATCTATACAACAGAACTAGAAAAGGATGGTGACATCATAGAATGTCAGTATGGGGTAAAAGTTTCTGAAATATGGTTTAGTATTGAAGTAAGTGACAATATTACATAATATTAATTTGAAATGGATCTTTTCTATGTGTCTATCAGAGTTTTGTGGAAGAACCATAGTTTTACAAGTAAAATATGTTAGGTAACATATGGAAAACAGTTATTGGTATTACAGTTAGCTAAGACAAAAATAAATGTATCTCTCCAAATATTGACTTAAAGTCACAACCTAAGTTCTAGGTAATGAGATCTACTAAGTTGGATCTAATAGTTTCATAGACCAAGTAAATAGTACATATACTGCCAATGTATTTAAACATAAAAATTGGAACATTTTAAGATAGAATTATTACCAATTTCACATGGAGTATTTCTCCCTAAGAATACATGTAGTGACATTAGAGGAGATTAATGTAAAGACCCGCAAATTCAAGGAAATTTTTTTTTTTGGAATTTTACAAGAGCGCAGCTTCAGACGACACCTGATTCCGAGGCCCGGTGTGCCCGGAATCAATTTCCGAAGTTTGGCTCGGGTACGTTCAGTGAACGGACGAGCGGGTTTTTCTATCTTTTGAACCGGTGCCCGGAATCGAATTCTGAGGGCACCGATGAAATCGCAGCGCCGGTATTTGCTTAGAAACGCCTCTTCCGGAGTTGCGTTTGCTCAACCGTGGTTTTTAAAAAATTTTGGGCTTTAAGTCGGAAATAAAATAAAGGTTGTGTGACAACTTTATTTTATTTCACTTAAGCCGCTTGGAAGTCACTTGGAAGCCACTTGAACTGAGTTAAAGCAGATAGGGTGCTATCCGGAAATACCCTACCCCTTGGTAGGATATTTGTGAGGTGGGGCCCGCATGAGCCCCGCCGTTTCTTTCGCTAAGTAACGCACCCGCGAAAACCCGTCAAGTAACTGAAAGGTCAACCGACGCATTTTCCTTAATTCTTAACAGACCATTTAATTGGGCGGTTTACTTCGGTAATTAAATGGGTTGTTTCATTCGTTGAATTAATTCAACGAATTGATGGGTCGTTACTTACGCGTTGTTGGCGAAATAATAAAATAGACAAACTTGTCTATTTTGGAGGATCCTCCTGTTGTGCGAGATCCTCTAAACCTCCACCCTCCTCGCGAAGAACGCGAAGAACGTGAAGAACGCGAAGAACGCCGGAACCGGAATTCGACGATGCACGATCCGTGACGTCAACAAACTTTTCCGCGACCTTCTTCTTCTTCTTCTTCGGCGCCTCTTCTTCCGCGGCGGACCTACGATCGGCGGTTAAAGGTGAGAATCGAATCTTCTAAATTCTCCCCTTTTTATAATTCGATATCAACGGATTTAAATTAATTAAATCCGTTTGATCTTGATCCGTAGATTGGCGACGCGACGCCGGATACCGCGACAACGCGACGATCCCCTTCTTCCGCGACGAGCAATCCCGCGACGATCCCCCGTTCGGCAACGACAGCTGCGAGGTAGGGGTTGTTTGGAATATTTTTATTTCCCGTGTTTATTCTTTTAAAATAAAGAACCCGATCTCGGAGCAATTTTAATTTATTTAAAATTGTTGTTGGTTATTTCTTTTCCTCCCGTTGATTTTACCTAACGCGGAGGGTGCGGGCCTAACAAACAAGGCCCGGCAACCCTCCGCCGATCTTCCTTTTTGTGCGGATTTGGCGGGCGACGGCAAAAGCACGATGCAAGGGCCAATTGTTGATTCTGCAGTGAAGGACGCATCCCGGGAGGAATAACGGCGCAGGCGGGAAAGGAATCGGGCCACCGGAGCATCTCCGGCGGCCCGCGGAAGGCGGTGGCGGCGCGGGTCGCCGGCGGGGCGGCGCCGGCGGCCGGAGGCGGCGGCGCCCGGCGCGCCGCCGTGGAGGAAATCCCCGCGGCGGCGGCGGCCGGTTCCGCGGCCGCGCGGAACCGGGAACGGACGCGGCGGCCCGGCCGCGTCCGCGTGACAGGCGACCCCCCTCCGCGTGGCCGCGCCTTCCACCCAGCCGCGGGGGCGGCGCCCCGCGGCAGCCGCGCTCGGCCGATCGGCCGAGCCGGTCCGACCGGCCGGGCCGCGCCCGAGCCGGACCGGACCCGGTCCAACCGGGTCGGGTCGACCCGGTTCGGCCAACCCAGGGGGGGTTCGGGCCGGGTCGCCCCGGGCCCAGAACCCCCGTTTTCGGGCCCTCTTCGGTCTTTTGCCAGTATCTTGGGCCTGGGACCTCCGATTGATGAACCGTCAGCGGCTAGGCGATCCTTGGATCGAGACGGTCATTTCGGTATATTACACTCAAGGTTTCGGAAGACTTTGGGTTCGGCCGGGTTGGTTCGTACGCGAAACCAACCGGGCCCTCGGAGCGGAAACGCTCATAACTCGAGCTGCGGACGTCCGATCGACGTACCGTTAGCTGTGGAGGTTTCCTCTAAGTGAGACGGAACTTTTGTCATACTCCGCCCGAGGATCGGACACAGGCGGAGTACGGTCGGGTTGGTTTTTCCCTAAAAACCAACCGGGCCCCTGGGACGAAAATGCCAATAACTCTCAGACCGGACGTCCGATTGACGCGCCGTCTGTTGCGTTGAGATCCTGTTGTCGATACGGAACTTTTGGATACATCAACTTCGGAATACGTGTCAGTTGATGTATCAGCCTCTCGGCTCGTGGAGCGGACCCTCCTAGACGAGCTCGCTGTGTGCGGGAACCCTAGCGCTGGCTGTGACTTCGACGACAGAGTAGAGATCCTCCGTGGACTGCGACGACGACAGAGCAGAGATCCTTCGTGGACTGCGGCGACGACTGTGCAGAGATCCTCAGTGGACTGCGTCGACTACTGCACTCAGCGATCCTACGTGGATCAGTGCTACAGGTCCTGTGTGGGCCCGATCCTGTGTGGGTCATCACCTTACGGTTCTGTGTGAGCCTTGACTACAGGTCCTGTGTGGGCCCGATCCTGTGTGGGTCATCTCTTACGGTTCTGTGTGAGCCATTGCTACAGGTCCTGTGTGGGCCCGATCCTGTGTGGGTCATTGCCGAGGTTAGTACCCATCGATCCTTCGTGGGTCCGACGACTTAGATGGTTCGGTGATCATCTTGTCGTCATCTGAAAAAGTATACCTGGTTGAGCTGAATCTTATGTTACTCTCCTTTATGGATTGTGTTGAACCATCCTATGTGGATTTACTATTTACTCTCCCTGGTGGATTTGAGTCTTGCTTTCCTGTGTGGATCGAGTTGACCTTGAGCTCGAGAGCAGAGCTAGAAATGGGGACTTAGGTATATGTATGGGCATGTACCTAAGTCGAGTCAGTTGTTTCTTCGTGGTTTCCCCTTTCTTTTGTGCTATATCCTTTGTGGATTTCGGGAGACCTTCGGGGGTCTCGGGGTCCTTACTGAGTAGTTTATACTCACCCCTGCACGGGCTATGCCCGCACTTTGTTGTGTTGGATGCAGACGACGGACAGCGCTGATCTCGGTTGGGGCGTGGAGCAGGACGGTACCTGGAGGCGGACCACTGGGCGGGACGTGCTCGGAGCGGACGTGGGACCCGAGGAGCCTGGAGGCTATCTGTACCCACCCTTCAGGTGGGATTGCCAGTGGACGACACGAGGCCGCCGTCTTTTCTTCAGTTGCTGTTCTTTACCTTTTCAGTTGTACTTTCAGTTGGGCTTGTATTCCGGCCCCCTTTACTTTTCTGCACTTTGTAGTTACTTTCCGCTTGCTGACTCTGTGGTGGTTGTTACTTATAAAGGCAATGCCTTCCCTGTTTACCAGGATTTTACGCCTTGGTGCTAGTCGCCAGCCCCTGGCCTATGGAAGGCGGGCTTGGGGTAGTCACGGCACGGGCCCCGAGGTCGGGTCGTGACAAATTGGTATCAGAGGGGTCGGTTCTACCGCAGACTCTGATCGTCTTTTCTTTCTATATGAAGCAATAGTGTTTAGTGTATTGAGTGTGGTTATCAGTTCAGGGAGCCCAGTGTTGGTGCGGCGGCCGACGTATCCGTACACCAGGACCCTGACTCCTGATTTCCGACTTAATGCATGAAAACATTGATTGCGTGTGTGTTTCAAGTTTTCTTTGTGATTACTTGTGTCAGCTCACCGGGTATACTGATCTGCTTCATGAAAGTCTCATGTTTTCCTTGTGATTACTTGTGCCAGCTCACCAGGTATACTGTTCTGACTGTGGTACTCTTGTTCTCCTTTTCAGGATGGCCCCGCGACGACAGCCAGCTAGGGTTCCGAGTGTAGGGAGCGACGGCAGCCCACCGAGCGACGAGGCCTCGGTGCAGGGCCCTTTGCCAGCAGTGGCACCGGCGGTAGCTTTACCCGCCGAGCCACCGATGCTACCAGTACCCGACGCTGACGATGCATGTCGTCTCAGGGCACTGCATGAGTTTCAGAGCCAGCGACCGCCCAGGTTTCGCGGTGAGGCAGACCCCCAGGCCGCTGAGGACTGGCTAGAGGCGGTGGTACGGATCTTTAGGCTAGTGAGGACACCAGTGGATCTCATGGTGATTCTCGCGGCGAGCCTCCTGCAGGCGGCGACAGGACGATGGTGGAGCTTGATGCTCCAGGTTCACGATGAGGCATCCTTGCTCTGGACGGACTTCGAGAGCCTCTTCTGCTCTGAGTTCGTCCCGGCCACCCTCCGAGCGGTGCGCATCCAGGAGTTTCTACAGCTGCGCCAGGGCAGCATGACGGTCGCTCAGTACGCGGCGAGGTTCACTGACCTATCTCGCTACTCGACCGACATGGTACGGGACCCCTTCTTCCGGGCCCGGACCTTCGAGCAGGGCTTGCGGCAGGAGATTCGGGCGTCGCTGATCTCCCTCAGCATTCCGACCCAGGCGGGAGTACTGGAGCGAGCCCTCCTGATCGAGAGCTTCCTGGCAGAGCCTTCTTCAGCGGCGAGACCTAGCGCAGGGCGGCAGGTAGCTGAGTCTTCGGCAGCAGGTAGCCGACAGATGACTCTCGGGTCCAGGCAGACCAGACCCCCACGCAGACGGCCTCAGGACACCGGCTCAGCAGTGCGGGGCATACAGCGGAGTGCCAGCCTTCCGAGAGGCAGGCAGTGCTACTCCTGCGGCGGGCAGGGTCACATGGCTCGTGACTGCCCGACTCGCCGATCAGAGGAGCAGCAGACGGTGGAGGGGCCACCCAGGCAGAGGAAGAGGGTCGACCGTGGCGGTCCGCAGGGAGGAGGCGGACGAGGCAGAGGAGATGGCCGAGCAGCGGGTGGTGGGCGACGCTTCCAGGCTCTACCCCCACCACCACCAGGAGGGCCACCTCGACCACAGGGAGCTGGCGGGCAGGGAGAGGCCCAGCTCCAGGCAGTGGAGGCCTACGACCCCGACATGCCAGAGATGATTCGAGGTACGATCTGTGTCTATTCCACACTTGCTGCAGTACTTATAGACACAGGAGCGAGTCACTCTTTCATATCCTCTTCCCTTGTTCGGAGCTCGGAGATTCCGACTGAGCCGTTGGCTCGATCCTTACGGCTAGAGACTCCTACGGGAGCAGACTCGACGATTACGCACTGGTGCCGGCAGTGTGATCTTACTCTAGGAGGCGAGAGCTTCGGCTGGGATCTCCTTGTAGCGGCGTCGAGGCCTTACGACGTCATCTTGGGCATGGATTGGCTATCCACGGTTCGTGCCCAGATTGACTGTTTTAGGCGCAAGGTGCGATGTGTTCGCACCGACGGGAGCAGGTTTACCTTCACCGGCGAGAAGGGAACCTTTGCAGCACAGGATGGACTTCCGCGGAGGAGAGTGCAGCCCATCTCTCATCAGTTGGCTAGCCTCATCCTAGGAGCAGTGGACGTGCGGAGTCCAGTTTTTCCTGCAGTGGTGGACCAGTACGTGGACGTCTTTCCCGGCGACGTTCCAGGGCTACCTCCTCGTAGAGAGGTAGACTTTTACATCGACTTGTACCCCGGGACAGCCCCGATATCTACTCCAGCATATCGGATGGCCCCCGCCGAGCTTCGAGAGCTGCGGGTACAGTTGGAGGACTTGCAGAGCAAGGGGTTTATCCGACCCAGTGTTTCACCCTGGGCTTCCCCGATATTGTTCGCCAAGAAGGCGGACGGGAGCTTGCGACTGTGTGTCGACTATCGTCGCCTGAACCAGGTGACAGTGAGGAACAAGTATCCGCTGCCACGGATTGATGACCTCTTCGATCAGCTCAAGGGAGCACGGTGGTTCTCAAAGATAGACCTCCGGTCAGGCTATCATCAGCTCAGAGTTCGAGACGAGGACGTGCAGAAGACGGCCTTCAGGTGTCGGTATGGCCATTATGAGTTCTTGGTTATGCCATTCGGCGTAACCAATACTCCAGCAGTGTTCATGAGCCTCATGAACAGGATCTTCCAGCCATACCTCGACCGATTTTTCGTGGTCTTCATTGACGACATTTTGGTATACTCGATGACTGAGGAGGAGCATGCCTACCACCTGCGAGTTGTGCTAGACACACTCCGAGAGCACCAGCTTTATGGAAATCTCTCAAAATGCCAGTTCTGGTTACGTGAGGTCCATTTCTTGGGGCACGTCATCTCTGAGGAGGGAGTTGCAGTGGATCCCGTGAAGATCGAGGCAGTGCTAGCTTGGGAGCCACCCAGGAGCGTGACGGAGGTGCGGAGCTTCTTGGGCCTAGCCGGATACTATCGGAGATTTGTGCCAGACTTCTCCAGAGTTGCGGCACCACTCTCAGCCTTGACAAAGAAGGGGAAACCCTTTGTGTGGTCAGACAGATGTCAGCAGAGCTTCCAAGAGCTGAGACAGAGATTGACCAGCGCACCTATCTTGAGGTTGCCTGAGGAGGGAGTTGGATACGTAGTTTACTGCGATGCATCAGGGACTGGACTCGGGTGCGTTCTGATGCAGGAGCGGGCCGTGATCGCCTACGGATCACGTCAGTTGAGGCCGCATGAGCAGAACTACGCCACTCATGACCTGGAGTTAGCAGCAGTGGTCTTCGCTCTGAAGACTTGGCGGCACTATCTGATGGGCGAGCGCTTCACAGTCTTTTCTGACCACCAGAGACTCAGGTATATCTTCTCTCAGAAGGACCTGAACCTGAGATAGTGGAGATGGCTTGAGTTCCTCCAGGACTATGACTTTGAGATAGTCTATACTCTTGGGAAGGGGAACGTGGTAGCTGATGCCCTCAGCAGGAGGACGGGCATTCATCTACTTGAGGAGGTGACGGAGCAGCTAGCCTCCTTACAGTTATCCTTCGTGGATAGAGACGGAGCAACCTTTCTTCATTCTCTCACAGTCTCTCCTCCACTTCTACAGCGGGTCAGAGAGGCTCAGCGTGGGGACGCTGACTGTGAGACCCGGCGTGCACTGATATCCTCAGGTCAGGCGCCTGATGGTTTCTCCCTTGGAGTAGAGCACAACATCCTTTTCAGAGGACGTACCTTCGTACCAGTCGCTTTACGAGAGGAGGTGCTGAGAGAGTTTCACACTTCTCCCTTGGCGGTACATCCCGGAGCGGCGAAGATGTACCAGGATCTCAGACGACAGCACTGGTGGCCGGGCATGAAGAAAGCTATGGCAGAGTTCGTTTCACGATGCCTCACCTGCCAGCAGGTGAAGGCAGAGCATCAGGTACCAGCAGGCTTGGTACAGCCCTTGGAGGTCCCGGAGTGGAAGTGGGACGGGATATCTATGGACTTCGTGACTGGACTTCCACGCACTTCCAGAGGTCACGACTCCATTTGGGTGATTTTCGACCGACTCACCAAGTCAGCACACTTCTTACCCATCAGAGATCAGGGCTCAGTGGAGAGCTTGGGACGTCTTTACGTCCAGGAGATCGTACGGCTTCACGATGTGCCATCGTCTATCGTCTCCGATCGAGATGCTCGTTTCACTTCCCGGCTTTGGAAGGGGTTGCAGGAGGCGTTCGGGACACGGCTCCATCTGAGCACAGCCTTCCACCCTCAGACGGATGGTCAGATGGAGAGGACCATACAGACACTCGAGGACATGCTCCGTGCATGTGTTCTCGAATTTGGTCGCAGCTGGGAGGACCACCTACCCTTGGTGGAGTTCGCGTACAACAACAGCTACCACTCCACCATCGGGATGGCACCATACGAGGCATTGTACGACAGACCCTGCAGATCACCGTTGTGCTGGACAGACCCTGGGGAGTCAGCACTCGTGGGACCAGAGATGGTCCGAGCCACGACAGAGAAGGTCCAGATCATCCAGGAGAGGATGAGGATAGCTCAGAGCCGGCAGAAGTCATATGCTGACAGGAGGCGAAGGCCACTAGAGTTCGAGGATGGCGACCACGTCTTTTTGCGTGTCTCACCTCGACGTGGTTTACGGAGATTTGGCCGAGGCGGCAAGTTGTCTCCACGCTTCATCGGGCCTTTCCAGGTCCTCAGCAGGATAGGAGAGGTGGCTTATCGCCTGGCTCTACCACCTCAGTTGCACCGGGTGCACGACGTTTTCCACGTGTCTCAGCTGAGGAGATACGTGCACGACCCGACACACATCATTGACTTTGGGGAGCTGGACTTGGACGATGGGGCGACTTTTGCGGAGGTCCCAGTGGAGATCGAGGATCGACAGGAGCGGGTCCTACGTGGGCGGTCGATTCCTCTTGTGCGCGTCAGATGGCAGCACGGGAACCTCCAGGAGAGCACTTGGGAGCGGGAGCCTCAGATGCGTGCTCAGTACCCCCATTTGTTCCCCTAGTTTTTGATGTATCTTTACGGGGACGTAAAGCCCTGAGGTGGGAGTAATGTAAAGACCCGCAAATTTCAAGGATTTTTTTTTTGGAATTTTACAAGAGCGCAGCTTCAGACGGAACCTGATTCCGAGGCCCGGTGTGCCCGGAATCAATTTCCGAAGTTTGGCTCGGGTACGTTCAGTGAACGGACGAGCGGGTTTTTCTATCTTTTGAACCGGTGCCCGGAATCGAATTCTGAGGGCACCGATGAAATCGCAGCGTCGGTATTTTCTTAGAAACGCCTCTTCCGGAGTTGCGTTTGCTCAACCGTGGTTTTTAAAAAAATTTGGGCTTTAAGTCGGAAATAAAATAAAGGTTGTGCGACAACTTTATTTTATTTCACTTAAGCCGCTTGGAAGTCACTTGGAAGCCACTTGAACTGAGTTAAAGCAGATAGGGTGCTATCCGGAAATACCCTGCCCCTTGATAGGATATTTGTGAGGTGGGGCCCGCATGAGCCCCGCCGTTTCTTTCGCTAAGTAACGCACCCGCGAAAATCCGTCAAGTAACTGAAAGGTCAACCGACGCGTTTTCCTTAATTCTTAACAGACCATTTAATTGGGCGGTTTACTTCGGGAATTAAATGGGCTGTTTCATTCGTTGAATTAATTCAACGAATTCATGGGTCGTTACTTACGCGTTGTTGGCGAAATAATAAAATAGACAAACTTGTCTATTTTGGAGGATCCTCCTGTTGTGTGAGATCCTCTAAACCTACACCCTCCTCGCGAAGAACGCGAAGAACGTGAAGAACGCGAAGAACGCCGGAACCGGAATTCGACGACGCACGATCCGCGACGTCAACAAACTTTTCCGCAACCTTCTTCTTCTTCTTCTTCGGCGCCTCTTCTTCCGCGGCGGACCTACGATCGGCGGTTAAAGGTGAGAATCGAATCTTCTAAATTCTCCCCTTTTTATAATTCGATATCAACGGATTTAAATTAATTAAATCCGTTTGATCTTGATCCGGAGATTGGCGACGCGACGCCGGATACTGCGATGACGCGACGATCCCCTTCTTCCGCGACGAGCAATCCCGCGACGATCCCCCGTTCGGCAACGACAGCTGCGAGGTAGGGGTTGTTTGGAATATTTTTATTTCCCGTGTTTATTCTTTTAAAATAAAGAACCCGATCTCGGAGCAATTTTAATTTATTTAAAATTGTTGTTGGTTATTTCTTTTCCTCCCGTTGATTTTACCTAACGCGGAGGGTGCGGGCCTAACAAACAAGGCCCGACAACCCTCCGCCGATCTTCCTTTTTGTGCGGATTTGGCGGGCGACGGCAAAAGCACGATGCAAGGGCCAATTGTTGATTCCGCAGTGAAGGACGCGTCCCGGGAGGAATAACGGCGCAGGCGGGAAAGGAATCGGGCCACCGGAGCATCTCTGGCGGCCGGAGGCGGCGGCGCCCGGCGCGCCGCCGTGGAGGAAATCCGCCGCGGCGGCGGCGGTCGGTTCCGCGGCCGCGCGGAACTGGGAACGGACGCGGCGGCCCGGCCGCGTCCGCGTGACAGGCGGCCCCCCTCCGCGGGGCCGCGCCTTCCACCCAGCCGCGGGGGCGGCGCCCCGCGGCAGCCGCGCTCGGCCGATCGGCCGAGCCGGCCGAGCCGGTCCGACCGGCCGGGCAGCGCCCGAGCCGGACCGGACCCGGTCCAACCGGGTCGGGTCGACCCGGTTCGGGGCCAACCCAGGGGGGGTTCGGGCCGGGTCGCCCCGGGCCCAGAACCCCCGTTTTCGGGCCCTCTTCGGTCTTTTGCCCGTATCTTGGGCCTGGGACCTCCGATTGACGAACCGTTAGCGGCTACGCGATCCTTGGATCGAGACGGTCATTTAGGTATATTACATTCAAGGTTTAGGAAGACTTTGGGTTCGGCCGGGTTGGTTCGTACGCGAAACCAACCGGGCCCTCAGAGCGGAAACGCTCATAACTCGAGCTGCGGACGTCCGATCGACGTACCGTCAGCTGTGGAGGTTTCCTCTAAGTGAGACGGAACTTTTGGCATACTCCGCCCGAGGATCGGACACAGGCGGAGTATGGTCGGGTTGGTTTTTCCCTAAAAACCAACCGGGCCCCTGGGACGAAAATGCCAATAACTCTCAGACCGGGCGTCCGATTGACGCGCCGTCTGTTGCGTTGAGATCCTGTTGTCGATACGGAACTTTTGGATACATCAACTTCGGACTACGTGTCAGTTGATGTATCAGCCTCTCGGCTCGTGGAGCGGACCCTCCTAGACGAGCTCGCTGTGTGCGGGAACCCTAGCGCTGGCTGTGACTTCGACGACAGAGCAGAGATCCTCCGTGGACTGCGACGACGACAGAGCAGAGATCCTTCGTGGACTGCGGCGACGACTGTGCAGAGATCCTCAGTGGACTGCGTCGACTACTGCACTCAGCGATCCTACGTGGATCAGTGCTACAGGTCCTGTGTGGGCCCGATCCTGTGTGGGTCATCACCTTACGGTTCTGTGTGAGCCTTGACTACAGGTCCTGTGTGGGCCCGATCCTGTGTGGGTCATCTCTTACGGTTCTGTGTGAGCCATTGCTACAGGTCCTGTGTGGGCCCGATCCTGTGTGGGTCATTGCCGAGGTTAGTACCCATCGATCCTTCGTGGGTCCGACAACTTAGATGGTTCGGTGATCATCTTGTCGTCATCTGAAAAAGTATACCTGGTTGAGCTGAATCTTATGTTACTCTCCTTTATGGATTGTGTTGAACCATCCTATGTGGATTTACTATTTACTCTCCCTGGTGGATTTGAGTCTTGCTTTCCTGTGTGGATCGAGTTGACCTTGAGCTCGAGAGCAGAGCTAGAAATGGGGACTTAGGTATATGTATGGGCATATACCTAAGTCGAGTCAGTTGTTTCTTCGTGGTTGCCCCTTTCTTTTGTGCTATATCCTTTGTGGATTTCGGGAGACCTTCGGGGGTCTCGGGGTCCTTACTGAGTAGTTTATACTCACCCCTACACGGGCTATGCCCGCACTTTGTTGTGTTGGATGCAGACGACGGACATCGCTGATCTCGGTTGGGGCGTGGAGCAGGACGGTACCTGGAGGCGGACCACTGGGCGGGACGTGCTCGGAGTGGACGTGGGACCCGAGGAGCCTGGAGGCTATCTGTACCCACCCTTCAGGTGGGATTGCCAGTGGACGACACGAGGCCACCATCTTTTCTTCAGTTGCTGTTCTTTACCTTTTCAGTTGTACTTTCAGTTGGGCTTGTATTCCGGCCCCCTTTACTTTTCTGCACTTTGTAGTTACTTTCCGCTTGCTGACTCTGTGGTGGTTGTTACTTATAAAGGCAATGCCTTCCCTGTTTACCGGGATTTTACGCCTTGGTGCTAGTCGCCAGCCCCTGGCCTATGGAAGGCGGGCTTGGGGTAGTCACGGCACGGGCCCCGAGGTCGGGTCGTGACAATTAATGTGGTGATTTGAGTTCCATACTCTTTTTTGATGGATCAATCACATATTTCATGATATTTGAATGAAATGATATTTTCAACAAAAAAATTATACTAGAAAAATATCAGTTATATCCAGGAGAACTGCAAGGGAAGTAGTCAGAACTATCTGATTGTACTTGAACATGTACAAAATATGTGTACCGAATATGTGGGGAGGAAGTTATACATGTTATAAGGGGACAAAAGGTAGTATTCCTATAAGGTAAATATGATCTAATATCATATTCAGGATAAGGTAATGAGTAAGACAAGATCATATAAGCCAGTGATATCCATATCTACATATACTGAGTGTGTTGCAGCTTCTGAGGTAGCTAAGAAGTAGTATATTAAATTAAATGATTTGTTATAGTTCTTTTAATCACACCTAGTAAGTATATTTTTTTCATGGTGATAATTAAATTACTGGTATTAGACCAGATGTTAAGTTTTTATAGTGAACAAAAAGGTATGTACTTGTGGATTACATCTCTTGAGGAGTTTTACTCAAGGAGATGAGGTCACACATAACATAATAGCCATGAAACAGATATGTGGCAGACCCATCGACTAAATCCATGACTCAGCAGAAACATGATCATAATAATTAGAGAGATAATAAGGATATTTAGCAAGTTGTCTCTAGTGAAAGTATAAGTGTCGTAATAGTGGCTTCCCAGACCCAACTAAATCGTACTTTTAGATTACCATTTCATGTATACAGTGAGATATTCAAGATGTACACTTACCATTATAGTGTATACTTTTCTATGTAAACTATTTAATTGTAATTTTCATAAATTATTTTCCATATCAAAAGCTTATAAAAGATACCATTCTATAAAGAGAACCTCAAGATATTATGACATTAATCTTAAATATATGTCTTATGGTCAAGATACATTATACTAACCAAAAATTGTTGATGTCTGACTATTAGGTGTGGGGGATCATAATCATTGAAACTTATTCTCATGAAGTTAGCACTTATTGATCTCTAGTAGGTGAGATCATGAGGACAAACCCACCAATAGAAACATCACATGTTTTGGGTGTCATTGAATGCTTATATCTATGAAAATGTTTACTGGTATCCTAACTTGATATCATTACCAATCTTTTTCATTTGATCATGTAAATTGATGTAAGGGAAAAACCATGATAATAAAATCATGGCGAGGTATCATGTGTTGGGTGTTTCATTGGTTGTATGAAATTGGTTTAATTTTAAATATATAATTTATCACTTTTGAGTTGAGGAAGTAATATCTCAAACATAGTTGATTAGGATGATAGTGCCTTCATAAATCTGTGGTCGTTGTAGTTTAAGGTGAGACTTTCCATTTATATCAAAATACAAAAAATCAAGAAATGACAATGACACAAGTGTGTGTCTTTCTTTATGATATATCAAAAGATAAAGATATTTTATTACATATAACATGTTTATAGGTTTATTATCATTAATATAACTATTACTTTTCTCTTTAGGGTCCTTGATGGGTTTCCAGACTCTACTCTTGGTATGAAAATATTATTCGTTGCTATCGATATAAGGGCCTATAGGGTTATACAAAATAGAGTATTGAATAATTTTCCCTATTCTGGTGAATAGATATGTGGGACATTGTGTCCCCCACCATGGGGTCTGAGAGTTTTCCAAGCATTATTGATCATTGATAAATAAATAAATTTATTATTATTTAATTTCAAAATAATTACGTTGAATTTATTTACTATAAGTATTTAAAAGTTTTTAAGTAAATACAAGAAATAATATAATTTGAATGTATATTATTTTAATATTCAAGGTTCACTTAATATTAGCAAGAATTGTGAGTAGAATTAATGTCTTGGGTTTATCACGTAAAATTTTTAATTTATATTATTAGTATATGATAAAATATAAATAATATTCATGATTAATTTTAGTTCATCATAATCATTTATTTACTACTTATTTATTAGGAGATTTATTTCCAGGGGTAACCCTTTACAGGTATTTACTCTACCCACTATATAAGTAAGGGTAGAGGCTCATTCTAGTGACTGTTCATTTATTCATAATGAGCACCTCTCTTTCCTCCCACTTCATAGAGAGATAAAGTCACCTAACTAATTTATCCAATACTTATTCTATGGATATAAGGGATGGAATAGAATTTATCATCGCGATATCGAAGTGATTGTCAGAGATCTGCACTAGAACCCATAATTTGATGAATGACATGTGAATATATTCTTAAAGTGTGTCTGGATGATCTAGAGGGCTTTCTGTAAGAACCCAGACCTTCTTTTCAGGTACGTTTTTCCCTTCCTGGTCATTTTTGGGAAAAAGAGGAGTTTCTGGAAATTTTTGAAGTACACACCGTGTACTTTATGAGTACATGTTGTGTACTCCTTTTACACTCAAGACCGCGTACTAGCCGTGTCCGGACCACACACACGGTGTGTAGGGGTGATATGGAGGCCGCTTAAAGCGGAGTACGGAAAAGCTGAGTACACATCGTGTACTTCAGAAGTACACGCTGTGTATTTTTTTTTTCTTTAAACAGACCGGGGTCGCGCCCCATCGACGGAACCATATTTTTCTCAAAGTTCTTCGAACGAGAGCATTCTGTATGGTCGTGGATCTTCTCCAAGCCTCTGGGCCTCTGTCTGTTCTCTGAATCAACCGTCGTAGATTGTGTTGGGACCACAGCGGTAAGTTCTCCCTTCTCTTAGAGCTTTGTTTCTCAATTCCTATTCTTTCTCAAGTTATTGGGGGTTGAGCGTTTTGTATGTTTTCATAGATATACACCATTATAAGGAGAATAAATCCTCATGGTTCAATTATATCAATCTCCTAGGATCGAGGTAGGTGGTTTGTTGCCCTACGTTTAATGTATTTGAGTTTTTGGTGCAAAAGTTCTGGATACCCATGTATCGAGTATTTTGGGTTAGGGTTTTGATCATGTATTATTATCTGCCTTAGATTGAATTTATTCTTGATGTTACTATATGATTGATAATTTCTTTTTAGAATGTTTTAGGATCACCCCATGGGTGTTCCCCCTGTTTTGGTTGTTTATCGTCGTTTGGCTTAGGTTGCCCGTGAGGCATACCTTGTTGCATTTTTTGCCTCCCTTGATATAATTGATTGCATGTATTACCTACTTTTTATATGCTTTTGATGCATTTTATCTATTATACAAGTAGTTTTTGAGCTTACTTTGGGCTGCTAAAAGTCGATTACGCATGACTACACTACTCAGAGCTGTGAGAACCTGGTGTGGTAGACTAAAGAGGGAATTGGCGATTAAGGGCTTCCCTAGAGAGTCTGTTATAAATTAGTTTCATTCGCAGGACCTATGGGAATGGTCCTTTGTGCTTCCTTAGAGTTTCCTTAGTTATGTATCGAGACTATATGGGGAATTAGACGTAAGTGCTTCCTCATAGAGTCTATAGATATCGTTGCAAGACCGCAGGGGAATTGACGGTGAGAGCTTCCCAGAGTGTCTGTGCCTTTGTATGTTTACTTGAATAGAGGGGTATGCCAGTGTGAGCCACACAGAGTGTCACTATGACTATTGTTGTTTTTTTGTGACGAGTCCACCAAGCCAAAGAACAAGCTTGGGTTTTTTACTGCTTTTTGTTTAGGTAGTATGCTGAGATACATGTTGTGTTACTTGCTTTGCCTTGGAAATATAGAGTTGTTTTCTAGATTCCTGGGTTAATAATTAAATGATTGTATTAAAATTAATAAATAAATGTGAATGGAGATTTGTAGGATTGTTAAATTTAGAGTACTCATGTTTCTCTGCTGCATTTATTTCCATTACTTTTGCTATATTTCTCACTAACAGTAGGGCACAGATCTTGTGGTGATTTCCTACTAGGATTAGTCTCACACCCTGTTTGGGTCCTTCTTTTCGGCCCAAACAGGTTATATGGTTGCAGGTGTAGATAGGGATTGTGACCCTTCTACTTCAGTTACATGATTGCTGGTTGGAGCTAGAGAGCATAGGACCGAGCCTAGGCTTGCGATGCTATTGGAGTTGTTGTTTACTTTTAGTACTCTTTTCTCAGTTGTATTTTAGCACGTTGTTGTGTTTGCTGCTTTCCTTCGATACTTGTACATACTAAATCATTTTCATCATTATTATATTATACATTGCTTCTGCTGTTTAGTTTTAGTTATTGTATGTTGTTTACTGCTTCCTCTATTGACTGTTATTTCCTTTCTTTGTATACCTTACCAAATGAGGGTATAGTTTCCCCAATGACTCACCAAGGCCCTCATTGCTAGTCGGCAGCCTCTGGCATTTGGGGAAACGTGCTTGAGGTCATATGGTGAACCAGGTATGGGGAACCAATTGAGTGGATCCGGATTCGGGTCGTTACAAAGTGGTATCAAAGGAGGTTCTTCCTCTTCTATTGAATTACTGTTTAGCGACATTAGACAGGGATAGGACAGAATGGGTAAATGGTAAATAGTTGTGCCTGGGCGTTCTAGAACTCGTGTATAGAGAGAAATCCAGATTACATCGAATATTTCAATTTTTTAGTTTTTAAAATGTTACAGTTTAATTGATTTCACTGTTGGTTGGTGCACTTGTTTTGTGTTGTTACTGTTTATATGATTGTGGTTCTATTTTGTTACAACCTGATGAGATGAGGGTATGCCATTTCATGAATCATATAGGCACATGTAATGAAATCACATGTCATGAATTTTTCTATGCCATCTAGGTTGCATTAGAAATTGTATATTGTTGTGATAGAATTTTTGATAGACAATTCATGCTTTTGTGATAGCTTTTGTGATAGAATAACTGCTATGTTGATAGGGTATCAGTTGTTTAGATCTTCTTTATCAAGAACGCCAAACATGGGTCTTGGAGGTGTTATGGGCCCTCGAGGATCAGAATTTGGTGGTTCGTGAGTTTGTTATATTGTTTACTTCATTGTTAAGATGCCAAGCTTTGATTCAAGGGGAGTATGGGCCCCCACGGATCGGAATTTGGCACCTTAATGCCTGTTTTCTGTGTTTTCTGGGCTCCGGTGCAGTTCTGAGGCTACTATCCGGTAAAACCCAGAATACACAGTATGTACTTTATGCATACATTCCATGTAGTTTTTAGCCGTGTCCCTGACTGTGTTGGGAAGAGACATGGGGTTTTAAAGTTTCCTGTAGGAACATGTTGTGTACCAGCTTAGCACGCCGTGTAGTCTAGAATAGGTATCTGGTCATGTCATGAACAACATGGGTCGAGGTTTCCTTTAATTTCACGTCATGTCCCTTTAGAAAATGCCGTGTATAGTTGACAATGTAGCCGACCATGTAGCTAACATCACGGGTTGGTGTTATCCTTTCGCGTACATGTTGTGTCTGTATGGAACACGCCGTGTAGTGTCGACCGTGTATCAGGCCGTGTCACTAACAACACGGGACAGGGAAGGCTTTTCAAGTACACGCCATGTCTCCTTTGACACGTCGTGTAGTAGTGGTCCATGTACTAGTCTGTGTGACTAACGACACAGACAGGGGAAATATCTTAAGGACAGGTCATGTAGTGTACAAGCATGTCATGTAGTTTCCTGCTGGGACAGTCCGTGTTCCCAGCCATGTAAGAGTGAACGAGCAGTGAGGAAAAGGGTTAGTACACATCGTGTAGTTAAGAACACGTCGTGTATCCAAGTGGTTTACACATCCATGTATGGCCAAGGTACACACCCAGGGTAAAATTTTAAGAAACACACCGTGTAGTAGTACTACACACTGTGTAGTCATGTTTTTCACAAATTTTAAAGGTTTTACCCTCCTGTTCCATTTTACTCTCTTATGTTGCAACTTTGTTCGTCGTTAATGAAGGTGTGTTTTTGATCTTTCAAATCTATGGCACTAATACGTCCTCCCGTTGCATGTCAGGGACCAGGCAGTGACCGTACACCTGATACGGTAGATCAGGGACTACCTATAGTTCCGCCTATCGTTCCAGACTTGGCACCTGCAGTGATTCCAGACACTGGTGTTGACGATCAGTTTAGATAGGGTTTCATGAGATTCATTCAGACCTTCTAGGGAGCTCAGCATCCTGGCCCGACTATGGCAGAGATGATGCAGGTTTTTCAGAAGCAACATCCTCCCACGTTCTCAAGGGATGGAGGACCGCAGGCTGTGGAGTCATGGCTAGAAGCCATGCTATCCATCTTCAAGCATCTGAAGACACCTCCGAAGAGGATAGTGAATCTCGCGACTTATATTCTGTGAGATTCCACCAAGATATGGTGGGATGTGGTTTCGCAGACAGGGCTCCAACAGGCTATGGCTTGGGATGAGTTTCAGCGTATGTTCTATGACTAATTCTACCCAGCAATGCTGAGGGATGACAGAGCCATAGAGTTCATGAACCTGCAGCAGGTTACTCTCATAGTTATGGATTATTCCTCCCGCTTCACTGAGTTACAGCGTTTCACTCCCGTTTTGGGGAATGACGAGCTGTTTTTAGCAAGGAAGTTTGAGGAAGGCCTCAGACTGGACATCAGATCATAGGTGAATGTATTTAAGTTGACTTCTATTACTCTGATAGTCAACCAGGAACTCATCACGGAAAGAAACTTGAGGGAGACTGGAGTTGTGGACTAGGGCGGTTCAACATCCAGGGCTGATTCTTTTCAGCAAGACAGCAGGAAGCACCACCGAGAGTCTACACGAGGTGATCCGAGGAAGCGAGGTGTTCCTTCTGGTAGATGAAATCTTCCTTATGGAACCCAAGTGGTGTGTTATCAGTGTGGGAGGAGTGGGCATAAGAAGATCCAATGCCCGAGATACCCAGTGGAGTGCCGATATTGCAGTAAGATGGGTCATCTGCAACGTTTCTGCAAGGTTCCCCTTCCAACGGCTAGTGAAAGGAGGATCAGTTTCGACTCCGTGTGCAGAAGCAGGATTACCAGTTCCAAATCAGACTGGGGGTTAATGTTCTTCAGGTCATTTAGGTCAGGGTAGAGTCCATGGATGTAGTGGTCAGGCTCAGGGAGGGTTAGCTCAGGGATCTCAGGCTGCTACACAGGGTCGCGGTACAGGCCAGACTTTTGCGGTAGAGCAGATTCACTAGGAGCAGGATCCCGGACCCTCTACAGTTCGAGGTATGATCTTATTAGCCTCAGTTTTATCTTCATCTCTTTTCTATACTGGTGCTTCTCATAGCTTTATCTTTGTTGCTATTGTGGAGAGCCTTGGGCTCCGTATCTTTTAGTCTGCTGACATGTTGACTCTTGACACGCCCTTGGGAACGAGTAAATCTAGCGTACGCCAGTGCAAAGAGTGCCCTCTTGAGGTTGTAGGGTGTCACTTCTTATGGGACCTCTATTTCCTAGAGATGACAGGATATGATTTCATTCTCGGGATGGACTGGTTGGTTCCCTTCCAGGCAGTCGTCGATTACTATCGTCGCAGGGTGAGTTTCGTATCACCATACGGTGGGTCTTTTCTTCATAGAGGTGAGTGGGATGTCCAGGTGGGTAGATCTAGACCCGAGCATCATGGGCTAGGTGGAGTTACAGCCCAAATTTCTAGTCTATATCTGGATGACTAGGGGACTTCACAGTTAGACTTTCCTCCAGTGGTGGATCATTTCAGGGATGTATTTCCAGAGGACTTTTTAGGTTTGCCTTCGGAGCGTGAGGTAGACTTCTCGATTGAGATTGTGTCAGGAGTGGAACCGGTGTCCATTCCTCCTTATAGGATGGCTACACCTGAGTTGCAGGATCCCAAGAAGCAGTTAGAGGAGTTACAGGCAAGGGTTTCATCCAAACCAGTACTTCTCCATGGGGTTCGCCTGTCATGTTTGCGAAGAAGGAAGACGACACCCTTTGGCTTTTTTTGGATTATCGGAAGCTGAACTAGTTGACGATCAAGAACCGATATCCCTTGCCGAGAATCTATGACCTCTTTGACCAGCTTTGAGGAGCCAGGGTGTTCTCGAAGATCTACTTAAGGTCCGGTTATCATCATTTGCACGTTAGACCATCAGATATACCTCTTATAGCCTTCAGGAGCAGGTATGGTCTATACGAGTATACAGTCATGTTGTTCGGTCTCACGAACGTGCCGGCAGTCTTCATGGCGCTGATGAACAAAGTTTTCAATCCTTACTTGGATTCATTCGTGGTGGTTTTCGTGGACTACATCTTGGTGTACTCTCACACTCTACATGTAACGACCCAATCTTTTTGAGTAGTATATTAACTTACTCTTATTGATTTAATAAGATGTTAATGGTTAATGCAGAAAGAGGAGTCGATGGCTTCATCCAGTAGACTCAACCCTTATGAAGACCACTTATCAGAGCTTGGGAAGGAGGTAGCATCTGTGGGATTCGCTTTGGACCAAGCCCAAGCCGAACTTCAGCGTGTCAAGCTTGAACGGAAACGCCTGCGAGAGAAGTTCAAGTTAGTAGAGATTACTACTAGGGCAATGTTATCTGAGCCTCCCTCAGATTCTCTCACCATAGCACACCTTACACTCAGGTCTTATGCCGGTGTTATAAGGGGCTATGTGACGAGACCCTAGCTTCCTTGTGTAATCCCTTCGGGTGAATAAATTGAGATTTCTTCCTTTAGTGATTTTTGTGAAATTTCAAATGTCCAGATAATTTTAGAATGTATTTTATTGATGAATTTTGAAAAAGGGATATTTTGAAATATTTATGTAAACCCTAAATAACTAATGATGTGTAATGATTTTCAAAAAATGGTCTTCTACAAAAGTGTTCATTAAGGAATTTGGAGTCTAATAAGATCAACTTAATTTTTGATGAATAGTAAATAGTGAATAGTGATTTTACGCTTAGGATTAGTAATGTGACCAAATGGATTAGCAATCTCACTTAAAGAAAGTTTTAAAATAATCTAGGCACCTTGATTAAGTAATGTGATTCAATAAAATGGGTAAATAACGGTTTCATAAATTATTATTCAAGTATTAGTTTTTTTCGGATGAATAGTGTTTTTTAATTAAAAATTTAATTAAAAATAATTAGAAAATTATTTTTATAAAAATGACTTTATTTTTGAACTCAGAGCATCAATATTATGTTATGGTAATTTTTGGGGATTTTTCTGAAAAAATAAATTTTCGGTGAATAGTGTATTTATTTAAAAATAAAATTAAAAATATTTAGAAAATTATTTTTATAAAATGGAGTTCATTTTTGAAATCATAGCATTGATATTTGGTTAAGGTGAAATTTTGGGATTATTCTGAGAAAGTTGAATTTTCGGTGAATAGTGAAAGTATAGTTTTTAAGTTACGGGTGTTTAATGACATCATTAAATGATGTATTAAGTATATATTCAATATGGTCGAATTATGAATAGTAAGATAAGTTGTGAGGTGTCCCAAGTGGCCAATACCATGGGCAAATACCATGGGCAAGCCCATGGTTTTGCCAAAACCACTAGTGAGGTGTCCCTTGGCCATTAATGCTTTGTCCCCTCACTTTCCCTATAAATACCCACCCTTTCCTCCTTTAGTTTTCACTCCCAACTCTCCCCCAATGAAGTTCTGGTCTTCTTACCTTCCAAGGAGTCCTCCCAAGGTGCCCCCAAGCCCTCAAGGTCCAATCCTTTGAGTTTCAAGAGTCACGTTTTAAGGTAAGGGATCTGACCCCTCTCTTTCTTTTCATGTAATCTCTTTTATGTCATTCCTTTTCTGCTCCATGTTTTTATGTGAGAGGATGTTCTTTTATATTCCTCTTACTGCCCTTTCATGTTTATATGATGAGATATCCCCTCTTACTCTCATCATTTCGTTTTATGAAAGTTTAAGTGACGCCGTTAGGCTGCCAAATTTTTAAGGGATTCTTTCACCCTTCTCATTTTTCAAGTTCGATTTTCATGTCAAGTCTTTCAAGTTACTTTTTATTATGTTGGGGTATGATCTCTATATCTATCATACTGATCTCTTATGTTCATATGATGAGGGACCCTATTTGATCTTGTCAAATCATTTTCTTTTGAAGTTAAGTGACGCCGTAAGGCTGCCGAATTTTCATAAGAGAAATCTAATCTTTTTTCCTTCCATGTTTTTCATTTCAAATGGTATGTCCCTAAAATTTCATTACCATGTCCATATGTCCTTCTTATTCTTTCACCCTACTGTTTTATGGATCATTTATGAGTGGGTGACCCATGTCCCCTCTCATTTCAATGTTTTCTAAAACCCCGAAACTTAGCCGTTATGCTGTAGAATTTTCCCCTCAAAATGCCTCTCTCTTTTCTCAAAAATTATTTTATGTTATAAAGTGAATACTCAAAGCTCTTATTTCTACAAGGGTATTCACATATATATCAAAATGTTCCATTTTAAATTCTGGGATTTACATACATGAGACCCGCTTTCCCTTTCCGTGGGTTTAAAGTGACGTAAAGATCATGTCTTTAAAGAAGTTTTTAAAACGTTATGATTATGAAATGAAACCCATTTATTTTATGCTATGTGGGTTATTTATGAAATGTTTGATGATGATATATGTGGCTCACATGATAATAAAGGCAAATTTAAGGGTGCACCCTGCTAGCGCTCTAATGCATTGGGTAATGATGTAACCACTAGAGATTACAATCTTCATGATACCTTGGTGAATAACCTTGGTAATTTTCAAATGACACCTTGGGGATGGACCTTGGTGATATGTTCATGATTGTCTATGTTAAATGATGTAGCCACATCTTCAAGTTATGGAAAATGTTGTTTTTATTATGAAATGCCTCATGATTTTCTTTCTCATACCTTAAAGTTCTTTTCATGTCCTTATTGAAGTATATCAAGTTCACATGTAAAATGTTCCTCTTGTTTCCCTTACTGGGCCTTCTGCTCACCCTTTCTTTTGATGTATGTCCCCAGGTTATGAGATGCAGTAATGAACCTAGGATGAACTTAAGGAGAAGCCTTTCAAGTGTTTAAGAAGAATGCTTTATGTTGTTTTCATGTATTATGTTCCTGGTTTCCAAGACACTAAACCTTAAAGATCCTCAGTTGTGTGTAATGTAATGAAAGTTTATGTTATAAAATGGCGGGATGCTATACTACACGACCATGCTACCCATCTTGAGATCGTTTTGAGTACACTGAGGGAGAATTAGTTATATGCTAAGCTCTGAAAGTGCCACTTTTTGAAGGACGAGATTTACTTCCTGGGTCATGTCATATCAGAGACAGGAGTATCAGTAGACCCAGAGAAGGTTAGGGAAGTAGTTACCTGGGAGTATTTGAAGTATGTCTTTGAGGTATGGAGTTTCTTGGGGCTCTCTGGTTACTCTAGGTGGTTTATACAGGACTTCTCAAACTTATCAGTGCCGTTGACGGGCTTGACTAAGAAGGGGGTGAATTTATTTTTGTCAGAAGCCTGTGATTTAGATTTTTAGGAGCTGAAGGGGAGATTGACTTCAGCACTGATTCTAGTTTTTCTAGAGCCGGGAAAGAGTTACACAGTTTTCTGTGATGCATCTGGCATCGAGCTTGTAGTAGTACTTATACAGGAGGATTGTGTTATTTCATATGGATCTCGGCAGTTGAGGCCACATGAGAGGAATTATTCTACGCATGACCTGGATTTCACTGTACTTGTTCATGATTTTCGTTGTTGGAGGCATTATCTTATGGGAGATAATTTTGTGGTATATACTGACCATAAGAGCCTCAAGTACATCTTCACGCATTGTGATCTGAATCTGAGACAGCGGAGGTGGGTTGAGTATCTCCAGTCCTTCTATTTAAAGCTTACCTATACGCCTGGGAAAGGAAATGCAGTGGCTGATGCACTGAGAAGAAGGACTCAGATACAGGCAGTTCAGGAGGCCAGCAGCGAGTGGCAGCTTATGGATATGTTCTCTGAGATGCATTTGGAGGTGCACGACAGATAGGGGAAGACTTTCCTATCTTCTATAGTTGTTACCTCTACGCTTCTTGACTGATTTCGAATGAGGCAGCTAGCAGATTCTGAAGGCCTAGTCCTACGGGAAAGCATGTCAAGAGAGGACCCTCTTCCCAGATGGACTATTGGCGAGGATGAGATCTTGCGTTTCCAGGGACGCGTATGGGTTCCATTAGATATAGGCAGGGAGCTGATGCGAGACTTTCATTCCTCAGTTTGGGCAGTTCATCTTGGCATCACCAAGATGTATCGTGATCTACAACACCAGTACCGGTGGCCAGGTATGAAGAGAGATGTGGCTGGTTTTGTCATGAGGTGTTCCACCTGTTAGGAGGTGAAGACAAAACACCTGCGGACAGCAGGGCTTTTTCAGCAGTTACCCATTCTCAAGTGAAAGTGGAATGATGTCGCGATGGACATTGTGACAGGGTTACCAAGATCGTCGAGAGTGAATGACGTGGTATGGGTTTTCATTGACAGGCTCACGAAGGTTACTCACTTCTTATCGATAAAGGAGACCTTCAGTGTCGAAGAGCTTGGACGTTTGTACATCCGTGAGATTGTGAGATTGCATGGGGTTTCAAGTACTATCATTTCAGATAGGGATTCCATCTTTACGTCGCATTTCTGGCAGGGGATATAGAGGGCCTTGAGTACACAGGTACTTCTGAGTACAACTTACCATCCCCAGACAGATGGCCAGTCACAGCGCACGATCCAGGTGCTTGAGGATATGCTTCGAGCTTGCATTATAGACTTTGGAGGTTCTTGGGAGAATCATATTCCTCTTGTGTAGTTTTCCTATAACAACAATTTTCAGGTGACTATTCAGATGGAACCTTACGAGGCTTTGTACAATAGGCCATGCCGATCACCTTTGTGTTGGCTGGAGGCAGGAGAGGCAGCTGTGCTGGGACCTCGTCTTGTTCAGGAGACCTCAGAACAGATAGAGTTGATTCGGAAGAGGATGGCTACAACACAGTCTCGACAGAAGTCTTATGTCGATCAGTGGAGACGACCTTTGGAGTTCAAGGTCAAAGATTAGGTTTTCTTACGTGTTACCCCGAGGTTGGAACACAAGAGGATCAGGAGACAGGGTAAGCTTTCACTGAGATACGTCGGGGTGTTTGAGGTTCTGGAGAGAGTTGGTCCGGTTGCTTATAGGTTGCAGTTACCTCAGAGATATCAGGCTATGCACGACGTCTTCCATGTTTCTCAGCTTCGACGCTATTTCTCAGACTCATCTCATGTTTTTCGACCCAAGGAGGTTGAGCTGGAGTAGGATACATCGTTCAAGGAGCATCCTATCAGGATTGTTGATCGTATTGAAAAGGTACTTCGTGGTCGGTCTGTTCCTCTGGTACGGGTGATATGGTAGCACGATCGTGTACATGATGAGACTTGGGAGAGGGAGGCCGATATGCGATCACAGTGGCCAGAGTTGTTCGAGGTTTCTTCATCGCCGCCTTGTTAGGGAAATTTGGGGAAGAATTTATTTAAGGGGGGAAGTTTGTAAGAACCCGGCCCTTCTTTTCAGGTACATTTTTCCCTTCTTGGTCATTTTTGGGAAAAATAGGAGTTTCTGGAAATTTTTGAAGTACACGTTGTGTACTCATTTTCCACTCGAGACCATGTGTTGGCCATGTCCAAACCACACACATGGTGTATAGGGGTGATGTGGAGGCCACATAAAGCGAAGTATGGAAAAGATGAGTACACGTCATGTACTTCAGAAGTACACGCCGTGTATTTTCTTTTTTTCATTAAACGGACCGGGTCATGCCCCATCGACAGAACCATCTTCTTCTCCAGGTTCTTCAACCGAGATCATTCCGTACGGCCGTGGATCTTCTTTGAGCCTCTGAGCCTTCTTATGTTCTCTGAATCAACCACCGTTGATTGCGTTGGGACAGCAGTGGTAAGTTTTCCCTTCTCCTAGAGCTTTGTTTCCCAATTCCTCTTATTTCTCAAGTTATCGGGGGTTGATCAATTTCTGCGTTTTCGTAGATCTACATTGTTCTAAGTAGAATCAATCCTCATGGTTCAAGTATATCGACCTCCTAGGATCGAGGTAGGTTGTTTGTTTCCCTATGTTTAATGTCTTTGAGTTTTTGGTGCAAAAGTGTCGGATACCCATGTATCGGGTATTTTGGGTTAGGGTTTTGATCTGATATTGTTATCTAACATAGATTGCATGTATGCTTGAGGTTATTAGATGATTGATAATTGCTTGTTAGCATGTATGAGGATCACCCCATGGGTGTTCCCCCTGTTTTGGCTATTTATCGTCGTTTGGCTTTGGTTGCCCGTGAGGCATACCTTGTTGCATTGTTTGCCTGCCTTGATATAATTGATTGCCTATATTACCTGCTGATTATATGATTTTGATGCATTGTAGCTATTAGCCAAGTAGTTCTTTGAGCTTACTTTGGGCTGCTAAAAGTTTATTATGCACAACTACACTACTCAGGGCTGTGGGAACCTGGTGTGGTAGACTAAAGAGGGAATTGACGATTAAGGGCTTCCCTAGAGAGAGTGTTATAAATTAGTATCATCCGCAGGACCTATGGGAATGGGACTTTGTTCTTCCTTAGAGTTTCCTTAGTTACATATCGAGACTATAGGGGGAATTAGACGTAAGTGCTTCCTCAGAGATTCTATAGTTATCGTTACAAGACCGCAGGGGAATTGACGGTGAGAGCTTCCCAGAGTGTGTGTGCCTTTGTATGTTTACTTGACTAGAGGGGTATGGAAGTGTGATCCACCCAGAGAGTCACTATGATTATTGTTGGTTGGTTGTGATGAGTCCACCAAGCCAAAGAACAAGCTTGGGTTTTGTACTGCTTGCTGTTTAGGTAGTCTGCTGAGATACCTGTTGTGTTACTTGCTTTGCCTTGGAAATATAGAGTTGTTTGCTAGATTCCTTGGTTAATAATTAAATGATTGTATTAAAATTAATAAATAAATTTGAATGGAGATTTTTAGGATTGTTTACTTTAGAGTACTCCTGTTTCTCTACTGCATTTATTTTCTTTACTTTTTCTATATTGCTCACTAACAGTAGGGCACAGATCTTGTGGTGATTGTGTGCTGGGATTAGTCTCAAACCCTGTTTGGGTCCTACTTTTCAGCCCAAACAGGTTATATGGTTGTAAGTGTGGATAGGGATTATGGCCCTTCTACTTCAGGTACATGATTGTTGGTTGGAGCTGGAGAGCATAGGACCGAGCCTAGGCTTGCAATGCTGCTGGAGTTGTTGTTTACTTTTAGTAATTTGTTCTCAGTTGTATTTCAGCACGTTGTTTTTTTTGCTGCTTTCCTTCAATACTTTTACCTACTACATCATTTTCATCATTATTATATTATACATTGCTTCCGCTGTTTAGTTTCAGTTATTGTACGTTGTTTACTGCTTCCACTGTTGACTGTTATTTCCTTTATTTGTATACCTTACCAAATGAGGGCATAGTTTTCCCAATGGCTTACCAAGGCCCTTTCTGCTAGTCAGCAGCCTCTGGCATTTGGTGAAACTCACTTGAGGTCATGTGGCGAACCGGGTATGGGGCACCAGTTGACTGGATCTGGATTCGGGTCGTTTCACTTCCACTTTAGAACCTTTGAGCAACAACTTCTTGTGGTGAGTTACAGTTTATCACACTCTAAATATCATGAGGTAATTTTTCTATTTTACTTTCATCCTATTTTTAATTCACATGAGATCCTTGGGCCATACCAGGACTCAGATCATTGGAGAGGAAAAGATTCATCACTCTCGGGATAAAAATTTTAAAATATCCAACCCATCGACTTCCACTACATGCCCCAATACTAACATATATAATTCACATAAATTTATTTTTTTATTCTTATCCTGAAAATTATGGGGATTTACATATATTTTTTTATATCTCTCTTTAATTGGGTTTATGGTTTCAAAGTTACTAATGTGTTACGGTATTTGTTTCTCAATTTGTATTCTTTGGGATATACATTATTTTATGAACCTATATTATTTTATGACATTTATATAAAGATCCTTTGACATGTAATATCATTAATTTATTAATTCTCATGACATTTTATGTTTTGTTTAATTTTATTCTTTTCTGGGGCATATGATTCAAAGTTTCTAAAGTGGTAAGGGTTTTACGATACAATCTCATCATTTATCAGGATTGTTTATCATTATTCTTCAAATGATGAAATCATAATATCTATCTCTCAAGAAACTCATGAATTGTATTCTCATATAGTGATTTACTGATAATACATGTTTCCCTTCATTTTACTCTCTTTATGTATTCATTATTCTAAAAGAATTTTTTTTAAAGAAAACTGACTTTTTTTATCTCTTCAGTCGAAAACCCTTTTTTCTTCCATATTCATGTTTTCTAAAAATGTTTCCAAAATATTTTTAATGTTTATATGGGATTTTTTAAATTCATTTTTACCCTCTTTTACCTTTTTATAAAAAATTATAAAATTAATCTTCATTTCATTTTCAAAACATGGACCATTTGGATTTTATCAAAAATGTGAAAGGAATTATTATTTAAATTTGTAAGGAATTTTTCACTATCATGAACACTCATTATTTTAAATCCTCCTTCATGATATCCAAGTATATTTTCAAATAAAATAATTTTAAAAAAATTATGTTTTAAAAATTTCTTCTAAAGTGGAAAGTCTATTTTTTCTCAAGAAAAGTTCCAAGTGATTTTTCAAAATATTTTTTCATATAATATGACATCCTTTGATGATACTTAATATTTATTGGGGATATGATCCAATGATACTATAATTATTCTTTCTCTGAAATATTTATGATTATGATGACAAAATTTTTATGAAACTCATTTCTTTTCATGGGTTATACTATAATGAATTTTTTATAGAACCGGACCCATTTTAATGGGTTTTGATATGATGAATGTTTTATGATATTGTATAACACATAAGTATGGATTATGTTGTGGGTGTGACATATGTATCCCTCCAATTCATTGGGTAAATATGGATAACTCATGAGTAAATATGAAATGCATGAACTTGATTACATGTTCATAATTCTAGGAGTGAACTTCAGGACATGATCACAATGTTATGCATGAACCTGATTAAATTTTCATAGTGTTATGCATGGACCTAGATTTCATGTCCATAAGGTTATTCATGGACCTGGTTGAATGTCCATAATTCTACGTGAGGTCTTAATTTCATTTCCTTATATTAATGAGTGAGCCTGTTTCAATTTATACATGTTCACAATGTTATAATCATATGTGTATGACACAAATCTATGTCTTATGCCAATTTTATGCTCTCATGGTTCATGTTCTTTGATTCCATTTTGATTTGTATCTTACAGACTACCAAGATTTGTTCCATTACTCACTTTTATGATCTATGATATGCATGGTCTGGTTTTCAAATGTTATTCTCATGTTCTCATACCATTATTCTCAAGATATGTTGATATATCTCTTATTTACCCTTAATGAGTATCTGATATCACCTTTGTTATATTTCTTTTACTCAGGTTACGATAAAAATTATTATATATGATATGTCTAATAGGGGTTCTAATTATGAATAATATAGTGGGAGATGGTATAGCTCACTTATGAAGTATTTGTTTATGTGTACATGTGTCCAAATGCACTAGACCTAAAAGATTCTATCATGGATCATTATGTTATAAAATGAATATTAATCTATTAAGATGTAATATTTATATATGAGAAGTTTGGGTCTTTGTAGTTTTTATTAGAAAAGGGTTAGATATCCTTTGTAAACTAGGATGAGAAAACTTTAGTAAAAAGACTAGGGATATTTTGAAGGATGTGTTTAGGGATATGTATAAGGATATGTCTAAGGATGAGTCAAATTATATAAAAATATCTTGGAATTTTGATAAAAGATAGAGTGCGTGGGTCAAATAAATTACATCCCTATCTGGATACTACAAGTGGATATGAATCTAGAAAAGAGGTACCTAGGGGTAATAACTCTAAAAATGGAACATTAAGCTAGACTTTATTGTCACCTGGTGCATGACAAATGGCCTTGATGTATACCAGATTTGACACTCCTATGGAATATTCATTCAAAATTCACAAATTATTTATGAACCATTATGATGGATTTAAATATAAGATGACTATAAATAACCTAGGTTTAACCTAAAGTTTCATAGATTGAAAAGAAGTTTTCAGTATTTAGATATCTTATAAATTATTTTTCATTTCTATGTGGATATACTCTATTATTGTTGTTTATTACACTATGATTTTTGGTTTTAGTCAATGGTTGGAACCAGAAGAAATGGGGATAACATTGAATGTGATAGATAAAATCTGGGTGGAGGCGTATTTCTGGTACTGTAGCAGCACTGTAGTAGACTGTAGCAGGGACTGTAGTAGTACTGTGTCAGGCACTATAGCAATATTGTATTAGGCACTGTAGCAGGTATTGTTCAGTACTGTAGCAGTAGGAAATCTTCATCCATCTAGGCCTTTTGGCCACCGATTTGGTCCTTGGGTCCTGTAAGGCTTTCGGGCCACCCAAGGCCTTTGGGCCAGTTGATTCTCAAGGCCTTCGGGCCACCTTAAGTCCTTAGGGCCACCCCAAGGCCTTTGGGCCACATGAATGCAGATGTAAGAGTTAGAATACAATGGACAAGGATTAATATGAGGATTCAAAGCAGGCACATTCACTAGAGCAGATCTAACTGGAATTGGAAGAATGAGTGGGTATGGCTTTACCATTGGTACCAGGCCTGTGCAGCTTTCCATAGGACAGCTAGCCGACCAGCCCTACGGAGGTGGAGTGCTGATATCATGACATATGTTGGGGAGGATCAATTCCAAGTTTACTTATCTGGGTGATTTCCTCTAAAAACTATGGGTCATGTAATTGTCTCTTAGCCTTTGGGCCTTGTAAGGGTTCCACCTCACCCCTTGAAAGGTGGATTATCAAAATTAATAAAAAAATGAAGGCCTTCGGGCCATTCCAACTGATAAGAAACCAAATGGGATGATAATTGGAGTTAAGAATATTATGATTATTCCTAATCAGTTATCACGATATATGATTAATAATATGGAACCTAAAAAACTCTCATACTCATTAAAGAAGATAAGGAAATATTTTTCTAGGAGCTTGAGTGATGGAGAGGATGGAGGAATGAAGTTTTAGTTTTATATATGTTGATAATATAGGAAGAATAACCTAAGTGTATGTATTATATGAAATGTAATATGTTTTGAGAGTGTAAAAGAAGGAAAAAAAGAAAGGAATTATATATGGAAAAATGAAAAAAAACACAACGTATGAAAATAAAGGTCTCCCTAAGAAATCATCAATGGTCGAATTTTTCAAATGTGGAATGTGTGGGCATTATAAAAATCGATGTCCTAGGGGGGAATTCTCATGAAGATAACTAGTAGGGTTTTTTGAGTAATGTTTATATTTATATTGATGAAGAGACTACAAATAAAATATGAAAGGAAATATGTGTTATGGATTAATATGATTAATCATGGTTAATGGTGTATGAAGAAAGTGGAATGATTGATGTGTTTACTCATTGAGATTAAAAGAATTATATTTTTATCATTTTTATTATGGTTATTAGAATCATGAAATATCAATCTATTGTTCCAAAATAGTTTTTCGTTAGGAAATTTCAAGAATATGTTAAATGGTACTGATGGCAGATAAAAGTAATTTAATGGAAAGTTAATATTTAGATTAAGGTAGGATAATAATTAATATGATCATGATGTTGATAAAATGGTGTTTATCTTAGATAAAAAGATTATTGATAAGGATAAAGTAAATTGGATAGTATTGATTACCTTATAACTGGTTATGGATTTGATAAAAAAGTGTTTCATGTTATCATTTATGGACTTTACAACATTTTATAGATTTTTTAATATATCCATTTATTTGTGTTTTACTTAAGGAATAACGAAGAATGTATGTTTTCAATATTTTTTATGGTAATTCATATTATTAACATGTTTCAAGAAAATCTATGATCAATGTATTGACATATTTGGTATGTGACATTAATAGCTACTTCATATTGTTTGGGGGATTAATGGTAAGTTGATTTTTGGAAATGTAGTGAGATTCTTTCTAAATTTTTGGATTTCAATTTTGTTCATAAATAGAGGAGCCTTAATGTTAACTAATCATGAAATGGATTAAGTTTTAATTTTTATTTTATTGGGAAACCTGTGATAAAAATTTTGTTTTTCATAATAACTAGAGAAATAAGGAATTTCCTATCATTCTTTTATAGATCATATGATCCACTATTTCCTCAGGCATAAAAAATAATATTTATTTCTTAAAATAAGATATGATGTAGAAATTGATCAAATTAAAACCAAAGTAAGAGAATGTGCTTATGAATTTGAATGAAATTAAGTAAGAATATCTTCTCTTAAAAAATCCCCAAATTTAGTAAAAGGATCTTGAAATAAAATGTTATTAAATTACTATCATTTCTGATGATATCAATGAACTTTTTCACACCTATTTGGTTTATGGTTTTGTGGTTATTGATTTTCAAATGATCATTTACTTTATTATTATCAATGATCTCTATCACTCTCCATCATTATTTGAATATTACACTTTTCTTCCATGTCAAAATCTTCACTTCCCACCTTTTCTTTCCTATTTGGAAACCTAGTGTGTGTTATTCCAGACGACCTTAGCACACCCCTATCTCTATTTTCAAGAGGAATTTTTATTAACCCTTTTTATGATGTAGGTTTCCCACCAAGTTATCTTAAACTATTAATACATTGTTTACTGATAATAATTTTAAATTGTGATGGCATGATTTATTTAAGGTGGGTAGAATATAACACCTAGAGATTTTGTGAAATATTTTTTTTCAAATAAATTTAATATTTTCAATATGTTTCATTACACAAAACACAAATTTTTGATTTCATCACACACATCACTGATTTTATCTTTTGTTACACACAACACTAATTTTATCTTGTGTTACACACAACACTGAGTTTATCTTGGGTTATATGTGGCATCAAGTTTTAACGAAACACGAAACACTATTAAAATATTATTATTTAATATTACAGTTATCACATAGTCATTAGAATTGTTGGTATGAATAGGATTAAGTAAATTATGAAAAAACATGGTTTAAAAAATTATATAAAATTAATTCTTCGGTGGATAATTATTTATAAATTAAAGTTAAAAACCATTTGAAAATAAAGTAAATCCTTTTCTAAAGAACTATTTTAGGCACAAAAACTAGTTTTATCTCAATAAATTAAATAAATAAATTTTAGTGAATTATTTTAATGCAATTTTTATATTATATATTCAATAAAATTTTTAAGATTAATATTATTTGTTTTCAAGATAAGAGATAATAATAAAACCAATTTTTTGATTAAAAACTGTATTTTTCAAAAAAAAACGTTTTGTTGTATTTTGACCACTTATTTTAAAATTATTTTGTCCACTTTTAGAAATTTTATTTTAAAAAATAAACTTTATTTTTTTAATTATAATTTCATAATTAACTTAGAGAGAATATTTGAGAATTTTCTCAAAAGGTAATTTTTTTATGAATAGTGAAAATATTCATTTTATTTGGAATTGTCATTTCTTTTAAATCATTTAAAACATAAAAATAAGATTTATTTAAATTTTAAATTCATTAAATTATATATCTATTAATCTAATTTAGTTTATTGGAATAAATTTTATATTGAATTTTTATATAAAAACATTTTTACCTTTTTAATATTTTCTTTTTGAAAACCTGCTTTCTCATCTCATCTACGGGTTTAATTTTAAATTAACTTATTCCACTTATATCAGTTTAATTTGGAAAAATAGATTTCATATTTTTAATCAGAATAATTTATATTATATAATAATTTCAACTTAATTTTAGACCATAATAAAAATAGTAAAAATTATTTATCATGGTTAAGGTAAAAATGGGTTTACTGAGGGGTTAAACTAAAAATGATAAGGGGTAAAATGACCTATAAACTTGTAAAACACCATTTTATAGACATATTAATATTTTATAACCTCTAAGGTTCTATAATGGACCATTTTTTAGCCTTTTGGAATGTGAACAATGTGTTAAAACCTTTTTCTTTTCAAAAATTACAAGTGTATCACTCACCTTTCTAATAAAAGGACAACTCTTTTCCTCTCCTATTTACACTTCCAAAATCCTGTGGTTTGAAAAATACCTACCCAAATTTATTCCATACTTCCCTACCCACATATAATAGTACATTTTTAGATCATAAATCCAATCTAGGAAGGATCTATGTTAAATCTAAAGAGGATTTCTTTAGAAGAGGTAAACTTATTAAATATGAATATTTTTTTACTTCTTATTATAACTCCTAAAAATCATTTCTTGATATGATACAATAAAAAACTAGTATCTAATATATACTTATATGTTATTATATTACTGTAATATTCTATATCCATCTCCACTTTCATCAAATGGGATATAAAATCAACATTCGTGTGTACGATGGACTACCACTTCACGAACTAATGTTATTCTTTTTACGTCATAACCCTTCACATATTGATATAATGATGGATTAAAATTATATATATGATATTATTATACTTTTTGAATTACTATATCACATATAACTTCTTTCTTTCCATTCTGTGGGAATATGATAATGTCACTCGTCTGCACGATGGATTACCACCTTGCAAAGGGGTGTGATTTGTTAACAATTTATATGGAAGGTAATAATGATGTATTTAACTAGAATATAGGATCTATATTGCATAAAAATTATTCTATAATATTAATACAGTATTAAAATTTATTTATTTAAATCCATCAAAAAAATGGAAATAGTATTCATGCGTATGCACAACCAACTATCTCCATGAACGATATATTTTATTTAATGTCTATAACTTCAATGGATTAATATAAATACATATATTATGAATATATATGATATTTATATCATGGTTAAAATTATGAATATTATGTAACCATGATCAATGTAATGAGACAAAAAATAAAAAATCAAAACATAAACAAAAAACAAAGCAGTTATTGCCTGAATCATGACTTTAACATGGAATTGTTAATAAACTGGTAATAAATAACCATAAGTAAATCACATATGGTATGATATATATAATTAAGGTTTTATAATATATGTATAATAAACTTATATTTATTATATATTATTTTTGAATGTTTACAAAGGAATTCAATACTTAAGGTATGTTATTTTCATCTTGCTTTTATTTTCTATGAGACACATGCCATATTCACCACATGTTTATTTTATGTGGTGTATATACTACCTATGAATTTATTTTATGATAATTATTCCAAAAATTATGGGTATTTACATATTCATTTAAGGATATCTCTTTTATGGGGTTTACAGTTTCAAAGTTACTAATGTGATAAGAGATTTTTGTCTCAATTTGTCTTATTTGGGACATAAGTTATTTTATGCACCTATATTATTTTATGAGGTGTATATACATAATATTTGAAATTTAATATAATTAATTTATTTTCTATAATTTTATTTTTAGTTTAATTTAATTTTATTATTTCATGGGGATTACGGGTCAAAGTTACCAAAGTGGCTAGGGTTTTACGATGCAATCTTATCGTTTATCAGGATTGTTTATGTTTATGATTCTAATGTTGAAATAATAGGATCTATATCTCAATATAATAAATAATTTTATTATAATATGTCTATTTAATGATAATTCATGTTTTACCTTGATATTCCTCGCTTTATGTACTCATGATTCTAAAAGAAGTTTTTTAAAGAAAACTGACTTTATATTTATCTTCAGTCAAAACCCATTTTTTATTCGATATCCATGATTTCTAAAAATTATTTAAAAAAATATTTTAATGTCCCTATGATATTTTTTAAAACAATTTTCCATTTTTTAAAATTTTAAAAAAAATTAAGGAATCTTCATTTCATTTTCAAAACAAGTCTCGTTTGGATTTTACCGAAAATGTGAAAGAAGTAATTTTTTTAAAATGTATGAAACTTTCCACCATCATAAATAATAATTTTTTTAAATATTAATGTGTAATTTTCTAAGTTTATTTTCAAATAAATAAATTTTAACAAAGTTTTTTGTTTTAAAATGTATTTTTCAAAGTGTAAATTCTATTTTTCCATAATAAATGCTCCAAGTGATTTTAAAAAATCATTTTCCATATAAGATGGAATCCTTTGATGTAACATATGTTTTAATAGGTATATGATCTAATGATACCATATTTATTCTTTACCTAGATGGTTTATGATTATGATGACAAGATGTTTATGAAACCCATTTCTTTTCACTCGTTATACTATAATAAAATGTTTATAGAACCAGAACCCTTTTTATGGGTTATGATATGATGAATATTTTATGATATTATAGCACATATATGTATATATTATGTGATTTTTGGGACCTATATCTACCACCAATTCATATAGTAAATATGGATAACTCTTGAGTAAATATGATATGTGTAACCGGATTAAATTTTCACAATTTTATGTGTGAACCTAATGACATATTCATAATGTTGTGTGTGAACCAGATTACATGATCATTGTTTTATGCATAGACCTAGATTTCATGTCTATAAGGTTATGCATGGAATTGGTTTCATGTCCATAAATTTATATGAGGGCCTAATTTCATGTCCTTAACTTTATGAGTAAACCTGTTTCTATGTATATGTGTTCACAATGTAATAATATTATGTGTATACAACAAATTTATATTTTATGCCAATTTTATGCTCTCATAGTTCATGTTATTTGATTCTATTATGATTCAGGTCTTATGAACTACCAAGATTTATGTCATGACTCATGCTTATTATCCATGATATGAAGGGTGTTGTTTTCAAATTTTATTCTCATGTTCTCATGCCCTTATGCTCATTATATGTCGATATCTCCCTTGTTTACCCTTATTGAGAATCTGATATCACCCTTTACTATGTTTTCCTTACCCAAGTTATGATGAAAGGTATTATTTATGATATGTCTAAGAAGGGTGATAGTTATTAATGACATGGTAGGAGATGATGTAGCTCACTTATAAACCAGTTGGTTATATGTTTGTGTTTCCAAAGGCACTAGACCTAAGTAATTATGGAATGTATTGTCAATTTTTGTATTGAATATTAATCTATTAAGATGAAATATTTATGTATGATAAAATTTAGTCTTCACAAATTTGATCAAAATACTTTCATTTCCCCTTATAAACCTAATAATTAAAATCATTAGTATAAGTAATAAAAGTACTAGAATTAGACTCAAAGGACACTAATTAATTCATATTATCTTACTCAACATCACTTTTTATACTTATTTTATATTGCATTAATGTACCAATTAATTCATCAAGACATAACTTAGTAAAATTTTAAGTATCATCAATAACTATATTATTTTATTCCCATTCTTTCAGCATCATATTTGTAAATTTTTTAATAATAGAATATTCAGATAATTATTTCACACCCAAAGATTATAAAATATTCACTAAAGTCATAAAATGTTGATGTATATGTGTTATTGTTTCATGAGGAAGAAAATAAAAGGCTTAATATTCCACTCTTAACATAGTTCTATGAGTTTCCAAAACCATAGAAGTTATAAGAATAATAATCTATATCTTCTATCAAATATCATTCATCACTTCACAAGATGATATATGACTATAATTTTTCATGGATATAAAATAATAAAGTATTAATAACTTTATGATTTACCTGATATTCTAGTTTTCCTTTATGATAAAAATTAGAAACTTATTTCTCAATAAATTTATAATTTTCAGTCATTATGAGAAATTTTCAACTCTAATATTAAAGATATAAGACTTTACACATTCACACAAATATTCATAATTAGCTCTATTAAAATTAAGCGGTCTGGTCAAATTTAAATTTTCAAGATTGCCTACTAGAAAACCTACCATCACCAAAAAAAATATTTCCTCTAAAAAATAGTTAGTGTAAGGAAATAAAGATTAAATTGTAATAAACTAACAAAAAATCAATGGAAAATCAGAACTAAGATACTAGATGTGGGTATGAGTCAAACGTAAACTGATTAAATCTCAAAAATAAGTAGGGTTACATTGTTGGTCCCATGGATATAGATGAATGTTTGGACTTATTATATGTTCAAAATGAATAGGCCTTCATGAAACTATATCCAAAAAAGTTTGTCTCGATTCAAAAATATTTATAATGTCTTTTATAAAGTTATTATGATATTTTAGTGAAAGTGGTATATTATTTAATGTTCACTAAAACCTGGTAGTGCAACATCATGGTAGTCAATGAAGAAGTCATGGTTTTTCATGAATTTGATTCGTGTGTTTTACACATCCCTACCCACATGTTTTTTTAGTAATCAATCAATTTTGAATGTATTAAATGATTTAAATTTTTTCATTGAATGATTTCAATGTGATCATCAATGGGGATAAAATCATGGGTATCATTTGATAATATATGATGACTATAAGATGTGTTATTCATTAATTAAGAATCATTGAACTTAACCTATATAAATAGAATGAGATTATATTCATTTGTGGTGTGGATGAAAGCGTTCTTTTTATTCTTATTTAGATCATTAATTTCATGTATATATTGTAAAAGATTTATTCATCATGATCCCATGTTCATCTCACCCGAGTAGGAGCTAAAACTCCTTCATAAGTTGGGTATACACTAATAGATATCAAGATCTATCAAATGGTGATCACCCTTTAGAGGAAATTTTCTCTGATCTACTACTTCATTGATCGTCATCAAGTTGTCTCCATCAATATGGAAGTTAGATGTTGTTGTTTCACATAAACTACAAGTTCTCTACTTTATGATTTAAGGGCACATTTTATTTCTTCAAGATAAATCAACCTATTTTTGAGTTTTTTTCAATTATAATTATCATGATGTGATAAAATAAAACCCATAATATTCCTCTTAGTTTCCCCAGTTGTCAATCCCCTTCTCAATGAACATCATCTCTTTATTTATAGGCAATTTTCTCCATATATTTCTCCACGTGTATCTCATATATCTTCATCTTTTCTCTCATATATATTCTCACATCTCTCGAACATATCTATTTAAATTTAAATTTTACTACCAGTCTACTTTTATATTCTTTCATATATACCAAGAATATATCATGCATTATCTATGATTGAGATATTTAGTTGAATATGTATCTACATGCATCTTCTTCATATCTAGTATTCTTTAAATCAGTATTATCTCTCTACTTTTTCTTGAATTAAATATTCCTTATCTATAGGTGATATCACACTTGAATGAACTCTTTATATCTACCGTACATCATATCTAAAGGCATGTGCATAGGGAGAGTTGGTCATTCTGTATATTTATATCAGATATATATTCTATAGGGTAGCATTGTAGCTTATGGAACAACCTTCCTCATTCTATCTCCTCGTTATGATACATAACTCATATTATGATGTATATTCTTCATGAAAGCATCAATAATCTTCCTTGCACAATCTCAATGATACATTTCAATAGTCCATGACACCTCACTACTATATGTGTGGAAATATCAATAATCCATGACACATCACTGCTATAAGTGTGTTCTTTTTGCACCAAAATAAAATAAAATATTTTCTTAAATAAAAATCCATTCAAAATCTATATATTTAATTTATTTTTCCATGTTTACCTTTTTAATGATTATTTCCAAAAATTATATAAAAATGAATATTTATTAATAATTTTCATTTAAATTTTAAAAATTAATGAAATTTTAATTAAAAATATATGAATGAAATGTAGTAATAAATTAACCACATAATTAATCCTTTATTTTAACAAATAATTAAATCTAAAAATAAATTACAATAGAATCTCATGTTACCATTATGAATGTGTCGTATAGAAAAATTCCTAAAGGTTCTCATTAAGAAATATATTTTGACATATATCTTACAAATTTTATAGTTATGGAAAGCTGTTATAGCAAGTAAAATTATGATGGATTTAAATACAGATACTAGAGAAAAGGTTTCAATTAATTTTATTAATTAATTATAATTAAAACCTATAGCCACTAATCATTCTTTATAGGTACTCAATCCACATTCCTTGTCTAGTTTTCTATTGAATACTCATTTTCACCCTATTAGATTTACATAAACTAGTTGATCAACTAAAACCCAAACATTGTTTTGATATATGGAATTCATCTCAAAATTCATGCCCCTTTTCCATACTGCACTTTCTAATATCTATACTACATCCTTGTAGGAAATAGGTTCATTATTATCAACTAATAATTATTCAACATATTCTTTGACTATAAAACCATGTTTTTTTGGTTCATGAGCACTCTAGTGCTTCAATGTAGTAACTGTGTTTCAGGAGCAAAAAATATCATGGGGAACAGTGAGATGTGTTCTTAAACTAAATATTGTGTATATTGATTATAAACTTCATTGAAGTCCACATTTATCCCACTATACTTCTTTTGGATGTGCTCCCTCTCAAGAAAAATGGCTTGTCTTTCCACTATAACTTTCTTTTATGTAGAGTTTTATAGATAATATCCCTTAGTTTCCTTGATAAATCCTATAAAGGTACACTTTATGACTTAGGGTGATAGTTTCCTTCCATAGTTGGCCTTAAAAAAGGCATCGCATCCCCATGCAATAGTGTATGACAACATGCCTCTATTTCTACTCCATAACTTGAAGGGAATATTGTTTTCTGCATTTTTTGGTACACAATTTAGTATGTAAAATTTAGTGTGTGATGAATATCTCCAAAAGGATAATTAAATATTTAGATGACTCATCATAGAACTCACTATGTCAAGAAAGGTTTGGTTCTTTATTTCAATAGCACCATTCCACTATAGTGTATAAGGTGGTGTGAGTGGATATAGAATCTCATGCTCTCATAAGAAGTCAATAAACTCTTGGTTAAAATAATCACCACCCTTATCATATAGAAGATTATTTGTCTTATTATCAATTTTATTCTCTACTTCATTATTTAACTCTTTGAATTTATAAAAGGACATATATTTATACCTCATCAAGGAAATATAACCATATCTACTAAAGTCATCAGTTATGATGTAAGAATTCCAACCTATAACTTCTACTAGAAAAGTTCCACACACATAAGTGTGTACCAATTCTATAATATTTATGGATCTTTTACCATATCAAAAAAATATTATTTGTTCATATTTCCTTGTAAACAGTATTGACATATTTCAAGTGTTTTTAGCTCAAAAGAGTCTAAATAACCATCTTTATAGAGCTTTGTCAGACAATTATCATTTACGTGACCAAGATGGTGATGCCACAACCGGGTGTTAAATGATTCATGCGAATTTAATTTTTTATCAATTGAAAATGCTTTGTTCTTATAATTTAATACATAATGACTATTATTTAATTACACCATAGAATAATATATTTTATATTTATAAAAGAAACAAGTATTATTTCCAAACATGAAAATAAAAACATCTATATCTAAATAGGATGAAAAAATTATGTTCTTGGAAACAGTTGACACATAATAAAAATATTTTAAAACAAAAAATCATCCTTGTTAGAAATAGAATATGGTAGTCTATTATATTCAAAGTAGCAGGTATTACTCCACTGGATTCTCTAAGATTCACCAATCCTCTATAAGTCATCCATAATCTACTTGTTTCTTGTATTTGGGTACATATTTGAGAACCATGAGATATATATAATTACCAATGTGAAGATAGAAAAATATTTCACTCAATAACAACCACACATGAAGTATCTCATTTCTTCTTTAACATGGCGTGGTTCTTATTCTAGTGTTCTAGCTTACCACATGAAAAACATACCACATTTTGTTTTTTTTCTTTTCATTGGATATTATTTTTCTTAAAAGGAAGATAATAAGGATCCTTAGATGTGGAATGATTCTTGGGGATTTTTTCCTTATTATTTATTTTATTATTCACTATGAGGACCGTAGGTTTTTCATTCACCATGTCTTTATCAACTTGGAAAATAAGAGTAAGAAGTTTAAAAATATTCATCTCATTATTTCTCATTTCAAATTTCACATTGAAACTAGAGAAGCTCTTAAGTATTGAGGACAGAATGACATCTATACCTATATTATTTGGGATTGAAAGGTCTAATAATTCCAATTTCTTTATATAGCCAACCATATTGACTATATTGTGTCCTAACTTACATTGAATCTCTAATATTATATGTTAATAGTTTATTGAAGACCTTATATCTCTCTTGTCTCACATTTTCTTGATAAAGATATTAAAGTTGAGATATGATGTTATATGAATCCATATCCAAATATTTCTTTTAAAACCTTATAGACATGGATGATATCATAAAACATTAGATATTTGTGGCATCATTCATATGTTTCATGTGGAGAGATATTTCCACCTCACTAGAATCTTTATCAATAAACTCAGGAACTGGGGTTTCTATCTCATACAATTCCTATTCATGGCTTAGTATAATGCCCAATAACCTATAAAATTATTGAAAACTAGATCTAGAAAGAATTTTATCCTTCTAAAGTATGGATTGTAGTAATATAGTCAAAGTCATTTGGCTTGTCATTTATACAATTAAATAAGATCATAATATTAGTACTATATAAAGATTATAAAATTAGATAATAAAATTTTAATTTATGAATCTCATAGAATGTCACGACACGTCCTCAGGGCCCGTGCCGTGACTACCCCAAGCCCGCCTTCCATAGTCCTGGGGTCTGCGACTAGCACCAAAGGTGTAAATCCCGATAAAAAGGGAAGACATTGCCTTTATAAAAGAAAACAAACACCACAGAGTACGAAAACTGAAGTAAACAGTAAGTAAAATGAAAATAGAAGTAAGTGTTGAAAAGTAAATGGGCCAGAATACAAACCCAACTAAAGATGCAGTACAACTGAAAGTAAAGTACAACTCAAGGACAACAGCTGAAAGGTGACAAGCCGCTCCTGGATCGTCCTCAGGCTTCCTACCTGAAGGGTAGGTACAGATCTCCTCCTCAGCACTCCATGTCAGTCTGTCTCCTCTGAGTACTGACTCGTCGTGAAATCCACCTCTGGGCACCGACTCGTCGTGAGATCCTCCTCCAGGTACCGTCCAGCTCTATAAGCCTCAACTACGATCAGTGATGTCTGTCGTCTGCAACCAAAAAAACGTAGTGCGGGTGAAGTCCGTGCAGGGGTGAGTATACGATACTCAGTAGGGACCCCGAGACCCCCGAAGGTCTCCATGAATCCACAAAGTATAAACCACAAAGAAAAGATACAATCACAAAGTATCATCCAACACTACTTAGGTATATTCCCATACATATACTGAAGTCATCAAATCCAGTTCAGCTCCAAGTCATGAGCTCTAGTACAATCCAGTCCACTCAGGAAAGTAAAACTTAATCCACACAGGAAATTACGACCCAATCCACACAGGAAATTACAACCCAATCCACACAGGAAAGCATAATACAATCCACACAGGATATCAAGTCAATCACATCGAAGATAATGATTGAAAGTCAAGACTCATCTCACACAGGTATCCATTTACGAAGAGGGGTGGAGATGATTAGATGTAGCCTCTAAATCATCTCCTCTGCTGAACCCACATAGTATCCAAGTTTAGTAGTCGTCGCTGCTGAACCCACATAGGATCCAAGTATAGTAGTCATCGTCGTTGAACCCAAGGAGGATCCATGTATGGTAGTCGAACCCAAGGAGGATCCCAGTACAATAGTCATCCTCGTCGAACCCACAGAGGATCCCAGCACGGTAGTCGTCCTCGTCGAACCCATAGAGGATCCGAGTAGGGTAGTCTTCCTCATCGAACCCACGGAGGATTCCAGTATGGTAGTTGTCATCATCGAACCCACAGAGGATCCTAGTACGGAAGTCATCTTCGTCGCAGTCGCAGCCAGCTCTTGGGTTCCCGCACACAGCACGCTCGTTCCGGGAGGGTCTGCACCATGAGCCAAAGGTTCAATACATCAACTATCACGTAGTCCAAAGTTGACATATCTCAAAGTTATGTCACGTCAATAGGAACTCAACGTGACAGATGTCACGTCAATCGGACGCCCGGTCTGAGAGTTATTGGCTTTTTTGTTCCAGGGGCCCGGTTGGTTTTTAAGTCAAAACCAACCCGACTGTACTCCAACTACGTCCAAACCTCGAGTTGAGTAAGCTAAAATAACCATCTCACTAAGATGAATCCAACAAAGTCGATGACACGTCAATCGAACGTCTGGAGCTCGAGTTATAAGTGTTTCCGCTCCGAGGGCCCGGTTGGTTTTGTGTTTGAACCAACCCGGCCATACCCAAAGTTCTCTGAAACCTTGAGTATAATATACCAAAACGACCGTCTCGATCTAAGGATCACATCGCAACTGACAGTGAACCAATATTAGGTATGTATCCCAAGTTATGGGCCTTTGAACGAAGCTGTCCGTTTTTAGGGGGTTTTGGGCCCGGACCGACCCGGCCCAAGACCCCCTGAGTCGGCCCGTACTGGGTCGACCCGACTAGGGTCCGGGTCCGGCCCACTAGGGAGCGGCCCGGCCTGGCACACGACCCAGCTCAGTGCGGGGGCCCGACCCAGCACGGGCGGCCCGACCCAGCGCGGGCGGCCCGACCTGGCGCGGTCGGCCCGGCCCGACGCGGCCGGTTGGCCTGGCGGGGGTGCGGCCTGCGTGGCCAGTTAGCTTGGCCATTTCGTCCGAGTAGAAAATAGGGGGTTCTGCCCCCCTTGTCTCGAAACAACGGCCCCCCCACGTGGAGGGGGGCCCGCCTGTCTACCGTCGGGGGTTACGACCCTCGGCCTCCTCCGAACAGCCGACCCGGTTGGCCGGTCGGTGCCGCCGTCATGGGACCCCGCAGTCCCGCCCTTCCGAAGTGTCGATGGCCGGCGATTCCGGCTACCCTCCCCTATACAGCCGTAGCTTAGGCCGCGGCCCTTGTCCATCCGGTGCGGCGCGACGGCGCCGCACCCCTCCATCGCGGCCCGACCTTGGTCGCGGGTTCTTCGGCTTCGGCGCGGCACGACGGCATCGTGCTTCTTCACTGCGGCCTGCTCCGGCCGCAGTTCCCTCATTCCCGCGTTGTACGATGGCACCGCGTTGCCTCCGTTCCAATCCGCAACAAGACACAACAACAAGGGGAGAAGGGTCGGCCGTGTTTGTGCGGTCCGGCCCCCTCTCGTTAATCTGATAACATGTGTCCAAGAAATAAGTAAGAGCGTCAATTGATAATTCTTGAATGATGAAAACCCCCTACCTTGATTCATGGAGATTGATAGCTTGACGAAGAAGGGAAAATTCCCGTTGTTCCGTAGTTGTTGTCGCGGGATGACGGTGTCGCTTCGTCAAGCGTCAAGAATAAGAGAGTCGAGGTAGGCACCGACGTTCTTCGCGATCTTCAACGTAGAAGATGAATATCTTCAAGGCTTTGCAAATTCTCACCCCAGACTCCACACAATGAAAACCAACCAAAAATAAATTAAGAGTTTTTCTTATTTTATTCACATATGTCAATAATTTTAAAATTCAAAAACTCAAACTCAAAAATTAAATTAATTGAATAGCATTAAAACAACCCATTTAATTTTAGAGTTGACTTGCAATTTAAGAGGGGGAGTGGATGAGTTACAAAAATTAAGGGGGTTGCCAAAATTTAAGAGGGGGTTTAGGGAATTTGAAGGGGTGGGGGCTCATGTGGGTCCCACCCCAACTTCCTCACATGGAAGTTAAACTACAATGTAAAATAAAGTTATAACACAACTTTATTCACTTAACCACATAATTAAACAACTCTTCCCAAGAAAACGAAACTCTGGAAAAGGTCTTCTTAAGCAATTATCAGTGTTGTGGTTTCAACGGTGCCCTCGGATTTCGATTTCGAGCACCGGTTCAAAAGTTATAAAATAAACCCGCTCGTTCGTTCACTGAACATACCTGAGCTAAACTTCAGAAATTGATTCCGGGCACACCGGGCCTCGGAATCAGGTTCCCTCAAAAATTGCATACTCATAAAATTCCAAATAAAATTTAGAAAAAATTTCCCTTTAAATTTACGGGTCTTTACATTAATCCCACCTCAGGGCTTTACGTCCCCGTAAAGCTACATCAAAAACTAGGAAAATAAATGGGGGTATTGTGCACGCATCTGAGCCTCCCACTCCCAAGTACTCTCTTGAAGGTTCCCGTGATTCCACCTAGTGTGCACTAGAGGAATCGACCGCCCACTTAGGACCCTCTCTTGTCGATCCTCGATCTCCATCGGGACCTCCGCAAAAGTAGTCTTGTCATCAATGTCCAGCTTCCCATGGTCGATGATATGCGTCGGGTCGTGCACGTATCTCCTCAGCTGAGATACATGGAAGTTTTCGTGTACCTGGTGCAACTGAGGTAGATGGGTCAAGCAGTAAACCACCTCGCCTACCCTGTTAAGTACCTATACGGGTCCGATGAAGTGCGGAGATAACTTTTCACCCCGACCAAATCTCTGAAATCCACATAGAGGTGAGACCCGTAAGAAAATGTGGTCACCATCCTCGAACTCTAGTGGTATCTGTCTCCTATCGGCATAAGACTTCTTTCGGCTCTGAGCTATCCTCATCTGCTCCTAGATGACCTGAACCTTCTCTGGTCCTACAAGAGATGCTAAGATTTCTTCTTTGCCGATAAGAGAAATCTGGTCTCATCCCCTGGATGAACCACGTTCTTTTCCGAATACAGTCAATCCCGACATTGACGATACTAATCCATACCAAGGATGACGTCGTAAGGCCTTGACACTACTACCAAGAGATCCAACCGTTACTCTCACCTCTAAGGGTTGAGTCACACTTTCGGCATTAGTGTGTGGCCACTGAGTCTCCTCCAGTAGGTATCTCAAAAGTGAGGGTCAAGTCAATAGTTTTAAACCAGAACCTATTAGTATCAACTACATAAAAAGGACAGGGAACGAAACGTCACAAGAACAGTGTCTTTTATTATTGTAGCCCAAGGTACAAAGATACATAACATCAACAAAGCTAGAAGCAACATGAACAAAATTCCCCATGTCTGGAGCTAGTCCTGCTTATGTCCATCTGCTCCCGGAGCTCCATGGTCCTAAGCCTCAACTGCCTGAAGCTGAGACCTCCCCTATCCACCCATTCCCTGCGGTCGGGGTGGTCTCCCTGGTGGTGGTGGTGGTGGTAGGGCCTCATAGCTTCACCCACCACCCGCTGCTCGGCCAGCTCCTCTGCCTCATCTGCCTACTACCTACGGACCGCCATGGTCAAACCTCTTCCTAGGAGGTCCCTCTACCACCTGCTACTCATCTGCAGGACGAGTCGGGCAGTCTCGAGCCATGTGACCCTTCCTGCTACATGCATAGCACTGGCTTCTCCTCGTATGGTTGGCTCTCCTTCGTGTGCCCCATACAATGGAATCTGCATCCTGAGATTTATCATCTGATGGTCTGGCCCGCTTGGACCTCTGTATCATCTGTCTACTGCCAGCTGCAGAAGACTCCGCTACGGGTCGTCCTACAGAGGGTCTCACTGCTGGTGACTGCTCGGCGAGAAAACTCTCCACTAGAAGGGATCTCTCCAACACCCTCTCCTGCGTCGGGATATTGAGGGAGATCATCGAAGTCCTGATATCATGCCTCAGTCCCAGCTCTAAGGTACGGGCTCTGAAGAATGGGTCTTGTACCATATCTATGGAGCAGCGTGGGAGATCAGTAAACCTCGCCGAGTACTGGGCCACGGTCATGCTGCCCTGCCGCAGTTGTAGTAACTCCCGAATGTGCACTGCACGGAGGGTGGATGGAACAAACTCTAAGTTGAAGAGGCTCTCGAAGTTCGTCCAAAGTAAAGATGCCTCGTCGTGCACCTGGAGCATCAGGCTCCACCATCTTCCTGCTGCCGTGTGTAGGAGACTCGCTGCAAGGATCACCATGAGGTCAGCTGGTGTCCCCACTAACCTGAAAACTCGAACTACAGCCTCCATCCAATCCTCGACTGCCTGAGGGTCTTTCTACCCGCGGAACCTGGGCGGTCTTTGATGCTAAAAGTCATACAGTGCACTAAGGCGATGTGCACTCTTAGCGGCTGGGGCTGGTGGCATCGGTGGCTCGGCGGGTAGAGGTACCGTCGGTGCCTCCGCTATAATAGGGCCCTGCACCGAGGTCTCGTCGCCCGGTGGGATGTCGCCTCCCACAAAGCTCGGAACCCTAGTCGGCTGCCTTCATGGGGCTATCCTAAAAAGAAACAGGTGCTCCATGGTCAAAACAGTATACCTGGTGAACTGACGCAAAGTAATTACAAAGAAAACTTTTGAATCACACATTCAATCAATGTTTTCGTGCACTGAGTCGGAAATCAGAAGTCAGGGTCCTGGTGTATGGATACGTTGGCCGCCGCACCAACACTGGACTCCCTGGACTGATAACCACACTCAATACCCTTAACATTATTGCTTCACAAAGAAAAAAGATCAGAGTCTTCAGTTCTACGGTAGAACAGAACTCCTCTGATACCAATTTGTCACGACTCGTCCTCGGGGCCCATTCCATGACTACCCCAAGCCTGCCTTCCCTAGGCCAGGGGCCGACGACTAGCACCAAAGGCATAAATACCAATAAAAAGGGAAGGCATTGCCTTTATAAAAGAAAAAAAACACCACAGAGTATGCAAACTGAAGTAAACACTAAGTAAACTGAAAATAGAAGTAAGTGCTGAAAAGTAAATGGGCCAGAATACAAACCCAACTAAAGATACAGTACAACTGAAAGTAAAGTACAACTCAAGGACAACAGCTGAAAGGTGACAAGCCGCTCCTGGATCATCCTCCGGCTTCCTACCTGAAGGGTAGGTACAGATCTCCTCCTCAGCACTCCACATCCGTCTGTCTCCTCCGGGTACCAAATCGTCGTGAAATCCACATCTGGGAACCGACTCGTCATGAGATCCTCCTCCGGGTACCGTCCAGCTCTACAAGACTCAACCACGATCAGTGATGTCTGTCGACTGCAACCAACACAACGTAGTGCGGGCGAATCCCGTGCAGGGGTGAGTATACGATACTCAGTAGGGACCCCAACACCCCCAAAGGTCTCCCTAAATCCACAAAGGATAAACCACAAAGAAAATATACAATCACGAAGTATCATCCAACACTACTTAGGTATATGCCCATACATATACCTAAGTCATCAAATCCAGTTCAGCTCCAACTCACGAGCTCTAGTACAATCCAGTCTACTCAGGAAAGTAAAACTTAATCCACATAGGAAAGTACGACCCAATCCACACAGGAAAGCATAATCCAATCCACACAGGATATCAAGTCAATCACATCGAAGATAATGATTGAAAGTTAAGACTCAGCTCACACAGGTATCCATTTACGAAGAGGGGTGTAGATGATTAGATGTATCCTTTAAATCGTCTCCTCTGTCGAACCCATGTAGGATCCAAGTTTAGTAGTAGTCACTATCGAACCCACAAAGGATCCAAGTATAGTAGTCATCGTCATCGAACCCACGTAGGATCCCAGTACAGTAGTCGAACCCACGGAGGATCCCAGTACAATAGTCATCCTCGTCGAACCCACAGAGGATCCCAGCACGGTATTCATCCTCGTCGAACCCACGTAGGATCCAAGTACGGTAGTCGTCCTCGTCTAACCCACGGAGGATCCTAGTACGGTAGTCGTCATCATCGAACCCACGAAGGATCCTAGTACGGAAGTCATCTTCGTCGTAGTCACAGCCAGCTCTAGGGTTCCTGTAGACAGCACGCTCGTTCTGGGAGGGTCCGCTCCACGATCCAAGGGGTCGATACATCAACTATCATGTAGTCCAAAGTTTATGTATTGCAAAGTTATGTCACGTAAATAGGAACTCAACGCGACAGATGGCGCGTCAATCGGACGCCCGGTCTCAGAGTTATTGGCTTTTTCGTTCCAGGGGCCCGGTTGGTTTTTAAGTCAAAACCAACCCAGCCATACTCCAACTGCGTCCAAACCTCGAGCGGAGTAATCCAAAAGAACCATCTCACTAAGAGGAATCCAATAAAGTCGACAGCACGTCAATCGGACGTCCGAAACTCGAGTTATAAGTGTTTCCGCTCCGAGGGCCCGGTTGGTTTAATGTTCGAACCAACCCGGACATACACAAAGTTCTCCGAAACCATGAGTATAATATATTGAAACGAACGTATTGATCCAAGGATCGCATCTCAACTGACGGTACATCAATCGTAAGTCTGTAGCCCAAGTTATGGGCCTCTAAACGAAGCTGTCCATTTTTAGGGGGTTTTGGGCCCAGACTGACCCGACCCAAGACCCCCTGGGTTGGCCCGAACTGGGTCAACCCAACCCGGGTCCGGTTACGGACCACTAGGGCGTGGCCCGGCCCGGTTGACACAGCCCGGCCCAGCCGGCGCGGGCGCGACCCGCGTGGCCAGTGAGCTTGGCCTTTTCGGCCGAGCGGAAAACAGGGGGCACTGCCCCCCTTGTCTCAAAACGGCGGTCCCCCCACATGGAGGGGGGCCCGCCTCTCTGCCACCGGGGGTTACGACCCCAGGCCTCCTCCGAACGGCCGGCCCAGTTGGCCGGCCTGTGCCTCCACCGTGGGACCCCGCGGTCCTGCGCTTTTGAAGCACCGGGGGCCGGCGATTCCGGCCACCCTCCCCTACATAGTCGTGGCTTAGGCCACGACCCTTGTCCGTCCGGCGTGGCGCGACGGCACCACACCCCTCCGTCGTGGCCCGACCTTGGTCATGAGTTCTTTGGCTTCGGCGCGGCGCGACGGCGCCACGCTTCTTCGCTGCGGTTCCCTCATTCCCGCGCGGTGCGACGGCACCGCGTTGTCTCCGTTCCAATCCGCAACAAGACACAACAACAAGGGGAGGAGGGTCGGCCGTGTTTGTGCGGTCTGACCCCCTCCCGTTAATCCGATAACATGCGTACAAGAAATAAGGAAGAGCGTAAATTGAAAATTCTTGAACGATGAAAAACCCCTACCTCGATTCACGGAGATTGATAGCCAGACGAAGAAGGGGAAAGTCTCATTGTTCCGTATTCATTTCCGCGAGATGACGGTGTCGATTCGTCAAGTGTTGAGAAGAAGAGAGTCGAGGTAGGCATCAACGTTCTTCGTGATCTTCAACGTAGAAGATGAAGATCTTCAAGGCTTTGCGAATTCTCACCCCAGACTCCACATAATGAAAACCAACCAAAAATAAAATAAGAGTTTGTCTTATTTTATTCACATTTGTCAACAATTTCAAAATTTAAAAACTCAAACTCAAAAATTAAATTAATTGAATAGCATTAAAACAACCCATTTAATTTGAGAGTTGACTTGCAATTTAAGAGGGAGAGTGGGTGAGTTACAAAAATTAAGGGGGTTGCCAAAATTTAAGAGGGGGTTTAGGGAATTTGAAGGGGTGGGGGCTCGTGTGGGTCACACCCCAACTTCCTCACATGGAAGTTAAACTACAAAGTAAAATAAAGTTGTAACGCAACTTTATTCACTTAACCACAAAATTAAACAACTCTTCTCGAGCAAACACAACTCTAGAAAAGGTCTTCTTAAGCAATTACGGGCATTGCGGTTTCAACGGTGCCATCAAATTTTGATTCCGAGCACCGGTTCAAAAGTTAGAAAAAAACCCGCTCGTTCGTTCACTGAACGTACCCGAGTTAAACTTCGTAAATTGATTCCGGGCACACCGGGCCTCGGAATCAGCTTCCGTCAGAAACTACATACTCGTAAAATTCCAAAGAAAATTAAGAAAAAAATTCCCTTGAAATTTACGGGTCTTTACATAGAATGTTATAGAAACCTAATATTCATCACCATTAGTTTCAAAGTATCTCATAGTATGGATATTCTAGTGACAAGGATCCATATTCCCCTTCTCATAACCCAAAATTTGACCAGAAAAGTTATTTTGTGGGTTTTTGGTAGTCATAACTATCCAATTGTATTAACTCACAATTCCAAGATTTATTGAGTGGAATTCCAAATCTTGAAATCCTATATTATTAATTCTCAAACCCTACCTATTATTTACACTAAGTACTACTTTGGTAGTAAACCCTTGATGTAAACTAAGCCAAGTCAACCCAAAACTCAAGCTAAAATTCCTTAATAAATGAAAGAACCCAAAATTTGGATAGTGAATCACTTGAACTATGATTCAGTTTTAACTTATTTAGCAGAAGGTTATACCATATTAATATATTGATTTGAAGGATTTTAAATCATTATGTGTAAATTTCCCATTTTATCTTATAGCATGCTTGTTAAAATTAAGTGGATTTTACTTAAGTGATCAACCATGTCTAAGATAAATTTTACACATTGACTAGATTATTTTAATTCCATATTTTATGCTTGTTAATAAATTAATTTAAGTTATTGTGAAGAAAATCAATAAATAAATTAACTATAAAAGATGACAAAAATAAAATAATAAAAGTGGTATAATCATAATCCTTTATAATAGTTAGTTTATCTAGAAAATGATAAACTAACCCTCGACCCTAGGGGGAAAACACCTTGAATAATAACTTATTTTGTGATATAACATTCCACTTATCATTATATGTATCTCCTAGATTGGTTTCACCACATCTCTAAAATTTAACCACATCCGCTCTATTGGGATCTATATCCATTATATAAGCTTTACTCATATACAAGTGAGGGGAAACCAAAGGATTGATTTGGGTGGTTATATAAAAGAAAAAATGGTAACATAGGCCCTTACATAATGGGGTGAGGGCTTAAAACATAGGTCATCATTTTAATTTAATAATAATAATAAATTAAAAGGAAACCAATCACGTATATAGGTATGATCTATACTTATGATCACCCACACACATGCAATGAATATATATTTTCAATCTATTCATAATTAACTTCAATTAGTTATTTAATTAATATAAATTCACTATGAATTATTCCTATTAATTATATAATAAATATATTAATTAAATTGGTCTTAATTCCAGCCAGACCATCCTATAAATTTCTATCATACATAATTTTAAACCAATTTTTTTTAAATTGATTTTATTTCAAATTATCTAAGTAGACATGTATACTTTTAGGAAATAATATGTACCCATCCAAATAACTCATAATGGTCCTTGTACAATGTATTCACATGGAATATAGTATACATTTCATGGCACACAATTATAAGGAATTAATTTCCAATAAATTATAGGTGATCATATATAAGTTTTCTGGTATGTAATTCTATTAACACATGTGGAGTACACTAAAAGAAAAGATCATACACAACTTGTAGTTCAAAATTTAATATGTAAATTAATTTAATATATAATTAATAATACTATCACAAGGGGTATACTATCAATAAATGACACAAAAACACATGAATATAATTTTAATTATATAATTAATTTTTCTCTCCATTTTAAAATAATTACATGATGTAAAATGGGTTACACAATGTGTACTTGGGATACATGTTGTTTAACATCTTCTACCCATGTTCATGACCCGCCCCTAGGGATAGGGTATGTTTTTATTTTGGTTAAAAATGTGCAATAGGTACATGGTGTGAATGCTAGCTACATGTCATGTGTCTTTGATGTTTCATGGTTTGTTAGTCCTGGTGTTGTGTAATAAATTCACAACATAGATTAGACCCCTTGTGTTTTATGTCATTGAAACACATAGGCTATATGATTTTTATGAAAGGTACACAATGTGTAGTCTATAAAACTAGGTTCTAGTCAGGATTGGTCAACACATGGTTCGAATTTAATGCTCATCGCATGTAGATATTTCACAATAATCAGAATTTATCACTGTTTTCTGGTAAAATTAATATGGGTAAATGACATGTACCAATGTGCTACGTGCTATGTTATATTGTGTTATTTTTTCAGTACCCTTAGCACCTCCTAATAAATTATTTGAATATTATTCATTTAAATTTAAACTTTTATTGGTTATATGAATGAGAACGAATAAGTAAATAGACGAATTCAATGTTTTTATTCAAAAAATGAATAATCCATAACTAAAAACTAAAAAAATAATATCATCAATTAATTATTAAAAAATAATTATAAATTAATTATATGATTTCTCTAATACCACTTAAAGGTTGTGGGTGCAACATGAGGGCCTATTGGGTTTATAAAAAATAAATTTATATTTTAATAAATGAATAATGTGAGATGTACATTAAGAAGAATTTCATGACTGATGGAATTAAATTAATTATTAATTGATTAATATATTATAACCTAGAAGGAAAGATCATCACATAAAATTTATAATTTATTTATTACATAAATAAATACCTTTAATTGATTTCATTTCTTTATTAATGAAACTAACGATGTCTTTACATCATACCTTCATCACGTTGTAGGATCCAAAAGTAGAATCCTTATATCAATGATTGACACAGGCTTCAAAATTCCATAATGTTCCATAGAATTTCTGGGTTCTAGAGTTATCGCTCGTGTCATATTCCATTGACCACAAGAAGAATCTCTTCATGGTTGAAGGATTTTTTAGGTTCTTTATAATTCATGAGATGTTAGAGGAAGATCGATTCTATTGTTCTTGAGTGTGTTCTTGAGAGGTTTGTCTTCTGGGATTAATAGAATTCTCTCTAGGTTTTTTGTGTACAATAAGAAACTTACCCTATAAAGTGATATAGATGAGTATTTATAGAGCTAGGTTATGGTTAGTGACTGTACATAATCCCATAGCCAATTTATTATTCATTAGTGGAACTCATGTCTAATAATAACATAAATAATAATAATATTTTCTTGGCATGTTCAATACCTATGGATAAATAAATATAATTTGTTAAATAAATTAGTTAATATTAATTTAAATGATATTTAATATATCATTTCCAACTGGACTATTAAACTCGATCCAATTATCCACATCTGTATTTATTGAACCATAAATAATGACTATATATTTAATAAATAAATAAATTTCATTATTCACTGATAAATATGATAAATATTATATTCACTAAAACTTGAGAATAAATATTTACTATTATTTAACTAACATATTTATTCTTCTAGATAACTCATGATTAAATCATAGTGATCAACCAACCCCAAATAATTATTAAACGAAAAAGTGCGAATAATAATTTTTCTAAATTGAGAAATTAAAATTATAATTTAATTGAGATTTCAGATACATTTATTTTTTGACCATATAAGTCTCTTTCATAGTGGTATTATGAATAGGTGCCTAAAATTCATGTTTAGAAACTAGCAACACACTAAGGCACCCATAAAAAAATAAGTTAATGTATCAATGAATTATAACCTCATATGAATTATCACTATATAATATTATCCCTTTATCATTATATCTCTAATCAAGAAAGTTTCATGATGATATCAGAAAACTATTTGTTTGATGTCTCTTTCTTGGACTTTTCTAAAATGAACATACCCATAGAACATCATTGTCATAGATTTAATTAAGTTGTTCTTTTCTCATCAAATTAGTATGAGTATCCACCCTTGATAGGCTTTATCATTTATTCCTTGTCAAATGATATCATCTAGCTATAGAACATATATTTAAGAGTACATTTATGGAACTTTTAGGTTCTCTACATGGCAAGGAACTACTGTGACCTTTCAGTGTGAAAGTTACTCATAGTAAATTATCACATACTACATCATTTGGAAGGAAAATCTGGATGTGATAAGGAATTTATTAATATTTAAAACAAGGAATATAGGTAATCATAAAGTGTATAGAAGTTTGTTCTAGGGAACCAACTCCAAAAGAGATATATCCATGTATATCTCGTATATATTCATCTAATCTCTTGTATATATTCTCATATCTATTGATTATATATAATATCATTTAAATCAGACTCTTTATATTCTTTTATCTTATTTCATATATCCCTATAATATATCATGAATTATCCATGAGGGATATATTCATTCGACTCTATATCTACATGCATCTACTTCATATCCACTGACTGAAAATTAAATTTTTTATTAAAGAAACACTTTTATGGAAATAGTGATAAACCAATATTTCAAGCACTAAAAGTAAAAGATGAACCATTATAGAACAACTTAAAATGATTAGATTTTATCTCCCTGCTTAGATTCCAAAAGATAGTGCTAACCTGAGTATCAGGATCATCCTTCAGAAGATCTTCGAAATGATATGCCAGTTTTTCCCAATCTTGAATATACTCTTCTTGGTTAAGATTATCATCATTAAATCCTCTAATCAATATCAGATCCTGTTTGTAAATCCAGTTACTCTACTCCTCATAGGTAACCACCCTTAAAGGTCTTCCCATCATCCTATTATCTTCTTCGTTGGTAGCATTAATTGTTATAACTATTTCCACCATTTCTTCTCCCGAGTGCATAAGCAGCTCAAAAGAATAATCAATCACTATACCGGACTCTAACGGTTGGCCAAAGTCAGCCTTGGAAGGGGGAAGGGGATCGCTGACCATCATCTTGGCTTTGGACTTCTTCACAGATCTAGTCTCCCTTGGTGGTGGTAAATAAGAATATTCTTTTATCTCTTTCCAAGTGACCCTCTATTTCTTACTTCGCCTCGGACTTACCGGATCACCCTAGAATTCAACTCTAATATCACTTGATAATAGCTTAGATTCCCCATCATTGGACTCTGTCCCGGATGCCTCCTACTTCAGTAAGGACCTAGCCAGATCAGCTTCAGCCTCCTGTTCTGGATTAACCTGTGACAGCCCTTCAAATCTATTGTCCAACCCAATTGCAGCAATCTCCCTACATTGAAAATTTCCAAAATCTCGCTGCAACACCTTATAACCATGAGAGTCACCCTCCCTTTTTTCCTTAGGTTCCAGACCTTTGGAAATAGTTCCAAACCCTAAGCGCACAGCCTCAGCATATGAAACTATCCTAGGAGTCCTGGTGCCTTCTTCTTCAACCATTTGAGAATCCACCACATTGAGACCACTACTGGGTTGAACCTCCTCCACAGCATCACCCTCTATAGGTGGAGAAGGCTGTGATCCCCCCAGATCCTACCTCAAGCATATGAAGACATCATTCACCAAATGATTCACTTCCCAAGGTCCACAGCTCACATCCACTATAGATTTAACCCTAGAGTCCACACTTACCGTCTTCTGTCCAGGAAAGACTGCCACTGAATGAGTTTCTGGTTCTTTACCGCTGCCCACACCCATCTGATTTTTCAGTCCCTGTCAACAAGTTTTCATAGAATGCCCCAGCCTCTTACAAACAGAACAGAAATCGAACCATGATTCATAGACCAACTCTTGTTTTCACTGAAATTCTTCTTCATCTATTATCCAAACATAATCAAAAGGAACTTTGGACACATCTACTTCAACACAGACCTGTGGATTAACAGGGTTTCAAAGCACTTCGGTACGACTATCCGAACATAGATATCTACCAACTAAATTCCCAAGAAATATAATAAGTGAGGGATTTTGAAACGATAATGGGAGGTTAGGGAGGCTTACCCAAACTACCAATATGGGGGAATCACGATTCATATGAAAATCATATGTCCATAGGAAGAGGTAGAACCGATATCCGTTGAAGGTATGGGGACCAATAGACCAAGCTCTGATTAAATCCTCCTCTGAGGCAAAACATGTCATGATATGTCTTCTGTTGATCAAACCCATTATCACCATTTCCAGTAAATCCTAAGAACTGAAGACAAACATGTCAAACGGATCAACTGAGAACCATCGTTTCTTGAACCGAGCAATCAACGTAAGATTCAGAAGCACCGAGGTTTCATTGAACTCTGCAATCTATAATGGTATATTAGATCTCCCGTTGAACAAATCACTGACTTTTCATCATAATGAAGCTTGAGGGAACGAAGGGAGAAAGTCAGGGTTGGATAAAGTCAAGAAAGAGGAACTCGCTCCCTTGTTTGACGATGGAGGTCCCTCCCCCACCGGTGGAGGAGGGACCAGCGCAATGGCTGCCGCTGTCACGAAGAAGGAACGCGAAGCGTGGATCCCCCAAATGCAGAACCCTCACCCTTATTTACTTCATATCCATTATTATTTAATTTAGTATCATCTCTCCCTTTGTGTTAAATCCAAACTTCCTCAGATATAGGTGAGGTCACATGTGTAATAAATCCTTATATCTCCCCCACATAATATCTAAATTTATATGCATAGGAATAGTTTTCTATTATATATATCTATATTAGATATGTATTTTATGAAATAACACTATATCTGGTTGTACAACCTTCCTCATTCCATCTCATCATAGTGAAACATGGATTATATTTTGGCACAACTTCTTCATGTAAGCATTATGAATATTACATTAACAATCTCTATGACATTGTTCAATAAGACATGGAAAAACACTACTCCTTGTGTAACTTTACACCCATATTTAAAGGACCTTTACGCACCCTCTATTTACCTTTATGTAACTCCACCATAGGAAAAGGTTACCCTTACATAGCCTCATGAGTACCTTTATTCAGCTCAAACTATAGCACAATAAAAATCTCCAAGCCCTCATCTCATCTTGCATTAACACCTCTACATTGTAAAATAATGGCCTACAACCTAGAATCTTCATCGTATTAGTTCTTCAAGGTTGTTGTGGTGAAAATACCATCTTTCATTGTGTTAATATTCATGAACATTGTTTGTCCCTCAAGTTTCCCTCCTTGGATATAGAATGTTTATAGTTCATAGTGGATGATGATGACATAGAATTCATATTTAAGGAAGACGATGTAGGTTCCATCTCAATATGGTGACGTTTTAGTAAGTTTTACAGTTCCCTAATATGATTTTACTAGACATCATAACTTCTATGAAAAGAGGAATCCTTAATATATGTTCATTTTACACCATATCACCAGAGAAGTAGCCCCATACTTACCTATCTAGACCCTCCCCCATAGTTCCAATATGCGTCGGGCTCTCCTCTTTGGTATGCACACCCAACACACATTTGGGATCTTCCTACTCTGTACACACCCAAATCCATGCATGTAAGCTTCCATGATGGCCCTTTATTGTTGATCTAATCTCCCAATTTATTTTTATAAGGGTGTCCTTTTTCACTTTAAAAATAGAAAATATTTTCTTAATTAAAAATCCCTTCAAAATCTATGTATTTAGATTTTTTTAAAAATTAAATTTTAAATTCATATTTCCAAAAAATGATATAGAAGAATAAATATTTTTCTTGAATTTTTGATTGAATTTTAAAAATTAATGAAATTTCATTTAAAACTATATTCCTAAAATTTATTCATCACAACTAAACATGTTATTTGATCACATGATGGGAGTTTCCATTCAATTTATATTTTATATATTGTTTTTATTTAAATGGTTCTTTTCATGATCAAATACAAAATTGTTTTTTAAACCTTTTAATATGAAAACATGATGTCCATGTTAAACCCAAGAGGATTATTATTGAATTTTTGTTTTGTTGAAATTCTTTTTGAATCTTATTTTCCTCTTTTTTATGAATTCAATATAATGTTTTGTTAACACAATTCTCATTTATTTTAGCAGCATATAACTATTTTTGTAGCCTTTTATTTTATCTCAATTTATGCAATAAAAATTTATATTTATATCCATCAAGATAATCATTAATATATTTTCCATAATTTATGATCCAAAAAATTTCTCTTACTAATTTGGATTATTAAACTTTATGATTCAATTATCCTATCACCTTACATGTATAAAAATTGATTGATATTATTCTTTATATTTTTTTCAAAATTGATTCCCAATAATATTTTTCAATTTCCATTTACCTTAACCTATCTATTAAAATTTAAATGTAATATATTTTTTTAACAAATTTATATATTTATTTTCTAAAATTTAGGATACTTGCTACTTGGCTGGTCCTTCGTACAATTTATTCCAAATATTGAATTCTAATTAATTTTAAATGAATTGAATTAGTGATTATCATCTTATGTAAAATTTCAAGTAATAGTTGCGAGCTAGAGTTTAATTTTTTAGATGAGTACACTAGGGATACATTTTATGTTAACAATTATAATGCCTTATATTAATTTTATTCATCTGATGCATATAAAAACTATTGAATTCTTTTTACCCATGAATTATATAACATTATCTTTATTTTTTTAAAATTGATTTCTTTTTCATTGATGGTTATTTGAATCATTCACTGTTTCTTTTATAAAACTAGCTCTCCATGATTTTATCAAATTATTATTTTTTATTATTATGTATTATTGAGTTATTTTATAAGATAATTAAGCTATGAATATTGGATCTAGGATTCTAAATACTATTTTAAATTTAAGGGACAATATTTCTAGTCCCGTAAGTTTTTTAATTATTTGGGGTGTTTAGAGGCAATATGGGGATAAGGGTGATTTTTTCTTTTTTTCGGTGAACCACACCATAGTAGCAGGAGTGGTGCTAACCATTTTTAGTGTATTTGAGTTGTGTGTGTGAGGTATGTTGTTTTAGATATTAATTTTGAAGGGGTGAGAATTTTGGAGTTACTTGTGTGGTGTTGGGTGAACCAAGGGGAGTTAAATGGCCAAAGAGCCCATTTCAGAAGGCGCTTTTACTGGGGAACCCACCTGTGTAAAACAGTTAAGGGAAAAGCTCAAGGTTTTAAGCATGTAGTAATGTGAGATATTGGTGAGGGATAAAATCCAATCAAGCAATGAAATAGATTTTATGGGGTCTTTATTTTGTGTTATTTGAGGTAGAAGTTTGAAACAGTTAGGGTAATTTCACTAATCCATGGTAGAGGTTGTGGTGGTGGTCAAGAATTATTTCAGAGTTGTGTATGGGTAAGTCTGGGATTTTTTCTATTATGTATTGGTTTGTCCTTATTTCATATAAATGTAAAATTATAATGTGCATGTGAGGGTCTATTTATGGGTAAAGTATGAGTTTTATTTTTGCGTATGGGTTACTATTTAAAGTTATACGACGGTAGTGTACCTCACATAAAAAGTTCATTTTCCCTTATAAATCTATCTATAATTATTTTAATTAAAAAAATAAAAATAATAAATGAAAACCATAGATTTTAAATATGTTATGATTAATATGGAAATAATCTATGATCTCACTATATTATAGTATTTTTAAATGGATCATTCAAGGGAATTTAATGGAAACTGGTTTAATATGAATTAAATTGTGAGAGTTTGAATAATTATTTAGGGATATTCAAGTAAAGAAATATATATATCTTTTAAAAAAACTAGTTTCTTACAATATTATAGTTTTTGGTTTTCCCTTGAGCTTGAGTGATCTAAACATTTCCTTTCAAGTTCAGTGAGTCTATCTTGTCATCTAAGATCCCTTTTTGGGATTCAACTCAAGGAAATATTTGGAATACCATGCTATTCTCGTCTTTTATTATCTCCATATTCTTAGTGTAGTGTATAGTGAATCATTTTCTGGGTAGTTGATTCAAGAACCTCTCTCCTTTTTATTTTAAATAAATGTGATTTTATCATGCTTTTTATTCTATTGGTAATTTCTATGAATTAACTTAAGATATATGATATTCAGGAAGATAGGAATCGAAAAGTGAATTATAGAAAATGTATTTTATTCATATTTTTTTATTAATTAATTTATTTTTTTTTCTAATCCTATAATGAATACAATATAATGAACAAAAAATGTAAAATATGGTAGTAAAACAGACAGAAATTTATAGAAATGATGTGATGCATGAATCTGGAAATTTTCTATGAAATATAAGCCTTCTTAATCTAAAAATTGTTTGTTATACATTTTATTGTTTAGTTTAATATCCTTTAAATATGTGAATTATTTGTCACTAAAACTATGAATTATTATTATGTTTGTTTTTTGGAAACATGTCACATTAATGAATAATAATTAAATTTGGTAATTAAATGGGCTATTTGAATAATTTGAACTTTAATGATATTGATTTTGGCCCATATATTGTGTATACCTAGAAGTATAACCATTTTTTTTATTATTTTGAGGGTTTTGAAATGAAAGGTGATTGGTATATAATGTGTGTTTTTTAGTTATTCTTGGTAGTATGGTATGAGATGGAATTGATAAATCTAAACACAGGGATGTGCTTGAAATAAATTTAAGAGAGAGATTTTAATTTAATTTTCAAAGTGGAAAGGCTAAAATAAGTAGGTATAGATTATAGTTGGAATATAAATGCTTGAAATTAATTAATAATAGAAGGAAAAAATTTAGGTTATGTCTAACAATGGTTTTTCATTAAATATGGGAAATAAATGGAATAATGAATCCAAAATTTGGTTATTGATGGTAAATATGGAATTTTCAAAATGAATTCTTAAATTAGAATATTTGGTTACTTATTATAGCTATATTTTTATAGTTATTGGTTGGTTTGAATTATAGAGGTATCAATGATTGTGTATGGTAGTGGTGATGAAATAGTGAAATAGATTAATTGTTTTAAGGATGTTTGTGTGTCCCCCTCTCTGGGCTGGGATGTGTGTGAGATTATCTATTCATGTATTTTTTCTATTATTTATTTACATACCACACCTGAGTTGAGTATTTTATATTTATTCTAAATGTTTTAATTCCAGGTCCAACATCTCATGTTAGGGGTTATGCATGGTAGGATGAGGGTATGAGGTTGATGTCCTTCATGTTCATAATTACCTAATACTTTTGTTATATGGTTATAGATCAAGATGTGATGTTTTTAAGATGTGATAATGTGATATGTGGTTTTCCCTGATGAAAACATGAAATTTTGGACCTTGTGGGTGTTTGTCTAGGTATGGTTGTGACCTAAACCTCATAAGGTATGAAGGGATACGAGTAAAATATGTTTTATGTTGGGTTTTAAGAGAGGATATACTATGGGGAATTTTTTATGGAGTTCCTATGATTATATTATTTTTATATTATTTTAATATAATGGGATTTGATACTTGGTGAGTGATCCCTAGTGAGGCTATAAATGGGTAATTTACCTAACAATATCATGTTGGTTCTACTCTTTACTCACTAGAGAATTAGTGTGCTTTTATAAAATTTTCACAAGAGGTCCTAAGGAGGATCCTATAGATAATACATGTTATTATCACCCTATATATATAATACTTTTCAGGTTATCAGGATAATTTTGGTAACTAAACTAGACTGAGTTATTATAGAGATAGATTTGTTATTTGGATATGCTTCTTAAGATAGGTTTTGGATTTTTATTTTTGAGATTTATTCTATATGACATGACATGCATTGTGTAATTCTATTTTATGGAATATTGGATTATTTTATATTATGTGGTATTGATAGGTTTTTATCCTCTTATATCTTTTCTTTAACCTATATTATGAGGGAAATGCCTCTCATCATATGTTTTATACCCTCAGTGTTAGTCACCAACCTAGGTTCTACTAGAGATGGGCTTAATGGGTTACTCCTTCCCTTAATTTTTATCCTATTAGAGGTACCAATAGATGGTTCATGAAAGAGTGGTATCAGAGCTAATTGTTGAGATATGGAATGGGTATTGGAGTTAAGAACTGTGGGGATTTAATGAGCTAGTAAAGAAATGATATAAGTTGATCTTGGTGCATGACATTGGCTAAGGAGACTAGCTAGGACATGATATTTTATAACCCCTTATATTTTGACCCAAGGAATCTAAGTCTACCAAATGATCAAGTGATGTTTTACTTATTAAAGGGTAGATACCGAATAAAGTTATATGCATCATATATTTTTTCACTTATGTTTGAATGGGGTGATTGTGGGTATTTAATGAACCTAAAGAAATTAATTTGAATGAAATCCATGATTCTGAGATTAAGGATTTATCTTGTTTTGGTAACTTATGTCATTGATTCATGAATATGAAGAAAGGTAACACCTCCCCCATTATGAAGAATTATTTTCAGGATGCATTTTAAATCCATACTGGCGAGTTAAGGACACCCAAAAGAGACAATATCACAATGAAGTGGATGGGTTCCTTTAATTTTCATACTTATGACTGCTCTATTTTTTATAATTTGTGTGGTTGTATTATTTGAGTAATATAATGTGATTTAGGATTAAAACTTTAAAAATTAATTACATTCACATAAGGGTAAATTTCAGTGGAAGAATTTAGTTTTGAGTGTTTATTTTGATGTGTTTCTGGACATTTTTGGTATGTTTATAAACAGGAGGATCCTTAAACCCGATGAAGTGAATAATTTCAATCCTATATATTAAATCATGATTATAGTTTTGATTTAGTGATAGTTAAAAAATTAAAACCCTGAATTTAATTATAGGATAAATTTAAAACTATATTGAGTAGTAAGTTTTCTAAATTGGTAATGAGATATTACTAGAAACTTATTTTGAGTTAACCATACTGATTTCGATAACTTACTCCTTATTATTTGTTAGTATGTGATTTCAAAGATATTTTAATATTTTATATGTAAATTGTTTTGAAGGATGGTTTAAATGTTATCCATCAAAATATTATTCCATGTGTTAAGATAAACTGATTATAATTAACTATATGGTATAATTTTGATTAATTTAATAAAATATCATGATAAGTGTTTTGAATCCATGTTTATTTATTTTTGTGACATAAAAAAGAGATGAAATGCTTGTAGAATAGATATTGTTTAAAAAAATTAGGATTTATTTTTTAAAATGACAAATAATGTAATTATAATTATAAATGAATTCTATAAAAATTATTTTGAATTTTTTTATACCATTTTAAGCATGATAAGTGTTAGGCCCACTATGTCAAATACCATAAGAGGGGGGTGAATCAGGGTATGATATATTAAAACTATTGCCCCTTTGGATCTTTTTTCATCATTAAACAAAACACACTTCTCTCTTTCTCCCATAGAAATGTGTGAATATAAGCTAAATCGTGCATAGGTAATAGAAAGTTTACTTGGTTCACCCTCACTCAGCTATGTCCAAGGAGCATACAACGGCGATGTGTCGATGTACCAAATACACTAAAGCTCACTGACAATTACAAGGTTTGGGTTAGATCACTTCTATGCCCAGGCTCACTACCTTTACAATGTTTAGGGTCATCTCACTACTTCCACAAGGTTCACTCCTTATGTATATTTTTTTACCACCTATAGAGTATCCATTCCTTTATCATGGATATTTGTGAAAAATATATATCGAACTCCACAAATGACCATGGAAACACTCTTTTTCAACAAACACAATCAAACCAAAAATGTATCAATGTTACCTTGAGATATTTTTTCCCAATAATCTCCACCTTTGGGTTTGTTGATAACTCTTCACATTTTGATACCTCATTAAAACTTCTTCCATCTCCTACCGCCATTATCTTCTTACGATTCAGATAGGAATCCAATACTTACTCAACACACACTCTAAGCCCACATGAGCCATGCTCGGCATGAGAAACAAGATTATAATGAAAATTTCATCAATGAAACGCTTCATTCCATTACAAAACCACTCATTTTCTTTCATCATGATCCCAATTTTTCATGATATTATCCTTTGATAAATCACTTATAGCATTGTTAGATTTAAAACTCTCCCCACTTCACTTCCTAGAATGATTAATGATTTCCAAGATAATCTCTGATTGTTTCCTCATAACACTAAGGAATTCTATCATGTTACTACCCCTATCAGCTTCTCCCCCTATCTCATTGGTCCCTCAATCATCTTTTCCCCATGTATTGATTAAGAAATTTTCTCCCTTTTTACATCCTCAATTTCTACCCATTTGTTAACGAACCATAAGGTCACGCCATTTTTTTTCTACAAAGGGGTAAATAACACATATCAGTGCATTAGGGAAAACACTTCATACCTTGGGGAGAGGGGTCCCACATATATGCTTTTTCAAGTGAAGATAGTCAACTTAACTACCAGATCCATTCTATGTCTGTCAAACATTTCTTTGGGTAAGGCCTTTTTCAAAATGTCTGCAACTTCTAGTTATGTGGGAACATACTCCAACATCACAAGACCTTGCTCCAACTTATCCTTAACAAAATGATATTTAATTTCAATGTGATTTGTCCTTGAGTGATGGACTAGATTTTTTCTAATAATTGTAGTACTTTAATTATCACAATGAATTCTGATTGGAGACTTCACTTTAACTCCAATGTCATCAAGCTGCTGCTTCATCCACAATAATTGCATGTACACTTGAGTAGCCACAATATATTCATCTTTTGTGGTGATAAATTAAATGAAATACTATTTCTGGATAATCCAAGAAATATACAATCCACTAAGATAAAAAGCACCTCCTGACATTGATTTCCTATCATCTGTTGAACCATCCCAATATGCATCTGTATAACCCAATAACTCTTTCTCAGATTTTTCATTGTACAGTAATCCAAAATCCATTGTTCCATTGGTATAACAAAGAATTATTTTCACTAAAATAAAGTGGATTTTCTTAGGATTGATTTGATACCACGCTTCTTGACATGTAGTAAAAAAAATATCTGGTCGTGTGGCTATTAATTAAAATATACTTCCAATGATCTACCTATATTCTATGACATTAACCACTTTTCCTTCATCATCTCATGATAGTTTTATCCAGGTATCCACCATATTCTTCATCTCCTTGGAATTATCCATTAAAAATATTATCAAAACCTCATTTGAATATTTATATTGAAAAATTAATGTTACATTCCTTGTGTCGCCTATAAACCAAGGAAAAACATCATCTCACCAATCATTGACATTTTGAACTCACTTTTCATGAATTATGAAAACTATTTACACTGATCATCAATTTATCCACCAATATTATGTCATCAACATAAACTATCACCATAATCCTTTGATTACATTTATTTTTTAACATAGATATTGTAATCAAATCCAATATGATAAAAATTTAGCTTCTTTAAAAACTGGTCTAGTCTTAAATACCATGATCTTGGTGTTTGCTTCAACCCATATAGGGCCTTATTCAGATGAAGTACTTTTTTATCATCATCATGGATGAGAAAAGCATTTGGATGCTCAATTTAATCATCTTCTTATAGAACCCCATTCAGAAATGAAGACTTGAAATCCATCTAGAAAACTTTGAACATTCTTTTGACTATTATATACAAGAATAATCTGATTGTCTCTAGTTGTAACATAGGTGAAAAAAGTTTCATTAACATCAATACCCTCTATCTAGGAGTACCCTTTTAACACTAGTCATTCTTTGTTTTGAATCATTGTTCCATCTTTATTCATCTTATTTTGAAATTCACATTTAGTCCCGATGACATTCTTATCTATTGGCCTTGAAAAAATATCACATGTTTTATTCTTCTTAATTTGGTCAAGATCTTCATTCATATCCTGAATCCAATTCTCATCTCTATCTTCTTAATCAGAACATTTAGGCTATTTCTATGATAAGTATGATTCTTATTGTAGATTCTTCATCCTCCTTGTCTACATTGGCATTGTCTAATCACCAATTATGTTATGTCGATCAATTTTAGCTATTCTCCTTGGTTTCTGTGCATATACTGATTTATTTTTATCCTTTTCATTATTTGATTATTTTTATGAATCATCCTATAGAACTAGAATATCCCTTGATCTGCTTATCTCTTTATCACTATCCTCCTGAGTCTAACCATGTATTTTCTGAAGATTCTCTCATTCTTTACAATAGTTACATCATTGCTTTAAACTACCTTTCCCAATAGCTTATTGAAGCATTTATATGCTTTTGTTTTTATTGATTAGCCAAGAAATATCCATTTGTCTCAATGGGATTTAAACTTCTTATGTTTCTTCTTATTAAGAATGAATCACTTTCTTATAAAGACTTGAAAATGATTCAATGTTGGATTCTTTCAATACCAAATCTCATATGGAGTATTTTCCTCTTTTGTACACAATAACACTCTATTTGATATGTAGACTGATTTTATGAAGGCTTCTTTCCAAAACTTCTCTGGAAGGTCTTTCTCAATGAGCATTGTTCTAGCCATATTATTGATAATCTCATTTTTTATCTCAACTACTCCATTATGTTGTGGAGTTCTTATAGCTGAAACATAGTTTCTTATCCCATGTTTCTCGAGATAATCCTCCACTTGGAAATTTTTGAACTCTATTCCATTATCTATTTGGATCTTCTGGATTGTTTGACCCAGCATCTTCTCAAATTCTATTTGATAAGTTTTTATGCAACTGAACACCTCATATTTGTGGGTAATTATTGAAACCGATGACATTTTTCTAAAATAATAAATTAATAAAACATAATATATCCTCCCATCAAAATATCTTGGTAAAATAGGTCCCCAAACATCAATATAAACTATCTCGTGCACTTTTGTTGACCTTTTATCTTTTTCCTTATATGTATTTTGAATGATATTACCTTATTGACAAGTATCACACGTATGAGTATGATCACATGATAATATTGGGAGGTCTTGAGTAGATTTAAATTTCATCATATCATCCATGGAATTTTGGATCATGTTTTAATGAAATTTATGCCATAACTTATTTTCTTCTTCCTTGGATAGAAAGCACATATCTTCTTCTCCATTTACAAGGTAAATATTTCTCTTTGTGTGATTTCCCTACAAAAAAACTTCACCATCTTTTTCCATAATGATACATGAATCATTGGAAATCTCCCAAGTCACATAATCGATTGAAACTTAGTAAGTTTTGACTAATACCTTAAACAATCAAGATATTTTCACATCTCATGTCTTTCTCCCCAAACTTGACACTCCCCAATCCAACAATATCTAGGCCTTCATCATTAACAAATATTACGATACCTTTCTTATTGTACCTAATTCTGGTCACCAGATCCTTATTTCATGTCATATAAGAAGTGAATCCACTATCAATAATCCATATTCCAGTGAGATCGGATGTTTTAAAAGAAATATCATCAACCACTACCTTCTGATCTATTTTATTCTTGATCTATGTTTTTGATTTCATACCCGTTATGGATTGATAATATTTATCTTCCTCGGTGTATGATGAGGCAACTTCATCTTGCAACACTACAAACTGATTCTTCGTTTTCATATCAATTTATGGTTCACTAAATTTATGCTTGTGACCAATTTTGTTATGCTTCAACACATTAATATTCATGGTTGATGTATAGTATCTAGCCATGTGTCTAAATCCTCCACACTAAAATCAATGACCCTCGAAAGATATTCTAGTGTATTTCACTCTATTTGGATTTCAGTTTTGTTTTTGTGCCCTTTGGTATCTCTTGGCTATAGAACTTTCATTTTGTGAGTGTTCCATATTTCCTAAGAAATAAGACCTTATACAAGGTGCATTCCTATGTGTCATTTTGGGACCACTAGTTGTCTCTTGAGTTTTTTGAAAATTCTGGATCTGATTCAAAATCAAATAAATCCTCAATTTCGAAGTGGGTACTTGTGGTTTGACATTAATCATCACACATCTTTGTTTTTTATCAACCCTCATATTAGCCTTATCATTTGGATTTGACTATTTCTTTTATTCTACCAGATCTTTATACTCCACCTGCATCTTCTCAGTTTCCTGAATTATTTTCTATCCTGATTTAGTATATAAATTCAACTTTTTTTCTTGATCCTTAACATTTATTTATAGACTGATGACCTCCTATTTAAGTTTTTCAATACATTTGATTTTTTCTTTTCCAATTTCGGTCAAACTATTGATTTATATTTTCTATTCTGTAATTTTGATCTTATAATCAACAACCTTATCTGAGTTTTCTGGCATTGCAGACTTTAACATTTCAATTTATTCATTTATCTCAGACTTCTCTTCTTCATGTTTCTCCATATAGATTTTGGGATCATGAACCACTTTATTAGCTTTCGTCGTTTTTGCTCTCCAAACATCTATTTCCTCATGAGCATATTCTAATTCAACTTAAAGGTCAAATCTTCCTTCAACTTCCCCTTCTTCATTGTCACCTTGTTCCCTCGTTTGGTAATTTTGAACAACATATATGATATCATTCACTTCATGATCCTTATAGTCTTAAAACTCTTCTACCTCATATTATTTTTAACTGTCATCTTCTTTCGAAAGCTGACTCTTCTTTCTAAAGAAATTTTTTTTAAAAGTTTTCTTGCCTTTCAAATTGGATGAAGACTTATTTGTAGGAATTTTGACTTCATAATATTCATATTATTGAAACTTCTTGGGCCACCTTGCTCCAAGATTTCCAAACTTTCCACATCTAAATAATTCAAGATGTAGTTTCCCTTTGAACTTTCCTTTTACTCTTTGGAGATTTCAGGAAAGGAATGACATCACCACAACTTTCCCTTCATCTTCCATACCTTATTTAATGGTTTTATCTTTCATGGACTTAAACTCAACTTCTTTAGACTTCCCTTTTTCAATATACTCGTTATCATCAATTCTCATTTCGTATGAAACAATGTTACTATGCGGGCTGTCCAGTGTTAGCTTCTTTAGATCTTTATCCTCCAAAAAAATCTGATTAAACTGAGGTGGTAATTTTCTCAGGATTCACTTAATAATATTTATGTTTTCAATAATTTCTCTAAGACTATGCATGTCTTCCACAACTATATTTACCCAATCAAATAATGTATCAGCCTAATCATTAGGGTGCATTTTGAGATCCTCATATTTATTCCATAGAACCTGTAGCTTCGCTTCTATGAATTTTGAGTCTCCCTCATAAATATTCAACATCTTTTCCCACATAGAATGTGATAAATTACATGAAATAACCTTCATATATATTTAATTTTATAGGGCTCCCCCTAAATCATTAATCTCCTTATCATCAGCATCCAATTCTCTTTGTTCAATTTTTGATAAAGAACCACTATCGATATCAGTTGATATTCCATGAATAGCTATTGTAAAGACATCCATTCCTAATGATTGAAAGTAGTGATGTATCTTATTCTTCCATAGTTAAAATTTGTTTCCATCAATGATTGGAATCCCTTTGTGATTGACCACATCCATTTCTTCTATAGAGATATATCCACTAACTTTTAACGTTTCCCTTTGATACCAATTATTAAACCCACTAGGTCAAATACCCTAAGAGGGGTGGTGAATCTGGGTATGACATATTAAAACTACTACCCCTTTGGATCTTGTTTTTTCATTAAAAAACCCACTTCTCGATTTCTCCTATTGAAATGTATAAACAGAAATTAAATCATGTAAAGGACACGAAAAATTTACTTGGTTCACCCTCACTGGGCTATGTCCAATGAGCATACAATGGGGATGTTACAATGTACTAAATCTACTAAATCTAACTATCAATTATAAGGTTCAAGTTAAATCAAATATATTCCCAAGATCACTACCTTTTTAATTTTTAGGTTCAGCTCACTTCTTCCCCAAGGGTCACTACCTATGTCACTTTCTTTGGCTCACTTCTGGTGTAAAGGATCACTATATTCCTCTTCCTTTGCTCACTTCTCTTGGAAGGGATCCAATCATAGTTTATAGACTTATAGATATCTTAATTTTCATGAATTAATGCATCCTAAACTATAGTTATATACTCTATTTAAGTTCCACTTTCATCCACCGATGAATACATCTTTACCACAGATGTATTGGGAAAATTCAAACTTTCACGCAACCTTAAGGTGACTTGTGTTCAACCATAATGTATTGCATGTAACTTTTTCCTTTTCTATAGAAAACAAATGTGTGAACAACTTTCTACTTGGTTGAAACTCTCTATTTTTGTGCCACTTACTTTTGATGCACAACTCCCCACTTACACACAACTCCCTTCTTACGTGAAAATATTACACGCAACTCACTACTTGCACACAACTCCCTTCTTACAGACAACTCACTACTTGTACGATCCAGAGCTCTAATTTCCTCTAAGTGTTGAGAATTCTCAAATTAGGAGGGTAGGAACTTATTTATATACATTGCCGACCCTACATGCAACTCGTGTAACTTTTCCCTGAGCGTGTATATCCCATTCGCACAAGTCCCTTTCGCATGTACTCACCTTTCATGAAAATCTATACCTTTTGTGTTCTTCTTTCCTTTTCCATGTTTTTATATGCTAATATTGAAAAACTTATTGTGTGAAACTTTAAAAACCTTCTTAACACTTGTGCACAATATCCTTTACCAAAAACACATTTCCCCATTCTCAAATTTTTGGACCCAAAATTTTGGAAAACATTGGGAAACAACGCCACCTTGTATATGATATTTTTATATTGCCTCTAGAGTTTCCATTCCTTTTTCATGGAACATTGTCAAAAATATTTTTGTAACTTCGCAACTAACCTTGAAACTCCACTTTTTCAACAAACACAATCAATCCAAAAATGAATCAACACCAGCTTGAGAGATTTTTTTCCCAATAATAAGTTTTGAATGACATTAATAAAAAAATCATGATTCTTATTATATTATGTATTGATTAAGGATAATTCATGAGAATGTTTTCATTTTAATAGGATTCCCAAGTAAAATAATTTAGGTTCCAAATATTAGTTTTTCATCTAAATGAATTTAAAGAAATCTATAATGGTCAATGATATGTTTTTTGGTTAATGATTTCCCAAAAGTGTTAATATGATTTTCTAAAACATATATCTTCTGAACCATAAGAAGTTATACATGTTGGTCAGAGTGGAAACTCAAGAAGGGGGTGAATTGAGTTCCTACTTAAAATTTCTATTAAAAACTTTACAATAAAGATCCCCCAATTTTGAAACAGCCCAGTTAATTAAGGTAGTAGAGATATAAATGTTTAGTTGGTCAACAAGTTTCTCAAAGGGTGATTATTCCTCGGTTGAATCACTATAAAACACTTCTTCAACTTTTAAAATATCTTTACTAAATTAAAAATATACACACACTACCCAGAACTAACTATCAGAGTCAATGTAAAATAGTTTTTTCTTTTTGAAATTATAAGCAGTGGAAAATAGAAAAAATAGAGTATTACTAAATATAGTACACAGTAGAGTTAAAAAAAATAGGTTCAGTCTCAAGTCAAGACTTAATCCTCTCCACGTGGTGATCACCTGCCACCAAGTAGTTTATATTAACAATAAACTTGATACACAATTGTATCGGGCTTTATAACAGTTTTCACAAATGGTCCAGGGCTCACACTCTCTACCACAAATCTTCATGTGAAAGAAACAATCCAGACCACACACAGTCTCTTCCACAGTTACACATGGGAAATAAGTTGTAAGTGAAGTTTTATGTGAGGATTTTCAGTATTCTCTAGTTCAATCACAGGAGACAGTGTGTGTAACAGAAAAACACAAGATTCTATGAAATTTAAAATAAAAGAAAAAAAGATCTAATATTATAAGATTGAGTTTAGAAATCTCTATGTGTTTACAGTTCATTGCATGCCTCCTTGGAGTGAAGAAATTTCAGTTCGAGTCTTTCTCTGGAAGTTGTCCTCAAAACAGAGTCTCACAACTCCAGGTTCTAGCTTCCAAGTACTGAGGTGTTCTACTTATTGGTTTGATAGAGATTTGAAGAAGCATAGAAGGCATACATGAATTTCTCCTAAATGATCTTCGTGATGCTATTGGGTTTACAATGTAAGTGATGGATGGTTCTCCCTTGTTCCCTTTGATCTAGCGAATAAGCTCTATCTCATGCATTCATCTCTCTTTCATTTCTTCCTCGGTATTCTATTTTATATTTGAGATCCGATAATAGGAATAAGAAAACCACATGTGGTCTTCCTCATACCTCGTACTGTCCCAAGATACAGTCTCTTGATATGTCTACAATCAACATTAATTATTGTCATAAGCATTCAATTTAAAAAATATTACCATTAGAATAATATTATGAATTTGAAAAGGTATAGATTAGAATAGTGAGCATTGGTATACTGGTAGTAGTATCCTTCTCAGCAGTAGGCTTCATTGGTAGACTATATCGGTAGCCTTCATTGGTAGCCTTCTCAATAGTAGGCCAGTAGACTACATCGGTAGCCTTCATCGGTATCCTTCATCGGTGACCTTAATTGGTGACTTTCATCGGTAACCTTTATTGGTGACCTTCATCAGTAACCTTCTATCGGTGACCTTTTATCGGTGACCTTCATCGGTAACCTTCTATCGGGGACCTTCATCAGTGACCTTCTATCAGTGACCTTCATCATTGACCTTCTATCGGTGACCTTCATCGGTGACTTTCTATCGGTGACCTTCATCGGTGACCTTTTCAGTGACCTTAATTGGTAACCTTATATTGATGACCCTCATCGGTGACCTTCTATCGGTGACCTTCATCGGTGACCATCATCTGTAACCTTCTATCGGTGACCTTCTACTTAGATAAATTTTTCACTGTAAGCTTAAGAAAGATAGAAGTGAGATTAAATATACATATTTATCACTTGATAGAAACTATAAATATTAATAAAACATGATTATCTTAATAAAGAATCAAGATTTGGGATTATCAAAACAAGTGAGTCTAACAATCTCCCCCTTTTTGATAATCACAAATTATGTCAGTGAAAATTTAGATTTAAGTATTATTGAATCAAGGTTAAGCACATTTTCTAATATCTTCAAAGGTGGTATTGTACATATATTTTGGATTAGTAAAATTGAATAATGTTTATTATGGAAAATATAGCAGAACTTCTCCCCCTTTACAATTAACAAAAAGAATATAAGAAAAAAAGATACAAAAGAGGATTTTTGTATTAATGAAGCAAGAATACAATATACAAAATGATTTTCAAGATCTCTATCAACTAAGACATCCAACATTTAATCCATATCAGAAATTTACAAGGGGGATTTTTCTTTTTAAGCTGAGAAGGAAGGTCTAGAAGATGGAGGGATAGGCCGATGTATGGTAGTGAGCAAGGTAGGAGGAGCTGCTACAGAGGCATCGGTAGACCAATAGTGAGTAGATCTCGGAGGAATCATAGGGGTCAATCTTTTGATGTCATGTGCAGAAGTCATCAATGGGGCCGCACTAGTAGATCCTAAGGCAACTGAGGAAGAAGGTAACGGTAGAGGAAAAATAATGGGAGTGCAGTCCACATGGAGGAAGGGTAAAAGAAGATTTTTGAAATCCATAATAATGATTCGTCCTCTTTCCATAGTTGAGATAAATAATCCTTATTCTCTATGAATTTCTCCAAGGCGGGATTCAATTCTATAAGCTTGGTAATTTGATCCTTAAAAGCCTCAGTGACAGGTGGGATCCTCATGTTTTCCAACAGCAGATTGAAATGACCATCCATATGATGCTTAGTGTACACCCTTTTGTAGTATAAATAAACTTTCTCTTTGATGGCCTTATGATCTTGAGCATCCTCCCTTAAATAATCTCCCAAAGGCTTATTAATTTCTCTAGTAGTGGAAATTACCTGAGTCATAGACTGAGGGTCTGAGGTACTTGCACTAGATAACTTCTCCACTTCTTCTCTAACAAACAACCTGAAATCTTCTAGATTAATAGGAGGAGAGGCTGAAGAGGAAGCAGATGCACACATAGGTGCGATTGTAAAGGCCACTGTCTCCTTAAAAGACTTGTTCAGACCACTAATCAACCTATTCACATCATCTTTCTATCCACTCACATGTGTCTTCATAGACTTCTTAAAGTCCTCAAACACAGTTACCATCTATTGAACAACACTCTTAACATACTTAAGGCCTTTTTCACTTGAACCCTTGAATCCATATAGGAGTCTAAACTCAAAATTGATTGTTTCACAAATTCCATAGACTCTGCCAAGGTTCTGACCTGATTCTGACATTCCTTCACATCATGTAGAAAATTTTATTGAGAGGTAAAAATTACTATTTCTAATGAAGATTCCACCACTTCTTGATTGAGATCCAATGTTCTCTCTATCTCAATAGATCTCTCATCAAAGTGTCTCTTCAAATATGATTTTAATGATTCTAAATAATCCTTCTTCAAATAGTCTTGAGGTAAAAGCACTACTAGTTATACAATAGTGGTCTCTGAAATTGAAGGAATTGGAGGGATTCTATTAGGCTTTTCATCATCAGAGTCTCCATAGTCTAATCCCAAGACCATGAATCTAGGGTATTCTAACCAATGTTCTATTCCATGAGAAAAAAACTGAACCTGTGGAAACAGGTTCCTCCCCCTCACATGGAGCATTCTCATGATCAATTACATCCATCTCTGTTATACCTCTTTGATCAACTGCATCAACAGGATAGTCCACTACCACTTCTTCTACAGAATCTTCAACTACTACCATTGCAATTCTAGCTTCAACCGATTCTGCAACCTATTCATCTACACTTTCCACTATTTATGTATATCCTATTAGGGTAAGGAGACTTAGACATTCCTCTTCACTTTCATTAGAATCTGTCTCAAAATTATCATGACTAGATTCAGTTTCATCCTCCTCCTCTGAGGTCTCTCTAATGTCTCTTAAGACATTTTCTTCTCCTTCTTCACTGGTTTCCCCATCATCACTTTCCCTTAGGAAAGTATCTCTTCTATGCAATCTCTTTAGTGGGCTAGGTTCACCAAAGGATGCATCATTGGAATGAGGACTTGAGGGATGGTCAGGATCACTCCTGTCATCTATAGGATAATTCTCTCTTTCTTTCACAACAGCAGCATCTTCTTCTTCATCACAGTATACTGGCTCCACTTCATTAGGATTTAAACCTAGATCTCTCTTATTTTTTGGCCCACTATGATTGGTGATAGGGTTTAATTATTCATGCATATTAGCCACATAATTCACCCATTTTATTTTCCAAGGGTTCCATCGTATCTTCATAAACTTGCAAATCATCTTGGTGATGTAGAATTTGTCCCTTAAAACTACTATTTCCTCCTTATTTCCAACAAATCCTTTCACTTTCAATATCAAGGATATCAACCTAGCATGAAACAAAGAATTTGACTTGGAAATAGGCTTTGTCATATCCTCTAATTGAATCATCAGCAACCTACATATATTTATCTTTTGTCCATGCTTCAACAAATACAAAAGAAACATGCCCTTATACCTCAAGGTAGAAAAGTCCCCTCTCCTGGGACTCAAAACATGCTGAAAAAACTTAAAAAACAACCAATATTCTCCTTCAATTTCAGTAGAAATAACTTTCCTAGGTATTCCATTCCCTGTCAGTTCAGCCATAGATTCTTCATAACATAAGAACTCACTAGTCGGAGGCACCACTCCGAAGTGGTAATCAAAAATACCTTTAGGTGGAACTCTTAAACATTCAGCCCATTCAATATAGGAGAAGATTACACATACCCCATTTAGCATTGAAGACATTCAGTTATCATTCTTAGACTGCTCTAACTTCAGAGACTCATAAAATTATTTCACTAGCTTCAGTTAATAATGTCCATTATTATTTGCAAAGCATTCCACCCAATCCTGATCTTCGAGTGCCTTGAGCACCAGAGATTTTCTTGACAGCAGTCATTCTGAACTTAATTCCTTCTCAAACATGATTTCCCTTTTCTAAAAATGTGGATTGATCATCTTTTCCACTACCTTTCTTCCAATACTAGACCCAACTCAAGGTCTCTTAGGGTTCGGTGCATATTTTTCATCATCAACCAGCGGTCTCTTCAATCTTTCCATTACAAACTGGAGTGGTTTGAGGGTTACAGCAGAAGGTGAGGTTCCATGATTAGAGAGAAATAGGTTTGGAAGAGGATTGAAGTGTATCAAAATGTGGTTTGTACTTTGTTTTTATCATTTATGGATTTTAAAAAAAATTGAGTAAAATAAATAACTAAGATTAAAAACATTTTAGATTCCGGCAAAAAAAATGCAAATTCTCAAACCTAAGGTCATCTATTGGTAAGGTGTCGATGGTGAGGTCCAACAGTGATGTCTAACATTGAGGTCTAATGGTGTGGTCTTAATGGTGAGATCTAATGGTGAGGTCCTAACGGTGAGGTCCAATAGTGAGGTCTAACAGTGAGGTCATACCGGTGAGGTCCAACAGTGAGGTCCTAACAGTGAGGTCCTAACAGTGAGTTCCAACGGTGAGGTCCTAACTTAATAGTTTATCATACCTAACTCATGTTTGATGTAATTTAACCTCTCAAAACTCAAAGGCATTGTGAATATATCAGCTAATTGGTGTTCAGTGCTATTGAATTCAATAGTGATATCACCTCTTTGACAATGATCTCTTAAGAAGTGATGTCTCACATCAATGTGCTTTGTCCTAGCATGAGATACTGTATTTTTAGAGATGTTAATAGCACTTGTATTATAAAAGTTTATAAAGACATGTTTTAATTGATATCCACAGTCTATTAAAGTGTGTTTCATCCATAAAATTTGAGAACAACAACTACCAGTAGCTATATATTAAGCTTCGGTAGTGGATAATGAAACAGAATTCTGTTTCATACTACACCATGATACTAGTGACTTCCCAAAATGTGACATGTTCCATAGTTTATTTTTCTATCTAACTTTAAACTAGTAATGTCAGCATCTGAATAACTTATTAAATCAAATTATTTTCTTCTTTGATAAAATAGTCCTAAGTTTTTAGTATACTTGAGATATTTAAAAATCATTTTAACAGTAGTCAAATGAGAATCTTTGGGATTGTCTTGAAAATGAGAACACAAGTATACACGAAACATAATATCAGGCCGGCTAGTAGTAAGGTAGATCAGACTCCCAATTATACCTCTGTAATTGGTTTGATCCACTAATTTACCAGTTTCATCAGCATCTAACTTACAAGTGGTACTCATAGGTGTATCACTACCTTTATTACTATCCAAGCCAAAATGTTTCAAAATATCCTTAGTATATTTACTTTGATTTAAAACAATACCATTTTTTTGAAAATTTTGAAATCCAAGGAAAAATTTATGTTCCCCCATTAAACTCATTTCAAATTCATCTTGCATCATTTTTGAGAAATCATTACATAAAGAATTTTTAGAGGATCCAAAAATAATTTCATCTACATAAATTTTTACTATTAAATCATCTTTAGAAATCTTTTTAATAAAAAGGGTAGGATCAGTTTTTCCTTTAGTAAAACCTTTTGAAATAAGAAAAGAACTAAGTCTATCATACCAAGCTCTTGGAGCTTGTTTTAGACTATATAGATATTGAGAAAGTATAAATACATGATTTAAAAAATGGGGATTTGTAAAACCAGGGGGTTGTTCAACAAATACATCCTCAACTATGTACCCATTTAGAAATGCACTTTTGACATCCATTAGATAAAGTTTCAAATTCATATGAGATGTATAAGTAAGTAATATCATAATGTATTCTAGTCTATCTATAGGTGCAAAGGTTTCCTCATGGTCTATTCCTTATTCTTAATTATATCATTGTGAGATTAGTCTAGCCTTATTTCTAACTATGTTTCCAGATTTGTCAACTTTATTTCTAAACACCCATTTAGTACCAATAGTCAAAGTGTCTTTAGGTCTTTCTACTAATTCCCAAACTTTGTTTCATTCAAAATGATTTAATTCTTCTTTCATAGATATTACCCAAAATTCATCACTGATAGCATCATTAATATTTTGGGGTTCATGCTGTGAAAGAAAGGCTTGATATTTAACCTAGTTTCTTAGAGAAGATCTAGTTTGTGTTCCTTTATTTAGATCACCTACTAAATCATCTAAAGGATGATTCTTGAGAGTTTCAATACCTCTTGAAAGAGTTGAACTAGACTCCTCATGGTTGTCTATAGGTTCATATTCACCATTCTCATATTATAGAAAGTTTCTAGAACTAGTTATTTTCACTAAGGGTTCACTGTCTTTATCATTAAGGTCTAGAACTGATATATCTTCCTCAAGATGTTAAAAGGAGGTTTTGGGATCATGTGGATCAGTATCATCAAATTTTACATGAATTTATTCTTCTACACATTTGGTTTTCTTATTGAATACTCTATAATCTTTACTAGAGATTTAGTAACCTAGGAAAATTCCTTTATCATTATTAGAAGAAAACTTGTCAAGATTATTTCTAGTGTCATGAATAAAGACTTTGAAACCAAACATTCTAAAATAATTAACCTTAGTCTTCGTACTATTCCAAATATCATATGGGGTTTTCTTAAGAACATGTCTAATTAAGACTCTATTGATGATGTAAGAAGCTATATTAACAGCTTCATCCCAAAAATAGACAGATGGGTTATACTCATTTAGCATAGTCTGGGAAAGCTCTTGAAGTTTCCTATTTCTTATTTTTAAGACTCTATTTTTTTGAGGTGTTCTAGGAGCATAGAAATTGTGATTATATCCATTTTGTGAGAAAAAAGATCCAAACTCTTGATTCTCAAAATCACGGCCATGATCACTTCTCAAGGTCTTAATTCTAAGTCCATTGTGATTTTCTAAAGACTTGGAATATTTAATGAAGTAAGAACATGCTTCACTTTTGTTATCTAGAAAGTATACCCAATTATATCTAGAAAAATCATCTACAAGAACATAAACACATTGCTTCCCATTTAAACATGCAACTCTAAATGGTTCAAACAAATTCATGTGAACCAAATCAAGCGGTTGAGAAGTGGAAACTTCTTTCTTTGGTTTGAAATAAACTTTGTGTTTTTTTCCTTTTTGATAAGGATTAAAAACTTTTTTAAGTGGGAATTCCAATTTAGGTATGTCTCTAACTAAATCTTTTCAAATTAGTTTACAATGTGAGTGGACATTTAAGTGTCCTAATATTTTGTTCCATAACTAGGATTCCTTATGAAAAGAATTTAAATAAGAAAAATTTTGCTTAGCTAAAGAGTTTAAATCAATATCATATAAATTTTCATTTCTAAGAGCAGTGAATATTAAATCATTTTTAGAATTAAAAATATTGCATGCATCATTTTTAAATTTAAAATTGAAACCATCATCACACAATTGAGAGGTACTAAGTATATTGTATTTTAATCCATAAAAAAAAGTAATTTTGAAATTAATATAGTATTAGGGTTACCAATTTGGCCTAATCTGATGATCTTCCCTTTAGCATTATCACCGAATGTAACATGTCCACCATTAACTTTAATTAGGTTCTTGAAGCATGAATAGTCTCCTGGAATATGTCTTGAACATCCACTGTCCAAGTAGTATAGAGTTTTATAGGATCTCTTTAGACAATTTTCCTACAAAACAGATTAAGTGTAGGATAACTTTGGTACCCATATTTTCTTGGGTCCAAAGAGGTTAGAAAGTAAAGATTTGGGAACCCATACTTGTCTCACAGGTTTCCTATAATTAACAGATATTTTTTGAGATATAAACACTTTGTTGGGTCCTTTAGAGAATTTGTTTTCAAAAGATGGTCCATAACATGAACTAGTAGTGAGCTGTCTAAATTTTGGAACAAATTTATTTTTAATAATCCTTCTATGTCCTGGTTGATATCATAGACCAGTTGTGTGTTTTGGAGAAATTTTTTTCCCTAGGAACTGAGTCAGGGTATCTCTACCTATATTAAACTTCTCAAGATCTCTTTTTAATTTCTCATTTCATAATTTAATTTCGGTATTTTATTTTAATAGATGAGTACATTTTTCTCTCTCAATATCCAGATGATACTTATAATTAGCTTTTAAATCATGTTGTCTTTTCAACAATTTATATTTATCCTTGAGTTCATTAAAGGTATCCTCAAACATTCCACAATATTCAAATAGTTCATCCTTAGTCATATTCTCATAATTATTTGATTTACATTAATTCCTAGAATAATAATCATTATGTATAGGAGAATTGGGTGTTACCTCAGATGTTTCTGTCATGAAACAGGTTTTCATATTTATTCTTTTCAATATCAAAAGTGTCAGATCCACTAGAGCTATCTTCTGAAGCACTCAAATTAGCTTTCATAGATTTTTTATATCCCTTGCCCTTGTCTTCATATTTCTTCTTAAATTTTAGCTTGGGTAAATCATCCTTCACATGGATTTTTCATTTATATTTATAGCAGACTATCTCATTTGTGTTGTCATTACATTTTTTAACCTTTTTCCATTGTCCTTTACTATCATACCTTCCTTTATAGTTTGATTTTCTAAATAACTTCTTCTTACAGTAGAACTTTTTGAATCTACTAGAATGATGTGTCATCTCATCATCACTGTTAGATGTTGAATCTTCACTGGTGGAAGTGTCTACTGGAGCTTGAACTTTTTCTTTATCTTTGCTCTTTGAGGTAGCAATCTTAAATGCTACAGATTTCTTTATTGGTTATTCCTATGATTCTTGATTTACCTTAATCTCTTCTTCGTACATCATAAGTTTTCCAATTAGTTCCTTCACAGGTATATTGCCTACGTCATAGTATTCTCGGATAGAAACAAAAGTTCCTCTCTATCTGTCAGGTAAGAATTAAGGCAACCTCATAATCTGATCCTTGTTGTCTACTGATTTCCCTAGAAGACTCATGGTATTTACTATTTCATTGATCCTGAGATACATTTCAGATATAAGTTCATCAGGATTCATTTTAAAATTATCATATTTAATAGTATAATTATTTAATATAATTTCTTTAACATTGGTTGTTCCCTCATGGGAAATAGCCAAAGTAGCCTAGATTTCATATGCAGTTTTACAGGAAAATATTCTATTTAATTTTTCATCACCTAGAGAATAGTACAATGCATTCATTGCTTTATAGTTATTGTTATATGTAGCTATGGTCAATTGAGACCATATGTCCCAAGCAGTAACTGTCAATGCATGTTGTTCTTCAATTGTGTCCCAGATTTTAGGACCCATGCTCTCTAGATATATTTTCATTTTTAATTTCCACTAATCATAGTTATTACAATTAAATAAATGTGTCCTGTTAGTAGCATCACCCTAAACTCTGTTATCCATTTTTAATTATAATTTTAAAGAACTTAAAATTTAAATATGAAAAAAAATTAAGATCTTTAAGATAAAACTAAAATCACAGTTGAAAAGAATTTGAAAACTTGTACAACAGTTCAGATGGTAGTAATAAAAAATCCTCTGATACCAAATGTTAGTCAGAGTGGAAACTCAAGAGGGGGGTGAATTGAGTTCCTACTTAAAATTTCTGTTAAAAACTTCATGATAAAGATCCCCCAATTTTAAAAAATCCTACTTAATTAAGGTAGTAGAGATATAAATGTTTAGTTGGTCAACAGGTTTCTCAAAGGGTGATTAGTACTCAGTTGAATCAGTGTAAAACACTTCTTAAACATTTGAAATATGTTTACTAAATTAAACATATAAACACACTAACTAGAACTAACTATCAGAGTCAATGAAAAAAAGTTTTCTGTTTTTGAAATTATAAGCAGTAGAAAATAGACCAAGCAGAGTATTACTAAATATAGTACACAGTAGAGTTAAATAAGAGGTTTAGTCTCAAGATGAGACTTAATCCTCTCTACTTGGTGATCACCTGCCACCAAGAAGTTTATATTAACAATAAACTTGATACATAGCCTGTATCGGGATTTACAATAGTTTTTACATACTGTATAGGGATCACATCTTCTACCATAATTATTCGTTGGAAAAACAAACAATCCAGACCACACACGGTCTCTTCCACAGTTACACGTGGGAAACAAGGTGTAAGTGAAGTTTGATGTGAGGATTTTCAGTATCCCCCAGTTCAAGCACAGGAGATAGTGTGTGTAACAAACAAACACACACTTCTCAAAAATGTAAAATAAAAGAACACAAAAGAGCTAATATTATAAAATTGAGTTTAGAAAGCTCTATGTGTTTGCAGTTCAGGTCTTGACTCCTTGGAGTGAAGAAATTGCAGTTCGAGTATTTCTATAGAAGTTGTCCTCAAAACAGAGTCTTGCAACTCCAGGTTCTAGCTTCCAAGTACTCAGGTGTTCTTCTTCTTGGTTTGATATAGATTTGAAGAAGCACAGAAGGCATACATGAATTTATCCCAAATGATCTTCATGATGCTCTTGGGTTTACAATGTAAGTGCTGGATAGTTCTTCCTTGTTCCCTCTAATATAGTGAGTAAGATCTATATCATGCATTCCTATCTCTTTCTTTTCTTCATCGGTCTTCTATTTTATATTTGAGATCTAATAATAAGAATAATAAAACCACATGCGGTCTTCCTCGTACCTCGTACTGTCCCCAGATACGGTCTCTTGATATGTCTACAATTAGCATTAATTATTGTCAGAAGCATTAAATTTACAAAATATGACCATTAGAATAATCTTATGAATTTGAAAAGGTATGGATTAGAAGAGTGAAAATTAGTAGACCAGTAGTGGTAGCCTTCTCACCAGCAGGCTTCATCAGGAGACTGCATCAGTAGCCTTCTCAACAGTAGGCCTCATTGATAGACTACATCGGTAGCCTTCATTGGTAGCATTCATCGGTGACCTTTATTGGTGAATTTCATCAGTAAACTTTATTAGTGACCTTCATCAGTAACCTTATATTGGTGACCTTCTATCGTGACCTTCATCGGTGACCTTCTATCAGTGACCTTAATTGGTGACCTTCTATCAGTGACCTTCATCGGTGACCTTATATCGGTGACCTTCATCGGTGACCTTCTATTGGTGACCTCCATTGGTGACCTTTATCAATGACCTTCATCGATAACCTTCTATCAGTGACCTTCATCAATGACCTTTTATCGATGACCTTCATTAGTGACCTTTATTGGTGACCTTCATCGGTAACCTTCTATCGGTGACCTTCTACTTAGATAAATTTTTCACTGTAAGCTTAAGCAAGAGAGTAGTGAGATTAAAGATACATAGTTATCACTTTATAGAAACTATAAATATTAATGAAACATGATTATCATAACAAAGAATCAATATTTGGGATTATCAAAATAGGTGAGTCCACCAATACAAAATGATGTCTAACATAAAAAATTTCCCTAATAAAATTCATGTTTTGAATTTTTATGTCTTCTATTTAAAATATTTATCAATTGTTGTTATAATTGGTTTTCCTTGCTTCATTTTTTATGTTTTTGTTATGTTTTAATTGAAGAAATCATCTTATATAAAAGGATAACAAATTAAAGAGAGTAATAAAACTATTTGTTTATTGATAATATTCTTGTTGGAAACACTTAATTAATGTAAAAATGATGATAAAAGGGTGGTTGATATGTTTTCTTGGTTTTTTCTCTATATTTATCAATGTGAACCGTATTGTATTTTGTATAAATTTAATTGGGAAATTTTTATGGGTGTATGAAATCCTAGAACTATTGATCAACTGGTATCCCTTATGTCATGCTAGTATCATCATTCCTATTTGAGTGGTATCTTTCTCGAGAGTGTGATCTTAGAGGTTATTATCTCATGTTCTAATCACCTTTTTTTCATAAGTGGTGTTCATGTTTTTTTTATACTAATATTTCTAAGAGGTATCTAACAGAGTGGTTTTTTAGACCTTTCCATTTTCCCTTCTTTATAGGGTTTTATTTTATATTCTCAGGGACAAGAAAAATTTTAGAGGTATTTGATGTAAGGGATTGGATTTTTATACCCCCCCCCCCCTCCCTTTTCATTTTTTTAGGTTTTTGGATTCATTCGGGGGTAAGGGATGAGTTTTTTCATTTTAGGGTACACTGAACCATAGAATTAGGAATGGTGTAAACCATTTTGAGTTCCTTAGAGCTATGAGCATATAGCATATTGTAAAATATATGTATTTTTAAGGGGTGATCATTTTTTAGTTAATTATGTAATGATGGGTTCACTACAGGGAGTGAAACAACCAGTGATCCTATTCTAGAAGGTGTTTTGACTGGGGAACCATACTATATAATATTGGAAATAAAAATTACCAAGGAGTTAGTTTTGTCAGTATAAAAGGGTTTAATGATGATGAGTGCATGAGTGAGGGATGGAACAGTGTGTAGAGGGTCTCTATGCCTTGGTATTTTATGTGGAAGGCCAAAATGGATAGGTTCCTTACACTACATTATGGTGGAATTTAAAGTGGTGATCAGGTGTAGTTTCTAATATATGTAAGAGTAATTTAAAGACTTTTTAATTATGTATAAGTGGGTCACAAATTTTCATAAAGGTAAAATTAAATTACTCACATGAGGGTCTATTTTATTTAAAAGGATGAGTTTTAGTCTCGCGTATGGGTAATCATTTGGATTTTCATAAGGGTAGTGTATTTTACATAAATTTTTCCCTTCTAAATTGTTATGCAACCTTTTTAATAGAAAAAATGGAAATAATAATTTAAAACCATGGATATAAAAAATTTTACGATGAAGATGGAAATAATATTTAATATCATTAAATTATAGGTGTTTTAAGTGGGTTGTGTGGGATATTAAATGTAAAATATTTTAATGTGGATTAAATTATGAGAGCTTGTCTGAGCCATTGGGGACATCTAGGTAAAGAAATATCTACAGATTCTAAAAATAAATTTCCTCCTATATTTGAGTTTTTGGTTTTCCCTTGATTCTAGGTGATTCAAACTTCACCATTAATGTTCAATGAGTCCCTCTAATCAACCAAGAACAATTTTTTTATTCAACTTGAGGTTATATCTGTAGGTTTCGGGAATAGCGGAAGCGCATTGGTGGGAGTGCCCAACTTTAATTTTAGCATTAATAGCAATCAATCTGAGATCTGTCACGATGTAAACGTCGGATCTTCATAATAGAACGAAGAACGAAAAACAAAAAAGGGAGTTTGGAACCATAGAGGTAGTATCATAATATGTTGGTTATAATTAATTTAATTAATTTATAAGAATTACCTTGATGGAATTCTTTCTTCGTTGATGTCTTCGGTAATGATCTGATGTGATCTGTCATTGCATCGTAGAATCCAAGTGTAGGATTCCTCCAGCGGTGATCCACACGTGCTCCACGTATCACTGGATGTTGCCGAAGGGATCTTCAGGTGTTAGCGCGGAAGAACCTTCGCTTGCAATGTCCGCCTTTGATCACCTTGATCCGGTGGTGGTGGATATCTCTTGGTCTTGAGAGCATTCTTGGAGTAAGGAGTTCTTTCGTCCTTGAGAGAACTCTCCAAAATTGTTGTGCACAGCGATTGGGGAAAAGTTTTGGGGATGTGAGGATATTTATAATCGGTTTTGAGGTTATAGATTTATGAAAATAAATAAATGCGTTACGCATTTTATTTATTTCATTAACTCTCATTGAAAACCCCCATGTCGAATAATTAATTCCTTGACATGTTCCCACGCTGATTATAATAAATATCATTTAATAAAACGATATTCTTTCCTCAAAATCCTGACTGGAAAAACTACACGGCATGTAATCATTAATACAAGGCATGTACTCATTTTCCATGAAAACTACACAGTGTGTATATTCAATATACATGATGTGTACTTTTATTTTCCATTTTTCTTTATTTCCTCCACCACATTTATTAGACCTTGAGTAATGGATATTTATTTGTTAAATAAATATAACTGCATTACTCGCTAATAAATATATATTATTTCACCCACAATAAATTCTCTCGAATAACTAGTGTCGAAATAAATGCAATCATGCATCCTTAAATAATTATTAAACCACAGTCAGGAATAATCTTTATTTAACTTGTTAAATTAATATTTAACTGAGATACATGGACACACTTAGTGTGTGACCCTTTCGGCCTCTTTCTTAGTGGCATTAGGCGGAGCCTGCCTAAAGTCCAAGGTTAGCGTCTAGCAACACGCCAAGGCACCCATAGAGAAATAAGTTAACGCCACAATGATGTGTCACCTCCTACAAATGCTTACCGTGTAATATAATCCCTTTGTCATGATATCTCAAATAAAACGGGTTGCATGCTAGTGCCATCAACCCATGTGCTCGATTATTCTTTATTTGACTTTCCAGAATTAAACTCGCCCATACCTTACCATGTCCATGGATTTATTTAGGCTATATCAATTCCATAAAAGGGCCTGAGATATATACTTCCATTATGGAATAGAAGGGACAAATCCTTTCTCGCATTATCTGTAAATGCGGTATTACTCATCACGCACCCAACGTATCCTATCTCACTGCGAACAGTGTGTCATCACAGTTTTTGTCAATACAACTAAGTGCATGAGTTGTAATACCCATTAATAATAATCTTAAAGTCTAAGGACCAATACACACATCCGCAAATAGGAACATTCAATTACACTATAAAATGTGTATTTCCTACTGGCGGGTATCGTTCTCATAATATCCTCCTGGATATTACCAAGGGAGCACACCATGAGAAGGTGCCTAAAAGTTTTATGATTCCTCACCCCAAATGGCCTCTATTATTTGCGTCCCTCAAATAACATCATCTGGACATATAACATATATTCAAGAATAGTGTTATGTAAATTCCATGTTCTCATCATAGCAGGGATCCGCTATAACCCTTTAAGACCCTTTAATGCAACAGCTATCCTTAGGACATTATCACATACATTTTCACATAGAAGAATAATCAAGATGTGATATGTAAAGACCCTTAAATTTCGAGGAAGTTTTTTTTCTTAATTTTCTTTGGAATTTTACAAGAACGCAGTTTCTGAAGGCACCTGATTCTAAGGCCCGGTGTGCCCGGAATCATTTTCCGAAGTTTCGCTTGGGTACGTTCAGTGAACGAACGAGCGGGTTTTTCTAACTTTTGAACCGGTGCTCGGAATCGAATTCTAAGGGCACCGATTGAATCGCAGCGCCGGTAATTTCTTAGAAACGCCTCTTCTGGAGTTGCGTTTGCTCGGGCGTGGTTTTTAATTTTTGGTCTTTAAGTTAAGAAATAAAATAAAGTGGTGCGACAACTTTATTTTTATTTCACTTAAGCCACTTAAAAGCCACTTAAAGCTGCTTAAGCTGAGTTGATGCGGATAGGGTTCTATCCAAATATATCCTACCCTCTTGGTAGGATATTTGTGATGTGGAGCCCGCACAAGCCCCACCGTTTCTTTTCTGCTAAGTAACTCACCCGCGAAAACCCATCATTATGAAAGTCAATTGACACGTTTTCTTAAATTCATAACGCACTATTTAATTGGGTGGTTAAATTCGTTAAATTAATTCTATGAATTAATTTAATCATTTCTTAACCTGTTTGCAATCCGTTGGCGTAATAATAAAATAAGACCAACGCACGACTTCTTGAGGATTGCTCATTGAGAGGCTTTTGACAGAAATTCTGTGCCTTCATCCTCCTTCGTGAAGAACGCGAAGAACGCGAAGAACGCCGTCACCCTCAAAGATTGACGACGCTTCTTCCGAGACGTTCTTCCCCGCAACGATCTCCGATCACCAACTGCTTGAGGTAAGAGATTTCCGGTTTTCTTCTTTTAAATCTCTTTGTGGGTTATAAAAACATCATGGATTTAATTAATATAATTAAATCTACATGTTCTTGAACCTCAGAGTTCGTCGACGCGACACTGTATTCTGCGACGACGCGACGCCCTTCCGTGACGACGCGACGACGCGACGCCCATCCGTGACGCGACGATCACCTCCTTCCGCGACGATCAATTCCACGAAGAACATATGCTCGACGACTACGGCGAGCTAGGGATTTTTATTTGAGAACAATCTTTATTTTCGTGGTTGTTTCCTCCTAAAAACAAAGAACCTGAATCAAGTGCAATTTTAATTTATTAAAATTGTATATTGTTTTGTTTTCCATGTGTGGATTATTTCTTCCTGATTTTTATCACCTAACGCGGATGGTGCGGGCCAAAAAAACACGGCCCGACAACCCTCCGCAGTTCTTCGTTGATGCGCGGATTGGCGGGCAACGACAAAACATGCCGCAGAGATGATTCGTTGATTCCACAGTGAAGAACGGGACCTGGGAGGAGCTACGGCACAGACGGGAGTGGAATCGGACCGCCGGAGCAACTCCGGTGGCCCGCAGAAACCACCGGCGGCGCGGCGGTGCCGGCGGCCGGAAGCGGCGGCGCCCCGGCGCGCCGCCGGACAGAGCCGTCGCGGCTTCAGCCGCAGCGGTGGCGGCACTAGTGGACCCGCGGCCGCACAGGTCCGACGCACACGGGACGCGGCAATGCCACGTCCGCTGACCAAGGGCGGCCCCCGCGGGGGGGGGGGGTGTTCACACGCGGGGGCAGCGCGCCCCCGCCCCCGGACACAGCTCGCTCGGCCGCTCGGCCGAGCCGAGCCGGGTCGCGCCCCACCAGGTTGGGCTGATCCCGGTTCGGGCCGACCTAGGGGGGTCGGGACGGAGCGGTCCGGGCCCAGACCCCCCATTTCTGGGCCTTTTCGGTCCTTTGCTCATAACTTGAGCTACGGGCCTCCGAACGACGCACTGTCAGCGTAGATGCGATCCTTGGATCGAGACGGTCGTTTCGGTATATTACACTCAAGGTTTTGGATTACTTTGAGTTTGGCCGGGTTGGTTTGTACAAGAAACCAACCGGACCCTCGGAGCAAAAATGCTCATATCTTGAGCTTCGGACGTCCGATTGATGTGCCGTCGACTTTGTTGTTTTCTTTTAAGTGAGACGGATCTTTTGGCATACTCCACCCGAGGTTTGGACGCAGGTGGAGTACGGTCGGGTTGGTTTTTCCTTAAAAACCAACCGGGCCCCTAGGACGAAAAAAGCCAATAACTCTCAGACCGGGCGTTCGATCGACGCGCCGTCTGCGACGTTGAGTTCCTGTTGACGATACGGAAATTTTGGATACATCAACTCTGGACTATGTGTCAGTTGATGTATCAGCCTCTCGGCTCGTGGAGCGGACCCTCTCGAACGAGCTTACTGTGTGCGGGAACCCTAGAGCTGGCTGCGACTGCTACTGTGACGACGACGACTGTGCAGAGATCCTCAGTGGATTTGACGGCGATAACTATAGAACTCAGCGATCATTTGTGGGTCAGTGCTACCGATCATGTGTGGGTCCGATCCTGTGTGGGTCAGCGCTCAGCGGTCCTGTGTGGGCCAGCGCCTACAGGTCCTGTGTGGGCCCGATCCTATGTGGGTCTTTGTGGGGGTTAGTTACCTATCGATCCTTTGTGGGTTATTGCGGGGGTTAGTACCTATCGATCCTTTTTGGGTCCTATGACTTAGATGGATCAGTGATCATCTCTATCATCATTCCAAGAAGTATACCTGTGTGAGATGAATCCTGTTTACTCTCCTTTGTGGATTGTGTTGTGCTATCCTATGTGGATTACGTTTTGCTTTCCTTTGTGGATTGTGTTGTGCTATCCTATGTGGATTACGTTTTGCTTTCCTTTGTTGATTGTGTTGTGCTATCCTGTGTGGATTTACGTTTTGCTTTCCTGTGTGGACTGGGTTGTACTTGATCTCGGATGTTGGAGCCGAGCGAGAATTGATGACTTAGGTATATGTATGGGCATATACCTAATCCGTGTCAGATGTTACTTCGTGATTGTATCTTTCCTTTGTGGTTTATCATTTGTGGATTCTGGGAGACCTTCGGGGGTCTTGGGGTCCCTACTAAGTAGCTTATACTCACCCCTGCATGGGCTATGCCCGCACTACGTTGTGTTGGTTGCAGACGACGGACAACACTGATCATGGTGGAGGTTTGCGGAGCAGGACGGTACCTGGAGGTGGACCACTGGGCGGGACGTACTCGGAGCGGTCGGCTGGAACCGAGGAGTAGTGGAGGCTTTCTGTACCCACCCTTCAGGTGGGACTTCCAGAGGATGGCTCGATGCTGCGGCTTTTCCTTTCAGTTGCTGTTTTTCCCCTTTCAGTTGTACTTTATAGTTGGGCTTGTATTTCCGGCCCCTTTACTTTCAGCACAGCTTGTTCCAGTTTTTACTTAGTGTTTACTTTTCCGCTTGCTTACTCTGTGGTGCTTGTTTACTTTACAAAGGCAATGTCTTCCCTTTACCGGGATTTACGCCTTGGTGCTAGTCGCCATCCCCTGGCCTATGGAAGGCGGGCTTGGGGTAGTCACGGCACGGGCCCCGAGGATGGGTCGTGACAAATTGGTATCAAAGGAGTTCGGTTCTACCGCAGACTCTGATCTTTCTTCTATGTAAATCAATAGTGTTTAGTGTATTGGGTGTGGTTATCAGTCCAAGGAGCCCAGTGTTGGTGTGGCGGCCGACATATCCGTACACCAGGACCCTGACTTCTGATTTCCGACTTAATGCACGAAAACATTGATTGCATGTGTGTTTCAAGTTTCCTTTGTGATTACCTTGTATCAGCTCACCAGGTATACTGTTCTGACCGTGGCACACCGGTTTCCTTTTTAGGATGGCCCCACGACGGCAGCTAGCTAGGGTTCCGAGAGTTGTATGTGACGACAGTCCGCCGAGCGACGAGGCCTCGGTGCAGGGCCCTTTGACAGTTGAGGCACCGGCGGTACCTCTACCCGCCGAGCCACCGATGCTTTCAGCCCCAGCCACTGACGATGCACGTCACCTTAGTGCACTGCCTGAGTTCCAACGCCAGCGACCGCCTAGGTTCTATGGGGAGACGGACCCCCAGGTAGTCGAGGACTGGATAGAAGCAGTTGTATGAGTTTTCAGGCTAGTGAGGACACCAGCAGACCTCATGGTGGTCCTCGCAGCGAGCCTACTGCACGCAGCAGTGGGCCGATGGTGGAGCTTGATGCTCCAGGTGCACGATGAGTCATCTCTCCTCTGGACAGACTTTGAGGGCCTCTTCCGCTCAGAGTTCGTCCCGGCCACCCTCCGTGTGGTGCGCATCCAGAAGCTTCTTCAGCTGCGGCAGGGTAGCTTGACGGTCTCCCAGTACTCAGCGAGATTCATCGATCTCTCGCGCTACTCGACAGACATGGTACGGGACCCGTTCTTCCGGGCCCGGACCTTTGAGCAGGGATTGAGACATGAGATCCGGGCATCGCTGATATCCCTCAGCATTCCGACTCAGGTAGGAGTACTGGAGCGAGCCCTTTTGATCGAGAGCTTCCTTGCTGAGCCTTCATCAGCAGCGAGACCTACCGCAGGACGACAGGTAGCAGAGTCTTCCATAGCAGGCAGCCGTCAGATGACTCAGGGGTCCAGGAAGACCAGACCCTCACGTAGATGGCCTCAAGACACTGGCTCAGTAGTGCGGGGCACACAGCACGGAGCCAGTCTTTCGAGAGGCAGGCACTGCTACAAATGCGGCGGGCAGGGCCACATGGCTCGTGACTGCCCGACCCACCGTGCCGAGGAGCAGCAGACAGTGGAGGGGCCACCTAGGCAGAGGCAAAGGGTCAACTGTGGCGGTCCGCAGGGAGGAGGCAGACGAGGCAAAGGAGCTGGCTGAGCAGCAGGTGGTGGGCGACGCTTTGAGGCTCTACCACCACCACCACCAGGAGGTCCACCCCGACCACAGGGAGCTAGCGGGCAGAGACAGTCATAGCTCCAGGCAGTGGAGGCCTACGACCACGGCGCGCCCGAGATGATTCGAGGTATGATCTGTGTCTATTCCACCCTTACTGCAGTTCTTATAGACACAGGGGTGAGTCACTCTTTCATAGCTGCTTCCCTTGTTTGGAGCTCAGAGATTCCGACAGAGCCATTGGCTCGATCCTTACGGCTAGAGACTCCTACGGGAGCAGACTCGATGATTACGCACTGGTTCTGGCAGTGTGAGCTTACTCTAGGAGGTGAGAGCTTCGGCTGGGATCTTCTTGTAGCGGCATCAAGGCCTCACGACGTCATCTTGGGCATGGATTGGTTATCTACAGTCCATGCACATATTGACTGTATTAGGCGCAAGGTGCGATGTGTACGCACCGATGGGAGCAGGTTCACCTTCACCGGCGAGAAGGGATCCTTCGCAGCACAAGATGGACTTCCGTAGAGGAGAGGACAACCCATCACTCATCAGTTGGATAGCCTCATCCTAGGAGCAATTGACGTGCGGAGTCCTAGTTTTCCTGCAGTGGTGGATCAGTATGCGGACGTCTTTCCCGACGACATTCTAGGGATACCTCCTCACAGAGAGGTAGACTTTCATATCGACTTGTACCCCGGGACAACCCCGATATCGACTCCAGCAAATCGGATGGCCCCCGCGGAGCTTCAAGAGCTACGGGTACATTTGGAGGACTTGCAGGGCAAGGGATTCATCCGACCTAGTGTTTCACCCTGGGCTTCCCCGATATTGTTCGCCAAGAAGGCGGACGGGAGCTTGCGACTGTGTGTCGACTCTCGTCTCCTGAACCAGATGACAGTGAGGAACAAGTATCCGCTACCGAGGATTGATGACCTCTTCGATCAGCTCAAGGGAGCACGGTGGTTCTCGAAGATAGACCTCAGGTCAGGCTATGATCAGCTCAGAGTTCGGAATGAGGACGTGCAGAAGACGGCCTTCAGATGTCGGTATGGCCACTATGAGTTCTTGGTTATGCCATTCGGCGTAACCAATGCTCCAGCAGTGTTCATGGGCCTCATGAACAGGATCTTTCAGCCATACCTCAATCTATTTTTCGTAGTCTTCATCGACGACATTTTGATTTACACGACGACTGAGGAGGAGAACACCTACCACTTACGGGTTGTGCTAGACACACTCCGAGAGCACCAGCTTTATGGCAAGCTATCGAAGTGTCAGTTCTGGATATGTGAGGTCCAATTCTTGGGGCACGTCATCTCTGAGGCGGGAGTTGCAGTGGATCCTATGAAGATCGAGGCAGTGCTAGCTTGGGAGCCACCCAAGAGCGTGACGGAGGTGCGGAGTTTCTTGGGACTAGCTGGATACTATCGAAGATTTGTGCCAGACTTCTCCAGAGTTGTGGCACCACTCTTAGCTTTGAGGAAGAAGGGGAAACCCTTTGTGTGGTTAGACAGATGTCAGTAGAGCTTCCAGGAGTTGAGACAGAGATTGACCAGCGCACCTATCTTGAGGTTGCCTGAGGAGGGAGTAGGGTACGTAGTCTACTGAGATGCATCAGGGACCGGACTCGGATGTGTCCTGATCTAGGAGCGGGCCGTGATCGCCTATGGATCACGTCAGTTGAGGCCGCATGAGAATAACTACGCTACCCATGACCTGGAGTTAGCAGCAGTGGTCTTCGCTCTGAAGACATGGCGACACTATCTGATGGGCGAGTGCTTTACAGTCTTTTCTGACCATCAGAGTCTCAGGTACATCTTCTCGGAGAAGGACCTGAACCTGAGATAGAGGCGATGGCTCGAGTTCCTCGAGGACTATGACTTTGATATATTCTATACTCCTGGGAAGGGGAACGTGGTAGCTGATGCTCTCAGCAGGAGGATGGGCATTCAGCTACTTGAGGAGGTGACAGAGCAGCTAGCCTCTTTGCAGATATCCTTCGTGGATAGAGATGGAGCAGCCTTCCTTCGGTCTCTCACAGTCACTCCTCCACTACTATAGTGGGTCAGAGAGGCACAGCATGGGGACGCCGACTGTAAGACACGGCGTGCACAGTTATCCGCAGGACAGGCGCCTGATGGCTTCTCCTTTGGAGCAGAGCACGACATCCTTTTCAGAGGACGTACCTTGGTACTAGTTGATTTACGAGAGGAGGTGCTGAGAGAGTTCCACACTTCTCATTTGGCGGTACATCTTGGAGTGGAGAAGATGTACCAGGATCTCAAACGACAGCACTGGTGGCCAGGCATGAAGAAGGCTGTGGCAGAGTTCATTTCACGATGCCTCACCTGCCAGTAGGTGAAGGCAGAGCATCAGGTACCAGCAGGCTTGGTACAGCCCTTGGAGGTCCCGGAGTGGAAGTGGGATGGGATATCTATGAACTTAGTGACTGGACTTCCACGCACTTCCAGAGGTCAAGACTCCATCTGGGTGATTTTCGACTGACTCACCAAGTCGGCTCACTTCTTACCCATCAGAGAGCAGGGCTCAGGGGAGAGCTTGGGGCGTCTCTACGTTCAGGAGATTGTACGGCTTCACGGTGTGCCATCATCTATCTTCTCCGATCGAGATGCTCGCTTTACTTCCTGGCTTTGGAAGGGGCTGCAGGAGGTGTTCGGGACGCAGCTACATCTGAGCACCGCCTTTCACCCTCAGACGGATGGTCAGACGGAGAGGACCATTCAGACTCTCGAGGACATGCTCCGCGCATGTGTCCTCGACTTTGGTCACAGCTGGGAGGACCACCTACCCTTGGTGGAGTTTGCGTATAACAACAGCTACCACTCCACTATCGGGATGACACCATACGAGGCGTTGTACGGCAGGCCTTGCAGATCTCCTTTGTGCTGGACAGATCCTGGGGAGTCAGCACTTGTGGGACCAGAGATGGTCCGGGCCATGACAGAGAAGGTCCAGGTCATCCAGGAGCGGATGAGGATAGCTCAGAGCCGACAGAAGTCTTATGCTGACAGGAGACGGAGGCCACTAGAGTTTGAGGATGGAAACCACGTCTTCTTGCGTGTCTCACCTCGACATGGATTACGGAGATTTGGTCGAGGCGGCAAGTTGTCTCAACGCTTCATCAGACCATTCCAGGTCCTCAACAGGATTGGAGAGGTGGATTATCGCCTGGCTCTACCACCTCAGTTGCACCGGGTGCACGACGTCTTCCACGTATCTCATCTGAGGAGATACGTGCATGACCCGACACACATCATTGACCATGGGGAGCTAAACGTTGATGATGGGGCGACTTTTGCGGAGGTCCCGGTGGAGATCGAGGATCGACAGGAGCGGGTCCTACGTGGACGATCGATTCCTCTAGTTCACATCAGATGGTAGCACGGGAACCTCCAGGAGAGCACTTAGGAGCGGGAGGCTCAGATGCATGCTCAGTACCCACATTTGTTTCCCTAGCTTATGATGTATCTTAACGGGGACGTAAAGCCCTGAGGTGGGAGTGATGTAAAGACCAGTAAATTTTAAGGAAATTTTTTTCCTTAATTTTCTTTGGAATTTTACAAGAACTCGGTTTCTGACGGAACCTGATTCCGAGGCTCGGTGCGCCCGGAATCATTTTCCAAAGTTTGGCTCGGGTACGTTCAGTGAACGAACGAGCGGGTTTTTCTAACTTTTGAACCGGTGCTTGGAATCGAATTCTGAGGGCACCGATGGAATCGCAGCGCTGGTACTTTCTTAGAAACGCCTCTTCCGGAGTTGCGTTTGCACGGGTGTGGTTTTTAACTTTTGGGCTTTAAGTTAAGAAATAAAATAAAGTGGTGCGACAACTTTATTTTTATTTCACTTAAGCCACTTAAAAGCCACTTAAAGCTGCTTAAGCTGAGTTGATGCGGATAGGGTGTTATCCAAAAATATCCTACCCTCTTGGTAGGACATTTGTAAGGTGGGGCCCGCACGAGCCCCACTGTTTCCTTTCCGCTAAGTAACGCACCCGCGAAAACCCGTCATTATGAAAGTCAACTGACACGTTTTCTTAAATTCTTAATGCACCATTTAATTGGGCGATTAACTTCGTTAAATTAATTCTATGAATTAATTTAATCGTTTCTTAACCTGTTTACAATCCGTTGGCGTAATAATAAAATAAGACCAACGTACGACTTCTTGAGAATTGCTCGTTGAGAGGCTTTTGACAGAAATTTTGTGCCTTCATCCTCCTTCGCGAAGAACGCGAAGAACGCGAAAAACGCCGTCACCCTCGTAGATTGACGACCCTTCTTCCGAGACGTTCTTCCCCGCAACGATCTCCGATCACCAACTGCTTGAGGTAAGATATTTCAGGTTTTCTTCTTTTAAATCTCTTTGTGGGTTATAACAACATCATGGATTTAATTAATATAATTAAATCTACATGTTCTTGAACCTCAGAGTTCGTCGACACGACACCGTATTTCGTGACGACGCGACGCCCTTCCGCGACGACGCGACGCTCTTCCGCGACGACGCGACGCGACGATCACCTCCTTCCATGACAATCAATTCCGCGAATAACGCACGCTCGACGACTACGTTGAGGTAGGGATTTTTATTTGAGAACAATCTTTATTTCTGTGGTTGTTTCCTCCTAAAAACAAAGAACCTGAATCAAGTGCAATTTTAATTTATTAAAATTGTATATTGTTTTGTTTTCCATGTGTGGATTATTTCTTCCCGATTGTTATCACCTAACGCGGAGGATGCGGGCCAAACAAACATGGCCTGACAACCCTCTGCAGTTCTTCGTTGATGCGCGGATTGGCAGGCGACGACAAAACATGCCACAGGGGTGATTCGTTGATTCCGCAATGAAGAACAGGACCCGGGAGGAGCTACGGCGCAGACGGGAGTGGAATCAGACCACTGGAGCAACTCCGATGGCCCGCAGAAACCATCGACAGCGCGGGCCGCCGGCGCGCCGCTGGACAGAGCCGCCGCGGCTGAAGTCGCGGCGGCGGCAGCACCAGCGGACCTGCGGCCGCGCGGGTCTGGCGCACACGGGATGCGGCAATGCCGCGTCCGCTGAGCAAGGGCGGCCCTCGTGGGGGGTGGGGGGTGGGGGGGTGGGGGTGGGGGGTGGGGGGGGGGGGCGGTGTTCACACGTGGGGGAAGCGCGCGCCCTCCCCCGGACTCCGCTCGCTCGGCCGCTCGGCCGAGCCGAGCCGGGCCGAGCTGACCCGCCGGCCGGGTCACGCCCCGGCCGGGCCGGGCCGACCCAGGGGGGGTCGGGCTGGATCGGTCCGGGCCCAGACCCCCCGTTTCCAGGCCTTTTCGGTCCTTTGCTCATAACTTGAGCTACGGGCCTCCGAACGACGCGCCATTAGTGGAGATGCGATCCTTGGATCGAGACGGTCATTTCGGTATACCACACTCAAGGATTCGGATTACTTTGAGTTCGGCCGGGTTGGTTTGTACACGAAACCAACCGGACCCTCAGAGCGGAAATGCTCATATCTTGAGCTTCGGACATCCGATTGACGTGCCGTCGACTTTGTTATTTTCCTCTAAGTGAGACGGATCTTTTGGAATACTCTGCCCTAGTTTTGGACACACTTGGAGTATGGTCGGGTTGGTTTTGCCTTAAAAACCAACCGGGCCCCTCAGACGAAAACGCCAATAACTCTCAGACCGGGCATCCGATTGACGCGCCGTCTGCGACGTTGAGTTCCTGTTGACGATACGGAACTTTTGGATACATAAACTCTGGACTATGTGTCAGTTTATGTATCAGCCTCTCGGCTCGTGGAGCGGACCCTCTCGAACGAGTTTGCTGTGTGCGGGAACCCTAGAGCTGGCTGCGACTGCTACTGTGATGACGACGACTGTGCAGAGATCCTCAGTGGATTCGACGGCGACGACTACAGCACTCCGCGATCCTTTGTGGGTTAGTGCTACCGGTCCTGTGTGGGTCTGATCTTGTGTGGGTCAGCGCTCAGCGGTCCTGTGTGGGGCAGCGCCTACAGGTCCTGTGTGGGCTCGATCCTGTGTGGGTCTTTGCGGGGGTTAGTTACCTATCGATCCTTTGTGGGTCAGATCCTTTTTGGGTCATTGCGGGGGTTAGTACCTATCGATCCTTTGTAGGTCCGACGACTTAGATGGATCAGTGATCATCTCTATCGTCATTCCAAGAAGTATACCTGTATGAGATGAATCCTTTTTACTCTCCTTTGTGGATTGTGTTGTGCTATCCTATGTGGATTACGTTTTGCTTTCCTTTGTGGATTGTGTTGTGCTATCCTATGTGGATTACGTTTTTCTTTCCTTTGTGGATTGTGTTGCGCTATCCTGTGTGGATTTACGTTTTTCTTTCCTGTGTGGACTGGGTTGTACTTGAGCTCGGATGTTGGAGCCGAGAGAGAATTGATGACTTAGGTATATGTATGGGCATATACCTAAGCCGTGTCGGATGTTACTTCGTGATTGTTTCTTTCCTTTTGGGTTTATCCTTTGTGGATTCTGGGAGACCTTCGGGGGTCTCGGGGTCCCTACTGAGTAGCTTATACTCACCCCTGCACGGGCTATGCCTGCACTACGTTGTGTTGGTTGCAGACGATGGACAGCGCTGATCATGGTGGAGGCTTGCGGAGTAGGACGGTACCTGGAGGTGGACCACTGGGCGGGACGTACTGGGAGCGGTCGGCTGGAACCGAGGAGCAGTGGAGGCTTTCTGTACCCACCCTTCAGGTGGGACTTCCAGAGGACGACTCGACGCTGCGGCTTTTCCTTTCAGTTGCTGTTTTTCCCCTTTCAGTTGTACTTTACAGTTGGGCTTGTATTTCCGCCCCCTTTACTTTCAGCACAGCTTCTTCCAGTTTTTACTTAGTGTTTACTTTTCCGCTTGCTTACTCTGTGGTGCTTGTTTACTTTACAAATGCAATGCCTTCCCTTTACCGGGATTTATGCCTTGGTGCTAGTCGTCAGCCCCTGGCCTATGGAAGGCGGGCTTGGGGTAGTCACGGCACGGGCCCCTAGGACAGGTCGTGACATGATAAGGATTTTATTAATGAATAAAGTACAAAGTATTTGGTTATAGGCCACCAAATCAAACAATATCATGATTCTTGGGCTCTACTCATCTCATTTTCTCACCATGTTCATAGTGAAGTGTATAGTGAAGCTTTTTCTAGGTAGAGGATTTAAAAATCTCTCTCCCTCTTTTATTTGTAAAAACTATGAGTTTATCATTCCTTTGTTTCCATTGGTAATTTTCATGAATTAACTTAATAAATATAATAACTAAAAATATGGGAATAAAAAATATAAGTATCATTCTTGTATTTTATTCATATTTCATCATTATTTTGGGTATTATTGCTATTGTTTCTATCAAAAATAAAATGGCATGAAAAAAGGAAAATGTGGTAGTAAAAGAGTTGGAAAAATTATGGAAATAAAATAAATCATAAGTTTGTATATTTTCTGTGAAATGAAAGTCTTATTAATATGAAGAGTGTTTTATATATGTTTTATTTGTTAATATAAGACCATTTAAATATTTGAATTTTTTTCCACTGAAACTATGAATTGTCATTGTGTTTTAACTAGAAATACCTCACATAAATGAATAATAATTACAGGTGGTAATTAATTGTGATGTTTGACTAATCATAACTTGAATAATTTGATATTATCCTATGTATTATGTATTCCTACAAGTAAGATTGTTTCATGTTGTCATGAGGGATGTAAAATGTGAGGTGGTTGGTATATGATGTGTGGTTTGTTAGTGATTCCTAGTAGTATAATATGGGGTAGAATAAATAAATATAAACACCAGGATGTGGTTGGAATATAGGTAATGGTGGGATGTTATTTTAATTTGGAAATTGGAAATGATGGAATAAATGAATACATGATATAATTAGAATACAAATTCTTAAGATAAATGACTAATGGAAGGAATAATTATTGTTGGTGGTTGAAAGTGGTTTGTGATTAAATTAATAAATAAATAGAATAATCAATCTAAAATTTAGTTGTAAACTGTAAATTTGGAATTTTCTAAATGAATACTTAGATGAGAATTTGTGGTTACTTATTATGGTTTTTTTGTATGGTTATTGGTTGGTTTATGTTATAGAGATAGTAACCATTTTGGATGGGTAATAGTTATGAAATAGAGGAATAAACGAGTAATTTAAAGGTTGGTTGTGTGCCCCCTTGGTCTAGTATCTATGTTAGACTATCTATTTATAAATTTTTCTTGTGATTTATTTACACATCCCCCTAGAGTTTAGTATTTTATACCAATGAAAAAAAAATTGGATCTAGGTATTTTCTTTAATATCATGGTTGATGAGGACATATGGTTGACTTCCCCCTCTTCCCCACCCACCCTTTAGTAGTATACTAGTTTTTATGGCCCATGTTTGGTATGATCATGTAAAATGTGGGAGTGGTATGTGATTTACCTGATGATGTAGTGATGATGGAATAATGGATATATAGTGGGGGTCATATATGGTAGGAGGAGGGAATGAGGTTTATTTCCTCCATTTTCACTATACCCTACTACTTTTAATCTAATGTGATTGGTGTGGATGTAAGGTAGTTGAGATTTGATGATGTGATATGTAATTTTCCATAATTACAATATTAGATATTGAAACTTGTGGGTGTTGGGATGGGTAGGTTCTTGACATGACCTACATCATGTGGGAAGGGATGAGATAAAAAGATATTTAGTGGTGGGTGTAAGAGCAACATACTAGTGGAGAAGTGGATATGGGTGCCTATGACAATATTCTGATAATATTATTTTAATATAATTAGATATGATACTTGCTGAGTGAGCCTTAGTGAAGCTAAAAATGGGTAGTTTACATAACCGGTGCACATTGGTCCTTCTCTTTACTCACTAGTACATTAATAAGCTTTTCTAACATTTTCATGAGAGTTCTTGAGAATATCCCTACTAAGTAAACATGTTGTGATCTCTCTATGTATATATAAACTGTTTTCCAAGTTTTTAGGAGGGTTTTGGAGATTTATATGGATTTTTCTAGCTTAGAGCTTGATTTTTTATTAGGATCTACTTCTTAGTAATGGTTTTATTTTTTTTATTTCAGAGATTTATTATGTATAACATAAATTCATTGTGTAATTTTATTGTATGGAATCTTTGTTTATTTCATATGATGAGGTGTTTTTCAGTGCTTATCCTCTTACCTCTTATCCTTAACTTGTATTATTAGGTTAATTCCTCCCATTGTATGTCTTATACCATCAATGCTAGTCTCCAACTCGAGGCTTGCTGTAGGTAGGCTTCAAGGTTTACTCATTCTCTTTATTTCCAACCTAATAGGTGTACCATTTTAGGGGGTTTGTGGTAATTAATTATTTACTTTATGATTCTAAAATGGATGAAAATTATTTTTGTAACACTACTACAAAATAGCCCTTCAACTGTGCTAAAAATGGCCTTTATCAACACAAGAGAAGCATTAACTACTGGAGTGAGATTAAAATACATATAATTTTATCAGTTCTAAAAAATAACTGATGAAGGGGTCCTTTATCAGTGCTTTTATTTATCACTGATAAAGAGGACCGTTATAGACACTTCTAAAAGAGCTGATAAAGGGGGCATGTAGTAGTGTGTTGTAACAGCACACCATAGCACCAAAAAACCAAAAAAACGAAAAATTCAAGTACCAATATAGAATTTAAATGAAATAAAATTTTCAACCCAAATAAAAGGAAAAATACTATATTACTAAAATTTCAAACATTGGTTTATAAAATTACATAAGTAAAAATTATTTCATAGATTCAAAAACATCAATGTTACTTTATATTTTGATATTAAACCATACTCAAGAAAAATAACACACCAATATAAAAAAATTATATTAGTAATTAAATAAATAAATAAATTAACACAAAGTGTTAATTTTAAACTAAACATTTAGTTATACTAGGAACACTGTGTATCAGATTGAGTTGTGGTTGATTCCTTCATGTAACACTATTTCTTGTTTGTCTTAAAGAATTAAATCTATGAAAGTTAACATAATAAGTATAAGAAAAAAATTTAAAGAAAATTAATTAAGTAATAGTAGTTAGAATGGTGATAAAATAACCTAGGCTTGTTTGCTTGGTTTTAGCGATGTGATGCACATTTTAAACTGAAATGAAACTTATTTATTGAAAAGATACACTTGGAGTCATATCGGTCACAAAATGAATTGTATTGAGGTTTGGATGATTATTACACATCCAAAATTACTTATGTATCATTTTACTAAAGTATCAAAATAATATGAATGTGTTTTCTCAATTTTGAGTATATCACTTCTCTTTTTTACTAAAATGTCATTTTAAACTGGAAAAAATTAATTTGTGTCAAACCAGTCACATCATGTGTTATTTTTAGATGAGACTGATTCCTAAACATCAAAAATGACTTGAGAATCATTTTCCTAAAATATCACGACAATTTAAGTATGTTCGCTTAGTTTTTAGTGAGGGATATTTTTTGAACTAAAATGTCAATTTTAAACTAATAACAGAAAATTTGAGTCATTTTAGGCACATCATGTATAGTATTTATCGGAATATGATTAATAAATGTCACAAATGAATTATGGATCATTGTTATAATGTATAAAAACAATCAGAATCTTTTTTCTTGGTTTTGAGTATATCAGATGTCATTTTTACTAAAATTAATTTAAACTTTAAATAAAAAGACACACTTGGAGTCATACTAATCACACCATGTGTTGGATTGAGGTATGGATGATTACTAAACATCTCAAATGACTTATGTTTAATTTTAATATAAATTATAAAATAATCATAATGAATTTTCTCAGTTTTGAGTATGCCACTAGTCTTTCTTACTAAAATTTTATTTTAAATTCGAAACATGAAATTTGAGTCATACCAGTCATATAGTGTGTCATTTTTATGTGATACTAATTAGTACATGTAAAAAATGAATTATGAATCATTTTTCTAAATTATCAAGATAATATGAGTGTGTTTGCTCAGTTTTCAGTGAGTGGAACTTTTTGAACAAAATGTCAATTTTAAACTAATAACAGACACTTTGAGTCATATAAGGAATATCATGTATCAGATTATGGTGAGGATAATTCCTACACATAAAAATTGAATTATTTATTGTTTTCTTAAAGTTTCAATAAAATGTGAATGTGTTTTCCCAGTTTTTAGTACACTAGTTTTCTTTTTTACTAAAAGTAATGTCAACTTTAAATAAAAAGATGCACTTGGAGTCATACCGATCACACTATGCATTAGATTGAGGTTTGGATGATTTTTACATGTCTCAAATGATGTATAGATAATTTTAAAAAAGTATCAAAACAATATGAATGTGTTTTCTTAGTTTTGAGTATGTCACTTGTCTTTTTTACTAAATTGTCATTTTAAACTAAAAACACACACTTTGAGTCATATTGGTCACATTGTTTTTTGGTTTTATGTGAGTCTGGTTCCTCCACATCAAAAATGACTTAAAATTAATTTTAATAAATTATTAAGGAAATCCGAGTTTATTTTATTAGTTTTCAATGAGTGACGCTTTTTGAATTAAAATGTAAATTTAAAACTGATAATGGACACTTTGAGTCATTTCGATCACATCATATATTGGATTAAGGTGAGGATAATTTCTACACATCACAAATGAGTTATATATAATTAACCTAAATTATCAAAAAATATGAATGCATTTTCTCAGTTTTGAGTATGTAAGTTGTCTTTGTTACTAAAATTAATGTCAACTTTAAATAAAAAGATGCACTAGGATTCATACCGATCACACCATGAGTTTGATTGATTTGTGGATGATTCCTATATGTATCAAACTAATTATGGACCATTTTACTAAAGTATAAAAATAATATGAATATGTTTGGTCAGTTTTGAGTATGTCACTTGTTTTTTTACTAAAATGTCGTTTTAAACTGGAAACACACACTTTGAGCCATATTAGTCACATCAGGTGTAGTTTTAATGTGAAAATAATTTCTACATGTAAAAAATGACTTATGATTCATTTTACTAAATTATAAAGACAATATGAGAATTTTTTATTGGTTTTTAGGGAGTATCCCTTTTTAAACTAAAATGTCAATTTTAAAATGATAGCAAAAACTTTGAGTCATATTAGGAACATCCTGTATCGGATTGAGGTGAGGCTAATTCCTACACATCACAAATGATTTATAGATCATTTTCTTAATGTATCAAAACAATAAGAATATCTTTTCTTGGTTTTGAGTATATAAATTGTCTTTTTTACTAAAATAAATTTCGACTTTAAAAAAATGATGCACTTAGAGTCATACCAGTCACACCGTGTGTTGGATTAAGGTTTGGATGGGTCCTAAACATCCTAAATTACTTATGGATTATTTTTCCAACTGTATCAAAACAAATATAGATGTTTTTCCCTATTTTGATTATGTAACTTTTCTTTTTTACTAAATTATCATTTTAAAATGGAAACGCTCATTTTGAGACATACCAGTCACATCATGTATTAGTTTTACGTGAGACGGATTTTTACACTACACAAATGAATTATGAATCAGTTTTCTAAACAATCAAGACATTATGAGAGTTTTTTCTCAATTTTTAGTGATTTACACTTTTTGAATGAAAATTTTAATTTTAAACTGATAACAGACACTTTATGTCATTACCAGAAACATCATGTGTTGGATTGAGGTGTGGCTGATTCTTACATGTAGAAATGACTTATGGATCATTTTAATAAAGTATAAAAACAATCCAAATATTTTTTTCTTAATTTTGAGTATGACATTTTTCTTTTTCACTAAAATTAATGTTAATTTTAAATAAAAATAATCACTTAGAGTCATAGCGATCACAACATGTATCGGATTTAGGTATGGTTGATTCCTAAACATCCCAAATTCTCAAAAAATATCAAATACCAATGTTACTATGATTTAAATTGGTTTCATTTATCCAAATTCCAATATTGCATATTGATTTTATGTTCTTAGCCAAAAAACCTTTTTCAGCTAAGAACATAAACTCAATATGTAGTGATGCAGTTAGAAAAATAAAGCTAATTGAAATCATGGTAACATTGGTATAAAGAAAAAATTTATCTCTTTTTTTGGCTTCTTGTAGATAGTTGAAAGAAAAATATGACTTCCCAAAAGATCTATGAAAAAACTAAATAATTATTAGATAAAAATTATAAGAAAATTTACTTACAAATAATAGATAAAATGATGACATAATTAATTAAATAAGTAGTGTGAATTCACCTTTTCATAATGGTTTTATACATTCTTGAGTTGTATCCTTGTTTCCATTATTTCAGTTTCAGTCTCGAAGTCCAATCTCTCTCAAGAATGAGGAAATTTGAACAAACCACACCAACTCGAACAGAATAATACACCTATATAAGAAAACAATTATTATGCGAGTAATACTAGAAATAAATAAATTAAAAATAAATATGAAATAATACATTAATTATATTGACAATGATTTTACTGTGAAAATATAAATATTACAAATTTAATTGAGAAGAGACAGCGACATTTCTCTTCCTAAAAAGTTAGTGGAGGGAAATTGAAGGAAAGTGATACATGCCAATACTATAGGGGTGAAAAATTATTAAGTGAGGATAATTATGTGAAATATATAGAGAGAAATATTTTAAAATAAATGAACTATGAAAATATGACTTCTCAAAGGATCTATAAAAAACTAAATAAGTTTTAGATAAAAAAAATAAATAAATAAACTTAAAAATATAAAATAAAATGATGAAAAATTAATTAAAAAAGTAGTAGGAATTAACCTTTTATAGAGAAGAATTTTGTGGAACTTTTTGTGAAGAAATGAATGAAAGATGGATAGAAATATTCTAAAATAAATGAACTCTGAAAATATAACTTCCCAGAAGATATGTGAAAAAAACTAAATAGTATTAGATAAAAATAATAATGAAATTAACTTATAAATATTTGATAAAATGACGAAAAAATAATAATTAAATAAGTAGTAGGAATTTACTTTTTGAGTGAGAATAAGTATGTGGAAGTTTTGGTGTAGAAATGCATAAAATATGGAAAGAAATATTCTAAAATAAAATAAAAACTCTAAAAATATGACTTCCCAAAAGATCTATGGAAAAAAATAAACAATTATTAGATAAAAATTATATGGAAATCAACTTAAATATAGTAGATAAATAAATAACAAAAATAATTAAATAGTTAGTAGGAATTCACCTTTTGAGGGAGAAGAAGTATGTGGAAGTTTTTGGTGTATAAAGGAATAAAATATGGATATAAATCTTTTAAAATAAACAAACTCATCTAGGAATAATGAAAATTATAACAATGTTTTATTATATAATTTTTTAGTAGAATAGAGGAATTATATCATAACATGACCATTAAATATTCCCAAAAGGTTTACTTAATTATAGTTTTTTCTTCCACGGTATTGGTAAAATCATCATGTGTAGAAGACATTATCTTTACGAGTAGTCAAAAATTTAATTTATATTATGTTAATGTAGTAGATAATATATAATATTATGAGAAAAAACATAGTATATTAAAAAAACTTTTTTATCTTCTCATTGAACTCTCTTTCTTTTTTTAAAGGCTTTAGGGATTTCTGTCCTCTATTGAGAATCCAAATCCCCTATTTGTGTTCCCCTATAACATACAATACATTTTCTATATTAGGACTAGTATTAAATGATTTTTATCTCCCAAATAATGGGTCATCCTTGATTTAATTTTCATCTGACATGACATTTGTTTTAGTCTTCAGTAGGATAATCAACTAATTCTTGTTTGTGGGATCTAAGACATAAAATACTTACACTTCTTGTTATTCCATTATGAATGGCTTGCCTTTCCCCTTCCATAATTAAATTCACCTTCATGAATCCCATTTCATCAACTTTCAATACACCCCTATTGCCAACCCATTTGCAATGGAAAATTGGAACTTGAAATGTTATATAATTCAACTCGTATATCTATTCAATAATTCCAAAATATGACATATTTACATAAATTGGATTTATAAACTCAGATCCAGATATGTGCATCACTTCCACCACAATATTAACACAACTATTGTCATCGTACTGTAGTCATCATGTTATTTTGTATAGAACGTATAACCATTGAATACAAAGATGGTATAAGATATAACATTTTCATTTGGTCCCCTAGATATCCATTAAAGTCATTCAGTAATTGAATTTGGATTTTCGGATAACTCCATATAAATTTGATGTTAGAACTATCTTATAAACTATTGATTATATATATTTGATATCCATCCTTCATCTGTTAATGGATTCGAATCTATGATAATTTTTTTATAGGATTCAACATATGGATCAATATCTTCACTATTAGGTAAAATGTAAAGGTACTCTTTCTCCCAAATTATCAAGGTAATTTAACCACATCTATTCTATAAATACCTTCACCCATAAGGCATCTACTATTATGAGACTTTGGGAGACCAATGTTGTCATCATCTGATAAGAAATCAGTACACAATTCAATAGATTCTTTAATAAAATATAATTCTCTAATAAAACCTTTTGTCCAACTTCAATTATTAACATACACTTTTAAAATATTTATATACCATTCAATGGGGTACATCCATATGTAATTGATAGGACCACATAGTTGAACCTATCTAACCAAGTGAACCATCAGGTGGACCATTATATCAAATAATGACACTGGTAAAACATCTCTAATTCACATAATATGAATGAAACCTCATTATTCATCACTGGAAACTTCATCGGGTCTATAACTTAACTATATACGTCTTTGAAAAATAAGCAAATTCTGGTTAATGTACGTCATACATTTTTAGGCATAATGTAATGGAAAGTAACAAGAATCAAATATTGCATCAAAAGATGAAATTCGTGTGATTTTAGTCCCTGTTACTTCAAATTATTCATTGAAACAATATTATTTATATTTTATGAACACCCCTATGAAACTTTTACACTATTAAGGAAAAGGAAAAATTTCAAAAAAAATCTAGATAGAGTGTAAGATACTAGAGGAAGAAAAATATGCTCATTGCCCTTCACTAGTGCTAACTCTTCTCTTATCCTCATGCCAATCATGTCCAAACAAGCCTTTATTCCATCTTTAATTTTTCCAAGAATATTTAGTAATATTCCCATAAAACTATCAAATATATTTTTTTCTAGATGCATGACATCAGTAAAATTTCTGACCAACAAACAATTCCAAAATGGTAATTCAAAAAAAAATCATCTCTTCTTCTAACAGGATTTCATAAGGACTTTTTAAAATGGTTTATCAAAAAAAGTGTCAATATATTTTACTTTATCAAATAGTTGATCACTTGTTAGTGGAGATGGTTTTGTACCTTGTTTGATATTCCCATCAAATATTGTCATCCAGGATTGGTATTTATGTCATTGTGGTAAAAATTTCCAATATCCTTAAAACATAGTCTTCAAGGAATGTTTCAATGGAACTGAGTGTGTTCATTCCTCACAAATGGGATACCCCAACATTCCTTTAATGATATATCCAAAAAAAATCCATAAGCAGGAAAGTCATTTATCGTCCCATACAACATGTCCCTTAATGTGAATTATTAACTTCTATGATCATCATACATTATAACACATGTATCCCACATCAATTTCAGATCTTTTATCAATGGATCCAAATAGGAATCAATATCATTATCGGGTTTCTTTAGTCCAGATATAAGCAGAGACTACATAATGTATTTGAGCTTTATACATAACTATGATGGGAAGTTATAATTTACCAACTTGATGGTCTATGTACTGTGATTACTACTCTATACACCAAAAGGATTTATTCCATCTATAGATAATGAAAGAGGAAATTTTATTGGCTCATTTCCAAATTCAAGATACTCATAATCAATTTTCCTCCACTAAAGAGGATCAACCAAATGATATAAGTTCACATCTTTAATTCTTTTATTTTTATGCTACGTCAACTCTCTTGTGGTTTCTTAAAATCAATATAGTATTCTAAACCACGGAATTATAGAAAAGTATCATACAACTTTCAAAGGACACGATTCATTTTACTTGTATTTCTTTTCACTACAATTAAGGCATTTTATGAGTTATTCATGGTCCTTGCAAAACAATATGAAATCATTTGGACAAAAAATTATTTTTAAGAGATCATTCCCATTTAAAGTAGTATTCATTTACCATCATATGTTTGACATGGTAGTTTATTTTTTTCTGGTATCATATCATTTAAGAGACCAAGTAGTTTTGTAAAGATAGTGTCACTCCATCCACTACCATATTTCAAATTATATAACTTCAACACAGCTAACAATGTTGTGTATTTAGTAAACATGGTTTAAAATGGTCTCCTAGAATAGCTATTTAACTTCTCAAACAACTATAGACAATCATTAAGGTCATCTTAAAATTTAATTTTCATTTCTTCCAAGCAATATCCATCATCATTTACACTAGTATTCATATCCAATTATCCATAAACAGTAGTATCGTCTCAATCAAAGTGCATGTTCATTTTTTCCCCATGTTTATTCCAACATTTATAGCTCTATGATCTATTATGTGATAAATAAAATGTTATTACAACTCTTACAGACTAATTTTTATTGAATAATAATAATGTAAACATGAAAAACGGATTTGAGAAGGGTCATATGCATGCTCTATTGAAAACTTGATAAACTCTTTAACTCCATCTTCATAATCTTTTATCAAACGATTAGCATGAATCCATTTTTGATTCACGTCCATCCTACTGAGTTAATAAAATATTTATTTTGGATAATAAATAAATAAATACACATAATATATTCATTATCAAAGGTGAAAGATATAGATAATTATAATAAGAGAAACACAACATTTGATTTTTTCATAGAATTTCAATATTCTTTGAAGAAAATGGGTAATTTACTTTAAGAAAAGAATTACTCTACTATGGTAGGTTTTATCCACTACATTCATTCAAAGGTGAAAGTTATAGACAACTGTCCTCCTCATAATATTATCTCTAGAACATTTATCATTGAATTTTTTTGTTTAACACTCATCCTCCATATCTTATGGAAATACACCTATTTTGACTGAAATACTCTAAGAAATAGTCATCCATAGAATGATTACTTCTCATAGTAGTACAATCATTATAAAAGAGATGGGGTATGAGTTTCAAATAACTAATTGCAATAAAAAAAATTTGGGTGATGAAGCTGATTAGGAAGATAATTGTACTCCATTGTGTTCTTTAAAAGGGGTAAAGAATCCCATTTTTTAGAATTACACCATTAAAACTAGTTATTAAATCATTTCCTATTGAAGGTGATATTTGGTGGGAATACATGTTCTTGTATGGGATTTAAGGGGTCTCATCGGGGACATGTTATGATATTTGAATCCTTGGGTCCTATGTTAATTCTATATTCATTGGAGAAATCCCACTTTTAATAATTTCAATATTCTAACTAAGACTAGTATGGACTATATTAAAATGATCCATCAAGTCTTTCTTAACTCCCCTAAACAAATGAAAATATAATATAAGAAATTAATGAGTAATAAGAAACCCAAATATGATAACCAAGAATAATAAATTATCATTCCATCAACTAGAAGATATAAAAATGTATTGATAAAACATTTTAATAAATAAAGAGTTATTTTATATACATGGATGGTAATTAGAGATTCCTAGGGGTGGAACCAATACAATTAGACCGAAAATAATGAATACCTAAAAATAATTTCTAATAATTATTCTAATATATACATATATAGTTTGATTGCCTTTATTCTATTTTTTGGAACAAGTGATGTAACAACCTCAGGAATTTTTACATTTAATACTAATGGTATATCAAATATTTGAAAATATCTCAAAATTTTAATTTCAATTAAAACTTAATAAAGAATGGAAAAAATAAATTTTGAAAAATAATATACCTAATAACGATAAAGGTTTTAAACATCTAAAAAATTATTAGTTGATAAATTGATTTAGGAATTATGTCTATACAAGTTGAAAATAAGAAGTATTTTCAAGAAGATGAAGAATAGGATTTATAAGAAATTTTCCTTTTCAAAGCCAGTATGGGTTATATGGTGATTTTGGGCACATAGTATAAAATTTTAGTTATAATGAGATAAATAATAGTAATTTTGGAAGATATAGATATTTTAAGTTAAAGGTGTTATGAACCACTCTTAAAAAAGTTATTAAGTGAGATGAATCATTATAAGTAAAATTAGATAATGAATTTCTACCATTGAATAAACTCTATTAAACATATAAAAAATTAAACAGTTGTATGACGGATTGTCAAAATTTTATAAAATCATAGATGAATGTGAATAAATAATTAGAAATGTATTATATGAAAATTAATGTAATGTAAGAGGAATTTATTATTGATGTCACACTAAAGGATTTAAAAAAGAAACATCCTTTCATATTAGATATTGTTGTTCATCTCACATGAAAATTAAATTGATGTAATTAAATATTTTTGAAAAGTTTAAAGGGTAATTATTATTTTAGAAATGGTGGATTTCTTAAGATAAATTGTTTTCATTTAAAAGACATTTAAAATAAATGTAAATGTTAAATAATGATCTATTTTTATATGGATTAAAGTAAAACATACATAGTGTTTATTAGATGTGTGATGAAGGAAATGAAGTGATTTTTAAGAAGTATTAATGAGTGGGTTTTTATTTCAAAGATGGCTATATTTTTACAAAGGTATAGAAAACTATCAAAACCATACTCTAATTTTTGGTTGGTAAAAATTTATGTTAGTTATGTTTGAAATAAGAAATTGATTTTTGGTACTGAAAATTTTATCATATTAGATAATGATACATTTAAATACAAACATAAAAGGGTGGATTGAGATGATTTTATGATGATAAGATAATATTGATAGGTATTATTTACTAATTATAATGGGGAGATTATTAATAATTAAAATAATAATTTTGAGATTTAAATGAAACAACCCTTTGAGTTTATTCACTATGATATATATGGACCCTCAAAAGTATAAATCAATACATTGTGATAAGTATTTCATTTCACACATTTATAATTATACTCAGATCATATGTATTATGATTTAGTCATATATATATATATAATACTCTTAAGGGGATTACAATTTTAAGAAGGATTATTAAGAATGAGTTTCATTATGTGGTAAAAAAATTTATATTAGATTAAGGGGTTGAGTGTATGACATGCTTGTTATGGGGTGGTAAAAAATAATATTTATATCTATCATTGGTACAACACAGTTGGAATCCATGTTCATTCCCTTAAAGATTTTATTTTGGATCACTCGCTATTCCTACCAAATTATTATATTTATGGTATTTTATATATTTTTTGAAAAAATGAAAAATATTGGGGATTTTGATAATTGATGCAAAAAAATGTCAATAATGAAAATATAAGATTATGAATATAGTATTTTCATAAACAATTATCAATCCTTGGGGGATTTCCCATATTTATACAAGCATGCTTCTATTTTTTTGGTTTCCCCTAGTGATACTTCCACTTGTATATGATCTATTAGGTGGTTGTGGACATTTGATTCAACTAGAAAGTTTTAATTGGAAACTTAAAAGTTTTAATTGGAATATTTGGATGAGATATTGAAATGTTCGAAGGAATATGGGCCTTCCCTAAAGTGTCCATTTAAATGGGACAATGATCACTAGTTATATCTTGTTTTTCATTCTTTATCAAAACATACAAACAAACCTCCTAAATAGAAGTAAGAAATATTATTACTCCTGAGTATCTCTTAAAGCATATTATTGAGCTACTCTGGTTGCGAGGGCTTGAATATATGAGTTTCCACTATTGAATATAGGGATATACTCATGGTAAAGAAATAATGATGATAAAAAATGCAAATATATATTATAAAATAAGAAATCAATGAGAGAGGAGGATGAGAAAATAGCATACCTTAGATTGAAGCATTGAACAGTTTGAGAGAAAGTCGAGATATCGACAAAACTGGAATTCATTTGAGACATGGATTCATTCGACCCTTGTATTGTTCAAGCCTTGGATTAAAGCCTTGGAATTGTTTGAGCCTTGAGTTGAGCCTTGATTCAAGCTTGGATTCAACGATGAGGAGCATCAGAAGTAAGTGGCTTCCACATAATGCTTCAAATATCATGACTGGTTCATGGCTAGTTAGGGTTCTTTAAATAGATCGATACACTTTTATCAGTGCTTCGAAAAAAGCAATGATAATGATCCCTTTTATCAGGGCTAAATTGATAAGTGTTGATAAAAGACATCTTTATCAGCATTTTTTTATCATTGATAAAGATAGAGCTTTATCAGTACTAAAAAAGAGTTGATGAAAACCATCTTTATCACTGTGAAAGTTTTAGCACTGATAAAGATGTCTTTTATCAATGATTTTTTAGCACTGATAATGATGTCTTTTATCAGGGCATATTACTTAAGTGCTGATAAAGGATTTATAATTATAATTATAAATAATTTTTTTTGTAAATATATTTATATAATTATATATATTTCTACTAAATATAAATATAGTAAATATAACCATTGTTTAAATATAGTTATTATAATTTTATAATTATTTAAATATATAATTATTTATTTATAATTATATAATCAATTTTTTAAAAAATTTATATATTTTTATATTTCATTCATTAAATATATATATAATTATATATATATATACTTAAAAATATTGATATATATAAATATGGTAAATATATTTATATATTTATATATTTATATATTTATATCATTATAAATATTTATATAATTATATATTTATTTTAATAAATATATAGAAATACAAATTTATAAATATATTCATTATTTAAATAAATTTATTATAATTTTATAATTATTTAAATATATATAATTATGTATTTATAATTATATAAATAATTTTAAAAAAATATTTATTTATTTATAATCATAAATGTATAAATATGGTGAATATGAATTTACAAATATATTTATATATAAATATTTATTTACAAATATTTTTTTTAACATTATTAATGAATATTTAATCTTAAGTGCATGCATGTTAAAAATGAGGGAAGTTGAATAATTAAAAAAAATACACTTAAACAATATTGAAAAAATGGATTAGTTTTATTAATTAAATATAAATTATTAAAAAAATATGAATATATATTTAAATAAAGATGAATACATGTTGAAAATATTAAAACATATTAAATAAATATATATAAATAAATAATAAAAAATGATTAAATCCCCAAAAAATAAAAAATAAACATATTAAAAATGAATTAATACCTAACTGTAAAAAAATTAAAAATAAATAAATATAATTTACTGATTAAAGACATTATATATTAAATGTATCATGTTATAATGAAATTCTAAAATGAATACTGAAATTTAAATAAATTACAAAAATATTAGGTGTATGTGTTTCTATATAAGATTTCATTAATTGAATAAATATTTGTGTGTGTGCATTGAATATAAAAATGAATTAATTATGTATATTTGAAATCACTATAACACACGTTTGATATATGTTAAATTGAAAAATCAAACGAAATTCAATTATGTCAATTACTCGATGCAATTAGTCAGTATTTTAAATTCATATTAATTTTTAATTATAAACAATTCTTCACTAAATATATAACTATTGTAAAGAATAAATATTTTGTATTATATAAGTCATATTTATATACATTCATATATATCAATATATTTAATATATATTATTTGTTATTATTATCAATAATTATTTAATTAATAAAATGTTTAATATTTTTTCTCAATTTAATTATTTTTAATTTTTATTTGTTTAATTTTCATTTTAAATATATCTATATATTTAATATATACTATTTATTAGTATTTATAATTTATATATAGTATAATTAATTTATTCATTTTTGTCAATAATTATTTAATTAAAAATAATAATACTCTTTCTAATAAACTCGTTTTTATTCTTTATTCATTTAATTATTTCATTTTACTTTATCACTGCTAAAAAACGCTAATAAAGAAATCATTTATCAGCACTAAAAATAAATCACTGATAAAGGGTACCCTTTAACAATGCTAAAATTAAAGCGCTGATAAAGGATATCTTTCATCAATTCTAAAGAAAAAGTGTCGATAAAGATTACCCTTTATCAGTTCCAAAGATGTTAATAAAGAGTACCTTTTGTTAATGATAAAAAAAGCACTAATAAAAGGTACCCTTTATCAGCGCTTGTTTTAGCACTAATTTAGGACACATTTCTTAGCGCTTTTTTCTAGCACTAATCAATACCAGCACTGTTAAAGGCCTATTTTGTTGTAGTATATGCTATCTATAATGTTTTAAGAGTGATGTATATCCATTGTTAATCTTTAACCTATCATCCCCTTTTATGCTTTGAGGAATTTAAAATGTCAAGTTAACTAATTAAAATTTCAACCTTAGCTATGTTTCTATTTATAACTGATAGGGGAATAAAGTGAATTATAATAAATCATTGGTTTTGTATTTTTCCTTACTGGGATATTCTTTCCATATAATTTAGAAATTCCAACAGTAATTTTCGGCATCAAAGTTGACTCGAATGGGGTTCTTCTCCATTTACCTAAGCTTTTTATATAAACTAATTGAATTTTCATGTTCTTATTATTTTGTATTCAATAATTTTGGATAAATATTAAACTAGTGGATTTTTAAATTTAAATAATGAAAATATAATTCAAGAAATTTCATGATGAAGATGTATTATTTTGTGGCATGTAAGTGCCACAATAGAGTAGCTGAAGGTATGATCCATAAAATTAAGGAAAAACCTCAAGACTCATGTTAAATTTATGTAACGTTCTTACTATTTTAAAATTACAACCTCTTATGGTGGTAAATTGTACTGAAATATCTAAACCAATTTCTTGATGACATAAATTTACTTTTATGCATTGATATGAACATACAATGTTCAGACTACTTTCAACTACCAGAATTGCGAGTACATGGTTTGTTTTGTGGGATCTGTTTTATCATGTAAATTTATAATGTATTTTTAATGAATCATTCTACTCAATAAACTAACTACACACTTCTATAAATCCATAAATCCTCTATAATTATGTTTCTAATAGATTTTATTCTTCTCACCATGTGAATAAATTTTACCATTAAGTGGTAAGGTATTTTTCTATATTCCTTAAGATTTATGGGTTCTTTTGTTTTTGGGTTTGACATATCTAACATTGAGTCATTTTAGTTAGACTCACAATAAAATTTATTTAATTTAGAATTTATCTTATTTTTAATGTCCATATGTAGTAATTTACTATATATTAGGTGTTATCTATCTCTGAATTAATAAACAATTTTTAAATATTTAATAGCCTTTAAAAATGTTCATTAGGGGGTTAAAAATAAGCACAAAAACTATGATATACTTGAAATCAAAGGGAAAACCATAGATTTATTTTTGGAATGTATGAATTGATTCCTTTCCAATATGAGTATTATTTTTATTATCAGGTTCAAAAACACATTTTTAGTGTTTTAAAACACTAAAATATACATGTGATGGTTAAAATCATATAAAAACCTCAGATTGATATTAAATCATATAATGATTGTCTTTAGAATATTTTGGATGCGTATATGTAGATCAAACATCAATATGATGTCTGGTGTGCTTATAATAATTGTATAAATAGTTTTTAAATATTTTAAAGTCTTTAAAAACATGCATTAGAGGGTCAAAATTAAGAAAATAACTTCTGATTTCCATGAAATTATAGGAAGAAAACCATAGATTGATTTTTGAAATGTAAGAACTAACAAAGGGTCAATCTGAGTTTTCATTTTCTCAAGATAATTGAAAATGTATTTTTTGTGTTTTAAAACACTAAAACATGTGTGAAATGGTCAAAACCATATAAAATGATCTCGTGTTGACTTTAATCATAGAAAAAATATCATTGAAATAATTTTTATGTTTATGAGTGATGACACACCAATCTGGCATATGGTGTTCTTGGATATATGGTACAATAAGTTTTTAAAAATTTGTAAGTCTTTAAAAAAATGTGTCATGGGGTCAAACACAAGAAAAAAAACCTTTGATTTATATGATATCATTATAAAACAAGTATATATTTATTTTTTAACTTTAGAAACTGATAGATCCTCAATCAAAGTTGTCATTTTCTATGGTTGACCAAAAATTCCTTTTTAGTGTTTTAAAATACTAAAGTGTGTGTTTTCAGTAAAACCCATGGAAAATAACCATTTCTTGACATAAAATCCAATTAAAATGATCTTTGAATTATTTTTGACATGTATGATCATAGGGAACATCAATCTGATGTGTGGTGTGCTCAGATTGATAGAATAAGCAGTTTTTAAAGATTTAAAAATCTTTAAAAGTGTGAATCAAGGGATAAAAACCAAGTAAATGACTTCTAATTTCTATGAAATCATGAAAAAACAACCTTATATTAATTTTTGAAATATAGGTACTGACTCCATATCAATCCAAGTTATTATTTTCTTGTTATGACCCAAAAAAAAATTTTTTAAAACAAAAAAATATGTGTGTGGTGGTTAAAATCATGTAAATGACCTTATATTGATATTAAATCATGGAAATAATATATTTGTATTATTTTTTATTTTTATAATCATAAAAAATTAAATCCTATATGTGGAATGATCTGATTAACTAAATAAGTAATTTTTAAAGATTTAATAGTCTTTAAAATTTGGTGTTCGGGGTTCAAAACCAAGAAAAAGATCTATGATTGTTATGAAATCATAAGAAAAAAACCGTGGATTTACTTTTTAAATGTAGTAACTGGATCCATGTCAATCTGAGTTTCAGTTTTCTTGGGATGGAAAAAAAGACATTTTTAGTGTTTTAAGATACTAAAACATGTGTGTAACTGTCAAAACCATACAAAATGACCTCAAATGATGTGAAATAAAATAAATACTATATTCGAATTATTTTATATGTGTAAAAGTATATAGAAGGTCAATCTGACTTGCTGTGTGCTCAGACTTACTAGATAAGAAATTTGGAAAGATCTAACAGTCTTTATAAACATGCATCAAGGGGTCAAAATCAAGAAAATACCTTTGATTCCATAAAATCATAGGAAAAATACATAGATAAATTTTTAAAATAAATGAACTAACTCCACATAAATATGTTTTTTTTTTCATTTTCTCAAGATTAATGAAAACCTTTTATTATTTTAAAACACTAAAACATACGTGTAATGGTAAAAACCAAATAAAATGAACTCGGATTTATGTAAAATCAAAGGAAAAATATTTTAAATTATTATTGAAATGTATGATATTATGACACATCATGGTGTTCATAATTAATGAATAAGAAGCTTTTAAATATTTTAAAGTCTTTAAAAATAAGCGTAATACAGTCAAAATCAAGAAAATGGACTTTGATTATCGTGAAATCATAAGAAAACAACCATAGAATTATTTCTGAAATTTAAGAACTCGATCCACATAAATATGATTTTTCTTTTTCACATGAAGAAATAAAACATATTTTTAGTATTTTGAAACACAAAAACATATGTGTAATGATCAAAACCATATAAAACTACCACAAAATGACACTCAGTCATAAGAAAACTGAATTTAAATTATTTGTGGCATGTAAGAGTAGGCGACATGTTAATATGATATGTGGTGCTCTTGAAATAACTAAATAAGTAGTTTTTAAATATTTTATTGTGTTTAAAAATATGTGTTAGAGGATCAAAACCAATAAAATTAACTCTAATTCCTATAAAATCATAGGAAAATAACCATATATTTATTTTTGAAATGTGATAAATGAAAACATGTTAATTCATGGTGTTGTTTGCTCAGGATGACCAAAAATTTATTTTAGTTTTTTAAAACATTAAAACATGTCTGTAATGATCAAACACATATCTAGCGAACTTATATTGGTGTGAAATGATAAGATAATTTTCTTTTTTATGTGTAATAGTAGATGGTCTGTCAATTTGACATGTGGCGTACTCACATAGACTGAATAAAATGTTTGTAAATATTTGACAGTCTTTAGAAACATGTTTTGGTGGTCAAAACAAATAAAATGACCTCCAATTACTATAAAATCCTAGAAAAACAACCCTATATTGATTTATGAAATGTAGGAATGGATTCTATATCAATTCAAGTTATCGTTTTCTCGACATGACTAAAAACACATTTTTAGTGTTTTAAAACACTAAAATGTGTGTGTTATGGTTAAAAACATAGAAAATGTACTTAGAGAGGAATAAAACCATAGTTTAACTATTTTTGAATTATTTTTTATTGGTATGAGTCAACATAATCTAAATCTAGCATGGATTTTTCTTAGACTTTCTAAATAATAATTTATTAAAAGTTTGAGAGATTTTAAAACATATGTTGGGGGTAAAAACCAAAAAAAAACCTCTAATTTCAATGAAATCATAGGAAAATAAAAATATATTTATTTTAGAAATTTTTATTCCTATTGGAATGCTCAAGAGGTGGGTGAATTTACTTTCCAATAAAAACTTTTTGTTTTGATAATTATAAATTTAAAATACCCCAATTAAAACATATCCCGGTTCACAAGTATAACAGATATAAATAATTTCGTACTTTGAAATGGTTTATCAAAGTCTTGATAAAAACATAGTTAAAAAATTTAAATTAATTTAACATTTGAAAAAAAATACTCACACCAAACACAATATACAAATCACTTATAAATATAAGCTATCATGTTATATTTTTCATTCACGGTTTTAAAAATATTTATTAAAAATAAAAAAAATTAAAAAAACAATGAAAAGTAAAACTAAAAACATATAAAAATTAAATAAGATATTATCTATAAGATAGAGCTTAGTCCTCTCTACTTGACAGTAATCCACTACCAAACATATTTATTAAAACTTAATAAGAAATCCATAACCTAGATTAGGATTTACAAAAACAACGTCACACAAGATAGTCTAGGATATACCCATCCTCTTCTATAGTTCTAGGTTAGATAATAGAGGTAAATAAGTAGAAGGAGTATTAAAGTACTCCTTCATACAAAAAAGGAAAATTTCTCAATAGATATATAGGAAATTAAAAGAAAGACTTATAATTTGAAAGAAATGGAGAGAGTGAGGAATTATAAATAGGGTGATGTAGCTTAATATCTAATCGATTTTAGTTGATCAGAAAGGTTATCCTCCTTTTATGATTATTTAGTGATATTAGAAGTGAATGTTAAAGTCATTTTGGACTTCTTCTTGGTTTTCAATTTATCCCAAAAAAACAAATTGTCATGGGTGTGGAAAAATAAAAGCTTCAAGTATTAAAAAATTATCACACACTTCTAACATGTGAGAAACTTCATCTCATTTTTAATCTTCTTCTCAAATTAGTCATTGATTAATAATAATTCTAAAATAGAAAATAATTTACTACTCTAAAACATCTCATTAAATTCAAAAATTAGGCATTAGGAATTTGTTCTCAAGGCATTGAAGGTCTAACCTCTAGACACTAAGGAACTGACAATGAAGACTCCTTTATGTGATATCTTTTACCATTACACAAGTATCCTTTTAGTGATTCTACTAGACATGGTCAACTAACTTCATTAATGTTGTCTCTTAATGTGATTGTGCAGTTGTTTGGTCTCATCACATGGTCTCTCCATACATAGAAATTTTTTCACATACCTATCATTTGGTAACTTGATCTCTAATTGTTCTTGATTAGATATAACATGTGGTCGCTCAAGAGATTAAATTTTTGTGCGTTGACATAAATTGTCATTTGAAACTTCTTCATGTGATAACATAAAAACTTATACAAATTTAAGCTATCTGGAAGGTTTTTTGAGTTATTCATGAAATCTCTCTAATTTATCTTATAGTATCTTGAGTACTTTGTGAAATTTCATCCACACTCATTTGAATATAAATTTGGTCACTTTATTTTTTTATTCAGTCACTTAAACATTTTATTCATGTGGCAGCTCCATATAATTAGCTATAGATTCCAAACTTAGCCAATATTTATATATTTCCTATAAATATTGTTTACTAACATACAACATAGAATTTATTAATAACAAAAGAAATATGATTTGGGATCATTAAAATAATGAATTTATAGAATAACCTAATAATCACTACAAAATATTTCACTTTTTCCAACAGGGGCATATCTGTTGGTAAAATAACATTTTCTATTGGTAAAACGTTTTACCAACATATATGTCCTTGTCACTAAACTGTCAGTAAAAACTCTATCACTAAATGTTTTTGCGACAGATAAAATAGTTTTGTTACAATTATAATAATACCAACAGATAATATATATGTTGTTTAAAACATTTAGCAACAGGTTCTAATGAAAAAAATGTTGGTAATGATAGTAAAAAAATATAATATATTTTTATAAATTAAATTTGAATAAAATTAATAAATTTTTATTTTTAATAAAATTTCATATTATATTTATTAATTTATCACATATAATATATAATAATTAAAAAGTATTTTTAACACATGTTCAAAATTATAAAAAAATTTATTATATTTATAATGAAAATTGATACATAAACACAAGATCCATTAAAACACCCCCACCCCAATCCAAAGAGCCATCCATTCTAGTGAGCCACCCATCCACCAAACTAGCTCCATCCATGTTAGCTCCATTCTTGTCAACTCCTACACTAGCTCATCCATGCTTTCTCGAGCACCAGCCCATCCTTGTCAGCGATTCAACTCGAGCACCAACTCATTCATGTCACCGAGCCAAGTCCAACACCAACTCATCCATGCAAACGATCCAACTCCTTCTCTTACAGCAGGGATCAACGAGCACCAGCGACCCATGCCAGCGAGCTAGCTCCAGCACCAAACATCTTCCTCTCCACCATGATATGTTCCTCATGCCTGCTCTATGCGAATACACCACCATGAGTCTCTACAGCAACATTTTTTTCTTATATCACCTTTATGACTCCCAAAAGCACTTTCCTCTCCTATATTTGAGTTGCCTTAATACATGAATCCATGGAATCCTCCTCCTGCATGACAACTTAGACATGACATGGTCACAATGAAAAATATCACCTATGTTAAAATGGGAACATAATATGGTAAAAAAAGATCTAAAAAGGCTTATGTTAATATGAAGTTACTAACTTATTGTGAGCAATGTATGCAGTCTGTAGTATACAAAAACAAAGGTCTTTTGGTATTTGGAGATTACATAAATCTCTCATGCATACATAGCATCACATAAGACAATATGTTGGATGTATAAATACTTCATGAAAAATAGAAGCCATGACTCAAGCATAGCTACTATTTTACTATTCAACATATCACTAAAAACATTCATGCAGAGTATTTTAATGTTTGGGCCAGGATAAATATAGAATAATATTATGAACTGAAGCTGGGAGATTATAGAAGATATGCATTGAGTTTAATTTTTTTGAAGGGGGGTGGACATAACAGGACATGGCCGCCAAGAATACTGAGAATTTTAGTCTTATGGTTTTTTTAATATGATTTATATGATCATAAGAAAAAAAATTAGAAATAAGACATAGGGAAATTATAGGAATAATAGTACCTTCTTTATGGTATTGATTCATTACGGTATGAAAGGTGCAAGATTGTATTTTCTCTTCATCTATGTTGTAAATATTTTGAAAAATAAATCCAAATAGTTGACCATTAATGTCAAATTAGATATCTTCGATGTGCTTGTGGGGATAAGAAAATGGTCCGTTCAGTAAAAAGATTCAAAATTTGAAAAACTAAAATAACCGGCCAATGATTTTTTAATTACCGACCTGACTATTTTAGCAACCAAAACCGATGTAACCAAAAACAAAATAAACATAGTCTAAATGTATTGAAATAACCAAAATAACCAAAATAACTAAGATTAAAATAGCATTTTGCCTTGTAAAAAAGAAAAGTACCAGTGTCTAGCGATTTAGACCTCATCTCCAAATTCCTATCACCACCCGCATTCCAAATTCCCAACCAATAGCATTCCAAATGCCCAATAACCACAGAAAAACACCTTCAAATTTCTAATATCATAACTACTATGGATTATCCACAAAACATTACAAGAATCATTTATAAAAATCATATTTTTTTGGGAAATTCATCAAATTGAAATGATAATTAACAAGAATCTAATTATATGTATTATCAATTAAATAGAGAAAATTATAATTATATATTTGTAAATGAACATTTATCTAGATTACTTCATTTTTAGTATGCAGGTAGGGAGAAATATCATGAACCAACTCCAATGAAATTACAAATGAAAAAACATTACTTTAGAAAGCGACAGATACTATAAATATGTTATTTCCTACAATTTAAGATGACCTAAATTATCAATTAAAAAATGTGACTAATCAATAATGAATTTACAAAACTAAATATTCCATAAATATGTGTTTCAAATCCTATGATATATAATATGTCAAAGATATATTTTTCTCACTTGATTAGCCGGTGAAACTCTTCTTTTTTACTCTAAACTAAAATCAGAAATCCACACGTCCTAAAAATGAAAACCACCACAATTATAATGATTAGCATAAAAAATTCCCATCAAATAAGAGGAGAAAACTACAAAGACTAACCTACAGACTGTGGAACTACAATATGTCCATTACACCAGTGACAAATCAGAGCACACACAAATATGGCTACAAAGAAATGAAATTTTAAATATATGCATTCCTACTTTAATATATATATCTAAAATATAATAGGATATCATACCATAAATATGAACAAAAAGAAATATAAAATCTTTCTATCTTTCATTAACAAAATGCTAAGGCACATACGATGTGATTACCTTGCATGTACTCTTACCAAGGCACTCCATCAATGAAAAATGATCCTACAAGAATAAACAAACATAACAGATACATTCATCTAGGAAATAAAGTGATGTGAGGGAATTCTACTACAAATTCCATTAAAATAAAAAGATATGAAAATATATGCATGTAGAGAAATGTTGCAGACAAGATAAGTGGATGCTTTTTGGATTATTGAAAATTAATTAAATGGTTTTAATCTATATTCATTTATGTTGAATTTTATAATAATCACTGATGAAATCTCCACATATGAACTATAAAGGATTTATTAATATGCTATGATGGTAGTTCACTCATGATGGCAGATTTGTTCTACCATACATGACCTTGTGTAAGCAATATATTATGGGAATCATAAGTGAATAGTTTTAGGCTTTAGTTATGATGTGCATGGACTTCATATTTGGAAAATAAAAATTGTTGTCTACTGCATTTCATAAAATGAAAAAAGAATAACCTATATAATAAGCTGGAATATTCCATGCAGATTATTTTTATAGACTTCATATTTTGCATTAGAGGAAAAGAGATACAAACTAATGTGTAGAGAAAAATATATGATGGACATTGAAGTATGAAAAGTCACACACTACAATGATGGAATTACTATAATACTGGATTGGAAGAAATCATACTTTGTGAATTAGTGATCTCATTTGCTACAACAATATATAAACACTTACAACCAGTGGGGTATCATATTCTACGAGAGTGTTGTAGCATCTTTTGTTTCTGAATGTATTACTTTACATTAGAGTATTCTTCATGCTAATAAATTATTACAGTAGTATTTTTACCTTGGTTTCATATCATATAAGAAATATGGGTCCATAATAACACCATAGAGCTTTGTTTTCTGAACAAATAACGACTACACAATGTCAAAACAGAGAAATAGGTGGTATGTTGTGTGTTTTGATCACATATGTATATGAAGTCCAGTATTATATGGTTATTGTGTTTGTATAGTGGTTAGAAGAATTTCTATTAGCTTTTACATGGGCAGAAATGTGTACTTCACATATGCGGAAAATTATTGTATATACTGATAGACATATTGTTAGATAATTATACAGTAAGTAGGGTGACTATTTTCTGTCGGATAGTGGTGGCTGAAGTATATTTTATGAATCAATGTATACAAAATGGGTTGTATTTAATGAATGGGTGGCATGGTTTGGTCTACCATCACTTTAACCACTGGCATTTTGTTTTTTTACATTTGAATGCAACTTCCAAGAAATTTATGTTATTTATTCTGGATGTGTGTTTCCAGATTTCTTGTTGGAAATAGTTTTTTTTCACTTGAGTGTTTTTTGTTTAGTAATTTGTGTGAAAATTTTCCTTTAATAGAACAAACATTACTTGTCTTTCCAAACTGCTTATTATAGATAATATGAGTTTAAAGAAAAATCAAAATAATGAAACTAAATTTCTATTTAGTAATATGATTCATCTATGAAAAAAATATATAAACATTCAAATATAGGTGATCCTATTTATTCTTATATTAATTTCACTTGCTATTAATATGAAAATTAATTGAAAAAAATATTCATCCATAGAAAAAAAATAACGCATAACTCTACACATAAAAAAGTATGAGAATAATGACCATAAAAATCATGAACATAAACATTTACAATTTATAAAGGAAAATAAATTGAATGGTTTTAATAGTTTTAAATGTGTTTTTTCAATAGAAAAAAAAGCAATGAAAAGTATAACTTTGAATGGTTCTTTCTAATAGATGATTTCATCTTTCCATAATTTATTAAATGAATGCTCTTAATGGATAAAACATCTAAAAACATAACTAGATTTTCTAAAAACATTTATATTAATCATACCGACCAATATAAATTGTAGATATGGAAATAGAAATGAAAATACTATAATAATTCATGAATGTGGGCCAAATATCAAATTATATATCAATTTAGCTATATTTTTAGCACTATTTGGATAGTATAAATGCAACAGAGCGTCAACAGAAAACAAAAAATACAGGACAACTTAATGTAAAATCAAATAAATCATTGTGTGAGATGAATTCAATGATTTACCTGCTTTCATGCTCTGGTTAATTACTATATTTCTATACATTTTAATAAGATGGAAAAGTATTAAGTGGTAATTATTGTGTATAATAATGGGGGCCTGACTCATTTAATTGGAGAAAATCTAGAGAAGTATGGATTTAGTATCATCAAATCATAAAAAAAAGAAAAAAAACTCATTTAATTAGAATTTCTATAAAACCATAACATCAAATAATTCAAACACTACCCTACATTTTAAGTTCATAAAACATGAATAGAAGAAACACAAACACAAAAAGAAGATAAATCTTCGACTGATTGGAAAAGAATTGGGTTTATGTTCAGGCTGCTCCCAATGTCTCAACTTTATATTTAAATAAGGAAAAAACCAATGAAGCGTTTGTAAGTGAGGAGTGTAAGCGATTGAAAAAAACAATGAGGGTGTGGGTGTTGGTGTGGGTGTGGGTGATGGCTACGAATCGGGTGTGCAAGTTCAGGAAAAAATCGCCAGTGTGGGGGTGGCATGGGATGCATACGTGGAAATAGGGAAAGTGTAAGGGGAAGTGAGGTTTGGAAAGGGATATTCGCTTCTTATTTTTTCTTATTTGAATATTCTATTATTCTTTTACTAATTAATATTCACCTCAAGTAACATATTTCAGCCCAAAATAAATGTATCCAAATTAAACTACATATGTCGTCACTAGAAAATTCAAGGAAAATTTAAAATTACTAGATCCATGTACCTTATGAAAGCTTCAATTAACTAAAATTTCCTTTTTCTATAGGTTGTATTTTATTAAATACTCAAAGAAGAAAGAGAACTTGTCTGGGGCCTTGATATACTCTTCTATGCTTATCTTCCCTTCATTAATGTCGTGTATCAGAATGAGATCGTGTTTTTTAATCCACAATACTTGCATATCATTTATGCTGAATTTTAATTCTCTTTCAATCATTTTCTTGATGTCCTCCCATGGGGCCTGAATTTTAACTCTCTTCCAAAATATCTTCCTAGGATTGGCCAACCTTTAAACCTCCTATGTGCTGACCACATCATTTTTCGTATCTGTTTTGGGTGTGGGCTGATGATTGTCCAAGACTTCCTTAAGTATGACTATCCCTTTGTAGTGGGATATACCAAATGTCTTTGGGCCTTGGTCTTTCCTTTTTGATCTGGTGAGCATCGGTTTGAGTAGATCAGAGTAGTCCTTACAACTTCTGGTCTTCTTACCTTTATTTATCAAGTAACATCCCAGATCAAAATCTCCCTTTTGAATCATTTTTTTCACATATATGAAGGAAATATGTTGCATGCTCATCTATTTCATAGTCGTACACATCCTATGGAATGTCATCTGCCACATGAAATTCATCAACATAATCAGCAAATACCTCTGTGTGACCCTTCTTGGATTTCTTGTCCTGAACAACCTTAGAAATACCTTTTTTACTTCCACTTTGTCTTCGGAGCTTCTTATCCCTCACATTCCTCATTTTCCAGGACATCTTCACCTAAAATTCTGAACCTGTTATACACCCTAACTTCTACACATGACTCCTGCACTTTGCAGGATGTTTCAGATAGCAGCACTGGAACTTTTCATTCATGAAAATCTGACCTTGCTTGAGCTGAAAGAGTTTCAATCACACCACCCACTATGACCACTTGCATTGATGTTTCACCTAAAATCAAGATTGGGGATGTACTCATGGAAAGATATTCACCAACCAAAAGAGACATATAATTCTCTGGTACTCAGATCTAGGCTCCAGATGAGGAGGTTATTTGATAAGTTAAAGGTAACTTTTTCCCAACTTGAGCATAAAATGACACATCAATTGATTAATTCCAAAAAGTCCCACCATTCATAGAACTACCATTCATAAGAGGCATGCATGAATCCTTAAAAACTTGTAAATCTTTGGACCAGGGCTAGAGGCATCTCGATTTAGCACCTCCTTGGCAGGACCTTGACCTTAAAGATGCTGAAGGTGGCCATGTCTGTTACATTAAGAATAGTAGTTTCCCCATGATTTAATGTTCACCCACTGAAAATAGTGAAATTCCTCACTAGGATCCACATAGATTCAATAGGGGCCTTGGAGACATCTACTTGGACACATACATGGGGATATATATGGTGGCATATCTACTTGGACCTACTATAAAAACTCAAAAATCTACCCACTTAATTTCTTAGCATTCACAGAATATAGGGGTTTTGAAAAGGAGTAGGCAATCTTAGGAAATTAACCCAGATTTACATGGTTAAGAGATATCGATTCATGTGGAAATAAAGTATCCATTGGACCAAATAAAAATGAATACCTTTGAAAAACAGTTTACCTTGGGACCAAGCAATGGCATGGTCATCTTCATATGCAAGACGAATAATCAAATGGTGAGTATCCAATAACCATATCGTAACATGCTCCTTCAAACCCGATTAAAAATTGATAAATCTTTCAAAAGAATCAGTTGACGGGCACCTCCAACCAAAATGACTCACCAGAGAAAGGCCATTGAGATATGTAGCCTCAGCAAATTCTGGAAGAAAAATCAGAAGTATCAAAGCCCCCGAATAAAGTGCAGGTACATTGGGCTGAGGGTGATAGGAGGAAAAAATGGAAGATAGGTTGTGTTAGTGGAAAGGGAGATGGATGACTAATGAACAGAAAAAGACAAGTGAATCTCGTCCCCCTTGCAGAGGGTAAGAGGTGGGCAGGGCAACGTTGATGCAGTGGGATGGAACTGTGGATGGGGAGAAACACGGTACTGAGTAAATTCAAACAAAAAAATTATATAAGTTAGTTGTAAAAAAAATATAATTTTTTATTAATAAATAATGTATTTGTAGCAAGTAAATAGGTATTATTTTTTAATGATTTATTTAAGTATATTTTTATGATATAATATGTATAGTTAATAATTTTTTTAAAAGAATGTTGGTATTAGTATAATCTATTTCAATGTATTTTTGAATTAACTATTTAGATGACAAAAAAATTAAAAATTTGGTATTATTTTTGAATGATCTATTTAAACATATTTTTCAATAATGATAAGTAATTTTTTTTAATAATTGTCATTTTTTTTATTTATTATGTTTATTATATTCAAATATCATAATGATTTAATTTTTTTATAAAAAGTATTTAAATTTTTATTAATTGAAAACATGAGAACATATAATCACTATTAATTGTTAGAAAAAAATTGAAAATAAAAAATAATTAATGATATATTTTTGATAAAACCTCTAAAAGTAAATATTGACATTGGTCATAAAAATAATAATCTATATAAAAAATTAGTTTCTCTTAATTGGTTATTATCATTGAATGGTTTATTGTAAAATATTTTATTGATGGTGAAAGATTTTTTGGAAATAATTGTCATTAATAACACATTGAAGTGTTAGTAAAATAATGTTGGTATTAGTATGATAAAACAATATATTTAATTGCTTGTAAAAGATATGTTGGTGTTAAATAATCAATACCAACAAATGTACTTATTGGTAAAAATAAGTGTTGGTACTTAAAATAAATACAAATAAAACTTAATATCTGTTGGAATTTCTCATTTTTACCAACAGATATATTATCTATCAATAAAGTTTTGTTGGTATAAGTCTTTTTTTAGTGAATCTCCACCTTTTGATGATCAAAAATCAGTGTAGGATAACATATAGAGTAAAATAAAATTCAATGATGAATAATAAATTAAATCTTAAAAACCTACATTTGAAACATAGTTTAAATAATCATTAACTTAAACTCACAAAAAATATATTAAACTTACTAAAAAAGAAATTACACTAACTCTATTATGTGCCATAATAATTTATTAATTTCTCCCCCTTTGGGATTATTAGAAATGGAAAAAAATTAATAGAGATAAATATAAAATTAATTAATTAATTAAAGTACACAAGAAGGAATAAAAAATTATATATCATTAATCTAAATGTTATAGAAATACATCACTATAAAAAAAATATCAACACTCTCAAGGATCCTAATCAGAAACTAAATAATCATCCCCTCTCAAGTCATGAGGATCAACATGAGATTTTTCTTTCTTCTAATAAAGAAGAGAGGTCAACTTGGGTATAGTATGTGGATAAGAATAGGAAGGTATAGAAATTAAAAATCCTCTATAAAAATTTTAAAATGATGAATTTATTATGCTAGAGTAAATACAAAAGGTGGTACATAGATAGAAGATGGTATTGGCACTGATGATGTGGAAGCTAGAGCATCCAAAGTTAAAGAAAAAGGTAAAGGGGTAAAAATGGTAGTGCAATCACAATAGAGATAAGGATATATAAGTTGAGTAAATTCATTCAAGTTTGGAGATCCTTAATCCAAAAGTTTGAAAAATAGATCATTATCTTTCAGTGGATAAGGATCTAAACATGATGTTTAAATTAGATTTGGTGAAGATTCTTCTCAAATAATAATCAATGGACCATTTGATCACTTCTCTATCATTTACCAACTATTATAATCACCTCTAAATAACTCAAGATTCTTAGTAGAATTAGTTTGAAAACCAAAAGGAACTATTTTTATATATTTCAAAAAATCATCCAATACAAATTTGATTACTTCTTGTACAATATGCCTCTCCAAAATCTTCATAAATAGCAGCATGAACAACTTTAATAGGATGAGGTGAAGTTTCACTATAAGAGGATTATTTCACCATGGAATCCAAGTATCGATGATCAGTATTTCTTATCATGTAAGATAAATCATATTGAAAAGATCCCACTTAACCTATTAAACTTTGAATTTCTTTATCCATATGGTTAATATTTATAAACAACTTGGGTTGGATATGATCAACAATAAGAGAAAAATTCATAGAAATATCTTCCTCCCTGGAAGGATCGATTGAATCTTGAAAAATCAGAAATAATATATTGATAACATTCATCAAATCATCTTTGAATTAAATTAAATATTATTGAGTAACAAAGTAATAGTTATGAATAAGAGAATAGGGGGTTCTATTACTAGAATGGGATGTTTTTTCAACCATTTCAATATCATCCACCAAAGGTCTTGTCTCTATCTACTTAGAGGAATCAAAAATAGGAACAACATCAAATTCCATAACATCATTCTGCTCAAAATATCCTATTATTTTTTATACATTTTCTAAACTACTTTCTCTAAATTGAATAGTCTTTACAAGTGAATTCTAAAACATGTTATCAAGAACTAATTCCATTGTTTGGTTTATCCTTTTTTTATCATATAAGTTTGGTCTTAGAGAGGGTTTCTCAATCATTTCTTCAAGATAAATTCTATCAACCAAAGAACCTTCAACAAATTAAAGATAAATGGGAATAAATGATGAAACTAGAATGGAATGTCCACCATGTTCAGGTAGATTGCCTCCATGATGATCATAACCATCATCATCAAAGTCAGAATAATCAATTTCAATAAAACATATATGGGAATTCTCCCCCATGGAATATACATCATTAAAGATAGGTGGATCTCCCATTTTATTTTATACTAGAGGATTTCCTTTTAGACTTGACTCAGCCACTTCCACACTAACTTTATTTCCTCCAACTATGGGAATAAACTCTTTATAAGATTCATTATCGTCATCACAGTAAAAAATAGTTTCCTCAAAGATATATTGATGGTATGGATTAGTGTACTCATAAATAGGACCACTTTATTATTCTTCATATTTCATACTATCAAAAGAGTCAGCAGGTCCATATGACATATTCTAATATCTATTCCATGGAAAAGATAAAGGTGGATAATTTTCCACTAGATAATAAAGCTAAAGACTCCTTTATTACTCAAAAGATAACATGGATTATCTATCTAAATCAATAACTTTATTTCCAAAAATACATTCAGGTCCATTACTTACACCACATACATCTTCCACAAACACATACACAACCTCATTCCTTTCTATAGATTCTTCTTCCTCAGAATAAAACTAAGTGGCTTCATTAGCTTCCAAGCCTGGATTATCTATATCCTTTGGTCTCGCAAAATTTTTTAATAGGGTTGAATTTTTTATAAATCTTATCAGAGTACGCTACCTAATACTTTTTAATTTCCTTGAAAATAGTTTTTTTCAAGAATATATGTAGCACCCCAAACATTTCATGGTATGTTTCTCTTAAATACATTCAAGTCATAGCCTATATTTTATAAAGCATTGAGTTTATTTGAAACAACTCTTGTTTATTTTGGATATAGTCATAGCCTAGCCATTGAACTTAAATTTTCCACTTGTGTGTTTTGAATTTTGAAAATCTGACATACACAGTTGGGTTCAGGATGATATTTAGAGTCTGATAGAATTAACTTAATTTTAGTTGAATAGTAACCTTCCCTTATTAATAGTAACCTAACCTTATGAATAGTAATTTAACCTTATTTATAGTAACATGACTCTTATTAATGTTATCCATACCCATGAATGTATAAATAAATTTTGGCACCTTTAAAATTAAGATGAATAATTTATGTGTTTATATTTTCCGATTAAATAATGATTTTAATTAAATATTTAATTAATCATATTTAGAAAATTATTTTTGAAAAATTGACTTCATTTTTGGGTTCTATATGTCTAAAAATGGTTAGGGTGAATTTTTCGGATTTTTCTGAAATACTTGAATTTTTGGTTAATAGTAAAATACATTAATTTACCGTATAAATACATTATAATTTAAATTAACTATTCCTAGAATCATAAGTGATGTAAGAACCCCAATATCTAACTCACATGTATATATTAAAATTCTTGGTCATGGAATACTCACTATTTCTTGTCTTGAGAGGAAATAAGAAATTAATGATTATAATGTTAAAGAAACTCTCCTCCCCTCCACTATATAAACCACCCCTCACCCCCTCTTCCTCCCACACCACTCAAGCTTCAAGAATTTCCTAAATTCTACTCATATATTTCCCTAACCTCCTCCCACACGTCCAATACCTTTTGGTATTATCAAAATTCCAAAATCAAAGGTCTTAAGGAGTTTCTCAAAGAAGAGCACTCAAGAGGTGAACCTCTCTTCCTTTTTATTTCAATTCCTTTTACAAGTTCCATTGTTCTCTATTCTCACCTCACCTAATCCAAATGCCATGAAAATTCCAGTACCATACATGTACTGTATTTTTATTTTTCTAATGGAATATTTCATTATAATCTCTCTTTTTCCCCTACTTTTATACTATAAATGCAAACACCGTCCAAGATGTGTTAATTTTTCACACTCAAGGAAGGTGGGTTTTCAATTTGCATTACTATATTCAATAATGGTCATAAAACATTTTAAATGGTTTAACCAAATCATAATACATGTATTTTATCTTGTTTAATGTTCTTGAATCCTTACACATTCATAAAATGGAATAATAATACAAAACAATTTCATTGTGCACAAAACCGCCAAGACAAATCCAAGGGTTTATCATTAACTCATTGAATGAGTCACCCTCATGGTATATAAACAGAATAATTATAAGATCATTTATATCTCTATAATTTCATTAATAATATATATTAATGACTATGTATGTTTAACCACATTTCAAACGAACTTCCATTCATGAATACAAGTAAACGAATCATGAAACCAAGTAAGAAAATGCTTCCAAAACAATAAAATTGAATCTCTTAAACACATAAAAAAGGCCATTAATTAACTTAATAAGGTTATACCATATAAATTACATGTCTTTGAGGTTCTGGAATTATTAATTAATGAATCTAAAATTTATTATTCAGGTTGTTAAGAATAATCAAGAACACATTCGAGCTTAAGGTAAGGGATCCTCTCTCACTTTTTTTCAAGAATCTCCCCTATGGTGTGCTCATTTATTTTTAATAACTAATGATGGGTTATGTTATTTCACATCCCACATAATTCCCTTATGATATATAAATAATTATATACCCCTTTACCTCTCATTAATCCCTCACAAGAACACTTGTTACCATACCGAAATGTTTGTAAGGGGTTTTCTCATCTCACCTTCAATTCTCTGGGATTTCCATTGTTCGCCTCTTATTTCTTATATGTGGTATAGGTTTAATTCCATTTAATATATATTATCATTATTTTATTTATATTCATGGTATTTTTTGATTCATTTTGTGGTTATTAACTTTTGGTGATATGACTCAATTGATTACAACGTGGTAACAAGCTTTGTTTCAATTTTCACTTCGTTGTGACTTGCTTAGTATTGTGCACCTACTCTTTCTTATGTGGTGTACCTACTACCCATTTGAGATAACTTTTCAATTTAAATTATATTCCATTAAAATTTCCATATTCTCATATCATGGATATGATTTTTGTCTAAGCTGTATACCATTTTACATATAGTATTTATTTTGAATGTTGTTTTGACTATGGAAATATTGATGAATCGGTGTCCTCTATTCTATATGGATAATGTAAAGTAATATTTATCTTATGTTGAATCTATGTATAAATAATTAATTGGACATGCAGAGGTGGGTGGGGCCTTCTATATCCCCTCTATGCATTGACAGGTCTCATTAGACAATCAGTTTGGCGGCAAACCCTACGAGTTTGTTTCCAAAAATAAAACATGTTTTTACCCACAGAACTAAACCGTTTTAACATTATTATGGTATCATGTTCTAGATACAAGATTTTCAATTAATAATCATTCTATTTATTCATTATCATTTATTACTATCCATGAGGTTTTCACTATGACAAAATCTATAAATGCGGTTTCATTCTCAGTTTATAAATGGCGTGAGTTTTTCATTTATTCACCATGCCATATTGATTATGTCAAATTGTTTACAGTTAAGTTATTATTAATTCATTATTTTTATATTTTTAACCCTTACTGAGCATTTGATCTCACCCCTTTCATTTTTTACTTTCAACAGGTGATAAAGAGGAGATCATTTATTGAGTTCTTGTGGATGCAGTTTTTAGTTTTGGTTATGTATTGTATTTTGAAACCTTTTCCAATGTAATTTGAGTTACATATATGTATCTAGTTTCTTAAAGACTAATAAAATGATCATTCCTTCGATATTTATTTCCTTATAAACATTCCAATGTACTTAGTAATGCATCGGCTCTGGTCTAGAGGGGTCGGGCCATTATAGTTGGTATCAGAGGAAGTTTAGTAGAAAACTTGGGAACTAGATTAGAAAACGTAGATTAGGGAACAAATCCCTAAGGTAGTATTTGAGGACAAACATACAAGAACGTTCCAGTATTTTGGTAAGGAAAAGATTATGTGGATCTTTCAAGCAATACATCCCTGTCTGGATATGAGCAGGTAGATGTGGCTCTGGCATAGATGTACCTAGAAGTGAAAGCTCTAACAAGGAGTTTAGGGCTTGACCTGGGGTATCTTGGTACATGAAAATGATCCTTGCTGAACTCTTGGTTACGAAACTCCCGGGTGATATGATTAGGATAATCCATATTTTCTTTACAAGACATTATGAAGGATTGAAATGTAAATTTTTCCTCAGAGAAACCAAGTTTATGAGATTAGCTATGCATAGAATTTCAATCTATGTTAATATTTTTTCTATTTTAGATTCATAAACTAATATAGTGTATGCCATTATTTATAAATGGCGCCTAATGGAAGAATAGGAATCAATACTCGTGGAAAATGTAGGGATTGCCCCACTGAGAAAGTCAACACAATCAATTTCGGAGCAGATCAGATTATGACCATATTGGGACAACTTACTCAGGTTGTGATGAATAACCATGCTACACATGTTTTGGATCGTTTCATGCAGAAGAAGCCCCCATCTTTTAGTGGTACTACTAATATGATGGTATCTAAGAAGTGGATCAAGTCACTTGAAAAGATATTCATGTCATTAAGATGTAATGAAAACGAGAATGTAGTGATGGCAGTATATTGTCTAAACAGTGACGTAGATCAATGGTGGCCTTTGATTCAGAATACCACGGAGGAAGAAGAAATATAATATATGTAATGGAGGACTTTTAAGTAAATATTCTCCAAAAAATATTTCTATCATGAGAAACGAACCAAAATGAAGAATAAATTCCTTGGCTTAAATTATATGGAGGAAGATAATGTTGCAAAGTATGAGGATACCTTAACAAGGATATCCAGGTATTCCATAGATTACGTACGTGACTCAGCAGACAAGATTGATCATTCCTTTGAAGGTCTTAATCCAATTATTTGAAGGGAACTTTCTTCTCAAACATTTTCATCATGTGATGAAATTGTATCAAGTGCAATCAAAACAGAGAAGGAATTTTCTAGATCAAATTCGTTCAAATAAAACCAAGATAAGAATCGATACTCTGATAACTAAGGAAAAGGAGAAGCACCAAAGAAGAACAAGGGAATGAAGCAATTCCCATTATGCGAGAACTATGGAAGGAATCACCTCGATAAATGATTGAAAGGCATGGGAGTCTGATATAAGTGCATAGAAAAGGTTTATCGATATAATGAATGTAAGGGGAAGAAAAAAATCAATGATATTCAATGCTATAATTGTAGAGAGATGGGAAACTATGCAAATGAGTGTCCTAAGCACCAAGTAAACTTGCGTCAGAAAAGGACAAGAGATCAAGGGAGAGCTTATGCGATTACAACCACTGAGGTTGAAGTTCCTAATGATGTGGTGGTAGGTACTTTAATTATTTCCTCAAACTTATCCAACACTTTATTTGATTCTGGGTCATCTCATTCATTTATATCATCGCAGTTTTCCAAGAAAATTAGATATTTCCAATTTGATTTAATAAAGGTGTTATCAGCCAAAACTCCTAGGGGATGCATTATTGCAACAAAGGAATGTCAACTAGTCCCCCTCATGATACATAAACATGATTTTTTTCTAACCTTATCGTCATACAAATGACTGACTTTGATATAATTCTTGGTATGAATTGGATATGAAACTATGATGTGAAGATTTATTACAAGAAAAAGAATGTTACAATTTTTAAAAATGGTGTAGAATCTCTTATATTTAGTGTAGAGACCTCTCCATCTGATTCTTATCTAGACCCACCCCAAATAGATCTATTGAATACAATTCCTAGAGAGGAAGAGAACCAAATATCTATGGGTGAGGAAATAAATCTTAAAATTGAAGATGTTCATATAGTGCAAGAATACATTGATGTATTTCCAGAGGATTTACCTGGACATCCTCCAGATCAGAAAATTGAGTTTTTTATTGACTTAATTCCTAGTGAAAGACCTATTTCAAATACCCTCTATAGAATGTCCATTGTGTAGTTAGTGGAGCTAAAGAAACAACTAGAGGAGTTGACTGACAAAGGATTTATTCAACCTAGTGTTTCCCTATGAGGATCTCTGGTCCTGTTTGTCAAGAAGAAAGATGGATCCATGAGGCTATGCATTGATTACAGGGAAATCAATGTTATTACAATAAAGAATAAGTATCATCTACCTGGGATTGATGATTTATTTGATCAACTTCATAGAGATCAATACTTTTCTAAGATTAACCTTCAGTCCGGATATCATCAGCTGCATGTGAGGAAGGAATATATTCCTAAGAAAGCATTTCGAACCACGTATAGGCATTATGAGTTTATAGTGATGCCTTTTGGACTGACTAATGCACCCTCTGTTTTCATGGATTTAATGAACAGAGTTTTCAAGGAATATCTTGATAACTTGGTGGTGGTATTCATTGATTATATTCTGGTATACTCAAAAAGCTATGAAGATCATGAGAATCACTTGTGGATTATTCTAAAAACTCTTAGAATAAATGAATTATATGGAAAGTTTATCAAGTGAAAATTATAGCTTCAATAAGTTTCTTTTCTTGGCCATGTTGTCTCTAAGGATAGAATATTAGTTGATCCTACAAAGACAAAGGAAATCCAAGAATGGCCCACACCAACAAATATAACTGAGGAATGCAGTTTTATTGGCTTAGAAGGTTACTATAGACGTTTCATTCAGAATTTCGCCCGACTGGATAACCTCCTAACCAAGATCACACATAAAGGGGTTAAGTTTGTATGGACAAAATAATGTACAGAATGCTTTGAATAATTGAAAAGAAGACTGGTCAATGCTCCAATTTTGACTCTTCCATCTGGAAATGAGGGATTTGTGATATACAGTGATGCATCAAAGAATGGACCGGTTTGTGTCCTTATGCAAAATGATAAAGTTATTTCTTATGCATCAAGACTATTTAAGACTCGTGAGGAAAATTATCCAACTCATGATCTTAGGTTAGAAGACATAATCTTTGCTCTGAAAATATAAAGACATTATCTCTATGGGGAACGATTTGAGATTTATATGGACCACAAGAGTTTGAAATACATTTTCACACAAAAAGAACTCAACATGAGGCAAAGGAGATGGCTCGAGTTACTCATATATTATTATTGTTCAATACACTACCACCCAGGAAAGGAAAATAAGGTGGAAAATGCATTAAGCAGGAAAGATCATGGAATCCTGACCCAAATGAGGATTGAAAGAGATCCTATATTCATGGATATAATGAAGATGGTTATGGGAATTTTTATGGAAGGGGAAACATCTTTCCACGTTCAAATGATTGATAAGACATATTTATTAGAGAAGATAAAAAGATCTCAATCTAATGATGAGAATCTGCCCAAGAAAATTAATGTTGTCAAGGATGGGAGATTGGCAGACTTTCTATATGAAGAAGGATTTCTAAAATTTGGGAAGAGGTTATGTGTTCCATCAGTACCTGAGCTAAAAAAGGAACTATTAGATGATGTTCATAGCTCAAATTTCTCTATACACCTGGGTAGCACAAATATTAATAGATATCTAAAGGAATATTTTTGGTGGGATAATATGAAGTGGGAAATTGCTAACTACGTGTCAAGGGGTATAATTTGTTAACAAGTGAAGGCAGAGAGACAACATCCCAGAGGAGTGATGAAACCTCTACCTATTCCTATGTGGAAGTGGGATAATATTAAGATGGACTTTGTCACCAGACTACCATGGACACCTATAAGGAATGATGCAATATGGGTAATTTTTTATCGTCTCACAAAATCAGCACATTTTCTTCCTATAAGAGAGGATTTACTACTTGAGTGCCTAATAAGACTTTATATTAATGAAGTTGTAAGACTTCATGGTGCACCTATATTGATTGTGTTTGATCGAGATCCCCAGTTTACATCAAAATTATGGAAAATTCTCCAGAAGGCTTTGAATACTGAGCTTCATATGGGTAATGCTTATCACCCCCAAACCGACAGACAGTCTGAAACTATTCAAACTCTGGAAGACATGCTGAGATCATGCTCTCTTGACTTCCAAGGTATGTGGGATCAATACTTTCCATTGGTGTAATTTTCCTACAACAATAGTTTCCATTCTAGTATTCAAATGGCTCCATATGAAGCATTATATAGAGGAGATGTTGAACTCCAACTTGTTGGGATGAAGTTGGTGAGAGGAAACTTATAGGCCTAGAAATTATTAAAGAGACCACAACAAAGGTGAATACAATCCAAGCCCATATTAAAGCAGCCCAAAGTAGGTAGAAGAGTTATGTTGACAACCAGAGAAAGGATTTGGAATTCCATGTGGGAGATAATGTCTTTTGGAAAGTATCTCTATGGAAGGGTGTCTTAAGGTTCGATAAGAAAGGGAAATTGATCGCCAGGTACATCGGACCATTTTAAATTCTGAAAAGAATCTGAGTTGTAGCTTACCATTTAGCAATGCCTCCAAGTCTCTCCAAAGTTCATGATGTGTTTCTTATGTCATTTTTGAAGAAATACATGTCATACCCAATGCATGTACTCACCTATGAAGAAATAGAACTGGAACTGGATTTTTCATACTGTTAAGAGCCTATCTGGATCCTTGACACAGGGGAACATGTATTGAGAAATCAGACGACTGGTCTAATAAAGGTTCTTTGGAAAATCTAGAATATGGAGGAAGCAACATGGGAACCTGAGGATGTTATGAAGAAGAACCACCCACATATTTTTACTAAGCTTTATAAATGAAAATTTTCTAGGACTAAATTTCCGAAGGAGTGAATAATGTAGCACCCCAAAAATTTTATGGTGTGTTTCTCTTAAATACATTTGAGTCATAGCCTATATTTCATAAAGCACTGAGTTTCTTTGAAACAACAATTGGTTATTTAGGAGATAGTCATAGCCTAGCCACTGAACATAAATTTTTCACTTGTTTGTTTTGAATTTTGAAAATCTGACATACACAGTTGTGTTCAAGATTATATTTAGAGTCTCATAGAATTAACTTAATTTTCGGTGAATAGTAACCTACTCTTATGAATAGTAACCTACCCTTAGGAAGAGTAACTTACCCTTATGAATAGTAACATGAATCTTATGAATGGTATCAATACCCATGAATGTATAAATAAATTTAGGCACCTTTAAAATGAAGATGAATAATTTATGTGTTTATATTTTTCAATTAAATAATGATTTTAATTAAATATTTAATTAATCATATTTAGAATTTTTTTCTTCAAAAATGGACTTCATTTTTGGATTCTACACATCAAAAACTAGTTAAGGTGAATTTTTGGGATTTTTCTAAAATACTTGACTTTTTTGTGAATAGTAACATACATTAATTTACCATATAAATACATTATAATTTAAATTAACTATTCCTAGCATCATGAGTGACATAAGCACCTAAATCTAGAACTCGCATGTATATACTACTATTCTTGGTCATGGAATACTCACTATTTCTTGTCTTGATAGGAAATAATAAATTAATGATTATAATATTAAGGAAACTCTCCTCCCCTCCACTATATAAACCAGCCATCACCCCCTCTTCCTCACCACTCAAGCTTTAAGCCTTTCCTAAATTCTGCTCAAATAGCTCCCTAACCTCATCCCCCACATCCAATACCTTCTGGTCTCATCCAAAGGCCAAAATCAAAGGTCTTAAGGAGTTTCTCAAAGAGAAGTACTCAAAAGGTGAACCTCTCTTCCTTTTTATTTTAATTCCTTTTTCAAGTTCCATTATTTTGTTCACTCTTCTCACCTCAAATCATCAAAATTCCATGATAATTTCAGTACCATACATGTAATGTATTTTCATTTTGCTAATGGAATATTTCATTATAATCTCTCTTTTTATCCTCCTTTTATACTATAAATGCAAACACCGTCCGAGATGTGTTAATTTATCACACTCAAGGAAGATGGATTTTCAATTTGCATTACTATCTTTAATTATGGTCATGAAACCTTTTAAATTGTTGAACTAGATCATAATATATGTATTTTATCATGTTTAATGTTATTTAATCCTTACACGCTCATAAAATGTAATAATAATACAAAATAAGTTCATTGTGCACAAAACCGCCAAGCCAAATCCAAGGGTTTATCATTAACTCATCGAATGAGTCATCCTCATGGTATATAAATAGAATAATTATAAGATCATTTATATCTCTATAATTTCATTAATAATATATATTAATGATTTTGTATTTTTAACCACATTTCAATTAAACTTCCATTCATGAATACAAGTAAAGGAATCATGAAACCAAGTAAGAAAATGCTTCCAAAATAATAAAATTGAATCTCTTAAACACATCAAAAGGGTCATTAATGAACTTAATAAGGTTATACCATATCAATTACATGTTTATGAGGTTATGTAATTATTAATTAATGAAGCTAAATTTTATTATTCAGGTCATTAAGAACTATCAAGAACACCTTCGAGCTTAAGGTACGGGATCCTCTCTCACTTTTGTTCAAGAATCTCCCCTATGTTGTGCTCATTTATTTTTAATACATAATGATAGGGTATGTTTTTTAACCTCCCCCATACTTTTCTTATGATATATAAATAATGGTATACCCCTTTACCTCTCATTAATCCCTCTCAAGAACACTTGTTACCATGTCGAAATGTTTGTAAGGGGTTTTCTCATCTCACATTCAATTCTGTGGGATTTCCATTGTTTTCCTCTTATTTCTTATATGTGGTATATTTGTACTGCCATTTGATATATATTATCATGATTATATTTATATTCATGGTATTTAGTGATTCAATTTGTGGTTATTAACTTTTTTTCATACGACTCAATTGATTATAATGTGGTAATAAGCTTTGTCTCAATTTTCACTTCACTGTGACTTGCTTCATATTATGCACCTATTATTTCTTATGTGGTGTACCTAATACCCATTTGAGATCACTTTTCAATTTAAATTATATTCCATTTAAATTTTCATATTCTCATATCATGGATATGATTATTTTCTAATTCGTATACCATTTTACATGAGGTATTTATTTTGAATGTTGTTTTGACTATGGAAATATTGATGAATCTGTGTCCTCTATTCTATACGGATAATGTAAAGGAATATTTCTATTGTGTTGAATCTATGTATAAAGAATTATTTGGACATACAGCGGTGGGTGGGACCTGCTACAACCCCTCGATGAATTGACAGGTCTCATGAGACAATCAGTTTGGCGACAAACCCTTTGAGTTTGTTTCCAAAAATCAGACGGGTTTCTACCCATAGAACTAAACTATTTTTAATGATATTATGGTATCATGTGTTAGATACATGACATACAATTAATAATAATTCTCTTTATTCATTATCAGTTGTTACTATCCATTAGGTTTTCACTATGAAAAAATCTATGGAAGTAATTCCATTCTCAGTTTATTAATGGCGTGAGTTTTTCATTTATTCACCATGCCATATTGATTATGTAAAATTGTTTAAAATTCAGTTATTATTTATTCATGATTCCATTATTTGTAACCCTTACTGAGCATTTTATCTCACCCTTTTCATTGTTTACTTTCAATAGGTGATTAAGAGGATATCATTTATTGAGTTCTTATGGATGCAGTTTTTAGTTTTTGTTATGTATTGTATTTTCAACCTTTTACAATGTAATTTGTATTACATATATGTATCTAGTTTCTTAAATACTACTAAACTGATTTTTACTTTGGGATTTCTTTCCTTATAAACATGCCAATGTACTTAGTAATTCACTGAATCCGGTCTATAGGGGTCAGGGCGTTACAATATCTCTCCAGAATCTACCGAATTTTCCTCCCCTTCAGGAATAAGTAATTTGTACACCAACAAAGATGAGGTTATCTTAGGATAAAGAAAGGAGTTAAATCAAGAGGATGGCTTAAAAATTTCTTCCATGTGTCTCATTAAATACCTAGACAAACTGATCTACACATTATTTTTCATAAAATATAAAAAGAACAAATCCCAATGCCTTGGAATGCAGAAGTCCCTTTCCAAGGAAAAATTTGCTGCCAAATTAACTTGACAGGCAACCTATATTCATAATTCAAATCCATAATAAGAGGTATTTGAGAGTTTCCATTTTCAATTAGCTTTAGTGGAAATTTTTTATGCTCAAATGTCACATAACCCATTGGATAATATATCTAAAAATCCTCAAAATCACAAATATGAGGCACTTTAAAAAACATATCCTATTACGTGGATGAAAATACAATTTCTTCTCCAACCAAAAGGGTTCTTATGAAGTCCTTCTTTACAATAGATTCTAATTATAAATTCATATAGAACTATTTCACTAACCTTGGATAAAACTACCTATTTTTCATGACCCGTCCCTCGGGGCTAGTGTCGTGACTACCCCCATCCCGCCTTCCATAGGCTAGGGGATAGTGACGAGCACCGAAAGGCATACTCCCTAAAACGAGAAGGCATTGTCTTTAAACCTGTACATACACACAGAGAAGAACGCAACAAGAAGCAACCACTAAGTAAACTGTTTTAGTATAAATAGTACTGAAAGTAAAGGGGCTAGAATACAAGCCCAACTGAAAGTACGAGTACAACTCAAAAGTACAAATACAACTGAAAAGTGAAAATCAGCTCCTGGATCATCCACCACAGATCCTACCTGAAGGGTAGGTATAGATCACCTCCGCATCACTCCATGTCCTTCTGTCTCCTCTGCGTCACATCTCGCTGAATGGTCCACCTCCGCGCACCATCCAGTCCTAGCTTCCTCAGCCTCAATCAACGTTGTACATCATCTTGACCAGACACAACAAGTTTCAGGCGAAGCCTGTGCAGGGATGAGTATAACAATACTCAGTAGAGACCCTGAGACCCCGTAGGTCTCCTAAAGTTCCACAAAGTAAAACCACAAAGCAAGACATCAACTCTACTTAGGTATATGCCCATACATACACCTAATTTATCAAGATAAACACATCTCATATGTGAGGGAAGAATACCACAAAGTTAACACCACAAAGGTAACACCACGAAGGTAAAAGTACCACATAGGTATCACCATGAAGATAGTACCACGAAGGTAAAAGTACGACACAGGTATCACCACGAAGATAGTACCATGAAGGTAAAATTACCACACAGGTATCACCATGAAGATAGTAAAACAAAGGTAAAAGTACCACAAAAGTATCACCATGAAGATAGTATCATGAAGGTAAAAGTACCACACAAGTATCACCACAAAGATACCACGAAGTTAAAAGTACCACACAGGTATCACCATGAAGATAGTACCATGAAGGTAAAAGTCTTAGTTCAAACAGAGTCTCAGCTCAAATCAGGTTTTCAATAAAGTATATAAGTACAGATGATTATTCGCTAAGCTAGATCATCTTATTCTGTCAAGAGGCACTGCTGCTGACCATACAGAGTCTGACCCACATAGGATCGATAAGTACTAACCCCCGTAATAACCCACACAGGATCTGACCTGCCTGGAGTCAATAGGTACTAACCTCTATTGACCCACACAGGATCTGGCCCATATAGGATCAATATGCACTGACCCATACAGGATCACTGAGCGCTGACCCACACAGGATCGGTTTGGGCTGACCCACATAGAATTGTTGAGTGCTGACCCACACAGGATCTGACCCACACAGGATCGGTATGCGCTGATCTATATAGGATCATTGATCGCTAATCCACACAGGATTGATAGGTATTAACCCCCAAAATGACCCACACAGGATCCAACCTGCCCAAAGTCAATAGGTAACTAACCTTTGTATGATCCGTCTCCAACCTCCACCTCACTGCCAGCCACTGGATTCCTGCTAATAGCACGTTTGGGAGAACCACTATTCAAGACATCATTCATACCTAAACTTCCATGAAGTTCCAAGAATAAGTTTCCCAAAGGTCCCTCATGTCCTAAGGGACCCAACGCAAGAGACGACGCGTCAATCGAATGCTCGGTCTGTAAGTTATTAGTGTTTCCGCTCCAAGGGCCTAGTTGGATTCAGGTTTGATCCAACCCAGCCATACTCCAACTTTTTCCAAAACTCAAGTTGAGTATACCAAAAGGACCGTCTCGATCCAAGGATTCTGGTTCCATATACGTTTCGTCAAATGGACGCCCGGTTCTCAAGTTAAGTCCAAAAAGGATTATCTGGGTCTAATTGGACCCGGGTCCGGTCCGACCCGGCCCGGCCTAGGCCGACCCATTTCGGGTCACCCGAACCAGTCCAGGTCTAGCCTGGTTAGCCTGAGCCGTGGCGGGCCTGGACCTCTGGGCCATGGTCTGGCCCGGCCCAGCCCGCTGGCTTGGCCCGCTGGGTGCGGTCCGTCTGAGCATGCACAGATGGGGGAGCGGCCCCCCTTCCATTCAGAACCGCAAAGGACATCACCTTTGGGCACTGCCATGTCACCTGTGGGACCCGAGTGGGTCCCGCTGAACTACTATGGTTGGAGGGTGCTTCAGTCGGTCCTCCTCAAAGTGGCGCGATCGTGCATTATTGCTCCGCTGTGGGCGGCTGGGTGACAGTCGCCCTCCGGCCTCCGCCGCGGGCAAGGGGCCTCGGCCTCTTACTACGGTAGTGCGGACGCATGCCGCCGCTCCGCCACGCGACCAGCCGGCGTGCTGGCCACTACCCCTTGCTCTGCCGTGGCTGATGTTTTGTGGCCTCCTGCTCAACTAGCGGCGCGGACGCACGCCTCCCCACCTTCCTCGCTGCCGACCAGGTGTCAGCCGCCTTCTTCTTCTACGATCCATCACAACTTCGTTCCAAGCCCAAAAATTTTGTCTTTCACATATTCACGATCCTCGTGTCGAGGGCTCCGCGTCCATATGTCACCCTCAAAAAAACTTTGTGTTTCCAAAGTCATTAAATATTTGATGTTGATGAACACATTAAGAACACGCGAAGAACAAAAGATAAAGGGTTGAGGTTTAAGTGTGGGGAGATGGCCATGTTAGTTTGGTCATCATCATTGTGAATCCAGAATACGAAGAATCAACATAAGAGATTTAATCATAATTCAATTTAAAACCCTTAACTCAAGAACGATGGTGAGCATACGTTTGTGGAAGCGGGTCGGTGTTTGCCGTCTCCCGCAACTAGCCTCCAACGACATCACTCATTTGTCGATCTCCGGTTCGAGGTTTCGGTGTCGCTCATCACCTCCCGCTGGTACTGGCCACGTCATCTAAGGGTTTGGTGTCACTGCACTTTGTCAGTACTTCATTGATTGGCGAAGCAATTCCAACACCTCTCTCCAAGATCCATATAAATAGGAGATGGGGAGGGTGTGCAATGTTCGTGGGATTAATGGAGGCCCATTAATTTAGAACCTTCCTAATTCCCCAATGGTGTAATTACATATAATTGAAAGGTCAATCCATTTATTGTCTTGACACGTCGTGAGTCCCACATTGTCGTTTGTCTGTTGTAGGAAAGGAATGAAAATAAAATAACAAATTTATTTTATTTATTTCTTTTAAAAAGTCCCAAAACTTAAATTTTTCTCCAGACCTACTTTGGTCAAAGTGAAGTCATTCTTAAGAGAATCTCAGCACTGTGGATTCAACAGTGTCCTTGGATTTTTAATTTGAGCAATGGTTCAAAAGTTAGAAAATGTTGCTCACGCGTTCACTGAACGTAACTGAAAAAAAAATTGGAAAATTATTAACAGTCACCCTCGACCCGCATCGGTCGAGGTTTGGCTCTGCCTAAATGAAACACACCCCAACGAACCCAACAGTACTCTCATATTTCCAATACAATTTACCGTTTAAAAGTTGTGGATTTTACAATAAAACAATTGTCACTTAATTATTTTATTTACGGCCAAAAACTAACTTTCTCTGGTGGCCTGCGCCGGCCTAATTTGGTATCTGCCTAAAGAAATCATACCCTCACTAGTTCAGTGGTGGTCTCGTATTTTTAATCTGAGTTACCGTTCATGAGTTATAAGCATTTGAAAAATAAAATAACTTTAATTATTTTATTTACGGTCATGCCATTTTTGGGTTTTCTCAGCGTAGGTTTGCGTCGACTAAACTTAAGTCGCGCATAGGGTAAACTTGTCATCCTAACCGCAATGGCGCCCTTGGATTTCTGATCTGAGTAACTGTTTAAGATTTATTCCACAATTTTAGGAAAAATGCTTACGCGCGCTAATTAAAGCTTAACAAAACTTCGACGGATCATTCCCGAAACTTCGGGCCTTGGAATCGCGCGCCATCAGATTTTGTAGTTTCAAAATAATTCCATATAATTTAAAAAAAATTGTATGGAATTTTTGGGACATTACATTCTCCACACCTTAGGTCTTTACGTCCTCGAAAGCCACAACATAAACTAAGGAAACGAATGGGGGTATTGAGCATGGATCTGAGCCTCCTGCTCCCATGTGCTCTCTTAGAGGTTCTCATGTTACCAGCAAATGTGCACCAGAGGTATCGACTGCCACAAAGGACCCACTCCTGTCGATCCACAATCTCTAATGGAACCTCCATAAACGTCACCCCATCGTCTAATTCCATCTCACCATGGTCGATGACTTGAGATGGGTTATGCACATATCTCCTTAGTTGGGATACGTGGAAGACATTGTGCAGCCACTCCAACCGTGGTGGTAGTGCCAAGCAGTATGCCACCTCACCAATCCTCCAAAGTATCAGAAATGGTCTGATAAACCTCAGTGATCATTTGTCACCTCGGCCAAATCTTCGTAGTCCCTATCGAGGGGAGACTCGCAAGAAAATGTGTTTCCCCCTCCTAGAACTCCAAAGGTCTCCATCTCTTATCGGCATAAGACTTATTCCAGCTCTGTGCAGTCTTCACTTGCTGAAAAGTGATATCCTGGTATATCTTTGGAACTCCAGGATATACCGCCAGAGGGGACATATGGAACTCCCTCAAAACTTCCTCCTATAGCGCCACTGGTATTATAGTATATCCTCTGAAGAGGATGATGTGATCCTCAACTTAAGAAAATCCATCAGGTGTATGTCCTATGGATATCTGAGCATGTCGAGCCTCACAGTCAGTGTCCCCAAGCTGTGCATCCCTGACTCGCTGAAGGAGTGGGGGAGTGACTGTCATAGACTGTAGGTATGCTTCTCCATCTCTATCCACGAAGGATATCTGCAATGAGGCTAGCTTCTCTATCGCCTCACTCAGCAAATGCAGACCAGACCTCCTGTTGAGTGAATCTACTACCACGTTCCCCTTCCCAGGAGTATAAACTATCTCAAATTCATAGTCCTGGAGGAACTCTAGCCATTTTAATTGTCTCTGGTTTAGGTCATTATGAGAGAATATATACCTGAGACTCTTTTGATCAGAGTAGATTGTAAAACGTTCGCCTATCAAGTAGTGCCACCACATATTTAACGCAAAGTCCACTACTAATATCTTTAGGTCATCGGTAGCATAGTTCTACTTGTCGGTCTCTATATTAGCTCCTGAAATCTTTGCTGATACTTTTCCATCCACAGGAAAGGCTCCCCCTTTTTGTCAAAGATGAAAGGGTGTCGCTACCTTGAAGAAGTCAGGTACAAATCTTTAGTAGTACCTAGACAAAGCACACGTCCCTCTCCCTTTGGGGAGGTAATCTAGGAAACATATTTTGAAAAGATATCCCCATGCTCTGCCAGTCCTGTTTGGAAATGAAAATTCAAAGCTCCTGCTTCCACCAGTGTAAGTCTGGTCAAATCAAGAGTGATCGGCTGCACCCTCCTATGCATGAGTTTATCCTGTGATGCCTGGGTTTACTTTTTCACCAACTAAGTAAAATCCCATTCCAACATTGTAGGTAAACCACAAGCCTTTTTTCTAATACCTTTAATCTACGTATGAATTGTGTATGTCCAGTCCGTACCCAAACTAACGTCGTAAGGCCTCAACGTTTCCACCAAGAGGTTCCAACTGAAACTCTCGCCTCAAGGTTCATATCACACCGTTGGCGTAAGTGTGATTATCGAGTCTCCTCCCAAAGGTATCTCCAGAGGTGAGGGTCAAGTCAAAGGCTTAACCGAAAACTCTAGGTCTTGGACAAGATTCGTGGAAGGAAGGAATGATTGGTACCTATTTCTATTAATACGATAGCAAATAGTAAACACAGACCATTCATCGAATCATTACTAGATCCCTTGGGCCGAACTCATTGACCATATGCAGCTACTCCCTTCCCCTGTCCTCCAGCTCCCTGATCTTGGTTGGGACCACAAAGGGGGGTGTTTGTAAAATTTCAAAATGTACACCACCTCATGTTTCTCTCCTAGCTCTTCTTCCACGTCCTTAAACACACCATGCTCAGAAGTCCGAGCCCCGAAGCACTAATTGTATCGTATTCATCAAGTACCATGAATGTTCGGTACGCCTCGATGAATACTCAACTATCAACGTGTCATCCTATCGAAGCTGTAGAAGCTCTAGAGAACTCTCAGCCACCTCCTCAAGACAGTCCTCAGCCACCTGTGAGTCAGGCTCACTTAGGAACCTGAGGAGTATCTGATGCTGAAACACATGTAAGGAACTGATCCTATATGTGTCTTGTACTGATACTTCCAATTATAACAGCTGACCAACATGTAGTGATATAGCTGGCACACTACCCGAAGGTACCATCTCAGGAAACGGTCCACGTACCGATGCCTCATCACTATGCAGACCATCCTCATTGTCACTCACTGAAAAAGACTAGTAGCTAAGATCACTATCTACTCTACTGGTGTCTCAACTAGGTAAAAAACTCTAGCCACAGCCTCTAGCTAGTCCTCAGCTACCTGGGAATCTGTCTCACCTCGAAACCTCAGAGGCCTCTGCCACAGGAACTCGTGCAACGTGATCAGTCGGAATGCACCGTCTGCCAGTGCAGCTAGTGGTAACTGCTTCCCAACAGGTGTTGGTGCCACTGGTTCACCACATGAAGGTTCCAACATAGTAAGAGGGCCCTGCACCGGAGCCTCATCACTTGGTGGGCTGTCATCGTGAACTCTCTCAGGAATCCTAGTTGGTTGTCTTTGTGGCATTATCCGGACAAGGAACAGGTGTGCCATGGTCATTAAGTTATACCTAGTGAGATGACTCCAAATAAATCAAAAGAAAAACTTTTCAAAAACACACGCAATCAGTGTTTTAGTGCACTGTGTCAGAAATATGAATTTAGGGTCCTGGTGTATGGATACGTTGGTCGCTGCACCAACACTAGACTCCCCAAAATGAAAACCATACTCATAAAACTTAACAATATTGCTTCACAGAAAATATCAGAGTCCTAGTTCTTCGTTAGAACCAAACTCCTTTGATACCACTTTGTCACGACCCATCCCCCGAGGCCTGTGCCATGACTACCCCAAGCCCGCATTCCATAGTCCATGGGCTATATACTAGCACCGAAAGGTATACTCCTTAAAACATGAAGGAATTTTTTTTAAAACTATACATACACACAGAGAAGAACGCAACAAGAATCAACCACTAAGTAAACTGTTGTAGTATAAAGAGTTCTGAAAGTAAAGGGGCCGGAATATAAGCCCAACTGAAAGTACGAGTACAACTAAAAAGTAAAAATATAACTGAAAAGTGAAAATCAGCTCCTAGATCATCCAACATGGATCCTACCTGAAGGGTAGGTACAGATCACCTCCTCAGAACTCCACGTTCATCTGTATCCTCTGCGTCACGTCTCGCCGAATGGTCCACCTCCGCTCACCATCCAGTCCTAGCTCCCTCAGCCTCGATCAACGTTGTACGTTGTTTTCACCAGACACAACAAGTTTCGGGTGAAGCCTGTATAGGGGTGAGTATAACAATACTTGGTAGGGACCCTGAGACCCCATAGGTCTCTGAAAGTTCCACAAAGGAAAACCACAAAGCAAGACATCAACTCTACTTAGGTATATACCCATACATACACCTAAGTTATCAAGATAAACACATCTCATACATGAGGGAAGAATACCACAAAGGTAACACCACGAAGGTAAAAGTACCACACATGTATCACCACAAAGATAGTACCATGAAGGTAAAAGTACCACACAGGTATCACCACGAAGATAGTACCACGAAGGTAAAAGTACCACATAGGTATCACCACGAAGATAGTACCATGAAGGTAAAAGTACCACACATGTATCACCATGAAGATAATACCACAAAGGTATCACCACGAAGATAGTACCACAAAGGTAAAAGTACCACATAGGTATCATTACGAAGATAGTACCACGAAGGTAAAAGTATTAGTTCAAATAGAGTCTCAACTCAAACCAGGTTTTCAGTGAAGTATAGAAGTACATATGATTAGTCGTGAAGAAAGATCATCTTATTTTGTCAAGAGGCACTACTTATGACTATACAGAGTCTGACCCATACAGGATCGATAGGTACTAACCCCCTCAATGACCCACATAGGATTCGACCTGCCCAGAGTCGATAGGCACTAACCTATGCTGACCAACACAGGATCTGACCCACACAGGATCAGTATGCGTTGACCCACACAAGATCACTGAGCGCTGACCCACACAATATCTGACCCACACAGGATCATTTTGCGCTGACTCACACAGGATCGTTGAGTGCTGACCCACACAGGATCTGACACACACAGGATCGGTATGCGCTGACCCACACAGGATCACTGAGTGCTGACCCACATAGGATCGATAGGTACTAACCACCACAATGACCCACACAGGATCTGACTCGCCTATATTCGATAGATAACTAACCTCTATATGATCTGTCTCCAACCTCTTCCTCACTACCAACCACTGGATTCCTACTAATAGCACGTTTGGGAGAACCGCTCCTCAAGCCATCGGTCATACCTCAGCCACCATGAAGTTCCACGAACAAGTGTCCCAAAGTTCTATCATGTCCTAAGGGACACAACGCGATAGACGACACGTCAATCGGATGCCTGGTCTGTAAGTCATTAGCGTTTTCACTCCGAGGGCCCGGTTGGATTCGGGTTTGATCCAACTTGGCCATACTCCAACTTTATCCAAAACTGAAGTGGAGTATACCAAAAGGAACATCTTGATCCAAGGATTCTGGTGTCGTAGATGGTTCGTCAAACGAATGTCTGGTTCTCAAGTTACGGCCAAAAAGGTGTATCTTGGTCTAATTGGGACCGGGTCCGGTCCAAACTGGCCCGACTTAGGCCGATCTGACACGTTTCGGGTCGAACCGACCTGGTTCAGGTCTGGCCCGGTTGTCCTGGGTCGCAGCGGGCCTGGCTCGGCCCCCAAAGTGGGAGGCCCGGTGGCGCGGCCCGCTAGGTGCGGTCCACTCGAGCTGGCGCTGAAGGGGCAGTGGCCCCCCTTCCATTAGTAACTGCAAAGGGAAGTGCCTTTGGGCACTGCCATGTCACCCAAGTGACCCGAGTGGGTCCCATCGAACCCCTACGTCCGGCCGGTGCTCCGGACGGTCCTCCTCCCAGTAGCTCAGTCGTGTGCCACTGCTCCTCTATAGGCGGTCGGGTGTCGGCCGCCCTCCGGCCTCCACCATGACCAAGTGGTTGTGGCCTCCTGCTCTGGCGGTGTGGACGTGGGTCGCCACTCTGCCACGCAGCCGACTGGTGTGCCGACCACCACCCCCTGCTCCGCCGTGGCCAACGGGCCACGGCCTCCTGCTCAACGAGCGGCACAGACGCGCGCCGCCCCACCTTCCTCGTGGTTGGATGGGTGTCGGCCGCCGCCTTCTTTCATGAGCCATCGCGGCTTCGTTTCAAGCCTGAAAATTATGTTGTTCACATATTCATGATCCTCATGTCAAGGGCTCTGTGTCCATATGGCGTGCTCAACAAAACATGGTGTTTCCAGCGTCATTAAATATTTGGTGTTGATGAACACACGAAGAACGCGCGAAGAACAAAAGATAAAGGGGCAAGTTTTATGTATGGGAAGATGGCCATGTTAGTTTGGACATCATCATTGTGAATTCAGAATACAAAGAATCAACAAAAGAGATTTAATCATAATTCAATTTAAAACCCCTACCTCAAGAACGATGGTGAGCGCACATTTGTGGAAGCAGGTCAATGTTCACCGTCGCCCACAATTAGCCTCCAACTACGTCACTCATTCATCGATCTCCGGTTCGGGGTTTCAGTGTCAGTCGTCACCTACCGCTGGTACCAGATCTTTCCTCCAAGGGTTTGGCATCACTGCACTTCGTTGCTTGGCGAAGGAGTGCTGACACCTCTCCCCAAGATCCATATAAATAGGATATGGGGAGGGTGTGCAACGTTCGTGGGATTAATGGGGGACCAATAATTTAGAACCTTCCTAATTCCCCAACGATGCAGTTACTTAGAATTGAAAGGTCAAGCCATTTATTAGTTTGACACGTCACAGGTCCCACGTTGTCGTTTGTCCGTTAGAGGAAAGGAATGAAAATAAAATAACAATTTTATTTTATTTATTTCTTTTAAAAATTCCCAAAACATAACTTTTTCTCCAGACCTACTGTAGTCAAAGTGAAGTCTCCCTTAAGAGAATCTCGGCGTTGTGGATTCAATGATGCCCTTGGATTTTTAATCTGAGCAACGGTTCAAAAGTTATAAAATTCCGCTCACACGTTTACTGAACATACCCAAAAAATTGAAAAATTATTAACAGTCACCCTCGTCACGCACCGGTCGAGGTTTGGCTCTGCCTAAGTGAAACACGCCCCAAAAAAACCCAATGGTACTCTCAGATTTCCAATCCGAGTTACCCTTTAAAAGTTATGGATTTTACAATAAAATAATTGTCACTTAATTATTTTATTTACGGCCAAAAACTAAATTTCTCTGGTGGTCTGTGCTGGCCTAAGTTAGTATCTTCCAAAAGAAAGTTTACCCTCACGAGTTCAATGGTGGTATCAGATTTTTAATCTGAGTTACCGCTCGTGAGTTATAAGAATTTGAAAAATAAAATAACTTTGTTTAATTATTTTATTTATGGTTACGCCATTTTTTGGTTTTCTCACCGTAGGCTTGCACCGACTAAACTTAAGTCGCGCCTAGGGTAAACCCGTCATCCATACCACAATGGTGACCTCAAATTTTTTATCTGAGTAACCATTTAATATTTATTCCACTTTTTGAGGAAAACTTCTTACACGCACTAATTAAATCTTAACAAAACTTCGACGGATCATTCTGGGCACTTCGGGCCTCGAAATCGCACGCCGTCAGATTTTGTGGTTTTGAAATAATTCCATATAATTAAAAAAATATGGAATTTTTGGGGTATTACACTATTATTTTCACTATACCACCCGATCTAGCCCTAATTCTATATAATATTCTACATAAAATACTTCCTTGACTTAACCTAATTTGTTTCGATCTCCTTTTCAAGTAACATCGACCAATATGAATGATGCGAGTTGTGAGGCTTACTATATGAACTTGATCTCACTTTAACTTTTTTTGAATGTGTATAATAATTAAAATAACTAAAATCTAACTAATTTTCAATCTTACCAACTTCATTGAGATTTGATAGTTTCAAAAGTATCAAGATCAAAGGGTTTGGTTTTTAGATAGAGAGAGAGAGTGGTTCCCATTATAAATTTTATTTCAAGTATTTTAAATCATTTAGGGCTTAATAAGATGTAAAGAGTGAGAAAATAAATAATATATATATATTGAAAACTAAAACTTAATTATTTATATATAATAGCATGAATAACTATAAAATTTGTGGCAACTTGGCTTAGGATGGTAGTTTGACCTACCACATGAACAAGTTATGTGGTAGATTGAGGGCTTATCAATAGCTTAACTCGTCATCTAAACAAAACTTAGAGTATATTTCCTTGGTAACATAGGATTATATGGTAGGTTAACCTACCTCACATTAAAACTCTCAAAAAATTCATGGTAGCTCATTCTACCATATGAACAATATTTCATGGAAACTCAAGGCTTACAATGGATCTTAGTTTTACAATCACTTGTGACTTGAAAAATATAAAATATCATAGTTTTATTATTTGAAAATAAATATTTCTAAATAATTAAGAAATGTAAAATATATGACTAGAACTATTATAATATAATAAGTGACATGTTTAATTAGTACTTCACAAATATTAAAATAATATATTATTTGATCAATATAGTATTAAGAGTAAATGATCATTCCTACATCATGTCTGATATAATTCAATATTTCTATATTTAGAGGCTTTATAAATATGTAAGAAAGATTATGTTTTGTTCCAATGAACTCAACAATGATATCAACTTTTTGAAAATGATCTCTGGAAAATTGGTGTCTCGTATCAATATGTTTAGTTCTAGAATATGATATAAGATTCTTGGAAATATTAATAGAACTTATGTTATCAAAATTTAAAAGTACATGTATTAATTTATAACCATAGTCTAGTAATGTGTGTTTCATCCACAAAATTTGTGCACAAAATTTTCTTCTAGCTATATACTTTACTTCTGTAGTAGACATCACAAAAAAAAATTGATTTTTTGCTACACCATGAAACTGGATACTTACCCAAAATGTTTTATGTACTAGAGGTATTTTCACAGACTAGATTGAGAAATTTATCCATTAGATTCCCAATCCTCCAAGTGATGTACCTGATGGGCATCCTCGGTCACCCAAGGTTGGTGAAAAGCAATATAGGCATCACAAGAAATCATTTGGGCAGATTTCACCCATAAATTAGATTATAAGAAACAATAAATTTCTACTAGAAATATGGAATGACCCATCTATAAGTTTTATTTCCATTCCAAAAAACAAATAAGAAGAAATAAACAATTAAACCATTTAAACAAGTAGTAGATATCATATATGAAAGAAATAATACCTTTATATCACCCTTCAAACTCTATCCATGGAAGTAGAAACCTCCATGAACCCCTTGTACCCTCAACATATATCATCACCAATAGATCACCTTGATCCCCTATATACATAGTACAATCCACCAATAACCATAACTGAAAGAACTAAATAAATCATTTAAATGGAAAACTTGTCTAGAAATTCTAAGAAGGAAGATATAAAAGGAAGAGAACACTACAAAATCATTTAAAAGGAACACTTTACTGATGTGATAAATAAAACAAAAACTAACCTCCAAGCCCAACACTATCAATTCTTTGAGAGAGGTTGGGAGCTTAACCAAAATCTTAACAAAGGCCTAAAATTTAAATGTAAAATAAGAATGAGAACATACATTCTCACTAGTCTACCACATGCCCTACCACATGCCTAACTTTTAATAAAATATCCATTTTAATCTAGCTTGAAATACATTAAAAAAATATAGGTTGTTCATATTAAATTATTTATAAAAACAATATCACTTAAAAATGGTTTTATGGACTTTACTTTTTATATTTCTTGAATGATAACAATCACATAAAACATTTATTCAGAAATCACACATGCCATATAAAATAAACCTTTTTCCATTTTAAATGTTACATTAAATTTTTTTTTGCCAAATTCTTTAGAAAACCCAACACGCGTTGTAGGAAATGAAAGATTAATAAAGAATTCATTATTTCATAAATAAATTAAGGAAATAAAAGAAGCCAAAGCTAAGTTCCACACAAGTCAAGTAAGTAGGTGAATCTAAATAAAAGTTAATCCTCTATATCAATCAACTAACTAAGGGATAAGTGTCATGGGATCTACCATATAGTTATTAAGGAAAGGTATCCTAAACTAACATCACCAACTAAGGTGATTCCCTCAATTAGTGTAATATAGTATCATGTCACTAGCCAGTGGAAAATTATCATTTACTTCACTAGAAAATCTTATAGAAAGGGATCCCATCCCATTTAAGTTATATTTCCCTATAACTCACGTTTCCATGACCTAAATAAAGAAAGAGTGATAAAATAAAGAATGATCACAATCAATTTGGGCACCACATTGCATAATAAATAACACACTCTTGCTTCCAACTCCCTCTCAAAAAATATCCCTGATCACACATCCATCAAATCAGACAAAATATAAATCAAACCCTAATGGACACCATATATATCAATCAAAACCAACAAGGCTCAAGATGGTTGTGCACACATACTCCAATTTAAAAATCACTTAAAAATTTCAAACAGACATTCCAAAAACCACTATAGATTCCAATATATTTTGTTTAAAAATTATAAAATTATTTATAAAAAAAATACTTAAAAACATCACATTCAAACCCTACTTTAAAATCCAATTAAGTGTTTACTCTCTTTTTATTAAATACATTAAAATTTTCTTTTAATTTTTCATGTGACCCAATGAGGTCAACATATTTATACTTCCTATTTTATTTAAAAAAATGTTTTAATAATTTATCAATACTTGGGATTTCTAGTACCACCAAAAATTACTAGTAAAAATAATTGAAAAATTAATTTTAATGTCCAAATTTTTTTATAACCATTAACATAATATTTAAAGATTAAATCAATCATCATAATAAAAATTGACGTTTGCGGTTTAATAAAAAAAATTAAACCATTTTTAAAATTTTTAAACTCTTTGATTTTTATGGAAATCAAGATAAAACCCAATTTCTTCTTTATAAATTCAATAAATATTATTAATACTATCATTAAATAATTGAAACATAAATTTAAAATGAAATTCACTAATGGTTCTAAAATTAAAAGTTAAGTCAAGGGGAAAACCTACCTAAAATTGATGGAAGATGTTCTAGAACTTTGATGATGGGATGAAAAAGACTCTAGGGAGACATTGTACACCCTAACAGTAAAGGAAACAAAAAAATAGGATCAAACTGAAACCCCTAGGGTTTATCTGAACTAGGGAGCATGTAAGAGAAGAGAATGAGAAGGGAGAAATGGAAAGCATAATAAATATGAGGCTTTACCTAGGGGAGGTGACAGTGAAACACATGGAATATGGGAATAATATTTGAAGGAAGAGAGGTAAGATGATAGAGGAGGCATGCACATAGGTATCATCTAAGGGTTTTCATTATAGGGGTGTGAAAGAGGGAGGAAATGTGTGAAGAGGGAATAAAAAAAAGTAACAGAAAAACCATAATTTTTAAAAAGGGGGATCATGAATGGTTAGGATGCGTGGTTTTATAAATTGTGAGCCAACCATATAGAGGATAATAGAGCCTACAAAAATAAGCTTGCATGGTTCTTTGATCCATGCACTGATCATTCAAATGACACATCCCAAGTAATAGACACAAACACACGGTTGTTACACAGTTTTATATACCATGTTGGTTAACCATGCAGCCCTCAAAGATTATAAATTTTTAAAATTAAAACTCAAAAAATCACTAAAAATTAAAATAACTATATATAAAATAAGATAAAATAAAATACTAAAATCACATGTGGGTGTAACAATTCTCCCCACTTTATCACTTTATTCCCCTAAAAATTATTTAGTCAAAGTAGAAGGTATTGAAACAAGAAAGGTCACTCCACCTTGATTCATGAGGTGGGTGGGGTGGGGGAATTGAGGAGAGATTAAAATAGAATATAACAAAAAAACAAAATGTATAATCCAAAATACCAATATAAAATAAAAAAAGTAGCCAAACTAATCTCCTAAAATCATGATATGTCTCCAAGAACAACACAACCTAATCCAACTACCACCACCATTGGGATGAGTCTTAGAGAATATATAGACCTAACATAAGTCTCCACGTCATTTTAAAATTCTAATAAAATGGTAAAGACCAACTAAAGAACACCCTTATAGATGAAACGCTACTAAGAACCTCAATTACATTAAAATCCCAACAATCCACAATCCATCACAAAACTTAACATCCACCATGGAATAAAAATAGAGATCTCAAAAGGAAACTTAACCCATAGGCAATCCTTTTCAAAACTAACATAGATCCTAGACCTATGTTACCATGATCCAAATGGGAAACTAGGAGTCCAAGCACATGGGAGTCATCCCATGGAAACCCACATTAGAATTAGATCCCTTAAGTGCTCACTAAAAACAAAATTGGTCCTGGACACCTAATAATGTACCCCAAGGTCTTCCCACATTCAATTCAATCTGCCAGAAATCTATTCCAAAAACATATATCAAAAGTTTCCCAAGAAACTGAAAACATAACCTTCCTTGAAAATACTAAAACACAAGAAAAACTAAACACCAAAAAGAGGAAACTCAAATAAAAAGGCATGTGAAAAACCACTATTCCATAAACAGCCCAAAATATTTACCCAACACATGAAATGATTCAAAACACCTCAAAATATATCACTGACTCTCAATCCACTGAAGAAGAAAAAACCAACCCAAAGAATCACCTCAAGAACATAAGGTCCTAAAATGCATATAGTCCTAAACTAAGTCCTTCCTGAGCACTCATGAGGAACCTAGACCATTACAAAAAATAGGTAAGATAGTGATTCAAGAAACTTTAAACCATATCAAATATAAATAATGATTTCCACCTTACCACTTGATTATGGGTTTGGGTAGGGACACCAACTAGATTAATTAAACATAAATGATGAAGAGAATTACCTTAAGGGTCATACCTCGAGATAGACAACCCATCCTTTTTTATGACCTTACTAGGAGGAAGAATTCTATATAACAGGAGACATGAAATCAACTAGATCATTTCCTACATATAATACCAAAAAAACCACCATAACCAAGGGATAAAACCTAAAATAATATACACCCTTAAACAAAACACATCATTCATAGATTATAATACAAATTTTTTTTAAAAAAATAACCAACATTGAGTAAATATATTAAATTACTACACTCTATTTAAAACTAAAAAAGAACAATTTATGAATTTTAGAACTAGTTAAAAATCATTTTTAATTAAAATGGGTTCATTTTAAAATATTTCCATAAAAACCTATTTTCTTTCTAAAATTATTTTCTCAAAATCTATAATAAAATCAACCACTTTTTAAAATACCATTTAAGAAACAAGAAATACCTTTTAAAATGTAAATATCTAAACATAATTTTGAAACCAAACATTTCTTATTTAATAATAAAAAACCATTTTTCACCCAAAACAAACATTAAAAATTTTAAATTATAACTAAAATACAACATAATAACCATATTAAATTCACTATAATAAAATAAACATAGTCAATATCCTCTTTAATACCACTATAAAAAGTGAAAATTCACTTTAGGGGTGATTTAAAAATCAAAATAAGTCAATAATATATGTGAAATGGATTATAACACCGCTTTTGGTTTAGAAAAGTCCCTAAAACCATCTATATGGGCACCATATGGTTGGATAGAACATGGGGGCTATCCATGTGGCTCCATATCTTCATCCACCATTACCCTAAGCTCAAGAAAACCCATAAATTACTTATAACTCATTGGGAATTGAAACATTATTTTGATGTCAAACACATTAATCCAATCAAAATAGAAATCAAAATCCAAGGCTCAAGATCAAACTACCCATGGAAACTTGATGCTCCAAAAAATGAGATCTCTCAATACTCTCCCCTATGTTCACCTCTCAAGATCTTGAAACCTAACTCCACACTACCCATACCACCCAAATGACAAAGGGTTCTTTGAAAATTAGGATCTATACTATTCCAAACTATTTTGGTTGCATTTTTTTCAATATTTCAATATGTGTTTGAAAGAAAAGTTTCTAAAAGAATATAGAAAAATGAGTTTCTGGAAGAAAGTGAAATATAAGTTTCAATAAGAACATCTATGAGTTCAATATATGAAAATATAGAAGGTAAATTTATGGGATCACTAAAAAGAAAAATATGGATGGAGGAAACATGTGACCATTTCTAATCAAATATTTCTAGTCAAAGAAATCTAGATGGAGGAAATTAGTAAAGATTTCTGGAAGGAGATTCTAGAAGTAGATTTATAATTTCACCAAAGATAAATGCTATGGGTGGTGTATGATAAAGATGAAAATTTATAAAAGAAAAATTAAACATTATCTATTAAAAGTTCTAGAAGAAGAAGAATTTTGATGATGATAAACTATTCATTCATCGGAATAAAATCACTTTTCTGGAAGTCCAATAGTGATCCAAGATAAATTTAAGCTTACAAATATAAAGGAAATATTTTAAAAACTCCTACACATTGGAAGTTAAGGATGAATATAAATCATCATGATGTTTTGAAGACATTGTAATATGGATTAGAAGGATTTTTTGGGTGTATATTAAACAATGGTAGAAGATTTGGTGGTTAGGGTGTATAACTAGGATCAATAGGTGGATCATGTACTGGGTTGTATAACTAGTTTTTGTCTATGACTTTGTAATACTAAATAAGATAGTAGTGGATAATACATTTTGGGGCGTATAACCAACATGGAATGAAGTAGGATTTTATACCACACCATGTAAATACTCATGTTCTTATTTTATGCTTATATTTTCATATGTACCAGGTAAGGTTTAGATTTTAAATAATACTAGATTGATTATTTAACTAGATTCAGAGGTTTATGTTCTTAAAAGGAAAAATTTTATAAAAATAAAAGAAATCATTGATTCACCCTCTCCCCCTCCTAGTGATCCTACTGGACCTCGGTATTTCAATTGGTATCAGAGCAAGATTACCTTTGTTTGAATTTATAATATTTATCCTATTTATGTTTAATTGTATATAAGAAGTAAATATTTTCAAAATATAAAAAGATTATAGTACCAGAAGATTAGCCTGAGATGAAGAAATATTAAAATATTCCTGGTGGAATAAACTTAAAGGATTTGACTACAATGTTGAATAATGAAGGAAAAAGATAACTAAAATTTTTAGAAATTTTAGCTCTCAAAAGAAATGGATGGAGGATCCACCACTTCTGGAAGTTAAATTGTGTGGAAATTATATTGAAAAATCTACTAAAGTCAATCCTCCATAAGAAAATTTTTCAAGTTATAGTGAGTATGAATCAATTAAAATTATTAACTATTTTTACTCTAAAATTAATGATCATCTGAAGGAAGTTCCCATTGATGTTGTCTTTTATATATTTATTTATCAATAGAATTTATAAAGAAAAATTACAACTCAGAAAAGAAGATGATGAAATGGAGGAAGAATTGGTAAAAATAGTATGTGAGTGTAAAAATTTTACCAAAATCATTGAAGGTAAGGAATACATGGTATTACATTCTCAATAAATATTTAACCTTATAGAAGAATCATTGAAAATATGTTTTTGTAAGAATGTTTTTGTAAATAAAATTCTTAAGAAAGTATCCCTTTAACTAAAATATACAATAGATGTCAAGAACTCTCAACTATAATTTAAAAGAAGAAGGATAAACATGCTAGAAAAATCACTATTGGAAGAGATTAAGATGCGTGAAGAATATTCCCATAAGGAAAAAGGTTGAATGTGAAGAGAAGTTACAATTTCTTTAAGATCATAAAAACAATTTAAGTTTAAGTTGTCTTGAGTTTGATATTAAGTTAAGGAACATGGAATACACTCAAGTTAAATCTTTACAAGAATTTGATAAAAGAACAACTGTTGATCAAATTTCACATAAGAGTATTACTTCTAAAAAAGATTTATCAAGCAGTAGGAAAAGCATGAAAGTATATAAATTGGCATCCTCTGATAATCTAATGAATAAGGTAAACCCATTATCTAGATATTCAGCATGTACATATTTCTATTCTATGAATAGTGTAAGAAATAATTCTTATTATAGAAAATACAGGTAATGAAATTTTAAAAGAAACCCACCACTTTCTTAAAGATAGGAGAAAGAAGTAAAGGATGATGATACCATCATGATGTTAAAAAGAAAGAAGTTATTATTCTAGAATTTGAAGATACATCCACTAGCTAAACTAAATCACTAAGTAAGAAAATAATATTTGATTTTTACTACATGTGTTGTGAAAAATTGATACATCGGGCCATGGATTGTTGGAATAACATGTAAAATATAGATAAATGTAGAAGGATTTTGATTAGGTGGAGTGAGATGAAGACTATATAGATCCATCAAATTCTTATCTGAACCAATGATGGAGGACTTTGGAGTTCAAGGAGGGATACCACATGTTCCTGAAGGTTTCTCCTCGATGTGGATTGTGAATATTTGGATGAGGCGGTAATCTATCTCCTAGTTTCATTGTCCCTTTTCAGATACTATGAAAATTAGGTGATTTTACCTATTTTTTAGCTCTTTCACTACAGTTAGACTGGGTGCACAAATTATTACACATTTTTTACCTAAGGATGTACATGGAAAACCCATCGCATGTTATCAACTGGGGAAATTTGGACATAGAGGATTGAGATAATTTTGAATAGTACCATTGTATATCTAAGATTGATAGTAGAATATCCTTTGAGGGTGATAAATTCCTTTAGTGTGTGTCTAGTGGCAGTATGATAATCTTCAAGATAACACTTAGGAGTAGACCCAGATGCGATCTCAGTACCCACACATTCTTGAGTAGTCTATTTCTCTTTTTAAGATGAAAATCCATAAGATGGGGAGAATGTAATGTCTAGTTTTTTCTATGTAAATATTTTAAATATATCTAGTGATATTTTAAGATCCAAGAGGTGATACAACACAAGATTTCAAGGCCTGGTGAGGCTGGAATTGATATTTTAAAAATATTAAATATATTAATATCACACATGCGTAGTTTTCCTGAAAAAGTAAAATATATCTTAAATGTATTCTCATATTAGAAAGTAGATAACACCTTTGATTCTAGAATTCACATTTTTTCTTAGGAGTGACATGATCTTTTTCAGTATTGGGAATTTGTGAAAAAAAATCATGGGTGTAAATAATAAATAATTTTTTTTATTTTAATGATATAGAGAAATAATCATCTATAAATACCCATTTATGGGTAAATATAAGGTTTATTAATATAAACCTAAATATCCATATAGGATCCACTTGAGAGATATTGGTGGATGACAATAGATCGAAGGATCAGATCGATATCGTTGTGGTCGTCTTCACCAACAGAGTACAAGAATTTCACAAATAGCTACAATGTAGGATAATTCTTCATAGGCGATTGATACAAAACATAGGTAAGACATTTTATTTAGGTGGATTCATAACATTTATTTATACCATGTCAAACATGGATCAATTCCATAAACAAGAATTTATCCGCGCATCCATGGCTAATTTATTTTATGGATAAGTCTAAGTATAGAAAAATATCTCAGAATTTTGGTGAAGTTTAGAACTAGTGGTTTCAAAGAAATTTCATCCCTATATGTATAATAAAAGTGGATATGTTTGAGTCAAATTTTTACCTTATAGTAATAACTCTAGAAATGGTGAAAATTACTTGACTCTATCATCACATGGTGTATGACAACAGGCCTTACAGCACACCTGGTTTGACAATCCTAGGGGATTTTTTTTGGAAATTTACAAAATCTTTATGAACTGTCATTATGTACTTAAATAGATGATAATAATGGACGACCTAAGTTAATACTAAAGTGTATTGCATTGATAAGTCTAATTTTGATCATATTTCTAAAGGAAAAGTACCTTGTTTTAGGTTTTATGTGATAGAAGTATAATATGGTTAAAAGTATTTTGGAAAACATTTATGGTAATATAACCATTGGGTTTAGTATTGGTTTTAGAAAAAAAATTGAGGAATAGTGCATTGTTTTTTAGGGAAATAAGTTTAATGGTATTGGTAAAATTTAGGGTTTGACCTATCTTTAATGTTAAGGTAATAATATTCAATTAATATTATTTGGTGTGGTGGGAAAAATAAGTTATATAGAAATACTTAGTGGCTACTAAATGATTTGGTGATTAATGTTATTTTGAGAATGTTAATCATATTTTTGGTAATGTTATAGGAATTATAATTTTAGAAAAAGAAAAACCCATATTTCGGGTGACAAATCATCATATCTGGCAAGGTTTTGGGGCTTAAACCCATAACTAAAAGGTGATAAGGGTGTAGCACCTACCGCTGGCCTATGTAGTGTACTAGTTAGTATGATATTATTTTACATAAATTATTTAGCAGATAAACTTTTTGTTTATTTTTGGAAACATATTATAGTATCAAATATTTTTTAATTTTAGTATTTTAAGGTGATTAAAGATATTTTGGGAAACTTTTTATTAGGTTAATATATATATATATATATATAACATTTAGGTTTATTATAAAGGATTATTTTTTAAGAATGAAATTATGTTTTTTTAGATGTAATTTGAAGGTTATGATATATCCTTTGAGGTTAAAACCTCCTTTAATGTTGAGGTAATTGAGTTTATTTAGGATATAGGGTTATTTATTTAAGGAATTATTTATGATAAACCTTTGGTATTATTATTGTATTTTGGAGATTAATATATTAATATTAATTTTGGGTATTATATTACCCTTTTATGACCATTTATGTCTTTGGTTAATGTCTAATTTCAAGAGTAATATCTTTATTTCATTTTTTGGAGTCACGTGATTCATTAGAAGTTAATTTTAGTGCATTAAGCATAAAAAATTCATCTTGAATACTCATCGTTTGGAGAAATAGATGAGATTATGGTAAAAATTTATTAATGGATGAAATTATACACATCAAGTAAGTATATTTCCTTATTTTATTAATATATATGGTAAAAATATCCCTTAACTTTAGAAAAAGAATCATGAAATAAAAAATTTATTCATTCTCGGTAAATCGATGGTCTCTTCTCTCTTAAAAAAATATAACTTTATCTCTTAAATGTATCTTATTTCCAAATACATGTTTTAATTTCCCACTAATTTTATCTTATGTGTAAACCTATTTATTTGATGACCTTAATGTTTCCCTTTCCCTCTTTTAAAGAGATAGTTTTATTAACCCTTTTATGATGTGGGTTTTCTACAAAATAATTTTCAATTTTCAAACCCCTAATTACTGATAACATGTTTAAATTGCAAGGATAAAACTTATTTAAGGGGGTATTATGTAACACTGTGATATTTTAAAATAAAACTATGATCGAAAGATTATTCAAAATGAAAAACTAAGTTTAAACAAACTGCGATATAATATTAAAATATTAGTATTTAAACTTGACCAATATAACATAGCCATTAAATTGGTGGGTATGAATGGTATTAACTAATTAATGAAATATATATGAAGTCCCTACTCAATATAAATTTATTTATAAATTCTTAATGAATAAGAACTAAACTTTAATATAGGTATTTTATTATTCAAACAAATATATCTCCTTCAAAAAATATTATTATTTCTTTTTTCATAAAATCTTATAATAAATTTTTGTAAATTTTAGAAATGTTTTTTTATAAAATTAAAATAAATTTTTAAATAAAAAAATTGATATTAAGTAAGGTTGAAATTTTTGGGATTTTTCATAAAATATTTATTTTTTAGAAAATATTGATTTTTTGGAAAAATATTGATTTTTCAATGAATAGTGAAAATTACCGATTTTTTGTAAAACTATCATTTATTTTTAATAAACTAAGTAATTTAAAAGTATATTTATTTATTTAATATTATTAAAAATAAAAAAAAATTATTATTTAGTTATATTTCATCCACTTAATTACATTTAAATCATCTTTATACTTTATTTTAATATAATTTTATTTTTAGGCTTTAAAACACATTTTTCTAAAAACTGTTTTAAATTGCCAAATGTTTCTCCATTTTAACTAATTATGATAACCCCTAATGGGTAATTAATTAAATTAAATTTATATATAACATATATATATATATATATATATTAATTTCAATTCATTTAATTATTAATAATTTTCATGTAGTTATTATAAGACCATCTTACACTTGAAAATTTCATTTCCTGAAAAAACTATTTTTTTTGACACTTTTGTGGGTTTAATTTTAAATTAAATTATTAAAATTATATGAATTTAATTTTATAAAAATTTATTCCATATTTTTAATCATTATTATTTATATTATATAATACATTTAACATAGTTTTTGGTCATAATGAATAGTGAAAATAGTAAAAAATTATATTTACCATGGTAAAAATTTAAAAGGGTAAAAGTGAGTAAACATAGATTTAAAGAAGATAAACATGTTTCTATTTTAGTTTTAGAGGTTTTTATTGGACTTATATATCCTACACTCCTTTATTTTTCAATTTTTTAGGCACTTTCCATAAGAGTGACTTCCCATTATTGAATAGTTTTGGGTAATTGCAAAAATGTCACTCCTCCTCAATTATAAAATGAAACCCCATCCTCACACTTATTCACACATATCAAGCCATTTTTATCAAAAAAACCCTACCAAAATCTCTCCCCAACATCCTCATCCACATTATAAAGGTTTTTTTCCAAAATACCAACCTTAAATTCCTTAATAACATATCTAAAGGAGGTTCTTCTAAGAAAAGGTAATTGTCTTCACTGAGCTCCTTCTTTTTTCTTCTTCTTTTTCCACCTTCAATTATTTATTTAAAACTATAATATAATAACACCATTATATCCTATATACTAAGGTTTTATTATTTTTATGGCATAATATTCATCCATCCCCACTTCCATAAAATGGGAAATGAAACCATCGTTCTTATGTATGGTAGACTACCGCCTCATGAACCGATGTAATTTGTTTTCCATAATCACATCTCATGTTTATTAATGATGATAGATTTAATTTTTATACACTATATTCATGAAATATTAATAATTATGGAAAATTAACATATCATATACCTTGTTACCTTACTATGCATTGAAAAATGATAATATCCTTCGTGTGTACGGTTGACTACCACCTCACAAAGAAATGTGATTCATTTTTTATTAATGCATAACATGGATGGTATGTGTAAGTGTATTTAAATAATTAATATGATATTAATTATATAATTATAATTATTTAAAGATTAAATAACACATACCTTATTTCCATCATGATCACTGAAAAATAGAAATGTTACGCATGTGTGCGTGGAGTTTACCGTCTCTAGGATTGTAACGTAGTTCATTTTTTATAAACATAATTCATGGTTATTTTTTAAGTATAATTTATGTATAAAAAATATAATTATTTTATTATTATTATTCTAGATATGTTTGAACAATTACCCCATTTACCACAGTCAACACACCGATGCCATTTTGAAATTATGAATCGGGCATCCTCGAAACACCCAATGTGGACATAACTGACTACTTAATTAATCATGACAGTAAAATAAATGAAATAAATGTTTTAATTATAAGTGATTAAACCTTTAAAATTTTATTTATAAAATAAATAATTGATATAATTTTATTATACATGAGATCAAATACATACACCACAAATCCTAGACTTAAGGTAAGGGTTCCCGTCACAAAACTTCCTTATTTCAAACACGTGTTATTTTATACTTCTAATTTATTTTATATGGTGTATATAATGAACCTTTATATATTATATCGTTAATCATTCATACTTCATGGTATTTTAGGTTACAATTCACTTACTTCATTTATAGGGGTTATGATTCAAATTTTACCAAAGTTGTAAGGGTTTATACTTCAATCTCATTTTAATTAGGACTATTTATGCCTGAATTTCTATTATAGGAAATTATTTCATAATTTTATGATAAAACCATTTAATTTTCTTCTCATATGTATATTCATGATATTTTCAAGAAATATTACCATTCCCAACTCTTTGGTACATAAAATTATTGAGAATTTTATTTTAAAGAAAACCAACTTCATCTCTCTCTTCAGTCAAAAACCCTTTCTCTTCAATGTCCATGATTTCATCAAAGTGTTTCAATTTTTTTTAATATTATCCTATTATTTTTTAAATCCATTTTACCCATTATTTTATTTTATTTTTAGAATATTAAACTCACATATTTTCCCAAACAAGTTAATTTTGACTTCTCTTACAAAAATATAAAAGTAATCTTTGTTTTAACGTACTTGGCATGTGCAGAATTACCTGATGTCATTACCACTCAACTATTTGAATATTAATTTATAATTTACCATGTTTATTTTTAAATAAAATGTTTCCTATTATATTTTTTTTTAAATAGTTTTTCAAAAGTGATTTTCAAAGTGTGATGGTTATTTTCCTCAAGACACTTTAATATTTTTAAAAGTATTTCAATTTATCAATAAAAACTATCAATAATGTTACAAAATGAATATAATTATCTATATATATATATTTCTATTACATATATACCTATCTTACTCTGTATTATTTTGATATGTTAATACATTACATATGATCATTTCTCAAATTTTCTTCTTTAAGAAACCTCTTTTGATTATATTATGAGACAAGATTATGAAAAACATTTATTTCTAGGGGAAATTATTATGTTATTACTTCTGATTTATTTTAATATGTGGAACACATATGCATGTACATGAAATGAATGTGATGGTTGGATATAGAATTATATATCCCTCTAATGCATTGGTTAATGTTTTAGTCTCATGGGGCATCATGTATGGGATTAGAGAGTGAACCTAATCCATTATGGGACTTTTTCCACCATGTGATGTTATCTTGGAATTTATCCTCGACTTATGTTTATTTCATGTTTTATGTTGGTTCCATATTTCCTATGATTCCATTATCTTAGGATACCATGTTATTTATGTTATGTTTCTATGTGATTACTCATGTGACTTCTCTATTATGATATCATGATATACCTTTGATTCACATGTTACATTTCCTTATCAAGTTTATTTCCTTACTATTATTTTTATCTCACCCCTTTTTTATATGTATTCCCTAGGTTATCCCATGCAGTTTTAGGAGATTTAAATGGTTTAGGAGATCATTATGGAGAATAAAATAAAGAAGTTTTATTTTAGCCTCACTTTGATGTATAATGAACCTAGTCTTCCAAAGACACTAGGCCTTAGGATATATAGGTGGTAATTAATATATTTTTATGATAAAAATCGTGTAATGATATGTGTAAAAGGATTGGGTCACTATACCCTGAATTTTTAATGCCACTCTCTCACTTTTTTATTAAAGTATAACCCTCCCTTAGGAAATTTTGGGAGCACTCTTTGATCCAAAGGTAGATTTTTTTGGATCTTGGTGTTCCAAGACTATAGATTGAATATAAGCCTATAGATTATTTTTATCCTTCTTATTCCGTTAGTTTTAATAAGGGGAGAACCCCATTTTTGGACATCCAAAACCTAACCAAGAATTGATGTATTGTGATGACAGAGTTTCTCGGTATTAGTTGAAGGAAAGGAATGAGGAACCCATTTATGCCTTAGTCATCAAGGAATTTCTTTTCCTTACCTAATTTTGAGGTGGGTGGTCTATAACAACTACATATTGTCTATTTTTTTGTTATAGTATATACAATAAGTGTGATTGTGATAACATGTCGTGTACATGACCTAACCTAATTGGTAACCCACTTCCCTAATGGAACCATATGATTGGACCTCCCCCGAACCTCATTGGGTCTGTTGGAATTGATACTGGGGATTGAGGCCACTAGAGGGGTGTGTAAAACCATGAATATAGGTTATAAATTGAATGTAATGAACATAGATCCCTTGATTAATTGTAAATTGGTTATGTTTTGGCTTAACAATGTGAATTAGTCTAACATATGAATTGAGAACTCGGTTTAAATTTTAAATGGATTAACCTAGTAATCATAGTGATTAGTTTGAGAATAAATTGCATAGCTTAAGAAGAGTTAATTCAACATATAATTGTTAATGGTATAATGGAAAGATAAAATAGGTATATTATGAGATTTGAAATGGTAATTGTGCTTAATTGATAAATGAAATAGGAATGGTTACGATTATTATGTTAATTAGTAACCTAGTTTAAATTTATAATTTCCTTATATTGCATGAACTTGGTATGTGGAGTAAATGGAATGATAATTGGATAATTAATGAATTGAACAATAAGGATTCTGATAACATTTTTTCATGTTGGTGTTGGTATTATAAATAGATTTCTTGGATTTTTTATTATTATGACTCCTTGGTCACTTAATTCCTATGAATGAAATTATGGTATGGAAATGGAGTTACTACTAGGATGGAATTGTGGGTTGAAAATCACATTCCTCCCTAGATGAGATATTGGGTTGGACATGGCACTCCTCCCCGAATGACATTATAGGATGGGCATGGTGTTCCTTCCTAGTTGAAAACTATAGGTTGGACATGGAGTTCCTTTCTGGATGTGATATTATGTTGGACATGATATTACTTCATGGATGAGATATTGGTTTGGAAATTTTGTTCCTTCCTAGGTGAGATTATACATTGTACATGGAATTACTTCTAATTTTTATACTATGTTTCAAGGATAGAGACATCTAGAATCACATTGATACAGGTTTGGCTATCCTTGGGTGTCAACCCAAGTCTCGAGGGTTGTAAGATTTATTTTATGTCTATATTAATTTATAAATTAATGCCCATTTTATCATATTATTTCATGCACTGTTTATTTAGACTTGATTGATTAGACATTGTGGGTTTTGGCCTACTAAATTGTACTTACACCCTGTTCAAGCATCATTTGGTACCCAAGAAGATTTCATAGATGTAGGTTTGGATAAGGGAAAGGGATCCTATGATTGATTGTGTACTTTATTGGATGGGATTGGAGCATGAAGATAGTATAGAGAATGGGGTTAGGAATCGAGGGTTTTGGAGTCTTTATTTGGAGTATGCTTTTAGTTTACTTGTATGACTTTCAACACACCATTTAGATTAGAATACATTATGGAATGACATGATTTATTATTATTATTATTTAGATTTTTTTGGAATTTATTATTTATTTAGATCAAGTGAATGGTTGATTATTCATATTATTTATATAGTTATTGCAACTTTGTACCATAGGGTATAGTCTACCCACTATTTTTCTACACCCTCATTGCTAAATGAAAGCCTATGGAATATGGGGAGGTGTTCTTGAGGTCTATTAGTGACTTGAATCAGTACTGTGAGGGAGTATTAGGTTGGGGAAATTGCAAAGTGGTATCATAGGTATGTCTTCTCTATTGACTTACTATTTTTGAAAATGTATATTGGAGAATAGGATGTGTCGGGGCTTGGTAGTGAGCTCATTCATGGGAGTAGCTAACCCATGTGGGGGGACACAAATTCCCAAGGATGAGATTTTTTTCATCTTGATTTCATGTTAAATTTTTGATCTTACTTCACCTCAAGTGATTCACTTTTTGTGTGATGTTCCTATTTACTGATATTTTACTCATGAGATGGTGTGGCACAGAATGAGTATGCATGCATAATGATAGGAATGTAGCGATATATATTGACATTCATTTTTCATGCTAGGGATATATTTATTGTGCGTGATATATCATCCTACTTGATTTGTGAAATGTGACCTCTTTTATTTGATAAAAAGGAATTGATGATAACTTTTATGATATTCCAATCCACTTATTAATCCAAGTATAGAGTAACCTTGAGGAGGTGGTCCTTTATTTTTTTCAACTTTTATGGTTGGTCTTGTGGTGTATCATGTGTTTTAAGCAGTGTGTTAAACCTGTTAGAGAGAATGATTCCACACCATCTCGGAGTTGTGCATTAGGAGAGTGGTAATCAGCACACTCCCAATATATTTGAGTAGGAACATTCCGTGGCTATAGGGAACCAAATGGATGATAAGTTTCATAAAATTTTTCTACTGGTCATGCATTCCATGTATAGGGAGACTACTCACACCATACCTTCGATGTATGACCTGATGAGAGATTTTCAACTGTATCACCCACCTATGTTAACTAGGGAGGGATGACCCTAGGTATATAAGTTCTGGATCTATTTAGTCCAAATGATATTTAAAAACCTTGAGACACCGGAGGAAAAGAGGGTGAATCTTGCTGGTTATATGCTACAAGGACCAACCAAGTGTTGGTGGTACATCCAACAGAAAGCCAGTAAGCAACAAAACCTAACCTAAACGAACTTCGAATAGAATTTCTTGAGCCACTTTTATCTTGATATTTTAAGGGATGATGGGGTTTGTGAGTTTATGCACCTGACATAGGAAATAATGTCTACAATAGACTATGCTGGATGTTTCACTGACATGCAGCCTTTTTCTCCATCCTTGGTGGTTGATGAGACCGCTAGGGTAAATATTTTGTAGGTTGGAATTTTTTATGAGATAAATTCATATTTTAACATATTTATCTAGAGAAACTTTACTGATATGATGAATCGGGATCTCATCATGGATGGGAACCTGACTAATGACCTGAGTGGTGGCCATGAAGTCTCAGTTGGGAAATTAGGGATCTCTTCTTTAGGAAATAAGATGTTCCACTTTGAAAGTTACTTATAGGGAAATAGTGGGAAGATTAGCCTCAAGAGTGGGATGCTATATTAGGATAGTAGTCAGGTGCAATGATATTAGTGTGATAGGACAACCAAAAGTTCCCTCGGTGTTCTTACCTTTCTTTAGAGTGTCGTGCTTGCAGTAGGGTGGGCCATCTATAGAGGGTTTTTAGGCACACTCACTAGTATAGTGATTGTAGAGGACTAGGACATGAACCATAGTTTAAGAAGGACTTAACTAACCCTCAGAATATTGGTAGTTGGATATCCACTAAACACTTAGGTTGGGATTGGGTACATGGAACCTTGATGAAATAGTGGAAGTACCTATTGGAGGGAGCATCACAATGGAGTCGTACTAGAGCTCAGGGTAGAGGGGAAAATTATATTCATGCTAAAAAGTCTACTCTAATCAGTTTGGATGTCGAAACTTTCACCATTAGAGATACTATTCTAGTATCATCTACACTTTAATGTGTTTTGTTTAATATTGGAGCATCAGGAGATTCCTTAAAGGTTAAGGTTGTGGGTTTTCTTAGCAGAATGGAGATGTTTCAAACTCAGAACATCCATCTTTCTATAGTGGAGATAGACTTGAAGACTATATGGAGATCTTAAAGGCCCCTTTGTTAAACCCTAGTTAGTTATTTATTTCATATATAAGTGTAAGGATATCCCTTATAATGGAATTGATATCCTATATACTTGGCGTGAGGGGAACTACGTAGACAACTTCTTGGCTTATATGGCTTCCCAAGAGGTCCCACTTTTGGTATATACCAGCTTAGGTTCCCTCCCCCTAGGAGGTGTAAGTATTGTTTTAGGGGATTCCCTTGGCCTATACCTTTTTAGGCCCCCATGTTGTACTACATCCCTCTCACTTTTAATAAAATATTTAATGTTAAATTAAAGTGATACAAGAGCATCACATTCCTTTTTTATACTCAATTTAAGAAAATTTTGGGTTTGTATATGGAGATCTTGGATTGTGTTATGGATATTGAGACACCTCTAGGGATGAAATCAAAGGGTATCCAATGTTGTAAGGGGTTTTCTTTTAAAATTGATGACTTCTGCTTCATCTGGGAGATTTTTTTATAGAAATGGAAAGAATTTATTTGATTATGGGTAAGGATTGGCTGGTTCTATATCAGGATCATATTGATTGTTATCAGAGTAGAATTATTTTTCTAACTCTATAAGGGGTGGTTATACCCATTAGGGAGAATGGTATTTCAAGGCTATTTGTATAGGACCAATTCAATGTATAATAGATTGTCTGATGACCTAGATAACAGGTCTTATTCTAGATGATGGTGAATTATAGTAGATCACATTTCCTATAGTAGTAGACCTTTTTCAAAACGTCTTCCCTAAAGAGTTCTCCATATTACCACCTGAGAAAGATATAGATTTCACTATCAAGTTGGTGTCTATATTTAATATAATTTATATCCCACCTTATAGGATATAACCATTAGATATTCCTGAGTTGAAAGGGATTCATATGGCCTGGTATTTTTATGGGGTTATCCGATAATTGTTTTTCAAGAATATGGATGGGACCTTGAGCTTGGTTGTGGATTATTGGAGACTAAACCAAATTAAGATCAATAACTGATATCCCCTTCTATGCATTGATAATATCTTCAATCAGCTGAGTGGTGCTCAGATTTTCTCTAAGATCAACTTGAGGTTGAGGTACCATCAGTTGAGGGTGAGACTATCATACATACATGGACTTCTTTTAGGGTTAGTTATGTATTATATGATTTTTTGGTGATTCCATTTAGTCTGACAAACTCACTATTAATATTCATTTCCTTGATGAATCAAACCTTCCATCCTTTTCTGGATTTGTTTGTGGTTGTTTTGGTTGATGAAATATTGGTATACACCCAATATGAAAATGATAATGCCCAAAATCTTTACCCCATACTAAGTATACTGAGATAGCATCTTCTTTATGCCATGTTATCTAAATTCAATTTACAGATTGAAATTTTTCATTTCTTAGGTCATGATATCTCGTAGGCTAGAGTTTTAGTGGACCTAGAGAAGGTTGTAGTCATTTTATCTTGGGAATGACTCAAGAATGTCTTTTAGATTTAGAGTTTTCTAGGTTTAGTGGGATATTACTAGAATTTTATCTAGGAATTATCCCATCTGGTGTCACTAATATCCAGGTTTAATAATAAAGGGGTGAAGTTTCTTTGGTCAGATGCTTATGAGAGGGATTTCTAGGAATTGAAGAGTAGGATGATCTCAGCACCAATCCTAACCTTACCTATGTTAGGTAAGGAATATACCGTGTACTATGATGCATACAGATTTATACTAGAATAATTTTTGATGTAGGAGGATCAAATGGTTGTTATGGATCTATGTAGTTAAGACCACATGAGAGGAATTATCCTACTAACGAGCTTGAGTTGGCTGCGGTAGTACACACCCTGAGATGTTGGTGGAATTATCATCTGGGTGAGAGGTTTATGGTGTACACAAATCACAATAGACAAAATTACATATTTTATCAGTGGGAACTGAACCTTTAGAAAAGAATATGGGTTCAGTATCTGTAGTATTTTGGCTTTTAAATAGCATACACTCTAAGAAAGGTCAATGTCGTTTATGATTCCTTGAGCTTGAATACATGGACATAGGTTGTACAAGATTCTTATGATGAGTGGTGGATGATGGAGCTATTTATAGATATTCATTTCGATTTTTAGGAGTCTCATAGGTGAGAGACTCTAACATCGACATTTGTTATTCCCATGCTCTTGGAATGGATCAAGAGAGAGTAGTTATTTAATCCATAGGGCTTAGATCTGAGGAACAACTTATATGGTGGGGGATACCATTAGGATGGTCTATTAGTAGTGAATATGATCTTATTATCCATGGTTGTGTATGAATTCCTATAGTATTATGTGAGTATCTGATGAGGGAGTTTCATGTGTCCAAATGGTCGATACATCTAAGCCTGAAAAATATGTATCATGACCTCTGTAAGAAATACTGGTGTTCAGGGATGAAGTTGGTAGAAGTATTTATGGAAATTTATTTCACCTTTCAATAGGTGAAGGAAAAACATCATAGGTCTATTTGGTTATTGTATCCTTTTCCCATTATGAAATGGAAGTGGGATGATGTCACTGTAGACTTTGTGACCTGTTTACCCAATACACCTCAAAAAATGATACATCTTGGGGTGATTATGGGTTAACTAATAAAGGTATCCCACTTATTTCCTATCAAGCAGACCTTCACCATCAGTAATCTAGGTAGTATTTACATATAGGATATTTTTTTATTTCACATTACTCTGAGGAGTATAATTTTAAATAGAGATCCTTGTTGCATGTCTCGATTCTGGAAAGGTCTTCGTAAGGAACTAAGATCACGAGTTCTTTTGATTATATCCTACCATACTTAGACTAATATCTAAAATTAATGGAAGATTCATATTCTAAAGGATATGTTATATCTAATGTTTTGGATTTTAGTGGTTCTTGGGAGCAGTAACTGAAACTCATGGAGTTCTATTATAGTAATAACTTCCAAGAATCAATCCAAATGGATCCCTTTGAGGCATAGTATGGAAGACTATGTTGTTCACCTCTTTGTTGGTTAAAGGTAGGTGATTCAGCACTCATTAGATATAGTCTCATTCAAGATATGTGTGTGTAGGTTTATATGATCATAAAGAAGCTGATAAGCACATAGATCCAAAAAAAATCATACGCTGACCACCATAAATGACCTCTATAGTTCAAGGGTTTTCATCAGGTTTTTATTGAGGTGTCTCCTAGGATAGGTAAATTTTGTATCAGGAAGTAGGGAAAGCTAGCACACATGTTTTTTAGTCCATTTGAGATAGTGTAAAGGTTCTTTCCAGTGGCATATCATTTAACCCTTACACAAAACTATAGTTTCATGCACGATGTGTTTCACATGTTAAAAAATTGGAGATATAATCCTAACACTTGTCATGTGATAGATGTTAATGAATTAAAGTTGTGTGTTTATTAATCCTTCAAGGAGTATATGATTCATATCATGGACTATAGTGAGAAGAATCTTTGAGGAAAAATTTTGCCTCTTGTTCATGTAAAGTTGAAGAATGTGTGTGTGCAAGAGGAGACATGTGAGAGGGACTATGATATGCAAACACAGTGCCTAGAAATTTTTTCCAATAACCCACAATGTTTCATTGGATCATATCTCAGGGAAGAGTAGTTATTTGGTGGGGAGGTTGTAAATTCCCATCTTTTTTCAGGTATGTTCCTCTTTGTGTTTTTTTGGTTAATCCTCTTTTATTTTGATTATTTTTTTAAGACCATGGTAATTGATACCTTGTACTCAGTTGGGTTAGCGCTTTAGAGGTTTTTAGAGGAAAAAATAGAGGAGGGGTAAAGTTTGGAAATAGTAACTAATTCACATTGTGAATTTTCATTTCATGACGTGAATGGGTTTGGGCCTAGCTGATGAAACTCATTCAAATCATGAATGATTTTGGTCACACCCCGTGAATTTTAATATCACGATGTAACATGTCATTCAAAACATGAGCTAGTTTTTAGAGGTTTTAAATCCAATTCTATGGATTTTTTGGTGAATGTGGAAATTTCAGGATTCATGACATGAATTCTAAATTCACATCATGAATTGGGCGTCCCAATAGTTTTCTTTTAATTATCATTCCTTGTGTTTATTATGCCACTCCCTCCCTTTTCTCTCAAATTACACCCCTCCCTTAGGAAATTTTGGGATCCCTCTTTTATCTGAAGGTGGATTCTATTAGATCTTAGAGTTATAAACCTAGATATTGAATATAATCATCTCGATTCTTCTTATCCTTATTGTTTTATTAGTTTTCCCTTAGGGAGAAACCTAATTTGGGATTGAAAACCCAGACCTAGAACTGATGTCTTATTCTAATATAGTTTCTTGGGATTCTTTGAAGGAAAGGAAGGATGAACCCAGTTCTGCCTTGTCCATTGAGTAATTTTCTCATCTTCTCTGATTTTATGATTGGTGGTCTAGAAAAACTCCCTAACATATATTTTGTTTTTATAGTATATGAAATAAGTGAGATCACACTGGTATGTTATATTCACAATATAAGCAAATTGGTAACACACTACCTTGATGGAAGCATATGCTTGGACCTCCCTCGGGCCCCGTTAGGTCTGTTGGCATTGATATTGGGACTTAAGTCCATTGGAGGGGTGTGTCAACCCCTGACTGTAGGTAAAAAATTGAATAGATTGGACTTAGATCCATTTATTAATTAGAAGTTATTTATGCTTTGGATTAACAATTTGAATTGGTCTAGAATGTGAATTAATAACTTGGGTTGACATGTAAATTTCTTAACCTTCTAATCATGGTGATTGGTTTGAGAATAAATTACATATATTAAAAGAGGTAATTATACATGTAATTGGTATTGGTATATTGGAATGATGAAATAGGGATATGATGAGATATGAAATGGTAATTTTTCTTAATTGAAAAATGAAATGGTAATAGTTATAATTATTATGTTAATTGGTATCTTTTTTTAAATTGAAAATTGCCTTGTATTTGGTTAATGGAAAGAACTTTGTAAGTGGAGTAAATAGGAATATAATTGAATAATTGATGAATTGAACAATTATTATTTTTATAACATGTTTGGTATGTTGATTTTGGTATTATAAATGTATTTTTTGGTTTTGTCTTATTATGAATCCTTGGTCACTTAATGACTACAGATGAAATTATGGGTTGTACATGGTGTGATCCCAAGATGAAATTATGGGATGGACATGGAGTTCCTCCTAGGATGAAATGATGGTTTGTACATAGTGTTACTACTAGCTTGAAATGATGGGTTGGACATGGAGTTCCTCCCTGTATGTGATATTGGGATGGACATGTTGTTCCTCCTCGAATGACATTCTAGGTTGGACATGTCATTCCTTCCTGGATGAAAACTATAGGATAGGCATATCATTCCTTCCTGAATGATATATTGGGTTGTACATATAATTCCATCCTAGATGAGATGATGGGCTGGACATGTCATTCCTTATCGAATTATATTATTGTTTGGACATAGCGTTCCTTCCATTTTTTCACTATGTTGAAATGACGAAGACAGTAAGAATCATGCTAAATTTGGTTTATATGTCCCTGGGTGTCAACCTAGAGCTTGAGGTTTGGAAGTTTTATTTCATGTTTTCATTAATTTATAAATCAATTCCCATATTTATCATTTTATTTCATGCGCTATTTATTCAGACTGGATTTTTTAGACATCGTGAGTTTTGACTTACTTATTTATACTCACACCTTGTTTGTGCATCATTTGGTACCCAAGAATATTTTATGGAATTAGTTTTGGATAAGGGAAATGTTCCATATGCTTGATAATGTGATTTGTTGGATGGGATTGGAACATGGAGATAGGACTGAGCATGGGGTTTAGAATTGGGGTTTTGGAGCCTTTATTAGGATTTTGTTATTAGATTACTTGTATGACTGTTAATATGTCATATAGATTGGTATAAATTTTGGAATCGCATTATTTATTATTATTATTTGTATTTTTAGGGTTTTATCCTTTATTCTTCTCAAGTGCATGGTTGATTATTCCTCTGGTTTCCACTTTTATTGCAACTTTGTACAATTGGGTACGGTCTCCCCACTATTTTCCTTACACCCTTGTTGCTAGTTAGCTACCTCTAGCATATGGGGAGGTGTTCCTGAGGTCCAGTAGCAACTTAAATCAGTCATGTGAGGAGTTAATTCATCAAGGATGATACAAGAGTTGTCCTTATATTTTCTATAGGTTTTTATTTCCTTATTATGTTTCCTTTCTTTATCCTCATACTTATTTTGTATTTTTTTCTTTGGAAAATAAGCTTTGATGTGTCATTTTGATGCACGCCTATCATGGGTGTAGAAAAAAATATATATAAATTAACTAATTATAGTCTAGTGATTAACCCTAGGTAGTCTTACTACGAGGAGTTCACATAAAATAGTTTTTCACTTTTTAATTAGAGGAAAAATTAGGTGTTTTTGAATTTGATTGGTTTTGAAAATGAGAGAAACAGAATAAAAAGGAAGAAATTAAGAATTTGATCCAAGATAAATTTGAAATGAAAGTTATTAAAATATGTTATATGATATTAGTGATCAGTTTGGGGACAATTTTCTAATTACAATGTTATCCTTGTTCCATTTTATTCAATCCTCTTCTACTAAGTCAATTTAAGTGAGATTCCATGATCATATCCTCTCACTCCTTTGGTCAAATGGTGATGGTGAGAGAAAAACTTACCAAGATCTCGGTTTGGTCTAATATTATTCCTTTTTCAAGGTAGTTTTAGTGTATAACCTCAATTGTCTTGGGAAATACCATATCAGGTTTTATTTATCCCAAACAATTAAGAACATCCATTACCCTCCCACACGTACTAATGATCATCGACTAATTCACCACTAATCCCTAATCTATTCCATCATATATATACCATAACCTAGTGGAGGGATATAATTATTATTTACCAAATAAATAATATAAAATAATATAAAATAAAATATGATCACACAAGATAATAAAAACCACTGTTAGAATTTGAAACCAACTTTGCAGAAGAGAGAAAGAGTTTTTATTCAATCAAGTGCAAGAACTCAAGCATTACAGAATAGAAAACCTACCCTTACCCAATAACTCATATGATTTACCCCACCATGGTAAGGTTAATAAATAATAATGGGGAAGAATAATAAATTATTAAATTAATAAGAACAAAAGAGAGAAAATAAAGAATACAAAAATTTATCCTCCAGAATCTGTCCGGCAGAACTTTGTTTTGGTTATGCCCACTAAGTGGCTGAAATATGCCAAGGTTACTTCTTATAAGATGTTATTAATTGAGTTGGATATCTGAAATTGAAATTTCAGAGATTTTGGAGTCATTTAAAATAATTTATGGCCTTATTAATATAACTTAATTTTTATTACTGCTGAATATTATTCCACCTACCCTACTTTGACTAGTTCAAGAGCATCCTTAATGAAAAACTTTCTCCATGAAATTTAATTTGAAGTTTACCCTTCAATTATTATTTCTAAATTAGATAAAATAATAAAATTTATAGGCTGTTATCCTAATATATACCTCATTTAATGTGGAAGGGTCCATTTTTTCAACTAGAATAAGATTTTACATTGATCGATTTTTTTGGACTTGTGGGAGTTTGAATGGGCTCTAGGTCCATAAGAATAATTTTTAGACCACGAACACTAGAATCCTAAAAAAGGAATAACTAAAATTATATCCAAATTTTAAATGTTATTCTTGAAATACATAGGTGAAAGAAAACTATTAAATTTACATAATTAACCAGTTATCACATTTAATCTCAAAACTCACCAATAATCATAAAATGATGAAAATAAGCTCAAATTAATTAATTGGTAGGGATTAAATCATTTAAAAACATACGAATAATTTTTAAAATATTATCTCTATCAATTCCCCCACACTTAGCACTTGGACTCTTGGACAAATAAACATCAAAATCAAATCAAAGAAAATTTAAAACATTTATCCATGATATCCACCAATTTAACACCTAGGAACAAAATATATCATGCCTCATAAAAAATTATTTCAAGTACTCCATTAATATAATTCAATATATTTCCACTTAATTTATCCTCCCACATACACAAAACACTTACCTCACTTGTATTTTCTCTTATCACAGAAATGTCAATTTTCAACAATGTCTTTATCATCCAAACTCATGCAAGGGTCATTATAGTCTTGATAAATTCCTACATATCCACCCAATGTGAGTCAAGGATATATGTTTATCATGAGGAATTTTTAGTTTTGTTCTATGGATTTCAGTTGATAGGATTTAGATGTGAAAATTTATGAGGCTGAATGAGGAGGGTTTGGCTTTTTTTGAAGCAAAATTACATGATTCTAATTTTCACTCAAGTATGGTCTCTTTATCACTTCCCTTGGAAGAAAATAAACTCCAAAATCATGAAAAATCAAGGAAATTTCACAACATTCATCATTTCAGTATAAAAAATTTCAATCATCTCAAACATAATTTATCTTGAAAGCTCTATATAGGCATAAATTTATTTCTACATTGGAATCTTCATAAAGGCACATCTTCTTTTATCATGAAATCTCCATAAAGGGAAAAATTTAGATATAATTAATTATTTAGTAGAAAAATAATCTATTAAACATTTTATATTTAACCTGAATCACCAAATGGGTATTACAATACAAGATAGCCCCCCCCCCCCACTTAATTTCAACTATATTATGAAATTTCACTTCAAGAGTAGGTTGGATAGGGAAAATTGGCTTGTAATGTGGCTAACCTAACAGGTTTTTCATGTATTTTAAGGTCTAGAAGGATTAAATTTGAAAGTTATTCCATAATTAAAAGGATTATTTTGAAAAAAAATTCTTTAAAACCAAAGAAATGTATCAATTATTTTAAACACAAATACCTCAAACCCTCAAGTTTTTATAGGAATATATCAAATTTTGGCTAAATCAAGCATGGTATAGTGATATAAATAAGATATGTGAATTAAAATAATATGAAAAAAATGGTTCGGAAGCCTCACAGGAAATTTATTTCAATGATAAAGACAATGAGATGTGGAATGAGATTAAAAACTCAGAGTAATTTTTATGAAATTACCAAAGATTTCAACTTGAAACAAAGTCATTTTCAGTATTAATTTAAACTCAGTTTCATGGAATAAATTATTTCACACATTTAAATGGGTTTCAAAAATTTAAAATATAATGATTTCAGCTCAAAATTTTTATAAACACACAAAAATTTGAAAAGAACACAAAAAATAAATAAATAAATTGTTTAAAAAATAGAAAAAATTGAAATTGATAAACTACAAAGGTTTCATCCCCCATAATTAAAATGATGAAGTTTCATCAATGAATTCAAGTGGATTTGATACGTAAGAATATTTAAAATCAAATCACAACAAGAAAGAAAGTGTAAGGGAGAGGTATGACCTGATGGATTTATTAATAAATAGGTTGGATGAGTGTGATCCCCTCCACTGGCTCAAATGTAATGGCCCTAAGGAATTTCTTTAGCCGATTCCCATCAACAGTGAATGGTTTTTTATCTCCTTCCTTCATAATCTATACAAAATTGAAAGGATATACATGAGTAACTATAAATATAACTTCCCATCTGGAATGAAGTATACCTAGAATCAACTTGAGTCTTGAGTAGAATAATAACATTATGTCTCTAGGATGGAAGTCTTTTGGTTCTATCAGTCTATCATGAGCCACTCTTGCTGTCTCTTTATAAATCCTAAAATTTTCAAAATCTTCTCTTCTAATTTCTTCCAGATCCTACAAATGTAATCTTCTCTCCTTCCTAGGTCTTTCAAGATCCAAATTTATCTTCCTCATAGCCCAGTATTCCTTATGTTCTAATTCCACAGGTAGGTGACATCTTTTCACATAAATCTGCCTATATGGACTCATTCCAATCGATGTTTTGTAGGTTGTCTTGTAATACCATAATGTGTCTCTAAACCTTTTACTCTAATACTTCCTATTTGAATTAACAGTTTTTTCCAAAATTCTTTTTTTTTCCTATTGGAAACTTCAAATTGGCCATTACTCTATGGATGATAGTGAGTTGATCTTTTAGGATACACCCCATACTTTTTTAGAAAATCCTACATTATCATATTGAAAAAGTGAGTCCCCTAATAAATAATGATGTCTCTAGTCACTCCAAACCTACAAAATATGTTAGCCCTGACAAAATCATAAACAACTTTAGCATCATCAGTCATATTGTATTTTTATTCCACCCATTTGGAAACATAATCAACTATAAGAAATAAATAATAATTTCCAAATGACATAGGTAATGGACACATAAAATATATTCCCCATACTTCAAAAATTTCACAAAAATTAAGTGGTTGTTGGGGCATTTCATTTCTCTTTGAAATATTTCTAGAAAACTAACATTTTATCACCTTTTTCAAAATTCATGAGTATATTTAAAAAGGTTGGTCCAATAAAGTCCAAATTTTAAAACCTTCCTTGTTTTCCTTTGAGGTACAAAGTGGACCCCACAAGATAAAGAGTGAAAAAACTCAAAGACTTAATAAATTTCACTTTTAAGAAAACACCTTCTTATCATTTGATCATTGCAAAATCTTTTAAAGAAATGGATCATCCTAGATGTAATATCTAGATTCAGATTTCATCTTTTGAATTTGGTGGGAATTTAAATGATATGGGACCTAAGATGTTACCATATAATTGACCATATTTTCATAGCATGGAACTTCACCATTGATGATGTAGATTTGTTCTCTAGGAATCTCATCATTAAGTGGGTTCTTGTTTGGAATTTATGCTTTGGCGGTGTGGGGTAGTCGACTAAGATGATCAATCACCTCATTTTCAGTTCCCTTTTTAACTTTAATTTCCAAATTTAACTCTTGTAAGAGTAACATAAATATCACTAGCCTTATATTTTCATACTCCTTTTTCATTAAATATTTAAGTGTTTCATGATCAGAAAAAAAAACAACTTTAGTTCCAAGAAGATATGATCGTAATTTATCAAGTGAAAATATGACTGCAAGTAACTCCTTCTTGGTGGTTATGTAATCAATTTGTGTGTAATCCAAGGTCCTTGATGCATAGGATATGACTTAAGGATTTATTTCAATTCTTTGTGATATAGCGTCTTGCACCACTTGGTTTGATGCATCACAAAGAAACTAAAAAGGGTACTCCCAGTTGGGTGGTTTCATTATTAGAAGTTTTATCAACCTTTTCTTTAGTTCATAAAATGACTTCCTACATGAATAATATATATTAAATCCATATTTATTTAGTTGTAATATTGAGATAGGGAGATAAATATTACTAAAATCTTTGATGAATCTTCTATAAAATCATGCATGTCCTAAAAATGATCTAACAAGTTTTAAAAAAGTTGGATATGTCAAGGAATTTATTACTTCAACTTTTTATTTATAAACTTCAATCCATTTTCATGAAATTATGTGCCCCAACACTATTCCCTTTTCAACCATTAAATTAAAAATTTTAAAATTTAAGACAAGATTATTTTCAATGAATTTTTTCAAAACTTTTTCCGAATTTCCTAATAAATTATTAAATGAATTACCAAAAAATTGTGAAATCATCGAGAAATACCTCTAGGAAGTCCTCAATATGATCTGAGAAAATACTCACCACACACTATTGAAATGTACCAGGGGCATTGCATATCCCAAAAGGAATCCTTTTGTAGGTGAATTTTCCAAAAGTACTGGTGAAGTTCATCTTCTTTTAGTCTTATGGTGTGATCGGTACCTAGAAGTATCCTGATAATCCATTATGGTGTGATATGTACCTTGAAGTATCCTAATAATCCATCTAAAAAATATTAATGTGTTTTTTAGCTATCCTTTCTAGCATCTGATCAATGAACATAATGGGAAAGTGGTCGTTTCGTGTAATGTGATTTAGCTTCTTGTAATCTATGCACACTCTCCATATAATTGTTACCCTCATGGGTATTAGTTCATTTATTTCATTTTTAACAGTGGTCGAGCCAGTTTTATTTGAGACTACATGAATAGGGATGACCCAGTGAGAATTGGAGATTGGGTAAATGATTTCAGTTGCTAGTAATTTCTCTATATCATTATTAAAAACCTCTATGATGGTGGGATTAAGTCTTCTCTAAGGTTTTCTAACTGGTCAAACATCACTTTCTAAAAATATTTTTATGAGATCATCCTTGGGATTGATTCCGAGTATATCAACTAAACTCTATCCTATAGCTTGTACATTTCTTTTGAGTAAGTCAATCAGAGTTTGTTCATGGGAATATGAAAGGTTATTGGAAATTATTATCAGAAATTTCTCTCCTTCCATTAGGTAAGAATACTTCAAATCACTTAGAAATGGATTAAGTTCCAAACATGGGGGTTGTTTCAGGGGTGATATTGAATTTAGGTTTCCTACTTCTAAGGATGGAAAATCTATTATCATCTTATTTTCATTTAATAAATCATAAAAAAAGTCATATTTTTCCTCTTCCTATAACATGAGATTAGGATTTTTAGGTTAATTGGAATTGGAATTTTTAAATGAAAAATGTTCTCTTAAAGTTCATAAGTCACAAAGAATACATGGATCATCAATTGGTTTTGTACCTTCTTCATAGGAGATCACATAAAGTGAGTGATTACTGTAATGATGTTTCATTGCATCAAGAATGGTGAAGTGTACTTTACTATCTATAAGTTCTACTGTGAGTGTTCCTTCGTGGACATTGATGACGGTCCTTGTTTTTTTTTATGAAGGGTCTCTCTAGGATGATGGTAGAGTGGTCTGGTGCTCTATCTTCTTCCATGGTAATGACATAAGAGTTTTCTAGAAAGATCAATCCTCTTACTCCCACGAGTAAATCTTCTATAACTCCATTTGAGAAAATTTTGGATCTATTTTATAATTGTAAAACCACTCGAGTTGGTTTTAGTTCTCCGATCTGCAAGGATGAAAATATCGAGTGAGGCATAACATTTATTGAATATCCTAGATAACATAGTGCATCAGTAAAACTAAAATACCTAATGGTGTATGGAATATAGAATTTCCCTGGATCTTTAATTTTCTTTGTTATCATTGGTTTGATCAGTGATGAGGCGCTTCTTCTAGAGCTTATTCTCTCATTTCCATCTAGCCCCCTTCTTTTAGTGCACATCTCCTTTAGAAATTTTTCATACTTAGGTATTTGTCAGATTTCATCTAGTAGTGGGATTTAGATCTCAAATTTTTGGAAGGTTTCCTGAATTTACCATTGAAGTTGGTATTCTTCAACCATATTCAACACAACTAATACATATGGGAATGGTGCTTAGATATACTTTTACTTTATTTCCTATTTTTGCAAATGTGTTTCTGGCCTTTTCTTCCTAAACCTAGTTCTTTCTCATTTTTTGTTCTGATCCCCTTATTTTGGATGGATGGGTTGAGATTCAGAAGGTTTATTAGAATCATCATCCTCACTTTGTTCAGGTGGCATGAGCTCTTTTCTACTTCTCATTATTATCATGTTGACATTATCCTTTGGGTTTGGGATTTTTTGGGATGGTAGTTTACCTTGATTATTTTTTATAATTTCCATAAAACTTACAAATTGATCAATTATCTTATCAATATTATATTCCAACCCTATAACTTTGGTTCATAGATACTACTCTTCAATGGTTGGTGCACTTGTGGAAGGCTTCTCATAAGTCTTTTATAGGAATGGTGATGGATGAAAGGCTTGTTGTTGCTGGAAGGTCTATTTATAGGAATGTTGGAATGGATGGGGGTTCTGGTATTGCTATTCAAAAGGAGGTCTATCCTATTTTTGTTGGAATCTATATCTTGGTTGGGTTTGGGGTTGACGTGGCTGATTTGGTTGAAATTGCCTTTGTTGATAGGTTGTAGCACAACTTTCTGTCCCCTGTAATTCTACACACAAGCCAGTGTAATGATAAGTAGAAGAGGATAAACCACATATGTCATGAACCATCTTCTTCAAGATGAGTGAAGGGATAAAAAGATGACAAGACCTTCCTTCCTCATGATGAAGGAGATATAATGACCCCTAGGTCCTGCCTCCAATAGGCCCCGGGGTGGTGACCAGCACCAAGGGTATATAAATATCACAAATATGGGAGGAATTACCCTTTTTATAGTAAACATGATCAAGAGATAAGATGTATCAACTTCAAACAACTCCAAGACACCTATATATAAAGAAACAAAAATCCATCCCATATACATGTTTAAAGAAAAACTGTTAGAAATACAAAGAAAACTCCAAAGTAAGTACCAAAATAAAACTAAGTAGCAACACAACAACCGTCCCCAATGTCTAAGAAATTAAGGTCCAGAATGGTCTATGTAATCTCCCTATAAACCTGAAAATAGTTTTATATACGTAGTATGAGCATACAAGTATACTCAATAGGGAAAACCCAAAGTCACTCATGCACATGTAGGAGAAGCATACAAATTCCCATGTGAGAAAATAGTAGAACTCAAAAGAACCTAATAAGGTATACTATCCACCCCAACCTCACCAAGTAATGCTCACTAAATAACTCAAGTTAAGTAAAGTAAAGTAGTAAGAACATCGATATTTGGATACCCCACACCACTTCCCACTAGTTAACTACTCATCCCTAATGACTAATGTCCTAACTCTACCACACTCTTCCACAAGCCTCACTATCAAAACCTACCCATACACACATGGGTCACATAACACATCACATATCACCCGAAAACACCTGGTCCACAGTCCAAAACCCCATCCCAAATACACTTAGGAAGCACACCTCACCCGCAGACACATGGGCCTCACAACCACACCAAAACCTACTCGAAGAATATAGGGATACCAATGGATGGAAGAGGGACTAGATAATAGAAAATAACCACCATCCATCCTCCCACCAAGATTTTGGGAAAGGGAACTCTCCCCTATAACAATGGGAGTGTTCGTAACATAGTGATCAACACGGGTGGGGTTCATATAAAAATTACAAGGAACTACATGTATATATATAGGTACCAAACACTCAACCCAAACTATGGGTTTTCATAACAACAACCATCCCACACAAAATTTCCATTAATGCCAATATTACATGCACACATCACCAAAAATGGTGGTCACTTCTGTAATGATAAAAGGAAACTACCTAACATTTAATCACTTAACACTATTAAGCATTTATCAGTTATTCCATCCCTACCCGGGAAACTACCAAATACTGCAAATGTTATAAGGAAAAGAAACCATAACAACCACCACCAACTCAAAACAATTAAATAAGGTCCAAGTTAAAAGAATCCATTTTAATACCCATTCATAAAAAACAAAACTCACCCAGCTTGTAGTCCCACTGCACACTCCCCTCTCTTAACACCTGTTCAAACACTACCCCCATCATTATTCAAAGTCATCCCCCCTTATCCTTCCTCTAAACACGTAAACCACCCAACACACCTCATTACTACCACACACGATAGCCTCGTTGTACAACAACACCACACCCATCACACCCATAAACATAAACATGACACAACCCAGTCCTATAGCCCCGCTGCCCAACCACTGCCCAGATGCAATCCCATTGCATAACAAGTTCATCCATTCCACACTCAATCAATCTCTTAGCATGAGATACCATTACACCACCCGTACCAACCCATACTCACAACCACACTCCCAACCACATCACCACATGAACATCACAGACACAAGGCCAAACAGAACCACACACAACACACATCCACACCAACAAGTCATGGTTTATTCAGATTTTTCAGAACTCATTATTTAATTCCACTTGATAAAACATGGGTTATCACAAAACAAGTTTGATCCCGGGGCATCCATTTATTTAACCGAATATACTTGATTAACCGGATTCCAATTCTTACAGCAGTGATTCACAATTCATATAGGTGCACAAACAGAGACCACCAACAACTATGATTTTTATAAGAATACAACCCATAAAATTCACAACATGGATCAAGGATAACATATAAAACAAAGTGATCATCATCATCATCTTTCCATCCACTCATTTATTACTTATTATTATCTTCATTAAATTGGTTTCAACCGCAACCACCGAAATATATCAGTACACCCACCCTGCATGATACACAAATAAAAGGGATATGAAGGGATCCATACTTGGAACAATAGATGATCAATAATTCCACCTTGTTCCAAAATAGGGGGTCACACAAGAAGTAGGAAAGACTCTAGGGGAAAACCTAACAGACTGCTACAACACTGGCACATGACCCCTCAGGGATGAAAGGTTCTCAGCATGCCAAGAGAAAGTGGAAGGGTTCAAAGGAAGAGAGGATTTTTTCTTTATAAAGTCCAGATCCTAAATATATAGGGAAATTCTTTCAAAGTACATTAAATCTAGATCACGATCAAGACGATGGGGTTTATGAGTAAAAGGAAGCTTCGGGTTTTTAGGATATAAATACCATTTGAAATAGACCAAAAACTCATTAAATCTGGAATTTAACTCATTTAACGTCAAAGGAAATGTCAAAGGGAAAAAACTAGAAAACTGGGGAAAACTAGAAATGACTCACCAATGGGTGAGTCACCGATATGAGTCACCGACACCTGACTTACCGATAGATGAGACACCGAAGAGACTCACCGACAGCGAGTCACTGATACGACTCACTGATGCATGACTCACCAACGCCCGACCTACTAATTACATGACTCACCTAAACCTCAACCTATCGATGTCCTACCTACCAACGCCTCAACATACCGACGCTCGACCTACCGATTCTTGACTCACCGATGGAAAAACTGGAAATTTGAAAACTCTTGAAATAAGCCACTACTGCCTACCAGAATACCCCAAACACTAGATTTTGAAAAATTAATGGACCAAGGAGGTCTGGACTATTACATCAGATACCTATCAAACCATTATCTCCCTCGATAATTCAAAACCAATCCCAGAAGAAAGAGGGGTCTGAACAACCACCCCGTAAGATGCCTCTCAAGGATAAACCACCTTGTGTCGTTCGATGGATGGAGTGAAACCTGAAATTCCAAGAACACCTCCTCCCACATCTGCTAACCCAAACATCCACATGATACCCCACACAAGCACCAAATATCTAGACATATTAATTAGGTAATTCCTTCCTCCATGTCAAGATACTATATGGTCTAGCCGACACTGACTCGCCTGCATAGGTTTAATCACATCTCAATTAATGTGTCTCAATTAGGAATCAGGTCTCTTTCTTTTCACATGTTAGGACTTCATCACACACTATAGAATAAGTAAGAAATCTATATTATAACAAAAAAGGTTCAAGCACTACACCACAGATCAAAACACACAAGAAAAAATCAAAATAGCTCTGTGTACTGGGCACGCATTTTCATCTCTCGCTCCCAAGTACTCTCCTCTAGGACACCAAGCGTCCATAACACACAAACTAGGGGAATGGTCTGTCCATGCAGCACCTTCTCTAGACAATACTGGATCTCTACTAGCCACTTCACGAATGTTGTGTCATCCTCGATATCTTACTCTCCCCAATCAATGACATGGGAGTCATCATGAAGATACTGACAAAGCTGGGAGACATGAAAGATTTCGTGGACCCTTATTAACTGTGGTGCCAACACCAACTAGTATGCCACCTTTACAACTCATCCCAACACCTTGAAGGGTCCAATTAATATGAGAGAAAGCTTACTCCCTCTTTTGAACCTCTGTTTCCCACGTTGAGGAGAAACCTTCAAGAACACGTGGTCCCCCACCTAGAACTCCAAGGGTCATCTCCTTTGATCGGCATATGACTTCTTCCATTCATGTTTGGCCTTCATCCTCTTACGGACAAGTTGTACCTTATCCATTGTGTTATGCACCATGTTCCGACCAAGAACAGCTGCCTCCCCAACTTCTATCCAGCACAAGGGTGAACGACATGGTCTTTCATATAAAGCTTCAAACGGAGAAATGCCATTGGAAGAGTGATAGATATTATTGTAAGAAAAATCTATCAAGGGAAAATTTCGCACCCAAGACTCACCAAGGTCCAAGATTGAAGCTCTCATAATGTACTCCAATGTCTTGATGGTCCTTTCTATGTGCCCATCTGTTTGAGGGTGGAAATCAGTGTTGAGGCATAACTGAGTGCCAAAGACATACTGCAATCCCATCCAGACTCGCGACGTACAATGCATATCCCGATATGAGATGACGGATCTCAGAACCCCGTGCATCTATACCACCTCATAAAAATACCTTTTTGTAAAGTTATCTACAATGCTCAACTCCTTGATCACTAAGAAGTGAGCTGATTTCATCAATCGATCCACTACTACCCAGATTGCATCGCACCCTCCCTGAGACATGGGTAATCCTATGATGAAATACATTAAGATGTATTCCCACTTCTACTCAGGGACATTTAAGGTCTGCAACAAATCACTGGGAACACGATGCTCATCCTTTACTTGTTAGAACACTAAGAACTTCCCCACAAACTCTGCCACTTCCCACTTCACCCAGGGCCACCAGAACTGTTCCCTCAAGTAGTGATACATCTTAGAAACTCCTAGGTGTACCGCTAGGGGTGAGCTATAAAAATCATGGATAACTCACTCTTGCATCACCATGGTAATAAATATCTTCCCATGGAATAGTATCAGATTTTGAACATCCTTTGACCATCCCTATGAATCATCACCCTAGTAAAAGAGATCACACGTTACCTTTGCCTCTGAGTCTCCCCACTAAGACTCCTCCACCTGCTACCATAGAGATGACTGCACCATCATCTAAAATAGACCACCCCTTCCTCCATCAATTATTACATCTAAGTTTAAGGCATCCAAATCATTCACTTCTCTCCAAGCATCCAAAGATTTCTGAAACACTTCCTTATGTGAATTCCTGCTTAAAGAATCGGCCACAACATTCCCCTTTCCTATGGTGTAAGAGATATAAAAATTGTAATCCTAGAGAAACTTTATCCACATCTGCTTCTGAAAGTTCAGATCTCATTGGGAAAATACGTACCTCAAGCTCTTGTGGTTTATGAAGACTACAAAGCACTCCCCAATAAGGTATTATTGCCACAAATTTAGCACAAACACAACCACTGCTAGATCTAAATCATGGGTGGAATAGTTACATTAATGGGGACGTAACTTCCTAGACCCATATAAGATCACTCCCCATTTTTGAATCAGTACACACCCCAATCCCTGATAGTAAGAATCACAAAACACCTCGAACATCACCCCTTCCTCTAAAAACCTGAGAATTGGGGCACTGACCAACTTCCCCTTCAGATAGCCAAATACTACCTAGCACTGCTCGCTCCATACAAAAGCTTGTAATTTTCTGGTCAGAGCCGTCAGTGGAGCTGCTACTCGAGAGAAATCAGGTATGAACCTTTGTTAATAGCCTACCAAACTAAGAAAAGTGTGAACCACTACCACATTCTTAGGTTCTTCCCAAGATACAACTGCCTCAACCTTCTACGGTTCCACTACTACACCCTAATAATACACCACATATTTAAGGAAGTGGACCTTCTATGTTCAAAACTTTCACTTGGACAGCTTTCTGTGGAGCTAGTGGTGCTGAAGGACCTCTATTACAGTCCTGAGATGCTCAGTATGATCCTCCTATGACTTTGAGTAGATAATGATTTCATCGATGAATATGATGATGAATCAGTCCAGGAACTGATGAAAGATGGATTTCATAAGCCCCATGAACACGGATGGTGCATTTATAACACCGAACGGCATAACCATGAACTCGAAGTGCCCATACCTTCACCTGAAAGCATTCTTTAGGATGTCGTCCTCTTTCACACTCAACTAGTGATACCCAAACCACATATCAATCTTAGAAAACCAACGTCACCCCCTCATTTGGTGGAAATGATCATCATCCTCGGGAGAGGGTAACGGTTCTTGACTATTACCCGATTCAACCTCCAGTAGTCTATACACAGCCTTGGACCACCATCTTCCTTCTTCACAAACAAGACCGAATCACCCCACAATGACACACTAGGTCAGATAAATCCCTTCTTCATCAAATCTTCAATCTAGATCCATAACTCTAACATCTCACAAGGAACCATCTGATAAGGATCCATCGAAATCGTACTAGCACTGGGTTTTTTTAGGTCTATCCCAAACTCTATGTTACATCGAGGGGGTAGAGTCACAACATCATCAGGGAAAACCTCCAAGAACTCCCTGAAAACTCCTGAGACCTTCACCTTCTCAGCATCCACTGATTCCACTGATATGTCATCCAACAAGGAAAGGAAAAGATTCACACGCTGACTACCCATTAGACAACTCCGCTAGCCAACGAAATCCACACGTTGTCCACCCACATTTGAAAGCACAACTATTCTCTGGAAACAGTCAATAACATCACGCATATAGTAAAACTAGTTGATTGTAAGGATAACATCGTATGGTTTCATCTATAGCAGAAAGATATCCCCACTAGACTAATGTGGCCCCAACATCAGTCTACATCCCCAGAAAACATCAAACAAGTTGGTCTGACCTTCGACTGATGTAATCAAAACTAGGGGCATGAAAAGTATCTATATGTAAAGTCTCATAGAATGGAATAGATTGGTTGAAACAAAGGATTGTGAAGCTCCTAAATCAAACAAGGTGTAAACAAGAGTACTGAACAAACTGATTGTACCTCGAACGATCTCCAGCCCTGCTAGAACTGTTGCCTCTACAACATGCAACTGACCACACATAGCTTCTCTTCCCCTCTAATATAAGACTCATACCTGACCATGCTTAGGTTGATGTCCCTATGGAACTCCCTGAGGTCATCCTTTGCATATATTGTCTCCCCCCGGTGGAGCAGGAGCTGGTTGTCCCTACTGTTGAAACGTCCTGGATGGAAACTGCTGCTAAAGCGGGCGCTGGACCTTCCCACCTCCATCGTACTAAGATCGAACTAGGAACTGACTTTGAAGGTTCCAATGACCTCCACAAAAAAACACCTTGGACCCAAGCCTACAGGAAAAGGATGAGGACCAAAATCTCATAACTGAAACTGTTAGGGTTGGATCCCCGCCAGCCAAAACCTGGAAGTTCCAGATGCTGGAGACTTGCTACTGATAGCTTTCCCCTTTGATGAACTTTGATGGCTCCCCTCTCATGGAAAAACTCCTTGAGAGTGCATCCTTTCCACTACCTAAGCCTTCTTTTGAACCTCTAAGTATGTCGGTAGGGTGAAGGGAGTAACTACATACTAAAGGGAAGGATGGAGTGCCTCCTCTAAACGTCTCACCCAAGACTCCTCATCTTCAAATAGATTCAGAGAAAAGTGAAGAAGATCCTTAAAATTGATCCCTAAATCCCGTACTGAAATACTCCGCTACTAGAGGGAGAGTAGCTTTTGTAGTTCCTCATCCTTCATGGTTGAAGAACGGAATTCTGCCCAAAACTCCTGCTCAAAGTCGACCCACAAAACATCGCCCTTCTTTCTCTCCCCCAGATACAACATCCACCACTGACGCGTTTCTCTCCTTATCTGGATCATTTCTAGGGTAACCCAGTACTCCGTTGGAGCCCAGATCAAGCTGAAAGTGATCATCGACTCCTAAATCCAACTCCCCATCTCCATGTCTGAGTCACTACCCTCGTACATTCTCAGAGTCTATTTCTAAAAATCATGATGCATCTTCTTCCACTGATTGTCCTCCTCCTCTAGATCAACCCTCCACTGATCATCCAGATTGGCCTACTGAGACTTCACCACCTGAGCCACTTTTGGATGACGTCTGAGATCCATAGATTAAAGGTAAATGAGGAATTCTTAATCCTAAGTAGTATGAAATTTCATTGAGGATTTATTTCAACTCATTATTCATTTTAATTTCCTGAAAATTCCCAAAACAGAGAAGAGCACAAGTCATCATGATGAATGTACATTTCCTAGGGTATCTACCTCATAATCGGTGTATCCTCACTTGGTTATTCAGTAAGATCATAGTACTTACATAGGATCATGGGGGGCCCTAAAATCCCATGTCCTAACTAGTCTTCCCTAGACTATGTCACTCACCAAGATCACCTAACATTGTTTCCCTACCAACCCATACAATCCTCACTGTGTGTAACTCCAAACTCCATCCTATCTATCAACCTACCTTTGATACCATTCTATCATGACCTGCCTTCTTCAATATGATGGGAGGGATAGCAAGATGCTGAGACCTTCCTTCCTCAAGATGAAGTAGAGATAATGACCCCTGAGTCCCACCTCCAATAGGCCCCAGGGTGGAGACCAACACCAAGGGTATAGAAATCTCACAAATATAGGAGGCATTACCATTTTTATAGTAACCAAGATTATGAGATAATATGTATCAACCTCAAAAAACTCCAAGACACATATATATAAAGAAACCAACAACCATCCCACATGCATGTTTAAAGTAAAACTGCTAGAAATACAAAGAAATCTCCGAAGTAAGTACCAAAATAAAACTAAGCAGCAACATAGAAACCATACCCAATGTCTGAGCTAGTAATGTCCAGCACAGTCTGTGTAATCTCCCTGGAACCCTAAAAACAATTTTATATACGTAGTGTGAGCATACAAATATACTTAGTAAAAAAAACAAAGTCACATGTGCACAAGTGGAAGAAGCATACAAATTCCCTTGTGAAAAAAAAGTAAAAACTCAAAAGCACCTATCAAGGTATACTATCCATCCCAACCTCTATTAGTAACTCTCATCAAATAACACAATTCAAGTAAATTAGTAAGTACATCATTATTTGGGTACCCCGCACCACTTCCCACTGGTTAATTGCTCATCCCTAATGACGAATGTCCTAACACTACCACACTCTTCCACAAGCACTACTGTTAAAATCTTCCCACATGCACTTAGGCCACATACCACATCACATCTCTCCCACAAACACCTGGGCCACAAACCACAACCCCATCCTGAAGACACCTGCGAAGCACCCCTCACCCGTAGACACCTGGGCTTCACAACCACAACACAACATACCTGAAGAGTCTAGAGCTACTGATACCAAGAAGAGGGATAAGAGAAGATGAAATAACCATCCATCCATCCTCCTACCAGGATATTGGGAAAGGACACCCTCACCCATAATAATGGGGGTGTTCGGTATGTAGTTCTCAACATAGGTGGGGTGTGTATAGAAATCACAAGGAACTACATGTATATATATATTGGTACCAAACACTCAGCCTAACCTGTGGGTTTAAATAATAATAACCAGACCACAAAAAACTGCCATTGTTGCCAATCCTACATGCATGCATCACCACAAACGACGGTCACTTCCGTAATGATAAAAGGAAACCGCCTAACATTTAATACCTTGATGCTATTAAGAATTTTCCAATTATTCCATCCCTACCTGGGCAACTACCAAACACTGCAAACATTATAAGAAAAATAAATCATACCAACCACTACCAAATCCAAAAAAGGAAAGAAGGTCCAAGATAAAATAATCCATTTTAACACCCATTCATAAAAACAAAACTCACCCAGCTTGCAATCCCACTATACACTCTCCTATCTTGAACACTCGTTCAACCACTTCCACCATCATTCTTCAAAGTCGTTTTTACATGTCCTTCCTCTCAAAAAGTAAACCCCCAACACACCTCATTACTACCACACTCAGTATCCCCGCTGTACAATAACACCACGCCCATCACACCCATAAACATGAACATGACACAACCCAGTCCTGCAACCCCACTGCCTAACCACTACCCAAATGTAGTCCCACTGTATGATAAGTTCATCCATTCCACAATCAACCAATCTAACAGTGTGAGATACCAGTACACAACCCGTACCACCCCATACTCACAACCACATCACCACATGAATGTTACAGACACAAGGCTGAATATAACCACACATAGCACACAACCATACCAATAAGGTAAGGTTTATTCAAATTTAGTAGCACTCATTATTTAATTATACTTGATAAAATAGGGGTTATCACAGAACAAGTTTGATCTTGGGGAATCCATTTATTTAACTTTATATACGTGATTAACCAAATTCCAATTCTTACAATAGTGATTCACAATTCATACAGGTGCGCAAACAGAGACCACCAACAGCCATGATTTTCATAAGAATACAAACCATACGATTCACAACATGGATCAAGGATAACATATAAAACAAAGTGATCATCATCATCATCTTCCCAACCCCCCCCCCCCATTTATTACTTATTATTATCTTCGTTAAATTGGTTTCGATCGTAACCATAGAAAGATATCATTACACCCACCCCACATGATACACAAATAAGAGAGAGGTAAAGGGATCCCTACTTGGAACAACAGACGATCAACAATTCCTCTTTTCACCAAAACAGGGGGGTCACGTGAGCAGTAGGAAAGAATCTATGGGAAAAATGAATATACTACTACAACACAGGCACACAAATCCTCATGAAATAAAGGTTATCAGTTCACCAAGAGAAACTAGAAGGGTTAAAAGGAAGATAGGATTTCATCTTTGGAAAGTCCATATCTTAAATCTATGTGGAAATGGTTTCAAAGGCCATTAAAGTTGGATCACGGTCAAGACCACATGGTTTAGGAGTCAAATGAAGAATAATATTTTTAGGAGATAAATATCATTTGAAATAGCCCAAAAACTCATTAAATGTGGAATTTAACTCATTTAACATCAAAGGAAACGTTAAAGGGGAGAAATTAGAAAAACTGTAAATGACTCATTGTTGGGTGAGTCGCTGACATGAGTCACCAACTCCTGACTCACTGATGGATAATCCACCAACATTGATCCACCAACATGACTTACCGATAGTGAGTCGCCGACACGACTCACCGACACCTGACTCACCGATGCCTGACCTATCGATGCCCCGACTCACCGACGCCTCGACCTACCGATGCCCGACCTACCCACACCTCGACCTACTAACGTCCAACCTACCGATGCCCCGACACACCGATGCCTCAACATAATGATGCCCGACCTACCAACACCTCAGCCTACCAATGCCCAACCTACCGACACCTATCTCACCGATGAAAAAACTGTAAATTTGGAAAACTCCTAAAATGATCCACCGTTGCCTCCCAGAACACCCCAAACACTAGATTTTGACAAAGTAATGGACCAGGGAGGTCCAAGCCATTACAACATACCTGATTCAGGCCTTGTTGTTCCTTCACTTGGTTCATAGAAAGTTTTCTCATCAAACTATTTATTTCATTAAGTGTTGATTCAAGTAAGGATGAGGAAGAATTAAAAGTCCTTACCTCATGGATTTCTCTAATGCTCGTATCTATAGTGTCGAATTGCTATGTGTTTTTCATAATCTTCTCAATCAAAATGTAGATATCAGTAGGAAAATTTTCAATCAAGGCTCCTCCAGATGAGGCATCTAAAATATTTTGATCATTTTCGATCAATCCTTGGTATAAGAACATAAATAATTGGTTCTCTTCTATTTCATGGTGTGGCTAGCTTGCATAGAGTTTCTTGAAATGTTCCCAGTATTCGTAGAGAGTCTCTCCGGTCGATTGATGTATGAAGTAAATTTGTTTTTTATTATTTTGATATTAGATATAGGGAAGAATCTTTGTAATAATATTCTTTTGAGACTTTCCCAATTGTTTATCTCCCATGATTGTAGATTGTACAACCATTATTTTGTTTCTCCCTCATCTAATAAATGTAATTACCTCCACTTTACTTTATCTTCTATGACACATCAGGGTTTGAAGATGGATCATACACAGGTGAACTCTTGGATGTGTCAATTTGGGTCTTCACCTACAATGCCATGAATTTTTGGTAGCACTTGGATCATATTAATGTGCAATTAAAAATCATTTTCTATGACAGGGACATTGAGTTGGTTATTTTGATTATAAAATTGAGTTTCATAGATATCAAACAGAGTTTGGTTTGGATTTCCAACTATTATTATAGATTCATAATGATCATTGAAAGTATTGAAGGTTCCGGGCACAGCGGAAGCGCGTTGGTGGGTTTACCCAACTTTAATTTTAATCGTTAAACAACGTTCAATCTGAGATCTGTCACGATTTAAAAAGCTAAATCTTTGGAATAGAATGAAGAACAAAAAAGAAAAGAAGAGTCCCATAACCCTTGAGATAGGATCATCATATATTGGTTATTATTAATTTAATTAATTCATAAGAATTACCTCAATGGAATTCTTTCTTCATTGGAGTCTCTGGTCACGATCATGTGATCTGTCGTTGTGTTGTAGAATCCAAGTACAGGATTCCTCTAGCGGTGATACACACATGCTCCACGTATCTCTGGACGTCGCCAAAGGGATCTACGGGTGCTATCACGGAAGAACCTTCGCTTGTGATGTCCGCCTTCAACCGCCTTGATCCGGTGGAGGATCTCGCTCTCGTAACTTGAAAGCGTTCTTGGTGGAAAAGGAATTTTCTCTTGGCTTTAGAGTATTTTCCCCATCCGTTGTGCACAAAAATGGCTCTCCATCTATGAGCAAAATGTAATTGGGATTATAATAATTAGAATAATAAAATGAATTAATTTCCTGAAAGCATTTAATCATTTCATTTAATTCTTAGTAATACCCCATGTCTTAATAATGATAGTTGAACATCATTATTACTTGACATGCGCCCAACATATTAAATTTAATATCATTTAATTAAATAAACAATATTTTCTCACGAATCCCGAAAAAACAAACCACATGGCGTGTACTTTTATTCTTTTCCATTTTATTTATTTCCTCCACCATATTTATTAGACCTTGAGTAATGGCTATTTATTTCTTAAATAAATGTAACTGCATTACTCGCTAATAAATATATATTATTTCACCCACAATATATTCTCTCGAATAACTAGTGTTGAAATAAATGTGATCAGGCATCCTTAAATAATTATTAAACCACAGTCAGGAATAATATTTATTTAACTTGTTAAATTAATATTTAACTGAGATAAATGGACACACTTAGTGTGTGACCCTCTAGGCCTCTTTCTCAGTGGCATTAGGCGGAACCTACCTAAAGTCCAAGGTTAGTGTCTAGCAACACACCAAGGTACCCATAGAGAAAGAAGTTAACGTCGCAATGACGTGTCACCTCCTACGAACGCTTACCGTGTAATATAATCCCTTTGTCTCGATATCTCTAATCAAGCGGGTTGCATGCTAGTGCCATCAACCCATGTGCTCGATTATTATTTCTTTGACTTCCCTTCCATCAAAGGGCCTAAGATATCTACTTCCGTTATGGAACAGAAGGGACAAATCCTTTCTTGCATTATCTATTAATGCAGTATTACTCGTGACGCACCCAACGTATCCTACCTCACTGCAAACAGTGTGTCGTCACAGTTTTTGTCAATACATATAAGTGCACGAGTTGTAATACCCATTAATAATAATCTTAAAGTCTAAGGACAAATACACACGTTCGAAGATAAGAACATCCAATGACACTATGAAATGTGGATTTCCTACTGGTGGGTCTCGTTCTCATAATATCCTACTGGATATTACCAAGGTCACACACCATGATAAGGTGCCTCAAATTTTTATGAGTCATCACCCCTAATGACCTGTATTATTTGTGTCCCTCAAATAATATCATCCAGCCATAGAACATATATTCAAGAACAGTGTTATGGAACTTCCAAGTTCTCATCATAGCAGGGATCCGCTATGAACCATTAATGAAACAGTTGTCCTTATGACATTATCACATGCATTGTCACACAGGAGAATAATCAAGATGTGATAAGGAATTTATTAATGAATAAAGTACAAACTAGTTGGTTCTAGGCCACCAATTCCAACAGACTCCCACTTGGACTAGAGCCAACTACTAACAACCTTTAACCCGCTATCTCTCACATGACATTCATGCTTCTGCTGAGATAAGCCTTTAGTCATGGGTTCCACCACGTTCTCTTACGTGGACAGTCTGCTCACTGCAACTTCACCCCTTTGATATAAATCCCTCAAGAGTTGATACTTTCGGAGTATGTGCTTTGTCTGTTGATGTGACCTTGGTTCTTTTGCAAGATCCACCGCTGCAGTATTATCACAATACAATGTAATGGGATCTTTACTACTAGGCACCACATCAAGCTCCTGGACAAATTTCTGAATCCAGACGGCTTCCTTGGCTGCATCAGAAGCCTCTATATACTCGGACTCCGCTGTAGAATTAGCGACAACTGGGTGCTTTGAACTCTTCCAACTCACAGCTCCTCTATTGAGACATAAAACATATCCAGATTGCGACTTCAGATCATTCTGATCTATCTGAAAACCAGCATCATCATATCCTCTAATGAAAAGATTCCCGTCTCCTCCATACACTAGGAACATATCCTTAGTTCTTCTCATATAATTAAGGATAGTCTTAACAGCAGTCTAATGATGTTCTCCTGGATCTGCTTGATATCTGCCTACCATGCTCAGTGCATAGGAAACATCAATCCTGGTACATAACATGGCATACATGATGGATCCTATAGCCAAAGCATATGGGATCTTACTCATCCTATCTTTCTCCTGTTGTGTCTGGGGACACATTTTCTTAGAAATATATAAGCCATGTGACACTGGAACCAATCCCCTCTTGGATTTTTTCATACTAAATCACTTTAGTATCTGGTCAATGTATGTACCCTGACTTAGTCCAAGCAGCCTCTTGGATCTATCACGAATGATCTTGATCCCTAGAATGTAGAATGCTTCACCTAAGTCTTTCATGGAGAAGCACTTGTTCAACCAGTATTTAACTGACTGTAAGGCTGGTATGTCATTTCCAATAAGCAATATGTCATCAATATATACCACTAGGATGAAGACCGCATTTCCATTAAACCGCTTATAAATACATGGCTCACATTCATTCTTAATGAAACCGAATTCCTTTATGTCTTCATCAAATCGAATGTTCCATGACCTGGATGCTTGCTTCAATCCATAAATGGATTTTTGCAACTTGCAAACCCGTTTGGATTCACCTGGTGTGACAAACCCTTCTGGTTGTGTCATATAGACATCTTCTTGAAGGTTCCCATTAAGGAATGTTGTTTTGATATCCATCTACCAAATCTCGTAGTCATGGTAAGCTGTTATGGAAAGTATGATTCTTATGGATTTAAACATGGAAACTGGTGAAAAGGTTTCATCATAGTCAATTCCTTGACGTTTTCTGAATCCTTTAGCCACTAGCCTTGATTTATAGGTGTTAACTTGACCTTCCATGTCCATCTTTCTCTTGAATATCCATTTGCATCCAACAGGCTTTACATCAACTAGCTCATCAACCAGAACCCAAACTTGGTTCTGATACATGGAATCCATCTCAGAATTCATAGCTTCTAGCCATCTTTTATATTCTGAGATTTCTATTGCTTCCTTGTAGGAGAGAGATTCATCATTGTCCAATAATAATGATTCACCATCCTCGGTGACTAGGAAACCAAATCTCTCTGGTTCCCTTACCTCTCTTGTGCTCCTACGCGGTACTTGTGTTTCTGGAACCTCTTCCACGGGGACTTGTGGAACTTGTTCCTGTACCAACTCCTGTGTATCTTGAGCATCAACTTCGTCGAAGTCAATCTTTCTCCCACTATCCTTCTTGAGGATGTGCTCCCTCTCAAGAAAGACGGCTTGTCTGGCGATAGTCACTTTCTTGTCTTGAGGGTTATATAGGTAATATCCTTTCGTTTCCTTGGTATATCCTATAAAGATACACTTCGTACCCCGAGGTGCTAGTTTGTTTCATGATAAGGCTTTAACAAACACCTCGCATCCCCATACACGTGTGTGCAACAAAGTGGGTTTCCTTTCATTCCATAACTCAGATGGAATTCCATTTTCCGCCTTAGTTGTTACTTGGTTTAATGTGTATGTTGTAGTTTGTAATGCATATCCCCAAAAGGATAATGGAAGATCCGCATGACTCATCATCGACCTCACCATGTCCAACAAGGTGCGGTTCCTCCTTTCACTAACACCGTTCCACTGTGGTGTATAAGGAGGAGTGAGCTGAGATAGAATCCCAAACTCCCATAGAAGATTGATGAACTCTTGGTTCAGATATTCTCCACCTCGATCTGATCGAAGTTTCTTTATCTTATTACTAAGCTGATTCTCTACTTCATTCTTGAATTCCTTAAATTTATCTAAGGACTATGACTTATACCTCATTAAGTATACATAGCCATATCTACTCAAATCATCAGTAAAAGTAATGAAGTAAGAATATCCACCTCTAGCTTCTACTGGAAATGGTCCACACACATCCGTGTGTACCAATCCTAGAAGCTCTGTGGCCCTTTGACCTTGTCCACCAAAAGGCGGATTGGTCATTTTTCCTTGTAAACAAGCATGACATCTATCAAGTGGTTTTAGCTCAGTAGAGTCTAAATAGCCATCTTGGCAGATCTTTTTCAAGCGCTTCTCGTTCATATGACCAAGGCGGTGATGCCATAACTGGGTGATGTATGATTCATGTGAGTTTGTTTCGTTATCGATTTCCAACACTTGGTTTTTGTAATTTATTACATACAAACCATTATTCAAATGTTCCATACCATAACATACATTGTTCTTATAAAAGAGACTACCCTTATTTATGAACTTGAAAATAAATCCATCCATATCCAAACAAGATACAGAAATTATGTTCTTGGTAACACTAGGCACAAAATAACAGTTTTGTAAAACCAAAATCATGCCAGTTGGCAATGAGAGGTGATAGTCGCCAATAGCCAACTCAGCCAGCCTTGCGCCATTGGAAGCTTGAAGATCCACCTCTCCTCTGAAGATCATTCTAAATCTACTTGGTTCCTGCATTTGAATATAGATGTGAGCCCCACAAGATGTATCTAATACCCAATGTGTAGAAATAGAAAGATTACACACGATAACGAACACACATTTAGTGTCCCCATGCTTCTGGGTGCAGTTCCTCTTCCAGTGGCCCTGCTTTCCACATGAAAAATACACCGCCTCCCATTCCTGGACCTGCCTCTAGATCTTCCCCTTTTTGGAGGGACGGTGCTCGGGGGATTCAGACCGTTTATAAGTCTTTGGCCCCTTTGCCTTTTACTTCCTTTTCTTGTTCACCATAAGGACCGCGGGTTTGTCACGCCCCATGTCCTTATCTACCTAGAGAATCAAGGTTAGAAGCTCCGATATACTCTTCTCATTTCCGCTCATATTATAGTTGACAATAAAGCTAGAGAAGGTCTTGGGCAGTAATGATAGGATGAGATCTGTACGCAACTCATCCGGGAATTTAATCCCTAAGATGTCTAGGCATTCAAGGTAGCCAATAAGCTTGACTACATGAGGCCCAGCTGGCGCAGACTCTCCAAGCTTCATGGTAAACAAAGCATTGGAGATCTCATACCTCTCTTGTCTCGCCTTCTCTTGGTAGAGATCTTTAAGGTGAGACATCACGCTATACTCGTCCATGTTTTCATGTTGCTTCAAGAGCTCATTAGACATGGCCGATAGCATGAAACACTGGACATCTGTGGCATCATCCATGTGTTTCATATAGAGAGATAATTCCTCATCACTAGCCTTTTTCCTAGGCGCAACTAGAATAGGCTCTTCCAGCACATACAATTTCCGTTCGTGGTGAAGGACGACGTGTAAATGCCTCTGCCACTCTTGGAAATTGGTGCCGGTGAGAAGGTTTTCCTTTTAGAGTATGGTGCGCAATGATATGTTTGAATTCATTTTATTTACATTTATACAAATTAAGATGAGCAAAGGTTTAGTACTTTATTACAAAAATTGAGACAAATAAATAAATTAATACTTATTAGTCTCTCACTATTTTATCGAAATCCAATAGCCCTCACCATTGATTTTGGATTATTCTGTTGCCTGAATATTCTAGTGGCAAGAATCCATATTGCCCTTCGCATTACCCCAACTAGGGTTGGTCAAGCAACTTGAAGGGTTTTAGGTAGGCATTCCAAATGACAACTGCATTAACTCGCAGCTCCTTGATCTGCTGAGTGGACTCCCCAATCCTGAAATCCTTTTATTTTGGATTTCCTCAACCTTTTCCTCTTAGTCACACCAAGTCCTGCTGTGGCAGTCAACCCTTGATGCGAACCAAGTCAAGTCAACCCAAAACCTTGAATTAGAATTCCCCAATAATTGAAAGCACCCCAACTAGGGTTGGTCAAGCACTTTGAACTATGGTTTGATTCTAACCAAGATTATGGAAGGCTATACCGACTTAATATTTCTTTTGATGGATTTTATCCTTATACGTAAATTGCCATTTTATTATATTTGATTACATGCTTATTAATATTAAGTGGGATATACTTAAGTGATTAACCATGTCTAAGATAATATTTATGTATAAGACGGTTTTATTTTAGTTCCATCCTGCATGCTCGTTTAATTCATTAATTGTGTGATCGTGACAACACACCCACAATAAATAAACCATGCAACTGACAGAAATAAAATAAATGGTATGATCATGATATTTTCTATTGGTTAGTTTATCTAGCAGTTGATAAACTAACCCAAGACCTAGGGGAGAAACACCTTGAACCTTTCGGGTTCATGTTTACAGCTTTCCACCTGTCCATCTTTGTATCTCCTTGGATTGGTTTCACCTTGGCTCCTGAATTGAGCTGCCTCCACTAGCTTGGGAGCTCCATCCATTATATATGCATTTATCTCACACGTAGGTGAGGGGTAAAAAGGGGTTTTACAAAAATAATCCTTGGGCGCACAGACCCTACATATTAATGAGGAGATGGCTCACAGGCCAACAAATTTAATTTAAATAAATTAATTAAAAGAAACCATTCACATACAAAGGTCTCGGTATATCTCATGATCATCCATACATGCAACAATATTTACGCATAAATAAAACTAGCATTCAATTCTTTAATCTTTCTTGTTTAAGATAAATCACGCTCGAATTAATTAATTATCTTTAATTAATCAATCCTTTTATCTTAAACCATTTTCTGAACTTCCTTGAGATTCTCATCCATCATAATTTTAAACAAATAAATTCATTTAAAATTATCCTTGTACGTAACTTGTACCTTGGAGGCAACCCGGTGAATTCCCATTTATTATGCAGAAGTTAAATTAAACACATATATATAAAAATCCTATCACGTGTTGTGCCTCAGCTTTATTCCTTCACCATGGTACACATCTCAAGGGTTTGTATAATATAATAATAAATTTTAATAAATCTATGTAATTTGGGAGAGTACACGGTGTGTAGTTCCGACTACACGGCGTGTACTTTTCTTCACCGTCCATCCGAAGTACACGCCCGGGGATAGGGCATGTTAATGTACTTCGGAAATTTTCGGAGTACACGGCGTGTACAGTGGGACACACGCCATGTAGTTTCCGCGTTACATGGTTTCCAGCCGGGCAGGCCGTGTACGGAGTACACGGCCCAACCCTAACCTGAAGGGACTACACGCCGTGTTCATTGGACCACACGGCGTGTGTTCCAGAAACCGTGTGCCACCTGTTTCTGGTCAACACACGGTGTCTTAAATTCTTAGAAAGAATCCAATACATGGCCTGATTTGGCGGATCAGTCAATGCATTGAACCTAGACTACACGGCATGTACTTTTGAATACACGCCGTGTATTATGGTGTTGTACGGACAGAAACATTTGGCTCCTCTGGATGAGTTTCTCTATTTTATTTTAATCAAAATTAAAAGAAAATTTTGTTTTTATGAGGTGAATGAGAAACGAGGGAGGAGGAACAGATCTTGATATTTAGATTTCCAGAATGATTAAACATGAATTGAAATAACTAAATTATTAAATGTGTAAATCACCAACGAAAAACTAAATAATTATAATCAACGATATGACCTCCTCTGATACCACTTGAAGGTTCCAGGTGCAGCGGAAGTGCATTGGTGGGTTTACCCAACATTAATTTTAATCGTTAAACAACGTTCAATCTGAGATCCATCACAATTTAAAATGCTGAATCTTCGAAATAGAACGAAGAACGAAAAAGAAAAGAAGAGTCCTGGAACCCTTGATATAGGATCATCATATCTTGGTTATAATTAATTTAATTAATTCATAAGAATTACCTCGATATAATTCTTTCTTCATTGGAGTCTCGGGTCACAATCTTGTGATCCGTCATTGCGTTGTAGAATCCAAGTACAGGATTCCTCTAGTAGTGATCCACACGTGCTCCGCGTATCTCTGGACGTCGCCGAAGGGATCTCTGGGTGCTAGAATGGAAGAACCTTCGCTTGCAATGTCCTCCTTCAACCGCATTGATCCGGTGGAGGATCTCGCTCTCGTAACTTGAAAGCGTTCTTGGTGGAAAAGGAATTTTCTCTTGGCTTGAGAGTATTTTCCCCATCCATTGTGCACAACAATGGCTCTCTATCTATGAGAATAATGTAATTGGGATTATAATACTTGGAATAATAAAATTAATTAATTTCCGTAAAGCATTTAATCATTTCATTTAATTCTTAGTAATACCCCATGTCTTAATAATGACAGTTGACCATCATTATTACTTGACATGCGCCCAACAAATTACATTTAATATAATTTAATTAAATAAATAATATTTTCTCACTAATCCTGAAAAAACAAACCACACGACGTGTATATAAATATACACGGCGTGTACTTTTATTTTTTTCCATTTTATTTATTTCCTCCACCATATTTATTAGACCTTGATTAATGGCTATTTATTTCTTAAATAAATGTAACTGCATTACTCGCTAATAAATATATATTATTTCTCCCACAATATATTCTCTCGAATTACTAGTGTCGAAATAAATGTGATCAGGAATCCTTAAATAATTATTAAGCCACAGTCAGGAATATTATTTATTTAACTTGTTAAATTAATATTTAACTGAGATACATGGACACACTTAGTGTGTGACCCTCTAGGCCTCTTTCTCAGTGGCATTAGGTGGAGCCTGCCTAAAGTCCAAGGTTAGAGTCTAGCAACACGCCAAGGAACCCATAAAGAAAGAAGTTAATGCCACAATGACGTGTCACCTCCTACGAATGCTTATCGTGTAATATAATCCCTTTGTCTCGATATCTCCAATCAAGCAGGGTTCATGCTAGTGCCATCAACCCATGTGCTCGATTATTCTTTCTTTGACTTCCCGGAATTGAATTCGCCCATACCTTACCATGGCCATGGATTTATTTAGGCTATATCAATTCCATCAAAGGGCCTGAGATATCTACTTCCATTATGGAACAGAAGGGACAAATCCTTTCTCGCATTATCTATTAATTCAGTATTACTCGTGACGCACCCAACGTATCCTAGCTCGCTGCGAATAGTGTGTCATCACAGTTTTCGTCAATACATCTAAGTGCGTGAGTTGTAATACCCATTAATAATAATATTAAAGTCTAAGTACAAATACACACGTCCGCAGATAGGAACATCCAATGACACTATGAAATGTGGATTTTCTACTGGTGGGTCTCGTTCTCATAATATCCTCCTAGATATTACCAATGGCGCACACCATGAGAAGGTGCCTCAAAGTTTTATGAGTCCTCACCCCTAATGACCTGTATTATTTGTGTCCCTCAAATAATATCATTCGGCCATAGAACATATATTCAAGAACAGTGTTATGGCACTTTCGGGTACTCATCATAGTAGGGATCCGCTATGACCCATTAATGCAACACCTGTCCTTAGGACATTATCACATGCTTTGTTAGGCAGAAGAATAATCAAGATGTGATAAGGCATTTATTAATGAATAAAGTACAAACTAGTTGGTTCTAGGCTACTAACTCCAACAAGTATCACTTGAATCAGTGATGTGTATTTCCTTAAACTCTCTTTGAAAATTTTGTTTTCTATATTGGGTTATTGTTCATTCAATTTCAGTATCAAATTCAAATAAATGGTTATTTGAACTATGGGTCATTGAAGAAAGTTTTTTTTAGTTTTTTTGTTTTGAGGCACTGCCTCCCCGACAATGGCGCCAAGTTCGACACATGCCTATCATGGTCATGGAAAAAATAATTTAAATTGCCTAAGTATAGTCTAGTGATTAACCCTAGGTAGTCTCCCAATGATAAGTGCACACAAAATAGTTTGTCACTTTTTAATTAGAGGAAAAATTTGGTGTTTTTGAATTTTTTTGGTTTTGAAAATGAGAGAAATAGAATAAAAAGGAAGAAATTAAGAAACTGATTCAAGAAAAATTTGAAATGTAAGTGATTAAAAACTATTATATGATATGGTTGATCAAGTCAGGGTCGGTTTTATAATTTTAATCTTATCCTTATTCCAATTTATTCAATCCTATTTTGTTAAGTCGATTTAAGTGAGATTACATGATCATTTCCTCTCAATCCCTAGGTCAAATGGTGATGGTGAGAGAAAACCTTACCAAGATCTCAGTTTGGTATAATCTTCTTCCTTTTTCAAGGGAGTTTTAGTGAATATTTTCAATTGTCTTGGGAAATACACAATCGGGTCTTGTTTATCCCAAAAAATTAATAACATCCATTACCCCTCCCACACTTGATGAATATCATCGAGTACTTCACCACTAAGCCTTGATCTATTCCATTATATATAGACTAGAAAATAATGGAGGGAGATAATTATCATTTACTAAAAAAATAACAACAAAATATAAAATAAAATATGATCGCATAAGATGATAAAAACCTCTATTATAATTTGAATCAAACTCCGAAGAAGAGAGAAAGAGTTTTTATTCAATCAAGTGAAAGAACTCAATCATTACAGAATAGAAAACATACCCTTCCCCAAACACTCATAAGATTTACCCCACCATGGTAAGGGTAAATGAGAAGAATGGGTAAGAATAAGACATTACAAAATTAACAAGAACAAAAGAGAGAAAATAAATAACACAAAAATTTATCCTCCAAAATCTATCCACCAGAAATTTGCTTCATTTATGCCCACCAGATGGATGAAACATTCCAAGGTCCCTTCTTATAAGATGTTCTTAATTGATTTTTATATTTATCCTTGAAATTTAAGATATTTTGGAGTCATTTATAATAGGTTATGTCTGCATTAATATAAATGACTTTTTCTTACCACCATATACTATTCCACCTACCCCACTTTGATTGGTTCAAAAGTAGCCTTAATGAAATAATTTCTCTATAAATTTTAATTTAATTATTCCCCTTTAAGTCTTATTTATATCCCAACTATAATAATCCCATTTATAGGTTGGTAGCATGAGATATACCTCATTTAATGAGGTATGGTCCATTCTACTAACGAGAATAAGTTTTCACATTGATCTATTTTTTTGGGCTTGTGGGAGTTTGAATGAGCTCTGGGTCTAGAAGAAGAATTTGTATCCTATGAACACTTGAATCCTAAAAAAAATGAATCACTCAAATTGGTTCTAAATTTTAAATGTTATGCTCGAAATACAGATGTTAATGAAAATAGTTAAATTTAAAGAATTAACCAATTTTCACATTTAGGTTCAAAAATCACCAAAAATAATAAAATGATGAAAATAAATTGAAATTGATTAATTGGTAGGGATTAAATAATTAAAAAACATATGAATAATTGTGAAAATTTTATCACTATCACATTTCCTCTTACATTAATATCATGTAATTTCACTAGAGGAGTCGTCATTTCTCTAGTATTTCCCTCACATTTCTTTCTTATCATACTTTCCTTTGTAATTTTATTTTCTGAAAAAAACTATTCTTTTTGTTGAATTTTTTGATTTTCTATGGCTATAGGATTTATATCATCATCACTCTTAAAATCGGATACATTCCCACTTAAGTTATCTTCCATGATAACTTCTTTTAACTTAGATATCTTGAATGTTATAGTTTTCTTTTTAAGTTCATCATCTCCATTGTTATATTTTAATTATTATTTTACATCATCATATTTCCAATATATTCCACGACTTTTTTCTTAATAATATCATGAGATTCTCTAATTGAAACAGAAGTACTTCTCCATTTTTTAGGTAAGCATCTTAATAATCATATAACATGCTTCTTATCTTCCTTTGATTGTCCAAGATACGCCATAGTATTGATGATTTCATTAAATATGCAATACATTTTTGAAATAGATTCATCAGTTTTCATTCTAAAAGATTCATACTTCATTGTATATATATTCCATCACATTTCATTACCATTAGAAGTTCCTTCATGAGAAACATCTAAAGAATCCCAAATTTCATAAGCAGTGGTATAAGAAAATATTCTATTAAATTCAACTTCCCCTAAAGAAAAAAAATAATGCATCCATGGATTTACAATTAAAATCATACATGGCTTTTGTTTCATCGCTACTGTCTTTTTAAGAGCCTTACGTTTCTCATTCTTATATTTCAAAGTACCCAAGATATAAAATCTCATCCTCTCTAGATAGATTTTCATTTTCATTTTCCATTGAGCATAGTTAGTTATATTAAATAATAGAGATTGATTGATAAGATAACCTTCAAGTTTAGAATACATAATTATAGAGTAAATACACAAAAAGTAATGATCTTGTTCTCAAAACCTGATTAAGGTCGAGGCTAAATAGAAAAACATAAAGAATATTTTTCTGATACCAAATGTTGGTCCCAATAGAATGCTAAAGAGGGGGTGAATTGAGGTTCCAATTAAAACATTCTATTTTGAAAATTATAAATTTAAAATCCCTAATTAAAACACATCCCTATTCACATGTATATTAGATATAAATAATTTGGTACATTGAAATATTTTATCAAGGGATTGATCAAAACTTAGTTAAAACAACTTGAAATTACTTTAACTTTTGAAACAATTTTAGTCACACCAAACACAAAATAAAAATCACTTATAAAGCCAGACTATAATATTATATTTCTCCTTCACATTTTTAAAAACATTTATTAAAAATCAAAATATTTTCAAGAAAACAAATAGTGAGAATAAAAATTAAACACACTGTGTAATTAAACAAGAGGTTATCCCCAAGTTGGAGCTTAACCCTCTCCACTTGACAGTAAGACACTACTATGACAACCCTGTTTTTTATTACAGCTTAAACATGATTCATTACATAAAACTTCACTTGATACAACAAATAAGATCAAGAGGTTTAGTGTATTTGTGGCTTAGGATCATTACATAAAAACTTAAAACATGAAATACAACAAATTTATTGAAAACTTCCTTTACATGACCATTATATTCCTTCGTACTTAGCATTGCATGGGATAACCTGAGGACATGCATAAGAAAGGGGTGAGCTATAAAGCCCAGTAAGGGAGTACACATGGAATAACATTAGGAGTAAAATACATGTTAGACAATAGGAATATCAATAGAGCATAAAAGAAACATGAACATAAAGGCATGATAAAGCATGATAATCATAACATGGAAATGTGGCAACAACACTTAACATGGAATTAGCATGAGCCAAGGCTCATTGCACATAAAGCATGAGTAAATCCTCATTGCACATGAAGCATGAGTAAACCCTCGTTGCACATGAATTACCATGAGTCAACACTCATTGCACATGACGTATCATGATACTATAATTTACCCAATGCATTGGAGCACTATAAGGGTGCACCCTTCTTAAACATTTCATTTCATGCATAAGTGTTCCACATGGATCATAAAACATGGATTCATAAAACATAATAATTTATTCCACGATAAAGGAATGTGGAATTCATACATGAAACTTTGTAAGCAACAAGTAAAGGTTCAAAAAGGTGGATACCCTTGATGGAGAAATGGGCATGGTATCCACTACACAATGGCATTGGCTTAGAAAATCAGTGCGATTTCGACAGCATAACGGCGTGACATAAGAATTCATAAAAAAGTTGATGAGAGAGAAAGGGGTTCCTCATAATATTTACATGTAATGGACAGTAATGAGGTCATATAGATACATTTCCCAACAATTGAAATGGAATTTAGATTCATGATACAAAAGTATTGCTTGAATGTAAAAGAGGAGAGAGAAGTTCCTTTCGGAATTTAGGCATAGTAACGGATGTACATGGGAGGCATTTAATGAGAGAGAAAGGGGTCTCCCATAATTAAAACAATAAGAGGGCAGTATGGGGGAGGTGAGAAACCATACCCCAACATTAATAATTGAAATTAAAAGGCAAAAACAACTTAAAGAAAATTGACAAAAATGAGAAAGGAAGAAAAAAAACCCTTACTTGGAAGTGTGCTTCCAAAGGCTATAGAGAGGCTTGTGAGAGGCTTCTTGGGAGCTTGGGGAACCTTGGGAGGATTCTAGAGAGAGTAGGGAAGAGGTTGGACGAACTCCAAGGGATTTTAGTGAGGAGGAAGTGGGATCTTGGGTGGGTTTATATAGGAAAGGTGAGGGAATTCTTTATTATTTAGGTTTGGGTCCCCTTACATTAAATTAATCTAAACCACAAACCATCCCATGGTTTTTACCCATGGTTTTTGGAAAAGGGAAGAGAAAAAGAATATTTTATAAGGCTCAATTCCGAAATTCTTAAAATAATAAGGTTGCTTATGTGGAGGTGAGTCACACTCCCATGGAAATTAATTTAAAAAGGCAAAGTGTTGAATATGTCTTGAGGGGTCCATTAATGCTTTGAAAAGTAAGTCAAACAAACCCAAAATCACATTATTTTAATGATAAAACATATAATGGCCGAACATAAGGATTATGGTATTTTATTACATCACCATTGGGTCATTATGATGTCATAAAACACATTATATATTTAAATGGTATTTAATTTTTACCCAAAAATTTGACTATCTCAGAAAATTATAAAAAATTCACCGTTGGATAATTTCGACGTCCTGATTCCAAAAATAACATTTATTTTATCTAAATAATTTTCTAAATATGTGAATTTTCACTTTTAACATAAAAACCGACATTTATCGAAAATTCACGGGTTTTGACAAAAATGGTTTTCAAACCTTAATAAAAATTTTAATTGCATTCATAAAATTATAAGATCATTTATATTTAGTAAAAATTAATTTAATAATATTATTATTATTTTATTAAAATATTATTTAATTCAAAAATCCCTTAATTTAATAAAATAGATTTCTTAATTAAATAACAACTAAAAACACCATTTGTACTTTAAAAACTATTTACAATGTATCAAAAATGACTAGAAATTATATTCATTATTATATAAAAAAATAATGTACATGAACATAGTACTACTTATTTGTTACAAAACCCCTTAAAACAGCCGCATAAGACCTAAGGGTAAGGTGTGCGATGGTGACAGACTCTTGAGGCGGCTCGGATAACATCGCTCGAGTGGTAATCTCTATCAACTTCCACTTTTCCCGTAGACGGTCTCATTCGAGTTTAACATGGTGAAGCTCAGATTGGGCTTGGTCAAGGGTGAAGCCCAAGGATGCCACCTCTTTTCCGTGCTCCGACAAATGGGCTTCGTATGGAGCAATTCTACTAGATAAGGTCATCGCTTCTTTTGTCTTAGTAAATTGGATTTGTTAAAGTCCTATATTTATACTAATCATGTGGTCACTGTTCAATGGCTATATTAACAATGGTCAAAATTCTTAACATAAAACCAAAGAAGTTGACATCTTATAAAAACATTTTTCATAAAGAGACATTTAACTGGATCAAGAAGGATTTTACATTAATGAAAATTTGGGTCGTTACAATATTCCCCCTTAAGAAATTTCGCCCTCGAAATTTTCATTTTCCCACACTAAAACAAATGTGGGTAACTCAGCTTCATCATATCCTTCAATTCCCAAGTCGCTTCTTCAAACTTGTGGTTTCTCCACAACACCTTGACGAGGGGCATTGTCTTATTTCGTAGAACTTTTTCTCTATAATCTAAGATCTTCACTGGTTTCTCCTCATAAGAAAGATCATCTTCCAATTGTACCACCTCATAAGAGAGTACATGTGAAGGGTCCGGTATGTACTTCCTTAAGAGGGATACATGAAAGACATCATGTACTTTGGACATAGTAGGTGGAAGTGCTAGTCGATAGGCCACAGCCCCAACACGGTCAAGAACCTCGAAGGGGCCGATGTACCTTGGACTTAACTTCCCTTTCTTTCCAAACCTCATGACCTTTTTCCACGGAGATATACGTAGAAACAACATGTCTCCAACTTTAAACTCAATGTCTCGTCGACGATTATTTGCATAACTCTTCTATCGACTCTGGGCTTCCTTGATATACTGCTGAATGGTTTTAACCTTCTCCACCATTTCTTCGACCATTTTTGGTCCAAGCAACTTACGTTCACCGACCTCATCCCAACATGCTGGTGTTCTGCACCTTTTCCCATATAGGGCTTTATATGGTGCCATTTGGATTCTCGAGTGGAAACTGTTATTATAAGAGAACTCAACCAGAGGAAGATGTTGATCCCATCCTCCTTTAAAGTCCATTGAGCATGATCTCAACATATCCTCAAGTGTTTGGATAGTCCAATCTGATTGGCCATAATTTTGAGGATGATAGGCCGTACTGAAGTTCAGTTCAGTATTCATACATGTTGAAGACTCTTCCAAAACTTAGAGGTGAATCTTGGATCTCGGTCAGACACAATAGATAGTGGTACTCCATGCAACCTTATCACTTCCCTGATATATATCTGTGCCAGTTGATCCAATGAGAAATCCTACCAAATAGAAATGAAGTGTGCAGTATTTGTTAGACGATCCACAACAACCCAGATTGCATTGTTGCCTTTGGATGTCCTTGGAATTCCGGTGACAAAGTCCATGGTGATTTTCTCCCATTTCCATTCTGGTATGGGAAATGGTTGCATCATCCCCTTATACTTTTTCCTCTCTACCTTCACTCGCTGACACACCAGGCACTTTGATGTATATTCAGCGATCTCCTTCTTCATATTATCCCACCAAATGTTTTCTCAGATATCTCAATACATCTTTGTGCTCCCTGGGTGAATAGAGAAATTTGAACTATGTGCATCATCCAAAAGTTCCTTCTTTAGCTCCAGACTTGATGGAACACATAGTCTTTTCCCAAACCGCACAATTCCTTCTTCATTGACATTAAACTCCGAGGATTTACCCTTTTTGATAGCTTCCACTTTTTCTTGAATTCCCACATCATCCTTTTGAGCATCCTTTAACCTTTCCAAAAGAGATGGTTGAGCAATAATTTGTGAAAGGATTGATCGTCTTCCCTTCTCTATGATTCTCATGTCCATCTTCATCAAGTCTAAGAAGATTGGATCCTTCTCAATTCTCATCATTGATAAAATCGCTGGATCCTTTCTACTTAGGGCATCTGCCACCTTGTTCGCTTTCCCAGGGTGGTAATGTATTGAACAGTCATAATCCTTGATGAGCTCTATCCATATTCTCTGGCGCATATTAATCTCTTTCTGTTTGAATATATATTTAAGACTCTTGTGGTCAGTATATATCTCACATTTCTCTCCATAGAGATAATGCCGCCAGATTTTCAAGGCAAAGATCACAGCCGCAAACTCCAAATCATGCGTTGGATAGTTTCGCTCATGGATTTTCAACTGCCTTGAGGCATAGGATATCACTTTATCATTCTGCATCAGCACACATCCTAAGCCCTTCTTCGAAGCATAACTGAATACCACAAAAATCTCCCCACTTGTGGGTAAAGTGATCACGGGTGCAGTGATAAGCCTCCTTTTCAACTCCTTGAAGCTTTCTTCACATTCATCACTCCAAGCAAACTTTACTCCCTTTCGAGTTAGCTTAGTAAGAGGGTTGGAAAATCATGAGAAATTTCTCACAAATCGTCGATAATATCCAGTTAACCCTAAGAATCTATGGATATCCATTACCGATGTTGGCCTCGACCATCCCTCAATTGCATCTGTTTTGGAGGGGTCCACAGATATCCCATTACTTGTGATGATATGGCCCAAGAATGAGACCTCCTTCAACCAGAACTCATACTTACTGTACTTTTCATAGAGCTTCTCCTTGCGCAAAGTCTCTAGTAAAGTTTTTAAATTCTCCTCATGATCCTCCTTGGTTTTTGAGTATATTAGAATATCATCTATAAAGACTACCAAAAATTTGTCAAGGTAATCTATAAAGACTCTATTCATAAAGTCCATGAATATTGCTGGAGCATTGGTGAGTCTGAAAGGCATTACTATAAATTCATAGTGCCTGTATCTTGTACGAAAAGCAGTCTTGGGGACATCTTCCTTCTTCACCCTTACTTGATAATATCCCGACCGCAAATCCACCTTGGAGAAGTATTGTGCTCCACGCAGTTAATCAAAAAAGTCATCGATTCTTGGGAGAGGATACTTGTTATTTATCGTGATTTTGTTAAGTTCACAATAATCTATGCAAAGCCGCATTGACTCATCCTTATTCTTGACGAAGAGGACTGGTGCACCCCATGGAGAAGCACTTGGGCGTATAAACCCTTCATCTAGATTCTCCTATAGTTGTTTCTTCAGCTCTTCAAACTCAACAACAGCCATTTTATATGGATTCTTGGATATCGGTAGCACCCCAGGTATAAGTTCAATTGATAACTCAACATCTCTTCTAGGAGGAAGACCAGTCAGTTCCTCGGGAAACACTTCAGTGAATTCCCTCACAATAGGAATTTCTTCAAGGATGGTTTCTTCCTTGGACTCAATCATCTGAGCTAGATACACGTGCTCATAAGGCATTAATATCCATGCTTGAGATGATGGAGCTAAAAGAGATTCATCTTCCTCCTGACAATTGTAAATAATCGAGGGTCGATTCTCCAAATGGAGTGTGATTTCACTCTCCCGACAATTTATATTGGCTCTATATAAGGAAAGTCAATCCATGCCAAGAATTTCATCAAATTCCACCAGAGGGAGTATGAAGAGGTTCGCCGGGAAATTCAATACACATATTATAAAAAGGGAGGACTTATATTAAGGGGATGCAATGATTGCCCCATTTTCCGTACTCACCAACATCTTTACTTCCATGATTTGCGGTTGTTCTAGGATTGTTCTACTAAACTTTCGAGATATAAAAGAATGTGTAGAACCTGAATCAAAAATTACGTTCACTATTCTTGAATGAATAACTAGCGTACCTGTCACCACTTCGTTGTCGGGGTTCACTTCGGCAGAAGTGATGGCAAAATCTCTTCCTTATTGTCTTGGAGGTTGTTTGTTGCATCCGATAACCCTTGGATTAGGGAACTGATTTACAAAATGACCTGGTTCTTTGATTTTGTAGCATTGAACAATGCGTTGAGGTTCGAATGGAGAATTCCTCTCCTCTGTCGTAGCCATGGGTCCTTCTTGCCGACAGTTAATAACTAGGTGATCTTCTCTTCCACACCTGAAGCATTTTCTTGTCCCCTTAAGGCAATTTCCAGGGTGCTTCTTCCCACACTTTTGGCAAGTGGGGTGTTGGATCTTCTTAGCACCATTGTATTTATCCATCGGACCACCAGCATTGAAGTCCACCTTGTGCTTCTTGTCCCCATGATACCCTTGTGATTCCCCGATCTTCATTTCAACCTTGAGGGCACATCGGACAATTTCCTCATAGCTGTCGAAGTCACGGATCGCTAATGCTTTCTGCAAGCTAGGCTTCATCCCACCAAAGAAGCGGTCAACCTTACATTCGGGGGTAACGACAAAGCCGGAAGTGTATCGTGCAAGCCTTTTGAAGTTTGCCTTGTACGATCCAACAGATTCTTCATCTTTTTGCTTGAGGGAAAGGAAGTCCCTTTCCATCTTAAGCCGGGGGGTGCGCGGAAAATATTTATCAAAAAACATCTTCCCGAAATCCTTCTATTCCAACGCCTCGATCTCCTCCTCAGGCTTCGTATTTTTGATCAACTTCCACCATTGATCAACTTCACTCTCCATATGATAAGCCTCTAGGAGAACCTTCTCTTGTTCAGAACATTGGAGGATGGAGAATATATTTTCAATGGAGTTGATCCATTGTTCAGCGATCATGGGATCGGATGATCCACTAAAAGTAGGAGGCATTTGTCTCATGAAGCTCTCGATAGCGACTTGTTCTTTCTTAGGGGGGGGGGGGTGAACGTTCCTCTTGACCCGTGTTTCTATTCAAAACTTGAGTTAGCTGAGAGAGAAGCGTGACAAATTTCGCGATTCCCGATCCCATTGAATTGGGCATCTCATTAATACAGTCATCACAATGATCTTCACAACGGTTGTTAGCCCGAGTCCTCCTATTACTGGACATTGGCTAGAATAAAGGGAAAGTTAGGGGTAGCACATAAAGGGTAATCCAAAGAAAAAAGTTGATGACTTATAAATAAACATTCATTTCCTTAACTCATGAGTCTATAGGCTTCAATCTAGGTTTTTCATGATCTACTTTCTAACATATATTCTTAGGGGAATTTTTTTCCCTTAATAAGGGTTCATACAAAGATTGTGAATTTATCAAAACATATCCCCCAGGAGTGTTGTAACCAAGAGTTCAGCAAGGCCCATTGTCGTGCACTAGTTACCGTTCGAGTCTAGCTCAAAGCGGTGTTTTCTAGTTTTACCCCTAGGATACATCTGTGCCAGAGCCGCCTCTACCTGCTCGTATCCAGACAGGGATGTATTTGCTCGATAACCCACTTACTCAATACTCAAAAAAACTTAGGGACGTTTTTATTGTACTTAGTCTTGTATCTAAGGCTTTACTAGGGTTTCCTAATCCCAAAAATAACTAAACCTATCCTCTGATACCAACTATGACAACCCTGCTTTTTATTACAACTTAAACATGATTCATTACATAAAACTTCACTTGATACAACAAAGAAGATCGAGAGGTTTAGTGTCTTTGGGTATTAGGATCATTAAATAAAAACTTAAAACATGAAATACAACAACTTTATTGAAAACTTCCTTTACATGACCACTACATTCCTTCGTACTTAGCATTGCATGGGATAACCTGAGGACATGCATAAGAAAAGGGTGATCTATAAAGCCCAGAAAGAGAGTACACATGGAATAACATGAGGAGTACAATACATGTTAGACAATAGGAATATCAATAGAGCATAAAAGAAACATGGACATAAAGGCATGATAAAGCATGATAATCATAACATGGAAATGTGGCAACAACACTTAACATGGAATTAGCATGAGCCAAGGCTCCTTGCACATAAAGCATGAGTAAATCCTCATTGCACATGAAGCACGAGTAAACCCTAGTTGCACTTGAATTATCATGAGTCAACACTCATTGCACATGACGTATCATGATACTATACTTTACCCAATGCATTGGAGTGCTATAAGGGGGCACCCTTCTTAAACATTTCATTTCATGCATAAGTGTGCCACATGGATCATAAAACATGGATTCATAAAATATAATCATTTATTCCACGATAAAGGAATGTATAATTCATACATGAAACTTTGTAATCAACAAGTAAAGGTGTAAAAAGTTGGATACCATTGATGGAGAAATGGGCATGGTATCCACTACACAATGGCATTGGCTTAGAAAATCGGTGCGATTTCGACAGCGTAACGGCGTGACATAAGAATTCATAAAAAAGGTTGATGAGAGAGAAATGGGTTACTCATCATATTTACATGTAATGTACAGTATGGAGGTCATATATATACATGTCCCAACAATTGAAATGGAATTTAGATTCATGATACAAAAGTATTGCTTGAATGTAAAATAGGAGAGAGAAGTTCCTTTCAGAATTTCGGCATAGTAACGGGTGTACATGGGAGGAATTTAATGAGAGAGAAAGGGGTCTCCCATAATTCAAACAATAATAGGGCAGTATGGGGGAGGTGTGAAACCATGCCCCAACATTAATAATTGAAATTAAAAGGGAAAAACAACTTAAAGAAAATTGACAAAAATGAGAAAGGAAGAAAAAAAACCCTTACTTGGAAGTGTGCTTCCAAAGGATAGAGAGAGGCTTGTGAGAGGCTTCTTGGGAGCTTGGGGCACCTTGGGAGGATTATAGAGAGAGTAGGGTAGAGGTTGGACGAACTCCAAGGGATTTTAGTGAGGAGGACGTGGGATCTTGGGTGGGTTTATATAGGAAAGGTGAGGGAATTCTTTATTATTTAGGTTTGGGTCCCCTTACATTAAATTAATCCAAACCACAAACCATCTCATGGTTTTTGCCCATGGTTTTTGGAAAAGGGAAATGGAAAAAAATATTTTATAAGTCCCAAGTCCGAATTTCTTAAAATAATAAGGTTGCTTATGTGGAGGTGAGTCACACTCCCATGGAAATTAATTTAAAAAGGCAAAGTGTTGAATATGTCTTGAGGGGTCCATTAATGCTTTGAAAAGTAAGTCAAACAAATCCAAAATCACATTATTTTAATGATAAAACATATATTGGCCGAACATAAGGATTATGGTATTTTATTACATCACAATTGGGTCATTATGATGTCATAAAACACATTATATATTTAAACGGTATTTAATTTTTACCCAAAAATTTGACTGTCTCAGAAAATTATGAAAAATTCACCGTTGGATAATTTAGACGTCCTGATTCCAAAAATAACATTTATTTTATCTAAATAATTTTCTAAATATGTGAATTTTCATTTTTAAAATAAAAACTGACATTTATCGAAAATTCACGGGTTTTGACAAAAATGGCTTTCAAACCTTACTAAAAATTTTAATTGCATTCATAAAATTATAAGATCATTTATATTTAGTAAAAATTAATTTAATATTATTATTATTATTTTATTAAAATATTATTTAATTCAAAAATCCTTTAATTTAATAAAATATATTTCTTAATTAAATAATAACTAAAAACACCATTTGTTCTTTAAAAACTATTTAGAATGTATCAAAAATGACTAGAAATTATATTCATTATTATATACAAAAATAATGTACATGAACATAGTATTAGTTATTTGTTACATAACCTCTTAAAATAGCCACATAAGACCTAAGGGTAAGGTGTGCGATGGTGACAGACTCTTGGGGCGGCTCGGATAACATCGCTCGAGTGGTAATCTCTATCAACTTCCACTTTTCCCATAGATGGTCCCATTCGAGTTTGACATGGTGAAGATTAGATTGGGCTTGATCAAGGACGAAGCCCAAGGATGCCACCTCTTTTTCGAGCTCCGACAAATGGGTTTCGTATGGAGCAATTCCACTGGATGAGGTCATCACTTCTTTTGTCTGAGTAAATTGGATTTGTTAAAGTCTTATATTTATACTAATCATGTGGTCACTGTTCAACGGCTATATTAACAACGGTCAAAATTATTAACATAAAACCAAAGAATTTGACATCTTATAAAAACATTTTTCATAAAGACACATTTAACTGGATCAAGAGGGATTTTACATTATTGAAAATTTGGGTCGTTACAATATTCCCCCCTTAAGAAATTTCACCCTCGAAATTTTCCTTTTCCCACACTAAAACAAATGTGGGTAACTCAACTTTATCATATCCTCCAATTCCTAAGTCGCTTCTTCAAACTTGTGGTTTCTCCACAACACCTTGATGAGGGGCATTGTCTTATTTCATAGAACTTTTTCTCTACAATCTAAGATCTTCACTTGTTGCTCCTCATAAGAAGGATCATCTTCCAATTGTACCACCTCAGAAGAGAGTACATGTGAAGGGTCCGGTATGTACTTCCTTAAGAGGGATACATGAAAGACATCATGTACTTTGGCCATAGTAGGTGGAAGTGCTATTCGTTAGGCCACATCCCCAACACGATCAAGAACCTCGAAGGGGTCGATGTACCTTGGACTTAACTTCCCTTTTTTTCCAAACCTCATGACCTTTTTCCATGGAGATATGCGTAGAAACACCATGTCTCCAACTTTAAACTCAAGGTCTCGTCGACGATTATCTGCATAACTCTTCTCTCGACTCTGGGATGCCTTGATATGTTGCTGAATGGTTTTCACCTTCTCCACCATTTCTTCGACCATTTTTGGTCCAAGCAGATTACGTTCATCGACCTCATCCCAACATGTCGGTGTTCTGCACCTTTTCCCATATAGGGCTTTATATGGTGCCATTTGGATGCTCAAGTGGAAACTGTTATTATAAGAGAACTCAACCAGAGGAAGATGTTGATCTCATCCTCCTTTAAAGTCCACTGAGCATGATCTAAACATATCCTCAAGTGTGTGGATAGTCTGCTCTGATTGGCCATCAGTTTGAGGATGATAGGCCGTACTAAAGTTCAGTTCAGTATTCAGAGCATTTTGAAGACTCTTCCAAAACTTAGAGGTGAATCTTGGATCTCGGTCAGACACAACAGATAGTGGTACTCCATGAAACCTTACCACTTCCCTGATATATATTTGTGCCAGTTGATCCAATGAGAAATCCTCCTGAATAGCAATGAAGTGTGCAGTCTTTATTAGATGATCCACAATAACCCAGATTGCATTGTTGCCTTTGTATGTCCTTGGAAGTCCGGTGACAAAGTACATGGTGATGTTCTCCCATTTCCATTCTGGTATGGGCAATGGTTGCATCATCCCCTTAGACTTATGCCTCTCTGCCTTCACTTGCTGACACACCAGGCACTTTGATGTATATTCAGCGATCTCCTTCTTCATATTATCCAACCAAATGTTTTCTCAGAGATCTCGATACATCTTTGTTCTCCCTAGGTGAATAGAGAAATTTGAACTATGTGCATCATCCAAAAGTTCCTTCTTTAGCTCCGAACTTGATGGAACACATAGTCTTTTCCCAAACCGCAAAATTCCTTCTTCATTAACATTAAACTCAAAGGATTTCCCCTTTTTGATAGCTTCCACTTTTTCTTGAATTCCCACATCATTCTTTTGAGCATCCTTTAACCTTTCCAAAAGAGACGTTTGAGCAATAATTTGTGAAAGGATTGATGATGTTCCCTTCTCTATGATTACCATGTCCATCTTCATCAAGTCTAAGAAGATTGGATCCTTCTCAATTCTCATCATTGATAGAATCATTGGATCCTTTCTACTTAGGGCATCTTCCACCTTGTTCGCTTTCCCAGGGTGGTAATGTATTGAACAGTCATAATCCTTGATGAGCTCTATCCATCTTCTCTGGCGCATATTAAGCTATTTCTATGTGAATATATATTTAAGACTCTTGTGGTCAGTATATATCTCACATTTCTCTCCATAGAGATAATGCTGCCAGATTTTCAAAGCAAATATCACAGCCGCCAACTCCAGATCATGTGTTGGATAGTTTTGCTCATGGATTTTCAGCTGCCTTGAGGCATAGGATATCACTTTATCATTCTGCATCAGCACACATCTTAAGCCCTTCTTCGAAGCATAACTGAATACCACAAAAAGCTCCCCACTTGTGGGTAAAGTGATCATGGGTGCAGTGATAAGCCTCCTTTTCAACTCCTTGAAGCTTTCTTCACATTCATCACTCCAATTAAACTTTACTCCCTTTCGAGTTATCTTGGTAAGAGGGTTGGACAATCATGAGAAATTTCTCACAAATCGTCGATAATATCCAGCTAACCCTAAGAAGCTACGGATATCCATTACTGATGGTGGCCTCGATCATCCCTCAATTGCATCTGTTTTGGAGGGGTCCATAGATATCTCATTGCTCGTGATGATATGGCCCAAGAATGAGACCTCATTCAACCATAACTCACACTTACTGCACTTTGAATAGAGCTTCTCCTTGCGCAAAGTCTCTAGTACAGTTTTTAAATGCTCCTCATGATCCTCCTTGGTTTTGGAGTATATTAGAATATCATCTATAAAGACTACCACAAATTTGTCAAGGTAATCTCTAAAGACTCTATTCATCAAGTCCATGAATATTTATGGAGCATTGGTGAGTCCGAAAGGCATTACTATGAATTCATAGTGCCCGTATCTTGTATGAAAAGCAGTCTTGGGGACATCTTCCTTCTTCACCCTTACTTGATAATATCCCGACCGCAAATCCACCTTGGAGAAGTATTGTGCTCCACGCAGCTGATCAAACAAGTCATTGATTCTTGGGAGAGGATACTTATTCTTTATCGTAATTTTGTTAAGTTCATGATAATCGATGCAAATCCGCATTGACCCATCCTTCTTCTTGACGAAGAGGACTGGTGCACCCCATGGTGAAGCACTTGGGCGTATAAACCCTTTATCCAGATTCTCCTATAGTTGTTTCTTTAGCTCTTCAAGCTCAAAAACATCCATTCTATATGGAGTCTTGGATATCGGTAGTTCCCCAGGTATAAGTTCAATTGAGAACTCAACATCTCTTCTAGGAGGAAGACCAGGCAGTTCCTCGGGAAACACTTCAGCAAATTCCCTCACAATAGGCATTTCTTCAAGGATGGTTTCTTCCTTAGACTCAATCACCTGAGCCAGATATGCATGCTCATAAGGCAGTAATATCCATGCTTGAGATGATGGAGCTAAAAGAGATTCATCTTGCTCCTGACACTTGTAAAGAATCGGGGGTCGATTCTCCATATGGAGTGTGATTTCCCTCTCTCGACAATTTATATTGGCTCTATATAAGGAAAGACAATCCATGCCAAAAATTGCATCAAATTCCACCAGAGGGAGTATGATGAGTTTTGCCGGGAAATTCAATACACAAATTATAATAGGGGAGGACTTATATTCATGGGATGCAATGATTGCCCCATTTTCTGTACTCACCGACATCTTTACTTCCATGATTTGTGGTGGTGTTGGGATTGTTCTACTAAACTTTCGAGATATAAAAGAATGCATAGAACCTTAATCAAAAAGTACGTTCGCTATTCTTGAATGAATAACTAGCGTACCTACCACCACTTCGTTGCCGGGGTTCACTTCGGCAGAAGTGATGGCAAAAGCTCTTCCTTGTTGTCTTGGAGGTTGTTGGTTGCCTCCGATAACCCTTGGATTCGGGAACTGATTTGCAAAATGACCCGGTTCTTTGAATTTGTAGCATTGAACAACGCGTTGAGGTTCAAATGGAGTGTTCCTCTCCTCTGTCGTAGCCGTGGGTCCTTCTTTCCGACAGTTAATAGCTAGGTGACCTTCTCTTCCACACCTGAAGCATTTTCTCGTCCCCTTAAGGCAATTTCTAGGGTGCTTCTTCCCACACTTTTGGCAAGTGGGGTGTTGGATCTTCTTAGCACCGTTGGATTTATCCATCGGACCACCAGCATTGAAGTCCACCTTAGGCTTCTTGTCCCCATGATACCCCTGTGATTCCCCGATATCCATTTCAACCTTGAGGGCACATCGGACAATTTCCTCATAGTTTTTGAAGTCACGGATCGCTAATGCTTTCTGCAAGCTAGGCTTCATCCCACCAAAGAAGGGGTCAACCTTGTATTCAGGGGTAACGACAAAGCCGGAAGCGTATCATGCAAGCCTTGTGAAGTTTTCCTCGTACGCTCCAACAGATTCTTCATCTTTTTGCTTGAGGGAAAGGAAGTCCCTTTCCATCTTAAGCCAGAGGGTGCGCGGAAAATATTTATCGAAATGCATCTTCCGGAAATCCTTACATTCCAACGCCTCGATCTCATCCTCAGGCTTCGTATTTTTGATCAATGTCCACCATTGATCAGATTCACCCTCCATATGATAAGCCGCTAGAAGAACCTTCTCTTGTTCAGAACATTGGAGGATGGAGAATATATTTTCAATGGAGTTGATCCATTGTTCAGCGATCATGGGATCGTATGATTCACTAAAAGTAGGAGGCCTTTGCCTCATGAAGCTCTCGATAGTGACTTTTTCTTTCTTAAGGGGGTTTGAACATTCCTCTCGACCCGTGTTTCTATTAAAAACTTGATTTAGCTGAGAGAGAAGCGTGACAAAGTTCGTGATTCCCGCCCCCATTGGATTGGGAATCTCATTAATACATTCATCACACTGATCTTCACAACGGTTGTTATCCTGAGTCCTCCTATTACCGGCCATTGGCTGGAATAAAAGGAAAGTTAGGGGTAACACATAAAGGGTAATCCAAAGACAAAAGTTGATTACTTATAAATAAACTTTCATTTCCTTAACTCATGAGTCTATAGGCTTCAATCTAGGCTTTTCATGATCTACTTTCTAACATATATTCTTAGGGGATTTTTTTTTTCCTTAATAAGGGTTCATACTAAGATTGTGAATTTATCAAAACATATCCCTCGGGAGTGTCGTAACCAAGAGTGCAGCAAGGCCCATTTTTGTGCACCAGTTCCCGTTTGAGTCTAGCACAAAGCGGTATTTTTGGGTTTTACCCCTAGGATACATCTGTGCCAGATCCGCCTCTACCTTCTCGTATCCAGACAGGGATGTATTTGCTCGATAACCCACTTACTCAATACTCACCAAAACTTAGGGATGTTTTTATTTTACTTAGTCTTGTATCTAAGGCTTTACTAGGGTTTCCTAATCCCAAAAATAACTAAACCTATCCTCTGATACCAACTATGACAACCATGCTTTTTATTACTACTTAAACATGATTCATTACATAAAACTTCACTTGATACAACAAAGAAGATCGAGAGGTTTAGTGCCTTTGGGGCTTAGGATCATTACATAAAAACTTAAAACATGAAATACAACAACTTTATTGAAAACTTCCTTTACATGACCACTACATTCCTTCGTACTTAGCATTGCATGGGATAACCTGAGGACATGCATAAGAAAATGGTGAGCTATAAAGCCCAGTAAGGGAGTACACATGGAATAACATGAGGAGTACAATACATGTTATACAATATGAATATCAATAGAGCATAAAATAAACATGAACATAAAGGCATGATAAAGAATGATAATCATAACATGGAAATTTGGCAACAACACTTAACATGGAATTAGCATGAGCCAAGGCTCATTGCACATAAAGCATGAGTAAATCCTCATTGCACAAGAAGCACGATTAAAACCTCATTGCACTTGAATTATCATGAGTCAACACTCATTGCACATGACGTATCATGATACTATACTTTACCCAATGCATTGGAGCGCTATAAGGGCGCACCCTTCTTAAACATTTCATTTCATGCATTAGTGTGCCACATGGATCATAAAACATGGATTCATAAAACATAATCATTTATTCCACGATAAAGGAATGTGTAATTAATACATGAAACTTTGTAATTAACAAGTAAAGGTGCAAAAAGGTGGATACCCTTGATGGATAAATGGGCATGGTATCCACTACACAATGGCATTGGCTTAGAAAATCGATGCGATTTCGACAGCGTAACGGCGTGACATAAGAATTCATAAAAAAGGTTGATGAGAGAGAAAGGGGTTCCTCATCATATTTACATGTAATGGACAGTAAAGAGGTCATATAGATACATGTCCCAAAAATTGAAATGGAATTTAGATTCATGATACAAAAGTATTGCTTGAATGTAAAAGAGGAGAGAGAAGTTCCTTTCGGAATTTCGGCATAGTAACGAGTGTACATGGGAGGCATTTAATGAGAGAGAAAGGGGTCTCCCATCATTAAAACAATAATAGGGCAGTATGGGGGAGGTTCGAAACCATACCCCAACATTAATAATTGAAATTAAAAGGGCAAGACAACTTAAAGAAAATTGACAAAAATGAGAAAGGAAGAAAAAAAACCCTTACTTGGAAGTGTGCTTCCAAAGGCTAGAGAGAGGCTTGTGAGAGGCTTCTTAGGAGCTTGAGGCACATTGGGAGGATTCTAGAGAGAGTAGGGCAGAGTTTGGACGAACTCCAAGGGATTTTAGTGGGGAGGAAGTGGGAGCTTGGGTGGGTTTATATAGGAAATGTGAGGGAATTCTTTATTATTTAGGTTTGGGTCCCCTTACATTAAATTAATCCAAACCACAAACCATCCCGTGGTTTTTGCCCATGGTTTTTGGAAAAGGGAAGAGGAAAACAATATTTTATAAAGCCCAAGTCCTAACTTCTTAAAATAATAAGGTTGATTATGTGGAGGTGAGTCACACTCCCATGGAAATTAATTTAAAAAGGCAAAGTGTTGAATATGTCTTGAGGGGTCCATTAATGCTTTGAAAAGTAAGTCAAACAAACCCAAAATCACATTATTTTAATGATAAAACATATATTGGCCGAACATAAGGATTATGGTATTTTATTACATCACCATTGGGTCATTATGATGTCATAAAACACATTATATGTTTAAACGGTATTTAATTTTTACCCAAAAATTTGACTGTCTCGGAAAATTATGAAAAATTCACAGTTGGATAATTTCGACGTCCTGATTCCAAAAATAACATTTATTTTATCTAAATAATTTTCTAAATATGTGAATTTTCACTTTTAAAATAAAAACCGACATTTATCGAAAATTCATGGGTTTTGACAAAAATGGCTTTCAAACCTTAATAAAAATTTTAATTGCATTCATAAAATTATAAGATCATTTATATTTAGTAAAAATTAATTTAATAATAATATTTTTATTTTATAAAAAAATTATTTAATTAAAAAATCCCTTAATTTGATAAAATAGATTTCTTAATTAAATAATAACTAGAAACACCATTTGTACTTTAAAAACTATTTACAATGTATCAAAAATGACTAGAAATTATATTTATTATTATATAAAAAAATAATGTACATGAACATAGTACTACTTATTTGTTACAAAACCTCTTAAAGCAGCCGCATAAGACCTAAGGGTAAGGTGTGCGATGGTGATAGACTCTTGGGGCGGCTCGGATAACATCGCTCGAGTGGTAATCTCTATCAACTTCCACTTTTCCTGTAGACGGTCTCGTTCAATTTTGACATGGTGAAGCTAGGCTTGGGCTTGGTCAAGGGCGAAGCCCAAGGATGCCACCTCTTTTCCGAGCTCCGACAAATGGTCTTCGTATGGATCAATTCTACTGTATGAGGTCATCGCTTCTTTTTTCTGAGTAAATTGGATTTGTTAAAGTCCTATATTTATACTAATCATGTGGTCACTGTTCAACGGTTATATTAACAATGGTCAAAATTCTTAACATAAAACCAAAGAAGTTGACATCTTATAAAAACATTTTTCATAAAGAGACATTTAACTGGATCAAGAGGGATTTTACATTAATGAAAATTTGGGTCTTTAAAATATTCCCCCCTTAAGAAATTTCACCCTCGAAATTTTCCTTTTCCCACACTAAAACAAATGTGGGTAACTCAGCTTCATCATATCCTCCAATTCCCAAGTCGCTTCTTCAAACTTGTGGTTTCTCCACAACACCTTGACGAGGGGCATTGTCTTATTTCGTAGAACTTTTTCTCTACAATCTAATATCTTCACTGGTTTCTCCTCATAAGAAAGATCATCTTCCAATTGTACCACCTCGGAAGAGAGTACATGTGAAGGGTTCGGTATGTACTTCCTTAAGAGGGATACATGAAAGACATCATGTACTTTGGCCATAGTAGGTGGAAGTGTTATTCGATAGGCCACAGCCCTGACACGATCAAGAACCTAGAAGGGGCCGATGTACCTTGGACTTAACTTCCCTTTCTTTCCAAACCTCATGATCTTTTTCCATGGAGATATGCATAGAAACATCATGTCTCCAACTTTAAACTTAAGGTCTCGTTGACGATTATCTGCATAACTCTTCTGTCGACTCGGGGCTGCCTTGATATGCTGCTGAATAGTTTTCACCTTCTCCACCATTTCTTCGACCATTTTTGGTCCAAGCAGCTTACATTCACCGACCTCATCCCAACATGTCGGTGTTCTGTACCTTTTCCCATATAGGGCTTCATATGGTGTCATTTGGATGCTCAAGTGGAAACTGTTATTATAAGAGAACTCAACCAGAGGAAGATGTTGATCTCGTACTCCTTTAAAGTCCATTGATCATGATCTCAACATATCCTCAAGTGTTTGGATAGTCCGCTCTGATTGGCCATCAGTTTGAGGATGATAGGACGTACTGAAGTTTAGTTCAGTATTCAGAGCATGTTGAAGACTCTTCCAAAACTTAGAAGTGAATCTTGGATCTTGGTCAGACACAATAGATAGTGGTACTCCATGAAACCTTACCACTTCCCTGATATATATCCGTGTCAGTTGATCTAATGAGAAATCCTCCCGAATAGCAATGAAGTGTACAGTCTTTGTTAGACGATCCACAACAACCCAGATTTCATTGTTGCCTTTGGATGTCCTTGGAAGTCCGGTGACAAAGTCCATGGTGATGTTCTCCCATTTCCATTCTGGTATGGGAAATGGTTGCATCATCCCCTTAGACTTCTGTCTCTCTGCCTTCACTTGCTAACACACCAGGCACTTTGATGTATATTCAGAGATCTCCTTCTTCATATTATCCCACCAAATGTTTTCTCAGAGATCTCGATACATCTTTGTGCTCCCTGGGTGAATAGAGAAATTTGAACTATGTGCATTATCCAAAAGTTCCTTCTTTAGCTCCGGACTTGATGGAACACATAGTCTTTTCCCAAACTGCACAATTCCTTCTTCATTAACATTAAACTCCGAGGATTTCCCCTTTTTGATAGCTTCAACTTTTTCTTGAATTCCCACATCATCCTTTTGAGCATCCTTTAACCTTTCCAAATGAGATGGTTGAGCAATAATTTGTGAAATGATTGATGATGTTCCCTTCTCTATGATTCCCATGTCCATCTTCATCAAGTCTAAGAAGATTGGATCCTTCTAAATTCTCATCATTGATAGAATCGCTGGATCCTTTCTACTTAGGGCATCTGCCACCTTGTTCGCTTTCCCAGGGTGGTAATGTATTGAACAGTCATAATCCTTGATGAGCTCTATCCATCTTCTTGGGCGCATATTAAGCTCTTTTTGTGTGAATATGTATTTAAGACTCTTGTGGTCAGTATATATCTCACATTTCTCTCCATAGAGACAATGCTGCCATATTTTCAAGGCAAAGATCACAGCCGCCAACTCCAGATCATGCGTTGGATAGTTTCGCTCATGGATTTTCAACTGCCTTGATGCATAGGATATCACTTTATAATTTTGCATGAGCACACATCTTAAGCCCTTCTTCGAAGCATAACTGAATACCACAAAAAGCTCCCCACTTGTGGGTAAAGTGATCACGGGTGCAGTGATAAGCCTCCTTTTCAACTCCTTGAATCTTTCTTCGCATTCATCACTCCAAGAAAACTTTACTCCCTTTCGAGTTAGCTTGGTAAGAGGGTTGGACAATCATGAGAAATTTCTCACAAATCATCGATAATATCCATCTAACCCTAAGAAGCTACGGATATCCATTACCGATGTTGGCCTCGACCATCCCTCAATTGCATCTGTTTTGGAGGGGTCCACAGATATCCCATTGCTTGTGATGATATGGCCTAAGAATGAGACCTCCTTCAACCAGAACTCACACTTGTTGTACTTTTCATAGAGATTCTCCTTGCGCAAAGTCTCTAGTACAGTTTTTAAATGCTCCTCATGATTCTCCTTGGTTTTGGAGTATATTAGAATATCATCTATAACGACTACCACAAATTTTTCAAGGTAATCTCTAAAGACTCTATTCATCAAGTCCATGAATATTGTTGGAGCATTGGTGAGTCTGAAAGGCATTACTATGAATTCATAGTGCCCGTATCTTGTACGAAAAGAATTCTTGGGGACATCTTCCTACTTCACCCTTACTTGATAATATCCTGACCACAAATCCACCTTGGAGAAGTATTGTGCTCCACGCAGCTGATCAAACAAGTCATCGATTCTTGGGAGAGGATACTTGTTCTTTATCGTGATTTTGTTAAGTTCGCGATAATCGATGCAAAGCCGCATTGACCCATCCTTCTTCTTGATGAAGAGGACTGGTGCACCCCATGGTGAAGCACTTGGGCGTATAAACCCTTTATCCAGATTCTCCTGTAGTTGTTTCTTTAGCTCTTCAAGCTCAACAAAAGTCATTCTATATGGAGTCTTGGATATCGGTAATGCCCCAGGTATAAGTTCAATTGATAACTCAACATCTCTTCTAGGAGGAAGACCAGACAGTTCCTCGGGAAACACTTTAGAGAATTCCCTCATAATAGGCATTTCTTCAAGGATGGTTTCTTCCTTGGACTCAATCATCCGAGCCAGATACGCGTGCTCATAAGGCAGTAATATCCATGCTTGAGATGATGGAGCTAAAAGAGATTCATCTTCCTCCTGACACTTGTAAAGAATTGGGGGTCGATTCTCCATATCGAGTGTGATTTCCCTCTCCCGACAATTTATATTGGCTCTATATAAGGAAATCCAATCCATGCCAAGAATTGCGTAAAATTCCAACAGAGGGAGTATGAAGAGGTTCGCCGGGAAATTCAATACACAGATTATAACAAGGGAGGACTTATATTCATGGGATGCAATGATTGCCCCATTTTCCGTACTCACCGACATCTTTACTTCCATGATTTGTGGTAGTGTTGGGATTGTTCTACTAAACTTTCGAGATATAAAAGAATGCATAGAACCTGAATCAAAAAGTACATTCGCTATTCTTGAATGAATAACTAGCGTACCTGTCACCACTTCATTGTCGGGGTTCACTTCGGCAGAAGTGATGGAAAAATCTCTTCCTTGTTGTCTTGGAGGTTGTTGGTTTCCTCCGATAACCCTTGGATTAGGGAACTTATTTGCAAAATGACCCGGTTCTTTGCATTTGTAGCATTGAACAACACGTTGAGCGTTCCTCTCCTCTGTTGTAGCCGTGGGTCCTTCTTGCCGACAGTTAATAGCTAGGTTCCCTTCTCTTCCACACCTGAAGCATTTTCTCGTCCCCTTAAGGCAATTTCCAGGGTGCTTCTTCCCACACTTTTGGCAAGTGGGGTGCTGGATCTTCTTAGCACCGTTGGATTTATCCATCGGACCACCAGCATTGAATTCCACCTTAGGCTTCTTGTCCCCATGATACCCCTGTGATTCCTCGATCTCCATTTCAACCTTGAGGGCACATCGGACAATTTCCTCATACCTGTCGAAGTCACGGATCACTAATTCTTTTCGCAAGCTAGGCTTCAGCCCACCAAAGAAGCGGTCAACCTTGCATTCAGGGGTAACGACAAAGCCAAAAGCGTATCGTGCAAGCCTTGTGAAGTTTGTCTCGTACGCTCCAACAGATTCTTCATCTTTTTGCTTGAGGGAAAGGAAGTCCCTTTCCATCTTAAGCCAGAGGGTGCGCGGAAAATATTTATCAAAAAACATCTTCCGGAAATCCTTCCATTCCAACGCCTCGATCTCCTCCTCAGGCTTCGTATTTTTTATCAAAGTACACCATTGATCAGCTTCACCCTCCATATGATAAGCCGCTAGGAGAACCTTCTCTTGTTCAGAACATTGGAGGATGGAGAATATATTTTCAATGGAGTTGATCCATTGTTCAGCGATTGTGGGATCGGATGATCCACTAAAAGTAGGAGGCCTTTGTCTCATGAAACTCTCGATACCGACTTGTTCTTTCTTAGGGGGGGTGAACGTTCCTCTTGACCCGTGTTTCTATTCAAAACTTGAGTTAGCTGAGAGAGAAGCGTGACAAAGTTCACGATTCCCGCTCCCATTGGATTGGGCATCTCATTAATACAGTCATCACATTGATCTTCACAACAGTTGTTAGCCCGAGTCCTCCTATTACCGTCCATTGGCTGGAATAAAAGAAAAGTTAGGGGTAACACATAAAGGGTAATCCAAAGACAAAAGTTGATGACTTATAAATAAACTTTCATTTCCTTAACTCATGAGTCTATAGGCTTCAATCTAGGCTTTTCATGATCTACTTTCTAACATATATTCTTAGGGGCATTTTTTTCCCTTAATAAGGGTTCATACTAAGATTGTGAATTTATCAAAACATATCCCCCGGGAGTGTCGTAACCAAGAGTACAGCAAGGCTCATTGTCGTGCACCAGTTCCCGTTCGAGTCTAGCTCAAAGCGGTGTTTTCGGGTTTTACCCCTAGGATACATCTGTGCCAGAGCCGCCTCTACCTGCTTGTATCCAGACATGGATGTATTTGCTCGATAACTCACTTACTCAATACTCACCAAAACTTAGGGACGTTTTTATTTTAATTAGTCTTGTATCTAAGGCTTTACTAGGGTTTCCTAATCCCAAAAATAACTAAACCTATCCTATGATGCCAACTATGAAAACCCTGCTTTTTATTACAACTTAAACATGATTCATTACATAAAACTTCACTTGATACAACAAAGAAGATCAAGAGGTTTAGTGTCTTTGGGGCTTAGGATCATTACATAAAAACTTAAAACATGAAATACAACAACTTTATTGAAAACCTCCTTTACATAACCACTACATTCCTTCGTACTTAGCATTGCATGGGATAACCTGAGGACATGCATAAGAAAATGGTGAGCTATAAAGCCCAGTAAGGGAGTACACATGGAATAACATTAGGAGTACAATACATGTTAGACAATAGGAATATCAATAGAGCATAAAAGAAACATGAACATAAAGTCATGATAAAGCATGATAATCATAACATGGAAATGTGGCAACAACACTTAACATGGAATTAGCATGAGCCAAGGCTCATTGCACATAAAGCATGAGTAAATACTCATTGCACATGAAGCATGAGTAAACCCTCGTTGCACTTGAATTAGCATGAGTCAACACTCATTTCACATGACGTATCATGATACTATACTTTACCCAATGCATTGGAGCGCTATAAGTGCGCACCCTTCTTAAACATTTCATTTCATGCATAAGTGTGCCACATGGATCATAAAACATGGATTCATAAAACATAATCATTTATTCCATGATAAAGGAATGTGGAATTCATACATGAAACTTTGTAATCAACAAGAAAAGGTGCAAAAAGGTGGATACCCTTGATGGAAAAATGGGCATGGTATCCACTACACAATGGCATTGGCTTAGAAAATCGGTGCGATTTTGACAGCGTAACGGCGTGACATAAGAATTCCTAAAAAAGGTTGATGAGAGAGAAAGGGGTTCCTCATCATATTTATATGTAATGGACAGTAAGGAGGTCATATAGATACATGTCCCAACAATTGAAATGGAATTTAGATTCATGATACAAAAGTATTGCTTGAATGTAAAAGAGGAGAGAGAAGTTCCTTTCGGAATTTCGGCATAGTAACGGGTGTACATGGGAAGCATTTAATGAGAGAGAAAGGGGTCTCCCATCATTCAAACAATAAGAGGGAAGTATGGGGGAGGTGTGAAACCATACCCCAACATTAATAATTTAAATTAAAAGGGCAAAACAACTTAAAGAAAATTGACAAAAATGAGAAAGGAAGAAAAAAATCCTTACTTGGAAGTGTGCTTCCAAATGCTAGAGAGAGGTTTGTGAGAGGCTTCTTGGGAGCTTGGGGCACCTTGGAAGGATTCTAGAGAGAGTAGGGCAGAGGTTGGACGAACTCCAAGGGATTTTAGTGAGGAGGAAGTGGGAGCTTGGGTGGGTTTATATAAGAAAAGTGAGGGAATTCTTTATTATTTAGGTTTGGGTCCCCTTACATTAAATTAATCCAAACCACAAACCATCTCATGGTTTTTGCCCATGGTTTTTGGAAAAGGGAAGAGGAAAACAATATTTTATAAGGCCCAAGTCCGAAATTCTTAAAATAATAAGGTTGCTTATGTGGAGGTGAGTCACACTCCCATGGAAATTAATTTAAAAGGCAAAGTGTTGAATATGTCTTGAGGGGTCCATTAATGCTTTGAAAAGTAAGTCAAACAAACCCAAAATCACATTATTTTAATGATAAAACATATATTGGCCGAACATAAGGATTATGGTATTTTATTACATCACCATTGGGTCATTATGATGTCATAAAACACATTATATATTTAAACGGTATTTAATTTTTACCCAAAAATTTGAATGTCTCAGAAAATTATGAAAAATTTACCGTTGGATAATTTCGACGTCCTGATTCCAAAAATAACATTTATTTTATCTAAATAATTTTCTAAATATGTGAATATTCACTTTTAAAATAAAAACCGACATTTATCGAAAATTCACAGGTTTTGACAAAAATGGCTTTCAAACCTTAATAAAAAATTTAATTGCATTCATAAAATTATAAGATCATTTATATTTAGTAAAAATTAATTTAATAAAAATATTATTATTTTATTAAAATATTATTTAATTCAAAAATCCCTTAATTTAATAAAATAGATTTCTTAATTAAATAATAACTAAAAACACCATTTGTACTTTAAAAATTATTTACAATGTATCAAAAATGACTAGAAATTATATTCATTATTATATACAAAAATAATGTACATGAACATAGTACTACTTATTTGTTACATAACCCCTTAAAACAGCCGCATAAGACCTAAAGGTAAGGTGTGCGATGGTGACAGACTCTTGGGGCGGCTCGGATAACATCGCTCGAGTGGTAATCTCTATCAACTTCCACTTTTTCCATAGACGGTCCCGTTCGAGTTTGACATGGTGAAGCTCAGCTTGGACTTGGTCAAGGGCGAAGCCCAAGGATGCCACCTCTTTTCCGAGCTCTGACAAATGTGCTTCGTATGGAGCAATTCTACTAGATGAGGTCATCACTTCTTTTGTCTGAGTAAATTGGATTTGTTAAAGTCCTATATTTATACTAATCATGTGGTCACTGTTCAACGGCTATATTAACAACGGTCAAAAATCTTAACATAAAACCAAAGAAGTTGACATCTTATAAAAACATTTTTCATAAAGAGACATTTAACTAGATCAAGAGGGATTTTACATTAATGAAAATTTGGGTCGTTACACTACTAAGCACATTTATTAAAACCTAATAAACAATCCATAACTTGGATGAGGTTTTACAAAAATAACTCCACACAAGGTAGTACAGGCTATACCCATACTTTTCCAATGTTCTATGTGGGATAGTAGTAGTAAGGGTATTAGAGTGCTCTTCTTTACAATATAGGGGAATTTCTCATTAGATATACAGGAAAGTAAAAGCACAACTCGTAATGTAAAAGAAATAGAGCAAAGAATTATAGAGGTTTGACGCACCCCAATCTTAAATCGATTTCAATTGATCATCAAGGTTCTCCTCTTCTGATTGTTTAGTGAGCTCATGAGTGAAATGTTGAAGTCAGTTCGACCTTCTTCTTGTTTTTGTTCACTTTCACCCAGAAAATAGAGTGGTGTAGATGTGGAGAAACAAAAACTACAGAGATCACAAAAGTGTCACACACCCCCAGCACATGAGAAGCTTCATCTCATTTTAATGATTCTTCTCAAAGTAGTTGTTGAAACATAATAATTCTAGGGCTGACAAGAATTTATTTCTTTGACATGTCTATTAAATGTCAAAACTAGCCATTGGGAATTCGTACTTACGGCACGGTAGGTCTAAACATTCAGTTACTAAAGCATGGTTGATGCAGACTCCTTTATGCAATAGTTTTTCCCTTGCACAAGTAGCCTTATGGTCGATCTACTAGCCACGGTTGATTGATTTCCTTCATGTGGTCACTTTATGTGATCGTGTAGTCACTTGGTCTCAGTATGCAGTCGCTCCATGCTTATAAATATTGTCTGCATACCTGTCATGCAATCACTTAATCTCTACTTGTGTTCGATCAGCTATAATGTGTGATATCGCTCAAGATATCAACACGTGGTCGGTTGATAGGTACAGTCGGTTGAAACTTTTTCATGTGGTGGCTTCAACACAAATTTCATCTGTTGGGTACGGTTCGTTGAGTTTTTCATGTGCTCGCGCTGATTGCTTTTGCGGTAGCTTGGGGACTTTGTGAAATTTCCTCCACGGTCGGTTGAATAGACATACAATTGCTTCATTTTGTTGTGTGGTCACTTCAATGTTATCTTCATGTTGTAGCTCCATATAACTTGCGACCACTTCCACGCTTAGCCAATTTTTATATATTCCCAGGAAAACAGTTTACTAACATAAGGAATTCATTAATAACATAAGAAACCTGATTTAGGATTATGAAAACAAGAAATTGTTGGACTAACCCAATCGAAATATAGGAATTTACTCCGTGCCAATCTGAGTAGTTGTTTGCTTGGGAAGGCCGAAAACACATTTTTTAATGTTTTAAAACACTAAAATGTGCATATAACAATAAACACTATATCAAACGACCTCAGATTAATGTGAAATCATAGGATGATATTCTTTGAATTTTTTTGTGATATGTACGAGTAGACGACACATCAATTCGGCATTTAGTGTGATCAGACTAATTTAATAAATAGCTTGTAATGATTTAAGAGCCTTTAAAAACATGTGTCAATGAATCAAAACCAAACAGACGAGCTCTAATTGCAGTGAAATCACATAACATCAACTGTAGATTGATTGGAAAAATGTAGGAATTGATGTGACAATTGGAGTTGTCGTTTGCTCGGGATGATTGAAAACACATTTTAAGTGTTTAAAAATACTAAATCGTGTGTGTGATGGTTAAAATCATAACAAATGACCTCAAGTTAACATGAAATCATAGGACAACAATCTTTGAATTATTTATGATGTATATGAGCATCATATCAATTCCATGTGTGGTGTGCTCAGATAAGTTGTTTTAGATTAACAAATGATTAGAAATGATTAATATGTTGAAAAAGAAACGATAACATATTTTTTATTGTTATAAATTTTAATTTAAATAATCTAGAGGGTTTTAATTAATTTTTTATTTTTTATTTTTTTAATATACGAACATTTTTAAATTTATTGGATTTCCAATAATATGAGATGATGGGAGTCGAGGTTGGAAAACAAATTGAAAAGGATAGTTGTAAACTTATTAATTTACAAATACTGAATTTCTGAATTATGATTGTTTTTTGTTTTTGTTTTTTAAAAATACAAGTTGTGGAGTGTATTTGCTGGAATTTAAAGAAACTAACCACCTATAGGTACTGCTATTTGGCGGTCGCTATAGGTGATGTTGTGTTACCCTAAATGGGGGTCACTATCGACTATAGCGACGAACCAACGACCATCGTTTGGTAGTTGTTGGGTTCTCTAGTAGCGCACACACATTGAAATTCCCTATTATTTTGAGATATGTGAGATTCAAACCCTTGCCCAACCCCTTATTTAAATAATATTTTAACATATTATTTTTGCATATAAATTTTTTAATGTATTTAAATACATTATTAAATATTTTTATTGATTTATATAAAATTGAGATTTTTTTATATAAACTATGAATATAAGATTGATAATAAATTTTTATTTTAATATGATTTTTATTTTTAAATATACATTTTTTGTCAAAATATTTTAATATATTTATATATTTTATAATATATAATCATATGTATAGAAATTTTTAAATGCACGCACATCTAATTATAAATATATAAATATATAAAATTAAATATAAACAATATTTAATGTATTTATATATATATATATATATGTGTAGTTCATATCACTATATTTTTAATAAATAAATATATATATATATATGTATGTAATTGTAATTATATATATATAAGTACCAAAGAATAAATAAAAGTAAAAACGATTAAAAATATATATAAATTGTATTTATATAAATGTATATTTTTTCTATATAAACCATATTTAATAATATAAATATATGTGTGTGTATAATACATTATGAATATCCCCCTTTACCACTCCTAAAATATCGGTGATAAAGTGAACACTTTTATTGGTAAAAAAATCACCAATAAAAGATGCTCATTTATAATCGTTTTTTTAACACTGATAAAAATTATCTTTATTCACACTTTTATTTAAAAATTGTAAAAATGTGCCCATTATCATTGTTTTTTTATGTGATAAATGACAGATGCTATTTTTTGGAAAATGAGCAATAGTTTATAAACCCAAATGATCCCACAAATTTAGATCCGATGAATGTGTAGACTCTATAAAATTTATATTTGGCTGCATCTTCCCTCTAGCGATTGGAAAAATTTCATGAAGATTATAAAACAATCCATTATAAATACAATGTTAAAGATTTTAACGTTATTAATTGATTTTTTTTTTTTGTTTGAGTTCGAGCACTTGATTGAAATTAATTTGACATCGGGGATATAGTTGTCATTTTATCATGAGAAGACTTTGACCATCGGGGATATAGTTGTCATTTTATCATGAGAAAACTTTGACCACCGTCCAGTCGGTGATACATGGTAGGAGTGGAAGCAAACCGTGGTCCCTCGGGCGCCGGCGATCTGGAAAGTAATAAATGGCAATTTTGGCCCTTTCCTACAAAGCGGTTGTGGCGTGCACGTACCGTATTTGCCACCCTTCCGATCACGCCATTTACGAGGTTGGGGAGGTTCATTAAATCATGGCAGGTTTTTGAAAAAAGTAAGACACCGAAAATGCGGTCAACCTTTTTTTTTCTGATATTAATGTTTATTAAGTTTCATATATTTTAAACTTATTATATTAACATTTTTTATTATAACTAGTACCACATCCATCCATTTACATGACATAATTTTGAGTTATTAAAACTTTTAGATAGATGCAATATAGGAAGATAAAAAAAACGTAAGATTAAATAATAGTTAATATATAAAACAAAACAGACTCACAAATTAATAGTTTTAACATAGTAATTGGATTTTTGTCGGTCTATCCATTTTTTTTTTCATTTTTCATTGATTTTTATTAAATTGATTTTTAAGATCCTCCATGTTAAATTGTGTTTGCTGAATTAAGTGACATGTATCAAATTTTTATTGATCAAATCCATGTTCTAAATATCTCTCCAAATAATATGTTAATTAAAATATCGCACAAAGTTCACATGCTAAAAGGTGATCTGGTTGTAATAGTTTCAAATGTTTAATTCATATCCATCAATCAGTTGCATAATTTAATATCATATTTCATTTTAAAAGTACATCCAACATAAATGAATTCGCATAAAAAATGAATTATACATAATAAATTATGTAGAACAGACGTCAGTGCATGGTATATGCAAGTAACTATAGACAAATATATTTTAAAAGTGAAATCCAATATGCAGAATATATTTAGTAGTATTGAATGATCATAGCATGACTATAAATAGATAATAGTTTGAATGATCATAGCGCATATACCCATATAAAGTGATATCGAAAGTTCTGTATTAAATGTTAAATAATAGACAGAAAAGATTTTAACTCCTTTTATTGTCAATAAGGGTGTGTGCACTATTGTCAAACTGAAACATGTGGTTTAAAAATGCACAGTTGGTTTTAAAAAAGGATTTTAAACCAACAAAAAGAAGGAGAACTAAAATGTATATTTGGTTTAAAAAAATAGTTTAAATCAACTTAAATAAAGGGAATTAAAATGTAATGCAAAACCTCTAATAAACCAAATGCACTATAATAATATACAGTAAAGATAGCGAGTTATTTAAAATATAAAGGTTTCAACATTGATAAAGTAACAAATATAAAAGAGTTTAAACCAAAGAAGAGAACCCGTACAACACTCTTCTATTTTTGAAAAAGAGTTTTTTCCTACTATTCACAGATTTATAAAATTTAGAGTACACTTCTTTGTCAGAGTACTCGAATTTATAGTACAAATGTGTTCACTATAAATTTTCAAAAGGTACTCAAATTTCTCAACCATGTTCACTATAAATTTTACATTGACATGATGTGAGATTTCTAAAAAGTACTCAGATTTCTCAATTTTATAAATTTATAATGTACTCTCAACTAAGAGTACTCAGATTTCACAAGAGTGTTTAGATATCTCAATTTTCTCAATTGAGAGTATTCAGATTTCACAAGAGCTCTCAAAACTCAAGAGTACTCAAATTTCTCAATTTTACAAAGAATACTCTCATTTTTTGTAAAAGAATACACAATACTCAAAGGGTACACAATAGTCAAAGAGTACTCGGATTTCACAAGAGCATTCAACACCATGCACTCTCACCACTTCACATATATCTTTGCAAGTTGTTCAAGCGAGATGTCTTCTCGAATAGCGATAAAATGAGCAGTCTTGGTGAGTCGGTCAACCACAACCCATATCACATTATTTCCCTTCGATGTCTTCCGGAGACCCGTGACAAAGTCCATAGTAACATTCACCCATTTCCACATGGGTATAGGCAATGGATGCATCAACCCTTTGGACTTTTGTCGCTCTGCTTTAACTTACTGACATACCAAATACCTTGATATATATTCTGCAATTTCCTTCTTCATGTTATCCCACTAGAAGTGTTCTCGGAGATCACGATACATCTTGGTGCTACCAAGATGGATAGAGAATGTTGAGCTATGTGCATTGTCCAATAACTTCTTCTTTATCCCGGGTGATGAAGGCACACAAAGCCGCGTTCCAAACCAAATCACATCATCATCGTTGATATGGAACTCTTGCAACTTTCCTTCTTTTACTGCATTCACCCTCTTTTGTATCTTCACATCATCCCTTTGTGCTTCCTTAATCTTCTCTCAGATGGATGAGTGCGCAATCATTTGGGCAAGGTAGGATGTATCCCCTGCCCTTATGATTTCTAAATTCATCCTTTGCATATCCAAGAATATAGGGTATTTCTCAATCCGTAACATGGATAGAGTAGCAGGTTCTTTTCTGCTTAGAGTATCAGCTACCTTGTTTGTCTTTCCAGGATGATAGTGAATAGAGCAATCATAGTCCTTTATTAGCTCTAACCATCTCCTTTGACGCATGTTGAGCTCCTTTTGTGTGAATATATACTTTAGGCTCTTGTGATCAGTGTATATGTCACACCTCTCACCATAAAGGTAGTGCCGTCAGATTTTCAAGGCAAAAATCACGGCTGCCAGCTCTAGATCATGCGTCAGGTAGTTCTGCTGATGGATCTTCAACTGCCGTGAGGCGTAGACTATCACATTATCATTTTGCATGAGTACACAACCCAAGCCTTTCTTTGAAGCATCACTGTATATCACAAAACTTTTTCCACTTTTCGGTAGTGTGAGTACAGGTGTAGTGATCATCCTTTTCTTTAGCTCCTTGAAGCTTCCCTCACATTCTTCCATCCAGACATACTTTACCTATTTCCTTGTTAACTTAGTTAGTGGGCTTGACAATCGTGAGAAATTTCTCACAAAACGTCAGTAGTACCCAACTAATCTAAGAAAACTATGGATTTCTGTGACACTAGAGGGTCTGGGCCATTCCTCAATCGCCTTTGTTTTTGAAGGATCCACAGAAATTCCCTCACTTGTGATCACATGTCCCAAGAACGTGACTTGCTTCATCCAAAAGTCACACTTGCTAAACTTGGCGTACAACTTCTCCTTTCTCAACGTCGCTAATACAAGTCTTAGACGTTCTTCATGTTCCTCCTTGCACTTGGAGTAGATGAGAATATCATCGATAAACACTACCACAAATTTTTCGAGGTAATATCTAAAGACTCTATTCATCAAATCCATGAAGATTGAAGGGAAATTAGTAAGTCCGAAGGGCATCATCAGAAACTCATGGTGCCCATACCTTGTACGGAAGACAATCTGCTGAATATCTTCCTTCTTCACCTTTAGCTGATGATATCCAGAACGAAGATCCACCTTTGAGAAGTATTTAACTCCTCTTAACTGATCGAACAAGTCATCAATCCTTGGAAGAGGATACTTGTTCTTTATGGTGATCTTGTTGAGTTCCCGATAGTCGATACACAACCGCATTGTTCCATCCTTCTTCTTTACAAAGAGAACTAGCGCACCCCAAGGTGATGCACTAGGGCGTATGAACCCTTTGTCCAGATGCTCTTGCAGCTGCTTCTTTAACTCCTACAATTCGATAGGATCTATCCTATAGGGACACTTTGAGATAGGAGTAGCTCCGGGTATGAGTTCAATTGAGAACTCTACCTCATGATCTGGGGGAATTCCGGGTAACTCTTCGGGAAATATATCACCGTATTCCCTCACGATGGGCATTTTCGCAAGGTTGGAACTATCCTTCAACCCAACCATTTGGGAGAGGTATGCTTCTTCATAGGGAATCAACACCCACACAAATGAATGATTTTTCAAAGGAGATTCATGATCTTCCTTGTATTTGTAGAGGAGCATGGGATGGTTCGGAATATGAAAAGATATTTCCTTTTCCCGATAGTTGATATGTGCTCTATATAATGAGAGCCAATCCATTCCTATTATAGTGTCAAATTCCACCAAGGGAAGTATTACAAGATTCACTGGAAGAATCTTTCCACATACGCAAACATGAGAAGAGTCAAACACTTGGGTTGCAATGATTTCACCACTTGGTATTTTTACAGATATCTATGCTTCAAGGTTTCGGGGCTTTGATTCTATAGTTCTAGCAAACTTTCAAGATATAAAGGAATGCGTAGAGCCAGAATCAAATAAGACTTTTTCCATTCTTGAGTGAATAGGAAGTGTACCTTGTATGACTTCATTATCCAGCTCCACTTCCATAGTAGTGATGGCATAAGCCTTCCCTTGTTCCTTTGGCTTTGGTGGCTGTTGATGCTGATTGCCCTCGAGAACTCGAGGTTTAGTGCACTGGCTTGCATAGTGCCCTAGCTCCCTATAGTTGTATCATTGAACCATGGGTGGTTCTCTCCTTTTTTCCACCACATTTTCCTTCCTTTTCATGTCTTTTAGACACTCTTGAGCATGGTGTCCTTCTTTCCCACACTTGAAGCATTTCCCCGTCCCTTTAAGGCAGTTTCCATGGTGCAACTTCTCACATTTTTGGCATGTGGGTCGTTGAGTTTTCTTCACACCTTTTTCATTAGATCCACCGGCTTGAAACTCAATTTTCGTTTCTTATCACCATAGCAATGAGACCATTCTATAAACTCCATCTCTACTTTGAGAGCATATCAAACAACTTCTTCATAACTCCCAAAGTCTCGAATTGCAAGAGCCTTTCGAAGGTGTGGTTTTAATCCACTAAAGAATCTATCAATTTTTCTATCATTGTTGATAAAAAAACCCAAAGCGTACCTTGCAAGCCTTGTGAAATTTGCTTCGTAATTTGTGACAAATTCCACTTCTTTTTTCTTGAGCTCTATGAATTCTCTCTCCATCTTTGTGCAAAGAGTTCTTGGGAAATACTTGTTAAGAAACATTATCTTAAAGTCTTCCCATTCCATCTCTTCAATTTCCTCCCTTGGATTGGTGTTCTTAATCAAAGCCCACCATTGATCAACCTCTCCATCTAGATGATAAACATCTAGTGTCACCTTCTCCATCTCAGAACAACGAAGAACAGAAAAGATCTTCTCCATGGAGTTGACCCACTGTTCCGCAATTAGTGGATCAGAAGATCCACTAAACGTCAGTGGTCGTTGCCACATAAAACATTCAATAGCCAGTTGATCCCTCTTTGGTGAAGGAGGAAGTTCCCCATTATTATGGTTATTTTTCATAACCTAAGATAATTGGGTAAGCATCTCCATGAAGTTTTGAACTCCACCTCCCAAATCATTGGGGATGTCATTCGGGCAATCGTTGCATTGACTCTCACACGAGTTGTTGGCCTGGTTTCTCCTGGTTCCCACCATTTTCTAAAATAGAAAAGGTTAGAACAAAACATAAGTCAACAAGTCATGAATAACTTATTCATTTAAACAATTTATACTAAAATCATAACATACGGGATCCCTATGTAAAGATTCTTGTGTGCATATTTGTACTTAGTCCCATGCTAGCGGTTTTCTCTAGGGTTCACTAATACTAATTCCCAAATTAACTAAACTTTTCCTCTGATACCAACTATAGAAACCTGACCTTTTCTTATATTACAATTACATAATTTTAAAGATAAACAACATATTAGTATTACACATAGAGGATCTAGCGGTTTAGTGCCTTGGGAAAACTAGGACCATACATAACAATTACAACATCGAGCATAAACATTTTTTTAAATTTTTTCTTCTCTAGCTTCTTATTGGCACTTGACCCCTCCTTAGTACATGTAGTCACCTGAGGATATACATAAAAAGGGGTGAGCTAAAATCAAAGTAAGAGGATATATACGAACAATATAAAAATGGGTGAGCATAATCATAACATAGTCAAAAGATCATGAACATGAGAGGAATCATTAATAAAAGACTTGAAATGTGGCAATGCATAAAAATGAAACATCATGTATTAGTGGTTAAATACCACACATACTTGTGAACAAAGATAGCATCTTGTTCACACATCATTTTACATTAACTCATGAGATTCATCACTTTACCCAATGCATTGGAGCACTGTATAATTCCGGGCGCACCCGTCACATTGAAACATTCAGATTGCGCTATATAATTCTGGGCGCACCCATCACATCATAACATTATCATTTATCATGCATGCCACAATGAACATATATAAAAAATGAACATAAATAACCTATGGAAAGGAATGGGTTTCATCTCATAATAACACATTAATAAACATTGGGTTCCCAAAAGAAAGAGGGAATAACATACTTGATATAAGAACCATCCACCTTTAGTGAGAAGTAAAAGGTGTGTTTTTGAAAGAAGAGTTCTTTTGGAAAACATTGTGTTTGACATAAAATCTAGTGGAGAACATGTATATCCCATAATATGTAAGATAATGATGAAAAAGTTATTTTTAAGGAGTAATCATACAAAAAATGGAGTGAAAGAGGGAGAACCCGAAGAAAGAAAGTTGGGTTTGAAATTTTCCCCTACCTTGTATCCGAACGCTTCCTTCACTTTAATGTCCTGTATAACCACATTAGATTCATTAATTAACAATTATATAACCTTGTGTAAATGAATATGGTTTATTATCATTTAATTAAGTTATTTTATGGGCCTTTTGATGAGTTATAGAGTTTAAAAACATTGTTCAGGAATGTTCGTTTTTATGGTTTTCTTGAGTGTTTCACATGTATTCATGAATTGAAGTTCGTGTAGAAGATGGATAAACATACATAGAATATATTCCATGTTATTAATGATATTATAGAAGTTAAGATGATATTATAATCAATTACATTGTATACCATGTGGATGAATCATTAGATAAGAATTAAATGTTGATTGTTTGAGTTAATTTGGGCATTTTTTCGACCACAACGAACTTGTTTTGATTAATCATTTAGTAATATGTACATAATTTAGTTCCAGAAATTTAAATAGGACTTAATACATATAACATATTCTGTTTCAACCATAAAAATGGTTTCATGACCAGATCTGAAGGTAGAAAAGAAAACATGTCGTTCTTAAAGGTGATAGATTAACACCTCACGAACAACGTTTTCTTTTGTAAAATAAATGGAAGAGGAGAAGGAGGTTGGATGGTATAATATCCCATTAGTATCATAAAATTATAGTATATGTATGATAATAGAGTTACCATACCATTTAGACAAATATAGGCGGGGATAGAATAAGAAAAGAACTTGAAATTGAAAGGGAATTAAAGGAGAAGAGGGACAAAAATTACATCTTGAATCCTCCTCTTGAGATCCTCCTTAAGGGGCCTAGGCTTGGTCTTTTGATGAGACCATAAGCTCTTGGAAATGGGGAGGGGCTAGGTAATATGCTTGGAAAAATTTTAGACAAGTCTTGAATCTTGATAGGTGTGAGGAAATGAGGGTGTGAAGGATGGTATTTATAGTGGAGGGGAGAGAAGATTTCTCAATATAAAATTCATTAAATTATTATTTCTCCACAAGATAAGGAATAATGAGCCTTCCTTGACCAAGAATAGTAATTTTATAATGTGATCCCAAACCAAATGAGCTTACATCAGCAAAAAATCATACATGACTCTATAATTAGCTTATTTAGCTTATTTTGTAAATTATGGTATTTCACTATTCATAAAAAATTCAAGTATTTCAGAAAAATCACAAAAATTCACCCCTACCATTTTTTGATGCGTAGAATCCAAAAATAATGTCCATTTTTCAAAAATAAATTTCTAAATATTATAAATTTAATATTTAATTAAAATCATAATTTACTTGAAAAAAACAATTTTTAAAATTAAAACTGATTTTATAATGCCTTCAAAAATTAATTGAGGTCTTATAAAATTATCTTAAATCAATAATACATAGATTTTTTAATTTATGAACACTTTTTAAGAAAATAAATTTTCTTTTAAATTAATTAATTAATTATAATTATTTATTTATGGCTTACCAAAATACCATTGCTTATAAGATGCCTAATTTTTATTTAATTATTCATGGGTAAGGTTACTATTATTTTGGGCGATTTACTATTCATAAAGGTCATATTACTATTCATAAGGGTAGGTTACTATTCATAAAAGTATGTTACTATTCAGTAAAAATTATGGTTGTTCTATTAGACTCCAAAAATCATCTTGAACACAACTGTGTATGTCGGATTTTCTAAATTCCAAACACAAAAGTGACAAACTTATGTTTAAAGGTCACTTAGCACTTAGTAGTTTATTATGTTGTGTTTTCATGTGATTTTATGACATATTTATAAGAAGGGAATTTCCATTGAAAAACTCTGGGTCGTTACATGATCACTATAGAGTACTTAGATTTCTCAATTGCGTTCACTATAATGTGAGATTTCCAAATTTATTAACAGATTCACATATTTATTTTTCTACTATTCATAGAAATGTATTTCTCAACTGAAGAGTACTCTATAGATTTATAAATCCACCTATAGAGTAGTCTTATTTGTTAAAGATAAAATCACTTCTAGAGTACTCTTCATTTTAACAAATATTTGAATATATGAATAAAATTGAGAAATATAAATGTGTTCACTATAGGCCTTATCCACTCTAGCATTTCATTTTATCTAATAAATGAATTACATTGATTGTTTATCATCATTTTCCTTGTAAATGTCTATTCAATATAGAATTGAAACTGATAGGAAATTAAATATTTCATACCATTGGGTATGAAGACAACACTGTTGTAGTATTCGAAACAAATGGTCGAGAGGTTGCATCAAAAGGCACAACTTGTAAGAAAATAAAATTTAAATCTAGGCCCAAAAAATAATTGTACATGTTATGTGAAACAGGTTTTAATGATGTACTATGAGTTCTTTTGAAGAGTTCTTGAAATAATTTATTTGTTTCTAATTATCTGTAATGAAGACAACATTGAAAAAATTCTATTCTAGTGGTAATTGTTTGTTTAGTATATTGAATTCGTACACTTCAACACTAATGAGAACAATTTTATATTTGAATACGTGTAGATCAGTAGGAAATTCGTACTCAACATTCTCCTAAATTTTAAATAATTTATTTCATTGCAATTTATACATCCATAAGAAAACAATATATTAATATTTTTCAATTACCTGAATTAGTATATCTCTTAGCTCTAATGTTTTTTTGATATAAATTGCATAACCTGTTTTTCAAAGAGGATTGTAATTTCTTGAGATTTATGACATATATTCTTTCAAATTTATTTAAATTCTTTGATATCATGAGTTACATGCAATGCATAGTTTATATTTTGTTATATTCAACACCAAGTTTATATTTAATTGCACGTAACATTGAGTTTCTTTGATAACTTGTGTTAAACACAAGACAAAGTCTTTCCGAACAATAATATATTGTTGATATTATTATTTAATATGGAAGTTATAGCCCGACCATTACATTGGAGGGTGTGAATAAGACTAACTATATTATATTTAAATAATTTTATAAAATGTTTTTACATTCATCTAATAGATTTTATAGGTATAAGATAAGAATAAATCTAGTTTTAGGCTTAAAAGATGTATTTTTCTAAAATGCAGTTTTACCGCCTTTTAATGGAAAAATTATTTTAAAACTAAATTTTGAAAATTTTATAATGTTTATTTGTTAAAATAAAATTCTTTTTTGAAATAGGAATGTCAAAATTTACTTTGGTTGAATTTTTGGTATTTTTATGAGAAGTTTCATTTTTTGATGAATAGTGAAAACACTCCATTTTAATTGAAAACTGTTTTTTCATCTAATTTATTTATATAGTTAAATTATATTTTAAATTAGTTTTAAATTATAATTAGTTAAATTATACATCAATAAATCCAATTTAGGTCAATTAATTCAATTTCACATTGAAATTGGATATAAAAACATTTCAAACATTTGAACTTTTCTTCTTAAAAACCCGCTTTCTCACAGCGTTCGTGAGATTAATTTTAAATTAATTTTACCCAATTATATGAATTTAATTAAGAAAAATGGATATAATTATTTGAAATAAGTCTTGATTTTATGGTTTAATAAGATCAACTTAATTTTTTATTGAAATGATTAGTGAAAACAGTTAAAATTAATTACAATGATTAAGGTAAACACAAACTTACTTAATGATTAAACATAGAATATAAGGTGTATAAATTACCCAAAAATTTTCCAACAATCATTTTATGGAAATAATTTTACCCTCAACACCATAGGATTTATTTATTTTAGTTATTGGGATACTATTCCATGAAAGTGACCTATATAATAAGTTAAGGAAAAATACAAAAAAAGAGCCTTCCTTGCCCTTAACACTTAAAAAGGTTTGGAGTAGGGATAAAGCTACATAAGTTTGGTTATAAATATTATTTTGGAATATAAATGAGTTATTTTTATCATAATAATTTATATTTAATTTTTAGAGACCGTATAATTACATTAAATTCTTAATAAACTCCAATGCATGGATTAATTAGTTAAAATTTAAATAAAATAAATGATATTTTATTAATTGATTTAAAATTACTAAAAATATTATATTCTAAAAAGTAATTTTTATGTGTTAATAAAAATAAAATATGGCCCATTAATGGTCCAATTTATCATTTATAATGAATATATTGACCCATAAATAGTAAAAACATTGTTAGCATAGTTAGGGTTAAAGTAGTGTTTTTACGCGTCATGCGTTTCTGTTAAAATTAATTTCCAAAAAATATGAGATATTTATTTTATAAATTATATTTCATATTTTAGAATCATTGGGTATAAATTTTCTAATAATTCTCTCTTTAATTTAGTCTTAATGGATGAATTACACAGGTTAGAAAACTAGTTACCTAAATGAAAAACCAAAATGAAAAAATAAAGAAACATAAGGACTAAGGAACAAATGATAAAAATTATTTTATTTTTGTTTGGTGTGATTTTTTATTTAACATATTTCCATTTTAATCCATTATTTTTCATTTTTGAATCACATGAGGTAAGGGAGACCTCCTAATAGTGTTTAGCTTTTGGTATTTACAAGAATGTCACTCCTCCTCCACTATAAAAAGGAATTCACTCTTCTCCTATCCTCACACCTTTCAAGCCTTTTCTCTCATACAAAACTACCCAAATAAGATTCCAACATCCCTCCACTCATCTTATAATCCTCAATTTGGGAATAAATCTGACCAAAAAATCCCTTTGATGCAAACCAAAAGGATTTACCCAAAAAAGAGGTAATGTTCTTCAACTTGCATTTCTGTTTTATTTCTCTCTCCACCCATAAAATTATACTTATTACATGATTATATAATAACATAATTATCCTCAATATAATTATATGTTTTTATTCTAAGGTTTCAAACAACACCTACACACACTTCCATCAAACGAGTAACAAAATTATTGTTTGTGTGTATGACAGACTGCCGCCTTGCGAAACAATGTTATTCATTTTTCCTTTACCACCTCTCATGGCTAGGAATTATGATGGAAATACTATTTTATATGATATATATGATATTTATAATATATTTATACTTATGTAATTTTTATTTAACACATACCTTCATGCAATATATTTTGTGGGAATACGATAACATCGTTTATGGACGTGTGGACTACCACCTCCTCAAGACGATGTGATACGTTCACAATTTGCATGGAATGTATTAAGGATGAGTTTAATTAAACATTGAAAGTGCGGCCGATTGTCGCCTATCGACCGTTCAAAGTTCTGGTGCTCTGCTAATGTGTATAGCAGCACTCGGGTCGAATCCTCGGTGATGGTACTTCGTAATAGTCGATTGTTTTTAGTTGATTGTATTTTGATTAGGGGGGTTTGTTTGCAGAGCTTAATTGAAATGATTTATGGATGATGTTTGATTTACCAAATTGATAAAGATTGGGGTGAGTTCATCATTGGGGAGTTAAGCATGTGATATCCTTGAGCCTTACTTTGTATTGCATTAAATTAACACCCATGTCATAAGTTGACGTTGATTGGAATTCCTAAGTGTGAAGGCTTTAATCCAAGCCTTAACTTAACTTAGGGTTCTAATCTCAATAAAAACTTATTTATGGTAGTGTATTTATGGTTCCAATAATCCATGGAAACCACTTGTTAAACAAAACATATCATTAATCCATGACATATTAAGTTTAACATACACAATATTAATTTAAAGAATACTCATCGAGCAAAACTCTCAATCAATTAACATCCCCAAATTATAACTCACCCCAATGAGAGATTTACTCAGCCATTTGGATGTTTAATAATCTGGTAATATATGTTTATGGTGATGAATTATAAAGAGAAGAAAAAGAAAGGGACAAGATAAGAGTAGTGTGCCGAACACACACACGAAATAATTTAAGAATCAAAAATGGAATTTCGATTGAATGAGGAAGCTTAAGAAGGGAAGGGGATTGAACTGAATTTAAACTATTTTAAGAACATTAATATTAAAATACAGAAGGTGGAAGAGAATAAGAGATATTGAAGAAGTAACTTGCATTAAAACAGAATTACAAAGAAAGAGAATTACAAGATTACAAAAATGAAAAACTCAAAAGTAAGTGAAAAGAAAGAGAGGAGGAAAGGTCTCTCAAGTGAAAACTTGAGTATGGCAGGTCCTCCCAAGCCTTTGGCAAAGCTTTGGTCGTGCCAATGTGATCTCCTCTCTTCTGAAATGCCAACCCCTCTCAAGGAGAGAAGGGAAGAGTATTTATAGCCCAAGGAGTGGACTGTTTGCATTCCCAATCTGTCCCTCCACTTGCATCGACAATTTGGCAATTCAGACAGCCGAATCTTCACATATATTCTTCTTCAAAGTTGTAGGCAATAATGTTGGCCGACTACTCTCAAAATTTGGAGTCATTTGGACGTAAGGATAAAAAGTTATGGCCGGTTGAATAAACAAACTTAAACTGTCCATTTCAATCCAGTCTTTTTGAAGTCCATAATGTGAAAGGGTTTTTGAATATTAAGATGCCTTCAAATCCGAATGGTTTCTTCAACAAAGTCGGCCGCCTACATCCCCTCTTTCACACTGCAAAATCTCAGCTCTCTTGGATGATTACATCAGGAGATATGTCATGCATACTATACTGATTTTCATTCTCGGCCAGAATGGTGGGCTGGACTTAAAAGATTCATTTGGGCCCCTTGTACTTGGATTTGGGCCATGAAATTTTTATCCAAGATGACATGTAGTGTCCCCCGAATTATGGTGGAGAGTTAAGGTTTTTGAACTTCTAGATTGAGCCCAGTAAATCAATCTTCATGAATAGTCCAGTTTCTTCACAGATTCTTTGGTCTTGTTTGTGAGGACCATATGACCCTTCAAATGGCAGAATTGGATCATGTTTCCTTCTAATGAAATGTTGTATATTGAAAGGAGAATCCTACAAAACAAGAACCACACAATTTGGATCAGTATAGTGATAGTTATAATTAAAACATTAAACTGACTCAATTTGACTACTTCTAAAAATGCTCAAATATTATACTTAATATTAAAACATTAATATTTCACAGAAATTATGCACATTTCATATAAAATAAGTAAAGGGGGAATATAATAAGTTGTGAAAATATTAATAACATCAACTCCCCCACACTTAGATTTGCGCGTGTCCTCATGTGCAACAAATATAAAAACATGACAAAATCATTTTCACTCACCAACAAATATTAAAATTTTGTTTTCTCCAATCAGGGGAGGTTTAGAATATTTCACTCATCCATATTGAATTCCATCACAAATTTGGTTCACAATAATGCATCAGAAACAATTCATTTTTTCATGTTCAAGGTTTGAATTGGAAAATGTAGGCACTCAAAACTTACTCCTCTCAAGATGAAAAAAATGTATTTTAGGAGGTTCACTCATTCACCAACAAAAAGTGAAAATCAAGAGTTTGTAAGAGCTCTCAGCTTCCATTCCCAAATCTAATGTGTACAAGAATCAAGAGGTCTTTTAAGGGTTTTTTCAGTGGCTATGGGACGGTAGGTATATAATGTCCAAAGGAAAAGATGGGATAAAAACACCAACATGGAAAAATCAATGCACATTTTTTTGAAATTTGATTTGAAAGGAAATAGAAACACATATTTACAAGGGCATGAATGTGTGATGAATGAAAAGTGATGGAGATAGAAAATGGAATAGGGTGAGATGATGGAATATGTACAACATGGAAGACTTCCAATAATGACACAATACAAGATGATTCAAGTGTTCTTTTTTTTTTTTCTTTTTTTTTCTTTTTTTTTTTTTGCTTTTTTTTCGAAAGTTGTGCTTGAAACAAGTCTCACAGTCATCTCCCAACCCATGTTTGATCTTCTCATGGAACTAATTTTAGTAGTTATAACACGATCAAAGGTTGAGGATGAATGATTTTTGACCCACCCAAGACACAACCCATTCCTTTTTTTTCATTTTTTTTAATATAAATTTTTTTCATTTTTTTTTGAACACTTTTCAATGACTTTTGTACAAATGACAATTACACATATACACCCCAAAGCTCACAGAATTACAACATCTCCCCCACACTTGAATGGATGCTTTCCCTCAAGCATATGATGACACATTGGAAATCAATGAAAGTACGCCCAAAAATGAAGTCCATTCCCCCCACACTTAAATTTCAATAAATTGTACAATGAAAATCCATGAAGATGTTGGGTGGGACAAGGTATTAGGCTTGTAATGTGGCTATCAAAAGAAAGGTTTTCATAGGCTCAAAGGGGCTTTCAAAAGTAGGATCAATGTAAGGGTAACGGGAGGCTATTTGGCTATTCTGATTCTCATGTGGCTTAGAAAATGCCTCTATCATATTAATGCACACAAAAGATGGAAATTCAGCTCGAAGGTCCACAAACTCAAGACTCACAATCAGTGGTGAAGACACACAATGAAAAAGATGGCCATAGATGACCTTGGCATGAAGGCTAATGTTATTCCTCACGGTAGGGGAGAATCATTTTCCACCAAAAATTGTTCATTCAAAATGTTTGTTATTGACACAAAATTGTTTACCCAAGTTTGAGATAAAAATTCAATATATTTGAGTTTAAAACAAGCCTTTGACTCCCCAAAATGGTTGGACAAAATTTCAAAACTAGATGGTGAGTAAGCATGACTCTTTTTTTGTAATTTTTTTTAAGTAATTGTGTTTTTTGGTTTTTTTTAGTTTTTAAGGTTTTTTTTTTTAAAATACACACCCACACAAGAAAGATAAAAAGAAAGGGTTTGATGAATAAAGTGGTAACAAAATGAAAGAGAGAGGAATAAGAAGAAAGAGGTAGAGAGAGGAAGAGATAGAGAGAGAGTTAAAGGGAAAGAGGTGCCCCCTGGTTTGGATTTGGTGGGTCGCCATTTCCATCTAGTGGTGGGTCAATGGAAGTCGATGTGGAACCTGAAGTGAATGGCCTCTCATGGTGATGCTTTAACCGGTGTCCATTTACCGTGAATGTTCTTTTTGAAGAAGGGTCTTCGACTTGCACTGCACCAAATGGGTAAACATTATTAATAATAAAAGGTCCATCCCAACGAGAATTGAGCTTACCTGGGTGAAGTCGAAATCGAGAATTGAAGAGCATTACCTTTTCACCTTCATGAAATACCTTTCGAAGAATGTACTTGTCATGGAGTGACTTTGCCTTTTCTTTGTAGAGAATGGAGTTCTCATACGAATCGAGTCGAAGCTCCTCCAATTCAGTCAACTGCAACAATCTTTCTTCACCAGATTTTTCACAATCAAAATTACATGTTTTGACAGCCCAAAATGACTTATGTTGGATTTCAACTGGTAAATGACAGGATTTACCAAAGACTAGCCTAAATGGAGACATCCCAATGGGTGTCTTATAGGCTGTTCGATAGGCCCAAAGTGCTTCACCAAGTCTATCGGGCCAGTCTTTTCTTGTGGGCTTAACAATTCTTTCAAGCACTCTTTTCACTTCTCTATTAGAAAGTTCAGCCATTCCATTTGTTTGAGGGTGATATGCAGTGGATGTTTTATGTACAACCCCATTCTTTTTCAAAAGTGACTCCATGGTTCTATTACAGAAATGAGTTCCTAAGTCACTTATCAAAGCACGTGGTGTTCCGAATCGATGGAAGATATGGGTTTTGAGGAACTCACTCACAGTCTGAGCATCGTCTTTCCTAGTGGGTTTGGCCTCGACCCACCTAGAAACATAGTCGACAGCAAGGAGAATGTAGGATAATCCATTGGAAGGGGGAAAAGGTCCCATGAAATCGATGCCCCAAACATCAAAAATCTCACAGAAGATTAATGGCTTTTGAGGCATTTCGTTTCTTTTAGAAATTGTGCCAAACTTTTGGCAAGTGGGACATGATTGACAGAACTCGTGTGAGTCCTTGAAGAGTGAAGGCCAAAAGAATCCAGAATCTAGGACCTTTCGAGAAGTCCTTTGTGGTCCAAAGTGGCCACCTCCAGGCATTGAGTGGCAGAATTCCAAGATGGAGGATTGTTCAGTTTCATCAACACATCTCCTAATTACCATGTCAGCCCCAGTTTTCCAAAGTTTATTATCTTCCCAAAAATAATTCTTTGAATCACTTTTCATCTTTTCTTTTTGTTCTTTTGAAAAATATTCAGGGAAAACACCAGAAACCAAGTAATTGACAATTGGGGCATACCATGGTAACTTTGGAGTAAGAGATGAGAGGTGTTCAGTTGGAAATTCAGGATCAATTATTTCAGAATGAGAAGAATTAGAAATTCTACTCAGGTGGTCAGCCACAGGGTTTTCTTTTCCAGGTTTATCTTTTATCACAAGGTCAAACTCTTGGAGCATTAAAATCCATCTTATTAGCCTTGGTTTGGAATCACTTTTCTTAAGTAAGAACTTTAATGCTGAGTGGTCCGTGAAGATGATGATTTTGGCACCTAAGAGATAGGGCCGGAATTTATCCAAGGCAAAAACCACAGCTAAAAGTTCTTTTTCAGTCACAGTGTAGTGTGATTGAGTTTCATCCAATGTTTTTGAGGCATAAAAGATGACATGAGGAATGTTTTCTCTTCTTTGACCAAGAACAGTCCCAATGGCCCTATCAGAAGCATCACACATCAATTCAAATGGTAAGGACCAATCTGGGGGTTGGATTATTGGAGCAGATATGAGAGCAGATTTGAGTTCAATGAAGGCTCTCTTGCAAGCCTCGTCAAAATTGAATGTGACATCATTTTGAAGTAAACGAGTGAGTGGGAGGGAAATCTTGCTGAAGTTCTGAATGAATCGCCGATAGAAACCAGCATGACCAAGGAAGGACCGAATGTCTCGAACTGATTTGGGTTCAGGAAGTGATTGGATCACCTCAATTTTGGCTGGATCAACTTGGATACCCTCTTGAGAAATGATGTGCCCTAGAACAATCCCATTTGAAACCATGAAGTGACATTTTTCAAAATTCAGCACAAGGTTGCACTTGACACACTTTTGAAGGACCAAAGAGAGTGAATGTAAGCAAGATTCAAATGACTCGCCATAAATGGTAAAGTCATCCATGAATACCTCCATGCAATTCTCAATGAATTCAGAAAAGATACTCATCATACACCGCTGGAATGTTGCAGGAGCATTACAAAGGCCAAAAGGCATTCGCCTATAGGCATAGGTTCCAAAGGGGCAAGTGAATGTGGTCTTTTCTTGGTCTTGAGGTGCGATTGGAATTTGGAAGTAGCCGGTGTAACCATCAAGAAAGCAATAGTGTGACTTTCCGGCCAATCTCTCAAGCATTTGGTCAAGGAAAGGAAGTGGGTAGTGATCTTTTCGTGTTTCAGCATTCAATTTGCGATAATCGATGCACACACGCCATTTGTTTTTCACCCGAGTTGTGACCACTTCTCCATGTTCATTTGTGACAACTGTTATCCCGCCCTTCTTAGGAACGACTTGAATTGGACTAACCCATTCACTATCAGAAATTGGGTAGATAATACCAGCTTGAAGAAGCTTGGTAATCTCTTCCCTAACTACCTCAAGTATGAGTGGATTGAGTCTTCTTTGAGGTTGCCTAATTGGTTTGGATGATTCCTCTAGATGGATGTGATGCATGCAAAGGGCAGGGTTGATTCCTGGAATATCCTCTAGGGTCCAACCTAAGGCATTTTTGTTTTCCTCTAACACTTGAACAAGTTGGGACTCCTCAGTTTCAGAAAGTGAAGCAGAGATAATGACAGGGTAGGAGGGATCATGGAAAAGGAATGCATACTTGAGGTGTGAAGGAAGTGGTTTTAGATCAGTTTCAGCCTTGATTGGAGAGCTAGACAAGTTAGGAGTAGGAGAAGGGATTCTAGATGGGTTTGGATCATTTTCCTCAACACTGTCCAAGGTGGAGCAGTAGAGATCAGAGTTGATGTGGGATTCAAGAGAGTTTTCAAGTTCCTCTAGATTGATGGAGTCTATGAATGAGAGGTCCACATCAACTTCACCATTTATGACTTTGTTAATCATGGTGCATATTTCACAAGATCCTTTATCATTAGAACATGAAGAACATGGTGGATTGGGGTTCGATTGAATCTTAGAAGTGTCCTCAAAAGCATGGATTGAGAATGCAGAGTGATCCTCAGATGGGTATCGCATGGCTTGGAAAATGTTGAACTTGACCAGTTGGTCACCGAATTCCATGGATAAGATTCCTGAGTGGACATCAATCTTGGTTCTCGCAGTCATGAGGAATGGTCTTCCTAGAATTAGGGGAGATCGAGAAGAGGTCGTCTCACCTTCCATGTCAAGGACATAGAAATCAGCTGGGAATATAAGATCATTGACCCGAACAAGAACATCCTCAATTATCCCCTCAGGACTGGCAGTGCTTCGATTGGCTAATTGAATGACAATACCCGTTGGGTGCAAGGGACCTAGACCAAGGTTGGAGAAAATGGATTTGGGCATGACATTAATTGAGGCTCCTAGGTCTATGAGTGCATCATTAAAGTTGGAACTCCCTATTTGACATGGAACCGTGAAGGTCCCTGGATCTTTGCACTTCATGGGAATGGACTGTTGAGTTGAAACATTTTCAATGTTCCTAAGTTGCCTCTTATGGGTGCACAATTCCTTAAGAAACTTGGCATACTTAGGGATTTGTTTGATGGCATCTAAGAGGGGGATGTTCACTTCAACACGTCTAAACATGTCAAGCATTTCCGGATCAGGTTCAAAGGACTTCTTAGGCTTGGAGATGGCTTGAGGAAAAGGAATCGGGTTCCTAAGTGGAATGGAAGAAGGTGAAGGAGTGGATTCAAGTTCCTTTTCCAGCTTTTTGTTCTTTTCATTTTCTAGATCAACATCGAAAGGGGGGTTTGAGGATTTATCTTGAGGCATAGCAAGTTGCTTTCCTGATCTAAGTGCAATTGCACTTACATTACCCTTGGGGTTGGGTAATGGTTGAGCTGGGAGTTGGGATGAATTGGATGGTTGTTGCTGGCTAAGGTGGGATGCAAGTTGACCTATTTGGGTTTCAATGTTCTTTAGGCTAGAACGGGTGAAGGAAGCAAGATCCTCTACAGCACTTTCCCATGGTTGTTTAGAAGAAGAGGCATGTCCCAAATTGGGTTGGCCTTGATTTTGGTTCTTGGGAAAGCGATTGTATTGGGTGGGGAATTGGGAAGGCTCGTTAGGATAGTGGAATCCAGGAGGAGGATTGTTCCTTTGGGGTTGAGGAACAAAAGGATAAGGTTGATGGATACCACCACTTTGACCATATTGGAACTGGTTTGGATTTTGAGGAGGGAACTGAGGAGGATGAGAAATGGGATTACCATACCTCAGAGGTGGGTTAAAGGTAGAAGAGAAGGGCTCAGAGTGGGGTTGGTTGAAGTTTCTAACAAACTGACCTGATTGTTGAGGGTTGAAGTTTCGCTGAGCATATGCCGCATTGAGCTCCATTGGACTAGATGAATCAGATGGATCATCTTGAAGTTGTGGACATGTGTCAGTCAGATGAGATGGAGAGTTGCAGATTCCACAATTCTTGATAGGTCCAGGGAATAGTGACTGTGGAGAAGATGAGGTTGGGGCTTTGGTAGCCACCGCTAGTTGACGCACAAGACCTGTAAGTTCACTCATCCACTCAGTCATCTTGTTGGGCTCTATGGATTGATTATCTTGGGCTTGTTTCACTTGAGCATGTGCTCGAGTATGGAATTGCTGCGTGTTTGCAGCCATGTTGCTTATGAGTTCTCTTGCAGCTGCAGGAGTTTTATCAACAAGAGCACCGCCACTTGCGGCATCAATGAGAGTTCGCTCCATAGCCAATAACCCCTCATAGAAGTATTGGATCAGGAGTTGGTCAGGGATTTGATGGTGTGGACAAGTTGCCACAAGCTTTTTGAACCTCTCCCAATACTCATGGAGTGATTCATTAGGGAATTGACGGATGCCGCTTATTTCCTTTCGGATAGAAGCTGTTCGGGAAGCGGGAAAGAACTTCTCAAGGAAAAGTCTCTTCATGTCAACCCATGAGTTTATGGAACCAGGTGGGAGGTAGTAGAGCCAAGACTTGGCAGAATCCGCTAGGGAAAAGGGGAAAGCTCTAAGCTTGATTTGTTCTTCAGAAACCCCTTGAGGTTTCATGGTTGAGCAGACCACTTGGAACTCTTTGAGGTGAAGATGAGGATCCTCACCAGCTAGACCATGGAAATGAGGAAGAAGATGAATCAAACCCGACTTGAGTTCGAAGTCAGCCTCTATGTTTGGATATTGAATACCAAGAGGTTGGTAATTCATATCAGGGGCAGCAAGTTCTTTCAATGTTTGTTCCCTAGGATTGGCCATATCTAATTCAATTGGTAGGGCAATGATTGGTTCTTGGGTGATTTGGTTATCCCTAATGGTCCTCCTAATTCGACGAAGAGTTCTATCAATTTCAGGGTCAAACAAATCCGAGGGATTGTTTGGAAGGCTACGGGGCATTCAGAGAGATTTTGGAAGAAAGAGGAAGACGGGTTTTTCTTTGTATTTTTTTCAATTTATGATTTTTAAGAGGAAGACGGGTTTTTCTTTGTGTTTTTTTTTTCAATTTTTTTAAACTTTTGTATTTTTTGGGGTTTTTTTTTACAATAACCAGAAACTAATGACTACTTAAAGCACCATCCCCGGCAACGGCGCCATTTGAAAGTGCGGCCGATTGTCGCCTATCGACCGTTCAAAGTTCTGGTGCTCTGCTAATGTGTATAGCAGCACTCGGGTCGAATCCTCGGTGATGGTACTTCGTAATAGTCGATTGTTTTTAGTTGATTGTATTTTGATTAGGGGGGTTTGTTTGCAGAGCTTAATTGAAATGATTTATGGATGATGTTTGATTTACCAAATTGATAAAGATTGGGGTGAGTTCATCATTGGGGAGTTAAGCATGTGATATCCTTGAGCCTTACTTTGTATTGCATTAAATTAACACCCATGTCATAAGTTGACGTTGATTGGAATTCCTAAGTGTGAAGGCTTTAATCCAAGCCTTAACTTAACTTAGGGTTCTAATCTCAATAAAAACTTATTTATGGTAGTGTATTTATGGTTCCAATAATCCATGGAAACCACTTGTTAAACAAAACATATCATTAATCCATGACATATTAAGTTTAACATACACAATATTAATTTAAAGAATACTCATCGAGCAAAACTCTCAATCAATTAACATCCCCAAATTATAACTCACCCCAATGAGAGATTTACTCAGCCATTTGGATGTTTAATAATCTGGTAATATATGTTTATGGTGATGAATTATAAAGAGAAGAAAAAGAAAGGGACAAGATAAGAGTAGTGTGCCGAACACACACACGAAATAATTTAAGAATCAAAAATGGAATTTCGATTGAATGAGGAAGCTTAAGAAGGGAAGGGGATTGAACTGAATTTAAACTATTTTAAGAACATTAATATTAAAATACAGAAGGTGGAAGAGAATAAGAGATATTGAAGAAGTAACTTGCATTAAAACAGAATTACAAAGAAAGAGAATTACAAGATTACAAAAATGAAAAACTCAAAAGTAAGTGAAAAGAAAGAGAGGAGGAAAGGTCTCTCAAGTGAAAACTTGAGTATGGCAGGTCCTCCCAAGCCTTTGGCAAAGCTTTGGTCGTGCCAATGTGATCTCCTCTCTTCTGAAATGCCAACCCCTCTCAAGGAGAGAAGGGAAGAGTATTTATAGCCCAAGGAGTGGACTGTTTGCATTCCCAATCTGTCCCTCCACTTGCATCGCCAATTTGGCAATTCAGACAGCCGAATCTTCACATATCTTCTTCTTCAAAGTTGTAGGCAATAATGTTGGCCGACTACTCTCAAAATTTGGAGTCCTTTGGACGTAAGGATAAAAAGTTATGGCCGGTTGAATAAACAAACTTAAACTGTCCATTTCAATCCAGTCTTTTTGAAGTCCATAATGTGAAAGGGTTTTTGAATATTAAGATGCCTTCAAATCCGAATGGTTTCTTCAACAAAGTCGGCCGCCTACATCCCCTCTTTCACACTGCAAAATCTCAGCTCTCTTGGATGATTACATCAGGAGATATGTCATGCATACTATACTGATTTTCATTCTCGGCCAGAATGGTGGGCTGGACTTAAAAGATTCATTTGGGCCCCTTGTACTTGGATTTGGGCCATGAAATTTTTATACAAGATGACATGTAGTGTCCCCCGAATTATGGTGGAGAGTTAAGGTTTTTGAACTTCTAGATTGAGCCCAGTAAATCAATCTTCATGAATAGTCCAGTTTCTTCACAGATTCTTTGGTCTTGTTTGTGAGGACCATATGACCCTTCAAATGGCAGAATTGGATCATGTTTCCTTCTAATGAAATGTTGTATATTGAAAGGAGAATCCTACAAAACAAGAACCACACAATTTGGATCAGTATAGTGATAGTTATAATTAAAACATTAAACTGACTCAATTTGACTACTTCTAAAAATGCTCAAATATTATACTTAATATTAAAACATTAATATTTCACAGAAATTATGCACATTTCATATAAAATAAGTAAAGGGGGAATATAATAAGTTGTGAAAATATTAATAACATCAAACATGTGTGACATTAATGAAATATATATTATATTCATGACATAATTACCTTTATGTAAATATAATATATCATTTTCTTTAACACATTTTCACACACTGAAAAAGTGATAACACCGTTCGTGGATGGGTGGACTACCACCTCCTCGAAGTAAGGTGATTACTTTTACATCACAATAATTATATGTATAAGTATAAATGATTAAATAATATTATATTTATGATATAATGATAATTATGTAAATATAAATGTTACTTTCCTTCTTTCCATAGCGATTATTGAAAAATGAGAACGTTACTCATGCATACGTTCGACCTACCATCTCCATGATTGTAACATTGGTTCATTTTTAATAACAATATTTCATGATTAGTTTTAAAATTATAATTGATGTATAAATATTATAATTATTTCATGATTATTATTATGTATATTTTTATATAATAACCACCTTTACTATTTTCAACCAACCAAAGTTGTTTTTGACACATAAACCGAATACGGTCAAAACATCTGGCGTAAACTTAATTGTTTAAGTAGTTGTATAAAACATTATAATAAGTGAAATAAAAGTAATGATAAACTTGAAAAAGTTTCTAAATAATTTAAATAATTAACTTATATTTATTATTCAGGAAGATAAAGATACACGTGACATATTGGACTCAATGTAAGAGATTTTGTCTCAATCTCCTTTCATTGAGGTATTTTTCGATGTTATACCACCACCCTTCATTGGAGAGCTATAACAGGATCACATGGAACTATTTTGGACACCCCATATTAATATGTAATGATATTTCTTGATTCTATCCAGGCCAGCCCATGTTAAGGTGTAACGGAATTTTCCGACGCTATCTGGGCCACCCCATATTAAGCTGTAATAGGCATTCTCACCGCTATATAGGCCACCCCTTATTAAGCTATAATTGGATTTCAGAGCACTATTTAGGGCACACCATTATGTAATTATCAAGTAACACTTCACGAATAAAATACTTTCATCACAAAACCCTATGAAAAACTCTTTTAAACTCATATAAAAACACTTTTAGATAAAAATACCATTTTTATTTTAAAAACCCATTTTCAAAAAAATACCCTTTTTCTTTTGAAAAAATTTTCAATACCAAAATATACAAAAATAAAAAGAGTGTTTTTCATTTAAGAAACCATTTAAGCTTGTAAAGGAAGCTATAAATTAAATAAAAGCCACGATGACATGAATGGTCATTGTCACCGTACTTTAAAAATATGAAATTTAATTTGTTATTTGTCAAAATGTTCTGTTTAAAACCCGTAAAAAGATTCCTTTTTGAAAAAATTTGAATGAAATTCATAATAGACATTAATTTCATTAATAATACTTAAATATAAATAAATTTATAATATAATATCATATAGGATAATTTGTTTAAATTAAATCTTTAAACATTTAAAAAGAGATTTTTAAATCAAAGTGTCCCATACCACTTTGAAATATTTGAATCATAAGCCCCATGAAAAAATAAAATTTAATAAAACATTAAATAATCATGAGAATAAATAAATTAATGATATGATATTTCATAGGGTATATATATACACCTTATAAAATAATGTGGATGTATAACATCAAAAAATGCCTCAATGAAAGGTGATTGAGACAAAATCCATTACCTTGAATCCAACATGTCACGTGCATCGTTATCTTCTTAAATAATAAAATTATGTTAATTATTTAATTTCTTCAAAAAAAATTTCATTTTTATCATTAATTTTATTTCAATTATTAAAATTTTGTATAAAACTATTTAAACAATTAAGTTTACGTCAAGTGTTTTGACCATATTCATTTTATGTGTCAAAAAATAATTTGGTTGGTTGACTATGGTCAAGGAGGTCATTATATAAAAATATCAAAAATAATAATCATGAAATACTTACCTTTATGGAAATATAATATATCATTTTTATTAACACCTTTTCACACACTGAAAAAGTGAAAACGTCATTCGTGGACGTGTGGACTACCGGCCTCTCAAAGTGATGTGAGTCCTATTACATAACAAGAATTAAATGTATAAGTAAATATGATTAAATAATATGGTATTTATTATATAATTACCATTCTAGAATAATAAATTTTACTTACTTTTTTCCATAATGATCATTGAAAAATGGGAACTTTAGTCATGCGTATGTATGACCTACCATCTTCATGATTGTAATGTTGGTTCATTTTTCATAACCATATTTCATGATTGGTTTTAAAAGTATAATTTATGTATAAATATGATAATTATTTCATTATTATTATTACAGATATGTTTATATAATTACCTCCTTGACCATAGTCAACCAACCAAAGTCATTTTTGATAAATAAACCAAATATGGTCAAAACACATGATGCAAACTAAATTATTTAAGTAGTGTCATACAAAATTTTAATAAGTGAAATAAAAGTAATGATAAACTTAAAAAAGATTATGAAGAATATAAATAATTAATATAGTTTTATTATTCAGGAAGATAAATACACACATGACATTCTGGACTCAAGGTAAGGAATTTCATCTCAATCTCCTTTCATTGAGGCATTTTTTTGATGTTATATGCCCACATTATTTTATTAGGTTTGTATAAATACCATTTGACACATCATATTGTGAATTTATTTATTCTTGTTATTTTTTTTAAATTTTATTCTTTTATGGGGCTTATGATTCAAATATTTCAAAGTGGTGTGAGAAACTTTGATTTAGTCCTCTAAATCCATTTTTTTGTATTTTCCAATCCACTTTTATGATGAGTGGTGACCTCACAGATATCCAAAGACTACAAATTTCAAAACATAATTCAAGAAATAATCAAACATAAAACATGAGAACAAGTAAAACATTCAAATAAAACAACGCCATTTGGAACATTACCACATATCAGTTGTCTACTCCAAGCTTCGTCAACTTCCACAAAATCGCCCATTGAGAGTAGATTAAAACATTCAAATTTCAAATTTCAACTTTCAAATAGAAAACCATCATAATCCCCTTAGTTTCCGAGCCGCCTCACATCACGTGCCCTGACCCGCACCATACCTCGGCCGCACCAGACTACCGACAGGAGTCGCCCACCGGAATCCAACAACTCTATTGAAGAACCTACAAATAGAAAACCAAAAAATCCTCGAGAGCCACCAATCAATGAATCACCACAACCCTCACGAAGGTCAATTCTAGCAGAACCCAAATACAGAGGTGAGGACACCATGGGATAATCCACCTAGAAGGCCGCCGATTACACAAACTCACATCCCAAAACCCCTTAAATGCCACCACGCAACTCTGACTCAGAGAAGAATGGTGGAATCCTGGAGTAAGAGCAGATGAATGAGCCGACCAAGACCTCGATGGTGATCTCATCACCAAGGAAACCAAAACATCAGATGAAATCAAGAGACAAAAACTAGATCAACAACTTCATCACCATAAAAGAGAACCAAAGGGATCACTGGAACTCTATCAGAAGAATAACGAACTAACACAAAAACATAAGATAAACCCCAAACCAGAAAAATTACCACCCAAAAGAAAGAGGATCTTAGTAACACAGAGACAACATAACCCAAGAAACATAAGAAAAAGAAGAAAAAGAGGAGAAAAAGAATCCAATTCCCACAGAGGAAACCTATTTATCCTTTTGGATATTTTGGTATTGAAAATGGTTATCAAAATAAAAAGGGCATTTTTCTTTGAAAATGGGGTTTTAAAAGAAAAATGGTATTTTTATCTGAAAGTTTTTTATATGAGTTTAAAAGAGTTTTTCAAAGGGTTTTATATGGAAAGTTCTTTATTCATGAAGTGGTACATGATCATTACATGATGGGGTGACCCATATACCACTGTTAAATCCCGTTACATCTTAACATGGGATGAACCATATAATAATGATAAATCCTGTTACAAATTTACATGGGGTGGCCTAGATAACACAAAAAAATCCCATTACAGCTTAACACGGGGTTTCCTAGATAGTTTTGGGAAATCCCAATTACATCTTAACATGGGGTGGCCCAGATATCATCGGGTGAGCCTATTATAGATATCCAATGCATTGGGTATGGAAGTCAACCCTACAGTTATTCCATTTATAGGAGTGACATGATTGGAAGTCGGTCGTATGGTTATTCCAATTAAAAGGGTTTTGAAAGGGTTTATTTGAATATGATTCTCTAAGTCACCTAAAGGAGTTTTAATTGCTTGATATGAGTTTTATTGATTTTCTTTGAGCAAAATGTGTGTTTTATATTCAGGAATTTTTTTTATTTCATATTATCAAATAACTTTTAAGATAAAGGTAAACGTTATATGAGTTTTCATTCTTTTACCAAACTACAAATTTCTTTTCATTTTATATCCATTACTGATATTTTGTTATCACACTAAGTTTTAAAATGTTTTCATAGGGTTTAAGTATGGGTACAGGAATGGAAGAAGTCAAGTTGGACATCGTGGAAATTTTCTATGAAAAGAATTAATGATTTATTTTAAAAGTTTTATATTATAGGAAAAATGGATACTGATCGAAAGTGACTACTTTTTATTTTTTGGTTTTTTATGTACAATTTATGGCCTAATTCTCTAAAACTATAAACCTGAAAAGATCATCAATGTAAATAAAAGTAAATTATTGACTAAAACTCAATATTATGTTATGTTTAAGGACATATCCTTATAGTTGGAATCAATGGAAAGGTTTAGACAACTTTAGAGGTTAGGATAGTGTTAATATAATGCACTTAGAATGTCTTACATTATGGTTAAGTTGAAATTATTAATAATTTTAAGAATTACATGTTGCTTTATCTAAACTATGTATGTTGATAATGGTTTTCCATAGAGTAAATAGTAAAGATGTAGTGGGAAGGAACTGAGAGAAAAATATCCTTTCAAAACAACATCCTAAGATGGTTGGAATTAGAATGGAATTGTTTTCTACAGTGATGGATCTGATGAAACAAGCTATTAATGGTGGTGGTATCCATGCTAGAGAGGAGCCTGCTCTACCATGGAGGAACATGTCTATAGTTGATCATTTTATGAGACAACACCCCCATAATTAAATGGATCATCTAACCCAATAGTAGATGAAGGATGGATCAATGCCTTAGAGAATATATTTAATTTCATGGCATGTTCAAAACATAAAATGTTAACCCTTCACATTTATAATTTTGAAGGTGAAGTCGATCATTTATGGTCTTTGGTTAAGAATAAAATATATAGAGAGATGATCTTGATTCCATGGAATAGGAAAAATTTAAGAATATATTCCTTGAGAAAAGTTTCCCAAAGGTTTTTTGACTCAGGATGAAGAAACAGTTATCAGAATTAAAGAAAAAGGTTAACAATTCAGTGGCCGCATATAAATAAAACTTCACAATATTGTCTAGGTATGTTCCAAATTTTATTTGAGACATTGATAGTAAAATTAATAGATTTTACTTAGGATTGAAACCAAGTCTATGAAGAGAATTGGACTCTTAAAAATTTGAAAGTTATGAGAAATTTGTCCATTATAATGATAAATTTGATATAGAGTTTTTCAAAACTTATTTTACACAAGATAAAAGAAGTAATAAATGTTCAAAGTGGCAAGAAATGGAGAAGTAACAAACTAAGAATTTTATAGGTAAGCCTAAAAATTGTTCCAAGTGTTGTAAAATACATTTTAGAGAATGTATGTTAGGATTTGGAATGTTTTATCGGTGTGGTATGTCTAGTCACAAGGTTCATGACCGCAAAAAGAAGATTTATAAATAATCCAACAGTGATATAATAGATATCCATTCAATGGTTTTATGTTTTAGCTGTAATGAGTTGGGACATTATGCTAACATATGTCCAAAGTTACTTACTTAGGGTATAAATCATCAAGACCAGAAATAGAAAGGCATGGTAAAATATTTTGATGCTACTAAAGTTGATATTGGGACATCTGCTGAAGTAACGGAAGCTCCAAGGAGCTCTTTATTTTTTTAAGTTTAACCATAATTTCAAGTTTTAGTCACTCCTTCTGAGGTTTTATGTGATGTGATCATAAAGTGATTAATGAATTTTTGGGATATTTTGAGTTGGTTTTATATTTATGTAAGGATTTAGTTCAATGAGATGATGCATTTACTTTTTGACATGAGTTTTAAGGTATTTATGACCTTTAGGTTATATATGATCTTTGATGATTAAGGTTATTTTTAGGGATGTTCATCATATTTCTGGGAATGTTATAAGGATGAAATTGTGCTTATAGAAATATATCAAGTAAGTAAATTTTCTTATATTATTATATAATAAAATAATTCCTAAACATTAGGAATATGATCTTTTCAAAAATGGTATTTTTAAATTTCCAATCATTATTTACCGAGATAAAGTTCAAATTGAGAGCATGTATTTTTTTAGGGGGGGTTAGATGTAAAATCCCAAGATTTTATGAAATATATTATTTAAAATTTATTTAAATTATTTGATAGATTGAGTTACACAAAATGAATAGTTTATATTGCATTATGTGCAACACCAAGGTTACCTTTCATTGCACATAACATCAAGTTTATTCAATAACTTATGTTAAACACAAGACCGAGTCTTACTAACAATAATATACTGTTGATATTATTATTTAATATGGAATTTATCGCCTGGACGTTATATTGAAGGGTATGAATAATGATAACTATATTATGTTTATAAAAGTTTATAAAATGTTTTAAAATTCATCCAAATAATTTGATAGGCATAAGATAAGAATAAATCCAGTTTTATTCTTAAAAACTATATTTTTCTAAAAATTAGTTTTACTGCCTTTTAATGGAAGTATTGTTTTAAAGATAAATTTTAAAACTTTTATAAATTTTATTTTAAAAAATAAACATCTTTTTTAAAAAGAATATCAAAATTTTATTTCGGTAATTTTTTGGTATTTTTCTGAGAAGTTTCATTTTTTGATGAATAATGAAAGACACTACATTTTATTAGAAAACTGTTTTTTCATCTAATTTATTTATATTGTTAAATTATATTTTAAATTAGTTTTAAAGTATAATTAGTTATATAATATATCAATAAATAAAATTTAGGTTAATTTATTTAATTTCATATTGAAATTGGATATAAAAACATTTCAAACTTTTGAACTTTTATCCTTAAAAACCCACTATATCTCAGTGTTTATAGGATTAATTTTAAATTAATTTTAACCACTTCTGTGAATTGAATTTAGAAAAATGGATATACATATTTGGAATCAGTATTAAATTTTTGGCCTTATAAGATCCAATTAATTTTTTTAACTAAAACGATTAGCGAAAACAATTAAAATTAATTAAAGTGACTAAGGTAAGAACAAGATTACTTAATGATTAAACATAGAATATAAGGTGTTTAAATGACCCAACACTTGTCCAAACCTCATTTTATGGAAATATTTATACCCTAAACACTTTGGATCAAATTTTATGAGTTATTGGGATAATATTCCATGAAAGTGACCTATATAACAAGTCAAGTAAGGAAAAATCCAAAAAAAGAACCTTCCCTGCCTTTAACACTTAAAAATATTTAGAGTAGGGAAGAAGCTACATAGGTTTTTTTATAAATATTATTTTTAAATATTAATGAGTTATTTTTATCATAATAATTTAAATTTAATTTTTAGAGATAATATAATAACATTAAATTCTTAAGAAACCCCAACGCATGGATTGTTTAGTTAATAATTAAATAAAACAAATGACATTTTATTAAATGATTTAAAATTACTAAAAATATTATCTTTTGTAAAGTAATTTTTAAGTGTTAATAAATATAAAATATGGTATATTCATGGGCTGATTTATCTTTTATAATAAACATTTTGACCCATAAATAGTAAAAAACAATTTAGCGTAGTTAGGGTAAAAGGAGTGATTTTGCGAGTTATATACGTTTATGTTAAAATTAATTTCCAACACATGTAAGTTTTTTATTTTATAAATTATATGTAATATTTTAAAATTATTGGTTATAAATTTTCTAATAATTCTCACTTTAATTTAGTCTTAATAACTGAATTACATAGTTTAGAAAACTAGATACCTAAATGAAAAACCAAAATGAAAAAATGAGGAAACTTAAAGACTAAAGAAAAATGATAAAAATTATTTTATTTTTGTATGGTGTGCTTTTTTATCAACCATAATTACCCTTTACTCCATTATTTTTTATTTTTTAATCACATGGGGTAAGGGAGACCTCCCAATAGTGTTTACTTTTTAGTATTTACAAGAATTCTACTCTTCCTACACTATAAAAAAGGCATGCAATCTTATCATGTATTTACACCTATAAAGGAATTTGGATCATCCAAAACCTAACCAAATAATCTAAAAACATACCTAAAATTATCATATAATCCTTACTTTGGGAAGAAATATGGATAATAAATCTCTTTAGTGCAATCTAAAAGGAGTTACCTGAAAAAGAGGTAACATTCTTCAACATGCATTTCTGTTTTATTTTTTCATCCACCCATTCAATCATTATTATTACATGATTATATAATAAAATAATTATCCTCAATATACTGAGATTTTTATTATTATAATGGTTATTCCTACACCTACACACACTTCCATCAAACTGAAAATGAAATTATAGTTTGTGTCTATGACGGACTACCGCCTCACAAAACGATGCCATTTGTTTTTACTTTAACACCTCTCATAGTTGTTAATTATGACGAACTTAATATTTTAATATGATATATATGATATTTATAATCTCTTAATACTTATTTAATTTTTATATAACACATTCCTTCATGCTTTCCATTTTTTGGGAATACGATAACATCGTTTGTGGACGTGTGGACTACTGCCTCCTCAAAGCGATGTGATACATTCACCCTTCACATGGAATGCATTAAGGATGATTTTAATTAAAAATATGTGACATAAATGAAATATATATGATATTAATTACATAATTACATTTATTTAAATATAATATATCATTTTCTTTAACACATTTTCACACACTAAAAAAGTGATAACATCGTTTGTGGATGTGTGGAATACTGCCTCCTCAAAGTGATGTGATTAATTTTACATAAAAATAATTATATGTATAAGTATATATGATTAAATAATGTGGTATTTATTATATAATTATCATCATGGAAATATTAATGTTACTTACCTTATTTTCATAATGATCATTGAAAAATGAGAACGTTACTTATGCGTACGTACGACCTACCATCTCCATGATAGTAACATTGGTTCATATTTCATAACCATATTTCATGATTAGTTTTAAAAGTATAATTTATGTTTAAATATGATAATTATTTCATGATTATTATTCTAGATATGTTTATTTAATTACCACCTTGACCATAATTAATCAACCAAAGTCATTTTTGACACATAAACCAAATATGGTCAAAACACTCAATGTAAACCTAATTGTTTAAGTAGTTATATAAAAAATTATAATAAGTGAAATAAAAGTAATTATAAATTAGAAAAAGGTTATGAATAATGTAAATAATTAACAAAAATTTATTATTCAAGAAGATAAAGACACATGTGACATGTTGGACTCAAGGTAAGAGATTTTGTATTAATCTTCTTTCATCGAGGAATTTTTTTGATGTTATACTACCAAATTATTTTATGAGGTTTATATATAGCCCCTTTTACATATTATATCATTAATTTATTCATTATCATGATTATTTAAGGTTTTTGTAACTATTATTTTTTCACAGGGCTTATGATTCACATATTTCAAAGTGGTATGAGACACCTTGATTTAAAAATATATTTGTAAATGTTTAAAGAATTAATTTCAAAATATTTTAATACATGATATTATTTTATATGTTTTTATATATATAAGTATTATTAAGTAAATTTTATGTATCTTATAAATTTCATTCAATGGTTTTTAAAAATTAATATTTTTATTTGTTTTAAACAGAATATTTTGACAAACAACAAATGAAATGTCATATTTTTAAAGTATAGTGACAATGAACTTTCATGTCACCATGAATTTTATTTGATTTTTAGATACCTTTTTAAGATTACATGTTTTATTAAATGAAAAAAACTCTTTATATTTTTGGGTATTTTGGTATTGAAAATGGGTTTCATAAGAAAAATGGTATTTTGTTTTGAAAATGGGGTTTTAAAATAAAAATGATTTTTATCTAAAAGTGTTTTTATATGAGTTCAAAATATTTTTTATAAGTGTTTTATGAGGAAAGTGTTTTATTAATTAAGTGTTACTTTTGAATTACATGATGGGGTGGCACAAATAGCACAATGAAATCCCGTTATATCTTAACATGGGGTAGCACAGATAACACTATGAAATCCCATTACAACTTAACATGGGGTGACCTTAATAACACTAAGAAAGCCTACTATAACATAACATGGGGTAGCCCATATAGCATCGAGAGTGACCACTACATATTAACATTGGGTGACCCATATAAAACTAGGTGAGCCTATTATTGTACTCTAATTCATTGGGTATAGAAGTCGACCATATGGTTATTCCATTTTTAAGAGTTACATGTTTGGAATTTAGATGTAAGGTTATTATAATTAAAAGGTTTTTAAAATGATTTATTGAATATGATATTCTAATTCACCTAAAGGAGTTTTAATTTCTTTCTATGGGTTTTAATGATTTTCTTTGAGAAAAATGTGTGTTTTTATTCATGTGAAAATGTTTTATTTCATATTCTTAAATAACAATGAAGATAACGATAAAAATTATATGAGTTTTCATGTTTTTAATGAACTAATAGTTTATTTTTTTATATCCCTTAGCGAGCTTTTTTGATCATCCAAAGTTTTAAAATTTTTTAACAATGTTTAAGAATATGTAAGGGAAAAGAAAAAGGAAAGTTAGAAGTCGTGGAGATTTTACATGAAAATAATTCATGATTTATTTTAAAATTTTTATATTATAAGAAAAATGGATACTGATCAGAAGTGTCCACTTTTTATTTTATGGTTTTTTTATGTTTGAGTTATGGCCTAATTCTATAAAAATATAAACCTAAAAAGATCCTCAATGTGAATGAAAGTAAATTCTTAACTTAAACTCAAGATTATTTAATGTTTATGTCTATGTCCTTATAAGGACAATCGAGATAAATCCATCATTATCGTTGACTAGTAGCTAGAATCGGTGTCTGAGAGATTAAAGTATTCATGTTAGACCAAGTATAAATTTATATCAAAGATTCAATAATTTGATATTTTTTCCATGACCAATTCAATGTATCAATAAATTATGTAAGATAGAAATATAACTTGTTTTATATTGTAATAACCAAATGTTTTAAAATTATTAATTCTTTATGAAATCTATTGGGTGTAAATTGATATGGAATTCTTTAAAAGTTAATAGTCATTACAAACTATATCATGGTAGTAAAACAATTTCATAAAAATTGAATATAAGATTGGTAATTTAGGGAAACTACATTTGAATAGTCGATGGAAGTGATGCATTATAGTTATGGCACCAAATTTTTCCATTAAAGTAATCTACCTTCTTCCTATAAGAAATGCGTGACTCATAATACAAGTTGTAGTTACTTTTAATTGTTTTCACTGTAGCGACCATTGTTCACTTTATGACCTGTAATCCAAGAAATGTATCATTAATGTGTACCAAGTTTCAACTGTATTTTTGACGAGTCAAGAGTAAAAAATTTAACTAACACTAATGAAACCCATTATCTATCCTCTATGTATGATCTAATTTCTACTATTTTTTTCCTCTTATCAATAATCTAGAATAATGTTCTAGAAGAAATAGAAAATATAGAGGATGTTGTGATCATGTTGTTAAATGTTTTTTGATGTGATTTCACCATAGTAACGAGTAAAGAATTTTAGTAAACGATTTAATATGAAAATGATTTAGTTTGAAAAGATACAAATTTTTTTAGTAACCATGTTAATATTAGAGAAAAAAATAGTTGTTGATGCAATGTTGACATGGATTGATGATGATCATAAATAAGAGAAGAACCTGTACTTGAGTATGTTGTGTTAATTAGTTATAGTTACAATATTATATTGGATGTTAATTGATTTGTAGATTAAAAAATATGTATTTTACCATTATCTTGTAATTTAGTTAGAGGGAGTTGACTTGCACTTGGTACAATACTAACATCAATGGATGTAGGGGCTGTGGTAGTAACACTAAATAATTGGTTAGAATATAATGATATACAAGGAGTACATGAACCTATAATATGGGAAGAATAAATTGTTAATACATAATTATAATATAATATTTCAATATAACTTTATAGTACTCAAAATTTTGGGAATTGAAAAAACAATCAAGAAGATACATGTATTAGTTTCTTTCTATTTGTGTATACAAAATTTTCATGTCATCCTTTCCTCCTTCGAGGGTAAAGTTTATTTTTTACTAGACATAGTTGGCAGATTCTTATTCTCATGCAAAATTTTTATTCTTTTTTTGCATTTTCATATAGTAAATGATTTTTAAATCTTTCTATTTATGAATTTAGAGTTTGAAAAATAATCAGTGAATATAGTTTAGTGGAATGATACAAATTCAAAAAATTATATTAGTAACTTGATAAGAAGGTAGAAAATCATTTATCATAACTTTTTTCAATGGAAAATGTGATGCAGTTCACATGTTGATGTCAATTTTAGGTGTTGGGTATAAGTGAAAAGAATTATCTATTTAGTTTACTAAAATTTTCAAAGTGTAGTGAATATGAGAACCTAAAATAAAGGAGTAAACCTATAATAATATTTTTCTATATTTTAAACACCCCTTTTTATCCTATAGTTATATAGTATCATTTAATTGAATAGAGAAAGAACGTAAGGCCAAACCTGTGGCAATGTTGACTTTATTTTTCATTTTAAATTTTTATTCTCGCCTAGATTCCTTTCATAATATTTTTTTTATTTTTAGTCATTTGTGACATCTTTTTCATGGTGTGAATTGAATTATTCAAAAACAAATATCAATAATAGATATCAAGGGAATATTAGATAAAATAATTAAGTTCATATCAAATTTTTTTGATTAAAAAAGAAAAAATATAATAGGTATTTAATGCTAACTATGAAATAAGTCAATGAAAAATGGAATTTATGTTGAGAAAATTATGGGTTGAATATATAAGTAGGAATAATATGTATTCACTGAACATGTTTCATTCACAATTTCTATGTAGAATATTTTTGTATTCTATAAATCCAGTAAAAAATAGTAAAGTGGGAGTAATATTAAATCCCAATAAGATAAATCCATTTAAAAAAATGAACCTTCAAGATGGTAATTAGTTATGAAAAATATATTGGAGAATTTTATTTTTGTTAAAGGTGACCCTTGATGTTGTAGACCATGAGTCTATTAGAAGATGGAAAATGTCAATTGTTGTATAATCGATAATGAAAAAAATATCACATATATGATAAAATAATAAAATTCATATAAATTAATATACAATAAAAAAACCTTTATAATTAGAAATATGCATAAGGATTGATATTACAGTGTTAATACATAGTAATAATAAAAACTCATAAACTTCTTATGGTTAGAGACACCAATTGGCTAATCAAATCTCAAAAACCTAGTTATTTACTTATCAAAATAGCTTCCATGTAAAAAAAGTAATAATAATCAAGAAATTAATCCAAGAGAATGGATAATGAAAATCTAGTTTCAGTAATATATATAAAAGAAAAATTTTAAACTATTAACTTTTATAATTCTATATCCTAGGTTGTAGTGGTAACCCTGGCATTTAAATACATCCAATCCATCATGTTTTGATATATTGAATCAAAAAATTCAATTTTAGTCAAAATAAAAATGCATAGATTAAATCAAATACATGTTAAAAATAAATAAAATAGAGACATGTATGAAATTAAATGAAAAGTGTCCATTGAAAAAATGCTTGAAAATCTGTTTGATTGAAGAAGATGTATGGGGGAAATGTGACTGGTTATTATGAATTGATAATGAACTAATAATAAAAAAACATTTACTTATAACTTGAAGGCTCTATAATACTATGTCTATGGGACATGAATAGAGAACATGAGGTAGGGGCATAAAAATTTGGAGGTTCAAGCAGTGGCGATAGGTGGTATTTAGATGAAACATTGAGAGATTTGCAGGGTTTCTAGATTTTGGTTGTCTAGATGAGAGAAAAATATGAAACTAGAGGTGGAGGTGGAGTAGGTGGTGGAAGGTGGAGGTGGAGGTGGAGGCATAGGTGAGAGGTGGTATTCCGATGAATACTTGAGAGATTTTTAGGGTTTTTGGGTTATGATTAGAGACAAGATTTTATAGATGATGGGATTACAATGTTTTAAGGGTGGTAATTTGTAGGAAGACTAATGGTGTTCAACATGGTTCCATTGAAGGAGAAGTGGTATCAATGGAGGAAAATTAATAAGAGGATGCGATGCTTGGGAGATTCAAGATCAGGGAGTAGGTTTACAGAGGAGATAGAATTTGGGGGTAGGATCATGGGTTTGGAACATGAAGAAGGTAGATATTAGGGAGGGATCAACAAGACATGATGGGGAAGAGAATGGATGATTGGAGTTGTAGAGAAGGTAGAATTTGGTTAGGGATCGAGGGGAAATGATGAGGAGGAGAAAGAATGAGGGGAGGTGCTGAGAAGGTAGAATTTGGGGAGGGATCAGGGGGGTGGATGAAATAGGTAGGAGGAAGAATGAGGGGAGACATGGACCGAGAGGAAGAAACATTAAGGATACTTAATCTATAAGAGACATGTTAAATAGTACAGATAATGGAAAACATTTATAAATACATATTAAACTATATATATATATATATTATATTTTTAATTTTTTTTAATATTATAAAAATTAAAATAATGAAAAGGCCTTTTAGTTACCAAAGTTAATTAATTATATGAGGGTTTTAAGATACGAAGGTTAATTAATGAAATAATAATAATAATGAGGATTCCAAAAACCCTCATAATTCAAAAGGTTGGAATAAAAATTATTATCATATTTGGGATACTAAAGGGCGAGACTCTTCATCTCAAAAGAGTGCCTCTATAAATGGGATGAGAAAATAAATTTTCAGGTAATATTAAGCCAACTATGTAATATCCAAAATCATTTCCAATATCATAGTATAGAATCATATTTAATTTCTATTGTGTTGATTTCTATTCAGTGTTTTTTGGAATCCTCTAGTAAGTATGGATTTTCCACTAGCAATGTGGTGGTGGTGGTGGTGGGGGGGACTAAATCCTTAAGGATAGTGAACTTGAATGACCTGGAACACAAACATATTTATTTATTATTCTGAAAAATATTAAGTATTTAGTTCCATAAAGGTGAATTCTAAGTTATTAAAGACCATGAATCAAGACATGGACATGCTTGATCATTTTGATGAAAACCAAATTCAAGTACTCAAGAAAAAGTGAGATGAAGATGAACTTTTTGTTAAGGACACATTATCAACAGAATTTCAAAACAATTTTATGATTTATTTTGAAAAATGAAGACAACATGTGAAATATAGAAATCTTTGGAATTGAAGTAAAAAATGATAAATAAGGTATAAAAGCCTAACCTTTCATGTTTTAGAGTGTTATGGTGTTCAGAAAATCTTATAGGTGTAGAAAATCTAGTTGTAAAGATTTGTTAATTTTTGGAACCAATATTATTTGTATAAATGATAAAAATAATTATTTTCCCTATGTTTAAAATGAAGGATCTTAGAATAGTTTATAATATTCTAGGTATTAAAGTTATAATTTAGTGGAGGTTATTCTCTAAGTTAGTCACATTACATTTATTTTTTTAATATAAATTCAATCATCTTGGTTTAATATATGTTAATACACTATTTGATTCTAGTGTTAAACTATTTATAAATATAGGTAGTGTAACATCCCAATTCCAGGTGCTGCCTAGAGGTGCCTTGTACCCGATTGGTCACATGGCCTCAAGCATATTTTCCCAAATACCAGAGGCTGACAACTAGCAGTGAGGGACTTGGGTGTGATAGTAGGGAAACTATTCCCTCATTGGTAGAGTAACACATCAGAAATAAACAAATAACAGTAGCGAAAACAGTAATAATAACATGCAATAGTAAACAGCAGAAGACTGCAAGTAGATAAACAACTAGAGAACATATATGTAAATGATTCATTTCACATGTTTCTAGGAAAGAATCCAAACAAGTCACAATGATGTAATACAGTACTAAACCAAAGTAAAAAGGAAAAAAGTAAATAACTCCAGTAGCATCACAAACCTCAGCTTGGTCCCATACTCTCCAGCTCCACAACAATCAAGTACCTAAAGTAAAAGGGTGATTTACCTTATATATACTTGCAACAATATAATATGTTTAGGACCAATGCATGACCTAAATAGGGTGTGAGAAGAATCCCAGTAGGTAACCACCCAAAGATCTATGCCTAACTGTCAGTTAATATATATATGATAGAAAATATGAAAAACAAAGTAATAAACATGGAAGTAATCAAAATTAAATAGTCCTACAGTTTCAACTACATTCATTTACATTTACAAATAAATAACCAAACATCCACAAGAAACCCTCTAAGAAGTACTCACAGTTTAACCCCTCTAGTCCAGCTTAGAAAAAGAATCTCTGAGGAAGCACTCACCATAAATTCCCCCCGTGGTCTCATAATGGTAACTATAGACTCATTGAAGAAGCACTCAATGTCCAATTCCCCTTGTAGTCTCACAACATGGAACTACATACAGTCTGAGGGAGAACTTATGTCCACCCCCTATGGTATCGCAATGTTAAAAGTATAACAAACACTCTGGGAAAGCCCTCAGGATCCATTCCCCTTATAGTCTAACTACACTTGGTTCCCACAGCCCTGTGTAAGTAATCATGCACAAACAATATCCAGAATCCAAAGTAAATCTCAAAATACTACTTGGCTATACAAATACAATGCATATAACGAGCATGTCATATAATATCAACTCCATCCTAACAGCACTAGGCATGGAAAGAAAAACAGCCTAACAAGCAATTCTAGATCCAACGACCAATATCAAACAACATGGGAAACACATCCATAACAAGGTAATAAACCCTATTCATAATCAAACACACCTAATCAAGCAAACAAAGCATACCAGGAATTAATAGGGTCAAATTCCCTAAACACACAATACCATAAACTAGGGTATTGGGCACTTTTAGCACATATAATTCAAAGACAACTACGGAAAGGCACAAACCACATACCTCGACATTGTACGAAGAACACTCTCAAATTACGACCCTTGAATCGACCTAGAATGTCATAGATCTACAAAAAGGTTAAAAAATTTCAACCTTGAATATCTCACACAAGATAAGAAATCAAGATAAGAAAATCTACAAGAAGGAAGAACTCACCTACGTGATTCCAATGCAATTGACGATGTTCGATTCGGATAACAGACAATCGATCGGGGGATTAGAGGAGAATTATGATCTTTAGTCACTCCTAGACAAGAAGACGTTATAAGAAGTGTTTTCTATAAACGAGATGCAACCCCAGTCTAATTTATGAAATAAAAATAAAAATACACAACGCTTTATTTAAGGATACACGGTTTGTATATGCCTCTTTTGGGTCCTGATTTAAGTAGCCCTGCCACATCATCACACATTCGTGTACATGTCCGTGACATGAAAAAACACGAGCTAGAATCAGTGTGAGAGTACACGATGTGTACAAGGAGTTACATGGTGTGTACACCTAATTTTTTTCTTATTCCCTATTTCCTAAAAAACAACTTGAAAATAAGACCCATACCTGAAAGATGATCCAGGTTCTTATAGGTAGAGCCATAAAACAACTTGAATATTCTAGGGAAATTGGTTCATTAATGTGTGCAATGCATTCAAATAGACCTGATACTGATTTTTCAATATGTAAAATGAGTATATATACTAGTAATCCTAGTATGAATCATTGGATATATATAATGATAATCTTTTGATACTTAAATAAGACCATATATTTAATTTTATACTATAATGATCATTCAGCTGCATTATAAGGATACATGGATATGATATGGATTACTAGTATTAGAGATAATCAATCCACATTTGGATGTTTGTTTAATCTTCAAGGTTGTTCTGTCTCTTGGGAGAGCAAGAAATAGACATGTATTTCACATTCGACCATGGAATCATAATTTATCGCCTTAGAAGCATGTGGGAAAGAGGGTGAGTAGATTAGGGATATATTACTAGATATTAATTTTTGGCCTAATCTATTTCCTATAAGTTATATTCATTGTGATGGTGAAGTAACACTATCACACACATATATTTTCATGTATAATGGGAAGTCTAGACATATAATTTTGAGACAAGATTATGTGAGACAATTGTTACAAGATGGTACTATAACAATTGTTTATGTGATATTGTGTAAAAACCCTATGGACCCATTTAAAAAATCTATATCAAGAGAGGTTATATATGTGACTAATAGAGAAATATAATTGAAGATCAATGAATAGTCACTTGATAATGGTATCCCAATACTATTATTAGGTAGATCATAATTAATGTCTTTAATGGGTAGAAATAAGTTACCATAATGATTGTTGATATTAACAGTTTGTCCCAATATATTTTATTTCAATATCACCCTCTATGATTTGAGGTTGAGTGATAGCTCTCAACATAAAATTAAGACTTTTATAGTTATGTGGTGAAAATAAAGAGGCCACATTATAATGTTTTTCCTATACAAACATAAAATTGGTGCCATTTCTTACAAACATCTAGGGTTTAACTTCCTAGAATGTTCATGAAAGGATCAAAGCACATGGTCATGATAGTAATATGAAATTTTAATGTCATGATTAATGAGAAATTGTTATATGTGTGACATATCTGGTGATTTTATAGCTATTTTTAGTATAATTCTTAGCCAACTTGAAATTTAACATCACTTTGAGATGTTTGCACTCAATATGAGTTTACATAGAAATATACCCTTATTATGTATAAAATTTGTTTATAATTTTTGATATTTTAGGATTTTATAACATTAAACAAAAGTGGGAGAATTTTCCATTTTAAAATATTATATTTTGTTTAATATTATAAAATTAAATTAATTACAAGGCCTTTGGGTTATAGAGGTTAACTAATGAGATGAGGATTTTCAGATACTAAGGTTAATTAGGATTCTAAAGGTTAAAATAAAAATTATTATGGACCTTGGGATACTAAAGGTTGAAACTATTCATCTTAAAAGAGTGGCTCTATAAATTGGATGAGAAAACTATTTTTTGGGTAATCATTACTGAACTATGTAATCTCTAAAACCATTTCCTACATCATAGTGTAGAATAACCTCAACTTTTTATTGTAGTGATTTCACTTTGGTGTTTTGTGGAATCCCCGAGAATGTTATTATTTTCCACTAATAATGTGGTGTGGGGTAGACTAAATCCTTAAGGATAGCGCACTTGCATGACTCGGAACACAAGCATCTTTTTCTATTATTCTCAATAATATATATCAATGATTTCATATTAAAATTTTTATATATAAGGATAATAATGATTATATATTAACATTTATATATATTAATTTTCGATGCCATTTTCTAAAATAAATAATAGATATATAAATATTTGTACTAATTATTTTTTATACAAATATATTTTTTAAATAAATATATTTTGATATATGTATATGGGTGTATCTATTTATTTTTACAACAACTTATATTTTATAATTAGTATAATATTTATTATAATGATAACATTTATATATATTATATTAATTTTAAACTTTTTATATTTTATATTTCATTTTTATATGTATAAAATTTTATTTATATTAAAATTTTACATTGTAAATTTATCATATAAAATTTACACTGGAAATTTTATAGTATAAATTTTACATTGTGAATTTTATTATGAAAAATTTATGATGTATGCATAATTATTTATATATATTTATGTATATATACATATGTGTATGTATACTTATATTAATTTTTATGTATATATGTATGTATGTATATCACTATATTAATATGTAGTTAAAAATAATTATATTTGTAAATACTTGTATATATGTATGTACACATGCATGTATATGTATTTTTGAATAGATAGAAATATGTTAATGCATATACGTTTATTTATACTTATGTATATGTATATACATGTGCAAGTGTATACTTATAATTGTACACAATTTTATATATGTATATGTGCATATAATTATATATATATATATATATTTTATATATTTATATTAATATAGATTTATATATATATATGTTTGTATGAATGTACTAATTTTTGAATATATGTAAGTATTTATGTATATGGTTATATTAATTTGTACGTGTAAAGGTGATACACCCATAGGATTGGTTACATACGCCTGATAAGGTGGTGAATTAGGCATGGCCAACTATTACCTAATTATAATTACACTTATAGACCTTTACCCCCCTTTGGTATTTTAATATCTATTACCTATTAGGATATAAATGAATTTATTTATCTTTTACCCAACACACAACTATTGTTCTTCTCACCATTATTTGATTTTAATGATCACAAACATTCTTAAAATTATTTATGGTTTTTTTAAGTTATGTGTATCTAGATTGATTTCATCTTATTAGAATCCTTTCAAGGATCATTGAACATATAATAATGGATGTTTTCAAGCCTTAGAGGAAGTCTAGGAGAATCATGGAGGCTCATTGAAGGAAGTGGAGAATCCACTCCATGAAGCCAAAGGTAGCAGGTAGTACTATCTATATAGTGCAGTGCCATCAGAAAAACTTGGAATACCCAGGACTTACCATATCCAGTAGAACCCCACTGGTTACCTGGTGAAGGAGAACCAGATAACAGATGCTAAAGGGGAGTGTAAATTTTTTCTATAGGAGAGAACCAAATAGCTAGTGGAGGTGCACTGGCCAGCTAGTGGCATAAAAAAGAGTACACCAAGTCACAAAAACCCTATCGGATACCCACTAGAGGCAATTGGGTACCTGATGGCATCGACATAACAGTTCCAAGACTAGCATTTATTATTTTCAAAATTCATTGAACTTGGATGTCTTCATCTTAAAGAACCCAAAAAGATTCTAAAAGATTACCAAAGTTTTTGGATCCTATAAATAGAGACATTGAAGGCCTTTAAAAATCATTTCCTCATCTGATATCCAATGCCAACATGCTTAATCACTCAATTTTTCTTAAAAGTTTTCTACTTTATAAATATTGTTTCTCCTTTATAGAGTGTGAACCAGTTGTAATATCTATAAATATCTTATGTTATTATCATATATCCTAGTTTTCTGTATATTATTTAAGATAATTGAGTCCAAGATATAAAGAAATTTCTTCCTACCAATCTCCTTATCCCCTTATTTTTTCTTAATTTAATGCTTACTACCATTAAAGTAAGGGACCTTGTTTTTTTTTCCAATTTTGTTAGTAAGGAAAGAGACTATTTATTTTGAGGTTTCTAGTTTTACCATTAATGATCTTGTTTCTATTATATTTTTACTTTATTATTATAACCTTAAAATAAAGGGATAGTTTTGGAATATTGACTGCCAATAAATCCAAGAGTTTAATACATTAAATCCTTAAAATATTGGGGTGGTAGATGTAGGGTCTCTTTTAGAGTTATTGCCAAACCTACTTAACAAATACCTTATCTCATTTCATGAATGTTAGAAGGCATTCAATTTTTTTATTAATGTCAGATAATATCCTTTTACTGATTGAGGGGTAACCTTTACATAGTCTTATTGAACCATAGGCACTCAACCTGAATACATAACCATATTAGTCCCAAAGAGTAAATACCCAACTGCAATCCCCACCCTAGTTGATGAATTTTTTTTCTCCACATCGACCATCTACTAGGATGATCAACAGACAATCTCAATTCATGACTGCATGGACTTGGTACCAATGGAAAAACCATACCCTCTCAAACAACCAAACCTGAGGGCCTTGCAAGAGGTTACTATTTTGCTATGACCTTGTTTGAAATTGTACCTTAGTATCTAACCTAGATTTGTGTTGAATTAAATCATTCTTCAAAGACCACATTGTCTCCTTCACCACAATTCTATCCCACTGACACCACCGTATAATACTTCTCCGAAGCTGGCCCACCAATAACCTCCTGCTGCCACTACATCACTGTCTACTAGGGAGGTCCACTGTCATCCACCTTATGCTGCTAAGCCCTCACCCTTCACCAATCATTTCTCACCCCCACCCGATGTAGGATCCACTGGACCACCTTTGTCTATCATCTGCTACTAAGACCATTTACCCGTCACCGACTGTTTCCCACCCTAGATGGCCACAATTGACCCATCATCCCTGCTGCCTAAGTGGTCCATCTGCACATCACCATGACCCTGCTCCCAAAGTTCCCACATCACCTAAAACCCATAAATCCCCAAATTTTGTGGCTATTAGGAATTAATCCTTGGTTGATATAGGATTATAGGGCAGCTTTAACCACTAGGCCAGCCCCCCAACTACCATCTTATCTCATTTACTTTCTAAAATTTCATTTAATTATAGGTTTAAATTATTCATTTATTCAAAGTGCTTAATCTATCAATTAATCCTTAATCTCTTAATCATTTTTATATTTGAATTACAATTTGTTTTAATTATTACACTTTCATTATTATGTATAATTATATCATTGTGCTTTTAACTTTAATTCTTTTATTTATTTCTTAAATCTTTCAAAGAGAATATTTTAAACTTGTATTGTTTTCCTTTAATTTTTAAATATAAATTCACCCCCTTTTTTTATTTTACTCAACTCTCACCTAATTTTGGTATCAAAGGAGTCTTGAATTGATATGTTTTTTAAATTATTTATAAAATCCTTTTGTTTTAAAAATATTTAATTGATTTTTCAAGATTTTTTTTTATAACTGAATTTTTAAAAAACTCATGGTACTCTGGAAGAAAATTATTTGGGTCATGCTCTATTTTTTTATAGAAATAATTATTATTATTGGAAAAATCACATGAAAAGTTTTATTATATCTATTGGATATCCTGTTTATAAGATGGTAATACATGGATATACTTCCACAATTAAAAAAGAAGATAAATTAACCCTGAATGATATTTATGATTTTGAATTAGATGTTAAATATTTTAATGAATTACATTGATGTTTGGATAAGAATAAATTTAATTTAATTTATATATGAAAAATAGATCATAAAATTTGGGAACTTTTTTATGTAATTTATGATGTAACTAACAAAGTCAAATATGCTCATTTGTATATGTTTAGAAAATATTTTGAATGTTTTTATATGCATCATAGAAAATCAATCAATGAAATTTTTACTAGATTTAGTAATATTTTTAATGGGAAAAAATCACTTGGTGATTCTATTTCTATATAAAATTTATTCAATAAAATCCTCTAGGTATTTCCAAGTAATTGGGAACCTAAATTAATTTCAATCCAATAAAATACAGATGTGAAAAATAAGGTGGTTGAAGAACTCATTGGTTTTCTCATGAAATAAGACATTAATATGATATAGAAAACTGAAAGGGAAGCTAAGTAAGTCAAGAAAAATAAAAATATTATTTCTTTAAAAGAAATTAAAAATGACTCTTCTAAAAGAGAATACAAAACTACTTGAATTTCCAAAAGGGTAAGCAAGTTAAAGGATAATAAAAGAGATACCCAATGCTTCAAAAAGGAAAATAAAGAAATGGAATTCACTTGATTTAGTTTAAAAAAGAAGGGCTACACCAAGATAGATTTTACCTTGAACAAAATGTCTAAAAAGAAGAAGAAAGGTAAGAAATATCTAAATGTTTCAACTTGGAGTGAGAGATAAGATTCAATTTCAACATAAAAATCAAGAGACGAAAGTCCCAAGTGCATAATGTCTAATGTCGTGGTATGTGACGAAATAAATTTCACATTTTCTAGAAATTAATACTTTACTTCTTACATCCCTTATTTAATTTAAAGAGATCTTATTTTTTTCTAGAAATCAAAATCAAGATGGTTGTTTTGATCTTATTTCAAAAATTAAAAGATCATAAAAATAATTTTAATCTTGTTGTTTTACAAAAATATCAACTTTTAAAAGAAAAAGAAGATTTGGTTTTAAATTTAAAAGAACAACCAAATATTGAAAATTTGGAATTTCAAATTAAAAATATTAAAAATTCTCTATCATTTTACCCAAGGGGAAGAAAATTTAAATAAGATTTTGGGTTCTTAAAAACCTATTAACAATTGGTATGGATTTTTTATTTTAAAACAATATATCTTTCTCAAAAATTATAAAAATACTACTTTTATAAATGAAAATTTTCAAAATAATTTTTTTAATTATTGTAATAAATCCAGTTATGTTATTTATTAATGAAATTGTAAATATTCTATACATATTAGACCAAAAAATATTCATCATTATTCTCATACATAAAATTAAAATCTTTCTCTAAACACGTGTGGTTCCCAAATTTTTATTATCTAACTTCAGTGGACCCAATATATGGGTACCAAAATCTATAGTTTCTTAATATTTTACATAACAAGATTAAAAATCAAGAATATACATAGTATTGGATACCAGGTGTCCAATACATATATGTGGGGATCCTTCAAAATTCAATCATTGCGATGTTTTTAATGGAGGATATGTTACTTTTAGAGATGATTCAAAAGGTAAAATTACTGGTATTGGTATGATTGGTTTCTACAAATCTTATTTAATTAAATATGTTTTATTTTTCAAAGTCTTGAAGAATAATTTACTATGCATTAGTCAATTATGTGATAGAAGTTTCAAAATTACTTTTAAAATGATTTTAGTGAAGTTTTTAATTCCAAAGTAAAGATTTTATTTACCACATCTCAGTTTTATAATGTTTATATTATAGTTTTAAAATATTTTTAATGTAAAAATGTTATGTTTTTAATTGTAAATGATAATGAATCTTGGATTTGGAATTATCACCTAGGAAATTCTAATATTCACTATATTTTCAAACTCAACTGCAATGGACTAGTATGAGATTTATTGAAATTTTCTATTAATGATAACTTTGTTTTTGAGCCTTTCAAACTAAACAAGAAACACAAGATTTTTTTAAACCCAAAAAACCTTGTTTACTCTTTTAAATCCTTATAACTAGTACACCTCTACCTTTTTAAATCAACTCAAGTTTATAGTATTAGAGGTAAAAATTACACATGTGTAATTATTGATGAATTTACTAGATTTAAAAGGGGTTTCTTATTATATTGTAAGAATGAGGCTTGTAATGTATATATTAAATTTTCAAGGAAAGTAAAAAGTAAAAAGGATAAAAACTGTTTTTCTTTAGAAGTGACCATTGGTGAGAATTTGATAACGAATACTACGATGAGTTATTTTCTTCTCAAGGTTGTCATCACCCATTTTTTCTCCTGGAACAACTCAACAAAATGGGGTTTTCAAAAGGTGAAATAGGACCCTAGAATAAATTTACAGGACTCCCCTAAATGACTTTTCCCTTCATCAATTATTTTGGGATGAGGTAGTAAATACAAAATGCTTTATCCTTAACCATGTCCTTATAATTCCCATCTTAGGAAAAACCCTTATGAACATTGGAAAGGAAATTTTTTGAATGTTGGCTTCTTTAAAGTCCATGTTTTTAAATTCTTTGTTCTCAATACTAAGGATAATATAGGAAAGTTTGACCCTAAATATGATGAATAAATTTTTCATGGGTACTCAAACTCATGTAGTGCCTTCCGTGTCTTCAATAAGAGGATCAAGGCATTAGAAGAATCTATTCACATCAAATTCAATGAGAATATTCCTAAATCATATCCACAAAGTGATGATTATTTTGAATAACCTAGTTTGATATTTCTATAACCTAAATATTCTAGATAAATTAAATATGTTCTAGAAACTCCATATGCTCTTTTACCCAAGTTTTAGAATTAATCCAAAATCTATCCTCTTGAGAACGTTATCAGTGAATTACAATCCATAACTCGTACTATAAGGTTATTCTTAAATAAGGTTGAACATCACTTTGAACCACATTAACTTGATGATAACATTAATGATGATAATTGGATACTTTCCATGTAATAGTAGTTAAACCAATTTTAAAGGAACAAAATTTGGAATATTGTGGAATGACCTGATAATCATCATATTGTTGGAACCAAGTGGCTTTTTTCAAAACAAACTTGATGAATAAGGAAATTTTATACATAATAAGGATCAATTTTTTTATAAATACTATAATAAAAAATATATTAATTATTGTGAATCCTTTTTACCCATTTCTAATCTTCATTATATTAGAATTTTATTAGAATTATCTGTTCATTTTAATTTTAAATTTTTTTGAATGGATATCAAAAGTTTTTTTAAATGGATTTATTTTTTAAAATGTTTTTTCGGACCAACCCCCTGGTTTTGAAAATTCAAAATTTTAAAATTCTATTTTTAAGTTAACCAAATATCTCTATAGACAACCCCCTCGTGCATGGTATGATAGGTTAACTAAATTTATTTTATAAAATGATTTTCAAATTGGAAAATCCAATTCCTCCTTTTTTCTAAAAGTTTTTTAAATGATTTATTAATAATTAAAATTTTCGTTGATGATATTATTTTTGGATCGACTAAATAAACTATTTGTAATTAATTTTTTGATTTAATGAGTAAGGAGTTTAAAATGAATTTTTGTGGAGAACTTAAATTATTCCTTGGTTTTTAAATTTCCCAAAATTTCGATGGAACCTTTTTAAAACCAAGTAAATACACTAATAAACATCTAAATAAGTTTTTCATGGATCATGATAAGTACATTAGAACACCCATGAGTATAACTTGTAAGCCAAAATTGGATGAAGTCTATCAATTAGTTGATAATATGTTTTATTGAAGTATGATTAAAGGTCTACATTACCTCACAACAACCTATTCAGACATCATGTTTAGTGTATGAATTTATGATCATTTTTAATACAATATAAAGGAATCAAATTTAAAATACCTGAAAATAATTTTTTATTATTTGAAAGAAACTAAAAAACTTGGATTATTTTATCGTAAGGAAACCTATTTTGGAATTTCTTATTTTTTGATACTAATTTTAGAGGATTACAACAAGATAGGAAAAGTAATATTGGAGCATGTAATATACTATGAAAATACCTCATCACTTGGATTAATAAGAAGAAAACCTCCATTTATCCTTTTATAGCTTAAATAGAATACATATCCTATGGGAGTTGTTGCACCCAAGTTATATGGATGAAACATACTCTTTTAGATTATGGGCCAATATATTCTTCCATCCCTATCACATGTGAAAACATTATTGAGATCAATATTTATAAAAATAATATCCAACAATATCATACTAATCATATTAACTCGAGGAACAATTTTCTATGAGATCACTTTCAAAAAGGTGATATTATTCTTGACTTTGTTTTCACAAACTTTTATCTTGGAGATATCTTCACTAAAACCCTTCCCATTGATCACTTTGATTTCATAAAAGGTGAGTTAGGTACGATTATCTTGTGATACTTATCTCATAATCATATAAAGATTGATAATTGTCAATTAGTTTTCAAAATGTTTTCCACAATGGATTTAAAAATTAAAAAAACATGTTTTTCAAAACTTTTCATAATTTTGTAAAAGTAAAGTGAGAATGATACTCCAAGAAAAAAATTATTGTATGGATACAAACAAGTAGATGTAGTTCTAATGAATATTATACTATTTATTTATCCAAAAAAGAGTTTATGTAGTGACTCAGGTTTTTGGTCCTGTCAGAATTTGGAATATTTCTGCGAATAATTCCAGAGCTAGGCGCGAAGACGGCGTGCGATTCCGAGGCCCGGTGTGCCCGAAATTAATTTTATAAGAATATTAATTATTTTTATACTATGCACATGGCGGGGGTGTGGTATCTCCTAAACGGTAGCTTAGAACGGGAATATGAGGGCACGGTTGCGTCCGAAACGTGCTGTTTACCCTAGGCGAGGTGTAAACTTTGAGGGTGCGGGCCTGCGGTGAGAAACGCCACCGGGATCGTTTTCGTAAATAAGTAGCCAAGTTAGTGTGCGAGCATCGGCTCAAATAACTTCTGAACGGAGTCTTGGATGGAAAATCTGAGTCCGCCGTTACGTTCAGAACGACGTGTTTACCCTAGGGGTGACCTTACTTTTGTTCGCATCGGGTGTCGGGTCCGAGGCAGGTTTGGCGCCGGCGGGCGGCTGATATAAATATCAGCGCCCCCCCTTATCGTTCCTCTTGACGTTCTTTGCCGCCGCTCCGCCGAATCGAGCAAACGAAGCGCCCACGAGCTCGGAATTCGATGGCGGACGTTCCAGGAGCGCGCATCGGAAGCTCTAGAGCGCGGATCTAAGGCAGAACGTCGGCGTTTCGCCCGCAAGGTAGGCGGTTGAGTTTTACAATCCCAGATCCCTTTTTTGTTTTGTTTTCCTTCAAATTTTCATAAGGGTTGTATAGTTCGGGTCCCGAGCTTTCCAAAACATGTTTCGGATCTGAATTTGGAGCACCTGGGTGCTCCCGGTGGCTCCTGGATGTTTTCCGACGAAAACCCGGTTTTCCGGCGACGACAGGCGGCGGCCATGGCGGAATCCGGCGAGGGCGCGACGGCGCGGCGACGGTTTCTGGTGGCGGCGGCGGCGGCGCGGCCGAATCCGGCGGCGGCGCGGTGGTTTCCGGCAAGGCTAGCGGTGGTCCGGCCAGGATTTTCTGGGGGTTCTTTAAACCCTCGTAACTCACAAACCGTAACTCCGATTTGTGAGCCGTTTGCGGTGACACACTCCTTGCGTCAAGACGGACCTTTTGAACCCACTTTTAGGGTTTAAGGATTCGGGATCGTGGCCCGTGAGTTAGAAACGTCGTATAAAATAATATTATTTTATTTTTCTACGACTTCGGGCCGTTGTAACTTCTACCCGGAGCGTCCGATTCACGTGCCGTTAGCGGCATTGAGACCCTGATGGTACGACAAACTTTTTGAGATGATTTCTGGGTGTTGGGACTGAGAATGGGGTGCGGGCCCCACGAGGCCAGGTTTTGGCGTTTGCGGAGAAACGCAGCTTTTGCACCCGGAGTTCGATTTTGGCGGATGAATAGTTGATCCTGTGTGTTTTTCCGAGAGGAACGCAATGGTGTGTTCCGTTTGATGAGTTTCGAAATCCAGGTGTGGGCCCCACCCGAGCTGGGCTTCGGTAAATAGTGCCTTTTTTCACCGGGTGTCCGTTTCGGACGAGCGAGTAGTCGATTCCGCTTGTTTTTCCGAGGGGATCGCCGTGGTGTGATCCGCTCGATGGGTTTCGGGATCGTTGTGTGGTCCCCGCACGAGCTAGCTACGGTGAATAGTGCCTTTTTCACCGGTGCTCTGTTTTGGGCAAGTAAACAGCCTATCCTGTGTGTTTTTCCGCGTGGAACGCGATGGTGGCCTCGGTTTTGGCTTAGGAGGTGCGCAGAGTGGCGTTGTGGTGGGTCACTCGGGTTAGCGACATTTGGACCAGCAGTGGTTGAGGGTTCTCCCTTGGTTCGTTCCTACGAGGGTTCGTGTGGCATCACAACCTTCGTATGGGTTTGTGATCCTCTCGATGGGATGTTTAAACTGTTAGAGTTGTGGTATCCCTCCGGTGGGTCCAGAGTGGATCCTCTAGCATCTTTACCCTAGATCAGGTTCTTGGTATCGCTGTGGCCGCTTATTTACGGGCGGCGATCCCCTATCTAGCAGGTTAACCCCGTAGGGTTTGTGGCATCATCAGAAATATGATCCCCTATGCGGTGGGCCATGCTCAGTAGGGTTGTGGCATTATCGGGTATACGATCCCCTACTCAGCATGTGGTTTATAGTAGGGTTACGGTATCGTTGGTTATGCGATCCCCTACTCAGCGCGTGGTTTCGGTAGGTTTGCGACATCGTCAGTTCGATCCCCTACATCGCGAGTTATACCAGATAGGGTTCCGGTATCTTCGTGACCACATTTATATGGACGATGATCCTCTATCTGAGTGTGGAATTTCTGTAAAGCGCCAGATCGGGTTGTGGTATCCCCCAACAGATCTTGGGTGTGATCCCCTATCTGTGAGAACTACGTATGCCAGATCGGGTCGTGGTATCCCCCAGCGGACCCTGGGAGTGATCCCCTATCTGTGATCTTCGTATACCGGAGTGGGTTCTGGTATCCCCTACTGGGCCCTAGGAGCGATCCCCTATCCGAGGAGTTTGGTGGTTCTGTTGTTTCAGGGAGGTTTCCTCAGTGATGCTATCCGACGAGCATGATCTCTCGGGTGAGCTTCTGAGAGGTTTGTGAGAAACCCGATGGAGTGCATCTCTCGGATGAGTGTCATCGGGAATGACAGTGATCGTGGAGCGTGTTCTCCTGGTTGTGGACAGTTGCTGGTGACGAGGTCGGTACCTCTTGTGGCTTTGTGGCGTGATCTGAGTATATCTGGATTGTTCAAGGTGTATGTATGGGCATACACCTGAGCTGAGCTGAGCTGACTAGATGTGTTTAGCCGAGGATGGTCACGAGATGGAGTTTCTCTCTCGTCTGGGTTCCCTCTGGCTGGGTTGAGTGGACTGTTTCCTTTCAGTTTCTCCCTTGGGTTTTGGTTTTTTGGGGTGCCTACTGAGTATGTTTATACTCACCCCTGTACGGGCTTTACCCGAACATGTTTGTGTCTTGTGCAGACCACATGCCCTTTGACGGAGTTCCAGGAGGACCCGGAGCAGGCAGAGCTTAGTGAGTGTGTTGACCGGGGTGTTTACCGGAGCTGTGCCGAGGGAGCTTTCCGGCGGGTGTTTGTGGCAGCGTTCCCCTCGTCAGAGCAGGTTGGACGCGCTTGTAGTTTTCTTTTGGTGGGCCCTGTTTTTCCCTTCTGTACTTTTGCTGTACTCTGGTTTGGGATAGATGTATGCATGCATTTCCTTTTCATTTTTATATATCTATGCATTGTTGCATGGAGGTGTTTGTGGGTGTGTGCGTACAGGTACCAAAGGCTAATGCCTCCCATGTGTGAGATAGCTTACTCGGCGCTGGTCGCCAGCCCCTGGCCTATTGGAGGTGAGCTTGTGGAGTCGCGGCTCGAGCCCCATTGGGTCGGGTCGTAACAGAGTGGTATCAGAGGTGGTTCCATCTTTGGGATCTCAGAGCGTAGCTGGTCTAGCTGTGAGTTTGGTTTGGGTTGCATAGCGGTAGTGTTAGGATGTTTCGAGTTCGGCTTTCAGGCCAGGGACTCCAGTGTTGGTGCGGCGGCCGACGTATCCATACACCAGGACTCTGATAATCTGTCTTTAGACTTGGGACATTCATACACTGGTCGCGGGGACATAATGGTACATGCATCATATAGGAATGGGTTTTTGGGTTTTCCTTGTCCTTCTTGAGTCAGCTCTCCAGATATACTCTTTGACCGTGGTGCGTCTTGAATGTATTTCAGGATGCCTCCACGACGACAGCCAGGGAGGGTTCTGCAGCAGGATTGTGTTGATGACCCACCCCGTGTAGAGGCTGTGGAGCAGGGCGCAGGTTCTGAGGTTGCACCTCCAGGTGGTCTGCCAGTTGAGACACCACCTATCGAGCAGCTGGTTGTGCCGGCGATGCAAGACGAGGTGGTGTGCAGGCTGAGTGTGCTGCACGAGTTCCAGAGGCAGCGACCTCTAAGGTTCCGGGGTGATCCAGACCCCCAGGCAGCTGATGACTGGCTTGAGGCAGTCACCCGAGTTTTCCGCCTAGTGAGGACACCTCCAGATTAGATGGTGGTCCTAGCGGCGAGCCTTCTGCATGGTTCTTCCGGGCGATGGTGGAGTTTGGTGACAAAGTCCCATGACGAGAAGACGCTCACGTGGGCAGAGTTTGAGTGGCTTTTCAGGGAGGAGTTCTATCCGGTGACGCTAAGGTCAGTGCGGATCCAGGAGCTTCTGCAGCTTCGATAGGAGAGCATGACTGTGTCGGAGTACTTAGCGAGGTTTACAGACCTGTCGCGCTACTCCCTGGATATGGTTCGAGACCCGTTTTTTAGGTCTCGGACCTTCGAGAAGGGCTTACGCAGGGACATCCGAGCAGGTGTGGTTTCCTTGTGCCTGCCCACCTATGCTGGAGTGCTAGAGCGAGCGTTGGTGGTGGAGAGTTTTCTGGATGAGCAGATTCCCCCTGTTAGTGCTGGGCACTCGAGAGCTAAGACTTCGTCGGTCGGATCGTCATCTGGTAGCCGAAGACAAACTCAGGGGTCTGGACGTGGCCGACGTTTCAGGAGGCGACCCCAGGATGGAGGATCTGAGCCTCAGGGCACACAGGGCTCGCAGGCCAGTTTTGGTCAGCCGAAGGAGAGGCGGTGTTATGCTTGCGATGGTCGGGGACATATTGCTATAGATTGTCCGACCTGACGTGCTACTGAGAAGGAGCCGGTCGATGGACCGCCTTGGCAGAGGCAGCGTCTCGAGCAAGGAGGTCCGCAGGGCGGCAGACGTGGCGGCGGAGCTGGTGCAGCGGGAGGCGGTGGTAGGCAGTACCAGTTGCCACCACCCCCACCCCCAGGTGGTCCACGCCAAGCTCAGGGAGCTGGTAGTCGAGGGCGAGGACAGCTGCATGCCCTAAAGGCAGTCAACCCAGAGGCACTGCGGATGGATAGAGGTACGCCTTGTGTCTTTTCTACTTACTACAGTAGTTTGATAGACACTGTTTAGCAGTACTCTTTCCTTTTGTTGCTTGCTCGAGTTTTGTTCAGGGCGTTGGTAAGACCCTGTGTGGGAGTTGTTCCGCATTCTTCGAATGCGTGAGGTATATGGATCCTTTCCCCACCGAGACACGTTTTTATGACGCGATTAAAACCGTGCGGGAGAGTTAGTGCCGCCCAAAGCGGATAGTATTGAGGTGTGGTGGATGATTCCCTCTGACTTATGCATTTGGGCATGGGTGTTGGTTGGTGAGCTCGCTGGTTTTTGAGACCCAGTTGAGAGTCCAGTCGCTTTCCTTGTGCTTAGGGATTTTTGGGGACGAAAAGTTCTAAGGGGGGGAGGATGTAGCGACTCAGGTTTTTGGTCCTGTCAGACTATGGAATATTTCTGCGAATAATTCCAGAGCTAGGCGCAAAGACAGCGTGCGATTCTGAGGCCCGGTGTGCCCGAAATTAATTTTATAAGAATATTAAGTATTTTTATACTATGCACGTGGCAGGGGTGTGGTATCTCCTAAACGGTAGCTCAGAACAGGAATCTGAGGGCACGATTGCGTCGGGAATGTGCCGTTTACCCTAGGTGAGGTGTAAACTTTGAGGGCGCGGGCCTGCGGTGAGAAACGCCATCAGGGGAATTTTCGTAAATAAGTAGCGAAGTTAGTGTGCGAGCGTCGGCTCGAATAACTTCTGAAAGGAGTCTCGGATGGAAAATCTGAGTCCGCCGTTGCGTTCAGAACGTCGTGTTTACCCTAGGGGTGACCTTACTTTTGTTCGCATCGGGCGTCGGGTCCGAGGCGGGTTTGGCGCCGGCGGGCGGCTGATATAAATATCAGCGGCCCCCCCCTTATCATTCCTCTCGACGTTCTTCGCCGTTGCTCTGCCGAATCGAGCAAATGAAGCGCCCACGAGCTCGGAATTCGACGACGGACGTTCCAGGAGCGCGCAGCGGAAGCTCTGAAGCGCGGATCTAAGGCAGAACGTTGGCGTTTCGCCCGCAAGGTAGGCGGTTGAGTTTTACAATCCCAGATCCCTTTTTTGTGTTTTTTTCCTTCAAATTTTCGTAAGGGTTGTATAGTTCGGGTCCCGAGTTTTCCAAAACATGTTTCGGATCTGAATTTGGAGCACCGGGGTGCTCCCGGTGGCTCCCGGAAGTTTTTCGGAGAAAACCTGGTTTTCCGGCGATGACAGGCGGCGGCCTTGGCGGAATCCGGCGATGGTGCGGCGGCGCGACGGCTGTTTCCAGTGGCGGTGGCAGCGGCGCGGCGGAATCCGGCGGTGGCGCGGTGGTTTCCGGCGAGACTGGCGGTGGTCCGGCCAAGATTTTCCGGGGGTTCTTTAAACCCTCATAACTCGCAAACCGTAACTCAGATTTGCGAGCCGTTTGCGGTGACGCCCTCCTTGAGTTGATATGGACCTTTTGAACTCACTTTGAGGGTTTAAGGGTTCAGGATCATGGCCCGGGAGTTAGAAACGTCGTATAAAATAATATTATTTTATTATTCTACGACTTCGGGCCGTTGTAACTTCTACCCAGAGCGTCCGATTGACGTGCCATTAGCGGCGTTGAGACCCCGATGGTACGACAAACTTTTTGAGATGGTTTCTGGGTGTTGGGACTGAGAACGGGGTGCGGGCCCCATGAGGCCGGGTTTTGGCGTTTGCGGAGAAACACAGCTTTTGCACTAGGAGTCCGATTTTGGCGGATGAATAGTCGATCCTGTGTGTTTTTCCGAGAGGAACGCAATGGTGTGTTCCGTTCGATGAGTTTCGGAATCCAGGTGTGGGCCCCACCCGAGCTGGGCTTCAGTGAATAGTGCCTTTTTTCACCGGGTGTCCGTTTCGGATGAGCGAGTAGTCGATTCCGCTTGTTTTTCCGAGGGGATCACTGTGGTGTGATCCGCTCGATGGGTTTCGGGATCGTTGTGTGGGCCCCGCACGAGCTAGCTATGGTGAATAGTGCCTTTTTCACCGGTGCTCCGTTTCGGGCGAGTAAACAACCTATCCTTTGTGTTTTTCTGCGTGGAATGCGATGGTAGCCTCAGTTCTGGATTAGGAGGTGCGCAGTGTGGCGTTGTGGCGGGTCTCTCGGGTTAGCGACGTTTGGACCAGCAGTGGTTGAGGGTTCTCCCTTGGTTCGTTCCTACGAGGGTTCGGGTGGCATCACAACCTTCGTATGGGATTGTGATCCTCTCGATGGGATGTTTAAACTGTTAGAGTTGTGGTATCCCTCCGGTGGGCCCGGAGTGGATCCTCTAGCATCTTTACCCTAGATCGGGTTCTTGGTTTCGCTGTGACCGCTTATTTATAGGCAGCGATCCCCTATCTAGCAGGTTAACCCCGTAGGGTTTGTGGCATCATCAGAAATATGATCCCCTACGCGGTGGGCCGTGCTCAGTAGGGTTGTGGCATCGTCGGGTATACGATCTCCTACTCAGCATGTGGTTTATAGTAGGGTTACGGTATCGTTGGTTATGCGATCCCCTACTCAGCGCGTGGTTTCGGTAGGGTTACGGCATCATCGGTTCGATCCCCTACATCACGAGTTATACCAGATAGGGTTCTGGTATCATCGTGACCATCTTTATATGGACGATGATCCTCTATCTGAGTGTGGAGTTTCTGTCGAGCGCCAGATCGGGTTGTGTTATCCCCCAACGGATCTTGGGTGTGATCCCCTATCTGTGAGAACTACGTATGCCAGATCGGGTCGTGGTATCCCCCAGTGGACCCTGGGAGTGATCCCCTATCTGTGAGCTTCGTATACCGGAGTGGGTTCTGGTATCCCCTAGCGGGCCCTAGGAGCGATCCCCTATCCGAGGAGTTTGGTGGTTCTGTTGTTTCAGGGAGGTTTCCTTAGTGATGCTATCCGACGAGCGTGATCTCTCGGGTGAGCGTCTGAGAGGTTTGTGAGAAACCCGATGGAGTGCATCTCTCAGATGAGTGTCATCGGGAATGACAGTGATCGTGGAGCGTGTTCTCCTGGTTGTGGACAGTTGCTGGTGATGAGGTCGGTACCTCTTGTGGATTTGTGGCGTGATCTGAGTAAATCTGGATTGTTCAAGGTGTATGTATGGGCATACACCTGAGCTGAGCTGAGCTGACTAGATGTGTTTAGCCGAGGATGGTCATGAGATGGAGTTTCTCTCTCGTCTGGGTTCCCTCTGGCTGGGTTGAGCGGACTGTTGCCTTTCAGTTGCTCCCTTGGGTTTTGGGTTTTTGGGGTGCCTACTGAGTATGTTTATACTCAACCCTGCACGGGCTTTGCCCGCACATGTTTGTGTCTTGTGCAGACCACAGGCCCTTGGACGGAGTTCCAGGAGGACCCGAAGCAGACGGAGCTTAGTAAGCGTGTTGACCGGGGTGTTTACCGGAGCTGTGCCGAGGGAGCTTTTCGGCGGGTGTTTGTGGCAGCGTTCCCCTTGTCAGAGCAGGTTGGACGCGCTTGTAGTTTTCTTTTGGTGGGCCCTGTTTTTTCCTTCTGTACTTCTGCTGTACTCTGGTTTGGGATAGATGTATGCATGCATTTCCTTTTCAGTTTTATATATCTCTGCATTGTTTCATGGAGGTGTTTGTGGGTGTGTGCGTACAGGTACCATAGGCTAATGCCTCCCATGTGTGAGATAGCCTACTCGGCGCTGGTCGCCAGCCCCTGGTCTATTGGAGGCGGGCTTGGGGAGTCACGGCTCGAGCCCCGTTGGGTCGGGTCGTGACAGTTTATTGGGGTTTTAACCCTTTTTCCATCCTGGGTATAGTGAATGGGCCCTTACTGCACACCTAGTTTGTCACTCTGAGGAAATTTTCTATGGTTCATTAATATTATCTTTGATAAACCATAATGATGAAATGATTTTAAAAAATTAATTTATAATTATTTTTTATTTTATTTTTATTTAGTGGTGATGATCCCTTTAACTATCTTGATACATTATTTTAGGAGGAGATAGTCCTGTTAATACTGAAATGATCATAATTAAGTTGTTTTATTTTAAAATTAATTTCCATAAATATTATATAATATAATTTTATTTAGATTATTTTTTTCAAAAAAAACTATTTCAAAATGTTATTTCACTTTTACCCTTATATATATATTTTTAAAATTTCTGTTATCTTGATATCTATTGAAAATATCTTTTTTTAAATCTCTCAAATATTTTCAAACTATTTTTTAAACTTTTGTTTTTGTCTCTCTCTAAAGATAATTATTGACAATAAAAATGGTTTTTAAATATTTTCTCTAAATTCTATAACCTTGTTTTTAACTCATTTGTGATAATTGAAAATGGGTAGAAATTTTAGAGTTTATTGAGAAGTGTAATGATTATGTGTTTATATTTTTTTTTGAAAAATGGGGAATAGTTTTTCTCTATTTTTCTAAGGGGGATAAAATCTCAATTTCATGGTATCTATTTCTCATTATCATGTTATGTTATTATTTAATTCAATTATTATTAAAGTGATTGTGATCATCAAAAAGGGGAAATTATTATGCTTCTCACCATTCATTGATTTTAATGATCACAAACACTCTTAAAAGTTTTTAATGTTCTAATTTAAGTGACATGCAGTTAGCTTGATTACATCTTGTTAAAATCCTTTGAATGATTATAGAATATATCCTAATGGATATTTTTAAGCTTTATAAAATGATAGAATAATCATTAAGGATATTTTATGGATGTAGATAAGCTAATTCCTGAAGCCAAAAGTTTTAGGCAACACTAACTAGACGGCTCAATGCCACTATCCAACTGGTGGAATTCCCAAGACATCCCATATCCTATAGGACCCCACCGAATTCCTAGTGGAGGAGTATTGGATAGACTATGCTAAAGGGTAGTGGAAATGTTTTATATAGGAGACCACCAACTGGCTGATGATGTTGCACTAGACAACTAGTGGTAGTATAAATTGTGCACCAAGTTCTAAAACCCCCACCAATTATCTAGGGAAGGATACCATGTATCTAGTGGCATTGACCCAAAAGTTACGAGACTAACATTATTAATTTAAAAATTCATTAAACTTAGAAATATTTGACTTAAATACCCCCAATGGATTCTAGAATATTACCAAAGGGTTTGGATCCAATAAATAGAGATCTTAATGGCCTTGTAAATTCACTTTCTCATCTGATCTCTAATGCCAATGTGCCCAATCACTTAATTTATCACAAAAGTGATATCCTTTCTAAACCTTATTTCACAATTCTTAAGTGTAAAAAATTATATTATCCAATCAATCTATTATATTATTTTCAATATCTATAAGAATTCATCATATTCTTTGAGATAATTGAGACCACTCTACAAAGAGATTACTTCTTAGAAATCTACTCATATTCCTCTTTCTTATAAATTTGGTGCTTACTACCATTAAATTAAGGGACCTTGGTTTTCATTCCATTAAATTAATAAGTCAAGGGACTATTTTATTTTTAGGTTTCTAGACTTAACATTAAATAGATAGTGTCTATTTTATTTCTAGTCTCTTTTTATAACCTAAAATGAAAGGGACAGTTTTGGTATCTTGGCTACCAATAAATCTAAGGGACTAATACATTAAATCCTCAAATGATTAGGGTGGAAGACATATGGGATATTTTAGAGATATTTCTGAACTTACTTAACAAATATATAGTCTCATTTAATTTCCACAATTTCATTTATTTATATCTTTTAATCATTCATTTATTCAATTTTTTAATCCATCAATTAATTCTTAATCACTTAATATTTTTTATATTTGAATCGCTCTTTTTTTTATTCTTACTCTTTTATTATTATATATAACTATATATTTTTAATTTCAACTTTTATTATCTTGTTTATTTATTAAATATTTTAAATAGAAGTTTTTTAACTAGAAATTTTCACCATTAATTTTTTAAATGGAAATTCACACCTATTTCCATTTTACTCAAATATAAACAATAATAAAAACCACACGCAATGATTAATCTAAAGAACATAGAAACACAAAATGTTTTTACAGGGTTCAACCACATCATGGAAAACTGTCTTCTTAATATGTTCAGTTTTTATCCTGATCCAAAAATTCTACACTATAATCTTATTATCGATTAAAAGTGAGGTGGACACGAATTATCTTGTACCCATAGAGAATACCGCACTTACACAACATTATACTGTGCATATAATAATTACTCAGTATCCCAATGAATTCACAATATCCCATTACCTGTTACAAAATCTCTTCCAACCACTTGAAAAATATCACAAGTCTATTTTTAATGTCAATGCATCAAGATGAAAAAATAATCTTCTACACAGACAACCTTTTTCTTCCATTTTATATTCAACTACAATACCATGAATGTTTGTGCCTATAAAAAACCTTGATTCTATATCTCTTTCATAACTTTATTTTTATATTATATCAACTCAAAATTTAGAGTTCTCAATTTCTAATAATAGATTTGTATAAATTCATGAAAGTTGTGAATATTTCAGCCACAAAGGAAGCCGATTGAGTTTATGAACTACAATATTTTTTCATTGAATTCAAAAAATAAATTATAAGAAAATGATGAAGAATGGAATAACTCATGATTATACCCAAATAATCATAATTAAATAATATACAAACCACGAGGGAGATTCTTTCACATTAAATTTATAATTAATTCAATACCAAGAAATTACCTCAGTCACGAGTACTTTCTTCAATGCTGGTGTTGATTGATCGAACCACATTTCTATTTTACCATAATTGTTCTAAGATGATACAAATTTTAATCACTCTATAAGTGATCCACATGTGCATGATGATCTCTAAAAAATGTTGAAATAACATCAAGTGCTAGTGTGGACAATCCATTTGTCTTGCATTGTTCACATTGGTCTCAACACAATCCCATGATCATGAGTATTGTCTCTCGTGTCTCTAATTCTTGAGAAGTGCAAGGAAGTGAAAGAGATTATCTCAAACATAAAAGAAAATACTAGATATGTTCATTGTGAAGGTAATTTTATAGGGAGATGAAATGTTGTGCCCAATAACCACACAATAAAAATGATATAATCTGGTATATATAGAGGTGGGATAGAGTATTATTAACTGCACATATACCCTTAAATAGTTTCTCAATACTTAATGAACCACATGTCTGTTGGGACCAAGTTGAATGGATAAGGAAGTAAAAAAAGTTTTCTATTATAGAGTGTTGACTTTTTTTGACAAAGAAGCTAAATCAATTCACTTTGTAAAAGACTTGTAAAACCAGACGATGCTTTGCTAATTTGTATTTCAAAAATATCATAAGTTTGGAGAACTTTTGATGCAAGACTTATGAAGGAAAGGGAGAGACAAAGAAGTGTTTTTGGCAAAGTCATATCACAAATATCATCAGATCAAAAATATGGCAAAGGAAAGAAGTAGGCGCGCAAGTATGCAGTAGGCGCACAAGTATGCAGTAGGTGCGCAAGTATGTAGAGGCGTGCAAGTCATATTTCAAAAGATCATTATTTCAGAAATATGGAAAAGGAAAGAGAGTGGCGCGCAAGTCAAGAATGGCGCACAAGTATTTGGCGTGCAATTATTGGCGATCAAGTGTGTCACTTAAGTCATATTCCAACATCATCATATCCAAAAATGACAAAGGAAAGAAGAAGGCACGCAAGTGGCGGCGTGCAAGTGGTGGCGCGCAAGTGGTGGCGTGCAAGTGATGGCGTGCAAGTCTAGGTCGCAAAAGTCACCAGAATGCCTATAAATAGACGACTCACCTCCTCATTTTTCAAGGCTCGAGACTTAGAGAAATATTTTGAGCTCTGAGCGCGCAAGTCGAAGAAGTGTTTTCGCGCAAGTCTGCCACGCAAGTGTTGCCACGCAAGTCTGCCACACAAGTGTTGCCGCGCAAGTATGCCGCGCAAGTATAGGGTGCTCAAGTGGTAAGGGTGGCGCACAAGTGTTGTGCTATCCACAAAGAGGCACGCAAGTATAAAGGAGGCGCGCAAGTGCAAGGAGGCACGCAAGTGCAAGGAGGCGAGCAAGTGGTAAGGAGGCGCGCAAGTGGAAGGAGGCGCGCAAGCTGTTTTCTCCAGGAGGTTTCTACCAGATTCTGGGTAGGAAAGTGAAGAATTGTTTTGAAAGATTTGATCTAGGAAAGGTCATCAAGAAGCACATAATTATTTCATTACCCTATTTGTGCTAAGAGGGAGCACACACACTATTGTATGGTTTTCAAAGTGCTACACGAGTGTAAGGGTATATCCTACTCATTGTATTCCACATCAAAGGATTGTTTTCTAGTGGATTGTGTGGTACTGGATTATTTTTGTACCATACCAAGGACGTAGCTACTCTTATTGAGTAGTGAACCTTGTAAATCTTGTGTTCCTGTGGTTTTGTGTGTTCAGTAGGGAAGAAACTCTTTAACAGGAGGCGAATGTTGTTTTATAAAGAAGGAAACTTAAAAAGAAAAAGACATCACTGATTCACCCCTCCCCCTCTTAGTGATACTTGGATCATGACTGGGAACTTCAATTAGTATCAGAGGGATGTTTCCTTCGTTTATTCTTTGCTGAAGTGGTGGAAGAGAAGCTGTGATGGAAAATCTTAACTACGTGAACAGTAAGGGGATTCTGATTTTTTCCAAAAAGAACTATCACATCTGGAAGGACAGAATGATGCCTTATCTTATGTCTCTTGGATATGAAGTTCTTGGAACAACAACAGATGTATTTCTTTCTATTGATGACAAGGTTACTCTTACTCTTGTCGATAAGAAGAATCTTGAGAATGATGGAAGAGCTAAAAATGCGTTACTCTTATCTTTGTCCGAGAGTGAATTTTTAAGAGTGAAAGGTGTTGCTACAGCTAAAGGAATCTGGGACAAACTGAAGAACATATATGAAGGAAATACGAAAGTGAATAAGGATAAACTACAAATCTAGAGACTGAAGTATGAAGGCTTGAAAATGGGAGAAGCTGAATCAGTTGGGGAATTCTTTACCAAGGTAAATGACATTGTCAACACTACCAGATGTCTTGGTGAAAAGCTGGAGGATTCTATAGTCATTGAAAAGATCTTAAGAATTCTTCCTGAAAAATTTGATGCTATAGTTTCTTCATTTGAAGATAGAGACCCTGAAGAATTATCTCTGGATGATTTGCAGAGCACTCTTATCACTTATGAAATGAGAAGGGAGAAGACTATGAAGAACAAAACCAAAGTTGATAGAGAAATGTCTTTTAAAGCTTCCAAGAGAGAAATATCTAATAAGGCTCATGAGGAAGATGATGTTTTTGGATCTGACTCCAAAAATGAGGTATGTGAAAAATTTGATGAAATTTTATCCTTGTTTTCTAAAAATTTGAGAAGAGGTACAGGAAAATATAAAGGGAAACTTCCCTTGAAATGTTTTGAATGTGGAGCTGTTGGTCACTTTGCAACTAATTGTCTTAAAAAGAAGAAATTTGAAGACAGTGATGAAGAAGATAGAAGACCATAAGGTCTTGGAAGACACAGGGTGGAAAATATAGTTCTTCTGGAATAGGTAAGGACAAAATGTTCTTCAAATCAAAAAGAAGAAGCTTCTTTTCGAAAAGTGAAGAAGAAGATGATAGTGAGACTGGATCTGAAAATTCAGTTGCTGAGAAAGCTAGAGAGAAGACCTTTGTTTCAACTGTGAATAATGATGATTATGAGAGCAGTAGTTATGAAGAAGAAGAAACTCAACTTGAATCCTATCTAAAAGAAGAGTTGAAGGAATGTTTGAGAAAGATCAAAAGACTTGAGAAGAAAAACAAGAAGTTGACAAATGAAAATTCTGCAACAAACAATCAAGAAGGTTTTACTGATGAGAAAATAAATATGAAAAAGGAGATTGAGGATCTGAATAATTCTCTTGAGAATGCAAAGAATCGCAATGATCATCTTGAAGTAAAGTTGAAGGCAAAAGAAGAAGAGTTGGAAGCTATCCAACAAAAACTTTATAAAGATAAATAAATGAATATCAGTTTCAAAAAATCTATCTCTGAAGTTGGTGATTGTTCTTTGAAGGAGGAACCTAATAAGGATAAAAAAGGGTTGCCTTCAAAGGTTGAAAAGAAAAGTAAAAGTGTTTCTAAAATGAAGAATACGGGGAAAGCTATGTATGTTGTAAAGACCAACAGAATTGGGAATTCAGATGTTTCAAAGAACCCTGAGTTCAAAAATGATTCAAAACATTATGAATACAGAAAAGTTTCCAAAACTTCTTGTTTTGATAGAACTGAAATGGAAATCAATACTTTGATTTATAACAGAAAGGCTGGTGGCTCAGAAAAGAAAGACAGGAAGGTGGTAGAGAAATGTGTTCTCAATTCTAGTCAGTATGGAAGTTTCAGAGGTAAATAATCTTTCTATGGATACTGCTGGTATTGTGGTGGATTCATACATACTATAAATATGTGTTGGTTCAACCAACAACATTACTATTATTCCACAGGTTATGAAAGGTAGGGTTTGAGGGGGAGTCAATCTCCTCACTGAAAGAAGTCAGAAAAGGTGGTTGTAAAGAAACCTGAGAATGTTGGAGTAAAGATTAAAAATAGGTTCCAACCCCTAGAAACTATTTGTGAAAGATGTGAACAACCTGGAAATATTGCAAAAGGATGCCTTGTTTTGTTACCAGTACAAAAAAATCTCATTAACAATTCTCAGAAGCCGGAGGTGAAGAAAGAAAAGGAAGAAGTAAAAGCTCTTGTTGTTGAAACCGCTTTGAAAGCTATAAAAGGAGAACGTCCATGGATTCTTGATAGTGTATGTTCATCTCATATGATAGGAGACTTAAAGCTACTGAATAATGTGAAATACTTCAAATAAGGAACAGTGACATTTGGAAATGATGAATCTCTAAGGATCAAAGGTGTTGGATCAGCCATCATTGGAAAAGAAAAGATGAAATCCAGGAAAACATTATATGTTGATGGACTGAAACATAACCTGCTTAGTGTGTCACAACTCTGTGATGAAGGAAACAAAGTTATCTTCAGAAAATATGGATTTATTGTTAAAAGTGAAAATGGTGGAAATATAGTTATGAGAGGCCAACGCACAAAAGGGAATTTGTTTCAAGTTGGTGAAGTGCAGAGCTCTTGCTACATGGGTGTAGTGGATGAAAATCAGTTATGGCATAAAAGGCTGGGACATATGTGTCAGATAAATATGTGCAAGTTATCAAAGAGAGACAGTGTCCGAGATATGCCTGATTTATCAAGAAAAATAGATTGGTGTTGCACCATTTGTGAGAAAGGGAAGATTACAAACTCTATTCATAAGAGAGTTTAAATTCGTTCAAAAGGCCATTAGAACTCATACACTCTGATATTTTTGGACCAATGAGAAAGCAATCTACAAATGGAGATAAGTACTTCATTACTTTCATTGATGACTTTACTCACATTACTTGTGTTATGTACATGAGACATAAGTCAGATGCTCTGAAAATGTTTAAGAGTTTCAGGAGGAAAGCAGAGAAGGAATGCGAGTATTCGGTGAAGAAGTTGAGAATTGATAATGGTGGAGAGTATAAGAATGAGGATTTTGCAAGATACCTTGAAAAACATGGAATTTTTCATGAGTTCAGTTCACCATACACACCTCAACAAAATGGGGTTGCTGAAAGAAAGAATCGAAGTCTGGTGGAAATGGGGAGAACTATGTTACTTGAACATAGTCTTTCTCATTATTATTGGAGGCAAGCCATGAGCACTGAAGTGCATATTCAGAACCGATGTTTCTACAGGCTAAAATCAGATATGACTCCATATGAAATGTTCTATGAAAAATCTCCAAGTCTGAAACACTTGAGAGTCTTTGGGAGTCCATGCATTATAAAGAAGAAAGGTGGAAACCTGGGAAAGTTTGAGCAAAGAGGAGATGACCGAATTTTTCTTGGCTATGCTTCAGAAGGAAGAGGTTATAGATGCCTCAATAAATAAATAGGAAATATTTTTGATTCTTCAGATGTAAAAGTTGTTGAAAATGTTGAGAAAGAAAAGCAGTCATATGTTGATGTGGAAGTTGAGCAGGATAGAGAAGTTTTTGTTAATAATTCTGATAATGCTGTAGACTGTGTTAATCCTACTCAAGAAGAGGAATCTGACTTAGAGATCTCGAGTGATGATGAAGAAGTTCAAACAACTCATCCTAGATTGAGGATGTAAGTGGAGGATCAGAACATTATTGGAGATAAAGATCAGAGGGTTCAAATAAGAAGAACAACAAATGCTATATCACATACTTCTCTTTATTCGAAAATTGAACCGAATGATGTAAATGAAGCATTTTAGCATCCAAAATGGGTTCATGCTATGAATGAAGAGCTTGATCAGATATAGAAGAACAATACTTGGGAACTTGTACCCAAGCTGGACAACAAGAACATTATTGGCACAAAGTGGGTTTTCCGGAACAAGCTGAATGAAGAAGGTGAAGTAATAAGAAACAAAGCAAGATTGGTTTGCAAAGGGTATTCCCAAATTAAAGGCATTGATTTTGATGAAACCTTTTCTCCGGTAGAAAGATTAGAAACTATCAGAATCTTTCTTACCATTCCTGCACAACGAGGTTATAAAATCTTTCAAATGGATGTCAAATCCGCATTCTTGAATAGTGACTTTAACGAGGAAGTTTACATTAATCAACCTTGTGGATTTGTTATTGGAAAGGATGAAAGCTATGTGTGCAGATTGAAGAAGGCTTTTTATGGGCTAAAACAGGCTCCAAGGGCATGGTATTCTAAATTGGATACTTTCCTGAAGAAGATGAATTTTAAGAAAGGAAGAGTTAATAGCAATCTTTACATCAAGGAGGGCCAGGAGTTTTCACTGATTGTTATTGTTTATGTTGATGACATCATATTTGACAGGAATGATGAAATATCATGTGAAAGATTTTTTTAGGAGATGAAGAAGTTATTTGAGATTTCCATGATGGGTGAAATGAAATACTTTCTTGGGTTACAAATCTCACAGAAAAGGAATCATATCTTTTTGTCTCAATAAAAATATGCTAAGGAACTTCTGAAGAAGTTTGGCATGGAAAATTCAAAACTAGTGTCCACACCTATCTCAGTTGGAACCAAGTTGTATAAAGATGGAGAAGGCAAGGAAGTTGATCAGAAAGAGTTTTGAAAGCTAATTGGAAGTCTGTTGTATTTGACTGCCTCAAGACCCGACATTGTCTATGCTGTCACCTTATGTGCCATATTTCAAAGTTCTCCTAAATAATCACATCTGATTGCTGGAAAAAGAATTCTCAGATATATCAAAGGAACAACAAATTTTGGAATCAGGTATGATGGATTAGGAAATATTGATCTATTCGGGTATTTTGATGCTGATTGGGCAGGAAATGTTGACGATCGAAGATCCACATCCGGGTGGAGTTTTCTTTCTGGAAAAAAGTTGTGTTAGTTGGCATGCCAAGAAATAGAATTCAGTAACTCTTAGCATAGTTGAAGCTGAGCATGTTGCTGCTACTCAGGATGTAACTCAACTAATGTGGATAAAGACTCAGCTGGAAGATCTACTTATTGAAGTAAAGCTATCATTGCTCTTGGGTTGTGATAATTAGAGTGCAATCAATCTTACAAGAAATCCCGTACAACATTCTCATTCAAAACAAATTGATATAAAGTACCACTTCATCAAAGAACAGGTAGAAAAGAATGAATTAAGGCAGGAGTATGTTCCTACATCTGAACAAGTTGCTGATATATTCACCAAACTCTTACCGAAAGAACCATTTTCAAAATTGAGGTTGAACATGGGTGTCCAACCTCCTTCTCATCAAGGTTATGGTACGTGTTTCTTTCCCCTATCCCATCTTGCCTTTGGATAATGTTTTCAAGGGGGAGAATTGTTTCATAAATCTATCCTTATAGATGCATGCATAAAGGGGGAGTTGTGGGTAAGCTGTGAATCCAGCATGTATGTGTGTGAACTATTATAACTGTTTGTTGGAGTGGTTGTAGGAAACAATGTTGTTTTCCAGGAAAGTTAAGGAAGTGAAGAATGCTAAAGTAGAAGCTTGAAAGATGTTCTAAACAAGGCTGAGGAGGTACGCTCATGAGATTTCATAGTCACTGCTTTTGGACAACATGGTTTTGGCTGTCAATAGTTCTTGTTTCCTATAATGAGTTAGCTCACATAGGCTTAGAATTGTTGATAAGCAATCCATTGTGTAAGGTTACAAAGTTTAGTGATTTATGAATCATGGTTTTCAATAAAATACAAAGGGGGAGATTTTTGGGACCAAGTTGAACAGATAAGAAAGTAATAAAAGTTTTCTATTATAGAGTGTTGTCTTTTGTTGACAAAGAAGCTAAATCAATTCACTTTGTAAAAGACTTATAAAACTATACGATTCTTTGCTGATTTGTATTTCACAAATATCATAAGTTTGGAGAACTTGTGATGCAAGACTTATGAAGGAAAGGGAGAGACAAAGAAGTGTTTTTTGGCAAAGTCATATCACAAATATCATCAGATCAAAAATATGGAAAGGCAAAGAAGTAGGCACACAAGTATGCAGTAGGTGCGTAAGTATGCAGTAGGCGAACAAGTATGCAGTAGGCGCGCAAGTATGTAGAGGCGCGCAAGTCATATTTCAAAAGAGCATTATTTCAGAAATATGGAAAAGGAAAGAGAGTGGCGCGCAAGTCAAGAATGGCACGCAAGTATTTGGCGCGCAATTATTGGCACTCAAGTGTGTCGTGCAAGTCATATTCCAACATCATCATATCCAAAAATGACAAAGGAAAGAAGAAGGCATGCAAGTGGCGACGTGCAAGTGGTGGCGCGCAAGTGGTAGCGCACAAGTAGCGGCGCACAAGTATAGGTCTCACAAGTCACCAGAATTCCTATAAATAGACGACTCGCCTCATCATTTTTCAAGGCTCGAGACTTAGAGAAATATTTTGAGCTCTGAGTGCGCAAGTCGAAGAAGTGTTGCTGCGCAAGTCTGCCGCGTAAGTGTTTCCGCGCAAGTCTGTCGCACAAGTATACGACACGCAAGTGGTAAGGGTGGCACGCAAGTGTTGTACTGTCCACAAAGAGGCGCACAAGTATAAAGGAGGCGCGCAAGTGAAAGGAGGCACGCAAGTGGTAAGGAGGCGAGCAAGTGGTAAGGAAGTGCGCAAGTGGAAGGAGGCGCTCAAGCTGTTTTCTCCAGGAGGTTTCTTCCAGCTTCTGGGTAGGAAAGTGAAGAATTGTTTTGAAAGATTTGATCTGGGAAAGGTCATCAAGAAACACAGAATTATTTCATTACCCTATTTGTGCTAAGAGGGAGCACACACACTATTGTATTGTTTTCAAAGTGCTACACAAGTGTAAGGGTATATCCTGCTCGTTGTATTCCACATCAAAGGATTGTTTTCTAGTGGATTGTGTGGTACTGGATTATTTCCGTACCATACCAAGGACGTAGATACTCTTATTGAGTAGTGAACCTTGTAAATATTGTGTTCCTGTGGTTGTGTGTGTTCATTAGGGAAGAAACTCTTTAACAGGAGGCGAAGGTTGTTTCATAAAGAAGAAAACTTAAAAAGAAAAAGATATCACTGATTCACCCCCTCCCCCTCTCAGTGATACTTGGATCCTGACTGGGAACTTCAATTGGTATCAGAGGGAGGTTTACTTCATTTATTCTTTGCTGAAGTGGTGGAATAGAAGCTGTGATGGAAAATCTTAACTACGTGAACAGTAAGGGGATTCTGATTTTTGACGGAAAGAACTATCACATCTGGAAGGACAGAATGATGCCTTATCTTATGTCTCTTGGATATGAAGTTCTTGAAACTACAACAGATGGATTTCCTGCTATTGATGACAAGGTTCCTCTTACTCCTGTCGATAATAAGAATCTTGAGAATGATGGAAGAGCTAAAAATGCGTTACTCTCATCTCTGTCCGAGAGTGAATTTTTAAGAGTGAAAGGTGTTGCTACAACTAAAGGAATCTGGGACAAACTGAAGAACATCTATGAAGGAAATACGATAGTGAAGAAGGCTAAAATATAAATCTGGAGACTGAAGTATGAAGACTTGAAAATGGGAGAAGCTGAATCTGTTAGGGACTTCTTTACCAAGGTAAATGACATTGTCAGCACTATCAGATGTCTTGGTGAAAAGTTGGAGGATTCTACAGTCGTTGAAAATATCTTAAGAATTATTCTTAACAAATTTGATGCTAAAGTTTCTTCATTGGAAGACAGAGACCCTGAAGAATTATCTCTGGATGATTTGCATAGCACTCTTATCACTTATGAAATGAGAAGGGAGAAGACTATGAAGAAAAAAACCAAAGTTGATAGAGAAATGTCTTTTAAAGCTGCCAAGAGAGAAATATCTAAGAAGGCTCATGAGGAAGATGATGTTGTTTTATCTGACTCCAAAAATGAGGTATGTAAAAACTTTGATGAAATTTTATCCTTGTTTTCTAAAAATGTGAGAAGAGGTACATGAAAATATAAAGGGAAAATTCCCTTGAAATGTTTTGAATGTGGAGCTGTTGGTCACTTTGTGGCTAATTGTCCTAAAAAGAAGAAATTTGAAGACAGTGATGAAGAAGACAGAAGGCCAAGAAGGTCTTGGAAGACACAGGGTGGAAAAGATAGTTCTTCTGGAAGAGGTAAGGAAAAAATGTTCTTCAAATCAAAAAGAAGAAGTTTTTTTTTGAAAAGTGAAGAAGAAGATGATAGTGAGACTAGATCTGAAAATTCAGTTGATGAGAAATCAAGAGAGAAGACCTTTATTACAACTGTGAATAATGATGATTATGAGAGCATTAGTTCTGAAGAAGAATAAAATCAACTTGAATCCTATCGGAAAGAAGAGTTGAAGGAATGTTTGAGAAAGATCAAAAGGCTTGAGAAAGAAAACAAGAAGTTGACAAATGAAAATTCTGCAATAAACAATCAAGAAGGTTTTACTGATGATAAAATCAATATGAAAAAGGAGATTTATGATCTGAATAATTTGCTTGAGAATGCAAAGAATCGCAATGATCATCTTGAAGTAAAGCTGAAGGCAAAAGAAGAAGAGTTGGAAGCTATCCAACAAAATCTTTATAAAGATAAATAAATGAGTATCAGTTTCAAAAACTCTATCTCTGAAGTTGGTGATTGTTCTTTGAAGGAGGAACCTAAGAAGGATAAAAAGGGTTGCCTTCAAAGGTTGAAAAGAAAAGTAAAAGTGGTTCTGAAATGAAGAATACTGGGAAAACTATGTATGTTGTAAAGACCAACAAAATTGGGAATTCAGATATTTCAAAGAACCCTGAGTTCAAAAATGATTCAAAATATTCTGAATATGGAAAAGTTTCCAAAACTTCTAGTTTTGATAGAACTAAAATGGAACGCAATACTTTTATTTATAACAGAACGGCTGGTGGCTCAGAAAATAAAGACAGGAAGGTGGAAGAGAAATGTGTTCTCAATTTGTTGAGTAATACCTTTTTACTGATATCTCATCAAGCAGACTACACACTCATGTTATCAACCGATATATTTTATATGTATTTCTTTGACTATTTAAAATGAACCCTTCAATACATCATGGTCATGCAATTTAGTTCAAATTTTTCTTTCAAATAAAAGGAATGAGATATCAATTTTCACAAATATGGAAGAGATAAATCCTTCCTCAACTTATTCATTAATAATATATCATTTTTGACACTCCCAATGCATCCTACTTCTCCATGAACATATCACATCACAATTTTGGGAAATATATTAATGTAAGAGTTTCATGATATTTTTTAATAGTAATATTAAATTACAAGGATCATTCAATATTTTTTTAGACAAGGATATCCAATGACTCATTAACATGTGGAATTCCAACTAGTTGGATTTTACTTATAATCTCCCATCTTAAAGATTTCCAAGTGAAAAATTCATGAGATAAAGTTTTTTTTACTTATGAGAATCCAACACTTAATAGAATATACCATTTATTTCTAATCAGATAATTTCATACTATAATATGACTTATGTTTAAGAATATCATCATTAAATTTCACGGTCCTCATCATAATAGGGAAATGCTATGACCTTTTTAATATGATAGATACTCTAGAACATTATCATATTAAGGTTACATAGAAGAACAATCAATATGTTATAAGGTATTTATTAATATTCAAGTATATTAATATAATGGAAAAATAAAGTGAAAATTACTTGGTTTTAGGGCACTAACTCCCAAAGACTCCCACTTTAACTAGGGATAACTACTAACTGATGGCTAGTTTAACAAGTCAAGCATTATTTTTCTAAGTATTAATATAGTTTCCAGGTCTATCATATTTTCCTTAGTTATTGTTGGTCATAAAACGTGTCTTTATTGAAATTATTCTTACTATAACCCACTAATTTTAGAAAATTCCTAAAATAGTAATATCCCCAACCATCCATTTTTTATTCCCTTTTCATAAATCTGACATCTTGGATAACACCATAGTTAAATCTTATCAAAATAATGATAACACTATTACTATTTTAGTATAACCCAAAATTTAAAAAATCATTTCTAAACATATTCTTAAGTTGTATTAGAAGCCACACCATACCTGGTAACTACTTGTTGGGATCCTCATGTATTAATCATGTTTTAATGATCACAAATCTCATTACTGTTTAAAAATCTCAATAATAATTACAAATCCTATTCATGATCACAAATCTCACATATCTTATCAATTGTGTGTATTTATGTTTCAAGTTATCTTATTCTTTATAATGGTTAAGTTCAATTCATTTTATGCATTTTACTATTTAAGTCTAAATATAGTTGGTTTTCTAAGTACAAGACACTGTAAGCAAGACACAGACACCGTGAAGGACATACCGTGAGTGAGACACCGTGAAGGACACACTGTAAAGGACACACCGTGAAGGACACACCGTGAAGGACATACCCTGAATAAGATACCGTGAAGGAGATACCGTGAAGGAGACACCATTTTCATAACTTCTGTGACACCGTTTCTTAAACTCTTTTGTCGTTTTACTATTTAACTTTTTAACGGTCATATTGTATGACTTTAATGCACTGACATAATTAATGTTTATTTTTAGAAATAGTACGAGGTATGAGGCACGAAATACATGGAACTTGTCTGCTCAACCTCATGCATTTGAAGATAAAGAGAAATGTGCCCAAAAGTAAGACACACGAAAGACAATACAAAAAAGCAACAAACGCGAGTGCTCTGTACTGAACAGAAAGACAATCCTGAGCACAACTGTAAAGAACACATTGCACGATCTTAAAATAAATCTCATGCATGCAATCCAACACTACTGAAGAACACATGAATTACATTGGAATCAAGAGAATATCTTCACTCGGGAAGAACACAAGCTGGCCCACGACACTCTATTTTTCAACAAAAAAAGAGGACTCAGATTCATTTATGCTGAATCCAATGAGTCCAGAGCTACACTACTAATCACTAGAGATTTATAAACTCTTTTTTACTTACTCTTAGTGATTCTTTTGCTTACTTTTAAGCAGTGTGTGTACTCTGCATATCTTACACACACACACACACTGTCTTTTGCGTAGAACTGGAGGATTATAAAATCTTCACACCATATTCTTTACCCTTGCTTACCCACGACAACTGTGGAAGAGGTCCTTGTGTGGCCTGATCATTATTTTTGTTTACCCATGAAAACTGTGATAGAGGTCCCTTTGTAGCCTGGACAGTCTATGAACTATTGTTAACCCCAATCTAGGGTGTGGATCAGAGTTTATTTATATAAACTGCTTGGTTGCAGGTGATCACCAAGTGGAGTGGATTAGATCTCGGCTTAAGACTGAACCACTTGTTTTATTTCTACTGTGCATTCTTAGATTAAGTTTAAAGTATACTATATATTTTATATTCCGCTTCTAATTACATTGAAATACAAATCTATTTTAAAGTTACTTTGATAGTTAATCTAGAAAGTGTTTGTAACTATTGTAAATTAGTAGATTAGTTTCAAAAGCTAATTTAATCTTCTGATTAAATTAACTGAGACCTAATAAATCTTTGAGAACCTAATTGAACTTTTACAGTTTTAAAAATTCACTACAGTTTGACTTATTTTTTAAATTGGGGATTTCAATAGAAATATTTTTTTTAATAGAAATTTTAATTGGAACTCAATTCACCCCCCCTCTTGAGTATCCACCCCGACCAACATTTGGTATCAAAGGGGCGTTTTTATTAAAGGATTTCAAAACATTCTATTTTTCAACTGTGATTTTAGTTGTATATTAAAGATATTAAATTTATGTTAGTTCTAAATTTTATCTCTTTAAATATATTTGCTAAAATCTAACTATGGATAATGGACTAGAATGTGCTGCTACCAACATGCCACCTTTCTTCAATGGTACAAACTATGCCCAGTGGAAACTTAAGATGAAAATTCACTTAGAGAGTATAGGGTTTGACATATGGACTGCTATAGAGACTCAATATAAGATTCCAGAAACTAAAAGAACTACTTGGGATGAACCTACTAAAACATCGTACAATAATAATTGTAAAGCTATGAATGCCCTGTATTGTGCTCTAGGAGATGAAGAGTTTATTAGAATATCTTCTTGCAAAACTGCCTATGAAATATGGGATACTTTGGGTGTTTCTCATGAAGGAACAACCAATGTTAAAGAAATGAGATTGAACACTTATACTATCAAATATGATAATTTTAAAATGAAGACCAATAAACCTATTTCTGATATGTATCTCAGGTTCAATGAGATTGTCAACACTATTAGCTCCCTTGGAAAAGCTGTTCCAGCAAAGGAACAAATTATGAGAATATTGAGACGTCTACCAGACCGATGGAAAGGCACATCTGTTTCAATAAGAGAGTCATGTGACATTGGTGATCTGCCTGTCAAAGAGCTAATTGGTAAGCTTATAATGTATGGGGAATAACTCAAGGTGAATAAGGAAGAAGATGATGAACCTAAAAGTAAGTCAGTGACATTTAAGTATACTGCCTCAAAGAGCAAGGACAAGGAGAAAATTCACATACCTAGTGAAAGCTCAACAAGTGAAAGTTCGGATTTTGATAGTGATGCTGAGATGGCTCAAATAGGCAGAATATTTAAGAAATTCTATAGGAAGAAGAAATTCTTCATAAAATCAGACTACAAAGGTAAATATGAAAATAAAGGTCATTGGAAAAAGGATTGGAAGAAATCTGATAAGAGTGATGAAGTTATCTGCTATGAATGCAAGAGAAAAGGTCAAATTAAAGCTGACTGTCCAAAATTTAAGTTCAAGAAGAAACATGACTATAAGGATAGAAAGTATAAGAAATCTATGAAAAAAACTTGGAGTACTTCAGAAGACACTTCAAGTGATTCTGATTCTGATAAGGATGAAAATTCACATAAATCTAACATGTGTTTTATGACAAACACATCTGAGGTAACACTGGACCCTCCTGCTTTAAATTCACACTATTTTGGAGTTGCTTCTGATTCTGATTCTGAATCTGAAACATGTCTAGTGAATATTTATTTGAATATTTTAATATACTAGAAGAGACCTGTAATGAACTTAAGGATAAGTAAAAATCCTTAAAGAAACAACATTCTTTATCTCGTACTATTAAATCTGCCCTTGAGATTGAAAAGGAAAATAATGCTCAAATGTTAAAAGAAAATACTGAACTAAAAATGTCTAATGAGAAACTGAGAAAGGACTTAGAAAAGTTCACAAATGGGAAGAAAAATCTTACTCAAACGCTAGGTAAACAAGTGGCACCAAAGTATACTACTGGTTTGGGATACCAACCTGGACAGAGACAGTTTACCAAAAATAGATTTATTCCTAAATCTGGACAAAATTATGCCAATTCTAGTTCTAGAGATCTGTTTGCTTCAACTAGTTATTCATATGTTTATAGATCAAATAAAGTTTATCTTTCAAAATCTATCGATTTTGTAAACTATTTGAGACACATAAGACAAATCTAGGTACCTAAAGCTTTGATTGCTAACCTGTCTGGACCCAAGAAGACCTGGGTTCCAAAATCATTTTCCATCTAAATCTGTTTTGTAGGAAACTTACTTAAAGAGTTCTCATAAGAAGATGTGGTACTTGGAAAATAGATGTTCAAGGCATATGAATGGATATTACTCATGATTTAAAAGCATAATAAAGGTTGATGGAGCCTATGTCACCTTTGGTGATAATTCTGAAGGAAAGATCATCAGCCTAGGACAAATTGGTAACACTAACTCAGTTTTAATTTCTAAAGTTTTATTTGTTGATGGATTTAAATACAACCTGTTGAGTATTTCTCAGTTATGTGATGATGGCTTTAATGTTAAATTTGAAAATGATTCTTGTAATGTTTTTAATTCTAAAATTGTTTTAGTATTTTTTTCCTTGAGAAATGAAAATGTTAATTTTGTTGATTTGAACTCTTTATCTAAACAAAATGTTGCTTGTTTAAATGATTTTCATAATGAATATTTACTGTGGAATAGAAGATTAAAACACTACAATATTCATTCACTTAGAAAATTGACTAGGAATAACTTAGTTAGAGACCTACCAAAACTTGAATTCCCATCAGAAAAAGTTTGTAATCCCTGTCAAAAGGGAAAGAAACATAAAGTTTCTTTTAAATCAAAGAAAGAAGTTTCAACTTCTCAACATCTTGAGTTGGTTCACATGGACTTGTTTAGACCTTCTATAGTTTCTAGTTTAAATGGGAAGCACTATGTCTATGTCTTAGTAGATGACTTTTCTAGATATACTTGGGTATACTTCTTAGCTCACAAAAGTGAAGCCTGTTCTTACTTTATTAAATACTCCAAGTCTATAGAGAACCTTAGTGGAATTAAGATTAAGACCCTAAGAAGTGATCATGGATGTGATTTTGAAAATCATGAGTTTGAGTCTTACTGCTCACACAATGGCTATAGTCACAACTTTTCTTCCCCTAGAACACCTCAACAGAATGGTGTAGTAGAAAGAAGAAATAGAACCCTTCAAGAAATTTCAAGAACAATTCTTAATGAGTATGACCTGCCTATTTTCTTTTGGGATGAAGCTGTGAATACAGCTTGTTATATCATAAATAGAGTCTTTATTAGACCTATTCTTAATAAGACCCCTTATGAGTTGTGGAATGATAGGAAACCTAAGGTTAGTTACTTTAGAGTCTTTGGTTGCAAATACTTTATTCTTAATACCAAGGATAATCTTGACAAGTTTGCTTCTAAAAGTGATAAAGGAATATTTTTAGGATATTATATAACTAGCAAAGTCTATAGAGTGTTTAATAAGAGAAAAAAGTGTGTGGAAGAATCTGTTCACATCAAATTTGATGAAACTAATCCACATGAACCTAAACCTTCTCTTGAAAACCTTGAAGAAGATTCGTCTATTCTGGACTTTAATGATAAAATCAATGAACCTATTGTAAAGACAACTAGCTTTGGAAATATTTTAGAATATGCTCCTAATGAACTCGAACCTAGAGAAGAACCCGAAATTTCAAGTCCTACCTTTACTAGATCAACCAGGATCCTAAAGAATCATTCTTTAGATGCTATTATTGGTAATATTGATAGAGGGACACAGACTAGAGATTCTCTTAGAAACCAGTTTGAACATCAAGCCTTTTTGTCATAGCTTGAACCTAAAAACATTGATGATGTAATCAATGATGAATTTTGGGTAATGACTATGCAAGAAGAAATTAATCAATTTGAAAGAAACAAAGTCTGGGAATTAGTGGAAAGACCTAAGGACACTTTCACCATAGGCACTAAATGGGTGTTTAGAAATAAGGTAGATGAAGCTAGAAATATAGTTAGAAATAAGGATAGACTAATTTCACAAGGCTATAGTCAAGAAGAAGGAATATACTATGAGGAGACTTTTCCTCTAGTAGCAAGACTTGAAGCTATTAGAATTCTACTTGCTTATGCTGTACATCTGAATTTCAAACTATATCAAATGGATGTTAATAGTGCATTCTTAAATGGGTATATAGCTGAGGATGTTTTTTTTGAACAACCCCTTGGATTTAAAAACCCTCATTTTCCAAATCATATTTTTAAACTTTCAAAAGCTTTATATGGTCTAAAGCAAGCTCCAAGAGCTTGGTATGACAGATTAAGTACTTTTATGATTTCCAAAGTTTTACAAAAGGAATAGCTGATCCTACCCTCTTTATAAAACAAATTTCTAATGATATTTTAGTTGTTCAAATTTATGTAGATGATATTATTTTTAGATCTTACAAAACTTCATTATGTACTGATTTTTCTAAAAAAATGAAAAACGAATTTGAAATGAGTTTAATGGGTGAACTGAAATTCTTTCTTGGATTTCAAATCTTTCAAAATAATGATGGAATTGTTTTGACTCAAAGTAAATATACTATATATCTTTTAAAAAGTTTTGGATTCGATAGCACTAAAATTAGTGACACTCCCATGAGTACCACCTGTAAGTTAGATCTTGATAAAGATGGAAAATCTGTTGATCAAACCACTTATAGAGGAATGATTGGAAGTCTACTGTACTTAACTGCTAGCTTTCCTGATATTATGTTTAGTGTGTGTATGTGTGATCGTTTTCAAGAAAACCCTAAAGAATAAAATTTAAATTATGTAAAGAGAATTTTTAAATACCTCAAGAATACACCCAATCTAGGACTGTTCTATCCTAAAAGAAAATCATTTGAACTAGTTAGTTACTCTGATGCTGACTTTGCTGGCTGTAAGTTAGATAGAAAAATAACCTCTGGAACATGTCACATTTTAGGAAAGTTACTAGTATCATGGTGTAGTATGAAACAAAATTCTGTTGCATTATCTTCTATAGAAGATGAATACATAGCTGCTGGAAGTTGTTGTGCACAAATCCTATGGATGAAACACACATTACTAGACTTTGGATATCAATTCAGACATGTACCAATAAATTGTGACAACAAAAGTGATATTAACATTTCAAAAAATCCTGTTTCACATTCTAGGACAAAACAAATTGATGTAAGACATCATTTTTTGAGGGATCATTATCAAAAAGGCAACATCACTTTGGAATTAATTGGTACTGAATATCAACTTGCTGATATATTCACTAAACCATTAAATTCCGAGAGATTAGATTACATCATACATGATCTTGTCATGATCAATCACAAATAGATATGTTACTAGTCTTACTGTTTAATATTTTACTATATTTCACTTTACTATTTCATGTTCACAGTTTCTCATTTACTGTCTCATGCTTACGGTCTCATAGTTAACACTTTGTGTTCACGGTCTATTACTCACTATCTCACCATAACGATCACTCGCTGTCTCACCATGACTGAACAATTTAATCACTGTCTCACCGTGACGACAACTGACTGTCTCACTGTGATGACCATCCACCATCACACCATAACGAATATTCACAGTCTCACCGTGAACCTTATTTATGTTTTTATTTTAACTTGTATTGCGGTAATTTTTATTTCACCACTATTTCCTTTCCCGCATTTTTGTTTTTATGATGTTTGACATTCCCAAATGATAAAACACAAGGGTTTCACTCGATTATTCACCCAAACTCTGTCCTACTCACTCTTTTCGAACCCTTTCAAACCTTACAATCCTTCTCTCCTTCTCTCTCACCTGAACCTTCAGTGGATGCCAAGGATGAATCGTCTATCTACATCTACCCCTAAGAAGCATAGCTCGAAGAAGAAGAAAATAGCACCGAAGCTTGCACCCAAAGGACCCCTAAATCCAAACCTGGTAAACCGTACTGTAGTTCCCGAGAAAGAAATCTGCCCTGAGTGGCTGTTGTCTAGAAAATATTTGGTTTTAAAGGTGTTAAGAGAACAAGGATGGCTCGAATGGTTCTCTAAGAAGGATAAACCTATTTACCCGAGGTTGGTATCTCAGTTTTATCAGTATGTAAAATTTTCTTTTGATGCTGGTGAAAGCTATGTTGTGAAAAGTTGGGTCAGTAGACAAAAATGCTCTTTCTCTTAGAGGTTATGGGCTACTTGCCTTAGGATTCCTCACGAAGGGATTTGTGATGATTATCAGAGAGACCCCCCACCTACAACCAATATCTTTGACCTGGAAAATGCATTGGAAACTCTAACTTGAAATGGAACCAAGAGAAGGGCCATAGCTGCTGAACTAGATGGGGAGACAAGACTGTTGTTTAAGATTGTTCAGATTTTGATTAGCCCGAGGAAGGGTGACTTTTCTGTCTTGAAGTATCAGGATGTTTTTATGATTCATCTGATGAAGAATGGACATAAAATCAATCTTTGCAAATATATCATTCACCATATGTGTGAATTTATTAAGGTCACTTCCAAGTCTACTTCTTTGTTTTACTCAAGGATGATCTCAACCATGCTAGTTGCCAAAGGATTAGTTGGACCAAATGAAGAAGTTCTTATGGATTTTGAATTATGCCTATCCAAAACTACCATAAAAAGGATAAAGATCAAATGGAATCCCTGGAAGAAGGATTGGGTTGAAGATAATGAAAATATTTATGAGAAGTTCAATCCTGTTGATTATCCAATAAGGCCAAAGGATATTACTGATCCGGGTTTGGAACCAGATGAAGTGACTGAGTATTCAGAAGATGAAGAAGAACAAGAAGAGGTAGCTAAAGTACCTCAAAAGGAAACAACTCTTGTTGAGAAAGAAAGGATTGCTGATCCTATTCTTGACAAAGAACCTCCTGCACTTAGAAATGTTGTTAATTTGGAAACCCAACTTGAGGCTACAAGAGACTTAACTGTACCAGAATCTAAGCAGCATGCCATGAAAGAGGCTGTAGTATAAAAACTCCCTACAATGGAAGAAGGAAATCTAAGAGAACTACCTACTGTGCAATAAGAAACTCAAACAGAACTTCCTTTTATCCAAGAAGATTTTTTGGAAGACCATCCAGAGGAAAAATCTGCTCCTGAAATAATAACCTCTGCTGAAGAGATGATGGAAATAGCCTTTTAATTGGCTAGGCAAGAAATGGATGAGGAAATTAGAGCTGATCCTGTGGATCTAGACCAAATACCTGAGCCTCAAGGTCCTGAAATGGAAGCACATTTTCAGGGAGAGGAACCTCAAAATCTTGAGTCTAATGAAGTTGAGACTGGTGAAGCTGGGTCTGTTGAAGCATCTCTACCAACTGAGTCATACTCTGTATACACTCGGTATGAATTCCCTAGCTTCTATGATGTGAGTGAATATCAATAGGTGACTGAAACTGGAATTGATCTCTTGTCTTTGTTTCAATTGAAGTCATTCACTCACCCTGAACCTCAACCTCAAACTGAATCTTAATCTGAACCTGAACCTGCCCATGTACCACTTCATGCTCCCACACCTTTACTTGATTAGCAATCTTCTATCAGCAAGGATGATTTGAAAGTGTTCAGAGATTCTATATTAGCTGGAGTTGAGAAAATTATTTCCTCTCAACCTCATCTTGTGACACAACTTAGTCAGGAAGATGCATCACTGCTATTGGAAAACATTATTCTACACATTGAACCCAAGATGATCCATGAAATTCAAGAATTTAGAGTTGAAAACAAGTTGCTTAGTGCTGATGTTGCATCCCAGAAAGGTATGGTTGAAAACCTTCAGAAAGAACTGTATTCCAGATCAGAGCCTTCACTTGTTGCTACTTATCCTAAACCAACTGTTTACAACATTTCTCGAGATATTATGTCCCAAATTCATACCTACCTATTATCTTTTGATGAAAAGATTGGAGAAAGGCACACAAAGATGTTGCAGCACATGAGAGATCTTGTGGAAAACCTGAAAAAACTTACAGATGAATACAGTGGCTATCTTCAAAAAGTCTTGAAATAGCTCAAAGCTCTAACGGTAGCTGTCAAGGCTTCTCCTCACTCTGTTCAATCCTCTATTCCTTCTTTGGATCATTCTGTGCTCAGATCCATAGTCAAGGAAGATATTCATAATGCCTTAAGTGGCTTTGATATGGCTTCTTTATCTGAAGTTGTTAAGAAAAGTGATAGATCACTTGAAATTGTTCAAATTCATTCCAAGATTTCCAATGATGCTCATCAGGAGATCACTAAGAAAATAGATTTCTATCTCAATAGGATTTTCTCCAAAAATGACATGTCCAATCACTTTAAATATCTCGTAGAGAATCTAATAATACCTCCTGTGACTCAGTAGTTTAAAGCTCAAGTTCAGAAACTCACTGAGTTTACTAGATTGTTGGACAAGTTCATGGAAAATAAAGATGATTTTGAAAAGGAAATGCAGTATGGAGGAGAAATTATTACAGACTTCATCAATCTTATGAATCCTTACCTTCATTTCCAGAGTACTGCAATAGTTGCTTCAGCTACTAACCCTCTCAGACCTAGACTGCCTGCTTTAGCCTCAACTGCCATGTCAGTTAGCCAAGCTCTTACTCAGATCAAGCCAGTGATTCTTGATCAGCCACAGACTAGATCTTCTAAAGCTCTCACTTTGGCTCCCTCTGTATTCAAAGGTCTACCTTTACCTTCTTTGTCTACCACCTCTATGCCTTCTTCCACATCAGCAACTTCCCCTATGGCTTCCTTCTCTACTGCTGATAAACGAAAAGAGAAGGCCCATCCATGAAGACGACCAGTGCTTACTCTTTTTGAGGGGGATGTCTTTGATTTTTATATTTTTACTGTATGTTGTATTCTGACCATTTTTAATGATAAATTCACTATTTTTCCTCTATTCTTTCTACTTTTTGATAATCCCAAAAGGGGGAGAAAAAGTTATGTGTTATTTTATAATATGTTATTCTATATGTTATCTTCTCTATAGTTTAATTTCATTTATACTTTACCTATACATGATTTGTGATCATCAAAAAGGGGGATATTGTTTGAATCCTCATGTATTAATCATGTTTTAATGATCACAAATCTCATTACTGTTTACAAATCTCAATAATAATTACAAATCCTATTCATGATCCAAAATATCACCTATCTTATCAATTGTGTGTATTTATGTTTCAAGTTATCTTATTCTTTATAATGGTTAAGTTTAATTCATTTTATACATTTTACTGTTTAACTCTGAGTATCGTTGTTTGTCTAAGTATAAGACACTGTAAGCAAGACACAGACACCATAAAGGACATACCTTGAGCGAGACACCATGAAGCACACACCGTGAAGGACACACCATGAAGGACATACCGTGAATAAGATACCTTGAAGGAGATACCGTGAAGGAGACACCATTTTCATAACTTTTGTGACACCGTTTCTTAAACTCTTTTGTCTTTTTACTATTTAACTTTTTAACGGTCATATTGGATGACTTTAATGCACTGACATAATTAATGTTTATTTGTAGACATAGTACGAGGTATGAGGCACAAAATAAATGTAACCTATCGGCTCAACCTCATGCATTCAAAGATAAAGAGAAGTGTGCCCAAGAGTAAGACACATGAGAGACAATACAGAAAAGCAACAAAAGTGAGTGCTCTGTACTGAATAGAAAGACAATCCTGATCATAACTTTGAAGAACACATTGCACAATATTAAAATAACTCTCATGCATTAAATCCAACACTACTAAATAACACACTAAGTACATTGGAATCAAGAGAATATCTTCACTCGGGAAGAACACAAGATGACCCACGACACTCTGTTTTTCAACAGAAAAACCAAAGAAGGACTCAGAAGAATTTCTGCTGAATCCAACGAGTCCAGAGCTACACTTCTAATCACTAGAGATTTCTAAAATCTTTTCTACTTACTCTCAGTGATTCTTTTTTTTACTTTCGAGTAGTGTGTGTACTCTGTATATCTTACACACATACTATCTCCTGCGTAGAACTGGAGGATTCTAAAATCTTCACACCATATTCTTTACCCTTTCTTACCCAGGAAAACTGTGGAAGAGGTCCCTGTGTGGCCTGGTCATTATTTTTGTTTACCCACAAAAACTGTGGTAGAGGTCCCTGTATGTCCTAGACAGTCTATGAACTTTTGTTAACCCCGATCTAGGGTGTGGATCAGAGTTTATTTATATAAACTGCTTAGTGGCAGGTGATCACTAAGTAGAGTGGATTAGGTCTCATCTTGATACTAAACCATTTGTTTTATTTCTGCTGTGCATTCTTAGATTAAGTTTAAAGTATACTATATATTTTATATTATGCTGCTAATTACTTTGAAATAAAAATCTATTTTAAAGTTACTTTGATAGTTATTATAGCAAGTGTTTGTAACTATTGTAAATCAGTAGATTAGTTTCAAAAGCTAATTTAATCTTCTGATTAAATTAACTGAGACCTAATCAATCTTTGAGAACCTAATTGAACTTTTATAGTTTTATAAATTCACTACAGTTTGAATTGTTTTTTAAATTGGGGATTTCAATAGAAATATTTTTTTAACAGAAATTTTAATTAGAACTCAATTCACCCTCCCTCTTGAGTATCCAATCCGAACAACACTATTGATATAAAAACCTTAGCATGTAATAAGTTTTCCTTAAATATTACCTTATCCTTACTTTGATCGATGATCAAAATGATCTGAAGGAAAACTAGTGTTACATTCCCTTAAATATTAATATTACCATCTATCCATTATTAGGAACTTATCTAGTTTTACTTTCTTAATTACTATCGAATAATTATAATTGTTAGAATTTCAGTTCATTAAGTTTTATTTAATATTTATCCTTCAAGTAGAAGTAATATCAAACACACATACATTTAATTACATATGAAATAGATTCATAACACTTAATCTTGTGAAATTTTATTCATAATCATTTCATGTACCCATGCATGTTATTTTCTAAGATTTTATACCATGTGACTTAGGAAATAATTTAGTATTGAATTTTCCCATCTTATAAAAGTATGTACTATAACTAGATTAAGAAAACCATAGATCTATATCTCTAAATATTGTTCCCTAGAACCTAGTTTCTTTTTATGTCATTTTTAGAATAATATCTTACCATAGTCTTAACAAACTAGAAATAATAATAATTTGTTTCAATATGTTATTAACAAGTATTTCTTGAAAATAATAGCACTTACACTAACATTTTTTAGAAACATAGTATCCATCCATTAAAATTTAATATTATATGATCATCATGATTGATTATATCCAAAAATTTATATACAAAACTTCTATATATTATTGGAATTCATTGGTTCCACCAACCCTTCTTTTTTTTGTCATATATATATGTTCCATAAGGTATCAATTAAGTAAACTAACCTAAAAATCCAACTTTCCAATAGGGATATCATTGAATGTTGTTATGAAAATTAGAATTCAAATGGTTTTTTCATGATGATTGGAGAAAAGGTTTTATCACAGACTACATATTAAAATTATTTAAACCTTTAACAAACTATAATGATTTATTAGTACTAACTTTTACCATCCATGTATAGTTCCTATTTAATACACATATGCAATATAAATTATATAAATAACTAAAATTTAGAGAACCTTGATTTTTAGTACATGGAATCCATTAATAAATTCATACATACTTGTCAATATTAGATTATTTCCATTTAAAACTTTATTATAGGATTCGTTATTCTTAAGAATAATATATATATATCACCCACAATAGTGAATATAAAAATCACCTCTTTATTTTTGATTTTTATCCAATATGTTTCCATGGGAAAACTTCTCCCACTTAGCCTAGTGGAGTTTGGGTTACTATGACAACTCATATACATATATATCCTAAAATTCATTAAAGTTTAGTATGCTCCTAGTGTCTAAAAATAGATTTGTTTCCCTCTAATATAAATACAATTGGTCTAGAATCATTAGGGATGTTAATATCCTTAGAGGAAATATAATAGTTAATTGCGATACACTTAGTGTTTCATTAATGCTAATTAATAGATAATTCCAAATTTTAACAAAAAATACTCATTAAAACACTTAAGGTGTGAAATAATGGATTCTTTTAATATATGATATCCATTACTCATCATGATTGGAATATGATTATAATTTTCAATGCTATTTGAAAAACACCTCTTGGAAGAAATCATGGAAGATTTATATTGTATATAAACTGCTTATTGATCCTAATTTTATTACTATATTTATAATGTATATATAAGATAATGTGTGTTTTAGGGTTACCTTCACTCAATATTTGAATGATCAATGGATACTTGGTTAAGATATGCTCCAATAATCATACCCGAAGGATCCTATATCCTTTACTAAGTATATATGCATTCCTTTACTAATCATTCCTAAAATTTATTAAAGGAATATCGTGAAGTATATAAATTTACCTCTTAGATTCACATTTATATTAGTTCCCATGGCCTTACTGAACTATCTTGGATTCTTTTGTGTAATAAATTTATTATTAAAGGTTTCTTTATATAAAACATAATATTAAGATTGTCAGTATACCTAGTGTCTTATCTCGAAAAAATAATAGAACACCCTTATGGATATAAACTTGTCAATTACTATTAGTTTTATTTAATAAATATTTATCTTTACATCAATAGGTAATTGAGTTTTATATATTATTCATAATTATTTATAGTTCACTATCTATGGCTCAAGAATTATTGAACCATTGATTAAGTATGAAATACTATAAAAAAATAAATTTGTAAATGAAATAATGTCTCAATTTATCTAAACTAGATACTATGATAAATGTTTTAGTAATTCTTAATATAAAATAATAATTTAACTTGAATCATTCCATTATGAAATCCATAAGTTTTGTGCTTATTTTGTTGATATAGGGTTCACACTTCTTTAGATCCTTTAAGAATGACACATACTTCTAGTAATCTCTCTATACTTTATTGGTTCCTATATTTGAACACATATATGTAAACATGTAATATTTAATACCTAATAATAAGACAAAATATTTACTTTGATGAATATACCTAAAGTAGAAACTTATACTTTATTTAATCACAGATTCTCTTCCAATATGCTTTCTTCTCACATGAGAAGAAAAAATATCACATTCCTTTTATTACCCCTTAACCTTCCTCTTCTTGTAAGGGAAGTGCAAAGAAGATTGAAATATAGAGTTAGTATTTGGGCCTTTCATTTTCCCTTCCTCTTTTTCCCTATAACCACATAATTATTTTGATGATTCATTTTCTTATGTACCCAAAAAAACAAAGGGAATATGAAATATACTTACTAATGTTTTTCACATTAAAATTTACAAAAAACTAGAGAATCTTTAAGGGATGAAAGTAAGTATGAGATCAGTGAACAATTTATCTCTTAGTTTAAACCCTAGAATGTCATAATGCTCAATATAGTAAATCATCTTGATCACATGATCCCCAACTAGAACTCTTTCTTAAAGTTTTATCATAAATAGTGCCTTAGAGATATTAAACTTCTTCTATCTACCTCTCTCATGATAAAGATAACAGAGATTCTTGAGCATGCAATATGCATATATTCTCTAATAAGATGTCATGATTTCATTATACATAGATAAAAGTATAAAACACTATACATACAATGCATCATATATGATTTTTTAATAGATAAATATCTCTTTCTCACCCACCTCCTTACAAAGCAGATAAAAAATTAGGGATTCTATGACATAATGCTTTCGTTCATGGTGAAACATAATTCATAAGCGTTGGTACCTTTCCTAGAAGTTACTCCTAGTAATGAGATTGCATTTATTTAGTTTAAATTACAAGGAAATCATGGTAGATGAACTTTCCATTTTATAATAACAATTTAAAAGTAAAGATAATTACTTTTTATTGATTTCAAAAATATGTGAGAGAAAATAATTTTAATTTTTTATTAGTCTCCCACTATTTTATGAAGTCCCAATAACCCTAACACTTTGAATTAGAATGTCCTATCTTGTGGAAACTCTAGTGGAAAGGATCCATATTTCCCTTATCATAATATATAATTTAAACTAAAAAATTATTTAAAGGTATTTTGGTAGGAGGTCTTTCTAACTGATAGCTTATAACTCCTTGATCCATTGAGCGGACTCCCCAATCCTAAAATATTGACTTGGTTTTTCTCAACTGTTGCCTCCATTTTTCACAATGTATTTATTTATTAGAAAACCATTAATGATAAATTAGTTAAATAAACCCTAAAATTTAGTTATAAGACCCTCATAATTGAAATCACCCTAAAATTGGATAGAAAATTACATTGAACTATGGTTCTATTCACAACTTAAGTAATGATAGTTTTATTTTAACTTAATATTTTATTGAGGGATTTTTTTATTGAGTAAAAATTTCCTTATTTTATCTTTTTTACATTACTTGTTAATATTATTTGGATTTTATATAATTAATTAACCATGTATTGAAAAAATATTTATGCATAATATGTTTATTTTAATTCCATATTACAAGATTAGTAATTAATTTTATTTATGTGATCATGATAAAGAATCTAAAAAACCAAACTTTCATCAGAAAAAACATAAATAAATAAAATTAATTGATCATAATATTTCTAACGGTTGATTTATTAAGTGGATAATAAATCAACCTGTGACCCTAAGGGAAAAAATCCTTGAGTTGGTCTTGGATTGAGTTGCAGTATTCCATTGTAGAACTGTATATCTTCTTGGTTGATTTCACCTCGACTCTAGTTCTGAAAAATCATCTCTCCTTAGAGTTCTATCATTTTCATATATTTACTCACTTATAGGTACAGGGAACCATTGTAATGGTTAAGGGTTTACATAAAAAACCATTAACACATAGGTCCTATATAATAAAGGGGGGAAGAGATGAAACACATGCCATCATATTAATTTAATAATAATAAAACCAATAAAATGAAATTAAAATAAATCCAACACATACATTGGATGGTCAAGCTCCCAATTAGTCACATACATGAAACTAATACAAATTTAAAATAATGAGATAACATTAATTTTAATCATTATTAATTATGATAAAATAACCATATAAATAAATTAATTAATTGATTTATCTTAATATCTATTCAAAATGTTTGGATATTTCCATACAATATATTTTTAAAAAATAAAATAACTTAATTATATTTAAAATTAAATATGTACATAGTGTGTACCCCTTTAAACTACTAGGAATGGTCATTATCATGTACTATGCACTCACACGACATGAAGCATACATGAAATGTCATGTAATTACATGACATGTATTGTCAATTAATGAAACATGAACACATGTTAAATTATGTGGTTTTTATCACTTTTAATGCATGTAACGACCATACACTGTGTGTAGCTCATAAATTTTGAAAAAAATTAATATAATCATTTAATATAATTTAAAACCTAGCACATGGTGTGTACTATAAATAAATAAAACACCGACATATGTTTATGTGGTTTAATGGTGAAATTAATAAATTTTTCCTTTATATATAAATAGGTAAGATATACACAATATCTATAAGCCAATGACATTCCCTATATTTTTCTCATCATATGCCCGCAATACTTGCCTAGGGACTCAACTTGTGTTTCACCATGGAAATTTATGAGGTACACGACATGTATTCCAGATACACACTATGTAACCTCTGTGTTACATGGCTGTTATTCCCTACACATCATGTAATAAATACATGAAATGTATTTGACCATGAGGTTTATGTGAATTTCACCATGAAAGCATGTGGAATACATGGTGTTTAAACAAACTATACGCCATGTATTACGACAAGCCATGTGCCAGTTTGGCCCGATCATTGCATAGAATGTAATGATGTTGCATGTCATTTTATTTTCATAACACAGATGAATTAATTCAATGATTTTATTGTTGAAATGAACCAAGATAGATGAAATATACTTATGAGCTACATTCCATGTAGTTCTGTGTTATTTGATTAGAAACCTCAACCACTCCATATAGATTCTTTAGATGTTATTAATATATCATAATTTGTTCTTAGTCATATGAAAGTAAATGAAGAATATATATTGACTTTTCAATTAAATAATGAATAAATCCTAAATGAAATACTAATAAAAAATTCATAAATTGATCAATGATTAATAAATAATTATGAATTTAAATGTGATCACTCTGATACCACTTGAAGGTTCCAGGTGCAACATAATTTAGTTGATCCTATTTCCAATGATGTTTTTACATTTAATTAAAAAAATAAATCACAATAAAATGATAAATAATGATATATCTCATGATTATATATGAATAATCATAATAAAAAAAATCCAGGAACCATGAGAGAGGATCTTTCAAGTTAATAACAAAAAATTACCTAAGTCTCATGTTTTTTCTTCAATGTAGGTGTTGATTGATCAAACCATGATTATGTTGTGCTATCATTGTGATAATAGGATCTAAAGTACAATCCCTCTAGTGGTGATCCTTATGTGAACCATGATCTAAGAATGAAACTAAAGGAATATTGAGTACTTGTACAACTGATCCATTCATTTTTATTTTTTTGTCTTCTTCATAAAAAAATCCCATAGTTTTGAAGATTGTCCCTATTTTGTCTCATTATTGATAAGATGAAGGAGGTGGAAGGGATTCTATAGAGATTTAGAGAAAACCCTAGATAAATTATTCATGAAGAGAATTCTCTTGGGGGAGGAAATGCGGTCTACAACAACCATAGAACAAAAACGATATAATCTGGTATATATAAAGTTATGTTATATAATTTGTAATTGTACACAGTCCCTTAGCTAATCTTTGAATCCTTAGATAACCCCTCATATAATGATAATATATATATATTTTTTAATGCGCACATGTCTTGTAGATAATATAAATATTAAAAATAAATTAATATTTATTTGAATGATATTTATTATATTATTTTCATTACCCAGAACTAAACTCTTCTCACCCACCTTCCTTGTTATTTTCTGATCCTTGAATAATAAATAAATATTATGAAATAAAAAAATAAAAAAAATATTATTTTCAAAGTTTTTTTTCGAATTAATATTTATTAAATATTCACTCAATAAATAATATTTTATACTTTATGAATAAAAACAAGAGATAAATAAACATTCGATCTAATGGTCTTGTAAATAAATATTTATTTAAATATTAAACTCATATATAAATAGTGACTAAATAAAAGAGATCAATAATTTCAACTTTTAAATACATATAATATATTTTACTAAGATAAATTAATAAACTAATTGTGCAACCCTCTAGGCCTCTTCCTCAATGGAATTAAGTGGGTTACCCTTAAGTCCAATATCAACATCTAGTAACACACAAGGAAACCAATATAGGAGGAATTTCATCTCGTAATAATGAAAACCACATACAAACACTCAATGTGTAATATAATCCCTTTATCATAATATCTCATCAAGCGGGTTACACACTAATGTCATAAAAAAATATGATCAATATGTCTTTTTTTGAATATCTAAAATGAACTCGTCAATACACCATGGCCATGGAATTTAGTTGCATAGTTCTATTCAAATAAAAGGTTTGAGATATAAAATTTTATAAATATGTAAGGGAAAAATACTTCCCCAACTTATTCATTTACATCACATAATTCATGGTGCACCCAATGTATCTTAATTCATAGTAAACATATGGAATTATAGTTTTATAAAATACATCAAAGTAACTGAGTTAGGATATGTATTAATAATAATATTAAAGTCTAAAAATAATTACAGACATTGAAAAATAGAAATAACCAATGACATGTTAACATGTGAAATTCATAATGTTGGGTCTTACCTCTTAATCTACCATCTCATAGATGACTAAGTGTGAACTTCACAAGATTTAGTCTCATACACTCATGATAATCTAATACATAATTTTCTGTATCATCTATCTCCCATCAAATGATGTCATATGACCATTAGAATATATTTTAAGAATACCATCATGGAATTTCAAGGAGCTCATCATATCGAAGAACTACTATGATTTTTTAATGTGATAGATCCTCTAGGAAATTATCAAATTAAATTTATATAGAAGAACAATAAATATGTGATAAGGTATTTATTAATATTCAAGTCTATGAATATTCAAGAAATATAAATTGAAAAGTAGTTGGTTCAAGGGAATAAACTCTAATAAGTCATCCTTCACCAAATATTCTTATTTATATTGTTTCATTATAATTATTGCATACTTCTGCAACATAGAGGATAGTAGGTCTTATCTCTCTTGTCTATATACTTTGGTTAACATGATTTTTTCTATAGAATCATGTTGTATTTTTCTTATTCTTTGATAACAATAGGATTCTTCATTTGTAACTCTATATCTGGTTCTCTATTATCTTATCATGAGAGGTTCACACCTCTCTAACTTCTTTTTATTCTCATTTTTTATATTCTCATAGTATCATGAATTAATAAATAATTAATTATTGTAGGATATTCATAAAAACTAATTGAAAAATGAATTCAAAATTATTATCTTCATCTCAACATTGAGATCCCTATCTCTTTTTTTCTCAACACCTTCATTCTCAATGCCTTTATTTCGATTTTCCTCATGATAATGAATATTTATTTTTCCTAAATTTCTTGTCTCTACTTCATTTATAGGAATAAAACTTTTCTCATTTGATCCCATTTAAATATAACTCTATTTATTTCATCCAAATAGTCTCAAGATCCTTCTTCTCAAAACATTCCATAAATATCCTCAAAAAACAATATCTATTTCTATATTAAAATCAAACAACAGTAGGAATAGATCTTTCCTTCGTGACGTGAGTGATTCTAAGAAACCAGTATAGAATTAAAATGAAATATTTAATTCTAATATACCAGTCCAGATCTATATCATTCTCCTTAGCATTTATATCCCATATTAATCATCCTACTTAAATCCAAAATGTATTTGTCATATTTAGTTCAATGAAGAATAACTTGAGCAACATCAAATTTAATTTCTTTGAATATTCATTTTTGAATTTCTAAAAAGTTTCATCCTTCATAAATATCAAAAAGTTTCAAAGTATTTATCTCTTATAAAGTCATTTGGTTACCATTTCAAAGTTATTTATCACCCTTATGTAGTCTGGATTATCCTCACAAAGTGTTGTTTACCCTTAAAAAATCCATTTGACCCTTATGAAAAGTATTTTACATTATCCAATTTTCATTTTAAGAACTTAGATACCCTTATATAATTCACTTATCTATATTTATAGTTTTTTATAGGCTACCCTTATAGAAAATTCATGCCTTATCCAATTTTCATATTCAAACAGATAATTATATATTCTCTTCATGTAATCGTAGAATGAATTCAATTTGTATTAGGTCTTATTAATTCATTATAAATTATACCAAGTGAAATTAAATGAATTTGGAAAATATATTAATATTTATAATTCTCATCATAAAAATAAAAAGACTATTGTTACATTTAATTACTCAAATCATAGTATAACAATTTAATTGACTACAACTTATATTCTAGCCTCAAAGAATACTTCTTAAATTATTTATCCATGTGATATTAAACACTATATTCAATAGACTTTATTCTAGAAAACACAAGGATGTTTTCTCTATAAAATCATCAAGTTTTTCTCAAAATATTGAACCTCCTTCAATATTTTCTATAATAGTTAATTTACATGTTATTTAGCATCAAATTTAATATCTAACTCATCCAAAATTATTCCAAAATGTTTTTAACAATTAATTTCACTATTATTATAACATTTCATTAATTTATATAGAAACCATCTCTATAACCATCAAGTTTAAGGATTTTTTACCAAAAACTAACACAACCAAATTACATCACCAACATAAGAATCAATCTTCCTCTAAAAGTTCAATTACAACCTACAAATATTTTCATTCCTTATTATAAACACATTAACAAAAAATAAAACAATCATCTTTGAAATAAATGTAGGATCTTCAATATCACCCTTTATATTTATTTTCAATACCCATTCAATACTCATTTCAACTTTAATATCAATATTTCTACCCCTTATTGACAATAAATGAAAAGGAATGGTGTAAGAGAAAAATTCAACTCAACTTATACTTAAAGATTAAATTAAATTATTATCCCCTTTAATCTATTCTTTTATTTATTATCCCCATCACTTGAGAAATAACATTTGAGATAAATACACATTGATTTTTATTGAGATAAGGGTAGCATCACATTTCTCTTAATAACAATTCATTAACTAATCAACTCTAAGTATACATGAGAAATGTTTAATGTAGAAAATAAGAGGGTCTAATCTAGATCACAAATCTCTCCTTAAACTATCCAAAATATGATACCAATTGAGATTCACCTTCCAGGGGATATTTAGATATAATTTTCAAGGAATTAATAACCAACACTCACCTTCAACCAACAAATTAAAAACATTCAAGTGAAATAATGTATTTCACCCTTTATATTTTTTTAAAAAATAAATATTCCCCATTAATAAATAGAATAAATACAATACAAACAATATGATAAAGTGATTATCATAAAAATGCTTTCAGTTTTTGTAAAGAATATCCAGAATTCTAGTTTTAACCATGAGATATAAAAACTTTTAAAACATCAGTTACTTATCTCACCCTTAAGGTTTTCTATTTAATAGTCTTCATCACGATTTATTTTATTCAAATTAAACTCCGATAATCCTTAGATAAAAACTAAATTATAATGACAAGTGAGATATTGTAATTGATATGTTACAAGTAGAAAAAATTTAAAGTAGTTAATGATGGATAAATTTTTCATTCTATTTTGACATCACATCATTCAATTAGTTCTTTTATTTATGATTCACCTTGGATTCCGAGTACAAGGTAGCACAAATAGACAAGTGTAGGAATAATGTGAGTTTCTATAAACTTCTTAATGAAATAAATGAGGCTTATACTTGGATCTAAACATAGATACCACTTTCTTTATAGATATAAAATGTGAATAACTCTTTATTCTTGATTCACCATTTATTTTCCAAATCTGTGTATCTTTGGAAAACATGGATTTCATTTCCACTTTAGATTTTTACTTAGTTGAAATAATATTTTTTTTACTTTAACAAGAATAAAACTTTCATTATTTTTAACTTTCTCTATCTTCTTAACCTATTAAAACTAGGATGGAAAAATTATTAAACAATATTTTTGAACATGATCAAACTTTTTTTTTGTGTATACTCCTTCTTTACAGTATTATTTTTAGTATTTGGAGTCACTAGTGCTTTAAATTTGTTCTTTAATAAATCCAATTGTATGGGTAGAAATTTAATGAACTTATTATATATATGAATATATAATTTACACCTTCTATACATAGTATTAGGGTCTTTAGGTTCACCTCTTTTAGAAAAACTCTCATGAAATTTTAATTCTTCATTTTAGATTCTTACCAATAAACTAATCCTTGTATCACTCTCTTGGATTTATTCATTTTTTGATTTAAGATCACTTCATTTAATATTGATATTTGTTGATAGTTTACTATGGTCTATAATGTGGTTATTTATTATATAATAAAAGAATATATTTCTTTTTGGTATGAAATCCTTTTGAATATTCTTCTTGGGTGATGTTTATTCTGTAATCCTCTTTTGTTTCTTCCCCTAAGGAAGACTTATCTTCTTTTCTCACCCTATTCATTATATATTGTTGTATTATTTTCATATTAGCATATAATTTATAATTTATAGGTCTATAGAAATACTATTTATAACCATGACCACTTCTATTAAAATTATCATAGTTTTTCAAGAGAGTTAAATATGTTTTTAATTGATAGATTTCCCCCTCCCATGAAGTCTTCTTCTAAAACTATTTATTTATTTAAATTTCAGGTTTTCTTAACATACCAACCCATTCTATTATTGAAATGGGCACAAAATACAATGCATTTAAAGGCCCTAATGGAATTATCAATACCCATGGGTTGGAAAATAGGGTTAGGGATTCAAAATACACACAATAGGAATAGTTTCTCCCAAATATATATAAAAAAAATAAGAAGTGAAATATATCAATATTAAAACATGGATAATCTATACATTGTAATTTCATTAAAAACCAAATAATAAGTACTAACCTGTACATCCCCTCATGATACTTGGTCATTATCCAATGTCAAACATCATCTTATCCATGAGTGACCTAAAAGAATAAGACTACAACTCTTAGAGTTTCCCAAAACCTATATTTGAACCTACAAGAAGAACTTGATTATATCAATAATGAGTGATATAGGTAGGGTTCGTGCATAACTATCACAATAGGGTAATAAAAAAAATATTCCATGGATTTTTTTAATGAAAAAAACCATAAACACTAGTTTGAAATACACTACTTAAAAATATATATTTATCACTTAAAAAAAAACAAATACATATGAATTTTCCCAAAAACATTTTTAAAAACCAAATTTTTATATAATAAAACTTTATATATTTTACCAGAATACACATTTAAAAACATACATTAGAAAAACCCCACTTTAAATGAACATTCAAAATATCATAAGAGATAAATCCATAAAATAACTTAAATATTATTCATATAAATAAATAAATCATCAATTAGGTAAATAAAAAAAATCAAATTATACATAATTTAAACATTAGAAAAATTCATAGACTTGAAAACTGGTAAAACCATGGGATTAATAATAAACCAAACATGAAAAAAGTAAAATATAATCCCAATATATAAGTAAAAAAAGTAAAACATAATATGGTGAAATAGTAATAAATAAAGTGGAATAGAAATGAATCTAAAATATAGTATACATAAATTAGTAGAATATACATATTCATGTGGATCTCATAAACATCTAGTGAGGTAAACCTAGATATACTTGAGAGGAACCATATGGTAGTATAATAAATGAAGTTCCTAAACTATAACATAATGGGTTTCTCTAATTAGCCTCACTTGTGGCACACCCCATAGTTAGGGAATATATTATACCAAGGGGTAATTTTTAGTATATGATAATTAATCATATAAAAATCATCTCATAATATCTCACTAATATTCTTAGGATCCCCATGAAGATAGTGACAGGATGTGAGGAAACATCTATTTCATGTCAATAATAAATCAACACATACAATAACATATCATAAACCCATAAATAAAACCACTATTATAAATCCCACTATTATTAAACATAACAAAATTAAAATCACATAAATTATCAATCTTGAATATATCAAGATAATATGGGGATTCTATTAATGTTGTATCTCATTTTTGAAAACCCATTTAGTAAAAATTGTAATCCAGGACTTGAGTTTTAAAATTATAATAATTATTTACAAAAATAATTTGAAATAATTTTAAAACCTAAGTTATTTCTAAATTTTCTTCATTAGGATACCAAATGGGTCTTTAAACATTAATTTTGAAATCTCACTCAAAATATTCTTTTAAATCCTTAATAAGCTAAGTTATATTTTTTAAACCTATTTTAATTCAGGAAACATAAAACATAATTTGAAAAAATCATTCATATAATATGAAAATTAATAAAACATACAATAACAACATATGAGAATTCATAAAAAAGAGTATCAAGAGAATAACATATAAAATTATTTAAGAAAACTCATCATAATCCATGAATAATAAATTTCTAATCAAAGTGGGAACCGTGAATTGAGTTTTAAACTTATAATAATTATTTTGAAACTTCATTTTAATCAATTTTTAAACCTAAGTTATTATGAATCTTTCTTCATGATGATACCAAATGGGTATTTAAACATTAATTTTGGAATCCCACTCCAAATATGATCTTAAATCCTTACTAATCTTAGTTCTATTTTTTTTAAATCCAATTTGAATTCACGTAAAGTAAAAATTAATTTGAAAACATCATTCATATAATATGTACATTAATAAAACATACAATAAAAAAATGAGAATTATTAAACAAGAGTCTTAGGAGAAAAACATAAAAACTTATTTAAGGGAACTCATCAGAATCCATGAATAAAAAATTTCCAGTCAAAAAATTTCTAAAAACCCTAACTATTTTCATATAAAATCATTTAAAAGTATAAAATTTCCATTAAATATCCAAATTATCTAAAGAAACTATATTATACATTTTATTAAACACATAACATACATATTATTTTGATACATGAGTATAAAGGTTTAAATACATAAAAAATAAAAGGAAAATTTTATGAAACATTCATAATAAATTCATATGTTCATAAAATAATATAATTTTTAAATAAAATAAATTTTGAGGTCCTAAAGAGTTCCATGGTGTACCAAGAAATGGAAATTTATGGAAATTTATTCCTCCAATCCTATGAACTCATAAGTTGGGGTGTAATTCCTCTAGTAAAAGGTAATTCCAATCAAAGATTCAATCATAAGAATATCTATATTTGAAAATTAAAGCACAAAATTTTGATTTATTCAAATCTAGATAAAATACATCAACACATATGAAAAAAAACCTATGGATTATATTTTCCTCACTAAGATGAATCCAACACCACATACGGTGTGTGATTCTAATAAATATCAAAAGATATATTGAATAAATAAGATGAAAGTCTTTTAGAGAGAGGGGATATAATTAGAGATAGGGAGAGAGGAGAAATAGAGAGAGAAAATGTATTTTTTTACCTCGTGTGTAGCATATACACTATAACCCCTCAATATTTCATGTTTTTTCTTTAAACTTTTTTATTTTCATTTAAATTAATTTTCCACTTATCCCATGCACCACACATTATAGTACACCCCCAAAAAAATTTCAACTCCACTTTCTTATATAATACTCCATGCCCCATCTCTTTAATTTAGGTGTGTGTGTGTGTGAGTATTTATTCTTCCAACTACTAGTAATGAAACATGCCCCACTCCTTTCTAACATTTACCCCTCTTAATTATCTAACACCTCCGCAATGTTTTTTTTTCAAATTATCATTATCATTATTATTTTTATAACCACTCTATGGATATTCAAACATAATAAAATTTTATTTATCAATTCAAATAAATCAGAAATTAACCAATAAGTTTTCTATTAATAAAATTTTAATTATTTAAATGAAATTCATAGATAAAAATTTTAATTCACACACCAAAAACATTACAACCATCCCAACATAATAACTTCACATCCCTGGAATGTCTTGGAAGATTCCTTTTAAGGATATCTCTTATACAATGAGGGATAATTCATGCACTAGAGATATCCACACCAAAACATCATAAAACCATTTATCAAAACTCCGCACACACACACACACAAATATATATATATAGGGTTCTCCCCACTATAAAATGTTTCCATACTCAAAAACCAAATATAATCAAAATGATAACACAACAATGAAAACTCCCCAATAAATAAGAATCTAATTATAAGGTAATATATTCAAATAACCCAATACTCTTAATCCCAATACACTAAACAAAGTTGAAAACTATTGAAATATTTTAATCATAAATGAGGGTTATAAAATAAAAAAATAAAACTAAAATTCTTGTAAATAAGGCTTACTCATTTTAAAGCTAAAAATGGAATAACCCAAAAAAACACAAACTAAAACCAAAATATTTATTATCTATATTACAAGGTTGAAATAAAAATCTCAAATGATAAAAACCAAAACCATTTTTAAACAATCAAGACTCATTTTATTTTAAAAGGGGTAAAATAAAGGAAAACATTCACATATACATGGTTATTTACTTCTAACTTAGCTGAAATTTTTTTTTTGAAAAACTAACTTTAAAAATGTACAAGTATGTAATTGAACAAAAAAATATATTATTTTTTTAATAAAACCAAGAAGAGTGAAAATAAAATAAAATTGATCACATAAAAAAGTATGAAACTTAGAAAATTTAAAACTCTATGATTTAAACACACTAGTAAATAATATGAACCAAAACCACTTTGAAATTTAGTCACCAATAAATATGTAATTTACTCTAAGTTGTTAAACATATTTGGTGATGAGTAAATTAACATAAGTCTCACTAGAGTTTATGAATCCTCACCAAAAACCAAGAACTTTAGGTTTTCAGACCCAATATATAAGGCAATTCGTCTTAAATAATAACATTTTTAAGTCAAAAACCATTTATCCATGAAAAAACATGCTTATAAACATTTTTCTTTATTTTTTAAAATGTTTGAAACCACTTTAAAACTGTTTAATTTTCAAAACACTAACATCGCACCAATTGAAATTATAAATTTTACATCCCATTAGTTTTCCCATTTAAATATCTTATTAAAACCTTTTTTATATTATAAGACATTTAAATAAAAGAAACCATAGATTTAAAACCCATACATGATATAATAAATCACTCTTTATTTCGTCAAAATCACTTAAAATTTCAAAATTATTTTCCAAGAATTTCATCCTTAAATAGAAAACACCAAGGGTTATATTGTAACACCCAAATATTATATTACCTAATTGGATTTAAATAAATACTATGTTTAATATCATTTAACACATGAAATAATAAACTAAAATAAACTGTGATTTGTTTTACTAGAATAGATAAACATTAATATATGATGAGAATAAAATGAGAATATCAATAAGAAAATTACAATATGAGTGAAACCTCATGTAAATAAAAAGATAGTATACATTACTTATTTTAATTCCTTACATATTTCAACACCCCATAATTGTATGATATACCTATTTTATAATTTAATATCTTCAATAGTTTATGATTCACAAAACACTAAGTTTATAACCATAATATACTATTGAATATGACCGTTGGAATAGTAATGTGACCATTAGGAATAGTAATATGATCAATAGAATAGTAAACCCACCTATTAAAGTATAAATAAAATTTAGGTATCTTATAAATGAAATTATAGTGTATTTATATCATGAAATAGGTAAATAAATGTTTTTAAAATGAAAAATTAAGTGAAAGTATTTTTTTGAAACATAAATATTTATTTACAATTTTATAATTAATATAATAATTTAAAATAAAATTAATTTTCATAAAATAGATTCATAAATTATTATTTTGTTTTCTTATGATTATAAGATAATTTTATGAGACATTAATTAATTTTTCTAAGTGACATAAAATAAGTTATAATTTTTAAATTTGATTTTTTAGAATAAATAATGATTTTAGTTAAAAATTAAATTTATCACATTTAGAAAATTATTTTTAAAAAATGGAGTTCATTTTTGAATTGTACACATAAAAAAATAGTTATGTTTAATTTTTGGTATTTTTCTGAAATAGTTGAAATTTTGGTTAATAATGAAATATGATAATTTATAGTATACATACATTATAAGATAAATACTATATTACTTCATTATTTAGTTATAATTCTAAAACTATTCATAATATTGTTCTAAAATAACAAACTAATGATTAAAATAAAAAACACCCCTCTCCTCCACTATAAGTACCACCCCTCACCACCTCTTCTCCTCACACTTAAAAAGATTTAAAACTTTCTTATATTCTACCCATTTCCTCTCACAAACATATCCCTCTCTTTATGGTCTTTTTTATCTCACCAAAACACCATTTCAAAGTTTCTTAAGGAGGTTCTCAAGGAGAATAATTCAAGAGGTAAAATATTTTTTCTTTCTCTTTCAATTTATTTTAATTTATATTATTATTATTCTATCCTTAATTATTCTATCCAAACATGAATGATAACTCCAGTATCTTATATAAACTTTAATTATATTATGTTAATTGAATATATATAATCAATCTCCTTCTCCCCCCTTTTATTCTAAAAATGAAAACATCATTTGTGATGTGTCGATTTATCGCCATCAGAGACAATGCAACTTCATTTTCCATTACCGCCTTCAAGGCTGGTTATAAAACAATAATTATGGTTAAAACATATTTTATTATATATATTATATGTCATTTAGTGTTTTAAAACCATTATATATATATATATATTATATTAATTAATAATACAAAACTTGTTCGTGACGATCGAAAAACCGCCAAAATAATCTAAACGGTTATTATTAAAGTTCTATCTCTTGATCATACTCATATCTGAAAAAATAATATATAAGATGATTAAATATTATATATTTTCATTAATAACATATAATTTCAATTCTTGAGAATTATTTTCATTTTACATGATCTTTTATACATGTATACAAGTGAATCAATCACAAAAATCAAGGAAACTAACACTCCCGAATAACGAAATTGAATATTATAACTCATCAAAAAGAACATAAATGAACATAATAAAACCATAATAAATAAAATAAATGTTAAATAGGTTATTAATTAAATTATTAATTAATATAATTTCATTATTCAGTACATTAAGTACAAGTGTAGAACACTTTTTGACAAAAGGTAAGGGTTTCTTCCCGAACCTCCATTTTCCATTCGAGCTACAATTTCTCTCTCTTTACCAAAATTTAATTCTTAATTTTTATATAATTATTCTAAATTATATTTATATGTTCCAAAATCATGTATCCGTATCATTTTATCTTTATGTTTTTGGGAAATACATGTTTTACATGGTTCTATTCTCAATTTTTCCCGATACGCAAGCCCGATTAAAGGGAACTTCTTGATTTATTACCCATTTCAAGTACCACACATAAACTATTTTAATAAAATATTATTTTTATAAAATAACTTATATATTAATTAAAAACTATATTTTTTAATTTTAGGTTTTATACAAACAATTATGACAAATACAAATGATTTTTCCAAAAGAACCATTCTTTGTAAAGGAGAAAGGGTATTTCTCTCAAGAATTACTCAATGATTTTATTAGAGTATTTTTATCTATTTAAACACCCTAATTTGAATATTATTCACCAGTATTAATGTTATATTATATCATCTACCATATTTTATTAAATTATTTATGATCAGTTTGACTGTAGATGTGCTATCATGATACCATTCACCATATTACTCAGAATGGTTTGTGATTATGTTTACTTTTTAGGGAAATTTATTTACATTTAGTATATATATGGTGTTTATGTTTCACCTAATTCATATTAGGAATGCATTGGACTTAGTAATTGATAGTTAGGGCCTGCTATATCCCCTCTATTCATCGGTAGGTCTCATGAGACAAAACATAAAAGGATTTGGAAGAGGACATAACCATTCATTTTTAGATGTCTTGGACGAGGCCTCAATGAGATGTTTATGATTTATGGAATTATGAATTCACTCATTATGATATTATAAATTGATAATCCATGTGATTATTTTACTAGTATAATATCCATGTTTAAGTTTCATGCTCATGTAATTATTTATTCAGGTTTTATTCCTGCCATATTATGTTGAGGATTATGTTTTAATAGCATCTGTTTTTAGTCATTCAACTTGAATTATTGTTCATATTATCTTCCAATGTAATACTTACCCTTATTGAGTATCTGAGTTCACCCCTTTATTTTGTTTTATTTTTCCCCAGGATGAAAAGATGTATATTATGAATGAATTGGAGGGATAATCTAAGAGTTTTTGGATGTTTCCAAAGGAGTTTCTATATTGTATTTAATTTCAAGTTATAAAGTAAAATTTATGAATGTATCTAGTTTTACAAATCTACTAAACTATTTGTACCTTTAATATGTGTCTTACTTGTTTATTAAACCAATGTAATAATGTAAGGCACCTTATTTGGGCTACTGAGGTCAGGGTCTTTACAGTTGGTATTAGAGGATGCTTAGTAGAAACCTTGGATTTAGAAAACATAGATTATGGAACATAATCTAAGATATAATTTTTGTATAAGAATATAAGAACATACTATAATTTTGGTAAGGTAGATATTATGTGATTATTCCTAGAAAAACATCCCTGTATGGATACTACAAGTGGACATGGTTCTGAAATAGATGTACCTAGGTGTAACAACCCCGAAAAGGTGCATTAGGCCTAACTTGACATAACCTAGTACACGCCAAAAAACCTTACTGTGCACCTAGTTTGAAAATATTTGGAGATATTCTTAGTATAATTCAAATTTTCTTTATAAACCATAATGTATGATTTAAAATTAAATATTTCCCCATAGGAATCATATTCATGATTATGTTATCAGCTATGCATAAATTTAAAATTTATGTCAATTGGATTTTTAGTTCAAAAATTATGCATTATGATTCATAACCTAATTTAGTATATTCTATTTTTTATAAATAATGCACAGTGGAAAAAATGGAAACCATGTAAATGCATGTATTCTATATAGGGATTTTCCTCTTATGAAAGATAACGATGTTGGAGCTGGAGCTGAAACTAGAGGTGAACAACTTATAACTATACTGGGATAACTGACTCAGGTTATAAATAATAACTATACCCATATGGAGATTCCTGATCCACACATGTAGGAACAACGTTATACTGCAATATGTGAAAACAACCTCCATCATTTAATGGGACTAAAAATTCATTTGTAGATGAAAAGTGGATATGTTCCTTAGAGATGATATTTCTCACTTTGGGAAAAAACAAATGGGAGAAGTTTATCATGATAGTTTATTGTCTCTCCGGAGATACATATCAATAGTGGTAATTAATTAAAAATAAAAATTGGGAGAAAGAAATTTCAAATATGTAATGGAATGAGTTTAAGGAAATTTCCTTAGAAAAATATTTCCCTCACAAATAATAAACTGATATGGAGAGGTAATTCTTGAGTATAAAACAAAAAAGTGGATGAAAACGCTTCCATGTATGAATTCATCTTTATAAGGTTAGTAAGGCATTCCTCGAACTATATACATAATCCAAGGAAAAATTTTGACTGATTATTTAATGGTTTAAAACCATTCCTTTGAAGGAAACTGGTCTCCCAAAATTTCTCATCATACAAAGATATAGTCTCATGTGATATCAAGATAGAGAAATAATTCTATAAGTATTATGAATTTAAGGGAAAAAAATATAAGTAGAGGGTGGAAAAGTAAATAATGGATAAAGGGAAGAATAAAAAAGGGAATTTTTTAACATGTGATACTTTTGGAAGGAAACACGCTGGCACTTTCCTAAAAGTAAAAGGAGTTTGTTACAAGTGTGGAGAAAAAGGCCACCAAGCCTATGATTGCAAGGGAAATAAAGAAGATACCAATGTTCAATGTTACAATTCTAAAGAGATGGTGAATTATGAAAATGATTATCCTAAGTGTCAAGGAAAATTGCTCCATAAAATACCAAGGGAACAAGATGAAACTTATGCGATCAAAACTATTGGGGTTGAAGTACCCAATGATTTGGTGGAAGATTCTATAATTATCTCCTTATATTTAGCTAAAGCATTATTTGATTATAGATCATCACATTTATTTATATCTTCCCAATTTTCTTTAAAAATTAGATACTTTCATTTCAACTTAATAAGGGAGTTATCAATAAATACTCCCAATGGAAACCTTATTGAAACAAAGATGATTCGAGCAGTTCCTATTATGACACATAAACGTGCTCTAATTACTGATTTTATCATCATACCTATGGTTGATTTTGATATAATCCTTGGTATGGAATGAATTTTGAAATCTAATGAAAAAATTTATTGTAAATAGAAGGAAATTATGATTTTTTGATGAAGGTATGAAATTTATAATCTTTAGAAAGGAAAACTCATCATTTGGGTCATATCTAGATCCACCTCCAGTAGTTCTTATAAAATAAATTCTTGGGGAGGAAGAGAAAATATCATCTATGGATGAGGATTGAAATCATAAAATTGAATATGTAACCATTGTTCAAGAATACATTGATGTATTTCTAGAGGATTTACCTGGACATCCTCTAGAGCAGGAAGTTGAGTTCTCTATTGATTTAATTTCTAGTGCAAGATCTATATCCAAGAATCCTTATAGAATGGCCAATATTGAATTAGTAGATATGAAGAAACAACTAGAGGAATTGAATGATAAGGGATTTATTCTCTATAGTGTTTTTCTATGGGGATCCCATGTTCTCTTTGTCAAGAATAAAGATGGATCCATGAGTATATTCATTGATTGTAGATAAATCAATGTTATTACAATAAAGAACAAGTATCCTACGACTCACATTGTTGATTTATTTGATCAACTTCATGGAGCTCAGTATTTTTCAAAGATTAACCACTGATCTGGATATAATCAATTACAAGTGATAAAGGAAGATATTCCAAAGACAAAATTTCAAGCTAGACATGGAAATTATGAGTTTACAGTAATTACATTTGGAATTACTAATGCACCCTCTATTTTTGTAGAACTAATGAATAGAGTGTTGAAGCAATATCTTGATGATTATTTTGTGGTATTTATTGCTTATATTTTGATATATTCCAAAATTTATGAGGACCATGAGAACTAATTATGGGTTGTTATGGAGACTCTTAGAAGAAAAGAGTTTTATGAGAAGTTTTTCAAGTGTGAATTATAGCTGCAAACAGTTTCTTTTATTGGAAATATTATCTCTAAGGATGGAATATCAATTGATCCTACAAATAAAAAGTTCATATGGACAAAATAATGTGAAGAATGTATTGAATAATTGAAGAGGATATTAGTGAATGCTCCAATCTTGACACTACCATCGAGAAATAGTGGATTTGTGATTTATCATGATGTGTCAAAGAAAGGATGTATAATGATAGGGTTAATGACTATGCATCAAGGCAATTAAAAAATCATGAAAAGAACTATAAAAATCCTAATATTGAGTAAGAATCTGTAATCTTTGATATAAATATATGGAGACACTATCTCTATGGTGAAATATCTAAGATATATACAAATCACAAGATTTTGAAGTATATATTCTCAGAAAAATAATTCAACATGAGGAAAAGGTTATATATCGATATATTCATGGATTATGATTATTCAATACACTACCGCCTAGGGTTGGTGAATAAGGTATCATATACATTGAGTAGCAAGGATCATGAAGTTATGAAAAAGATGAAGATTGATAAGAAACCAATGTACATGGATATAAAAAAATAGATTTGATAATTATCAAGGAAGGTGAAACATCGTTACTTTTTCAATTGGTTTCCCAACCATATTTATTGGAAAGGATTAAAATTTTTCAAACTGATGATGATAATTTTCAAAGGAAAATTAAATATGTGAATGATTATAAGTTGGAAAAATTTATGTATAGGGATGAAATTTTGAAATATTGTAAGAGATTTTGTGTTCCCTCTATACCTGAGATAAAAGGGGAATTATCGAGTGATACTAATAGATAAAATTTCTCTTTACACCTTTATACCAATAAGATGTATATATAATTAAAATAACATTTATGGTGGGATAATATGAAGTGGAAAACTTCTGATTATGCATCAAGATATTTAGTCTGTCAATAGGTGATGGATGATAGAAAAAATACTAGAGGTATCATGAAACCTATGCCTATTTATACATGAAAATGGGATGAATTTACTATGTATTTTGTCACCTGATTACCAAAAACTCCAAGAAATAATGATGCCATATGGGTAATTTAAATGGCTTACCAAATATTCCCATTTTTTCGCTATAAGGGATGATTTACCAGTGGAAGGACTTTTAAGAATATATATTAATGAAATTGTAAGAGACCATGGATTGTATATTTCTATTGTGTCTCATCATGATCCATGATATACATCAAAATTTTAGAAAATTATTCATAAAAATTTAGACACTGAGCTTCATTTGAGTACAACTTATCACCCTAAAACTGAAGGGAAATATGAAAGAACCATTCAAACATTAGAAGACATGTTGAGATCATTCTCACTTGACTTTAAAGTTATGTGAGATCAGTATTTAACTTTTATAGAGTTCATTTACATTAATAGTTTCCATTCAAGTATTAAAATGGTACCATATGAAGCATTGTATGGAAAGAGATGTCATATACTAACATGTTGGGATGAAGTTGGTGAAAGGAATCTTGTAAGCCCATAACTTGTGGAGGGAAAAATAAAATTTAAAGACTATTCAAACCCATATCAAAGCATCTCAAAGTAGAAAAACAATCTATACTGATAACTAGAGAAAGTATTGGGAGTTTGATATGGGAGATCATGTTTTTTTAAAGTATCTCCATGGAAGGGTGTTATAAGATTTGGAAAGAAAGTGAAACTAAGCCCCATGTACATTGTAACTTTTGAAATCCTTGAGAGAATTGGACCTGTGACTTATTATTTGGTAATTCCACATAGCCTTTCTAAAGTAAATAATGTGTTCCACATCTCTTTGTTATTGAAGTAGAATCTAGACCTGATGAATGAACTAAATTATAAAGGAATATAATCATAACATGATTTATCTTACTGTGAAGATCCTATCTGTATTCTGGAAATTAAAGAGGAGGTTTTTTGGAATTAGACGACTCGACTGGTAAAGGTACTTTGGAAAAATCATAAAATTTAAGAGGAAATGTAGTAACTAGATGAAGTTATGATAGAGGAAAACCCAAATATTTTTATGAGGTGACATTATAGAAATTTCAAGGACAAATTTTTTTGAGGGCTGGGAGAATGTAACACCCTAAGATTTTATGGTGTTCCTCTATTAAAATTTAATATCTTCGATAGTTTATCCTTTAAACAACACTGAGTTTAAAACCATAATATACTATTAAATATGATCATTGGAATAGAAATGTGACCATTAAGAATAGTAATATAACTAATAGAAGAGTAAAATCACCTATGAAAGTATAAATAAAATTTATGTATATTATAAATGAAAATATAGTGTATTTATATCATGTAATATGTAAATAAATGTTTTATATATGATAAATTAAGTGCAGGTATTTTTGTAAAACATAAATATTTATTTACAATTATATAATTATTATAATAATTTAAATGAAAATATATTTTCATAAAATAGATTCATAAATTAATATTTTTTTGTCTTATGATTATAAGGTAATTTTATGAGATCTTAATTAAATTTTCTAAGTTTCATAAAATCAGTTATACTTTTTAAATTGGTATTTTTTTAATAAATAATGATTTTATTTAAAAATGAAAATTATCATTTTTAGAAAATTATTTTCAAAAAATGAAGTTCATTTTTTAATTATTCATGTTGGAAAATTATTATGGTGAATTTTTGAGATTTTTTTTAAAATAGTTGATTTTTTGGTGAATAGTGAAATATGGTAATTTATGGTATATATACATTATAAGATAAATACACTATTCTTTGAGTCATGAATGATGTAATAAAAAAAATATAGAACATAAATTAATTATTTAATGTATTTAGTTATAATTCTCACACTATTTATAGTCTTGAGACAAAATAATAAACTAATGATTAAAATGATCAAAAAACACCCCTCTCTTTCACTATAAATACCACCCCTCACCACCTATTCTCCTCACACTTAAAAGGCCTTTAAGATTTCTTATATTATTCCCATTTCCTCTCCCCAAACTATAACTCACGTTTTGGTCTCCCCAAAATACCATTTCAAAGTTCCTTAAGGAGGTTCTCAAGGAGAAGAATTCAAGAGGTAAATCCTTTTTCATTCTCCTTCAATTTACTTTTCATTTATTTTATTTTTATTCTATCTTTAACACTTCTATCCAAACATGCATTATAAATCCATTATTTTATATATACTATAATTTTATTATTTTAATGCAATATCCATCATCAAAACTGTTCTCCTCCACCCTTTTATTCAAAAAATGAAAACATCGTCTATGATGTGCCGATTTACCGCCATCTGAGATGATGCAACTTTATTTTCCATTACTGCTTTCAAGTATAGTTATAAAACCATAATTATGGTTAAAAAATATTCTATTATACATATTATATTTTATTTAGGGTTCTATAAACATTATATATACATGACATTAATTAATAAGACAAAACTAGTTCACAACGATCGAAAAACCGCTAAAATAATCTAAACGACTATCATTAAAGTTATATCTAATAAATCATCCTCATATCTGAAAAAATAATATATAAGACCATTAAATATTCTATATTTTCATTAATATGATATAATTTCAATTCTAGAGAATTATTTCCATTTTATATGATCTTTCATACATGTATACAAGTGAATCAATTTTGAAAATCAAGGAAATGAATACTCCTGAACAACAAAAGTGAATACTATAACTCATCAAAAGGATATAAATGAACTTAATAAAATTATAATAAATCAAATAAATTTTGAATAGGTTTTTAATTAAATTATTAATTAATCTAGTTTCATTATCGATGATGTTAAGTATAAGTTAAGAACACTTTCAGACAAAATGTAAGGGTTTCATCCTGAACCTCCATTTTCCATTCGGGTTACATTTTCTCTCTCTTTACACTAATTTAATTATTAATTATTTTTATATAATTATTATAAATTCTATTTATATGTTCCAAATCATGTATCCAAATCATCCCATCTGTCTTTTATGGGTAAATACATGTTTTACAAGTTTCCCTTCTCAATTATTTCCAATACACAAGCCCGATTAAAGGGAACATCTCAATTTAGTACCCATTTTCAAGTACCATCCAAAATTTATTTTAAGAAACCATTATTTTTATAAATTCACTATTTTTTTTCATGAAAAACTATATTTTTTCATTTTTGGTTTCATACAAATAATTATGACAAATACAAATGATTTTTCCAGAAGAACACTTATTTGCAAAGTAGAAAGGGTATTTCTTTAAAGAATTCCTTGATAATTTTATTAGATTATTTGCATATATTTCAACACCCTAAGTTGAGTATTATGATTATTTGGGATTAATATTATATGATATCATCTACCATATTTTATTAATTGGTTTATGGTCAGTTTGACTGTGGATATTCTATCTTGATGTCATTCACAATATTAATTTGAATGGTTAGTGATTATGTTTACTATTTGGGGAAAGTTATTTAAATTTTATATGTTTATGGTGTCTATATTTCAACCAATTTATATTAGAAATGAATTTTACTTATTAATTGATTGGTGGGGCCTTCTATAGCCCCTTTATTCATCGGTAGGTCCCATGATACAAAACAAAAATGGATTTGGATGAAGCATTAACCATTTATTTTTAGATGTCTTGGACGAGGCCTCGACAATATGTTTATGATGCCCGACAATATGCAATCCCTCATTATGATATTAGTAATTGATAATCCAGTTTATTATTAGAATAATATAATATAAATGGTTAAGTTTCATGCTTATGTGATTCTTTATAAGGCATTATTTATTCATCTTTTATTCATTCCATATTATACTCAAGATTATGTTATAATGGAATCTGTTTTTATTCATTAAATACGACTTATTGTATATATTGGATTTCACTATATTACTTACCCTTACTAAGTATCTGATATCTCCCATTTCTTATGTTTTATTTTTCCTCAGGATGTGAATATGTATATTATGAATGACTTGTAGAGATAATCTAGGAGTTTATGGATATTTCCAAAAGAGTTTCTATATTGTATTTATTTTTGATTTGTAATTTAAAAATTATGTATGTATATACTTTTAAAAATATATTAAACTATTTTGTCCTTCGGGATGTGTAACATCCCCGTCCTAGGATAAACTAAATGGTGCCCTGGGACGAGTCGCCACATGACCTCAAGCGCACCTCTTCGTATGCCAGAGGCCGCCGACTAGCATTGAAGGTCAAAATGAGTCATGTGGGAAGACTATAACATCTTTACCAGAGTAATCCACATAATTTAACAAGAATAAATAGTGTAAAAAAGTGAAATAAATAAATAAACATGCACAACCAACTTCTCCCAAAACTGGGTACAAACCACAATCAACAATAAACATGGAATGTCATGCTAAATAGTGCTAAAGTGAACAGAACCCAAAATAATGACAAACATTGGAATCCCCCAAAAGTTTGTGTCTCCAAGTCTGGAACCTCATCCATTCATGTACCATGCTCAAATAAACTCCCAAGAATAGGTCCTTTTCCCTTATCTTGACTTGCAAGCATGAAGTCTGCTCGGGTACCCAATGGCAGCCCGAGTAGGGTGTGAGTACAATTTAGTAGGCCACCACCAATGATATCTATAAAATATATAGTAAAAATATAGTGTATGAAAGTGAAAATTAAAGATAATTTAAATAAATACAAGTTAGGTTCCATTAGTTAATCATGTTCACTTAATCCATTTCAATACTTATTCCCAATTTCAATACTTATAGCAACTTCATTAGTTCACTTTTATCACATCATCACTGGGTTTGGAACTTTAATAAACTCAATGCATAGGGGAAATTAATCAAGTTCCCTATCCCAATAGGGACTTTCACATCATCACATATACAACACACTCACCTTGGAGCCTCCATCCAAGCAATCTCATTAAATGAAACCATTAGGGGAATAAAACTCCATCCCCTTTTCTAACCCGTGCATTTTTTTGTGGAGTTTAGAGCCTTAGTCTAATTTGACCCATGGGTGTGGATGCTCATGTTAATACCCCACTCTCCCAATCCATGTGCACATTCTTATTTACCATTCACTGCACACATACCACATCACAACCAACCATAGCCAATATCAATAGCAATATTAGAATCCATCAAAATCAATATGGAAATTAACATTATGTCCCAACCCATTAACATGTTTATCATTTACATTACATAGCCATTTATCCCATTTAACATTTCTTATGCCTAACTCACTAATAATATTCACTAGTTCTCATACATTATCCAAATTCACATATCCAACCCTTTCCATATGTTAATTCATTTAACACATTTATCATTTCCGATGGATTATCCCAATTATGCATTTCATGTGAAATTCACAATTCATTTGGAACATTACCACTAATCCCATTTAACCCATTATAATTCCTATCCAAACAATACCTTACCCATTATCCACATCTAAGAAAAATCACCCATATTCCCTTCTTATTAATCATAATAAACAATTAACATATTCATCATAGGCTCTAATAAATCATAAGTCAATTTCAAACTCAACATTTTCATTAACTTTGATCAAAATGGTCGGCTCACCCCATGAGTGGACTTAAATTGGTCAAGTCATCCTACATTAATCCTATAAGGATCATAGGGGGGGGGGGGTTAATTTTTCATTTAGGCACCCACTATGTCAATTCTCACTAACAGAACAAAAAACACAACAAAGTGAAAACACAAACACAACTTTGCATGGAGAAATTCATATAAAACCCATGGGATATGACTTGTAGGGCACTTACCTCGAATCTATTAAAAAACAAAGTCTTAATCGAAGCCTGAGATATTGATTCGACTAGAATTTGAATCCCAAAACTTGATCTTTCTAAAAAATAAGGTTTTAGAGCTTCAGATGTAGAGAAGAGGAAGACGTAAAACCTAAACCAAAAAGAGAAGCAAGAGAGAGATTAAACTCATCTAAAACATTGATCCATAACTGATGGAACTCCAAATAGCTTAGTATTGAAGGAGAACCACCTCTTAGAATATTAATTTGCTAGGGTTTGTCCCCAGGGTTGTAGGAGTTGTAATGAAGGAGAATTTTGAGTTAGAACATAAAAACCCAAGGTTACAATTTTTTAAATTTCCCAACTTTATTGGGATAAATGATTTACCCGCACGATTTTCCAAACCATGTGAAAACCATGCTCAAGACACCATACAAGGGGATTTGGGTCACACAATTACATGGGGAGAACCACACAATTTATAAGACGTGCACCAACCATGCGATATGCCACTATCCAAAATTGCACAACACCTTGCACAATTTACTTAATCGTGCACCAACCATGCGTAAACTGTGCATCTTTACCAGGTTGGACCAGTTTCCACTTCCTTCAGGTGCCAAACCCCGGGACACCCCCAAGGCCCCTAAATCTATTGAGAAACATTTAACCAACCAAAAACAAGAGATTGATCCCAAAATTTAAACATGTAAATACCTATATAAATCCTGTGATCTTACAACCTACCCACATTATAAAGGTTCATCCTTGATACAAACTCCCAAGAATCACTAAGCTTCCAAAGAAATAAGATCAGGCTACTAAGACCAAATATCTGACTCCCTCTCCCATGATTCTCCATGAACATTCCCATGTTTCCACAAAACACGAACCAAGGACACAACCGTTCCCTGCAATACCTTCTTACTATAATCCACAACACAAACCTGATGCTCCTCAAAGGACGTATCAACCTCAAGAACAACATCCACAAAATTAACTACAAGATATGGATTGGGATGATGCCTCTGAAGCTATTAAACATTAAAAACATTGTGAATTCCACTATACTATTGTGTAAGATCCAATCGGTAAGCCACCGATCCGATCCTCTCCACAATCTCAAATGGACCCACATACCTAGGTACTAACTTACCCTACTTCTAAATTCGATAGTGACCCAACTTTGGTGACACCCAAAGGAACACACTATCACCCATTTCAAAATCAAGTGGCAAACAACACCAATCTTCATACAACTTCTACCAAATCTATACCATTTCCACATGTTTTTGAATCAAATGAACATTTTTTGATGTCTCCTAAATGATATTTGGTCCCAATAGCTCAGATTTCCCTACTTCTAACCAACACAACATAGATCTACACATCCTCCCATAAGAACCTCAAATGGTTCCATATGAATCGTAGCCTGGAAAATGTTGTTGTAGGAAAACACAACAAGTGGAAAGTGTTTCTACTACATACCAAAAAAATCAAGGACACAAGATCTCAACATGTCCTATAACACTTGAATCATATTCTCTGACTACCCATCTATCTGCGAGTGAAAAGCAGTACTCAAAAACACTTGTCTACTAAGTAACTTATGTAATCCCTACTAGAAGCATGATGTGAATTTAAGATCTTGATCTGACACTATATTTCTTAGTACAACATGAATCCACACTAACTCCCGAACATACAACTCCCCTAACTGATAAATGATGAAGGTATCTTGGAATGAAATAAATAAGCCACTTTAGTAAGCTAATCCACAACCACCAAGAATGCATCATTCTTCCAGGGATTTCTTAGAAGAACCACTACAAAATCCATAGTTACATCATCCCACTTCCATTCCTAAATGGGAAAAGGTTGTAAAAAACTACTTGGGTGCTGATGCTCAGTCTTCACCTACTGATAGGTGAGGCATTGTGACTTAAATCCTACAACCTCTTTCTTCATTATTGGCCACCAGAACTGCCTATAAATATAATGATACATCTTAGTCAAACCAAGATTCATTTCCCACTCAAAGAAAGATAATCACACATAAACTCTTCTCACATACCTGTTGTCACCAAAACACGACCATGAACCTGAAAAACTCCATCCGCACCGACCAACCAACAAGAAAGTGACTCCCTATATTTAATAATTTTCTTCATATAAAAACACTCAAAATTTTCAAGATGACTCTCCTTAACCTGGTTCAAAAGTGTAGACTCAACTACTATGGATGCAAGGGTCATTTGACCTTTACCATCCTGTACCTCCAGGTGCATCTCTGCAAATAAGGCCATCATTCTCCACTCGGTATAGGATTAATGAACCACCTAATTCCGAGTCTTCATACTCAGGGCATCTACAACACCGTTCCCATTTCTTGGTGTGCAGACCAACTCAAAATAAAAGTATTGCAGGTTCTTGAACCACCTTCACTACCGAAGATTCAGATCATTCTAGAAGAATATTTACTTAAGACTCTTTTGATTTGTATACATGGTAAACTGCTCTCCCAACAATTAGTGAATCCAAAATTTCAAATCATACACCACTGTGACCAACTCAAGATCATGAGTGAGATAATTAATTTCATGAGGCCTTAACTTCTATGATCTGTAAGATACAACATGATCATTTTATATCAATAATACCCTGAGTCCAACACTGGACACATCACAAAACAAAGTGTACCTATTACTAGGTTCGGGTGAGATCAAAATTGGTGTGGTCATCAACTAGTTCTTCAACTCTTGAAAATAATTCTCGCATGACCTAGACCACTCATACTTAACTCTATTATTAGTTAAACATGAAAGTGTAACTACCAAATGAGTGAAATATTTAATGAAAATTTGGTAATAACAATCCAATCCTAGAAAACTCCAAAAATAAGAAACATTCTTGGGATGATCCCAAGACACAATAAACTGCAATTTATCTGGATCCACCGACACACCTGCCTCGAAGATGATGTGACCCAAGAAATGCTCTTCATCAATCTAGAATTGAAATTTAGATAGCTTGGTGTATAACCTATGCTCTATCAGGGTACCCAAGATGATTTAATGATGTTAGGAATGATCATCAAGAGTTTTAGAGTACCCCAAAATGTCATTTAAAAAGACAACTATGAACTGATCCATATGGGGGTGAATGATTCAGTTAATTAAATCCTTGAACCCAATCGGTTCATTGGTCAATCCAAATGACATTAAAACAAACTTATACAACCCATAACTTATCTTAAAACTAGTCCGCGATATGTAATAAGTTCTCACCCTCAATTTATGGTACCCTGAACTCAAATAAATCTTAGAAAACACTGATGAACCTCGCGTATGGTCAAAAAAACCCTTAATTTGGGTAAGAGGGTAATAGTTCTTACCTATCATCTGATTCAACCTTTTATAGTTGACACAAAACCATAATGATCAGTCAATATTATTGGAATATAACACGGTATATCCCCAAGGTGATGTACTTGGGCAGATGAACCCCTTATTCTCTAACTCCTCTAACTGAACCTTATATTCTTAGAGTTTTTCCAGTTCCATTTGTTATGATGGAATAAAAACTGGTTCCGCCCCAAAAATTTACTCTATCATGAAATCCGCATCCCTCTTAGGTAGTATCCCTGAGAAATCCTTAGGAAACATATACTGAAACATATCCACAATAGGTGGAAAGACAAGGTACTCCAACCTTCCTTCATCAAGCGCAAGGATAGCCACTTAGGGTGTGAGTTCACCCAAACACTGATAAAATGGTCCTTCACAGCCTGCTCGAACATCCCATTTACCATGAACATACAAGTCTCCCTTAAGAGACATGAAATTCACCCTACAATGGTAATAGTGAATTTGGGCTTGATATGTCCCCAGCCAATCCATACCGAGAATTAGGTCAAAACCAGACATCTGAAGGTTGAACAAGTCCCACAGAAAATGGTACCCACCAAACTCTAGAGCACAAACTTTACATTGTTTGATATTTTCAAATTGAACACCAAATAGAGTATAAATCAATATAATCACACACTCATTCCCCATTGTTAAACCCAATATAGCCACAAACTGAGCAGAAATGAAAGAGTATGTGGAAACTATGTCAAATAACACACTAGAAATGCTATAAGACACATGAATCGTACCTCTCACTATAGATGTTCAAGCCTTTACAACTCTAGGTAATGACTGAACTGCGTGATGATGACCTACCCCTCTATCGTAAGCTCCCTCCTGATTGCCTAGAACTACAATAATCTATTAGTATGGACACTATCTCCCCAGAGTACCTCATCCACCTCCTCAACCAGTACGATCCATAAAAATCCAACTGCCTACCTAATACGGCTTGGATGACCCCTTTCCCACAATGGATACCTACCTCAAACCTTTATCAATCCCTAGCTATTGAGGGTTCTTGCAGAACCTTTTCATATGTCCCATTCTACCACATGCTCGACACTCAACTAGTGGTCGGGGACACTAACCACACATGTTCCCCGACCGGACAAACTGATAACAGAACACTTGAACTCTTCCCTGAGAGCCTGACCCTTTCTTCTAACTACTATGCACACTTACACCCTAATGGAAACTCCCAAAATGATGCTTCCTTCCCTTGGAAGCCACACCACTCACACGACTAATTCAAACCAAAATCCTACTACTTGAATCCCCATTCAGGTTCCCTTATGAGATAATCACTTGATCAAATACATTCAAAAGCCTTGTAAAATTGAAGATATTTACCTGTGACCTGATCTCGTGTCTCATACCATCTTGGAAAACTTTTTCCACAACTGCCTCATCTTATGCCAACGTTGGAATGAAGCGTCGCATATTAGTTAAACGACTAGCATAATCCATTATCAATATCACCCATTGGGTAAAACTCATAAAATATGTGTCCTTTTATTACCTTAAGGTCTATGGATAGAAATGATCCTAAAAAAGTTCCGCAAACTCTTTCCATAATGTCCCTTCATCTTTTTTGGTCTGAACCATGATATCCCACTAATGATTCAACTGACCTCTCTACATGTAAGAATCCAACTTAACCCTCATCTTGGTAAGATTCTATAAATGGTCAAGAATAATCTAGATAGACTCTATCCAAAAATCAGCTACCTTTATCCCACCCTCTCTGGTAAAGGTTAGAGGGTGCTGTAGCTGAAACTCCCTGGTCATCTTAAACATGCTCGACATGACTCACCCTGGGTCTTATTCTATCATTTACATAAAGCGAGAAAAATTATCACATAACTATTCATCTCTACCATTCCAGATCACCACATTCTCTTACTCTACTACTAGAGGAGAATTATTGGAAACATCGTCTTTTAACCCAACCGGTACTCGATGTCATGATGGAATTTCTATATAAGGAAAACCATGAGATTTAGAACACATAATCTATAACTTTCACAGATTTCATAAATATGACTCTCCACTAGACATAAACAACCATTTCTCATATACTATCCAAACAGACCTTATCACATTCAAAAAACTACCCTTAAACAACCCTACCATGGTTCAGGGCTAATATAAGGTAACTAACTCACATGATCAAAAATATTACATTAGGAACCATCTCACAAATATTTTCATACTTACAAATTAAACCTTTTTCTATGGGCTCATTTATCATTTCATAGCTTGTTATACCCCACATTTCAACTTTTTTAGACTTTTATTAGACTCCATTCCTTAACTAATATTCAATATTTTAATTCGTTTTTACCATTATCATCATTTCATTAGACTCTATTTTCTTTAAATTTTCAAGGAAATGTAATGAATTTTACCTTTCCTACCCCACACACCCATCTCATGTGTGCCTATCCTAAATCATTCCAATTGTACACATAGGTACCTAGAATAATACATGAATGGCCATGAGAAAAATATCATAAAACATCACATCACACAATGAGTACACCACCAAATGGTGAAATACCATCAAATGTAACAACACATAATAAGAATTACAATTACCACCCTAGGAACTTGGGTTCTCCCTCGTACATGGGTTAACTACTCACAAAAAAGAGCTCATTACCAAGGCCTAACACTTCATAGTCTCCAGTCAACCATCCCCAAATAGTAATACAAAATAAAGAGAAGGGGAAATCCTATGATACCACTTTGTAACATCCCCATCCTGGGAGCCACTAAATGGTACCTCAGGCCGAGTTCCCACATAACATCAAGCATGCCTCCCCATACTACAAAGGTTTTTGACAAGTAGCGAGGGTATAAATGAGTCTTGTGGAGAGAAAATATCATCTTTTCCAGAGTAATCCACATCATTTAACAAGCATAAATAACAGAAATAAATTTCACTAAATAAATAAAAATACATAAATAACTTCCCCCAAAACTGGGTACAAACCACAATCAACAATAATCATGGTATTTGATGCTAAATAGTGATAAAGTGAAGAAAACCCAAAAATTAATAAAAAGAGAAGAATCCCCAAAGTGGTTCTGACTCCAAGTCTAGAACCTCATCAATGCATGTCCCGTGCCTAACTCAACTCCCAAGCACATAGAATTTTACCTTATCCTATCCTGCTAGAATGAAGTCTACTTAGGTACCCAATGGAAGCTTGAGGAGGGTGTGAGTACAACTCAGTAGTCCACCACCGATGGCTTCTACAAAATATCCAGTCAAAATCTAGTTCATGAAAGTGATAAGTAAAGACAAGGTAAATTAAGACAAGTTGGGTTCCATTATTTAACCAAGTTCACTTAATCCATTACTAGAATTATTACCAATTTCAATACTTATAACAAATTTATTAGTTCACTTTTATCACATCATCAATGGGTTTGGAACTTTCATTAACTAAATTCATATGGGAAATAAATCAAGTTTCGAATATCACTAGGGATAAACACATCATCACATATACTATGCACTCACCTTGAAGCCTTAGTCCAGGTGGTCTCATCAAATTCAACTGTTTGGTTAATAGAAATTCTTCCCCTTCCCTAACCCATGCATTTTTGGGTGGAGTTTAGAGCCTCAGTCTAAAATGACCCATGGGCATAGATCCAAATGTCAATACCCCACTCTACCAAGACATATACACATGCATATTTACCATTCAACTCACAAATACCACATCACAAACAACCATATCTAATACTAATAGAAATATCACAATCTAGGACAATAAATATGGGAATTAACATTATGACACAACCCATTAACATATTTACCATTTACATTAAATATCCATTTATCGCATTTCCCATTTTATATGACTAACTCACTAAGAATATCCACTAATTCTCCCATATTATCCCAATTCAAATATCCAACCATTTATATATTTTAATTCATTTAACACATTTATCATTTCCCATGGATTATCCCAATTATGAATTTCAAGTGCAATTCACAATTCATTTGGCACTTTACCACTAATACCATTTAACCCATTATCATGCCTATCCCAAAAGCCCTTATCCATTATCAAAATATAATCACAATCACTCATATTACATTATAATTCATCACATTGACCAATTAACATATTCAACTCGAGATCTAATAAATCACAAGTCAATTTCACACTCAACATTTCCGTTAACTTTTCTCAGAAAGGCCAGTGAATCCCATGGGTGGACCTAAATTGGTCAAGTAATCCTCTATGCATCTCACAAGGATCACGAGGGGGGGTTCAATTTGTCAGTAAGACACCCATTATGTCAAATATCACTAACGGGACCAAAGAAACATCAAAGGGAAGACAAGAACACAACTTTGCATGCACAAATCCATATAAAAACCATGGGATATGAATTGTAGACACCTACCTAAAATTAATTGACGAACACACTCCTAATTGAAGTCTTAGATCCTGATTCAACCACCCTTTGAATACTCAACCTAGATATCTCCAAAAAATAAGGGTTTAGAGCTTCAGATGTAGAGAAGAGGAATATGTAAACCCTAAACCAAAAAGAGAAGCAAGATTGGGATTAGAATCACCCGGAGCTTTGATCCACAACCAAAGATACTCCAAATGACATAAGATCGAAGTAGAATTTCCTATTGGAAGATTGGGTCACTAGGGGTTTTACCAAGGGTTTTAGGAGGTGAAATGGAGTAGAATATAGAGTTAGAACATAAAAACCTGAGGTGGCAATTTTGTAATTTTTACCAAATTTAATGGGCTTCACGGTTTACCCACACAATTTTCCAAAAATATGGAAAAAACATTCTCAAGGAACTGTACAAGGGGAGTTGAGTTGTAGGTTTACCTGGGGAGACCCACATGGTGTTTTATCTATTCTTCAACTATGTGATATGCCACTATCAAAAATTTCATAACACCTCACATGATTTACTTAACCATGTGCTAGCCATGGGAAAACCGTGTGCCTTGCCCAAGTTGGCCCAGAATCTACTTCCTTCATGTCTCGAAACCCCCAAGACACCCCTGAGGCCTCCCAATCTTCCAATAAACATTTCACAAACCAAAAAAATATTGAGACCAAAATTTAAACAAGTAAATACCTCCACGAAGCCTGGGATATTACAGGATGTGTCTTCATTGTTTATTATACCAATGTAATAAAGTAAGGCACTAAATCTAGGATAATAGGATCAGGGTGTTTAGACATATTATTATTAATCATTTTAATAATAATTTTATGTGTTGTAATAATAATTAATTGAATAAATTTAATGGAAATATATGATTAGAATCACGTACTATTAAAAATGAATATTTTTTTGAAGAATTGTGTTTTCCTATATATTATGTATTATTATATTAATATATTAAATATATTTTTTTAATAATTATTATAATTAATTTATAAAATGAAAAAACTAATATATTAACATTCATTTAATTATTAATTGATATGAAATATGATTAAGAACATTTAAATTTTAAAAAGTCATTTTGTTTAATAAAAAGAGTTTTTCATTATATTATATTTTTTCATTTAAAAGATAAATTCCCTAATTATATAATTTTAATTTGATAAAAGATATTTATTTTTGTAATTATCACATTGAAATTATCTTAGGGTGATTTTTTGGGATTTTTATAAAGAAAATGATTTTCTTGTTAATAGTAAAAATCACAGTTTTTGTGAATACCATAATTTAAGATGTTGTCATGATATAAGTATGAAATGAAACTTTTTGAAACAATTTTCTTAATAAAAAATGTATTTATGGAGTAAAATAATGAATTTAAAAATAATTAGTTTAATTTATATCGTTACATTTGACATTTTGGAAGCTAAATTACATTTTATCCTTATAAAAACAATTTTTTTGATTCTTATCATTTAATAGAGTGGTTGGGAGGTTCCATTCAGTTTTTATTGATTTAAATGTCAAAAAAAAAAACATCATTTTCATAATAATAATCCAACTAATTTTGTGGTAATTAATTCCAACCTAAATTAATTTTCTTAAATAAAAAAATAATTATTATTTTAACATAAAATAAGCCCTCCTTAAGTTTAAATACCCATACATTCCCTCATTCCACTCAACTCCAAATAAATTTAACATATATTCCCTCTAATTTACCCAATAAATAGACATTAAAAAGATTTTATATGGTTCTAGGATGTCCATATCAATCATTAAGAAGCTAATTTTCATGGTAAGGGTTACTAAACCTCTCCCTACCATTATTTTTAAAATCCTTACATTTATATTTATTTTTAAAGAGAAATGTTATTATGCTACATTGTTATAAATTATTTATCATATTATAAATTAGGGATCACCATTACCTTTCATTATACTACATTTATAATCTACTATAATTTATAAACACTCCTATAGATATAAAACATCTTAAAATTTTGGTAAAGTAATGATGGTGTGGTTTCCTAGAAATGTCATTCTTGTATGGATAGAAACAAGAAGATGGGAGATTTGGATCTAATTCAACTAGGTGTAATAATACTAAAAAGGTTTGGATGGGTATTAACTATATCTTCAGTCAGTTCATGATAATAGAGCATAACCACACACCTGGTTTGACACTCCCAACATATATTCTTGGGATAATTCATGAGTTCTTTATGAACAATAAGGAAGGATTATTTTATATTGATACCACATACATGGATAATTAGTATATATTATGTAATATAAATGTATTTCAATTTATTGTTTTCTTTTGAAAATTATTTTAAAAAATTATATAATTATAAATAATCAAAATCATAAAATCGAAACAAAATGGGATAATTTAAAAGAAATTACGTCTTCAATCGTTTCTCTCTTCAAATTAAATATTAATAATTGAATTTAAATGATTATAACTAATAAATAATGATTAAATAGAATTAAATTAACTTTTACATTTATTTTTTGATAAACATATGTTTATATTATAGGAGGTTTTAACATGATGAAAGAAAATGGGACTTAGGTTACGGGTTCATAGTCTCAATCTCTATTCCTTGAGACATGCTTATTATTGTGCACGAATTTAAATTTATATGGTGTAAATAAAACCCTATTGGATTCTTATATATTAAATAATTTATTATTATTTGGAGTTTCAATTTTATTTAATCTCTTCCTTTTCCTTGTCCTTTGATTCATACATTACCTAAATCGTACCAGCTATTGTTAACTAAATTTACTTTCATTGAGTTATGAACTTTAATATAAAACTTAGTCACTATAAGATTGTATTATTCCATACTATTATTGTATTCAATTGTATTACCAATTTATTATCTATAGTTTATAAGTCTTCTTGACATTTCATATTTCTTTGGTTCACAATTCAAACAAATAGTTTATTATATGATGAATTGACCTTATCTTTTATTTATGATTGAAAATATTTCTCCTCCATATTAATATTATTAATATTATTTCTATATTTTATTCCTTGTACTTAAAATATTGATTAAGGAAATTTTGTACTATATTTTAATTTAAAATATCTTTAAAAGGAATCATTTTAATGTTTTACACATGGGTCATTTTTTATTTTCATTATAAAAGTGTGAAAAGAATCTTCTTGTTTAAAGTTTTCTCCATGAATGCATTTACCAATTTTTTATGCTTCATTATCAAGATTCATTTCCATGTTTTCTTGGTTTTCTAATGAAATTTTATTCCCAGTATTCAATGAATTTTTCATTTTAAATATAGAAGTTAATTTTTTAGAAGAATATATAAAGGGATTTTCATTATACTTAGGTATATTTTATCCTCAAATCCAATTTTTTTATTTCAATTTCATTTTATTCAAGGTTTAAAAATTTATAATTCTTTTAAAATTAATGTTTTCATTTCCCTATTTTCACCCTAGATTCATAATTTTTTTACAATCATATTTCAAAAGGTTTACAATTTTTTTACAATTTTGATTTTATTTTCCTCTAAAAATCTAAAATATTTATTTCCTTTATAAATATTTCTTCTGTGTTACCTTGTAAATGATATTATGAATTAATATTTTATAACTCACCTTGTCTATAAGAGTTAGGTTCTCTATCAGTATTCACCGCTCTCTTAACTTTATTTTTCTCATTCATGTCCATATCCTTTAATTTTATGGATTTATTATATATCACCTCCACCATTTCAATATTGTTGTTTCTAGTATTGACTTATACACATACCCATTACTCTCTAAAGTGTTAGTTTGAAGTATTCTTAAATAAAGATATTCCATTTATTTATTGTGGGAATATTGATAATCTGTATACTTGTTATTTTAATATGAATGATTATTGATTACCGAGGCATTATATTGTTTATTCATTCCTTCATATGATGAATTCATTGGAATTAATTAGTGATGGGTGGGGACTAGAATTATATATCACCTTGATGTATTGGTAGGTCTCATGAGATAAACTAGTTTGGGTATTTGCTATATTCCTACCCATTTATAAATAATGTTTTGACCAAGGCCTTGATGGTATGTATGATGTCTTGGAATGAGTCCATGATGGTAAGATTAAGATGTTTGAAATTATCAATTCCATAACTATAAAATCAATTATTGATATCCATGTAATTATTTACATTGTTATGTTATCCATGGATATATTACATGCTCATGTTATTAGTTATATGTAATATTTTTATTATTATTTATTCTTAACATATTATTCATTCCTTGTTCATTACATGATAACTTTTTTTGTTTGATACCCTTTATTGAGTGTTTAAGTGAACACTTACTATGTTTCCATTTCTTCAGGTTATAAATAAGATTAATAATATTGATATGTCTATATAGGTTTCATTTATGGAGAATTTTGGGAGATATATTGAAGAAATAATGAAAAATTATTAATTCTTAGTATAATGGGAAAAATTCCATTGGATGGGAAAGTTATGGGTTTTAAAGGATTTTATAAACTCTCTAAAACTCTAAACCTAAAAGTTACTGGGTATGTAATTGACTCAACATTTTTTTGATTATGTAATTATGGAAGGTCAAGATTGGGTCACTTCAATTTCCATCAAAACCAATATATAAAGAATATTTTATTAACACAAGACTACGATTGTGGGCCTATGGAATCATATATTACATAATAAATGAGACCCAACATAAATAAACAATGAAAATAACTCTAGGAAAACATATTAATTAATCTAAAATTTAAAATAAAATAAGGTAAAATAAATCATACAAACACCATTAATATGAATCATAATCACTCCATAAGATCAATAAAAAACATTATGAAACATTAAAATTGGAAAAGAAATCAAAACCAAACCCATCCCAGATACATTTTATTTGTTCAAAGTCTTCATATTACACACCCGACCCATGAATTTCATTAGGTTCATATTCCAACTCCCTTCATTTTGTATGTGTACCCATATAAGAAGGATAAAAAAACTTGAAACAAAAATTACACATTACCGATATCCCATGGAAACTCAAGGTTCAATATTAAAAGTGTTTTCTATACACTTATTCTTATCTACTTACTAAGATAAAATAACTCTATATCCTATCTAAATTGACTCCCCAAATATCATAAATGAAACTAGTATATGATACTACTTTTTCACAAACTAACTTGGCCAGCCCCTGAAATGGGTTCCTAAACAGTTCTGCGGTAAGGCCCAAATCGCATTACAGATCCCCATGAGATAAAAACTACTATGAGGGAATCAAAAGACACACAATAGGAATGATTTAACCCGAATAAATACAAATAATCAAGTACTAAAATCTACCAAAATTCTATCATGGAACACCCATACATTTGTATTCCATGCAAAACCAAATAAGCAGTTTCAAATATAAATAAAACCAAATAGGGAACTACTAAAAATAAGCATAAAACTCACTTTAAATAAAAAATGTTGAGATAATTTACAAAATGAAAAAATTGATGGAATGAATGATATAAATGAGTTCCATAAATAAAAAAAATGAAAACATTAGAAATATTATGAAACTGAAGTTCCCATCGCAACCTATGGTCATGCTCCAATATCAAACACGATCCACTCCATGAGAAACTTGAATGAATAAGTCCATAATGTAGGGGCTTCCAAAATTCCTAAAAATAAACCTATAATGGGAAATTGAGTGCACCAATAATGAGTGGCATAAGAAGCATGTAATCATAAGAAACTTGTTATAATACCAGCAAAAAGTATATGAATTAATTTAAATATAAAAAAACCATTAACACTAGTTTGAAATACACTACTTGAAAATATAGTTTTGTTTTTTAGAAAAAAACACATATTTTTTCCCAGAAACCTTTATAAAACCATAATTTCTATAATAAATCTTTAAATCTTTTACTGAAAAACCCATTTAAAAAATTACTTTAGAGAAATCCCAATTTTTGAAATTTTCATAAGATATAAATCCAAAAAAAAAATAATGTATACCTCATATAAATAAATAAATAATCAAATGGGTAGAGAAACGGAATCACATGATACATGATTTAAACAGATGAAAAATTCAATGATTAAAACAATGATAAATCTGCAGAAGTAATAATAAATGGAATAAGAACAAAAGTTCAATATAATCAGAATTTAGAAGTGAAACTAGAAGAAAATAATATTGAATAATAGTAATAAATAAAGTGAAATAGAAATTAAACTAAATTCCATTAAATAAGAATCAATAGAATATACATAATCATAGGAATCTCCAAAAAATCTAGTTATAAGATCTTATATGTACTCAAGTGGAGTCATTTTCCTACCTAACTGATTAATTTCATAGATGATAACCACCTGACTTTCACAAACCAACCTTACCAGTGACACTCTCTATTTCTAGGTCATATCCTATACTAGGGGATACTACATAGTGCATAAAAATAACTAGTACAACTACCATATTTTTATTTAATACTATGGGACATAGGATCTCCCTAAAGAATATGATAGGAGGTAGAGAAACATCAATTTTTTTTGTCATTTATGAATAAAAAAATAAAATAACTTATCCTCATACCCTATTTCCATGAGCCGAACTGAGTCAACCCTGTACCAAACACCCCATCCGATTTATGGAAAGGTTTGAAGGGTGTTCCTAATCCCCACAGGCCAACGACAAGTGCCGGGGCATCAAGAAATACCCTTGGTAATGATTTCACCCACAAAAATAAAACCAAGGAAGGTAATAAAGGCACATATAAACAATATTAGAAATTCCAAATCAGATTCAAATAGTAGAATACAAATGTGTATAAGGAAAACATGTTACAAACCATAATGAAGAAACAATAATCTAAAATTAAGGAAAAAATATCTTCATATGATACATGGGTAAATACCCCACCATGTCACCACAAAACTCCCACACCCCACTAATATTAACACCTATCATCGCTCCGAGACACCTTACCTTTACCCATGTTAGATAAATAATATCTACACACACCCAAAGGTATGTTCTAGTTGTGTGAAAATATCCCTAGTAGGATCCTACCACGTGTTTCATAAGTAGTATTTATAAGATAAACAATTTATACCCATTTAACAAAAAACAATGAAATAAAATACATTTTGAAAATTTATCAAAACATGGGAATTCACCTTTTTTTTAAATTCTCGAACCCTTTTTCTAAATATACAATTTTTCAAAGCAAATTTAAAAAATACATTTTATTTTCAAAGAAATTAATTAATTTCAGACATTTTAATTATCCATATAATGAATAAAATCCCATTTTACAAATAGAAACAACATTGAAACTAAGTCCTAGGATACAATAGGTCTGGGATATATAGGATACTCACATGTCTGGGAATGGTTATGACTAGTGTGCACTAAAAACCTCTAGGAAAATAGTCACACAAAGGGATATAATAACACCTTGAAGAGTGAAACCCTTAATAGTGTCATAAAATCTATTGTTTAGTTATATTTGTAATCAAATATCACATCTAAGAAAAGTATACCTTTCTTAGAATTATTTTACAAATTCTAACACCCTTATAAGTACCTTAGGTTTCCATGTTCTCTACCTATATTAAGGCCAATCAATTTTACACACCATATTTTGAAACCACTTTTCATTAAAATTCAAATTGATTGGAAGTAAATTTTCATAAAAAAATAACCATGGGAAAATTCTATTTCATGTAGATATAAAAAACACACACATTTTAAAAAATAATAAAATCCACAATTAAAAAAACCAATTTTAAGATGAGAAAGCTTGCATATTTTATTAAATAAAGACTTTCTAGGAATCCACCCACCTCAAAATTATTTGTTTTACCACAAACACTCAAACTACACATGCTAAGATAAAATGGAAACTATAGGAAATAAGGAATATCCCTAAACCATGAATTCAAAATCAAGAATCTTCAATTCATCAATTCATAGAACAATTATTATAAGAGAAAACACTTACCATAATGATTCTTAAATAACGCACCATGAGGAATTAATATCTGAACAAAGACTCCAAATTCCATGATAGATCTATGAGAAACCTAATTTGAAACCTGGATCCAAAGAACTTTCATGGATGAAATAGCCATAGTGCAATTGAAACATGAAGAAGAAGAGGACCTGAGACCAAAATGGAGCTAGAATTACCAAAAGAGGGTCACAACCCTGATCGATACATTGATCTGCCAAGGATACAAATCGAGAGAGATAAAAATTATCATGAAAGGCCTCCTAGGTTCATAAGAATTTATTTTAGGTGAAGAGAGAATAAATAAATATTTAAATGAAGGTTTGAAGGTGAAATTACAATATGCCCCTTAATTTTCTAGACCTTAGTGACATCACTAGATAGCTTCTTTCCATACAATGTTTGGAAGATGGTTAGTCACTAACGATCCAGTGGATCTCTTATTGCCTGTGTTATGCTAGGGAAATCCTCTAGCTGGATGATGGATCATACTGGCCAACTGGTCAAACACCTATAGATTTTCCTCCTATAGGTGAAGATCCACACTCACACTCATCCCCCAATCCACATCCTGACACCTTGAACAAGTTAAAGACAACCAAATATCAATGATATGTAGGTTCCGGGCGCAGTGGAAGCGCGTTGGTGGGTTTTCCCAACTTTAATTTTAACGTTAAGCAACTTTCAATCCGAGATCCGTCACGATTTAAAACGCCGAATATTCAGAATAGAACAAAGAATGAAAAACTTAAGAGGGAATCTCAGAACCATAGAGATAGGATCATCACATGTTGGTTATAATTAATTTAATTAATTCACAAGAATTACCTTGGTGGAATTATTTCTTCGTTGATGTCTCCGGTCACGATCCTATGATCCGTCATTGCGTCGTAGAATCCAAGTGTAGGATTCCTTTAGCGGTGATCCACACGTGTGCCACGTATCTCCGGACGTCACCGAAGGGATCTCTGGGTGCTAGCACAGAAGAACCTTCGCTTGGAATGTCCGCCTTCGATCACCTTGGTCTCTCGGTCTTGAGAGTGTTCTTGGAGGAAATATTTCATTCGGTCTTGAAAGAATTCTCTAGAATTGTTGTGCACAACGATTGGTAGGAAAAGTGTTGGGTTTGTGATGATATTTATAATCGGGTTTGAGGTTATAGAGTTATGACAATAAATAAACATGTTACATGTTTTATTTATTTCATTATCTCTTATTGAAACCCATGTCAAATTATTAATTCCTTGAAATGCGCCCAAACTGATTATAATTAATATCATTTAATAAAAAAATATTATATCCTCAAAATCCCGCCTGAAAAAACAACACGGCGTGTAATCATTAATACACAGCGTGTACTCGTTTTCCATAAAACTACACGGCGTGTATATTTAATATACACGGTGTGTAATTTTATTTTTACTTTCTTTTATTTCATCCACCACATTTATTAGTCCTTGAGTAATGGATATTTATTTCTTAAATAAATGTAACTGCATTAATCGCTAATAAATGTATTATTTCTCCCACAATATATTCTCTCGAATAACTAGTGTCGAAATAAATGCGATCAGGCATCCTTAAATAATTATTAAACCACATTAGGGAATAATATTTATTTAACTTGTTAAATTAATATTTTACTGAGATACATGGACACACTTAGTGTGTGACCCTCGAGGCCTCTTTCTTAGTGGCATTAGGCAGAGCCTGCCCAAAGTCCAAGGTTAGTGTCTAGAAACACGCCAAGTCACCCATAGAGAAAGAATTTAATGCCGAAATGACGTGTCACCTCATACGAATGCTTTCTGTGTAATATAATACCTTTGTATCGATATCTCTAATCAAGTAGGTTGCATGCTAGTGCCATCAAACCATGTTCTTGATCATTCTTTCTTTGACTTTCCAAAATTGAACTCGTCCATACCTTACCATGGCCATGGATTTATCTATGCTATATCAATTCCATCAAAGGGACTGAGATATCTACTTCTATTATGGAACATAAGGGAAAAATCCTTTCTCACATTATCTATTAATGCGGTATTACTCGTGACGCACCCAACGTATCCTACCTCGCTGCGAACAGTGTGTCATCATAGTTTTCATCAATACATCTAAGTGCGCGAGTTGTAATACCCATTAACAATAATATTAAAGTATAAGGACCAATACATACGTCCGCATATAAGAACATTCAATGACACTATGAAATGTGGATTTCCTACTGGCGGGTCTCATTATCATAATATCCTCCTGGATATTACCAAGGTCGCACACCATGAGAAGGTGCCTCAAAGTTTTATGAGTCCTCACCCCTAATGTCCTGTATTATTTGTGTCCCTCAAATAACATCATCCAGCCATAAAACATATATTCAAGAACAGTGTTATGGAACTTCCGGGTTCTCATCATAGCAGGGATCCACTATGACCCATTAATGCAATGGCTGTCCTTAGGACATTATCACATGAATTGTCATGCAGAAGAAAAATCAAGATGTGATAAGGCATTTATTAATGAATAAAGTACAAATTAGTTGGTTCTAGGTCACCAACTCCAACAGAATCCCACTTGGATTAGAGCCAACTGCTAACAACCTTTAACCCGCTAGCTGTTACATGATATTCATGCTTTTGCTAAGATAGGCCTTTAGTCATGAGTTCCACCATATTCTCTTCCGTGGACACTCTGCTCACTGCAACTTCACCCTTTTGATAGAAATCCCTTAAGAGGTGATACTTCTGGAGTATGTTCATTGTCCGTTGATGTGACCTTGGTTCTTTTTCAAGAGCCACCACTGTAGTATTATCACAATACAATGTAATGGGATCTTTACTTCTAGGCACCTCATCAATCTCCTAGACAAAGTTCTGAATCCAGACGACTTCCTTGGCTGCTTCAGAAGCCGCAATATATTCAGACTCCGCTGTAGAATTGGCAACAACTTTCTGATTTGAACTCTTCCAGCTCACAGCTCCTCCATTGAGATAGAAAACATATCCAGATTGCGACTTGAGATCATTATGATCTGTTTGAAAACCAGCATCAGCATACCCTCTGATGAAAAGCTCCTCATCTCCTCTATACACCAGGAACATATCCTTATTTCTTCTCAGATACTTTAGGATAGTCTTAAAAGCAGTCCAATGCTATTCACCTGGATCTTCTTGACATCTGCCAACCATGCTCAGTGCATAGGCAACATCAAGCCTGGTACATAACATGGCATACATGATGGATCCTATAGAAAAGGCATATGGGATCTTGCTCATCCTATCTTTCTATTGTTGTGTCTGAGGACACATTTTCTTAGAAAGATGTAGGCCATGTGAAATTGGAACCAATCATCTCTTGGATTGTTTCATACTAAATCTCTTTAGTATCCGGTCAATGTATGTGCCCTGACTTAGTCTAAGAAACCTCTTGGATCTATCACAAATTATCTTGATCCCTAGAATGTAGGCTACTTCAACTAAGTATTTCATGGAGAAGCACTTGTTCAACCAATCCTTAACAGACTGTAAGGATGGTACATTGTTTCCAATAATCAATATGTCATCAACATATACTACTAGGATAATGACCGCATTCCCATTAATCCGCTTATAAACACATGGATCAAATTCGTTCTTAATGAAACCAAATTCCTTTATGGATTCATAAAATCGAATGTTCTATGACTAGGATGCTTGCTTCAATCCATAAATGGATTTCTGCAACTTGTAAACCCGTTTGGCTTCACCTGGTGTCACAAACTCTTCTGGTTGTGTCATATAGACATCTTCCTGAAGGTTCCCGTTAAGGAATGCTGTTTTGACATCCATCTGCCAAATCTCGTAGTCATGGTAATCTTCTATGTAAAGTATGATTCTTATGGATTTAAACATGGCAACTGGCGAGAAGGTTTCATCATAGTCAATTCCTTGACGCTGTCTGAATCCTTTAGCCACTAGCCTTGCTTTATAGGTTCTAACTTGACCTTCCATGTCTATATTTCCCTTGAATACCCATTTGCATCCAACAGGCTTTACATCAACTGGATCATTAAGCAGAACCCAAACTTGGTTCGGATATATGGAATCCATCTCAGAATTCATAGCTTCTAGCCATCTTGTAGCTTCTGAGCTTTCTACTGCTTTCTTGTAGGATAGAGGCTAATCATTGTCCAACAATAATGATTCACCATCCTCGGTGACTAGGAAACCAAATCTCTCTGGTTCCCTTAACTCTCTTGAGATCCTACGTAGTACTTGTGTTTCTGGAACCTCCTCCATGGGGAACTATGGAACTTGTTCCTGTTCCAACTCTTGTGTATCTTGAGCATCAACTTCGTCGAAGTCAATCTTGCTCCCACTATCCTTCTTGAGGATGTGATCTCTCTCAAGAAAGGCGACTTTTCTAACGATAGTCACTTTCTTGTCTTGAGGGTTATATAGGTAATATCCATTCGTTTCCTTGGGATATCCTATAAATATACACTTCGTGCCCCAGGGTGCTAGTTTGTTGCCTGAGAAGGCCTTAACAAATGCCTCGCATCCCCATACACGTGTATGCGACAAAATGGGTTTCTTTCCACTCCATAACTCAGAGGGAATTCCATTTTCTACCTTAGTTGGTACTCAGTTTAATGTGTATGATGTAGTTTTTAATGCATATACCCAAATGGATAAAGGAAGATCCGCATGACTCATCATCGACCATACCATGTCCAACAAGGTGCGGTTCCTCCTTTCACTAACACCATTCCACTATGGTGTATAAGGAGGAGTGAGCTGAGATAGAATCCCAGACTCCCGTAGAAGAACGATGAACTCTTGGTTTAGATATTCTCCACCTCGATCCGATTGAAGCTCCTTTATCTTCTTACCAAGCTAATTCTGTACTTCATTCTTGAATTCCTTAAATTTCTCTAAGGCTTCTGACTTATACCTCATTTAGTAGACAAATCCGTATCTACTCAAATCATCAGTAAAAGTAATGAAGTAAGAATATCCACCTCTAGCTTCTACTGGAAATGGTCCACATACATCCGTGTGTACCAATCCTAGAAGCTCTGTGGCCCTTGCACCCTGTCCACCAAAAGGAGGCTTGGTCATTTTACCTTGTAAACAAGCGTGAAATATATCTAGTGGTTTTAGGTCAGTAGAGTCTAAATAGCCATCTTGATAGAGATTTTTCAAGCTCTTCTCATTTACATGACCAAGGCGGTGATGCCACAACTGGGTGATGTATGAGTCATGTGAGTTTGTTTCCTTATCGATTTCCAACACTTGGTTTTCATAATTTATTACATATAAACCATTATTCAAATGTTCCATACCATAACATACATTGTTCTTATAAAAGAGACAAACCTTATTTCCAAAATTAAAAATAAATCCATCCATATCCAAACAAGATACAGAAATTATGTTCTTGGTAACACTAGGCACAAAATAATAGTTTTGTAAAACCAAAATCATGCCAGTTGGAATTGAGAGATGATAGTCGCCAATAGCCAACGCAGCCAGCCTTGCACCATTGGCAGCTCGAAGATCCACCTATCCTCTGGCGATATTTCTAAATCTACTTGGTTTCTACATTTGAATACATATGTGAGCCCCACAAGCTGTATCTAATACCCAATGTGTAGAAATAGAAAGATTGCACTCGATAACAAACTCACCTTTAGTGTCCCCATGCTTCGGGGTGCAGTTCCTCTTCCAGTGGCCCTGCTTACCACATGCAAAACACACTGCCTCCCATTCCTTGCCCTAACTCTGGATCTTCCCCTTCTTGGAGGGACAGTGCTCGGGGGCTTTAGACCGTTTATAAGTTTTTGGCCCCTTTTCCTTGTCCTTCCTTTTCTTGTTCACCATAAGGACTGCAGGTTTGTCATGCCCCATGTCCTTATCTACCTGGAGAATCAAGGTCAGAATCTCCGATAGACTCTTCTCATTGCCGCTCATATTATAATTGACAATGAAGCTAGGGAAGGTCTTGGGAAGTGAATATAGGATGAAATATATACGCAACTCATCCGGTAATTTAATCCCTAATATGTCCAGGCATTCAATGTAGGCAATAATCTTGACTACATGAGGCCCAGCTAGCGCAGAATCTCCAAGATTAGTTGTAAAAAAAGTATTGGAGATCTCATACCTCTCCTATCTTGCCTTCTCTTGGTAGATATCCTTAAGGTGAGACATCATTCTATACGCGTACATGTTTTCATGTTTCTTCAAGAGCTCATTGTACATGGCCGATATCATGAAAAACTAGACATATGTGGCATCATCCATGTGTTTCATATAGGGATATAATTCCTCATCACTGACCTCTTTCCTAGGCGCAACTGGAATAGGCTCTTCCAGTACATACAATTTCTTTTCGTGGCGAAGGATGACACGTAAACGCCTCTGCCACTCTTGGAAATTGGTGCCGGTGAGAAGGTTTTCCTTCTCGAGTATGGTTTGCAATGATATGTTTGAAGTAATTTTCTTATCATTTCTAAAAATTAAGATGAGAAAAGGTTTATTACTTTATTAGAAAACTAAGACAAATAAATAAATTAATACTTATTAGTCTCCCACTATTTTATCGAAATCCAATAGCCCTCACCATTGACTTTGGAATATTCTGTTGCCTGAATATTCTAGTGGAAAAGATCCATATTGCCCTTCGCATTACCCCAACTAGGGTTGGTCAAGAAACTTGAAGGGTTTTAGGTAGGCATTCCAAATGCCAACTTCATTAACTCTCATCTCCTTGATCCACTGAGTAGACTCCCCAATCCTGAAATCCTTTTATTTTAGATTTCCCCAACCTTTGCCTCTTGGTCACACCAAGTCGTGCTGTGGCAGTCAACCCTTGATGCGAACCAAGTCAAGTCAACCCAAAACCTTGAATTAGAATTCCCCGATAATTGAAAGCACCCCAACTAGGGTTGGTCAAGCACTTTGAACTATGGTTCGATTCTAACCAAGATTATGGAAGGCTATACCGACTTAATATTTCTTTTGGGGGATTTTATCCTTATACATAAATTTCCAATTTATTCTCTTTTATTGCATGATTGTTAATATTAATTGGGATATACTTAAGTGATTAACCATGTATAAGATAATATTTACATATAAGCCGGTTTTATTTTAGTTCCATCTTGAATGCTCATTTAATCCATTAATTGTGTGATCATGATAACACACCCACAATAAATAAACCATGAAACTGACAAAAATAAAATAAATGGTATGATCATGTGCTTTTTCTATTGGTTATTTTATCTAGCGGTTGATAAACTAACCCAAGGCCTAGGGGAGAAACACCTTGAACCTTTTGGGTTCGTGTTTACATCTTTCCACCTGTCCACCTTTATATCTCCTTGGATTGGTTTCACCTTGGCTCCTGACTTGAGCCGCCTCCACTAGATTGGGAGCTCCATCCATTACACATGAATTTATCTCACATGCAGGTGAGGGGTAAAAAGGGGTTTTTACATAAAAGAATCCTTGGTCATGCAGACCCTACATATTAATGAGGAGATGGTTCGCAGGCTAACAAATTTAATTTAAATAAATAAATTAAAAGAAACCATTCACATACAAAGGTCTTGGTCTAACTCATGATCATCCATACATGCAACAATATTTATTCATAAATAAAACTAGCATTCAATTATTTAATCGTTATTGTTTAAGATAAATCACGCTCGAATCAATTAATTATCTTTAATTAATCAATCGTTTTGTCTTAAACCCTTTTTTGAACTTCCTTGATATTCTCATCCATCATAATTTTAAACAAATAAATTCATTTAAAATTATCCTTGTATGTAACTTGTACCTTGGAGGCAACCCGATGAATTCCCATTTGTTACGCAGATGTTAAATTAAACACATATATATAAAACACCTATCACGTGTTGTGCCTCAGCTTTACACCTGGACTATGGTACACGTCTCAAGGGTTTGTATAATATAATAATAAATTTTAATAAATCTACGTAATTTGGGTGAGTACACGGAGTGTAGTACGACTACACGACGTGTACTTTTCTTCACCGTCCATCCGAAGTACACACCCGGGAACATGGCGTGTTAATTTACTTTGGAAAATTTTGGAGTACACAACATGTCTAGTGGGACAGATGCCGTGTAGTTTCCGCGTTACACAGTTTCCAGTCGGGCAGGCTATGTACGGGGTACACGGTCAACCCTAACCCGAAGGGACTACACGTCGTGTTCTGTTGGACCACACGACGTGTAATCCGTAAACCCTATGCCACTTGTTCTTGGTCAAAAAACGGTGTCATAAATGACTTAGATAGGATCAATAGACGGCCTGATTTGGCAGACCATTCCGATGCATGAACCTAGACTACACGGTGTGTACTTCCGAATACATGCCGTGTATTCTGGTGATGTATGGACAACAACGTTTGGCTCCTCCGAATGAGTTACTCTATTTTATTTTAATAAAAATTAAAAGAAAAATTCATTTATGTGAGGTCAACGTGAAACGATGGAGGAGGAACAGATCTCGAGATTCATATTTCCAGAACGATTAAAATTGAATTGAAACAACTAAATTATTAAATGCATAAAACATCAACAAAAAACTAAATAATTATAATCAATGATATGACCCCTATGATACCACTTGTAGGTTCCAAGCGCAGTAGAAGTGCATTGGTGGGTTTTCCCAACTTTAATTTTAACGTTAAGCAACGTTTAATCCGAGATCCGTCACAATTTAAAATGCTGAATCTTCGGAATAGAATGAAGAACGAAAAACTTAAGAGGGAATCCCGAAACCATAGAGATAGGATCATCATATGTTGGTTATAATTAATTTAATTAATTCACAAGAATTACCTTGGTGGAATTATTTCTTCGTTGATGCCTCCGGTCACGATCCTGTGATCCGTCGTTGTATCGTAGAATCCAAGTGTAGGATTCCTCTAGTAGTGATGCACACGTGTGCCACGTATCTCTGGACGTTGCCGAAGGGATCTCCGGGTGCTAGCATGGAAGAAACTTTGCTTGCAATGTCCGCCTTCGATCGCCTTGGTCTCTCGATCTTGAGAGCGTTATTGGAGGAAGGAGTTCTTTCGGTCTTGAAAGAATTATCCATAATTGTTGTGCACAACGATTGGTAGGAAAAGTGTTGGGGTTCTGAGGATATTTATAATCGGGTTTGAGGTTATAGATTTATGACAATAAATAAACGCATTACACATTTTATTTATTTCATTAACTCTTATTGAAACCCCATGTCGAATTATTAATTCCTTGACTTGCGTCCACGCTGATTATAATTAATATCCTTTAATAAAACAATATTATATCCTCAAAATCCCACCTGGAAAAACTACATGGCGTTTAATCATTAATACACGGCGTGTACTCATTTTCCATAAAACTACATGGAATGTATAATTAATATACACGGCGTGTACTTTTATTTTCACTTTCCTTTATTTCCTCCACCACATTTTTTAGTCCTTGAGTAATGTCTATTTATTTCTTAAATAAATTTAACTGCATTACTCGCTAATAAATGTATTATTTTTCCCACAATATATTCTCTCAAATAACTAGTGTCGAAATAAATGTGATCAGGCATCCTTAAATAATTATTAAACCACATACTAGAATAATATTTATTTAACTTGTTAAATTAATATTTAACTGAGATACATGGACACACTTAGTGTGTGACCCTCTAGGCCTCTTTCTCAGTGGCATTAGGCGGAGCCTGCCCAAAGTCCAAGGTTAGAATCTAGTAACACACCAAGGCACCCATAGAGAAATAAATTAATGCCGCAATGATGTGTCACCTCATACAAACGCTTACTGTGTAATATAACCCCTTTGTCTCGATATCTCTAATCAAGCGGGTTGCATGCTAGTGCCATCAACCCATGTGCTCGATCATTCTTTCTTTGACATTCCAGAATTGAACTCGCCCATACCTTACCATGGACATGGATTTATTTAGGCTATATCAATTCCATAAAAGGGCTTGATATATCTACTTCTGTTATGGAACATAAGGGACAAATCCTTTCTCGCATTATCTATTAATGCGTTATTACTCGTGACACACCCAACGTATCCTACCTCGCTGCAAACAGCGTGTCATCACAATTTTCGTCAATACATCTAAGTGCGTAAGTTGTAATAACCATTAACAATAATCTTAAATTCTAAGGACCAATACACACGTCCACAGATAGGAACATCCAATGACACTATGAAATGTGGATCTCCTACTGGCGGGTCTCGTTCTCATAATATCCCCTGGATATTACCAAGGGCGCATGCCATGAGAAGGTGCCTCAAAGTTTTATGAGTCCTCAACCCTAATGGACTGTATTATTTTTGTCCCTCAAATAACATCATCCAGCCATAGAACATATATTCAAGAATAGTGTTATGGAACTTTTGGGTTCTCATCATAGCAGGGATATGCTATGACCCATTAATGCAACAGCTGTCCTTAGGACATTATCACATGTATTGTCATGCAGAAGAACAATCAAGATGTGATAAGGCATTTATTAATGAATAATGTACAAATTAGTTGGTTCTAGGCCACCAACTCCAACATGATAAAAAAATGAAAAAGAAACATATTGATGATAATACTAGAGAGAAACCCTAGGATGTGGCACCTATCTATATACCCTCTATTTAAAATCCACCTCTCAATAAACATAACAACATAATAATCACAAAAATTCTCAAAATCATATCTATAAAGATATTATGGGGCTTCCCTTAAGGGTATAGATCATTTGTGAAAAAATGTTTAGTAGAAAGTGCCAACAGAGACATCAGTTTTGAAAAAAAATAACATTTTTATACTTCATTTGAAACCATTTTAAAACCTAATATATTTCTAAATTTTCCTCATTAAGATACTAAATGTGCCTTTAAACTTTAATTAAAAATCACCATTAAAAATATCCTTTGAAACACTTTTGGAATTAAGTTACATTTTTTAAAAGTCATTTGAATTCAGGAAAATTAAAATTTTATTTGAAAACATCATTCATATAATCTTCACATTAATAAAACACCTAAGAAAAATATATGGTAAATCATAAAAAAGAGTCTTAGAAGATAAAAACCTATTTAAGAAAACTCATTGAAATCCATGAATTAAAAAATTTCAATCAAACATTTTATGAAACCTATAACTATATTTATATAAAATAATTTAAATGTACATAGTATAATTTAAATAATAACATTTTCCAAATAAACCATGTAACACAGGTGATCAAACATGTAGCATACATATTCTTTCGATACTAAAGTATAAAGGTTGAAATACATGAAAATCAATTTTTTTAAATCAAATGTTAGGTTCGTGAAACTTTCATAATTAATTTATAAGATTAATAAATTATAGATTTTTTAATGTAAGTAAATTTAAAAAACCTCAAAAATTTCATGGTCTGAGACTAAAAATAAATTAATGGAAACACTTACCTAAAATTCATTGAACTCAAAATTCAGGGTGTTATTCCATCACTAAGAGGTGATGTCAATCGAATATTCTCTGATAATAATATCCAACTTCAAAAATTAAAATGTCAAAATTATATTTAATTAAATCCAGGAAAAATACCTCAACACCTATGAAAACAAACATAGGGATTTCCTTCTACAAACATATATGAATCCAATGCCACCAATAATGTATCATTTCAATCAATATCAATGGTTATATTGAAGAAATAATATTGAAGAGTTTTAGATAGAGGGATTGGAATAATAGATATATAGAGAGAGGTGAGGGAGAGACAGAGAGAGAGAGAGAGGCGGGGTAAATTTTTTTACCCCACTCATAATGTATACATCGCCTCCCCTCCTTATTTCACTTTTTTTTTATTCATAATAGTTTTTTATTATCATTTTTCATTAATATTTTTATCACTTTCCTTGTATTTAACATCATATAACATACCCATTCCCTAAAAATTTTAAACTCCACTTCCTTGTAAAATACCCCATTCCCACTCCCCACATTTTAGGCATAGTTTTTCTCCATAGCGCTAGTCATACAGTGCATCCCACTCCTTTCTAACATTTTACCCTCTTAATCATCCAACACCTCCCTATATTATTATTATTTATTTCTTTATCAATCATAATTATCATAATTATTTTTTAAACACCTAAAAAATATTCAAACTAAATAAAATTTTACTTATTAATTTAAATCAATCCAAAATTATCTAATAAGTTTAATCTTAATCACATTTCCCCTATATAAATAAAACACATAGAAAAATATTTTAATTAAAAAACATGAGATGTTGTACTAATCATTACAAATAGAGGATTATTATTATTTCCAAATTTTGAAATATTGTTTCAACACTCAATGGACATGCGCCCGAACCTACAGTAACAATAAAAATGGAAAAAATATCTATTTCATTTTCTTCTAGATGTAATCTGGGAAAATTTTTGAGTTTGGAATTTTTTTACAGTCTCACACTTATTTTGAGAACCATTTAGGAAGATGATTTTCTTAAAAATTATTACATTCACTCATGAAACATTGCTGGATTTATTAATATTGTTTTCTCAACCAAATTTTTACATATTTTAATATTAAACCTACACTATCATATTGAACTATACAAGTACAAACAACTTTATCTAGGTTATTTTAACACCCTGACCCAAGAAAACTAGAGTCAGTGCATTATTTTATTACATTGGAATGATTATAAAGAACAAAATCTATAAGGACTAATCAATTTAGCAGTTTTGTAAGACCATATTACATATATCATATTCATATTACATTGGGAAAGATAGAAAATACAACATGATAAATAACAAAATAAAATAAACAACATCCTTGAAATATTATTCAAAGTTTTATTATTCATAACTCAGGGAAAGGAAACATAATAAGGGAGATCTCAAACACTCAGTAAGGGTTATATGAAACAATAATAATTGAATTAAATTCAACAATTCATATACATTATGGCAATGTACATAATTTAAAAAACACATGCCATAAATATCTGGAAATAAAAATGTATCCATAGATTTTGTCATAGAAAAAATATAATAGAAAAAAATAATTCAGCCCTGAATGAAGAAAATGATTATCTAGTGGATTTTATATATCTGACACATGAACCATTATGCCATTAATACAGTTTATGTATGTGGGTAGAAACCCGTCTGATTCTATTTTTAAACAAACATAGAGAGTTTGCTACCATCTGTTTTGTCTCATGAGACCTGTCGATGCATAGAGGGGATATTGAAAGCCTCAAATATCACTAAAATTCCATAGACTTCTTAATATATAGATTTAATTTAAGAACAATATTTCTCATAAATATCTATATAGATTAGAGGATACAACTTCATCAATATTTCCTGAGTTAAAACGACATTCAAAATAAACACCGTATGAGAAATGGTATACAACTAAGAAAATAATCACATCCATGAAAAAAGAATATGGATATTTAAAATAAATTTAATTCAAAATGAACAATTATCTCAAAGGGGATAGTATATACACCACATAAAAATGACTAGGTGCACAATACCATGTCTTAATGAAATAGAAATTGAGATGAAATCCCTTACCACATGGTAATCAATCGAATCATATGACCAAAATTTAATAATAATAAAATGAATCATTTTATACCATGAATATAATGAGACTCATGACATTATATATCAAATGAAAGTATATATACACCACATATAATAAATAATTGGTAAATAAAGGAAATATCATAAAAATAAAAGTGACATGAGAAACCCCTTACCTTATGTCCGAAAGTGTTCTGCACTTGATCTTAATGTCCTGGATAATCAAATTAAATCCATTAAATAATTAATTAATAACTTTTTATTGATGTTTTTGATTAATTATAGTTTTATTAAGTTCATTTATGTCCTTTTTTGATGAGTTTTATAGTATAATTTCATCTTCTGGGAGTATTCATTTTCTTAGGTTTCTTGATTAGTTCACTTATTTATAAGTATTAAAGTTCAAGTAAATAGGGTATAATTATCCCGAATTGGAATTATATTTTATTAATTAACATAAATAATTGTAAATGGTTATATATATCATTTGGTTAAATGCTATGATGATGAATCATTAGATAAAATTTTAGTTATATTGCTTAGATTATTTTAGACATTTTTTCGATCATTACGCACTAGTTTTGTTTAATTAATTAATAATATGTATATACAATTGTTCCAGAACATTAAATAGTATGAAATATATATTTTATAATCTGGTTCAACCATAAAAATGGATTCATAGACAACCTCAAATGATAAATTGAAAAATGAAAATATGTCATCGATAAAGGTTGTAAATCACCACCTCACGGACGATGGTTTCATATTTAAAGTAAAAAAGTGAGAGAAAATGTTTCATGATGAATATTTCATTAACATGATATCAATAAATTATATAGATTATACTGGAGTTATTATGATCATTTGGACATGGGAGGTTAGGAGAGTATAATAAATGAAAAAGGAAATTGGAAGGAAAAGAAAAGAAAAGAAAGAGGATTTACCTCTTGAATTATCCTATTTGAGTACCTCCTTAAGGGACCTTGGTTTGGTAGTTTTTGAGAAAAAGAGATCTTAGATGTGGGGGAGGGACTAGGAAATATTATTTGGGAAGAATTTGGACAAAATCCAAGGCTTAGAGGTGCGATGAGAAGTGCTGGTGAGGAGTGATATTTGTAGTGGAGGAGAGGAGTGTTTTTTAGATATTTTATATCATTTGTTTATTATTTTGGCTAAATATTTTGAATTGTTTTATAAATTTTCACCAATTATATCAAAACAATTAGGTAAATTTCAATATTATTGTATTACCTAATCCATAAATCACATATGACTCAATAATTCATGTATTTAACATTTATCATAAATTATCATATTTTACTGTTCACCAAAAATTCAAGTATTTTAGAAAGATACCAAAAATTAATCTGAACCATTTATGATGTGTAAAATAAAAAAATTAACTCCATTTTCAGAAAATAATTTTCTAAATATGTGAAATTTAATTTTTAAATAAAATCATAATTTACATGAAAAATATAGATTTTATTTTATAACTCATTTTATATCACTCTGAAAAATTAACCAAGGTCCCGTAAAATCATATTAAAATCATAAGAAAAGAAATTTTTAATTTATTAATAAATTTTATAAAAATAAATTTTATTTTAAATCATTTTATTAATTATAAAATTGTAATTAAATATTTATGACTTATAAAAATACCAACACTTAAACAATATTGTTAAAAATATTTATTTACTTATACTATGATATAATTGTATCACACTTTCATTTATAAGATGCCTAAATTTTATTTATACATTCATTGGTGTGGTTACTATTAATTTGGCTAGTTTACTATTAATAAGGGTTATATTGCTATTTCTTAGGTTAAGTTATTATTTCATCGGTATAGGTTACTTAACTTATAAAAATACCTCTTACATCATTTATTATTCATTTATAAGTTTTTTATGTTTTTTATGTAATTTTATATGATTTATACTAAATAAAATAATTTTTTGTGCAATGTAAGCTATTAAATGAATTTAAATTATTTAAGAGGATACATACCATAAAATCTTGCGGTTTTATAATCTTCCCTCCTTTAAACATTTAATCCTCTAAAATTTTCATTTATATTACCCTCTAAATAGATGTGGGTGGTTCTTCTTCATAACATCCTCAGGTTCCCATGTTGCATCTTCTATTTTATGGTTTCTCCAAAGAACCTTTACCAGTTTAGTCATTTTATTTCTTAATAGTTTCTCTCTAGTGTCAAGAATATTGATAAGATCTTCATAGTAAGATAAATATGGTTCTAATTCTATTTCTTCATAGGTGATAATGTGTGTTGAGTCAAACATGTACTTATTTAACAGTGAAACATGGAACACATCTTGAACTTTGGAGAGACTTGGCGGCATTGCTAAACTGTAATCTATAGATCTAATTCTTTCCAGATTTTCAAATGGTCCTATATACTTGGGGCTCATTTTCTCTTTCTTAATAAACCTTAAGACACCCTTCCTTGGAGATACTTTCGGAAAGACATGATATCCCAATTGGAATTCCAAATCATTTCTTTGGTTTTCTGCTTAAATCTTTTTCTTACTTTGGGATGCTTTAATATGGGCCTAAATTATCTTTACCTTTTTTTGTCTCTTCAATAAGTTCTGGGACAATAGGTTTCATCCCACCAAATTCAACATAAAAAGTTTTAGTTTGACATCTTTTTCCATATTATTCTTTTTATGGATCCATTTGAATAATAGAATAGAAACAATTATTTTAGGAAAATTATACCAAAGGTAAGTAATGATCCCGCAGACCTTGAAAGTCAAATGATTACAATCTCAACAAGTCTTCCAATGATTGAATAGTACTTTTAGACTCTGTTAGTTTGAGGGTGATAAGAAGTACTCATATGAAGCTCAGTATCCAAATCCTTCTGAATAGTCTTCTATAAGTTCGATGTAAAATGTGGATCTCGATTAGATAAAATCGATATAGGTGCACCAGGAAGTCATAAAACTCCATTAATATAGAGTCTTTTGAAGCGCTCAAGTGGTAAATATTTTCTTATAGTAAGGAAATGTGATTATTTTGTAAGATGATCAATAATTACCTATATTGAATCATTCCTTGTAGGTGTCTTTGGTAGTCCTTTGAAAAATTCCATTGTAATGTCATCCCACTTCCACATAGTAATAGGTAGAGTTTTCATGGCTGTTCTACAATGTTTTTTCTCAGCCCTCACTTGTTGACAAACTAGACACCTTGAAACATAGTCATAAATTTCTCACTTCATATTATCCCACGTAAAGTTTTCCTTGATATCTCTATATATCTAGGTACTAATAGGGTGTGTAGAGAAATTTGAGCTTTGGTCATCTTCTGATAGTTCCATTTTTTCTCTATTATTAACGAGACACATAACCTCATTCCAAATTTCATAACTCCATCATCATATATAAATTCTGACAATCTTCCATCCTTAATGACTTTAATTTTCTTTTGTAGATTCTCATCATAAGATTGAGATGTTTTTATCTTCTACAGTAGATATGGTTTAGCAATCATTTAAAAATAGTATGACGGTTCCCCTTCATTAACAATTGACATATACATATTTACTAGATCCATTAACATAGGATCTTTGTCAATCCTCATTTGGGTTAATAATCCATGATCATTCTTTCTTAATGCATCTTCTACCTTATTTTCCTTTCCTCGGTGGTAGTGTATTGAACAATCATAATCATTTATTTACTCGATCCACATTATTTATCTTATGTTGATTTATTTCCATGTAAAAATGTATTTTAAACTCTTGTTATCTATATATACCTCATGCATTTCACAATAAAGATAGTGTATTCATATTTTTAGGGAAAAAATTATGGCTACTAACTTGAGATCATGAGTTGGATAATTTTGTTCTTGTGTCTTCAACTGTCTTGATGTATAATCAATAAATTTATTATTTTTCATAAGGACACAACCCAATCCATTATTTGATGTATCAATGTATACCCCAAACCCATCATTTCAAGAGGGAAGGTTCAAAATTAGAGCATTGAACAATCTTCTCTTCAATTCTTTAAAACATTCTGTACATTCTTCTGTCCATATGAACTTAACCCATTAATGTGTGATATTGGTTAGTGGGTTAGCTAATCAGGAAAAATTCTATAAGAAACATCGATAATAACCAGCTAAGGAAATAAAACTATGTACCTAAATTATGTTTGTTGTCATAGTCCATTCATGGATTTCCTTTTTTTTTTCAAGATAATCTGATATTCCATCCATAGAGACAATATGGACAAGAAAATAAACCCTTTGAAGCCAAAATTCACACTTACTAAACTTCCCATATTACTATTTTATTCTACGTGTATCTAGAACAACTCACATGTGGTTCTCATAGTTCTCATAACTTTTGTAATATGTCAAGATATCATCAATAAATACCACAAAAAAATCATCAAAATATTCCTTAAAAACTCTGTTCATTAGATCCATGATAATAGAGGGTGCATTAGTTAGTCCAAATAACATTACTATAAATTCATAATGACCATTCCTAGTTCAAAATACTATCTTTGGAATATCTTCTATCCTCACATGCAACTGATGTTATCAATATCTAAGGTTAATATTTACAAAATATTGAGCTTTGTGAAGTTGATCAAATAAATCATCAATGAATGGTAGGGGATACTTGGTTTTTATTATAATAGAATTTATTTCTCTATATTCAATGCACAACCTCATGTATACATCTTTCTTCATGAAAAAGAGAAAAGGGCTCCCCATAGAGAACCACTAGGGTGAATAAATCCCTTGTCACTAAATTCCTCTATTTGTTTCTTTAGCTCTACTAATTCCATAGTAGCCATTCTACTGGGAGTCTTTGATATAGGTCTTCCACCGGGAATTAAATCAATAAAGAACTCAACTTACCACTCTAGAGGATGTCCACGTAAATACTCTAGGAATACATCAATGAATTATAGCACAATATGTACATATTCAATTTGAAGATCCATAGATTATGTTTTATCTTCCACCCCAAGAATTTCATTCAGTAGAGTTACTAGGGGTGGGTCAAAATAATAATTAGATGATGAGTTTTTTTCTAAGGATATGGGATTCTACACCTTTCTCACAAATTTTAACTTCCTTCTTCTTACAATAAATTTTTACATCATAGTTTGAAAGATGGTTCATACTGAGGATTATATCAAACTCAATCATAGGTATGATGAAAAGGTCAGTAAATAAAGTATGTTTATGTGTCATAAAGGGGACTCACCGACACATCTATGTTGCAATGATAATTCCCTTAGGAGTTTTTACTAACAACTACTTTATTAAATAAAAATGTAAATGTCTAATTTTCTTTGAAAACTATGAATATATAAAATAATGTGATGATACAGAATCAAATAGACCATTTTCTATGTTTGATGAAATTATTAAAGTACCTTCTCCACATCATTAGGAACTTCAACCTCTGTAGTTCTGATCATATAAAATTATCCTTTATCCCATGGACTTTTCTAAGGAAATTTTCATTGAAACTTAGGAAAATAATTTCAATAGTGTTCCATATATATACAATTATAGCATTGAACATAATTGACATGTTTCTTCCCCTAGTATTCATTATCTTAGAGACCCTTTTATCCACACTTATAACAAAATACCATTACTTTCATGCATTTTCCAGAATGATTATTTCCACATTTCTCACAAAATGGGAATTTCTTTATTCCCTTCATGTTCTTTGATGTTTCACCTTTTACATGGTTATTAGAATACCTCTTATTATATTGATTTCCCTTGAACAAATTTTAACTGTAAAATTACTTCTCCATTTTGATGGCACTTAAAAAATATTTCAACATATGATGAAAATGGTTGAGAAGCGAGTGACCTTTGATGACTTGGCTTAATACCTTCAAAGAAATAATCAATCTTGTATTCTGAATTAGGTACGTAATATATAAAATACCTAGATAGTATTATGAAGGTATCCTCATACTCTATAACACTCTATTTTTCCCTTTGCTTTAAGCTAAGGAATTTCCTCTCCATTTCAGTCCTTTGCAGATGAAGGAAGTATTTGTTGAAGAATGTTTCTTTAAAATTTCGCAAATATATGTATTATATTTCATCTTCTTACTTATTATTTTGGATTAATGACCACCATTGATCAACATCTCCCTTGAGATAATATACTGCTAGTACTACATTTCATTTTCATTGCATCCCAATGCTTGGAATATCTTTTTAAGGGACTTGATCCACTACTCAGCTACCACTGGATTAGTAGTCCCACTAAAATATGGGGGATTATGTTACATAAAACTATATAACCTAGGTGCATTATGGTTATTCATCATAACCTAATTTAGTCTTCCTAATATGGTCATGGTCTGCTCAGCTCCAACACTAACTGTATTGACTTTCATAGTGGGGAAATCCTATATTGTCCACAGGTATTGATTCCATTTCTTCCATTAGGCACCATCACTAAACAATGAAATACACTAATTTTGGTTATGAACCATAATGTATAATTTCTAAATTAAAAAATACTAATCATTTATGCATAACTAATCTCATAATCATAAACATAGTTTCTTTGAGGATATATTTTCTTTTAAACTCTTTATAATGGTTTGTAAAGAAAATGTGAATTATCCTAAGCCTATCCCTTAGGAGTGTCAAACTAGGTGGGAATTATGGTCCATTTTCATGTACCAGGTTACCCTGAGTCAGTCCTGGAATACATTTTTAGAGTCTTTACTCCAAGGTACATCTACGCCAAAACCACACCCACTTGTAGTATCTAAATAGGGATGTATTACCAGGAAGGCCCACATAATCTCTACCTTACCAAAATTATAGAATGTTCTTCTATACTTATCCTAAAATTCTATCTTAGGCTTATGTTCTCTAATATATGTTTTTTTAATCTAGTTTCCAAGGTTTCTGCTAAAATTCCTCTAATACAAACTTTAACTCCCCAACCCTAGAAAACCAGAGCCGATGGATTACTGTATTACATTAAATTGATTAAATGGAATAAAATACTAAAGGACTAAATAGTTTAGTAGTTTTTAAGACCATATTATATACATTATACTCATATTTAATTAGGAAAGATATAAAATACAATAATATACATAACAAAATGAAACAAACTATATCCTTGAAAGCTTATTCAACATTTTCTTCTTCATAACTTGGTGAAAGGAAAAAAAATTAGTGTGAGATAAAACACTCAGTAAGGGTTATATGAATCAATAATAAGAAAAGTAAATTAAAAAATTCATATAAATTATGGAAAGGTAAATAATTTGAAAAACACTTTCCATCAATATTTGGTAATGAAAATGTATCCATAGATTTTGTCATAGTGAGAATTTCATGGAAATTAATAATTGAGTACTGAATGAAGAAAAATATTATTTAGTAGATTCAATTTATATGGAACATGAACCATTATAACATCAATAGGGTTTATTTTTTTGGGTAGAAACCCATCTGATTCTATTTGGAAACAAACACGGAGGGTTTTTCACAAACTATTTTGTATCATGAGACCCATCGATGCATCGAGGGGATATAGCAGGCCCTTCCCATCACTAAAAGTAAAAATAATTATTCATACATATATTTAATTCTAAAAAAATATTTCTCATAAATATCTGTATTGAGTAGAGGATATATATTTATATATATTTCCCAAGTTAAAACAACATTCAATATAAACACCGTATGTAAAATGGTATACGGTGAAGAAAATAATCATTCCCATGACAAAAGAATATGGATATTTATAAGAAATGTAATTAAAAATGAAAAATTATCTCAAAGGGGACAGTATATACACCACATATAAATGATGAGGTTCACGATACCATGCCTTAATGTAATAGAAATTGAGATGAAATCCCTTATAACATGGTGATCAATCGAATCATATGACCAAAATTTAATAATAATAAAATGAATCATTGAATAATATGAATATCATGAGACTCATGACATTATATATCAAATGGAAGTATACATACACCACATATAATAAATTCATGTTGAATAATGGAAATATAACATAAATAAAAGTGAGACGAGAAACCCCTTACCTTATGTCTGAAAGTGTTCTGCACTTGATCCTAATGTATTGGATAATCAAATTAAACCGATTAACTAATTAATTAATAAACATTTATATTTTTATTTTATTCATTATAGTTTTATTAAGTTAATTTATGGATTTTTTGATGTGTTATAGAGTTTAATTTCATCATTCGAGAGTATTCGTTTTCTTGTGTTTCTTGATTAGTTCACTTATTTATAAGTATTGAAGTTCAAGTAAATTGGGTATAATTATCCCAAATTGGAATTGTATTTTATTAATGAAAATAAATAATTTTAAATTTTTATATATATCATTTGGTTATGTGGTATGATGATAAATCATTAGATAAGATTTTAGAGATAACTGCTTCGATGATTTTGGGTGTTTTTTCGATCATTACGCACTAGTTTTGTTTTATTATTTAATATAATGTATATATAATGGTTAAAAAAATTAAATAGTATGTAATAAATATTTTATAATATGGTTAAACCATAAAAATGGTTTCATGGATAGCCTTAAATTATATATTTAAGAATAAAAATCCATCTTCCACGAATGTTGTAAATCAGCACCTCACAGACGATGATTTTGTTTTTAAAATAAAAAGAGAGAGAAAGGAGTTTCATGATGGACATTCCCTTAAAATGATATAATTAAAGTATATATATGATAATGGAGTTATCATGATAATTTGGACATGGGAGGTTATGAGAGTATAAGAAATGAAAAAGGAAATTGAAAGGAAATTAAAATAAAAGAAAGAGGCTTTACCTCTTGAATCATCCTCTTGAGTAACTACTTAAGGGACCTTGGTTTGGTATTTTGTTGAGAGAAAGATCTCCTGGACATTGGGGAGGTACTAGGAAAGAGTATTTGTGTAGAAATTTTACAATCTCCAAGGCTTAGAGGTGCAAGGAGAAGTGGTGGTGAGGGGTGATATTTATAGTGGAGGAGAGCAGCATTTTTTAAATATTTTATTCATTTGTTTGTTATTTTGGCTCAAGAATATGAATAGTTTTAGAATTATCATCAAATATATTAAAATAATTAGGGATTTTTCTATATTATGGGCTTACCTAATCCATACATCACATATGACTCAATAATTCAAGTATTTAACATTTATTATAAATTATCGTATTTTACTACTTACCAAAAATTAAAGTATATTAGAACAATCCCAAAAATTCACCCTAACCATTTTTTACATGTATAATAAAAAAAAATTCATTTTATAAAAATAATTATCTAAATATGAGATGTTTAATTTTTAATTAAAATCATAATTTACATGAAAACTATAGATTTTGAATTTATAACTCATTTTATATCACTCAAAAAAATTAACTAAGATCTCATAAAAGAATCCTACAATCATAAGAAAAAAATTTATTAATTTATGAATACATTTTATGAAAATAACTTTTCTTTTAAATAATTTTATTAATTTTAAAATTGTAATTAAATATTTATTACTTATAAAAATACCAACACTTAAAAAATAATTTTTAAAATAATTTTTTTCTTATGCTATGATATAATTATATCATAATTTCTTTTATAATATGAATAAATTTTATTTTATACTTTCATGGGTGTGGTTAGTATTCATTTTGCTAGTTTACTATTCATAAAGGTTTTATTACTATTTCTAAGGTCAAGTTACTATTTCATTGGTGTAGGTTTATTAACATCTAGAAATAACTCTTACTTCATTCATTCTTAATCTATATGGTTTGTTTTCTGTTCTCTATGTGATTTTATATGATTTATACTAACTGAAATAATATTGTGCGCAATGTAAGCTATCGAATGAATTGAAATTATTTAAGATAATACATACCATAAAATCTTGGGGTGTTATATTCTTCCCTCCTTTAGAAATTTCATCCTTGAAAATTTTCATGCATATTACCCTCTAAGTATATGTGGGTGGTTCTTATTCATAACATCCTCAGGTTCCCATGTTGCATCTTCTATTTTATGGTTTCTCCAAAGAACCTTTACTAGACGATTCATCCGATTTCTCAATACTTTCTATCTAATGTCAAGAATCTCGATAGGATCTTCTCAATAAGATAAATCAGGTTCCAATTATATTTCCTCATAGGTGAGTACATGTTTTGGGTCTGGCATGTACTTATTTAACAATGAAACATGGAACACATCATGAACTTTAGAGAGACTTGGTGGCATTGTTAAATAGTAAGATATAGATCCAATTATTTCCAAAATTTCAAATGGTCCATTGTACCTTGGGCTTAGTTTACCTTTCTTACCTAGCCTTAAGACACCATTACATGGTGATACTTTTAGAAAGACATGATCTCTCAATTGGAATTCCAAATAATTTTTCTGATTTTCAGCATAAATCTTTTTTGTACTTTGGGATTCTTTAATATGGGCCTGAATTATCTTTACCTTTTTTGATGTCTCTTTAATAAGTTCTGGGCCAATATGTTTCCTCTCACAAAATTCAACCCAAAATGTTGGAGTTTGACATATTTTTCCATATAATTCTTCATATGGATCCATTTGAATAATATATTGGAAACTATTATTGTAGGAAAATTACACCAAAGGTAAGTACTGATCCCACATACCTTGATAGTCAAATGGGCACGATCTCAACATGTCTTCCAATGTTTGAATAGTCCTTTCAGATTGTCCGTAAGTATGAGGGTGATAATAAGTACTCAGATGAAGCTCACTATCCAAATTATTCTGAAGAATCTTCTATAAGATTGATGTAAATTATGGATCTTGATTAGATACAATCGATATTGGTGCACCATGAAGTCATAAAACACCATTAATATAGAGTCTTTCTAGGCGATCAAGTGGTAAATCTTCAATTATAGTATGTAAATGTGCTAATTTTGTAAGATGATCAATAATTACTCATATTGAATCATTCCTTGTAGTTTTCTTTGGTAGTCCTATGAAAAATTCCATCATAATGTCATCCCACTTCCACATAGAAATAGGTAGATGTTTTGTGAATCCTCTAGGATGTTGTCTCTCAGACTTCACTTGTAGACACACTAGACACCTTGAAACATAGTCATAAATTTCTCACATCATATTATCCTATGAAATATTTTCATTCATATCTCTATAAATTTGGGTACTACTAGGGTGTATAGAGAAATTTGATCTATGAGCATCATCTAATAGTTCCATTGTTTCTCTATTATTGATGGGACACATAACATCATTCCAAATTTCATAACTCCATCCTCATATATAGACTCTGCAAATCTTCCATCCTTAATGACTTTAATTTTCATTTGTAGATTGTCATCATAATATTGAGAGGTTTTTATCTTCACTAGTAGAGATGGATTAGTAATAATTTGAAAATGGAATAATTTTCCCCCTTCCTTAACAATTCACATATCCATATTTACTAGATCCATGAACAAAGGATCTTTTTAAATCCTCATTTGGGTTAGAAGTCCATGATCATTCTTGCTTAATGCATCTTCTACCATATTGTCCATTCCCGAGTGGTAGTGTATTGAAAAATCATAATATTTGAGTAACTCGAGCCATATACTTTCTCTCATGTTGATTTATTTATGTATAAAAATGTATTTAAAACTCTTTTGATACGTATATATCTCAAATATTTCACCATAGAGATAGTGTATTCGTATTTTTAGGGAAAAATTATAGATACTAACTCAATATCATGAGTTGGATAATTTTGTTCACTTGTCTTCAACTTCCTTGATGCATTAGAAATAAATTTGTCATTTTACATAAGGAAACAACCCATTCCATTATTTGATGCATCAATCTATATGAAAAACCCATCATTTCTAGAGTTAAGAGTCAATATTAGGTAATTGAACAATCTTCTCTTAAATTCTTGAAAACTTTATGTACATTATTTTTTCCATATACCCTTAACCCTTTTACATGTGATCTTAGTTAGCAGGTTAGCCAATCCGGAAAAATTCTATATGAAAAGTCGATAGTAACCTGATAATCCAATAAAACTACATACCTCGATTATATTAATTAGCATAGGCCATTATTGGATTGCATTTTTCATTTCAAGATAAACTGAGATTCCATCCTTATAGACAATAGGGACAAGAAAAAAAACTCTTTAACGCTAGAATTCACACTTACTAAACTTCAAATATAACTCCTTTATTCTATGAGTCTCCAGAACAACTCACAAGTGGTTCTCATAGTCCTTATAGCTTTTTAAATATATCAAAATATCATTAATAAATACCACAAAAAAACCATCAAGATATTTCTTAAAAACTCTATTCATTAGATCCATGAAAATAGAGGGTGCATTAGTTAGTCCAAATAACATTACTATAAATTCATAATGACCATTACTCGTTCAAAATACTATCTTTAGAATATCTTCCATCCTCACATGAAACTGATGTTATCAATATCTAAGGTTAATATTTACAAAATATTGAGCTTTGTGAAGTTGATCAAATAAATCATCAATGAATGGTAGGGGATACTTGTTTTCTATTGTAATAAAATTAATTTCTATATATTCAATGCACAACCTCCTGGATCGATCTTTCTTCTTGACAAAGAGAAAAGGGCTCCGCATGGAGAACCACTAGGTAAAATAAGTACGTTATCACTCAATTCCTCTATTTGTTTCTTTAGCTCCACTAATTTCACAGTAACCATTCTATAGGGAGTCTTTGATATAGGTCTTGCACTAGTAATTAAATCAATAAAGAACTAAACTTACCATTCTAGAGGATGTCTAGGTATATCCTCTGAGAATACATCAATTTATTATTGCATAATAGCTACATCTTCAATTTTAAGATCCATAGATGATGTTTTCTCTTCCTCCCCATGATTTTTATTCAGCAGAGCTACTGGGGGTTTGTCTAGAGAAGAATTAAATAATGAGGTTTCTACTCTAAATATAAGGTATTATACTCTTTTCTCACAAATTTTAACTTCCTTCTTCTTGTAATAAATTTTTACATCATAGTTTCAAAGGGAATTCATACTGAAGATTATATCAATGTCAATCATAGGTATGATGACTAGGTCAGTAACTAAAGAATGATTATGTGTCATAATGGGGACCGACCGGCACATCTCTGTTGCAATGATACTTCCCTTAGGAGATTTTGCTAACAAATCCTCTATTAAATCAAAAGGAAAATGTCTAATTTTCTTTGAAAACTATGAAGATATAAAATAATGAAATGATACAAAATTAAATAAAGCGTTGGATAAGTTGTCTGGAATAATTATATTACCAGCCCCCACATCCTTAAGAACTTCAAACTCTATAGTTGTGATCACATAAACTTTTCCTTTCTACCATGGCCTTTTCTGAGGCAAGTTTCCTTGACACTTAGAAAAATCATTTTCATAGTGTCCAATATACCTGAAATTATAGCACTAAACATCATTGAAATGTTTCTTTCCCTTTCATTCATTATCTCAGTGACCCTTTCATCCACACTACCATTCCTTTCAAGCATTTTCCAGGATGATTCTTTCCAAAGTTATCACATAATGTGAATTTCTTCATTCCCTTATTCTTCTTTGGTGCTTCACATTTTTATGGCTATTAGAATACATCTTATTATATTGACTTCCCTTGAAAAAATTTGATCTAGAAAATTACTTCTCCATTTTGATGGAACTTGACACTATTTCATCATATGATGAAAATGTTTGAGAAGTGAGTGACCTTTAGTGACATGGCTTAATAACTTCAAAGAAATGATCAATCTAGTATTCTGAATCATGTGTGAAATATATAACATACCTAGTCAGTCTTGTGAAGGTAGCCACATATACTGCAACACTCTCTTCTTCCCATTTATTTAAGCAAAGGAATTTCCTCTTCATTTCAGTCCTTTGCTCTTGAGGGAAGTATTTGTTGAAGAATGTTTATTTAAAAGTTATCAAATTAATGTATTCTATTTCATATTCTTCTTTAGTATTTTAGATTAATTACCACTATTGATCAATATCACCCTTGAGACAATATACTACCAATACTAACTTTCATTTTCATTGCATCCCAATGTTAGGAATATCTTTTCAAGGGACTTGATCCACTACTTATATACCGCTGTATTAGTAGTACTATTAAAATATGGAGGATTATGCTGCATGAAACTGTCCAATATTGGTGTAGTATGGTTATTCTTCATAACCTAAGTAAGTTTTACTAATTTGGTCATGATATGCTCAGCTCCAACACTAATTGTGTTAACTTTCTCAGTAGGGGAATCCCTACATTGTCCACGAGTATTGATTCCATTTCTTCTATTAGGGACAATTAATAAACATTGGAATACACTAATTTAGGTTATGAATCAAAATTTATAATTTCAAACATGAAAAAACTCATCATTTATGCATAACTAATATTATAATCATAAATATAGTTTCTTTGAGTACATATTTAATTTTAAACTCTTCATAATGGTTTGTAAAGAAAATTTGAATTATTCTAAGCATATCCCCTTAGAGTGTCAAACTATGTACGCAGTAAGGTCCATTTTCATGTACCAGGTTACCCTGAGTCAGGCCTGAAATACCTTGTTGGAGTTGTTATACCTAGGTATATCTATGCCAGAACTACGTCCACTTATAGTATCCAGATAGGGATGTATTACCAGGAAGGCCCACATAATCTTCACCATAAAAAAATTATAGGACATTCTTATATTCTCATCCTCAAATTATATATTAGGTTTATGTTCTCTAATCTATGTTTTCTTAATCTAGTTTCCAAGGTTATAGCTAAAATTTCTCTAATACCAACTGTAATGCCCCGACCTTAGAAAACTGGAGCTGGTGCCTTATTTTATTACATTAAAATGATTAAAAGGAATAAAATCCTGAAGGACTGACACTTTTAGTAGTTTTGGAAGACCATATTACATACATGATACTCATATTACATTGGGAAAGATATAAAATACAACATGATACATAACAAAATGAAACAAACTGCATCCTTGAAACTTATTAAGAGTTTTCTTCTTCATAACATGGTGAAAGGAAAAATAATTAGGGTGAGATAAAACACTCATTAAGTGTTATATGAAGTAATAATAGGTGAATTAAAGTCAATAAGTCATATACATTATGTTAAGGTAAATAATCTGAAAAAAACATGCCATAAATATATGATAATGAAAATGTATCCATAGATTTTGTCAAAGTGAAAATTTCATGGAAAGTAATAATTGAGTCCTAAATGAATAAAATTTTTATTTAGTGGATTTAATTTATCTAGAACATGAACCATTTTACCATCAATATGGTTTAAGTCTGTGGGTATAAACCCATTTGATTCTGTTTGAAAACAAACACGGAGGGTTTGTCACTAAATGTTTTGTCTCATGAGATCTATCGATGCATTGAGGGCCTATAATAGGACCTAACCATCACTAAAAGTACAAATAATTATTCATACATATATTTAATTTAAGAAAAATATTTCTCATAAATGTCTGTATTGAGTAGAGGATACAGATTCATCAATATTTTCCCATTTAAAACAACATTCAAAATAAACACCGTATGTAAAATGGTATACAACTAAGAAAATAATCATATCAATGAAAAAATAATATGGATATTTAAAAGAAATTTAATTAAAAATGAAAAATTTTATAAAAGGGGGAAGTAGATACACCACCTAAAAATGATTAGTTTTACAATACCAAGGCTTAATGAAATAGAAATTGAGATGAAATCCCTTACCACATGGTAATCAATCAAATCGTATGAACAAAATTTAATAATAATAAAATGAATAATTGAATATGATGAATATAATTAGGCTCATGAAATTTTATATAAAATGGAAGTAAACATACACCACATATAGGAAATAAGTGGTGAATAATGGAAACATCACAGAAATAAAAGTGACATGAGAAACCCCTTACCTTATGTTCGAAAGTGTTCCTCACTTGATCTTAATGTCCTAGATAATCAAATTAAATCCATTAAATAATTAATTATGAAACTTTTCTAGATTTATATTATTAATTATAGGTTTATTAAGTTCATTTATGGAATTTTTCATGAGTTATAGAGTTTAATTTCATCATTCGGGAGTATTCGTTTTCTTGGGTTTCATTATTAGTTCACTTATTTATAAGTATTGAGGTTCATGTAAATTGTGTATAATTATCCTAAATTATAATTATATTTTATTAATGAACATAAATAATTATAAAAGGTTATATATATCATTTGGTTAAATGGTTGGAGCATGAATCATTAGATAAACATTTAGTGATAATTTCTTAGATTATTTTGAGAGTTTTTTCGATCATTACGCACTAGTTTTATTTAATTCATTAATACTACCTATATATAATAGATCCAGAATATTTAATAGCATGTAATAAATATTTTATAATCTGGTTAAATCATAAAAATGGTTTATGTCCAGCCTCAATGGATAAATTGAAAAATGAAAATCTGTTGTCCTCGAAGGTTGTAAATCTGCACCTCAAAGACGTTGATTTCGTTTTTAAAATAAAAAAGAGAGAGAAAAGAGTTTCATGATGGATATTCCCTTAAAATAATAAAATTAAAGTATATAGATGATATTGTACTTATAATGATCATTTGGACATGGGAGTTTAATATAGTATAATAAATGAAAAAGGAAATTGAAAGAAATTAAAATAAAAGAAAGATGATTTACCTCTTGAATTCTCCTCTTTGAGTACCTCCTTAAGGGACCTTGGTTTGGTATTTTGTTAAGAAAAAGAGCTTTTGGACGTGGGGGAGGGACTAGGAAATAGTATTTAGATAGAATTTTTACATGATCTAAGTCTTATAGGTGTGAGGAAAAGTGGTGGTGAGGTGTGATATTTGAAGTGGAGGAGAGGGGCGTTTTTTGAATATTATTTTTGCTCAAGACTATGAATAGTTATAGAATTATCATAAAATATATTAAAATAATGAGAATATTTCTAGATTATGTCCTTAACTCATCCATACATCACCTATGAATCAATAATTCAATTATTTAACATTTATCGTAAATTATCGTATTTTACTATTCACAAAAAATTCAAGTATTTTAGAAAAATCCAAAAAATTAATCCTAATAATTTTTTGATGTGTGGAATCAAAAAAGGATCTAAATTTTATTAAAATAATTCTCTAAATATGATAAAATTATTTTTTAATTAAAATAATATTTTACTTGAAAAATATAGATTTTAAATTTATAACTCATTTATATCAGTCTAAAATATTAACTATGGTATCATAAAATTATCCTACAATAATAAGACAAAAAATTAAAAATTTTGGAATATATTTTATTATAATAAATTTTATTTTAAATAATTTTATTAATTACAATATTGTAATTAAATATTTATGACTTATAAAAATACTAACACTTAAACAATAATTTTTAGAATATTTATTTACTTATACTATGATATAATTATATCATAATTTCATTTATAAGATGCCTAAATTTTATGTATACTTTCATGGGTGTGGTTAATATTAATTTGGATGGTTTACTATTCACAAGTGTCTTATTACTATTCTTAAGGTCAAGTTACTATTTCATCGGTATAGGTTCCTTAACTTCTAGAAATACCCCTCACTTCATTCATTCTTAATTTATAAGGATTGTTTTGTGTTATCTATGTGAAATTATATGATTTATACTAAATGAAATAATTTTGTGGGAAATTTAAGTTATTTAATGAATTGAAGTTATTTAAGAGGATACATATCATAAAATCTTGGGGTGTTATAGTTATGAATTAACTCCTTTCAAGATATTTTTATGGGTTGATCAAGAGATGATTACTAGATCTTCTTTCCACCAATATGATTCCATATGGAGATAATATTCTAATTTATAATTTCTATGGTAGTATTTATCTAATAATTTGTTTGGGAAGTTCTAGATTACATTGTTTCAAGATTTATCAAATTTACCTCAAGTTCAAGACACTTCAAGCTGAGGGAATTCTTCTCGTCCACAACCATTCTAAAGTTTTCTTCACATTATATTTTCAAGTTATGAATTTTATCCTCATATAGTTTTCTATTACCATGTAGATAATTATCATTGTCCTTGATTATTATGGATTTGAACTCTAACTATATATCCTTGAAACCAAGATTATCTTTAATGGATTCATCTAACCATTGATATTCTCTTTGAAAAATTTACTTGTTTCAACTTTCTCATCAATAATTGTTTTTAATTATTTTTCAATTAAAGGATATTTTTCTAGTAATAAAAATACATTTTTTTTGATATATTTCACTGTTTTAGTGAGAGTGTTTCAGTCTTGTAACTTCTTAGACATATATATATATATATATATTGTATTGTTATGATATTTGTTTTATAATCATCTAGTTCTTAAATAAAATCAAATATATGAGTGAAAACTTTAGAATAAAATTTCTTCAAGTAATTCTTAACCTCATAATAGATCCTTTTAATTGATTTAATTGATCCATCTTTTTCACTGCATGAAATAGATTATTACAAAGGATAATTATTAATAGATTTACCAGATGAATTACCAATTTAGATAGTTTCAATCTCTGGAGTTTCCTCATTTGTCAATAAACTATTACTTAGATTATTTACCTCTTTATTCTATTTTTTCTTCAACATTTTAGTAGAAACTTGAATTGTGGTATTGATAGAGTGAATGAATAGATTTTACATATAAGGAAACTCTAAACACTCTTCAAATATAACCTTCATATAATTTATATTGAAAAAATTGGGAAAGTAAAATTTAGATTTAACTAAAAGGAATCATGTTCTCTAATACCAATTGAGATTACCATATGATTAGGCGAAAACACCTAAAATTGGGGTTAAATTAGGTGTGATTTTTTTTTACAAAATTCCAATAACACTTATAAATTTTTTACCCCTTTTGGTATCTAAAACACTTTTATCAATTATGATATAAATGAATTTGTTTATCTTTTACCAAAAACACAATAAATACATGTAATGTTAAATGTAAAGTAAAGAGTAGGGAACAATTTTTTTATAAGTTTCAACACCCTTATGAGAAACCCACTACTTATTGTGTCTTATTTTTGTCCCAAACCATAAATTCTATACTATAATATTATTATCAATTAAAATTGGCATGTAAATGGACTATCCTGAACCCATCATGCATCCTAAACTTACAAAACATCCCACTATTTATATCATACTTACTCAACATCACACTGAGTTCACAATATCCTACTATATATCACAAAATATCTCCCATCCTATTGGATAAGATCACAAGTCCATTAAGGATGTCACCACATCAAAGAGTATTGGGATACTTCTTTTAAAAATGTTACAATATTTTACACCAATAAACAATATCTATTTATCTATAAAAATCACCCAAAAATAATATAGTTGTGGCATGGATCTTTCCTTTATGGCGCGAGTGATTCTGAGAAACTTGTATATACTTCTGCTTGAATATTTAATTATCAGATAGAATTTCATCTTGATCTTCTTCTACGTAGTGTGAATATAATCCAACATAAATCAGAAATGTTTTTTTTATATTTAGTTCAATGAATAATTGCTTGGAAATCATTGAATTTAATTTATTGATAATATTCATTATAAAATTTCTCAAATTTTTCTACATTAAAAAAACTCAAAATTTCAAAATGCAGATGACTAAAAAGTAATCTAGTTACCCTCATGACGAAAGTGATCACTCTTATAAATTATAAATTTCTCTTTATAAGTGTTTATTACCCTTCCACAATCCAGATGACCTTTACAAAATGTCCCCATATTTTCCAAATTTACATTCTAAAAACTAGGACACCCTTCCAGAAGTAACTTATCCACATTTTTAGTTCCTTTGAGGCTACCCATATAAAAAAATAATTCCTTACAAAATTTTAATATAAAATAAATAAATAAAAATTATCTTCAAGTAATCATAAAATAACTTAATTTTTTCTCAGGGTTCCTCAAATCACTCTAAACATCTCAAGTGAATTTAAATAACTTAAGGAAATATGAGAATATTTACAAATATCTTCAACAAAACTCCAAAGTCATTTAAATCATTTAATTACTCAAATAAGAGTATAATAATGACCTTAATTGCTACTAATATTTCATACTCAAATATATATTCTCAAATTCTTCAACCAAGTGATATTAGACACTATATGCAACAACCTTCAAACTAAAAAACACAAGGATGGATTATCTAGAACCCCAGCTTACTTTTCTAAAATTTTGAACCTCCTTTTATATTTTCTCTAATCTCAGATTTACAAGATTTTCAACATTTAATTCAATAACTATCTCATCTAACTTCATTCCTTTTTATAGTTATTCTCACCAACATTAATTCTTTTCATTAGTTTCTTTACACTATAGGGAAAAAAAATTACTCCCATTTTTTTAATACTAGTCACATTTATAAACGTCAGTAACATATTTATTTGTGTTTGTGAAAAACATCTAGAAATGTGGTGTTGATAATTTACCCATATTTTAAAATGTGTCTATTTACCAGTGTTTCCAAAAAATGTGGGTTAATTACCAATATATCATTTACCCATGTTTTTCACAAATGCAGGTAAATTGTATCCTATTACCCATAAATATCAAAAAAAAAAGAACTAAATTTTATAGAACACTACACCATCACTTCATTATATAGGTTTATATATAATAGTATTGATGTATTATATTACTAATATACATAACATAATTTAAAAAAAAATACAAATATAAATTCATATACTTTTTTATATAAAGTTAAATTATTTATATATATTTAAACATATATATGTTTATTAATATACATTTAATAACATATATATATATATATATATATTTGTGTGCTAGTATATATGTATCTATATACACGTCAATTTATCTATATATGTTTTTAAACACACATGTATTTTTTTTATATATTTTTAAATATATTTGTGCGTCTATATATATATGTTTATATATATAAATGGTTAAATATATTTATTAAGGATAATTTATTTAGTTATTAATATATATGTATATATAAATTAATATATATATATGTATATAAATTAATATAAATATACTTATATATATATATATTTTAATTTCTATATTAATGATCACTTATTTAGTTATTATTAATTAATTATAATTATGTTTCGACTTCTATCTTTGTGATTTTATATTTATGTATTCATCATTATGTGTGTGTATATATATATTATATAATATTTATTTTTAATGCTACATAATACTGTTATATATGTAATATTATCAATATATTTATATATATTAATATATGAATTAACATAAATATACTTATAAACTCACAAAAATACACACACATATTAATTTATGTATTAAGGACCATAGTTAATTATAATTATGTCTTAACTTGTGTGTGTGTGTGGTTTAAATACATGTAGGTATGCATATATTTTTTTATATAAATAACATTTTATTATTATTATATAATGCAATAATATATGTAATATTATTAATATATCGTTGGTTGGGTGTCTCTAAAGAGATATAGATTCATTGGAACCTATCTATCAGCCTTCTACCCACTTGGGATTATTTTGTGGGATGGAGGGATGCCCTAACACAAGAAAATTAGCATAGTGGAACCAATCAGATGATGAGATGTGACTTGAAATGTGGTGTAATGGGGTGATAAGAAGGCATCATTTGGTGGGAAGATTGAAATAAAGATAGGTTCATTGAAACCTATCAAAAAACCCGCTTCCCACACAAATTTCTGATGTGGGATAGAGGGGTGCCCTGCCTTCTTATCAGGGGGTGATGCAGCTTTCGACATGTGACGCAATGTGATTATTTCTAGGGGTGGGTAGTGAAAGAATAGTGACACAAAAAGATGAAAGATTATCATTTTGGGACTTCTAGTCATCTCCTCCAAGTTCCTTTAGTCCACACTCATCTAGTGATTTAGGGTCATTTATAGGTTAGGCCTTCGGGCCACACTATGTAATAAAATAGGTCCAGTGGGTGGTTTCCCTTCCTTATAGGGAGGGATGAGGCTTGGGAAACTTAGGTGCCTGGGTTCATGTATTGCTTGCGGTTTGTAATCCACTATACCTATAATGAATTTATATAAATATAATTATTATTATAAATTTATAAATTCATATATAGATTAATATATAAATTAATATAAATATATATGTATGACTCTCTCTCTATGTGTGTGTATGCCTTATATATATTAATATAAATATACTTATAAATTTATATATTCATATATATATATATATATTGATATATAAATTAATATATATATATATACTTATTAAATAAATAACTTTTAATTTCTTATTTAATTTACTCATGTTTTAAAACCATGGATAAAAATAAATTAATGACGTTTTTAAGCATGGCTAAAAAACAAGGATAAATTCTCTATATTTTTATAAAAGCACGGATAAATTAAAATTCATCCATATTTTAAGAATAAATGGCTAAAAATTTTAACAAATTACCTATTTTTTTTATAATAATAAAATATAGTTCTATAATCATTTGGTTTATGGAATACTCACCAAGTAGAAGCTCAAAATAATTCATTTTCCACCCTAATAATTGATCTTTCATTGAATGTCTAATATAATCTTACAAATATTGTTTTTCCTTTTTATAAACACATGAAAACATATACAACAATCATCTTTAACATCCATTTGTTATTTTCAATATCCCCCTTTGTATTTTTTTGTCAATACCCATTGACTACTCATTTAAACTACAAAATCAATATTTCTCTACCTTGATGAGAATAAATTCATAGGAGTAGTGTAGATGAAAAATCCAACTCAACTTATAATTCAATATCAAATTAACTTCTTCTTCCCTTTATTATATTCCTTTATTTTCCCCCCTCTTACATGAGAGAAACTATTTGATTTAAATATACACAAATTTTTCTTAAGTTAAGGGTATCATCACATTTCTATTAGAAATGAGTAAAAAATTAATCAACTATAAGTACTTGTAAGAAATGGTTGATGTAAAAAACAAGAGTGAATAATCTAGAATTTTTTTTCTTAAACTAATGTGATACCAAATGAGATTCACTTCCTAGGTATTGTTTAGGGAATTAATAACCTGTACTCATCTTAAACAAACTCATTAAAAACATTAAAGTGTAAGGATTTATTTCCCCCGTTCTAAACCATTTTAAACCACTCTTATTTAATAACCATATCAAACATAATCCAAAAATTATGAGAAAGTGATTATCATACCTCGACTTTTAGTTTTTGTAATTTTTTTCCAGAATTCCTGATTTAACCATGGGATATAAATACTATGGAAGCTTCACTTACTTAGCTCCACCTCAAGGGATTCTCTTTAATATATTCATCATGGTTTATTTTCTTCAAAATAATATCCAAACATATTTTGATAAAAATTGGATTCTAATACAAATTGAGATATTGTAATTGATTTTTTTGAAGGTTTAATCATTTAATTTAATCCATAATGGATAAATTTTCATGTAATTTAGAAGTCAAAACATTCCATCATTTTCAATCTTCCATGATTAAACTTCAATTCCTAGTACATATTTGCACAAATAAAATTTTTTGAGAATATGTTGAGTTTCTATTAACAATTTAATTATAGAAATAGGTATGAGACTTGGATATCACCCCAGAATTTCCATTATATATAACAGTAAAATTTCGATAACTCTTCATACTTTCTTCAGCCTTGATTTTTCTAATCTATTCATCTTTGGGAAGTATGCACCTATTTTCCTCTTGATATTTCTTCTTATTTGAAACATGATTCTTTAATTTATAAAGTGGATCAAGTTAATGATTTTCATCTTTCTATATATTCTTGTACAATTCATATTGGGTTATCCAAATTGTTTAACATTATTTTGGAACATTCTCAACCTTCATTTTTTCATGCAAACTCATTCTTCATTGTAGCATTTTTAGTACTTGGATTCAATGGTGATTTACCTTTGTTCTTAAATAATTAATCTTATATAGTAATTCACATAATGAACATAGAATGCTATTACCAAATTTTTTTTACCTTCCACACACAATATCAGTAGGTTTAGGATCATCTCTTTTAGAAACCCCTCATGAAATTAAAATTATTCATTTTGGATATCTACTAATAAACCAATCCTCTATTCCCTATCTTGGATTGATTACATTTATGATTACAGATAGATTCCTTTAATATCTATATTTATTTATAGTTTACATTGGTCTATGATTTGGACATTTGACCACAATATAAGTATCTATTCCTTATTGGTTTTCCAACCTTTTTAATTTTTTTCTTGTGTTAACTTTTTCAATAGTTTTATTTATTTTTTCTGCCACAAGGAAGACTTATACGCTTCTATCATCAGATTATTTATCTATTATAGTCTACTTTTCACATTACCATATGATATATACTTGATATATTTGTACTATAAATTTTTATAAATATTAAATACTTATATTTGAATTCTCATAAAAAATTTCAAGAGATTTAAATATGTATTTAGTTGATATATTTTTTCATTTCTATAAAGTTTGTTTAGGCATAACATGTTTTATTTTAATTTCATGTTTATTTTTTATAAATATAGGACTTATATTATTTATATATGTTTAAGTTTTGTTCCAAAAAACAATGGACTTATATCCAAACCCCCATAAACACCATCAATAGCCAACATATCTTTTTCTTTTTCTTCCAGATGCAGTTTGTATATAATTTTGAGCTTGCTATTTTATTACATTATCACACTTATTTTGAGAATCATCTAGTGAGATTCTCTTATTTTACATTCTTAAATAAACCCTTAAACCATTAGTGGGTTTCTCAAAAACTTTTATCACCCATGATTTTAATATTTTAATTTTAAACCCACACTAGTAGATGAAAATTCACAAGTACTGATAGATTTATTTGGATTATGGATTAACTTATTCAAATTTCTTGTTGTGGGTTGATAAAGAGATGATTAAAATCCCTTATTTCCAATGATATGAGTTCCTTTTAGGATATAATTTTTTTAAAAATGTTTTTGGTAGTATTTTTCTTTTTTATTTGTTTTGGATTTTACAGATTTTATTGATTCCATATTTTTAAATCTCACCTCAAGTTCAAGACACTTCATGCTGAAGGAATTATTATAATCCTAAAATAATATAAAACCATCATCCTGTTATCTTTTTATATTAAAAATTTTATCCCCAAAACGTGTAGTAATAACATGTATTGAATTATCAATGTCCTTTATTTTTTTGGATTCGACCTCCAATTAGACACCCTTGACACCAAGAGTATCTAGATGAGATTTATCTAAACTACAAGTCTTATCTTAAAATGATTTACTTATTGTATATTTCTCATAAATAATAATTTTTAATTATTTTTTATCTATAGTATTTTTTTTCTTAAAATAGTCATATAATATTTTCTCTAGATTTCTTTATTTTAGGGAGAGTGTTTCACTATTATAACTTTGTAGACAAAGATTTGTTCATGGTTTTTATATCTCTTAGTAGATATGTGTTTTCCTCATCAAGTTCATGAATAAAATAATATATATGTGTGAAAAATTTATTCGGAATATTATTCATGTAACCCTGAAGCATATAATATATATTTTAAACTTATTTAATAGATCCATACTTTTCATAATCCGAACCTGATTCTTCATGAGGATGGATCATAGAAGATTTACCATATGAACTACCATTTTTAATACATTTAATTTTTTTTTACTTTTCTTCAATGAACTATTTATTATCTTATTTTTCTCTTTATTTTTTGTGTTCTTCCTGGTTTTGGAAGAAACCTCTATGTTGATACCGACAAAGATGGAAACTAAATTTTCTATTTGAGGAAAATTTGCACAATGTTCAAATATGTACTTCATATAATTGATATAAAAACACTTGGGAAAGAAAATATTGATCCAACCATAGGGAACCATTTGTTAGGAGACCAATTCAGATTCCCATTAGATATAGTGCATACACCTGGGGGGGGGGGTGAATCAATTGTGACCATGTTTTTACCAAATTCCAATTACAATTTAAAAACCTTTATCCCATATTCTATTTGAAACTCTATTATATTTTATAATATAAATGAATATTTTAGTCTTTTATCTAACACTCAATAACAACATACAATAAATAATGTAAATTTAAGAGAAGAAAACCTTTTTTTTAAGGTTCAACCCCCTCATGGGAAACCTAATCCTTATTGTGTATATTTTTTCCCAATCTATATATTTTATACTATTATATTATTATAAATAACAAGTGGGATGGATAGGTATTATCCTAAACCTATAGTGTATCCCTCACTTAAAAAAATCCTACTACACATATAATACATACTCATAATCCCACTAAGTTTACAATATCTGACTGGCTATTATAAAATCTATTCCAAACCCTTGAAGAAGATAAGATGTTTGTTTTGGAAATCACTACATCAAGGTGAATATACATTCTTAGTCATAGATAATACTCAACTTCCATTTTATATTTATCAAAAGTACCATTCATGTATGTTTCTATAAACAAACTTGATACCAGATCTTGTTTAGAATATGATTGTTTTCTTCTCTCAAATAAACATTTAATGATATCGATGTCCAATAATAGAGATATAGAACTCCATTCAAATCATCCTCCCCCCAACTCTTATTCATTTTATTTCTTTCTCATTGTTTTAGACTTCAATAATATAGTGTATCACAAGTGTTATTCTCCATATATTTATAATTAAACTAACCAGATCGATTTAATAAAATAAAGTCAGCCTCTTATTCTTCTAAGATATTAAGAAGGTTATTCCCACGTATATCTATATTGGGTTTGATATTCTCTTTTCATGAGATGTTCTTACCTCACTACCTTATCTTTATTCTTCTCATTTATTATGTTCTCATAGTTTCATGAATTAATATATAATATATTATTATATAATTACCATAAAACCCAATGGTAAAATGTACTCGAGAATCATCTCACCATATCAACACCATGATCTCCACATATTTTTCTCAATGCCTTCAGATTGGGTTTCCCTCATGATCATGAATATTTTCACCTCAATTTATTATCTCCAGAACATTTCTAAGAATACCCTTTTTATCATTTTATGTCATTTAAATATAACATTTTTTACTTTTACTAAAGTGTTTTGGGACCAATCTTCTAAAAAAATCCACAAATGTACATAAATAAAAAATCTCTATTAATTTATGAACATCATATAAAATTAATATAGTTTTGGTGTGGCTCTTTCTTTAACGATGTCAATGCTTCTGAGAAACTATTATAAACATCATCCCAAATCATTAATTCAAAGATATAATTTCATATTTATCCTCTCCTCCTCAGTATAAAGATCCTATGATTAATCATATATCTTTAATCAAAAATTTATTTATGGTATTTATTTAAATAAAGAATAACTTGGGTATCATCAGATTTAATTTATTTATAATATTCACTCTAATTTTTTTCATATTTTCATCCTTTAATAATCTCAAAACATCACAAAGAATCCAATCCTTAATAATTCACCTATTTACCATTTAAATGTTAGTTACCACCCTTAAAATATTTGGATTACCCTTTATAAGTGATTATTACCATTTAAAAATCCATTTGACTCTTATGAAAAGTCCCTTCCTTGGTAAAATTTTCACTTTAAGAACCAGGATACCCTTCTAGAAGTGACTTAGATGCATTTCTAGTTAATATTAGGTTACCCTTCTAAAAAACTCATGAAATAACCTTTTTTCATTTTCAAACTTATTATTCCAAATTCTCATCAATTAATCACAAAATAAATTCAATTATTCATTGGGATTATCAAATCACTCTAAAAAATATCAAGTTATTTTAAATGACTGGTAAATATAGAAATACTTCTAAATTTATTCAAAAAACTCCAAATTATTTCACAACATTTAATTACTCAAATTATAGTATAATAATTAAATTCACTACCTTTTATATTTTAGTCAAAATTAATCCTTAAAAAATGCTTCATCCAAGAGATACTATACATTATATATAGAAACACTCATGCTAGAAAACATAAGGATAGTTTTTCCACAACTCTAATAAGATTTTATAAAATGTTTGAATCACCTTTAATCCTTTTTCTAATCATATATTTACATATTTTTCAGTGTCAAATTCATCAGATAACTCCTCTTACTAAAATTATAAATCATTTTTGATAGTGTTTCTCACCAGTATCATCACTTTTCATAAATTTATATACAAACTAGCTCCACAATCACTAGATTTAAGGACTAATCACTAAGAAAAATCTCAAATAAATTTCTTTTCCAATATAAGAATTGATCTTCCTTTTCATGTTCAATGAAAAAGTACAAATATTAGCTTTCATTGTTATAACACATTGAAAAAAATACAACAGTCATCTTTAACATAAATTTGGGATCTTTAATATATATATATATATATGTGTGTGTGTGTGTGTGTATTTATTAATATATATGTTTTCATGTACATAGGAATATACTAAACACATACATATATGTTAGTATATAGACACTCATTAATTTATATATATATTTATATATATATATTAGTTTTTACATGTTTGTATACTTATTAATTATTTAAAAACCTTATTTATATGCAAGTATAAAAAAATTAATTGGAATATATAGTGTAAACAAAATATATACTATAAATTTCCACTACAGGATTTTGAGTTTCATTTTGTAGAGAAAATTTACAGTGTGTTTACATACTTATGTAAAAATACATTATCTATATATATATTCATTGATATATATATATATATATATTTTGTTATCAATACTTTTTAGATATATTTATATATACAGGTATAGAAAAATTAGTTGGTATATATAGTATATATAAAAAATACATTGTAAATTCTAAAATTTCAAATTTATGTTGTATTTATAATTATATATATATATTTATGTACATGTACATATGTATATATATATATATATATTAATATTTATTTATGTATGTGTATATGCATGTAAGTATATAGTTCTATTAATATATATGTTTAAATAATTATATTTGAAAATACTTTTATATATGCATGGACACATTCATGTGCATATATCTAGCTATTTGTACTTATATATGAATATTTTTAAATAATTACATTAATATGTATGTATGTACTTATGTTAATATATATTTATGTATGTATATGCATGTATACATTTATTGATATATATTCCTGTATGTATATGCATGCATAAATTTATTAATATATATGTATGTTCGTAAGTACATATATTTTTAAATAATTAAATTATTATGTATATATATAATTATATTAATATACATGTACATATGTATGTATGTGTACATACACACACAGATATATATAAACATATGTATACTCATCTCTTTTAAAATACATTTATCCGTATGTAAGTTTTTTAATATATTTTGTTTGTATAAAAACATACACATAAGGATTTTAAAAAATAAACTTTAAATTTGTAGTGAAAATATATATCATTATATGAAAAAATAATGTTCAAAGTAACCTATCATATATAGGTTTAAAATTATTCTTTTGGATATCATGATCACATTGGTAATGACAGATTGAAATTTCAATTCAATTTTAATAAAATATATTAGATAAAAGTTTATCAGTGAAAACAATTTTGGTTAGAGGAGAGATAATGACACTTATTAGGGTTGTGGAGATGGAATGTGAGGGTATTTTAGGTATTATAATCAAAATATTCATTTTTTGGAAAATTATGGATGACTAGGATTGTTCACAACATGTGTTATAATTTTAAATTGATAGGATAATGATCCGTCCACAATGTTGGATTTTAGCCACCTATAACATATAATTACTACATTTAAAATCAATACATTCATGTGAGAATGATGTTAAAAGTCCAAAAAATGGAAATAATTTTATCAAACCAACATTAATTTAAAATATAAAAAATAAAAGTTTTCTTTGTAAATAAAAATTATACTTTTGTATGTAATAATATTTATTTAAGTTTCCCATTTAACATATAAATATTGAACAATTGATTAAATATCCAATTAATTATAGGATAATAGATAACCTATGAAACTGTAAACAGGTTTTTAAAAGTATCATTAATCACAATTTTTTAACTATTATAACCCTAAATATCAGTTTCATTTCCCAATTTCACCACACATTATCAACATGATATCTCCTTAGTTAAAATTTTCAGTATTATCAAGTATGTTTTTATTGGAACTATTTTCATACAAAGTATTAAAATTTAAAATTTATGTAAATATAATATTATAATTTGGAACTAATATAGAAATACTATATATTTGTTTAGTTTTAATTTTATTTTGATTTTTTCTTTAATTATTTTCCTTTTGGAATAATCATCGATTGAATTTGAGTTTTACTTTTATCGCTTTGAATCCTTAAAAGTTATTTATGAAATATTACCATGTTATCATAGTAGGAAAACATGTTTTAATTTTTTTTGATTTAAAAAATATTAATATGATTTTAAATTAAATTATATCCAATTTAAAATAATAGTTGATTTTTTTGAGAATTTTTTTCATGAAATATTTATACCATGAAATTTTTTTAATGAAATTGAGGTAAATATCATGTATACATTTAAAAAAATATATTATAATGGTATCATTGATATTTTCTAATCTAAAAGGTAAATTTTTTAATTTATTACAAGATAATTATTATTTTCTTATATAAAGATTGTATATTATATTTCAAAATTATATATTATTTTTTATTTCTCTCAAAATATCGGTTGAATCTTAAAAAGAGTTCATAACCACTAAAATATTCAAAATAATTAATTTTTCATGAAAATTATTTCATATTTTAAATACTAAAATTATATTTTGTTCCAACTAAGAGGTTGTATATAGGATTTATTAGCAATCTATGATGATAATGGAAGGTGAAATATTGATAATAAATAGTGCCAATTTAATATCAAGATTCTACATGTTCATATTCCAACCAAGAGTTTGTATTATGGTAGATCATGTAAAGAGGATAATGTTGCAACCATAGAGATTTTATGATGTGGTGACATGAAGATTCATGAAGAAAAATGAATATGTTTCTACTACATAGAAACCATACATGTTAAATGATGCACAACATTAACATACATAATATCTGTATATGGAGGTGATTAGGAAGAGTCTTGGAATATTAAGAGATCAAGTAGTGAATTCAGTATAGTGGCTATGGAAAGGGTTAAGGAATAATTATTACTTATCATAACGAATATAAGTTTATTAAAAGGAGCTAATGAAATATTGAAGGGTGAAGATTTAAAATTTTTCTTAGATGAATGAAGTAACCAATTAAAATTTTATATCCTAGTATATTTATGTATTGATTTATTTTTGATATAAATTGGAAATTTATAGAGAAGTTTGGAGTTTATTTTATAGAGTTAAAAAAAATCACACTGAAATTCATGTCACATCACGTCACATCATGATTATTATTATGTGAGGCTAGATGTTCTTGTTTTATGGTTACATCATGATAATAATGTGAAATATATAAAGTCTGTGTATTGGTTTTTGGAGAAATTGAAATATGATCATTATACCAAAAAGTTTAAAGATCATGACAAGTTTTTCATGTAATATCAAACTCATTCTACATAAGAGTTGATCTATATTAGTGGTTTGATGATGTGTATTATGAGTGTAATTTCAATCCAAAATATTAGGTGTTGTATTATAATATGAAAAATTATGTCTTAGATCTTAGCCCATATATTTATTATGGTTCAATTGAAATTTTGGATTACACCGTGAAGTTAAAATTCATGCCGTAAAGTGAGGGACAAAGATATTTTTAAAATTGTGAAACAGATGTAAAATTTAGAGTATGACTTAGTCAAATTCATGTTTTTTTGGAGGACCCTATAACTAAAGAGCCCTTTGAGTGGTAGAAGTTTGAATAACCCTTATGAATTCTAATTGCACAACGGGGATCTGATTTGATCTGATTTGATTTCAATTAAGAGATAGTCAATATTGAATTGATATTACATTGAAGGATGGATTTCTATCATAATTACTACTGTATCCTTTAGTGAGGTGTTTATATGAACTATGTATTGGAATAATGTTATGACTTTTTTATTGAGTCCTCTTATTCGTGAGTTTGGGATATTTTTATGTTTTTTCATTGGAAACATACTCATGGATGAGTTGGAATCACATTCAAGTTGAGTGAAGGTATATATGATGAAAGGATTGGAGTTCTTCTACTAATGTAATATCAAAGCATGGATGAGATGATTATTCCACAACAATATTAAGTTAATCTCTTATAGGAAATACTTTATTTGATATGAGAGGGAAATATCCCTAAGGTATTCGTATACAGAAATGGTTTAATATGATGTGAGAGAGATCATTCAGTGGACCTATTGGTTACACTGTGACAATTCAGATTGTAGAAAGTTTCAGTCTAACATAATTGGATACTCCTTGGGGTTAATTTTATATGACAGGGGAATGAATTTGACATGAGAATATTTACACTACAGCTCATATTATTGCATCATAATTATGTATATGAAGGAGTAAGAAGGATTTTTTTACATCATGAAGAAACCCCATGAGAGTTAAGTGTCACATTATTTTGGTTTCATAGTCCACCCCAACTAAGAACTCCACTTGGGCCTAAAGTAAATATGAGAGGGACCCACAAAGTTCGACTCTAATAGGCCATGAGTTAGCGACTAGAACCAAGGGTGTAAATATCACAAATGGGAGGCCTTACCCTCATAATCCTAGGAATATATAAATTAACCCACCAATAATCATCATAATATAAAATAAAATAAATATCCCATGATTCATGTAAATATCATATAAATAAAAGTCTCAAAATTGAAATACCAAAAGAAAAATCCTATTAGAGTAACTCTAATAGAAAATCAAATATTTGATCTAATAATTCCTATCTCATTAATAAAATCCCTTCTAGACACATGAAAAATAGGCTTATATATAAGGGTGATAAGACATGTATTCTCAGTAGGATCCTCCTCTATAATTCTCATGAAAATGTGGAAGAACCATACAAATGCTTCATTGAATAAATAGTAGAACCAATATCCACTTAATTAGGTCAAATATCCCCAACCCAGCCAAGGATCAATCAACCAATAACATATCTATGTATAATAAAAAAGTAATTAAAGAATATATCAAGAAGGTTCCACATAATCACTTCCACATTGGTTTATTTTTCTCCCAATTAAATGAAAAATACCTCTCATTTCCATCCATTCTATACATACATAACTAAATAAACATATCCTGTATCACAACTATAACCACATCATCATTATTATCTCTACATACCACATACCACATTGTACCACATACCACAACCAGATATCACAACAAAAAATTACATACTCATCAAAATAGGGCATCATAAGAATTAAGGACATCAAACTCATGCCCTCATCCCACCATGAATGACCGCACCATGTATCATATCCTCTATCATATCATCATCACATTATCATCAATTCACATCATTAAGACTCTAACTTTTGGTCATCATTTCATGTGCATCATAACCTTAAGGAACGACAACATTTACACATCCAAAAACGAGATTAAGGAAGAGGGAGAAGTTATCGATCCATTCCCTTTCCAACCTGAATGTTTGTGAAAACACCCAAAACCTAAAACATTTTGGAATCAGTATTTTTATCTTAATCAGATAGAGTGTGTAAGAAATAAAAAGAAAATTAAACATAAACATATATATCATAGCCACACAAAATCCCAACCTAAAGGCTTATTCTAAACCATCACTACCATCATCCATATCAACCCTCACATCACTAATACCACATATTACCACCAATGACATCACTATACCACAACTAACTCCATATTTCCACACAACATAACTATAAAAATATTATTGATCTCCTATTTAATCATATCATTTACTATTTCCATAATTAAAATTTTATTATACATATTATATTAATTACACCATTAAATTATGGATATTTAATGCCAAACCATTCATTATCTAAATACAACATTTATCTCAATCATATGTCATTCATTTAAAGACTTAATAATTATTTAGTATCCAAAAATTATTAGATTATAACCCACACTGATTACCATATTCATTATTACCAATAATATTCTATACTACCAGGAAACTACAACATAGTGACATCAATAATCAACCAGCCACTACACAAATTCCCTATAACACATGCCAACATCCTCTTCAACACAAACACCAAATCTACAACACCAACCACTTCCTTTCCAAATAAACATCTATTCTACTATCCTATACCACATAACAACCCATAAAACACTACTAAATAAATAACTATATCTCTCCCAATCCCACCAAGGAAAGATATATGTGACACCTGCAAAAAAATGTTGGATCGATATATAGATGTATATGTATATTAGATGGAACAATACAAGAGGGGGGTAAATTGTAGGTTTAAAAACTTTGTGTTTAAACACTTAAGAAACTAGTTTAAATGATCTTAAACTAATACAATTCACAACAAAAACAAACAAAAACAATTTTATTGAATATAAAGGTATGATATGATATAATACTATAAGAAATGTAAAGTAATTGTATTCAAAATGAATACAAAAATCAGACTAATACAATAATGAAGGATTCTACCATAAAGCGTATAGAATCAATCGATACAATATGTAACAGTATGATTGTAATTGAAACAATTACAAAATAATATGAAATGAAGAAAAGAAATAATACAATTCCCTTTCTAAAACAAACAGCATCAGAAATGTAAAAGTGTTACAATTATTTTATCCCAAAGAGTAGGGTTATCCTTTCACCTAGTATAAGAGGTCTGTCTTACCACCACCTTGGTAAGCCCTCGATATGATGATTGGTACTTCTATCTTGCTATCCCCGTAATCCCTCGATACGATCATTGGTACATCTGTCTCGCTATCCCCGCAAGCCCTCGATTTTGCAGGTAATCGACACCTTTGTCTTTCAAAAACTTGAAAGCCCTCGATACGATGATCGGTATCACCGTCTGCTTATCCCTGGTAGCCCTAGATCGTTATCACCTGATCGGTCACACAAAGTAAAACAAAGCACTTATTGAAATACAAAAACTAAGAATGAGTCGTTCATTTTTTGTAAATTCAAGGCTTTCTCATGAAGCAGGAGATAAGTCAAAACGTCTCTCTCTAGAACTTGATAGTAGAAAAGAATGATCAAAGTCTCTCAGTTGTTCTTCTCAGCTTCAAATGACCTTTTATTTATAGGCCTAAGGTTACAATGGTCACATTTACTCCAACGGTCATATTTCTCTAGAAAACTCAGAGGGACTTGGACACCTGACATTATAACAGTCATATTGAAACAGGAAACATGACATTGTTTTGATTAGTTTATAACTAACTCCACTACATCATTTTGGTTAAAAAAAGATATATGAATATGATAAACATGAGTATGATTGACATGTGTTTATGAAGGATAAAAACAAGAATGTGATAAAAGTAAAATATGAGTACTATTAGTATTACTTAGTGTAATTTATTGATATGATACAAAGTGATTATGATTCACAAAAGTTAGTACGGTTGATAGAGTCAATACGATTGACAGAGTCAGTACGTTTGACAGAGTCGGTACGATTGACAGAGTCACTACGATTGACAGAGTCAATACGATTGACAGAGTCAGTACGATTGACAGAGTTAGTAGGATTGACAGAGTCAGTACGATTGATAGTGTCAGTACGATTGACAGAGTCAATACGATTGACAGGTTCAGTACGATTGACAGTGTTAGTATGATTTACATTTATGAATACATTTGTGATTTCCAAAACAAGACATAAAAGTCAAAAGATATCTTTTAACTCAACAATATCCCCCTTTTTTGAAAGCATAAAACATAAAATAAATTCAAAAAGAAATACTTATCTCCCCCTGAGTTATTGAAAACTCTTCTGAATATGAAATTGAATACAACTAACCCCCCCTTAGGTATGTACTTTCCTAAGGATTGTATTCGTAGATTTTCCTTATTTTAGAAGTATTTGACTAAAAAACTATTCCTTTAAAAAACATTTTCCCCCTTTATAAAACATTCTCCCCCTTTGTTATTTACAAAAATAATGGGTAATCTTGAGTTTCATGAAAGAGTTAGAAAATAAATGCAAGGAAATGGGAAAGGTAACATAAAACTCATTAAGATAACAAAAATCTATAGAAATCTAGAAATAAAAATAGAAAGATACAACAACACTCATTTGTTTTCTCTTTCCTTTTCTTTCTTGATCATATCATGAAGAACGAATTTCATACATTTGATTTCTTTCTTGTATTCAGATATAGAATCACCTTGAGATTTGAGAAGCTCTTGTTGATCGACAAAAATATGATATTGATTCTTGATAGTTTCTTCTTGGACTCTGATTACTTCTTCAAGAGTATCAATTCCGTATTTCAAATTCTTATTGTCTTTAGATAGCATAGAAATTTGCTTCTTCAACATAACTATTTCATCTTTGAAAGATGAAAACTTCGAAAACTCTAACTAAAAAGGATTCATTATCTCTTACAGATCTTTTATTGAAGTAACATCGACTCCATGAATTGTTGTTATCTAATTCATCCTTTCAACAGTTTCTTTTTCAAGCTTATTGAATGTAATATCAAGATCATTAGACAGCCTCCTTGAGAATTCAATTGATATTTCATGATCATTCACTAAGCTCTCTGTTTTGTCTAACCACTTAGTCATTCTATTGTAAGCCTTCTTATGAGCGGACAAACTTTCAGATAGTACTTTTAAATCAGCTTCAATTGACAATACTCTCTCAGTTCTCTTACAGAACCAAATTTATTCCTTTTATTTTCAGTAATGAAATCAATTTTACCTTCAAGTATAGGGAAATAAGGAATGGTCTTCTTAATACTTCTCAAAACATGAACAATGTAATCACTCTTCTTAATAGAAATTGTGTGTTCTGAATCAGTATCCTAATCATACGAATCCAATTAATTTGATTGTCTTGAGTCTTCAACTGGCTGTTTTCCTTTTTCATTTTCTTTCTCCTTTCTTTATTTTTCCACTTTGTCACTGATAATGATTACTTTTTCGGTATGAGAATATTGATCACCTTGATTTTCTTGGGAAGGAATTCTATCTGGTGTTTCAAAATATTCAACTGGTGCTTGATCAGCATGAGGAGTTTGTTGAATACATTCACTTTTCTTCTGAAAATATTCCTCTATACTCTTTTTAGAACTTTGAAGAAATTATAAAAGAAAATCTCCTTCCTCTTCTTCATCTTCCTGTATTTCTTCCAAAATTTGTTTTCATTTCTCTTTCTATGGGAGACTTTGTACGATAGGCTATTGATATACTTATTCTGTTAGTTGAGCACTATCCTGCTCAACCATTTTCATGACTTTAGAAACATCAAAGTCTTGAGCTTTTCTTTTCAAAAGAGTCTTCCTTTTCTTTTCAGCCTGAAGATTATCTTCTACCCTTATCCTCTCGGAAAAAGCTTCAGTTGTATCAAGACCGGACTTAGGATCACCTTCTTTCCTTTGTTCTCTATCTTTACTACACTTGGCCACAAATTCCTTGCTGTATTTAGGTTTATTATTTGGCTTAGAACTGGTTTGTAGATCTGAATTTTGAGGAGCAACAACAGTTGGATTTTCTTTGATCAGCATAGGTGCTGATTGATTTGGTGCCGATTGATTTTGTGCCGATTCATCTTCTACATCTTTAACAAAAAGCATTGAATTTTTGTCAAAACAAACATACAACTTCTTCAACGTATTCTTACTTATCTAGGAAGGCTTCACCACTTTCAATTTCCCTTTCAAAGTAATATTACAAAACTTCATTCTCTCAAGAATGAACTTTGTAAGAATAGAGGGATACATAATCAAATGGGACTTGATCTCTCATGACTTGACATTTTTGATTGTTTCAAAAATGTATCCCATGAGATTTACCTTTCTCATGTTGACAAGATAGTCTAGCATGAATATATCAGAGACTTTCAGAGTTTCTCTATCCCCTTTCCTTGGGATAAGAAAACCTTGCATCCAAAGTGCCACGAATTTGTTATCTGGAGCTATATAAGCCACTTTTCTCTTCTCTTAATTTATAAGAAACAACGAATTTTCAACACTTTATTTATTAAACGTACCAACTTACTCTGATAGTTTATGAGATGGAAAAGAAGAATCAACTTCTGTTGAGACATTTAGAAAGTGGGTTGCTTGTTTCACATACATTGAAATTTTTCTATCATACACAACAAAGTTGATTGTAATATTTTTGTCAAAAGATACAATTTTGTAGAATTGACTAACTTCTTCAATAAGAACCAGATCTTGAGATACAAGTTTTTCAACACATAGATGTTCCCAGCCTTGAAAAAAATATTCCTTCTGATTGTTGAATCATATGTGTCAAATAAGTCCCTAGAAACTAACCTTTATCTGAGGAAGTCTTTATCTGAAAATGTTTTTGAAGACATTTCGACAGGAGTGTTGGTAGAGGACTGAGACATATAAAAGTGGCCTATGGAAGATCATACAGAGTCTTAAAACAAAGGGGCAGAGCTTCACCATGAGATCTAAAAAACCGGTGTGGGTTTGGGGGGGAGCTATTTATAGGTGACAAAAGAATGACCATTTATCTTCTACGGTTGATATTAGAAGGAAAAAAAACAACGGATAGGATTAAAAAGGGTTTTAAAAAAATGAGAATCAATAAAAAAATTAAGTAAAAAAATACAAAGGAAAGAATGTTTCTATCATATATTGTAAGGAAACTGTTAGTTTAATAGTATTAACATAGTATAATACAATAGAAAAAATAAAATACATGAGTTTGAGGAAAAAGAATACGATCAGTTTTCAGGCTGATGGAAAACAAATTTATTACCATAGGTTGTCAAGCCGATGGAAAACAAAGTCATTACCATAGGTTGTCAAGACGATGGAAGACAAAATCATTACCATAGGTTTTCAAGCCGATGGAAAACAAATTCATTACCATAGGTTGTCAAGACCATGGAAAACAAAGTCATTACTATAGGTTATCAAGCTGATGGAAAACAAAGTCATTACCATAGGTTGTCAAGCTGATGGAAAACAAAGTCATTACCATAGGTTGTTAAGCCAATGGAAAACAAATTCATTACCATAGGTTGTCAAGCCGATGGAAAACAAATTCATTACCATAGGTTGTCAAGCCGATGAAAAAAAAGTCATTACCATAGGTTGTCAAGCCGATGGAAAAGAAAGTCATTACCATAGGTTGATGTGCCGATGGAAAACAAAGTTATTACCATAGGGTGACATGCTGATGGAAAACAAAGTTGTTACCATAGGTTGGCGTGCCGATGGAAAAAAAAGTTGTTACCATAGGGTGACGTGCTGATGGAAAACCAAGTTGTTACCATAGGGTGACGTTCTGATGGAAAACAAAGTTGTTACCATAGGATGACGTGCTGATGGAAAACAAAGTTGTTACCATAGGGTGATGTGCTGATGGAAAACAAAGTTGTTACCATGGGTTGACATGCCGATGGACAAAAAATCAATACAGTAACCAGGCAAATGAGATGAAAAACAGAAGGTAAAAAACTATAACTAATCAGTCAAGACGGTAATCATAAATACAAAATAATAAACCAAGACAATAAACAAATAAAGATCATAAAAAATAAGAAACACATTAAGTAAAATGTTCTCCCCCTTTTAAGAGGATTTTTTTAATGTAAGGAGAAGTGTAAAACATGAAGTAGATATGAATGATTATTTTAATGTAATCATTCCTTGATACTGTTTTATAAACTCAAATCTATCAGAAGGTAATGGTTTTGTAAAAATATCAGCAAGTTGATCTTGTGTTCTGATGAATTGTAAAATAATATCTCCTTTTTTTGTGTGATCCCTAAGAAAGTGATGCCTAATATCTATGTGTTTAGCACGAGAGTGATGTGATGGGTTTTTACTAAGAGCTATGGCACTAGTATTATCACATAGAATTTGAGTTTTGTAAAAACTCAATCCATAGTCAGTGTGTGTGTGTTTCATCCACAACACTTGAGCACAACAACTTCCAGCTGCTACATATTCAGCTTCAGCAGTGGAAAGTGCTACTGAGTGTTTCTTCTTGCAGGACCAAGAAACCAAAGAATTTATTAAGAAATTACATTTTCTAGATGTAATCTTTCTATCCATTTTACAACCACCAAAGTTGGAATCTGAAAAACTTTTTAAAACAAAATCATTTCCAGAAGAATAGAAAAGACCTAGATCCAGAGTCCCTTTTAAATACCGAAAGATTATTTTCACAGCTTTTAAATGAGTCTCTTTTGGATTAGATTGGTATCATTTACATAAGTATATAGAAAACATTAAGTCTAGTCAACTAGCTTTCAAGTATAGCAAACTCCCTATCATACCTCTAAAATTTGTTTGATCTACTGGTTTCCCAGTTTCATCAAGATCAAGTGTATTTGAGGTACCAATTGGAGTGCTAATACTTTTAGCGTTGTCGTATCCATACTTTTTTAGTAAATATTTGATATACTTATGTTGAGATATATATGTTCCTTCTGGTTTTTGAGAAATTTGAAAACCTAAAAAGAATGTTAACTCACCCATCACACTCATTTCAAACTCAGATTTCATTAAATTTGCAAAAGAATCAGTTAAAGACTACTGCGTTTATTCAAATATGATTTCATCAACATAAATTTGAGTAATCAAAACATTTTTATTTTCCATTTTTATAAAAAGGGTTAGATCCCCTGTACTTTTTGTATAATTGTTTTGTAAAAGAAATACTATAAGTCTATCATACCATGCTCTAGGGGATTGTTTAAGGCCATATAAAGCTTTGGTAAGTTTAAAAACATGATTATGAAATTTTGAATCTATAGAACTAGAGGGTTGTTCGACAAAAACTTCTTCTTGAAGAAAACCATTTAGAAAATCACATTTAACATCCATTTGAAATAATTTGAAATTAAAGTATGCTGTAAAGGCTAATAGAATACGAATAAATTAAAGTATAGCTATTGGAGAATATGTTTATTCATAGTCTATTCCCTCTTGTTGATTATATCCCTTAGAGACAAGTCTTTCTTTATTTCTGAAAATGATTCCATTTTCATCACATTTATTTCTGAAAACCCATTTTACACCAATTACAGTTTTTTCTTTGGGTCTTTCAACTAAAGTCCAGACTTGATTCCTTTTAAATTCATTTAGTTCATCTTGCATTGCTTTAATCCAATATTCATCACCTAATTCCTCACTTGGACTTTTAGGTTCGAATTATAAAAGAAAGGAAAGATTTTATATTTCATTTATCAAGGAATTTCTGGTCCTTACAGGTTGATTTACATCGCCAATGATGTTATCAATGGGATGATTCCTAAGAAGCAATTGATTTGGGTTTTGTAAAACCTGTTCATCAATATATGGTAGAAAATATTCTGGGGTAAAGGTTTCAGAAAGACTTTCTTGAACATTTTCCTTATTAGAAGGATCTTATAATAAAGGTTGATGATCAGTTTTCAAAAACACATATGAAGATGTAGGTTGGGGTTGTTTAAAAACAAAAGGATCAGTTTCATCAAATTTAATATGTACTGTTTCTTCAACAATAAAAGTATTTTTATTGAAAACTCTATATGCTTTAGAAGTTGTAGAATAACCTAGAAAGATTAATTCATCAGATTTTGGTGCAAATTTATGTAGATTATCTTTAGTATTCAGAATGAATACTTTGCACCCAAAAACATTGAATTATGAAACTTTAGGTTTTCAGCCAGTCCACAATTCATAAGGTGTTTTATTAATAAAAGGTCTTGTTAAAACAAAATTTATAGTTTAACAATTAGTACTAACAGCTTCAGCCCAAAAGTGCTTAGCAATTGAGTATTCACTCAATATGGTTCTTGTCATTTCCTAAAGAATATGATTTCTTCTCTCAACAACACCATTTTGCTGAGGAGATCTTGGAGCTGAGAAATTGTGAGTAATACCTTTCTTACTACCAAAAGTTTCAAAATCTGAATTTTGAAATTCACCACCATGATCACTATGGATAGTTATAAATGGTAGGTTTTTCTCATTTTTAACTTGGGCTCTAAAACTTTTAAAATAGAAAAAGGATTCATATTTCTTTGTTAGAAAATAGACCCATGTAAATCTAGTAAAGTCATCAACTAAAACAAATACATAGTATTTGCCTCATATGCTTTCAGTTTGTGAAGGACCAAAAAGATCCATGTGCACTAGCTCTAATTCATTAGAATTTGTAACTTCATTAATTGATTTAAATCTAGTTTTATATTTCTTGACAAATTGACAAGGGTCACAGACCTTTGAAGAATCATATCTAAGATTCGGTAGACCCTTTATAAGTCTTTTATTTGGAAGTTTACAAAGGTTTCTTAGGTTTCAGTGTCCTAGTATTCTATGCCATAGCCATGATTGGTATTTTATTGCACTTAATCAAGGTAAATTTTTTCTCCTAAGGTCTTCTAAGTTAATAGTGTATACATTCTCCTGCCTATGGGTAGACAGAATGAATTCATCATTGGAATTGTGAAATAAGCATTTATCATTTCTAAAATTCACAAGGTATCCTTCATCACATAATTGACTTATGCTGATGAGGTTGTGCTTAAGACCTTTAACAAACAAAAAATTTGAAATAATAAATTTTCCAAGAAAAAAAATTACCTATTCTAATAATTTTTCCTTGAGCATTATCTCCAAAGGTAACCTTTACACCTTTTGTTTCAATAATCCTTTCAAAGAAATATTTGTTTCTAGTCATGTGATGAGAACAACCACTATCTATGTACCAAATATTCTTGTTCGTATTCTTCTTATCTTCCTGAAAAAGAAACAATTAGTTTTTCAGAATCCAAACTTGTTTGGATCCAAAAGGGTTAGATAAAAGAATTTTAGGAATCCATATTTGTTTTGAAAAATAAGCTTTATGAAATCCTAAAGACTGTGTTTTATTAAGAGAACAATATCTTTTCTAGTGTCCACCACATTGACACTTAGTACAAAAAGGGGTAATTTTAGGAACAAAATAGTTATTACTAAAAATATGTTTAGAATGAGTATAACCAAAACCATAACGATTTCTCAAAGGTTGAATTTGAGAATACATTTTATCAAAGTTTTCCTTGCCATAAGTAAAGTTTGAAAAACATTTTTTCAAGGAAAAAATTTCTAACTTTAGTTTTAAAACTGGGTTTTTATCCTCCAAAACATTTGATTTTGTACTAGAGTTAGGATCAAAAATATTTTTGTTAGAAATTAAATTTTCAAGATCCTTATAAAGTTTATCCTTATCAGATTTGACTTTCTCAAGGGTTTTTAAAGAACATTTAAAATCCTAATTTTTCATATCAAGATCATTAGAAAGATCTGATACTTCTTTAGTTAAAATTGAAATTATAGTGTTTGCCTTATCAAGTTTTTTCTTGAGTTTAGAATTTTCAATCTCAAGTAGTTTATCAAACCTAGACACTTCTTCAAAAGAAGGTAATGTATTATATTACAATGAAAAAGACTCATCATTTGAAGATTCATAATATTTATTATCAGTATAATTTTCATTCAAGGAAACATTTGTAATAGCTTTAGCATTGTGTACCTTATCCATGAAACAATGATCTTCAATTGGTAGTCTGGCTATAAGTCCAATATTCCTTTGTCCTAAGGATTCATATTCCGAAGAGTCATCTGATGAATCACTACCACTTGCACTCCAAGTATCATTTTACTTCAAGACCTCTTTTGTCTTTGCCTTGTAATACTTTTTCTTATTTCTTTCAGAATGTTTCACCTTTTTATCTTTTCTTTTCAGTAAAGAACAATTAGGTCTTATATGACCTACTTTCTTACATTCATAACACGTTACCTTTGAATCTTTCTTATCCTTCATATCTTTCTTTTTGAATCTATATTGGAAGTCTTTCTTTCCCACAATCTTGTTCATCCTTCGATCAAGATTTGATAACTCATTATTTGAATGATCACAATCATCTGATTCTGATAAAACAACCTTCTTCTCTTTGGATCTCGTTATACTTTCAGGTTTTTTATCTTTAGATGTAGAAGTAAAAGATACAATTCCATTTCCATTTTTCTTCTTATTTAAATAAGAATCTCTCTTCATTCTTGTCTCGTGCAGTAGAAGAGTTCCAAAGAGTTCATCACGAGTAATCTGAGAAAATTTTCTATTTTCATTAATAACTGTCCTTTTTGACTCCCATTCATTTGGAATTATATCAATAATTTTGTCAACAAGAGCTTTATCATCAAGACCTTTTCTCCAATAGATTTTAAACTATTGACAATTTTCATGAATCTTTGTTGCACTTTACATACTTGTTCCCTATAAGGAAAAAGAAATCCATGATACTCTGCTCAAAGAATTTCTCTAATTGTTTCTATAACCTTGGATGTACCAAAATGTGTGACTTCTAATTTCTTCCAAATACAGTTGGATACTTCACAAGAAGATATCTGGCTGTATATATTCTTGGTCATAGAACATAGAAAAGTATTGCGTACCTTGTAATTCAGTTGATATTCTTGCTTCTCTTGATTATAGAAGTCACATCATCTCTCTCTAGAACTTGATAGTAGAAAAGAATGATCAAAATATTTCAGTTGTTCTTCTCAGCTTCAAATGAACACTTATTTATAGGCCTTAGGTTCCAATGGTCACATTTCCTCCAACAGTCATATTTCTTTGGAAAACTCAGAGGGACTTGGACACCTGGCATTATAACGGTCATATTGAAACAGAAAACACGACATATTTTTGATTAGTTTATAACTAACTCCATGACATCATTTTGGTTAAAAAAAAGATATATGAAGATGATAAACATGAGTACAATTTATATGTTTTGATAAAGGATAAAAAAAAGCATGTGATAAAAGTAAAATATGAGTACTATTAGTATTACATAGTGTAATGTATTGATATGATACAAAGTGAGTATGATTCACAAAAGTCAGTACGGTTGAAAGAGCCAATACAATTGACAGAGTCAGTACGATTGACAGAGTCAGTACGATTGACAGAGTTAGTATGATTGAAAGAGTCAGTACGATTGATAGAGTCAGTACGACTGACAGGGTCAGTACGATTGACAGGGTCAGTACGATTGACAGAGTCAGTACGATTGACAGAGTCAGTACGATTGACAGGGTCAGTACGATTGACATATATGAATACATTTGTGATTTACAAAAATATATATAAAAGTCAAAATAGATCTTTTGACTCAACACAAAAATCATTCCAACACCCCCCAAAATGGCCATAACAACGCCCAACCGAAACCATTACAAAAAAGGGGAAAAAATGAACAAGAATAAACAAAAAAACTAGTAAAAATACACAAAAACCATAAAATCTAAATCATATTTTTCATATAAATTGTTTTTATACAACATATACATCATCACCACATTTCTACATTTCCACACAATCATTTTATTACTATCTTTAAATGATTAAACTTTTTTGAAAGGAGACTCCATAAATATTAATTTCCATAAACAAAACATATATCATTATAGAAAGAAAAAACTCACAACATCAATATCAAACAAGACATAAATCATAAAAAATATCATAAAATAATATAAAAATATACAAATCACCGTTACCCTTATTTTTCAATAGATCAAATTATTATCTAAATTAGTTGAATCCTTAATATCCACCCAAATAAAACAGAATAATTATAATTTTACTATTGTACACAAATAAAATGGATAAGTCTTAAATCATTTACCTAAAATAGTGATTCAATAATCACTATATAGGAACAAATAATATTTTTATGGTTATACCATTGAGAATTCCCAAGGAACACCCTCAATAACCTATAACACATCAAGCTCCATTAATCACCCAACATCACCCAAAACAAATAAATACCCCTTCCAAAAGCTCCCAAGAAAGAATAATAAAATAATATTAATAAGAAGAAGATATAATATCACTTTGGACAAGGGATTATTTTTCCCACAAAATAATTAATATATATCCACCAAAGAGGGATCAAGGATATCCATAGATGCACCTATGATTTCCTAGAGTTCAAGGAAGAATAAATAAATTCATATGATTTTGGATGGGATTATAGATGTATAATAAAACAATAAATTTAAGGCATAATGGTGTGATAGGTAATGGTCACGTTGTGAAGGGTCATATCAAACAAATCACTGAAATCCACACTACAATTTACTCCACCCACCCCCATTTAAAACTTAATTAATTATTTTTTCTGATATAACCAATGAATGGTTACAATGTAATGATTATCACCATTACATGACATCTAAATTAAAAAATATAACTATTAAGATCTCAAAAGACATCATGGAATGATAAAGGAATTAAAAAATTAAAACACCCCAAAAGGAAGAACCTCTAAACTTGAATCCTAGGGATTCACAATGCAACATTAAGATTTAGGTCATGAAAACTACTTGTAAGAAACTTAAACAAAATACCAATACCATATCAAGTCCCAAACCACACCCTTATGTTGTTACTAGAAATTGGGGAAGGAAATACATAATATAAATAATTTCATATATAATTTAATCCCCAAAAACTTAAGTATTTACTCTTTCCAAAATTATTTTCTGAACACATAATTCTATGACTGAAGTTGTTCATGACACAAACAAATATCCAACCCAGAAAGAGCACAATTCCTAACTCTTATGACCTATACCCCTAATATATGACACATACTCATGCTATGACACAAAACCCCATGTTGAAACTTAACTCTTCATAGTGAAACACCCAAAAATTAAAAGAAACCTTCTTATCCGACCTTTTATTCACATTGCAAGTCCCAAGGACACACTGTGACACCTTCCTCCCAAATAAAACCACAACCCCAACAAAACCTTTCATTCTCCATCATTCTTATGACACATACAAAATCCAAAAAACACAAAGTAATGGGTTAGAAAGGTCTATGAAATTACATTAGATACCTTTAAAATGATTCACATCCTTAATAATAAAAAAACCTCGGAAGAGAACAAATGAAAATGAACCCAAACATACCTGGGACATACCTCTTAAATAAATATATCACTACTACTAAAACCCAAAAGTGACTCAAGGAACAAAAAAATCGATCACCACAATACAAAATAAATCATTTCCTCATTAACTTGGTATAGGGAAAATAACCGCTAAAAACATAACTAATAAGAGAAAAATATCCCCAAAATGGCTAATGTTATCCGAAAAAAATAATCATTGAAACCAAGGGAGACTAGGGCACTGAAGGATCCACCTTTCAATTCCCAGGGATTACTAAAATCAAGGGAATAAATATACCATACACTCACCACTCAAGACTTAGGAAATATTCTACAAAACCAATCCAACTTTATTTTGGGAATTTATAAGACCTAACATCTTTTTAGGATACCTATCAAATATTTTTTCTTCTATATAATGGGGATTAACATATTAGATAATGATAAAGGACATCATCTGTAAGGACCCGACCCCAGTTTCCCAGAGCCGGTACCTTATTTGATTATGTTGGCATACATACAAGGAATACGAATCCCGAAGGAATGAGTAGTTTAGTATTATTGGAAAAAAGATAAATACATAAGTTCAACTTTACAAATGGAAAGGAAAAATGACACGAAATTTTTCCACTAGCAATATCATGTCTCTTAGATTATGCTTGCATGTCATTAATAATTTACTTCTTCATGTCCTGAGAAAAATAAAACATAAGGAAGGGGTGAGATCAAATGCTCATTAAGAGTAAGAAATATAGCAGAAGATAATATAAACATTAGACATGGTGAATAATTGAAAACACATGCCTTTAATAATAAACTTGAACAAATTATATCAGGGATATGAGATGAGAAAATAATTCCATAATAAAACATAGTCATGGGTATTATACTAGTCGAATAACCACATGAACTTCAACTACAAGTTTCATAATGAGGGAGGTTCATATGCCAGACATCATAACCATACCGTCCAATCCTCGTGCTAGGACCATAAAATAATCATTTTGTCAAGGCCTCGTGCCAAGACCGTAGTTTGTCTCATGAGACCCGCCGATGCATCGAGGGGATATATCAGGCCCAAACCATCATATAATAAGTCCAACTCAGTCCTCATATGAGAGGGGATCAACATAAATAACATATAAATTCCTATTGAAACTATCATATGAAATGTAACTAACTTTCCCCAATCATTAAACATAAAACACTAACCATTTTGAGTAATATGGTGAATGGTTTTAGGATAGATCATCCACAATAAAGTTAGTAATAAACCATTAAATAAAATATGGTATATGAATTCATAAATTATTAAACCCAATAATTACCATGGAATCAACAAGAGCATTGAATCAAATGAAAATACTCTTTAAAATCATTAAGCAATTTTGAGATAAATACTATTTTATTTTGAAAAGAAGAGTTCTTTTGGAAAATATTTGTATAAAACTAGAAGTGAAGTAAGATAGTATTTTAATAATAAAATGATTATTTTTAGAAATATAATGTTTTCCAAAAACAGATTATATAGTGCCCTTGTAAATAGATATGAATTGTAGAAATTCCCTTGAATCGGGCTTGTATTTTGGAAACAATTTTGAAAGTTCCTTTTAAAATGTGTAACTATCCATAAAATAAGGAAGGATTCTGGTTTTTAAACATATATATGATACTCAAACACAATATATGAGGAGTACATAACAATACATAAGAATTTCATTGAGGTATTTAGACAATGAAAGTATCCCGAATAAAAATGGAAGTTTGGGTGGAAAAAACTTTACCACTTTGTAATCAAATGATTCGTATGCCCCAAAAATTAATAATATACAAATTATAGATTTAATACCATGAAGATAAAGATATTCCTGATATGTGAATTCAGTGGTCAGTATACATACACCATACAAAAGTATTAGTAGTGAATATGGAAAATCTCATGAAAATGGAAGTGAGATGAAGAAACCCTTACCTTAACACCAAACATGTCCTTCTCTAAAACTTAATCTCATGGAATATGAAATTATACTTATTAATAACTTATTTAACAACCTATTAGAGATTTATTTAGTTTATCATAGTTCTGGTTAGTTTATTTATGTTCTTATTGGCAAGTTATTGTATTGAATTCCGTCGCTTCAGAGTGTTCATTTTCTTTATTTTCATCTTCGGTTCACTTGTTTTTAAGTAATGGAGTTCATGTAGAGTGGTTATAAATCTCTAGTATTGGAATTATATATTATTTATGAACATATATAATTTTTAGTGGTCATTTATATCATTTGGTTACATGGAATGAGGATGAATCATTAGATGACAACCACTTCGATTATTCGGCAGTATTTGGATTATTATGTACTAGTTTTGTCATATAACTATATGTACATATTCTGGTTCCTGAATATTAATTAGGTTATAATAAATATATTATAGTATGGTTCAACTATAATTATGGTTTCATGACTAGTAATGAAGAAGAAATTGAAGAACGAAACTTCGTCGTCAACGAAGGCTATAAATTGGAACCTCATGGATGTTGATTTCGTTTATAAAAATAAAAAGGAGGGAGTAAGAGTATTTATGATGGTTCTTCCATTCACATGATATAATTCCAGTATATATATGATACTAGAGTTATAATGATCATTTGGATAGAGGAGGTGAGGGGAGGATAGAAAAAGAAGATAAATTGAAATGAAACCCAAGGAAAAAGAAGGGTGCTTTACCTCTTGAAATAACCTCCTTGAGAATCTCCTTAAGGGAAGGGGTTTTGGTCTTTTGGAAAGACCAAAAACTTCTTGGACGTGGGGAGAGACTATGGAAGGGTAATTGGGTAGAACTTTGAGGAGATTCTGGGCTTAGAGGAGTGAAGAGAAGAGGGAGCGGTCAAGGGTTTTTATAGTGGAGGAGAGGAGTAAATTTTGAATATTTAATTCATTATTTTATTATTTCTCTCAAGAAAACCAATAGTGTGGTTTCATGTGACCCCTAATAGTAATAAGTGCATGTGAGTTCGAACCAAGTGGCCTTTCATCACTTGTGATTTCATAAATAGTGTATTTTACTGATAATTTTTATATATAGTATTTTATCGTATTTCACTATTCATCAAAAATTCAAGAATTTCAGAAAAATCCCAAAAATTTACCATAACCATTTTTCAACGTATATAATTAAAAAATGAAATCCATTTTTCAAAATTAATTTTATAAATATTATTAATTTAATTTTTAAATAAATTCATAGTTAATTCAAAAAATAACAATCTTAAAGTGCAATTAGTTTTATTTCTCATTGAAAAACTAATTAAGATCTCATTATCTTATTGCCTTGAGAAAATAAAATAAAATAATTATTTACTATTCATAAGGGTAATATTACTATTAATATCACAATTCATAAGGGTATGTTACTATTCACTAAAAATCAAGTTTGTTCTATTAGACTCCAAATGACTTACTGAACACAATTGTGTATATAGGATTTTTGAAATTCACATCATAGAAGTGACAGAATCAGGTTTAATTGGCTAGGTTATAACAAAGTGATGTTTTTAAAGACTTAGCGATCTATACATTCTATAATAAATCTATTTGAAAATTATTGGGGTGTTACATTATTCCCACCTTCAGAAATTTCATCCTCGAAATTCATTTCATAATCACCAAAGAATGCTCTCTAATGTTCTTACCATATCTTCCATCATAGAGGATCCTCAAGTGCGTTCAATGGAAAACCCAAATTGATGCTGAAATCCTATAGTTATCTGGCCCATACACACCTTGGACAGAAGGGGTTTAACTCTTTCCTCGACCACTCGGGCTTCCACAGGGAGGCTCGTATGGTGCAAAGTTTGGAAATGTCTGAATGGACCAACACATTAAGAACTCCATGAACTATGTCTCGACTGGGGACATCTAATTCATAGATATTGTTGTATATGCTAAAACTAAGGAGTTGTTACTTGTAAGCCGCAAAAAAGTTTCCCTCCAAAGTAGACTCTTGAAAACATAACCTGACTGTGTAGTTCCGGCCTAGGGTGAAACATAGGAAAAGCACTTTGTGGTATTTTCCACTTCACCTGTACTCAGCCAATTGTGCTGTGGCTATGTAGTAGTAAATGGAACATTCCCTTGATAGGTGCAGAGAATGTCCGGACTGTTTGTCACTTCATATAGTTGTTTACAAGTCTTTCACAAGTTTACGAGAGGTAGGTACTCCTCTTTATATGTTTTGATTGCAATAATCTCCAGTATCTCCATAGCAAGAGATAACATATGGGTTTTTTCCTTCAATATGAAAACTTATTATAAAAGTTCACTTAATGATACCCATTCAAAGGTATAAATGATGAAAGGATAACAAAAAGAAGAGACAACAAGTTATATTTTTATATAACCACTGGTCCAAAAGTAAAATAGGGCTAATGGTTTCCCCAGTCCCCCAATACACAAATCCCCAAACTATTTCAAAGATCTCCATCTCCCAGAACCATATGCAACACGAGACACACGTTACTCCCAAAGTCCCTTTACTGGGAACACTACCAATGCTAGGGTGCTGACGACCTTAGGTGGATTCCTAAGGTAGTATTCAGTTTCTCGATTTCCTTAGCCCAGACGCACTGCAGATAGCTAGGGTCAAATATGTGCTTAAAGCACTCAGGCTTCCATAGAGAGGCACGAGAAGTATGGAGGTCAGAAATTTCAGTGTAGACTAAATCCCTATAATTCTCACGCACCATGTCATTCTTGAAGATATTGATGTCGTAAAGTTCTCCGTACACACTAAAACTCAGGATCTGGAATTGGTAGGCCACTCGATGGTCACCATCCAAAGAAGCTTCCAGAAATTTACCCACAACTCAGTAGTTATCAGCCAGAGTGAAACATAGAAAAAGATCTTCATGATACTTCTCTCTTTTCCTATATGCAAAAAATTGTGCATGTGCAATATGGTAATAGACCAGATTGATTCCTTGGTAAAGATGGAGAATGTTTGGATGATTCGATACCTGATGGAGTAGTTTACAAGTCAGACGTAAGTTAGCATAGGACTGGTCCTCTTCGGAGCATGTCTTGACAATTATAGTCTCTAACAACTCGGTAGGTAGTGATGAAATATTGGTTGAATCATATATTCTATCTAAAAAGTTTTAGTAAATCAACATTCAGTATGGCAAATACATTTTAAACCAAGTTATTGTTTTATATAAAAACATATCAAAACAGATAATTCATTTAGACATGACTTATAAAACTCAAGAAATTACACAATATCTTGCTCCCTTCCACAAGACACTAGTATGTACTTCCTGATGTCCTCTAAGATGACTCCTCATATATTCCACCGATGTTGGGTATTTCCCCATCTTTCAGACAACTGGATCCTCAAAGTGATTCCAAATTCCTCTATCTCCTTGGTCTAGATGCAACGTGTGCAACTGGGGTCAACCGCGTGTGGACATCTATAATTCAGATTGAGAGAAGCATGTCGGGTATCAAGTTGAGTGACATCAGTATGAACTTGATGCCGATAATGCAAATGGGTAGTATTGTTCTCAAGGGATTCAAAGTCCACAACTCGACCAGAAAGTCCGAAGGTCAAAATCTGACATAGATCTGCTGCCCGGAGGTCGCCCCCTTGTGCAGCCTCCTCAAAATCCTCAAGAGAAAAGAAATTATTAGCAAGGGTAAAACATTTAAAGATACCCTCGAAGTATTTCCCTTGTCGTACATAGAACAGGAATTGTGCGCTCATCATGAGGTAATAGACGAAACCTTCTCCATGGTGAAGTTGGAGTACCCGAGGAGATTTGGATACCCGGTAGAGGGTTTTGCATGATAAACTAATATTTTCAAAAGTCTCATAGTTTTATACACATGATTTTTCCACTATGGCCACTAATACTTCTGTTGGAAGAGAAAAAAGACAAGTACCTTCGTTTTCCATCAGAAAATTAAGAAAACATCACTCTTAGTATAGTTTAAGTAAGTTTTTAATTATTCAGTTTTGGTTTCTAGAGTTATCCAAACCAAATCTTATGAGGAAAAATTTACATTAAACTCCCTCATAATTTCCTGTAAGGAAAAAGTGAATTATACTAAGTATATCCCCTGGGAGTGTCGTAACCAAGTGTGAAGCAAGGCCTTTTGTCGTGTACCGGTTCCCATTCGAGTCTAGCTCAAAGTGGTGTTTTCAGGTTTTACCCCTAGATACATCTATGCCAAAGCCGCCTCTACCTACTCGTATCCAGACAAGGATGTATTTTCTCTAAATATTCCACATAATCTATTCCTTAAAAAAAATACCAGGATGTTATTGTATGTATATCCTCAAAGACTAACTTAGGGACTCTTCCCTAATTCTACATTTTCTAAATCTAGTTTCCAAGTATTCTACTAAACTTCCTCTAATACCAACTGTAAGGACCCGACCCCAGTTTCCCAGAGCCAGTGCCTTATTTGATTAAGTTCGCATATATACAAGGAATATGAACCCCGAAGGAACGAGTAGTTTAGTATTATTGGAAACAAGATACATACATAAGTTCAACTTTACAAATGGAAAGGAAAACAACACTAAATTACTCCACTAGCAACATCATACCTCTTAGATTATGCTTGCATGTCATTCATAACTTACTTCTTCTTGTCCTGAGAAAAATAAAACATAAGGAAGGGGTAAGATCAAACACTCAGTAAGAGTAATCAATACAACAGAAGATAATATAACCATTAGACATGGTGAATAATTGAAAACACATGCCTTTAATAATAAACTTGAACACATTATGGTAGGGATATGAGATGAGTAAATAATTCCATAATAAAAAATAATCATGGGTATTATACTAGTCGAATAACCAAATGAACTTTCAACTACTAGATTCATAATGAGGGAAGTGAATATGCCGGACATCATAACCATACCGTCCAAGCCTTGTGCTAGGACCATAAAATAATCATTTTGTCAAGGCCTCGTGCCAAGACCATAGTTTGTCTCATGAAAACTACCGATGCATAGAGGGGCTATAGCGGGCCCCACCTATCACATAATAAGTCCCATGAATTCTTAATATGAGTGGGGATCAACATAAATAACATATAAATTCATATTGAAACTATCATATGAAATGTAACTGACTTTCCCCAATCATTAAACATAAAAGACTAACCATTCCGAGTAATATGGTGAATGGTTTTAGGATAGATCATACATAATAGAGTTAGTCATAAACCATTAAATAAAATATGGTATATGACTTCATAAATGATTAAAGCCAATAATTACCATGTAATCAACAAGATCATTGAATCAAACGAAAATACTCCTATAAAATTATTAAGCAATTTTGAGATAAATACTATTTTATTTTGAAAAGAAGAGTTCTTTTGGAAAATATTTGTACAAAACCAGAAGAGAAGTAAGATAGTATTTTCATAATAAAATGATTATTTTTAGAAATATAATGGTTTTCAAAAATTGATTATAGAGTGCCCTTGTAAATAGATATGAATTGGAGAAATTCCCCTAAATCGGGCTTGTTTTTTGGAAACAAATTTGAAAGTTCTTTTTAAAATGTGTAACTATCTATAAAATAAGGAAGTATTCTGGTTTGTAAACATATATATGATACTCACATAGAATATATGAGGAGTACATAACAATACATAAGAATTTCATTGAGGTATTTAGACAATGATAGTATCCCGAATGAAAATGGATGTTCGGGTGGAAAAACCCTTACCACTTTGTAATCAAATGATTCTTATGCTCCAAAAATTAATAATATAAAAATTATAGATTTAATAACATGAAGATAATGATATTCATGATATGTGAAATCAATGGTTATTATACATACACCATAAAAAATTATTAGAAGTGAATATGGAAAATCTCACAAAAATGGAAGTGAGATGAAGAAACCCTTACCTTAACTCCAAACGTGTCCTTCTCTCAAACTTAAGCTCATGGAATATGAAATTATACTTATTAATAACTTATTTAAAAACCTATTAGAGATGTATTTATTTTATCATAGTTCTGGTTAGTTCATTTATGTTCTTATTGGTAAGTTATTGTATTGAATTTCGTCTCTTCGGAATGTTCATTTTCTTTATTTTCATCTTCGGTTCACTTGTTTTTAAGTAATGGAGTTCATGTGGAATGGTTATAAATCTCTAGGATTGGAATTATATATTATTTATGAACATAAATAATTGTTAGTGGTAATTTATATCATTTGGTTACTTGGAATGAGGATGAATCATTAGATGACAACCACTTCGATTATTCGGTGGTATTTGGATTATTATGAACTAGTTTTGTCATATAACTTAATTATATGTACATATTATGGTTCTTGAATATTAATTAGGTTATAATACATATATTATTGTCTAGTTCAACCATAAATATGGTTTCATGACCAGTAATGAAGAAGAAATTGAAGAACGAAACTTCGTCGTCAACGAAGGCTATAAATTGGAACCTCATGGACGTTGATTTTGTTTATAAAAATAAAAGTGAGGGAGTAAGAGTATTTATGATGGTTCTTACATTCACATGATATAACTCTAGTATATAGATGATACTGGAGTTATCGTGATCATTTGGACATAAGAGGTGTGGGGAGGATATCCAAATAAGATAAATTGAAATGAAACCAAATGAAAAAGAAGGGTGCTTTACCTCTTGAAATAACCTCTTTGAGAATCTCCTTAAGGGAAGGGGTTTTGGTCTTTTGGAAAGAAAAAAAGATTCCTGGACATGGGGAGATACTCGGAAAGGGTAATTTGGCAGAACTTTTAGGAGTTTCAAGGCTTAAAGGAGTGAAGAGAAGAAGGAGTGGTGAGGGGTTTTTATAGTGGAGGAGAGGAGTAAATTTTGAATATTTAATTCATTATTTTTTTATTTCCCTCAAGACAACCAATTTTGTGGTTTCATGTGACCCCTAATAGTAATAAGTGCATGTGAGTTTGAACCAAGTGGCCTTTCATCACTTGTGATGTCATAAATAGTGTATTTAACTGATAATTTGTATATACGGCATTTTATAGTATTTCACTATTCATAAGAAATTCAAGAATTTCAGAAAAATACCAAAAATTTAACCTAACCATTTTTTGAGGTGTAGAATTTAAAAATGAACTCCATTTTTCAAAATTAATTTTCTAAATATTATTAATTTAATTTTTAAATAAATTCATTTTTAATTTGAAAAATAACAATCTTAAAGTGCAATTAGTTTTATTTCTCATTGAAAAACTAATTAACATATAATTATCTTATTGCCTTGAGAAAATAGAATAAAATAATTATTTATTATTCATAAGGGTCATATTACTATTCATATCACTATTCATAAGGGTATGTTACTATTCACCAAAAATCAAGTTTTTTCTATCAGACTCTAAATGACTTACTGAACACAACTATGTATGTCAGATTTTTGAATTTCCCATCATAGAAGTGACAAAATCAGGTTTAATTGGCTAGGTTATAACAAAGTGGTGTTTTTAGAGACTTAGTAATATATGAATTCTATAATAAATCTATTTAAAAATTCTTGGGGTGTTACATCCTCAATCGCTTCCACCATAAAACTTCACCTTCATACTAACTGATGTGGATTATTTGTGAATACTATTTAATACATTTTATAAAACATTTTTTCACCAAATACCTATTGTTTTGTGGATAAAATGATTTATTTTGGTTTTCATGGTGATTTTCAGGTATTTTCTCGCGAAATTAAAAAATTGGGAATGACCAGAACAAAATTTCACATATACATGGCATGTACTTTATAAACATAGGTCGTGTACCATGCCCAGACACAGATTGGCTAGCCCAAGTACATGACCATGTAGCTAGATATCTTTTATACGCCACGTACCACATGATTACATACCATGTATTCCCTTCTATATGTGATTTGTGGATGAATTTGAAACTACATTCCATGTGGGGCAGCGCTACATGTCGTGCACCCCCACCAACTGAACACCGATGTGTTGAAAGTCATTGGGTGACTCGGTGGCTCACCTACTAATAGAGAAACCTAATACAAAGCGGTTGACCTAAGTACATGACATGTAATTTATGGTATACACCATGTAGTTTAAAATTCTATAAAAAAGAGGGTAGACCTCCGAGTATTGGGTTGGACATCTAGGGGGAGGTACTGCCACTCGAATTTCCCCTAAGTCCATTTTGAGTTTTCTTTCCTATTTTCATTTCAATTTTAGTGTAATTTATTTTTCTCCCCTTCCATGTCTTCCTCTCATATCCATGGTAGGTATTGAGTTTCGTCTTAATCCTCACAGCATGACCATGGTCATTAGAGGCTTATTCCCTTATGTTGAGATTATAATAATTATTGTGAGTGATTTGTAATTGAATTCTTGTAGCATTGTTTTTATTATGATTATTTTTTATAACTTTTTAGTTAAAACTAATACCTTATTCACCATTGGTGTTGTATAAAACCAAGAAAGACACCAATGGATAAAAATGATGAAGTTGCAATGATCTAATCCATGACCATTGGGTGATCCCATTGCCTCTTGTTTTAGGGGTTGATAACCTGAAATTTTTTTAAGTAATTAATCACTATACCAATGGGTTTTTATATAATCATGTAATTGATTGTTATAAGACCAAGAAACATCAATTTAATTGAATCCCCATGGTAAATAATTTCAATTAATTAATCCAATTCAAAAGAAATAATATTGAATTAATCTTTTATTAGAATTACAACACCAACTTGTTTATTCCTTGTTTGTTTTGCAACATCATTAGTTTTAATTATATTTTAACAAATAGTTTCACTTAGTAATATGTTACCCTCACTCTTTATGTTAAGATAACCAACAAAAACTCACCATCTTGGACTGAATCCTTTACTTCTCTATTCTCCCCATGGGATCAACCTCAGATACCGCTAGCTACTTAGTTAGTTGGTTGAGAAGGGAAGTTTAATTTATAATTTGGACCATAAATTATGATGTGAGTAGTACCAAATTATGGATCCATTTCCAAGGAAAAAATGGAAAGAATCTGCACAAGTCTGAGCCCTGGTTGGTTTACCTAGAATTTTCTTTTCTTCCTTTGAGTCTTTTCTTAGGATCCCCAACCCACTTCCCTATGAATTTTTATTCAACTAGAGGTTGGTACAATCCACTTGGAGAGGATTTTTATATGTATGATCCAGAACTATTGTACGCAAATCCATAAGAATACTATCCATACATGGATGATGGGTTTCAACATGAGGAACATACCTATATATTCTTCACCCCACCCATCTCTTATTCTCCATCGAATCCATCTTATGGTAATAATGAAAGGTTATTATTAATGATGGGTGCCTTTACCACACGCTAGTCAGACCAAACCAAGATGTTAGGATTACTTGGAAATATGGTAGACTAGCTATCTGAGATAATTTCTAATTTGGATACTCTATTAGAGTTTAAGGATGGGTGTTCTGACCCCCTTTCAATTGGGGAAACATGTTATGATGTAGAACCCACCTGTCATTCACTAGAGATTCCTGAACATATATTTTTGAATTCAAAAATTGAATATGGGGACATATCACAACATGTTAATGTTTAATTTGATCAATTCTTTCTTTCTAACCACTTATTTGATTATTTATCTATTTTGGAGGAATTGTGTGATTATTTTCAAGTATTCAATATTTCAAAGCAAGAATATCAGGAGGGGGAGGACATACCGAATTAATCCAAGAAAAAAATCCACCTTAGGCATCGACTAGACATGGATCAAGGCCTCTATAATATATCTCCTAGACCAATTGAAGGTCAAGAATCATGGATAAAAGATAAAGGAGCTGAAAAAATGTGGTGGTTCGTGCTATAAAAACAAAATCTACCTTTAGATTATAGGTAAGTACCCTAACTCAGGATGAGACTAAGACCTAAAACAAAGGAGATTTCTAGGAGGAAAACCAACCACTTTCTCTACTTTTATTTTCTTTTTTTAATAACACACAGCGTGTACTATTTCTACACATGCCGTATATCTCTTATTTATTTTGGACAACTATTTGAATAAGAGAATGATGAGCCTATCCACTATGTGTACATTAGTAAATGGTGTAAACTTATCTTTTAAATGTATATTTTAATATAAATTTTAGTATAAGTACATATTAATAATATTAATAATTAGGTATGAGGTCTGTGCTGTTGGTAAAGTTGTTGGAGTTTATTCGAGCCGTCATCGGTTTGAATCACTCCACACCTACCTTCGATATAGGTTTCATTATTTTTAAACCCATGTTTTAATTAATCAGAATGTGAGGTGTTTTTAAAATATAATAAAATCATTTCAAAATAAAACAACACCCATGCTAGGGATGAATTGGTTTGTAGGGTCATATCCAATAGATCCAGAAGACTCAGGTTCAATCCCTATCAACCAGTTTAGTTCCTTTATTTTTCACATTAATAAAAACACATGACGTATATTTCGATAGATTTCATGCATGCTGGTTTTTAATTAATATCTTAAAATGGTATCCAAAATAAAAGATCACATGGCGGTGAAGTGGGCTGAGTGGAAGAGTCATTGACATGGGTTCAAAAGACCTAGGTTCGAACTTGGATAATCTATCCATTTCATCCCAATATTTCAAAAATTAAAACCACATGATGTATGTTGTTCTTTTACCCAGGTTTTGCTACAACTATAGGTTAAATAAATAAAGTTAATAAAACCTTGCGATACTACAACATTTAATCTAGTGGTTAAGGGATTGCATTCATATTAGCTGGTCGGCAGTTCAAATAACACCTTATATACCAAACCGACGATTGTTGTTCTCTTTTTAGAATTTTAGAACACACGATGTGTATGTCTTTGCTAAATTATGTGTATAGGTTTATTTTTTATTTGTAAATAATATATTTTCCATATTTATTTCTATATTTTAAATAATAATTGTTATGTAGTTTATTAAACTCATACTTTTAATATTATAAATACAAAAAATAGATATACACAGCGTGTACGCTACTGCACACGCCATGTACTGGAGCTATAAGATCCAAGAGCCCTATCTAGGTAGATCCCATGTTGCAACCACCCCCATAATCATTTTATCTCTTTAGTCATACATTGTATGCCGCTTCACCTCCCTCTCTCTCAAATCTTCGACTTTGTGCAATTTTTAACACCAAATCATCCTCATTTCAATCCTCTCACTAGGTATGTGGTTCTATGATCCTAATTTTATTGTTTTATAAGTATTTATTGATATTTTTGGATTGGAGTTGGTGTTTGGGAGAAACCCACAACACATTGGTTGCGATGAAGAACACATTCCATGTACCATAGTTACACGACTACACACTCTCTATTGATCATTTCAAAAACACATGGCATGTACGTTCGATACATGCTGTGTAAAATGCCTCTTCATATTCTTTAGGAGTGACCCGTGTCCTGGGAACACATGGAAGGACACCATGTATCGACACATGACGTGTATGTTTGTTACACGATGTGTACCCTATTCTTTAGGGGTAGTCCATGTAAAATGTGTACATGCATTGGAATCCAGGTTCTTAGACATGCCATGTAGGGCCTTCACACGGTGTGTACTATCTTGGATGAACCCTTGGCCAAGTCTGTGTATGGGAACTTACATGACCAGCACCCCAAGCTCTTAAACGTGGTGTGTATACCTTATTACATGCTGTGTGATGGATATTTACCAAACACATGACCACTCGGTGTGTTTATCTAGAGTACATGAGTTTCTAACCTCATCACACTACACACCATGTACCTTAGATCAATAGGTTGTGTACTTTTTATTTTTATGTTTTCTCAATTTTCTTCTTTCTTTTTCATCTTCTTTCCTTTTTTTATTTTCCTTTATTTCTTTTTCAGATATGGAAGATAGTTATTGAGCGAGTAGGAAGCACCAGTGCTTGCTACTGATGAAGAGAGACCTCGTCAGATCCAACTTTGGAGGATGAAACCATCCGTGATAGAGACCCCGGTGTTGTAGCCACAAACCCTGGTGACGATACCTCCTCTTCTAACAGAACCTTCTTCTTCGGCATTAGCTACTGCTATAACTGCTTCAACATCCACACTATCCATAGCCGTAAAGGGATCTAGTAGTATAACTCTCACTTCCAGCACGATACCTTCAGAGCCATCCACAACCTCAGTGGACCCTACTATGATAGTAAGAACATCCACTGCTGGCCTGAACTCAGAGTCAGCTCTAAAATTAGACGTTCTTCCACCCACTATCACCACAGCTAGACCCTCCACCTCTACAGTGATGACACCACCACAGATAGTGCCTGCATCTACCCGACCTCAGCCACACCCTGCCTGATATTTGCTGAGTCCCATCCTACTACAGATACGTTATGATGATTTTCATGGTTCACAAAATAGTTGAGAGGGATTTTCATCGATGTTAATGTTCCACAATGTCTCAAAATTTGGGAGGATATTGAGGATATCCTTGGGCACACACATATTCTAGAAACACTCTAAGACTACAATCCTAAATTCCATAATTTATTATTGGAGTCCATCGCTACATTTGAGTTCAATAGGCCCATGTACATCCATACACCCACCAATGTAGCTACTCTAGTACGATTCAGACTTGCTAGCCAACACTTCACACAGACCATGTTTGTGTTTGGATGAGGGTGTGGGTTTTAGAGTCATCCTTCCACCCCACATCCTATCTCCACCCTCACTCATCTGGAGCAATCTGGCCTCATTTCCATTTTGGGGGAACATGTTGGTCCTGACCATAGGTATACCTCAACTTTTTAAAAGAGATTATTCATCATTCCAACTGATATTAATTTCATCCATCGGTGCTTCAACACCACGATTTTCCCATTCCACAAGAACATGGGTGTCGTGTTTAGATGAAACATAGAGTTTCTCACCAGTATCACCCAACATGACTACCCTGCCCTTTTTTTCAACCATCTATTTCCACACTAGGATCCATGGATATCAAGGAAACTTGAATGATGACTTCTATGCCAACCAGTTGGTACACTACTTAATCCATCTCTCTCTCATGATCACTTAGGCTCTCCCCAGTGTATGGAATTTGTCAGGATTATCTACATGAGGATGGTCGAGCATCATGGAGACATATTTGTTCTTATGCAAGATGACCTGACTCCTGCAAGGGTGAGAGAGGACCTAGCTTCCCATGATGGTGCTTCTGATCTGGTCCCCCACCTCCAATCATCGATATTTATCCTCCTACCCACCACACTTCTTCCTCCCTTAATTCTTCATCCACCACCCCCTCTTACTCTAGACCATCCACATTCCCACCACCACCCACACCCTTGGATTATATCCCCATATCCCTCTTCCTATCCATGATGAACCACAATTTGGACCTTCTTGAGAATCACTAGGCTGCCATAGATCAGTCACTATCTTGAATTAGGCTGATGTTGGGACTTCTTATTCAGTATTATGGAATTAAGATATCCCCAAAACCTGATCCTCTATTCGATCCTCAGCCTTCAGCAACACAATCTCCATTCACCACTCTGGTCACTGATTTAGTTCTCCTCTCCACTATTAGGCCAGCTGCCACTACTTTTACTACCACGATAGCTGTAGCTGCTGAGACCATGACATTGAGCACAAATCTAGTGCCTTCAGTTTCCACTACCACTGATACTATTCTACCATATCCCCCCATTATAGATGATACATCTTATGAGGCCATAGAGTGACTATTTTTTCACAATAGTTACATTATATATATATATTTTATATTGTGATCGTGATGTGTTTTTTTGTATATGCATAATTATTTTTCCATTTCTTTGATAATCAAAGGTACTCTAGAGTGATATGACCTTCTCTATTTGACTACATTCCATATTTTTGAGCTTGCCACAAGGGGATTATTATTTCAGAGTTTCATTAAATTTTGATTTTGGAATTACTTCTTTACCTACTTCCCCTCATTATGGACCACTTGTTCTTTCCCATTCCCACTTCTCTTCCTTAAGTATTTCACTTGGGGGACTTTGTGCAATATTCAGTATAGGGGAGAGTCCTTGACTACACTAGTATTTGACCTTAAAATGATCTAGGATACATCATTAATAAATGAAATATTTTAAAATGTGTATTTTTTTTTATTAATTATAATTATAAATAATAAATACATAAAAGGTAATTTTAAAAGTTACATGCTTATTTTAAATTCTTAAGGATTTTAAAATTATCATTGATATAGTTTAATTTTGTATTTAAATTCTTATACATTTATATTTATTAGACATATAATTTTTATTCATTTCATGACCTAATTGAACCATTATTTTTCTCATTCCTAAGAGGTATTCTAATCCTTTTTTACATATTCTTTCTTATACCCTATTTCTCAAGATATTCTTTAGATATGCATGATTACTAGAAACTAGTGAGTTTTTTCACTTCAAAACATGTAAAATTTGAATCACATTAAACTGATTGAGGCATTTGAATATTTTTTATCCCATTTGACCTTGAGACCTACCCTACATCTGATATTCATAAAATCCTTAGAAATCATAAACTACCTTAATTAGAATCCACATTACAAATCTATTTATCCTTACAACCCTAGTTCTTTGATAATATGATTGATTATTCTTTTGAGCTTAAAAGAGTGATTTTTGTATATTTGTGGTACATTTTGGTAAGAAACTATGAAATTATGTGTGGGGAAAGAGTGACACCTATTAATTTGGGAATAAGGGTTCCAAAACCACTATTCATTGTATTCTTAGTGGTCCGTTTTTTTAAAAGTGTGTTGAATAATTCAAATGAGGGACCAGATTTATTAATTTTACTTTATTGATAGTTTATGGACCAATATTGGCAAGAAAATATCTTAGTTATGATAAAATTTTTGAGAGATCTTGTTAGGTATGCATCTTCAGTAAGCTTCATTTTTGAATATCATGCATTTCTATTTAATAATTAAGCCTCATTTTTCATGCCTATGTGATTATTTTTCCAATCATTACCTGCCAACCTGAAGCCTCATAATCATTTGAACCTTATTGAAAGACCTCATGATTTTTGTGATTTAATTTCTAAAGTAGAGAATGAGAATACATGAAATCCTATGGATAGAGTGTATATAATTGAGATTGAGAATAACTCTAATTAAATGATCTTGAGTGATGAGTGTGGTATTTTTTGGCGAGGTAAATCATCAAGTGGAATGTGTATTAATAAAAATTTGAATAATGTGAATAAAATAGGGTTAAATATTTAATTGAATTATATACGAGGCATGATTAGAATATATTTTAAATTAAAATATGTTTTTCACATTTCAACATATTCTTCCATGGATATAGTATTTATAAGTATAATTACTTGAATGCTTCCCTTTGTTAGAGTATGAATTATACTATTTAGATGTTGATATTTTTATTTTGGGAAATAAAATGACTAAGTTTGTGGTCGTTTAATGTGGTTGATTTGTATATATTATTTCTCACATTTTATAAACATGTTTTTACCAAATACCTATTATTCATGGATAAAATGATTTATTTTAGTGTTCATGCTGATTTTAAAGTATTTTCAAGCCAAATTCACAAATTGGGAATGACCAGAACAAAAGTTCAGATATAAACAACATTTAATTTATAAACACATTCCATGTATGATGAACATACATGGATCAGATAGCCCAAGTACATGAACATTTAGTAATCTAGATTTTAAATTCTATTTACTACATGATCACACGTCGTTTCCATCCTTCTAGATGTGGCTGGTGGATGATGTTGAAACTACAAGACATGTGGGGTGCTGATACATGCCATATAACCCCACTAATCGACTACCGAAACATTGAAAGTAATTGGGAAGATCGATGGATCACCTGCTAGCAGAGAAACATAGGCCAAAGAGGTTGACCTGAGTACATGACATATACTTTATGGTACATGTTGTGTGGTTTGAAATTCTATAAATAAGAGGGTATCCCTCTAAGTTTTGGGTTGGACATCTAGGGGGAGGTGCTGTCACTCTGCCAATTGAATTTCACATGAGTGCATTTTATGTTTTCTTTCCTATTTTCATTTCAATTTTAGTGTAATTTCCTTTTCTCCCCTTCCATTTATTTATCTTATATCCATGGTAGGGATTTAGTTTAATCTCAATCCACACACCGTGAACATGGTCACAAGAGGCTAGTTCCCTTATGTTGGGGTTGTAATAATGATTGTGAGTGATTTGTAATTGAATTGCTGAAGCATTGTTTTTATTATGATTCATGTTTATAACTTCTTAGTTGAACAAAATTCCTTATTCACCATTAGTGTCATATTAGACCATGAATGAAACCAATGGGAATAAATGAAGTTGTTTCAATGAGTGAATCCATGACCATTGGGTAAGATCATTGCCAGTTGTTTTAGGGGTTGAGAACCTAAAAATGTTTTAAGTAATTAATCATCAGACCAAGGGGTTTTTCTTTAACCATGTAATTGATTGTTATTGGACCAAGAAAAAACCATTGAATTGAATCCCCATGATAAATAATTTCCATTAATAAATACAATTCTAAATAAAGAATATTGCATTAATCTTTTATTAGAATTACAACTCTGACACGTTTGTTCCCTATTTATTCTATAAAATCCTCTATTTTAATTATATTTTCACAACTAATTTCACTTATTAATATGTTACTTTAACTCATTATGTATGGATAACTGACCGAAACTCACTAACTTGCACTGACTCCTTTGCTTCTCCATTCTTCTTGTGTGATGACCCTGAATGTCGCTAGCCACTTAGTTAGTCGGTTCAGAAGGGAAATTTAATTTCTAATTTGGATTGCACCTTGTGATGGGAGATATATCACCAACCCTTAATTCTTTTTTAATATCATCTTTTTTTTGGAAATTATGTTTCTAAAATCATTAACTTTAATAAAGCAATCAATTTGTTTGAATCATACATCCTTTTAAAATAAAACATGCTTGAATTTTAAAAACCCATTAGATAAATGGAAGGAGAAAATTCTATAAACATTTTAAAACTATAACATTAAATATTAATCAAGATCTATTTCAAAAGGAACAATTTCCCTGAATCCTGATATACTCACTATTAAATTCTCAAACTAACACACTTCATTCTAATTAGATATCAATGAGAATCCTACCATCCGACTAAACAAAAAAACCTCACCTAAACCAAGAAATACCATGAATTATGGGTCATTCAAACCATAAGTTCCCACCACATTATAAAATAATAGATTAACTTAACAAACATAGTAATCCTTGATATACTGAAACCTAGTGCTAAGAACTATGCTCAAACTATTAAAGACCACCTTGTTATCCACTTTGGCCTATCATAATACCCAAAATTAAAGGAACCATCATTATCCTTCTTATCATCATAGAGTAAACCCATATATATAATTTTAACATGATCTCTCTCATCCAATAAAGACTTAAACCACAAACTCTCCATCCCCATAAAATCCCCATCCTCAATGCTGACTCTAAATGTCATGATCACTTGTATATATCAACTAAGAGGTCCTAAAACTAGACCATAAATTTTTAAAAGTGAATTTCAATATCATAAACACTAAACTCCCCTTGTTAGAGTTTCAATGACTCCTTAATATGTCCAACATTATACACATGGGGAACAAACTCGTCCTCAACCATAGTAATTAACTCTACCCAAGAAACCTATTTTTCCCAACCATGGTTCTTCTTCCACCACACTCAATCCACCCCTTGAAGTGAACCCACTCCCAAGTCAACTCTGAATTGATACGGATTGCTCGTCAATTCAGAGGAAACCTCAATATCTTCATTATACTCCTCAATATTAATACCTGATACTTCACCAAGTAACTTTAAAACTTTATAATAATAAACCCTTATAAAAAACTTGTCCCAAGATTCCTTATTCCACTTCCTAATAACAACATGCTGAAAATTAGTTAACTACATGCCTTAAATTCAAACATCAAAATAAATAAGGTTTGATAAAAAAACTAATCACACACTCTAACCAGTATAGAAAAAATATACACACTATAAGAATCACATATACACTTACACCACTGAATCACTAAACCAATTCATACTTCATGAAAATTTATTATATTCATCTTGGATCACCATCACCTTTTTTCTATAAACAAAAATAACTCATTACCCCCAAACCAATATCTATTATACTTTAAAGAAATAAAAAAAACCCTTTATTCTCCACACTAATCATATCTATCAGGCAATGAGCACAAAAATCCTAGGTAAATGATTTCAGTAATGCCTTCCAATTAAATGAAAACCCACTTTGCATAAATGTAACCACTTAAATATTTCCCAAAAGGATATTAAAACAAAAAAATAATTTAAAACAAAAAATATTTTCCTTGAAATCCATTCATTTTAACTTTTTAAAATTAACTACAATAATTACTTCAAAAATTTCATTTTTCCCGAAACCATTTAAATGAAGAGAACTTAAATATTTATTTAAAATAAATTACCAACAAAAATCCATTTACAAATCACTTCCAAAACATTTTGAAAACCACTTTTAAAATAAAAAAAATCTTTATTAAAAAAATATACTATTTGTTTAGAAAAAATTATAGACAATAAAGTAGGATATTGTTTAATAAATTTAAAGAAACATTACCAAAAAAAACTACACACATTATTACACAGAATGGAAAAATATCTCAAAATTATTATACTCTAATACAAAAATAATTTCCATAAAAATTTCACTAAATATTAGATAGATAAATCTACTCATTAAATTAACCAATATAACTTATCATGATTAACAAGATATTAAAATTTGAACCATTATTGCATTAAAAATTTAACATACTTTTCATTTAGATGACTGATGACTCCAAAAAATCTAAGATATAATAAACATGATGTATGATATATAATATTGAAAATTATTCCATTAATAACTCACATATATTAAAAAATTGAAAGGATTTAATGCTTTCATCATATGTTTATTTCAACTCATACAGTCCTAACATGTTCTTTGTCTAATCAGTTTGAACATGTTCCAAAATAATGAAATCTAGATTAATGCATAACATGTTTTTTATGAAATTAGGATGAAAAAATTCATTTTAACTAATTAAATAGTTATTTATATTAATAAAATACTATAAACTATGATAAATTCCCTAAAAAATAATCACTTAAAAATTTCAGAGAATATGATTGGTTTTAACATCGACAAAGTTTACATTAGACATTTACTTAAGTTAGAAGTCATTGCTTATAAATGATAAAAATTAACTCTATATATAGGTCCCTCTAAATAAAAAAAGACATAAAATCACAAACATATTCATATTCATAGAGTAATATATAAAAACTAATGCTGATAATATTTTGATTATAATATATGAAAAAAACTACACCAATAACGCCTTGAGACGACAAAAGTAATGACAATGATAAATCCAAAAATACACCCTTCATATCCCTAATCCTTAACATAGGTAATAAATATTAAACAAATCCCTAAGCACAAAATATATAATTTTACTTAAGTTAATTTAATTATCTTCACATTAATTTCTTCCCCAGATTTACCCTAGTTCAAACACAAGCACAATCAAGCATGATACATGCACCTTTATTAGGTCTCTACCCCACAATAAAAATTACCTCACTCAGGGTGTTCAGTAAGATTAAGGTCCTTGAATAGAATCACAAGGGTCCCTAAACACTGGTTTCCTAGCAATTCTCCCTTTCTATATCACACACTAAGATTGATCAATGTTTTTACCCTACCAAACCCATGAAACCCCCACTAGTGACTAAATCTCATCCATGACATTGATAAAACTTTTTCATGAACTTACTGAATTAAGAACCCTTAGTATAAAAAATGGGACGATAAAACTAATCCATGAATCCAACCTCTAATAAAATATAGGTTGGAGACTATAACCAAGGGTTTTAATCATGAAAAAGGGATCCTTACCCTAATAATACTAGGAATATATAATGTAAACCACCAATAAATACCATAATATAAAATAAAACCAAAATACTGAAATGAATTTAAATTTCATATATATACAAGTCTCTAAATTTTAATTCCAATAGAAAAATACTATGAAAACAACTCTAACAGTAGCTCTAATACTGAAGATAGTATTTCCCAACATGGTCTCCACATCCCTCCTAGAAACTTGAAAAAATATTTATATATATAGGGGTGAGAATACATGTATTCCCAATAGAATCCTATTCCATTCCTATTTTGAAAATCTGAATGAAGTATACTAATGATTCTGTAAATAAATAGTAGAACCAATATTCACATAATCAGATCAACTATCCCCTAACCTAACCAAGTATCACTCACCTATTAACACATTAATTTATAATAATATAGTAATTAGTGAATATATCAAGAAGGTACCCTACAACCACTTCCTCAATGTTTTTTCACTCTCACGCATCAACATGAAACACTATGTTTTTATATCCCTTCCATACATACACAACCACATAACCACATCTTCCATTATAAACCTAACCACATCACATTCATTATCTCTATATTCCATATACCAAATAATTCCATATACCACAGCAAATATCACAACCACACATCAAATAATAATCAAAATAGGGTATTATGAACATGCATGAAATCAACCACGCACCATCCTTCGACCATGAATGACCCCCAACATGTATAACATCATCTATCATATCATCATCCCATAATAAACACATAACATTTGTCACACTCTAAATTACATCCATTAAAACCTGTACATCATAACATCAAGCTACCACAACATTTATATATCTAGAAGATAGAGGGGAAGAGATATTAGTTAGCCATCTATTCCCAAGAAAACTTGGATAATGGGGAAAACACCCAGTACCTAAAACATTTGGGTATTAGTAAGGTTATCAGACTCAAGTGGGGTGCATGAGAAATACTAAGAAACTAAAATTCACACACAAACACACACACACACAAACATCATAAATAGACACATGTACAACCTAAGGGTTCAAAAAATCCATCACCGATATCATCCACATCAATCATCACATCACCGATACCACACACAAACCACCACTGCCATCACTATACCATAACTAACCCGACCTTTCCCCAAAAAACAACCATAACAAAATGAATGATCATTCAGTTAATCATTTCATTTACCATTTCTATAATTACTATTTTACCACCCATATTACATTAATTATGTCAATAACTTACCTATATTTAATGAAAAACCTTTAATTATCCATTGACTATGATTATCTTAACCATTACCCATTCATTTCATGCATTAAAAATTAATTAATAGCCATGACATATTATATTCCTAAAAAAAACCCATACTATACTAATTATTAAAAATAAATTCCATACCACTAGGAAACTACAACATAACCACACAAAAAATCAATCAATAACCACACATCCTACCCACAACACATGAAAACAACCTCTGAAACACATCAAACACAACCACAAAACCAACCACTTATTTTCTATATGACCAACCATTCCAAAATCCTATTCCACATAACAAAATGTATAATGTTTCCACATAAAAAACCACATTTCTCCTAATAACACTAGGAAAAACCTTATGTAACACCTTATATGAAATGCATTCCAACACCCCAAAAATAAACACAACAATCCCCAACAAAAACTATACAAACCACAGAAATGGAAACACAATTAAAAGCTTTAAACCATAATAACACACAAAAATTACAACCTCTTAATAATATTTTTCATATAAATAATTTTTGTGTAAAATATACATCATTACCACATTTTTATATTTCCAAATAGCCATTTCATTTACAAATTTAATTGATTAACCCTTGTGAAAATGAGATTCCATCAATTTTAATTTTAGTAAACAACACACATAGCAAAAAGTCATGAAAAAACCCTTATAAGAAACATAAAACAATCTATCAATCATAAATAATATCACAAAATCACATAATTACATACAAATCAACCTTCACTTTCGATTTCATTAGACTGATCATTATATTAATTAGGTTAATCCTTACAATCCTCCCAAACAAAATAGAAGAATGATAATTACATAATTTTACATAAATAAATTGTAGAAGTCTCAAATCCCCTACCTCAACCAAAGATTCAAAAATCATTATGCAAGAATATGAAAGAGTTGGACAGTCACACCACTTAGAAAACCTAATGAAAACCATAAAAAACCAACTATAAATCAAGATCCATCAATTACTCAATGAAATATCACCCAAACTAAACCAATACTATTTACATAGGATCTCTAGAAGGAATAATGGAATTCTATGAAGAAGAAGAGGATATAACATCTCCTTGTTTGAGGGATTCTTGATCCTAAAAATTCAAGGATTAAAATCTACCAAAGAGGGATCAAAGACCTTCCTATAAACACCTATGATCACCTACGATCTAAGGTGGAATGAATGAATTTATCAAATTTCATATAGGATTTCAAATTTATAAAATAAATAGAAATTTAAGGATTTTTGATGTGATAAGTCATGGTCACACTATGATTTGGTCATATCGAAAGAATCTTTGAAACCGACACCATGTTATACTTCGCCTTCGCCCATTTAAAAGTAGGTAAATTAATTATTCTAATATAGTAGGGAAAAGTTCACATAATGATTATTATCACCATTCCATGACATATAAATTCCAAAATATCATGATTGGGATATTGAGCCCCATCCTGACATGAAAAAGGAAACATGAAATGATAATCCCAAAAAAGGAAGAACCTCAAAACTCTACTCCAATGGATTCACGGTGTGAAATATATGACCAGACCATGATGAATAATATTGGGGTTTTTAAAAGAAATCATAAAGACTATATCACAATGTGACCGACACCCTCATGATATGATAAAAAATTTTCCAAGGAAATAAATTAGGGAAATAATTTCTTACATAAGAGTCTCCCACAAAACATAAGGATTTCCCTATTTTTAAAATCATCCTTTGAACACATCATGATGTGACTGAATCTAGTGATTCCATGTACAAACTTATAACCCAAAATATATAATGAAACCTCAATCTCATGAGAAACTAAACTAACCCATTACAAATACTCATGCTGTGACACAAAACCTCATGTAATGACTCACGTGTTCATGGTGAGATACACTAAAAATGAAAAAAACACCCTATTATTGAGTAAAACCTTTATTCCATGAATACTAAATACATGAATAAACACTGTCCTCCTAGACAAAAACATAAATCTAGTAGCACCGTTCATTCTCCAACCTTCTTCTAGAACCTCCAACACCCACAAAACAAAAAGAAATATTTTAAATATTTTATGTTATTTAATTTTTAGATTCATGTAGCCTCACATTGTGAACCAATGGTTCAAACCATGATGTGTAGTGAAGTGAATAAGACCATGATGTAGCAGGAGAACCATACCTCTACCACATGGGAAACAAATATTTGAGGTTTCTTTAGTTATATAGATTTGAGACATGTTGTGTGGTAGTGCATGATTCATTCCGTAATGTTTCATGATCTGACCTCCCCAGGCTAGGAACCAAGTCATTTGACCCCATGGGTATTCTATAATACCTTGGTTTCCTTCCCAAAACACCACATGCTATTACCCACTAGAGTGATTTATCAGACTAATGTTTTCCCCCACAATCCAACACATGTTCTTTTAGTGTATTTTTTCTTCACTCAAAAACACTCTAGGAAACTTCTTTGTAGGTCACCCATCCTGACACTACTTCATGCCAAGAATGATTAACTGTGAAGTTCTAATCATTTAGGATCATGAAAAGAAAGTTTAACCTTATTTACATGGGTAGTGGCATTTATCCTTTTAGGACTCACTTTTCCAGGGGTTTTATTATCTCCTCACATTAAAGTGGAATACCCTCATTTTGTACCCCAAACCTCAAACCTAGGTAGTTCCCCTTCACATTCATCTAGGTATTGGTTCTGGTGACATTTTTCATAACCTTAACTTCTTGAGCTAAGGGACAAGTCATCAGACTCCATGGTACCCTAATAATACCTTGGTTGAATTCACATCACACCATAAGCTATTACCCACTAAGGTCACTTATCAGATTAATGACTACCATTAAGGCCAACACATGTTCTTTTAGCGTGTTTTTTTCTCACTCACACACACCCTAAGAAACTTCCCAGAAGGTCACCCATCCAGAAACTACCCTAGGCCAATCACTCTTGACTGCGAATTTATAATTAGGTAGTACAACACCAAAATATTTTTAAAGAAGAATATTGTGTTCAATAGCGTATAAGACACATATCATCAAGATTAAAAGAGCTGTGAAATATTTTATAAAAATATTACTGTTATAAACTAGTTGTTAAAGTGGTGGGAATGAATATTATTAAATTCTTTATCAAATATATATTACATTACCACTAAATATAAATGTATTAATAAATCATTAGTAAATAATAACTCAATTTTTAGTAAAGTTAATTTATTCTTACAAAATAAATTTTATTGAAAAATGATTTTTAATTCCTTTGTGAGAAAATAATATAATTAATTTTTGACACTTTTACAAAATGTATCTAACATAATTAATATAAAACTTTAACTCAAAATTTTAAGACGATATTAGGGTGAATTTTTTTATTTTTCTAAGAAGCTTGAATTTTCAATGAATATTAAAAAATACTGATTTTTATTTATTTTTTAAATGCATAATGTCTTTAAAATAAACTAATATTTAGTAATTAATAATTTAATTTAAATTTATAGATTATGTACCTAAATATATGAATTTAAATCTACATAATTATAGTAACTAGTCATATAGTTAATGAAAGACCATCTTATACTTGAAAAACACATTCCTTTAAAAAATGATTTTTCGACACTTTTTGTGTGTTTGATTTTAAATTAAATTCTACCACTTATTTGAATTGAATTTTATAAAATGGATTCCATATTTTTAATTAGAATAATTAATATAATATAATAAGTTCCACATGTTTTTTGGTCATAATGAATATTAAAAATAGGGAAAAATTGTTTCCATGATTAAGGGTAAAACATGTTTACTAGGGGCTAAACTAAATAAATAATGATTATAATGACCTAAAAAATTGTTTAATTTATATTTTATTTCCATATATTTACCTTATATCATCTAATTACTATAAAGTTTTTATTTTGGAGCCATATGGATATAATTATGACCATTATAATAATTTAAGTAAAGAAAAGGACAAAATGTCACTCTCTTACTTTTATAAATATCTTATGTGTTGACACAGGGATATAAAGGAGGTATTTTCAGTGAAAAATATTAATTTTAATGAGAAATAATTTTTTTTATAATTGAAATTTATTTCTAATTTTTAGTGATTAAATAATTACCTTTAATGATTACGAAACACTAAAGCAGTAATTATTTAATTAAAAGTAAAAGTAATATAAATGATTTTAAAAATATTAAATGTAATATAATTTGAAAAAATTATTGTGTTACATAATTTTTTTTGATAAATTTAACATTTTAAAGAAAATTAAAAGGTATATATTTAAATTCCATCTTTTTTCTAGATGTTTTTAGAGTCAAATTAAATGAATAGTTTTAAAAATGACATTAATAACACTTTATAATAAATATTATTTTATTAAATGATTTCAAATTCCTAAAAACGTATATTTGAAAAATGGAATGGGAAATGGTTTATAATATAAAAAATGGTCCATTTATTGACCTTTTTCCTTTTATAATAAGTTTTTTGACCCTTAAAGTGTAAAACCTTTAATTACCATGGTTATGGTTAAAAAAAGGTTTTGTGTATTACATGAATTTGTGTTAAAATTAATTTTTTCACACACATAAGATATTTAATTTTATAAATTTAATTTCATATTTATAATAATTGGTTCAAAATTATCAATTAATACAAATTTTATTTTTAGTTTCAAAGGATAAATTACCCATGTAAAAAAACTAGTTACTATAGTGAAAACTAAAATGGTAAAAGTAAGTAAACTTCGAGGTTAAGGGAATAAAAAGTTTAAAATATGTGTATTTTGTTTTATGTTAGATGTTTTGGATCAACCATATATTACCTAAAATAAATTATTTATCAATTTTTGAGGTACATGGTTTAATATTTACTTTTCATTGTTGAGTAGTTTTGGGTATTTACAAAAATGAAACTCTTTCTCACTTAAAAAAAGAAACCTTATCTCCTAATTTATTCAAACTTACAAAACCTTTTGGTTTGTAAAATTCCTAAAAAGTATTCATTAATTCATTTAAGACTTCCAAAAGGTATTATATTTAATATAAAACCTTCCTAAGAAGTTTTTTTTTGTGAAAACCTAAAGAGGTTTTCTGAAGAAGTGGTGTCGGTCTTAACCGAGTGTTTTTGTTTTATTTCTTCTTCTACCTCCTTAAAATATTATTATATTATGTTGATATAATAAAACAATTATATAACATATATTTATATGTTATTATTTTAATATAATAATCAATATCCACATCATATTCCATCATATGGGAAACGAAATCGTCAATCGTGTGTACGGAAGACTACTGCCTCACGAACCGATATAATTCATTTTCCATAACCGTATATCATAGATGGATATAATTATGGATTTAATATATATATATATATATATATATATTGTGATATAATTTTACTTTTATAATTAAAATATGAAATAAAAATTCTTCCCTTTAAATCCTTGGTAAAACGATAATGTTCGTCTTGCATATGCGTGGACTACCGCCTCCTAGAAGCGATGTTACTTGTTTTTAATTTTATTATGAAATGGATAGTAATGAGGATATATTTAATGAATATATTTGATATATATGATATAAAAATGTTTTTTAAATTTTAATTAAAATTTACCATTCTTTCATCCCATCCTTTGAGAAAATGGAAACAATGTTCATGCGTACGTACGACCTACCGTTGCTATAAATGGTGTAATTCATTTTTCTATCTCTAAATTTTATTGATAAATATAAATATTCATAAAATAAATATATATTATATTTATATATTAATTAAAATTTTAGATATTATAGAACCATAATTAAAGTACAAGTACTGAAACTACCGAACCAAAACATATATGAAAACAAAGTAGTTATTATTCCAAACATCGATTTTAACCAAGAATTGTTAATAAACAGTTGAGAAAAGGATCTAAGTAAATAATATATGGTATGATATATGTTATTATGGTTCTATAATATATTTTTAATACAAATATATTTATTATATTGTAGGTTCAAACACGTATAAAGGAATTCAATACTTGAGGTATGATATTTTTATCTCACTTTTATTTTCATGAGACATATATCATATTCACCACCTGTTTATTTTGTATAGTGTATATACTTCCCATGAATGTATTTTATGATTATAATTATGAGAATTATGGGATATACATATCCATATAAGTTTATTTATTTCATGGTACTTATTAATCAAAATATTCAAAAGTGGTAAGGGTTTTATATTACAGTCACATTGTTTATATAGATTATATATGATTAAGTTTTCAATGATGAAATATTATGATAAACCTATAAATAAAATCATGAATTTTCTTATCAAATGTTTATTTCATGATAATACATTTTTTCATTTCATTTCACTCACTTTAGGTACTCATGAAACCGAAAAAATGTTTTGAAGTAAAAATGACTTTATTCTTTCATGGGTTGAAAATCCTTTCATTTCCATGTCCATGTTTTCTAAAAACATTTTCAAGAATTTTTTTAATATTATAATATGATTTTTAAAATTATTTTTTTACCCATGATTGATTTTTTTTTAATTTTTTTAACTAATATTATTTTTTTTCCAAAATAAGGTACTCTTGAATTTTTAATGAAAATGTGAAAGAAAATTGTTTTAACATAATAGACAAGAATGGAATTTCCCTCCATCCTGAAAAATAAATTATTTAATGATTTATTTACGTTTTTCAAATGCTATTTTAAAATTAAATTTCTTCCATAATATTTGGGAAATTTTTACATTTTAAATAATCTATATCAAAGATAAAATTATTTTTTCCTCAAGAAATTCTTCAAGTGATCTTTTAAAATTATTTTTCATCTAATATGGAATCCTTTTATGTTTCCTAATATTTAATTGGGAAATGATTCAATGATACCCTCCTTATAATTTCTATCGATGGTTTAGAATTATGATGATATAATTATTATGAAACCTCTTTCTTTTCCATGGGTTATGATATGATGAAATGTTTATGAAACCCGTTTTTTTTCTATGGGTTATGATATAATGATTTTTTTGAGACTTGTTTATTTTCTAAAGGTTATGCTATAACTAAATATTTATGTATCCAATTTTCATTTGATGGGTTATGAAATGATGAATATCTTATGACCTTGTGGCACATATATGTATGATTTTAGTTATGTGATGAGTGGGACTATAATTATATCACCCATTAATATCACCCATTAATACATTGGCAAAATATTAATGTACTATGAACTTAAAGGGTACACAGGATGTTATCCCAAGACCAAAAAAAGAGGGTACATGGGAGGTTATCCTAATCCCAAAATAGGGTACATGGGAGGTTATTTCAAGCCCAAAATAGGGTACACAAGATGTTATCCCAAGGATGAAGTCAGTACATGGGTGGTTATCCCATGAATAATTTGCTATGAATATCTTTTTGGGTAGCGTTAACATAAAAGTTTCTATGTTTACGTGTATTCCAAAAATATATGTCTTATTCTAATGTTATAATCTCATGGATTATTTTTTTGATTCCTTTTTTATTCATGTATTATGAACATTAAATATTTATTATATGACTCAAGATTATCATATTTGATATGAAGAGTACTGTTTTAAAAGACTATTCCCATATTATTATAACTTTATTCTTGTGTTATGTTTATATGTACACTATTTAACCTTACTAAGAATATTTTATCACCCTTCCTTATGTTTTGATTCCTTATTACATGAAGAATGTTATCAAATATGATATGTCTAAGAAGGGAACTTATTATGAAGAACTTAGTAGGAGATTATGAAGTTAACTTATGAACTAGTTGTTTATGTATCCGTGTTTCCAAACACACGAAACCTACATTATTCTTGCATGGATTGTTAGGATATTTATTGAAAATTAATTTATTAATATGTAATATCTATGAAAATTATGGGTCACTAAAGTTGCTATCATATAAATATTTAGTTAAAATTTGGAAACTAGTATGATAAAACTTTAATAACAACCCTTAGGATAATCCTAATTATAGATGAATGTATTATGTTATGGTAAAGAAATGAGTGTGGTTTTTCTGAAAAAAAAATCCTTTTTTGGATAATACAAGTGGATGTGGTTTTAGAACAAATGCATCTAAGGGTAATAACATTTTAAAGAGTTGATTGATTATATATCAACCATGATTATACTGAGTGATAGTTGTGACATTAATACTCATCTAGTTGGAAACTCCTAGGGGATATTCCTGGGTTAATTCACATTTTCTTTATGAACCATGATGAAGTATTTGAATAGATTATTATTATTGATGAGCAAGGTTAAACCTAAGGTGTCATAGATTGAAAATAAGGTTTCATGATTTAAATATCCTATAAATGATTATATGGTTTTCCATAATGATTATTGTTTCTCATACTATTCTATTTGGTTTTAGTCAATGTCTAGAAGCAAGGGGAATCAAGATAACATTGAATGTGATGTAAAATTATATGATTATGGGAAACCAAATGGGTTGATGAATGAAGTGAAAGATATTGTAATTATTGATAACTAGTTATCTTGATATATGATGAGAAACATTCACCTTGACCAACTCTAGGAATCACCAAAGAAGAGAAGGATAAGGTTTTCTGAGAGATGGGATATTGGCAACTATAGAGTTACGACCACTTAATTTCTTCCATGTTATAAATGTCGAAAGATAAACCTTTGGTATTGTCTCAAAGGAAGGTTAATTTTTTTATTTATAAAATAAATATAATAATAAATTAACAAGTATTTCAATGTATTATGTGTGGGGGAAAATGAGAATTATATGAGTAAATTCCCTATTTTAAAGGTTAACTTCTATACTAAAGAAGTACCTATGTTATACCCATAATTTAAGTGAAAGGGTTAAAGTATTTATGTATTGGGATTAAATAATTTTGTTGTAGAATTATTTTTATCGATGGTATTTTGGTTATAAAAATCATAAAACATATAAGAAATGTATTAATGTTGAAAAAATATATATCTTAATTTATGATTAACTTAAGAGTTTTGAATACTGTAATGGACTTATGAGTTTAAGGTTGATCATAATTTCGAATTCTAAAATACCCCTTTTTTGGTTTTAAGTGATGGAAATTTAATTTAATTAATGAAATTTTGCGAGAATTTTTATTAGGATAAGGTATATGTAAACCTTAGGTTCAACATGAAGTATTATTTGAGGAATAATTATATTTTCATAATTTTAAAGGCACTAATAAACTTTAGGGTCAATATGATATTTGATGATTAAGGGTTATTTTTAGTGATGTTCATGAAATTTCTTGGGGTTATTATAAGAATCATATTAATATAGTTTTACTAAAAAGGAAAACCTACCACATATAGAAAGGCCACATGGATTGAACCCACTACCAAAGGGGGAAAATGGTGAAAATACTACCACTTTCCTACATGATGTCTTGGTTAGTATGTAATTTATTTGTTTACGATATGATAAATAAAAATTAAGTTCATTTTGGTGAACATTATATTATGGGATTTTAATTGATTAATAATGGTTGAATTATATTTTGGAAGAATATATGATTTTAATGTTGGTTTGTGGTGATTCAGGTTACTCATGGGAATCAATATCATATTTTTGAGATTATATGATCGAGGGATATACATTTTTATGTATATGAATTTATGAGTGACTAATGTTGATAAGAGATAAATATTAAATTAGTATCGGAAGAATATGTGTTGAAATACATTTGATTTTTGGGTTTCAAACTTTATTGTGAATATTTTTAAGAATATTGAATCTATTTATTTATCAAATGATCTAATTTGAACTTTGGGTGTAATTATTGAGGCTTCAATGATTAATGTTGTATTTATTCATATGATGGTTTTTTCATTTGGAGAATTATCTTAACTTGTACTAAACATTTTGTTTGGTTAATGTTTAAATATATGAGAATATATTTTTATCCTTCTTTGTATTATGTGATATGTTATAAGTTTATTTTTAGTGCTTCAAGTAAGAAAAATTGATCTTTAATACTAATCATTTGGAGAAAAAGATGATATTATGATGGGAATTAATTAAAGGATGAAATTCTACTTATAAAGTAATTATATTTACTTATATTATTCATCCATATGGTAAATTAATTAATTAAATTTAAGAAAAGGATATTGAAATTAAAATTATATATTATTAACTTTATTTCTGATAAATCTATTATCTTTGTTCACACTCTTTGGTTTGTGGATTTTTGGTCATTAACTTTTCCATGACAATTTTATTTCTTGTGATCAATGATCTCTATCACTCTCAATCATTATTTGGGAACTAAAATTTTCTTAAATTTTTATTTTTACTTATAAATAATGTTTTCCTACTTTTTAACCTAGTAATGTGTTATTCTTGATAAATTTTATACCCCCCATTCTCTCTTATCAAGAAGAAGCTTTATTAACCATTTTTACGATATGAGATTTAAACAAAAGTATTTTCAGATGAAAAAACATTGATTACCAAGATCTATTGAAAATTGACAGGATGGAATTTATTAATGGTGGTGGGGGGGAGAATATAACACCCTTATATTTTAAAAAAAGAACATTTTGTTCGATCGAATATACAACACACAACATCATGTTTAAATGACCCGTAAAATATATTTTTTAAATATGAACATTATAACATACCTATTAAATTTTAAGGTATGAATTTGATTAAATAATTTATGAAATATATATGAAATTACAACTCAATATAAATGTATTGGTAAATTATTTGTAAAAACTCACTCAATTTTTAGTAAAGTTAATTTATCATTGAAAAATATGATTTCTTAAAAAATGTTTTTTATTTCCTTAAGTGATAAAATTATATTATTATTTTCTACAATTTTATAATATGTATTTGATAAAATGAACTTAAATTTTGAAATCAGAAAATGTTAATTAGCTTAGGGTTAATTTTATGTTTTTTTAAAATGTTTGATTTTTCAAGGAATAGTGAAAAAATACTACTTTTTATTAAAAACTATTTTTGTAAATGCATAATTTATTTCCATTAAAATAATATTTCATAATGAATAATTTAAATGAAATTAATATATTATATTCCTAAATATATGAATTTAAATCCATATAATGATGATCACTAGTCATATAGTTAATGTGTGATCATTTTATACTTAACAAATGCATTTCCTAAAAAACCATTTTCAATAATGTTTTGTGGGTTTATTTTTAAATTAAATTTTGATACTCTTGTGAATTGAATTTAGTAAAATTTATTCAATATTTAGAATCTACATAATTAATATTAGATATTAAATTCAAAATATTTTTTACCTGAATTTTAAAAATAGAAAAAATGTATTGCCATGATTAAGTGTAAAACCGGTTTATCGAGGGTTAAAATAAATATATAAGGATTATAATGATCTAATAACTTGTCTAATTTATATTTTATAGCAATATATATACCCCATATCATATAATACAAGTAAAGTTTCCATTTTGGATTTTTATGGCCATGATTATGACCTTTATAATAATTTAAGAAATGAAAAGGAAAAAATGTCATGCTATTAGTTTCAAAAATTAATTATGTGTTCACATTGGGATAAAAATGAGGTATGTTTGGTTATAAATATTAATTTTAATTATAAATAATGTTTTTATTGTGTTAATTTATTTCTAGTTTGTAGTGATGTGATAGTTACCTTAAATACTTATTCAACGTCGACAAAGAAATTATTTAATTAAAAGGAAAATTAAATAACTAATTTTAAAAATATTAAAATTAATATAATTTGAATAAATTATTCTTTTACACAAAATTTTAAAATAAATATAACATGTTTTAGATGTTTAAAAGGTATATATTTGATTTCCATCTTTTTCTTGATGTTTCAAAGTCAAATTAAATGAATAGTATAAAAAATGGCATTAATAATAATTTATAATAAATAATGTTTTATTAAATGATTAATTTTTTTTAAAATATTATATTAGTCCAAGTGAATGAGAAATTTTTCATAACTTTAACAATGGTCCATTTATAGACTATTGTTTCCTTTTAGAATAATTTTTTTGACCCCTAAAGAGTAAAAATATTAATTACTAATGTTGTAGTTAAGATGAGTTTTTTCATGTCACATTTTTGAGTGGGTCCAAATTATCTAATAATTTTATTTTTTTAAGATTAAATGATAAATTATGTAGTTTAAAAAAACTAGTTACCATGGTGAAAACTAAAATGGTTAAAGTAGGTAATCTTTAAGGTTAAGGGAATAAAATGTTAAAACCATGTGTATTTTTTAGTGGTGGAGGTGTTTATTGACCATATATTCTCTAAAATCTATTATTTATCAATGTTTTAGGCACATGGCTTAAGAGTGGATTCCCATTATTGAGTAGTTTTCTGTATTTACAAAAATTCTACTCATTCTCACTTATAAAAAGGAACCACATGTCATATTTTTTCTCACTTATAAAACCTTTTGGTTTAAAAAATTCCCAACCAAACCACTTTATTACTTCCCTTACCATGTTATAGAGGCATTATTTTTAATATTAAACATTATTAAGAATTATTTTGGTAAAAACCGAAAGAGGTTCTCCGAAGTAGATGTATCATTCTTAACAAATAATTTTTGTTTTAGTTCTTATTCTACCTCATTTAAATATTATTAAATTATGACAAAATAAAAATAGAAATATATTATATATAATAATATTTTATTACGTTAAAGTAATAATATATATCTATATTCTCTTCCATAAAATAGGATGTGAAAACATCGATCTTATGTATAGAGAAATATCGCCTCATGAATCGGTGTAATTTATTTTACATCACCTCCTCCCATGGATGGATATAATGATTTATTTAATGTATATATATGATATTTATGACATAATTATACTTATTAATTTATGTTATCATATATTACTTCTTACATTTAAATCCATTGGAAAATGATAATGTCGCTCATGTGTGCATGTGGACTATTGCCACCACGAAGCGATGTGATTATTTTTTCATTTATTTTGAAATGGATGTTAATTAGAATGTATTTAATGAATATATATGGTATATATAATATAAAAATTATTTATAAAATGTGAATTAATATTAATGTGTATGTACGACCTACCATATCTATGAACAATTTAATTCATTAATCTATCTATAACTTAATAGAGGAATCTAAATATGTATAAAATGTCTATTTATGATATTTATAACATGATTAAAATTATGGATATGATGAAACATAATAAAATTATAATTACCAAAACTAAAAACCAAAACATACATGTGAAACAAAGTAGTTATTACCTAAAATAATCATTTTAACAAATAATTATAAATAAATTGGTGATAAAAGGTTATATGTAAATAATATATGGTATTATATATATGATTATGGTTATTTAATATATTTATAAAAGACCTATATTTATTATACTAGAGGTTTGGATCAATATGAAGTGATTTGAGACTTGAGGTATGATATTTTCGTCTCACTTTTATTTCAATGAGATACATGACATATTCACCACTTATTTATTTTGTGTGATGTATATACTTACCATGAATGTATTTTATGATTCTTAATATAAATATTATGGGTTATACATATCCAAATAAGGTTTTATCATTCATGGGGATTATTTTTCATATGATACCAATGTGGTAATGGTTTTATGTTACAATCTTATTGTTTATCAGGATTGTTTATGATTAAGTTTGTGATGATGAAATACTGTGATATACCACTAACAAAACTCATTAAATTTCTTCTAATATGGTTATTTCATTAGAATAAACGTTTTTAATTCATTTTCCTCACTTGATGTACTTAAGAAACTGAAATAATTTTTAAGGAAAAATGACTTTATTTCTCTCTTCGATTGAAAATCCTCTCTCTTCCATGTAAATATTTTCTAAAAATGTTTTTAATATTATCATATGATAGTTTAAAGTAATTTATTTATCTATGATTGCATATCTATTTTTTTAAAATTAATATTATTTTTAATTTTCAAAACAAGGCACTTTTCACTTTTTATAGAAAATATGAAAGGAATATTTGTTTTAACCTACATGACATGAACATCATTTCCAGCCATCATGAAAGATCAATGAATTAATGATTACTTTATGATTTTCATGTTTATTTTGAAAGGAAATGTTTTATACAAAATATGGGATATTTTTAGATATTACATAAGTAATTTCAAATAGAAAAGGATATTTTCCTCAATAAATAATCTATATGATCTTTTAATAGATTTTTTCATATAAGATGATAAACTTTGATGTTTATTAATATTTAATGGTGATATGATTAAATTATAACAAAATTATTATTTCTATATGTGGTTTATGATTATGATGATAAAAATTTTATGAAATATATTTCTTTTCCATAGGTTATGTTTTGATGAAATATTTTTGAAACCCATTTCTTTTCTACAAGCTATGTTATAATGAAATGTTTATGAAACCCATTTCTTTTACACAGTTTATGTTATGATGAAATTTTTCTTAAACCCATTTTATTTTAATGAATTTCAATATGAGGAATGTTTTATGATCTTATGACACATATATGTATGATTTTTATTTTGTAATGGTTGGACCTAGACTTATATAGCATTCTAATTAATTAGGTAAAGGTTAATGTTTTATGGTTTGAAAGGGTACACTAGAGGTTATCCCAATCCCAATGAAATAAGGTACATGTTAGGTTATCTCAATCACAAAATAGGGTACATGAGTGGTTATCCCAATCCCAAAAGAGGGTATAAGGGAGGTTATCCCAAGCCCAAAATAGGTGAACGAGTGGTTAGCCAAAGCCTAACATTTATATGAATGTCTTAGTGGGTATCCTTGAAATATGATTTTTCTATTATTATGTATATAATAAAAATATATTTCTTATTCCAATGTTTGGCTCTCATGGATTATGTCATTTGATTTCTTTATGATTCATATCTTATGAACTTCCACGATTTATTCCATGACTCAAGATTATGATATATGATATGTAGGGTATGGTTTTCAAACACTATTATCATGTTATCATACTCTTATGTTTATATTATGTTGATATCTCATTTGTTTTCCCTTAATAATAATTTAATATCATCCTTCATTAGGTTTCCTTCCCTAGGTTATGAATAAAGGTATTAAGTGTCATATGTCTAAAAAGGGTGTCAGTTATGAAGAACTTAGTGAGAGATGATATAGTTTACTTATGAAAAATTTGTTTATGTATCCAAGTTTCCAAAGACACTAAACCTATATGATTCTAGAATTGATCATTATGACATGTAAGAAATATTTTTCTATTAAGATGTAATATCTAAGAAAAGTATGAGTCACTATAGGTTGAGTCCTGAAAATAAAGTTGTTCCTTATTGATGTGAGTATTAATATTTATCCTTTTGGGTATAAATTTTATAGGCATGTTACATAATGGGTATGACTGGAGGAGATTATTTGGTGGTTGGTTTAAGAAAATTCAATGATGTCGCACCATAATAAATTGGCCACACTAAAATCTCTTCAAATACTTTATGACATACTTCATGTTATTCCAGATTTAGTCTTCCATATATTTTGGATTTGAGGATCATGCTGTATGTATGTGTTTCACACCATAATTCATGATATGTCTATAAATAATATACGATCTACCTTGAAATGTTGGGTGTACCAAAATAAAAAGAGTCGCCTATTCCAGGAGCATTTTGCTGGGTTTCAAAGAGATCTAACAACTCTTGTTAAATAAAAGAGAAGAAATAAATATACCCAAACCAAGATATATATGATATATAAATGAAACCATGAATCATGTGTATGGAATTATCATATATGTATCTTAAAATGGAGTTACTTCCTTCTAATACTATATCAATCTCTATCCTATGTGCTTAATTAAGATCACATGAAAGGAATCAAAATAAAATTCCTACACTAATGGTATCCATGGAAAGATGAATCACTTAATGTTCAAGTGGGATTCATCTTCTCACCATGATGTTCTAGCACTTCATAGTGAAAAGGTTTAAGAAGAAATATATATATTGGTTTGAGGGAGTTTCAGATTAAAATGAATAAGAGACACCCTTTCCACTACTATGGTAGTAAGATCCTTAAAAATCCTTCAAGGATTCTCATCAATTGTACATGAATTAACTAATGCATTAAAAGTTAATTCATTTATCATCTATAACTCTAGGAAAATTCATTAAATACTAGTATGAATATATCTCCCATATGTTACATCTTATATAATAGATCTTTGATGATATATGATGTGTGAGAATTCCGAAAGATAACAATTATCATTTGGCATCCAAGATCATAAGATGTTTTTATATTTCATAACTTATTATAATAAACCATATAAGACCACCCAATCATATAATACTATTTATTTAAGTAGTTTCATGAAATAATTTTTTCATTCCAATCGATATACACCCATTATATAATATGAAATACACCCTATGGATGAAAAAAAACCAATTTATTGCATGTAATTCATATTTAATGTCTGGTTATGTAGTACTATATGATATAGACTATATATATATATATAATATTTAAAGGATTTATGGTATATATCCTTCATCCAAAACTTTCACTAAAGCTTAAAATATTTATGTTCTATTTCACCATATATCATATTATATATTATAACTTGTGAAATCAAAGCTAAAACAATTTTGGATATCTCTAAACACACTTATGTAAATCTATTCTTAACTTCACCGTGCATCACATTGTATTCAATACCTTGTGAATAACCATTCAAAAAATATTTTGGAATAACTCTGAAATACTATTAGATAAGCTCTCTATGCCAAAATCAATCTCTGTTCAGTCAACCATAAAGTGTGACCCCATGGGCCTTTATAGAGTTGATAAAAAATATTGATATTTGAATCCATAAATATAGGAAAAAGTAGCCTCTAGAAATTCATTTAGAATGACCCATAACGTAAGAAAACCATAATTATGAGTATAATACCTAGGATTTCACATTATTACATAACCAAAAGCTTTTAGATTTAGAGTTTTATAAAATCAAAAAACCTTTATGTAAAATAGTTTACATTTCCACACAATGTGAATTTTTTCCATAAAAACATTTTCTTAAATTTACACCCCTATTTCATTAAATAAAATTTATCCATAATTTAAGACGAGTCACTATAGAAAAAATATTGACATTGATATAGTTCCTACACATCCTTAGATATTGTGAAAATAGTTTGAAAACATTGGATAATCACAAAATACCTAGTATGGGATAGGAAAATAAAAGAAACTTTTTAGTATAGTGAAAAACATGAAAACCCATAAAAATGTTTCCCTTTTTCAAAATAAAATTTGAGCATATAAATTGAATAATAATAACATGTGAAAGTAAAAATCTTCTCAATGAGGACCTTTAAAACCCATAATAATCATAGAAAAATGTGGCAGGTATTTTAAGGCATCATATTTGAACCCATGATAAACTCATTCATAGAACCCTTTTGATAAGACTAACCTAATTAGTTGTCTCCATTTTTTTGAAGACTAAATATTTACACAATTCATTAGAGAGCTATATCCAGAGATCATAAATTATAATATATAATTCAATAGTACCATATAAAGAACAAAAAATTTACAATCATTCACTTTTTCATCATAAAACCATTGAAAAATTCATTTTAACCCATAAATAAAAAAACTTTACATTTTCATATTCAAAGATGGAAAAATATCATTTTTCGTTGAAAAATCTTAGAAATGAAAATTCCTAAAATAATATGAATAAGATATTATTAGAAAAATAATGAAACTTTTTGGAATAATATTGATAATGAATAATGTCTATAAAGGTGGTAAAAGGAGTTCATGCAGTAGACATTAAAAAAAATATTCTTTTGTATTTTTGTATAAAGAGTGAAAAAGTGATCCATATAAGAAAACTTTAAAATGATTCTTTCTTAAAATAAGTATAAAAAATTCAAGGATATTTGAAAATGAATTTAAAAAATAATTGTATTAAAGAAAATATAATTATTGAATCATTTTAAAGAATAGTAATATTTAACATAAAAATTAAAAAGAAAAACTTTTAAACAATATTTTAAAGTAAAATCCCCTACCATGTGTGATTTCATGCTTCATATTTTCTCTAACTTAGGAATAATAAAATTGTATTTATTAGTTACTTTCTTAAGTCACATTTTCATTTTCATTTAAGTATCATTATTCCTCTTATTTAATTTATTATCATGTTCTCTTTATTTACTAAATTAGTTAAGTTTATTTCGAATGTTTTGAGGTCGTTCGGTTCATGATCTAAAAATAACTTTGGTGTATTGACCATGGTCAAATGGGACATAGCTGAATCATATATATAATATTAAACATCTAATAATTTCCATTTTTATACATTTAATATAATTTTAGAACCATCCATGAAAGGAGGTCATGAAAAATTAAATACATCATTTCCTGGAGATGATACTGGTACATACACATGAGCCATCTTTTCATTTTTCCAATGGATGAAAAATAAATAAAGTAGATAAAGGTTTATATTTATAAAATAATAATAATATTATATATATAATATCTATTCAATAAATCTATCCTTAAGACCATCCATGTGAGATGATAATGAAAAACAAATCACTTCGTTTCATGGAGGTGGTAATCCACACACATGCACAATAAGCATTATAATTATCCAACATATGGGAGGTCAATAAGATAGAAAATATTTTTTCTTTATAGAATAATAATTATGGTATAAAATTAATATATATATGTATTCATTAAATATATCTTAATAACCATTAGTGTGATGTGGTGATGAAAAACAAAACACATTGCTTCCTAGAGCTGATATTCCGCATATACACACAAGTGACATTTTCATTTATATAGGATGGAAAGGAGGTATAAAATAAATTTTTAATAATTATAAATAAATTTTAGTATATTAATGATACTTATTTTTTTATATTAATATGGTTATAATATATTTTAATGAGGTATAAGAAGTAAACTTGAAATATTTCAGTTGAGACTTATACTACCTCCTTGGATATATTCCTTCATATTACACCTTAAGCTTTATAAGATTGGTATTTTGGTGATAAAAAAACATATAAGAAAATGGTAGTAGAGTTGGTGGGGGGGGGTATATGAGTAGATATTTTTTGAGATAGGGTTCTTAATGTGTGTGGATAAGTGAGGATAGGAGGTTCCCTTTTATAAGTGAGAGGAGTGTCACCCATGTAAATATTAATAATTTGAAAGAATAATAAATTTATTTCTCATGGAGAATGGATCCAATTTAGTAAAATTTATAATATAGGGTAATTTAAGGTTTAATTACACTTAGAAAATCAAATTTAGATAAGTTTTAGATAAATTTTAAACCTTTTCTCTTTATTTAACCCCACCTTTTATCCATTTTTACCCATACCATGGTGAAAAAGTTTTACCTTTGTAAATGTCCTTACCCACTCCACACAAAGGTACTGAACCTATGACAGAAATGATGAAAGGGACATGATTAAACCCAAATACCACCTTCAATAGGCCATGGGTTAGAATCTAGAACTGCAGGTATTCAATATACACGAATGAGAGGCATTACCTTCTATTAAGAGCATGAGGAATGAGAGACAAGATGATACCAATGGAGAAATCCCACTCATAATAAATAAAAGACTCCAATATATGAATTTATTATTTTTAAAACTAGAATAATTTCAAAATAATACTACAAGTTCCAAAAGAAAACCTCATAAGTGACCTCAAATCACAAACAACTCCTAAACTGGCCCACAAGACAGTGATGTCCAATGCGATCTCCAACCAGCTCTTATGGACCTGAAAAATATTTTATATAGACTTGAGGTGAACATAACATGTATACTCAGTAGGATCATCTCTAAATATAATCATGAACAAATATATTAACACATACTAACTCCTACTGAATAAACAATGAAACTAACTCATAACCTAATTAGGTCTGCTAAATTCTCAGCCTCACCACAGATCTCTCACAAAGTATCACATACATGTAATAATATATTATCCAACATAACATAAAAGTTTAGTTAACCCAATAAAAATTTACCAATGTTTTTCCACACTTCCCCAACATCACATGTCTAGATTCATATTTCTCCAATAATCCACATGTATCAAAGGAAGCTATATAAAAACTCACACCCTATGCATCAAATAACCTCACCATCAATATCCATACCACCAGATAATAATTGAGTAGTTTTTTGTAAACTACCAGAACCTATACATCATGTAATACACCTCAATCCATTAAAATCCATATGCAATATACATATAATAATCCTTTGTATACTATATCTTAAGGTGAATGTGTGTTAAATAACTACAAGCTCTTACATCCCTCTATACACATATAAGAAGGTAAACTCGATGCATAACATCATGTAATACACTTAGGAAAAGAGTGTGTGGAAGAGGGGGGAGTCATCCATCCATCCTCTCCAACATAGATGTTGGGGAAAACACCCCCAGAGTCCATTGAGCATTGGTTTGCCTACCAAAATTGGTGTGATGTCATAGAAAATCAAATAACATAAGGAATATTTATACAACTTGGAGGAAAAACAAAATAAAACTACATATCCCTAACCTCAAATGTATCTATCATCTACTAGACACCCGTTTACCACTACTAAAAACTATATGTCCTATAATCACATAAACACATCAATTGAATTTAAATTAATTCTTTATGTTAAACATTTAAAATTTACATAATTATCATCCAATTATATTGAGTCAACCATTGAACTTATAATCCCATGTGTTAAATAATTTATTATTCATTACCATTCAGAATTTATAGATACTCAAAGGATTGTCCTATACAGCCATAAAATAGACATAGACCAAAAAAAATCACCATAATCAAGAAGTAGTGAAAGAAAAGTAGAAAAAAATCTACCCAGATATCCTTCATTTAATAAAACTTTAACCAGAAAGTTTCTAAGCTTTCATCCCAACAAAATGGAAAATCCTAGCTTTAAACCGTTCCATTAATCACAATACAATCTCCAAAATCACCATGAATCTCGCTAACCATCCCACCATCACCGACATCAACTTCTTCCATAACCTCAGGCACCCTTACTCATAGCTCATAAAAAAACTTGCCATCCCAATCTCACATCATGTTATCTATCAAGGTTCTATAAATAGATAAAAAACATAATTTATCAAGAAAACAAAAAATAGTTAACATGAAATATAGGTCCTAGAATCAAGGAATCTAGCCTTCATAAGAAAACAAGATCACTCATCCTAAGAAATTATCTTTAACAAACTACTAATTTTTTTAGTATCTTGAATTATTCGATTCATTTAACATATTTTACCACCATAGTCAACCTAATTAATTAGTTATCAATATCTAGTAAATTATTTTAACATGATTCAATAATAACTCCAATTTCCACTGATTAAAAGAATGATAACAATTAAATATTCCTAATTAATTATTTAGTTATCAATTATTACTAGCTTCATGGTATTTATCCTATTTCCATGCATATAAAACATGATAAACCATAACATAAATAAATATAACACACTAACTAGCAATTCAATAGGTAAAATATTAACACAATGTAAATACATGTAATTGCTACACCCAAAACCATATTAATTTTTAAATTCTATTTTAATATTTATTAAGGTTAATTACACCATTACCTATTGAGATAAATCATGAAAAATTCATAATTCCATAGATACAAAAGAAAATCAATGAATCCTCTTCCTAAAGGATTTCAAAATTCTTCAAACCAGAATAGAACAAAATGATAATATCTCCAAGAACCTATGCAGTAAAGAATATATAGTTCCAATGGGCATAAATTCATGAACACACCATCAAACATTTAAGTAACCCTCATGAGAAACTTAAAGATAGTATTACATAACATTAAAAGATATAATGGGAGGAAATAATACTGAATAAAAAGATACCATAAGAGAAGGATGGAAAACTCACCCTTGGATAACCATAGATTGAACATTGGAAGATTAGGATTAATACCAAATGAAATGGATATAAATCAAACTAGAATGGGACCTCTGGGTACCTTGGGTTTGAGAGGATTTATAGGATTCTAAGATAAATCGAGTATGTGACAAGATTTATAGAAACTCTTCTAGATGCAAATTAAGAGTGTGGATGGATCATTAATGTCATGGATGGATCATTCACGTCGTGAATAGATCATATTCAGACTATCTAAAAAAAATTCACATAGATTTTATAAACATTGGATCAATTCACACTATGAACTATATGTTCAGATCAGGATTTATCAGTGAAATATTCACTGAACATGACCCTTTATCCATTCACACCATGAAACAATGATTTACATCATGATTCCAACCCTATGAACTACCCTCACTTAGGATACTAATAACCATTATGTATAGGAACTAATCATTTACATTATAAATAACACTTCATGCTATAAATTCCTCATACATCCAGATCTCATCTCCCTAACTCCAAGAAACCTACTCTAAGATTCCCCAATTCAAATTTAACTTTACAAACATTTAAATGAATGGGATAAATGGATCTAATAAATTAAATCATACACCTCTCTAAAAATTCTCACCCTCAGGAATAAAAACCAAACCTAGTGATAAGGTAAGGAAAAAAGAGTCATTCAAACAACTAACCCTCAAGATACTTCTTAAGAATCTCACCATTATAGGAGCACAACCTCTTCAATTATACGGACAAGGTGAAAAAAAACATATATCAGGGGAGATAAATCTCAAATTATAGAAAGTACATAAATAATGCATAAAGTAAGAGATAACTATCTCATAATATATATAAGGTTCAACATCAAAAAATCATATTTAAAAAGAAGAAATAATCATAAAAAATCAGGATACTAAATTTTTATCTAAAAAACAAGTTCACAAGTGCTATCCTCTATGACACTGTGATTCCAAAGGACATAAACCAAGGGAATAACATGCTTATGAAAAATATGCTCCTAGTGTTCCTAGATATCCATGAGCTTATCTTCAATGTTTGCATCATAATTAATTTCAATCTCACACCAATTAATTATGTGATAATAATCAGGAAGATATCGGTGAAACTATGAAACATGAAGGAAATCATGAATTCAGATCCTCTGTGGGAGAATTTTTATCTAGTATCCAATGTCTTTGACATGTTCCAACACCTCAAAAGGCCAAAAAATAGATAAAAAATCTAATTCCATGACCAAACCCTCACTACCTATGATAATGATCCCCCATTAAAGAACACATGATTTATAATGTCAAACTAGAAAGGTATTATATTATGGCCATCATTGGAATTATGATGATCATATACCAATTTAATACCCTAGTGAATCTACTTCACCATTTCTTTCATTCTCTATAGTAGTTCTGGCTCAATAATTGCTTACTGTATAACCCTAGTCCATATAAAAATAGATTATAAAGGCCGATCATAAAAAGTATCAAATGGTTCTATAATAATGGTGGAGTGAAAACTATTGTTATAATAAAACTTTACCAATGATCGGTTCCTCACACATGAACCTCCAAATTTAGTATGGAATCATGGAACATGTCTTTAAGTTTCTGGATGGTCCACTTTTTATAACCGTATTTACATGGTTGAAATTTTTTGTTAATGAAAAATTGAGATCCAAAATCATATTAAAGACCTCTCTGCACCTTATAGGTGAAATGAATATCATAACTAGATATAATCATTCTCAAGACTTTATGAATCCTCACCACATTCTCTAGATATTTCCTAGATAAACCCCCCATTGATCTCAGCTCCTTGATTTCTAAAAAGTTATCCAATTTGGTCAAACAGTCCACTATTAGCCATATAAAATCATAACCTTTTGGTGCTTAAGGTAAACTTGTGAATAATTTCATCTAAATTTCCACCCAATTCTACTAAGTAATATCTAATGGATTGAAAAAACCATTAGGAACACGATGTTCATACTTAACCTTCTAGAAAAATAAACATCCGGACACAATCTCAGCAACTAAATACTTCAACCCAGGGCACCAAAACCAACATCTTTGTGTATGGTACATATTTTTCACGCTATTATTTACTATTAAGGGTGATATATAGAACACATATTGAACCACTATGTTAATAACCAAATGGAATCAAATAATCTCCTAAAACAACACCCGATGTTGATCATCCATATACCATCCCTAAGATGCATCACCATAGAAAACTCGATATTACCAAACTTCCACCTTGTAATCCCTCAATTAGGAATCCTCCACATATTATACTAAATATGAATACACCTTTATTTAAAAAAGTCATACTCTATTACCATCCAATCCGATATCAAGATTTATCATATAAATCTCATTCACCACTGTCTTAGAATCTCTAGACTCATTCATAGAATCACTACGTGACTTATGGATTATCGCATCAACTACAACATCACCTTTACCCATGTATAGTAAATATTGAATTCATAGTTTTATGATATTTCCATCCACCATCACTATAATAATGTTGGGTCATTGCGAGAGAATAAATACCTTGGGATCTTGTGATTGGTGAGAATCACAAAGCATTTTAAGATGAGATAATGTCACCATAACTTCAAGGAAAATAAAACCATTACTAACTTGAGGTCATGGGTGGAATAGTTATATTAATGGGGTTGTAACTACTAAGACCCATAAGAAGAAAAAATATTTATTTTATAAATAAGTACCTAATATAAGACATTAATCATCACATTAGTACTAAAAATGAACCCCCTCTGCTAGAAAATGAAGAACTAAGGTGCTTGTTAACTTCTCCCTCAGATAATAGAAAATAGATTAACACTAGTCAGTCCAAAAGAATGCCTGATCCTTTTTGGTCATGGATGTTAGAGGGTTTATAATATGATATAATTTGGGCTTGAACCTCCTATAATATCTTTCAAGACCAAGGAAACTCAACACATCTACAAGAGTCTTTATGGTTTCCTAAGAAAAAACCACATAGACCTATAAAGGATCCATGAATCCTCTATACCGGGATGCAACATTCACTATGAAATTAACTTCATGATCCCATAAATAACACTTCAATAGCTTTTAAAATAGATATTAATTACAAAAAACTCCAAAAATGGCTCATATATTCTCTTAATGATCCTCCATGTACACAAAGTACATTGGGATTCCTTCGATGAACACAACCAAAAACCAATAAAAATACTCTTGGAACACTACATTCATAAATATCATGAACATAACTAGAGTGTTATTCAAAATAAATGACATTACAATGATCTCAAAATTCACATAATAATATTAGAAATATTTCTCTATAATATCACCATACTTAAACCACATTTGATGATATCCCCATCACTAATCGATCTTTGAGAACCAACTAGATCCATTTAGCTGATCCAATAAATCATCAATCCATAGAAGAGGGTAATTATTCTTCATTTTACCCTAATTCAAGTGATGGTAATCAATAAATATATTCATAATTCCATCAACCTTCTTTGTGAACAAGACAAGGGCACCATAAGGTGGCACACTTAGCTAAATAAAATCTTATTGTAAAAGATGATCGAACTATATCCACAACTATGATAACTCATAGGGTTCCATCCTATATAGAGGAATCAATATTGGATAAGCGCCTGACTATAAATTATTCTCAAACTCGATCTACCATTGTGGGGGTATCATCACAACCTCTTTTGGAAAGATATTTGGATACTCTTCCATAACCCTGAGAAAAACTGTTGGATGAACCTCCAATGAACTTAGTATCAACTCGATCATCAAGGAAGACGAGGACAAGAAATTCCACTAACCCATTTGTGGGGATCTATTTTTAATGAACATGACACACTCTCCATACACATCATAAAAAAATATTCCTTCTAAATAAATCTATGATATCCTTCACTGAATAAAACCTTTCCATGATAAGGATGAAATCATATGACCATATCTATAAACCTAGGATGTATCCCCAAGAGTGATCCTACCTTAGAACTAAATCACAGTCTATACACACTTCATACAAATTATTTTAACCTCCAACATGATTTATCAATGCCAAGGGAAATATAAATATATACTTTATGTCCCAAAATGTAGACCAGTGAAGGTGAAATGATGGAATGTATAACTCATAAATCAAATAAGGATTATTCCCAAGTAGAAAACAAGAAAATGGTACCTCAAATGATGTCCGACTCACCTAGAAATAGAAACCCTAGACCAATCATATGGATATAAAATTATCTATAACCTCTATTAACCTAATTATGACCACATACATGACCTCACATGAATCTATAAGGATGAGGATAATCACACAACCATCCTATGCCTGCCCTATATCCCCTCCATTAATCATCGGTTGGAGAAACCTACTGCTAATACCTCAAGTGAAATTGCTGCAATGATGGTACTTAAACAGGAACACTAGTTGTATTATAGCTTCTAAAAAAGGTAAGGCACTAAACCATTTATGAAAATTAATTATATAAGAAAAGAAAATACCTGATCCATTGGAAAGGCTCTGAGAGGCATCAAACTTTTTGAAATGAGAAGAAGAGGGCTGAGAGTTACCCCTGACTAGTAATAAACAATTATGTCTAGGAAACTAGGAAAATCTGACCATATCTCTACTATATAGAGAATCTTGACAACCCCCTCTCATGATAATTCGTTCCTAGAAATACCCCTCTGAACAACCTTTTCTCTTACCAACAACTTAAAATATATCAGCAGCATAAATGGTGTAATTGGATACTAGATATCTAGATATAAATCCTCCTTGAAATTCCTCTCTATAGACTTCTCATCTAAAAATAGGTCTGAGTTATATCCGAGAAGGATCCTAAAATGGATCTCAAACTCCCCCATGTTTGAGCTCCCCTATTGAAGGGTAAACAACTCTTGGTGGATGGATCCTTTGTGGTCAAAGAAATAAAATCATTTCAAAACTAATCTCAAAATTTATCTAATGAAATATCCTCCTCCTCATGATCCCCTTGGAACATTAATCAATACTTCTTAGCTTCCCCATACAGTATCATCACCACTAATAAAACTCAGTTCTCATTGTGTGCATAGATTGGACCGAAACCTATCTCTACTCCACCATAAAGTCCTCTATCACTGAATCCAAAACAAAGCCCCCATACTTAGGCATACATTGGTGACAAAACTCATGGAGTGTCCTTAAATTGATCCATAATTTTCAAACATAAATATTACTTATTACTAGATGGATATTCATTACAAAATATAGTGATCCATTCCAGAATTGTATAGGTTTAATATCCTTGGAATCCTAGATACATAAACATATAGTTCATAAGTTAACTACATCATCTCCCACTAAGTTCATTATAACTAGAACCATTCTTAGACTTTTCATACTTAATACCTTTCTTCATAACCAGAGTAAAGGGGATATAAGAAAGGGTGTGGTCAAATGCTCAGTAAGGGTAAATAAGGTAGATATCAATGATCATATAAGAATAAAATGAGTATAAGTGTTTGTGAACAAGCCCATAATTGTTGAAAACCATACCCTTTATATCATAGATAATAATTTCTGTCATGGAATAAATTTTATTAGTTCATAATATATGAATCATTATATAATCAAAGACTATAATCCATGAGAGCATAATATAGGCATGAGACATGAGCTTTTAGAATATATATAAGAACATAAAATAATTTCCTTACTAGTCAATGATCATTTCCAAAACTATCATAGTGGAATGGGTGAACTTCCAAAACCATCATAGTAGTCATGGTTTACCCTAAAGACTATCATAGTGGATAAAGTCCCTTTTCTAACTGAGTTCACTCCCCAATCTAGTTCTATTTATCTCATGATATATCTATATTTACCCAATGAATTTTAGGGATATATAATTTTAGGACCGCCTATAACATAATGAAAATACCATAGATGTGTTCCACAGGATCATAAAACATTCATAATATAATAAAACTTAACAAGTAAATGGGTTTCATAAACATATCATCATATCATAACTTGTGGAAAAGGAATGGGTTTTATAATCATTTCATTAATTCATCATAGCATAACCCGTGAAAGAGGAAAATGTTTTATAAAAATATTTTCATAATAATAATAAAACAACAAAAGAAAAAATAAGTATATTATCACTAACTTTTATCCCCATTAAATATTAGGTAACATCAAAGGATGTCATCTTGGATAAAAAATTCATTTAAAAGATGACTTGGAACTTTTCTTTAGGAAAATACCCTTTTAAATTTCAAATAATTTATTAAAAATATAAAAATAACCCTAATGTTAATGAAATAATTTCTTCAAAATAACCTTGGAATCTTGTAAAAGAAGTTTCAAAACATTTGGTTGTCATTATCGAGGAAAATTTTATTCTTTCAGTGTACTTTAAAAAAAATATTCCTTTCACATTTTTGGTAAAAAATCAAATGATATTTGTCCAAAAAATGACAAGAAGATTTAATTTAAACCATTTTAAAAATGTTAAAACATGGTTAAAAATGAATTTAAATAATATTATAGGAATACTTAAAACATTCATGAAAACAGTTTTATAAAATATGGATATTGAAGAAAAATTATTTTATACTAAAGAGAGTAATTTTTACTTAAAAATAATATTTTAGTATCTTGAGTATATAAAGAGAGTAAAATGAATGGAAAATATTAAATTTATAGAAATAACCAGAGGATAAGAAAATTATTGAGTTTATTGAGATATATATCATAATATTTCATCATCATAAAGGTAATCATAATAAATCCTGATAAACATTGAGATTAAAACATAAAACCCTTACCACATTGACAATATTTTGAATCATATGACCCATGAAAGAATAACATAAAATAAAAGTTTAAATTTCATTAAAATAAGTATAATAATGATATAAAATTTCATATGGGTTGTATATATAGCACATAAATTAAACAAGTGGTGAATATGACATGTGTCTCATAGAAATAATAGTGAGACAAAAATCCCATACCTAATGTCCGATTTCATTCATACATGTTAAATAATAATATATAATAAATATATAATTAATATATATCTATTTATGAAACATAATAATTTATATCAAACTATATATGATTTACTTATAATATTTTATCATACTTTTATTGGAAATTATTTATTAAAATCATTGTTCTAGGTAATAACTGCTTCATTTTTCATGTATGTTTTGGTTTGGTAGTTACTATATTTGTTAATTGATTATGGTAACATAATATCAATAATTTATTAATGATATAAATATCATATATATTGATTATATATTTATTTAGTTTCATCCATACAAGTAATAAATAGAAAAATGTATTGCATTATTCATGGAGAAGGTATGTCATACGTATGCAAGAACGTTGTTTTAATTATTTGACAGATGGAATGAAATAAAAATAAATAATAATTAAAATTTATTAAATCATTATTAAATAATATAATTAATAAATATTTAGAAAATATATTATTACCATCCATGTAAAAAAATTAAAATGAAAAATGAATCACATCGCTTTGTGGAAGCGGTAGTCTACACGTACACACGAGCAACATTATCATTTTCCTAAAGATTAGAAGGTAGGAAATTAGATTTGATATTATAATTAGATAATTATAATTATGTAATAAATATCATATATATACATTAAATTCATAATTATATCCATCTGTGATAAGCGGTAATGGAAAATGAGTTACAACGGTTCGCGAGGCAGTAGTCTGCCGTACATATGGTATACGATTTCATTTCAAATTTTATAGAAGAGGAGATTGATATTGATTTTGAAATAAAAATAATAAAATATAAGTACATTTAAGATAATGGTGTTATTATTTCAGAATAATTTAAGAATATTTGAATGAGGTAAAAGATGAAATAAAAAAATGCATGCTTAATAATTATACCTATTCTTCAGAAAACCTCTTTAAGATTATACCTAAAGCCTTCCTAGGATAGTTTTCGAATAAAAAAATGGACTCTAAGTCATGGTTAGGGACGTAATTAATTGGTATGTTCAATTATTTTATAATAAAAAAAATCTCTTGAAGTGTTTATAGGAGAGAAGTGGAGGTGTCCTTGTATAAGTGGGGGATGAGACCCACTTGGAAATTTTCTAAAAGAATACAAAATGATAAATTCAAACCCAAAAAAACATGATTAAAAATAGAAATATATTTTAATTTTAGATAGGATAAGGTCTAAATATGTCCATATATTATGATTTATAAATGTTTAATTGAAAAAATTACCCTTATATTTTGGTTTGACCCCCGGTAAACCAGTTTTAACGTTTACCATGATAATTAATTTTTACTATTTTTCTTTTATTTATGACATAAAATTATGTTCAGATTATTAAATAATATGAATTATGATTATTAAAAATATGTAATCTATTTTACCAAATGAAATTCATATAAGTGGTAGAATATAATTTATAATTAAACCTAAAATAGGGATGTTAACACAGTTTTCAAAAGAAAAAGTTTTCTCAAGTAAAAAAAGTTTTTAAATCCAAATTTAACATAAAATTGATTTTAATGAACTAATTTAGATTAATAATAATATAATTTAAATAATAATATTTTTAAAACCAATTAAAACAAAATGGAACATTGTAAATTCAATTAAATGAAAAGACTATTCTAAATAATTTTTTTTTATTTTTCACTATTCATTGAAGAATTAACCATTTCATAAAATTATCAAAAATTCACTATACAATAATTTTGACATGTTAATTTAAAAAATTAATTTTACTTTTTTCAAATAAATTTTCTAAAATAAAGAAAAAGGCTTTTTAAACAAGCGCAAAAAATGCGACGAAACCTCTTTTAGAAAAATACTATTTTTAAGCATAAACGAGAATTTATTCTTATCCCAAGCCTAGAATTTTTTTTTTAAATGAATGATAAAACAATTTATTCAAAATATAATATATAAATTTAATTAAAAAATTAAATAATAGTGAATAAGTTTAAATTATTAATACAAAAACCCATTTCATGCATAAAAATAGTTTTTTCAACAAAATATTTATATCCTTTCAAATGATTTTTATTTTAAATTTTATTTTCAATCAATTAATAACCAATTATTTTTTTGTGTAAAACATATTCTTTCATAATTATTTTTGTAATATTCATACCCACCAATTTAATGGATATGTTATAATGACATACTATATTATAGTTCACTTATTCTTGGGGTTGTGTGTATCACAAACTATCAAAGAGTTTAAATTTATTTGAAAAACAAATTTTTCATAAAATCTTAGGGTATTACATTATAAACCCCATAAAAATTAATTTCACCCTCAAAATTCTATCACTCTAAAAATATCATTTGAGGATACTCATACCTCCTCATATTCTTGGGTTCCCATGTAGCTTCCTCAAATTGGTGGTTTCTCCACAATACTTTTACAAGGTGGGTGGTCTTGTTTTGTATCACTTTGAATATATAATACAGAATACCCATTGGTTGTTCCTCATAAGAAATATATTTATCATGTGGTATGAAATCTATGTTCAGTACATGTGAAGGATTCAAATATGTACTTATAAAGTAGAGATACATGGATTACATTGTGAACTTTAGAGAGGTTCAGTGGAAGCACCGAGTGATAATCCACCATCCCTACTTGATCAAGAATATATAAGGGTCCAATATTCCTAGGGATAAAATTTAATTTATTCCTAAACCCCATAAAATTATTCCATGGAGAAATACATAGAAAAACCTTTTAACCTACCTTTAACTCCATATCTCACCAATGATTTTCAATATAGTTTTTTTCAACTCCAATCTGCCTTGTTGTGATACTGAATGTTTTTAACTTTATCTGCAATTCCGTCATCTAGTTTAGGTCCTAATATATATATTTCTATAACTTAATTATATCACATTTGAGTTATGCATTTATTTACATAGATGGATTTATAAGGATCCATCAAAATGATTGAGTGAAATCTATTGTAGTAAGAAAACATGGATAGAGGAAAGTGTTAATCCCAACCATCTTTGAATTACATTGAATAATATCTCAATATATCCTCTAGTTTTTGAGTGGTTCTCTTAGAATGTCCATATTTTTGAGGATGATACTCATTTCTAAAAATTAACTCTATATACAGATCCAATTGAAGACTTTTCCATTACTTCAAAGTAAACCTCATATCCTAATATGATACAATAGAATGTGGTACTCCATGAAAACTTACCAATTAATTTATATATATAATGGAATTATGATCTAGAGATAAATCTTATATAATAGAGATGAAGTGTGCTAACTTCATAAAGTTATTCACTACAACCCATATTACATTATTCGTTTTAGATGTTTTGGGGAGTACAATGAAAAAATCCATGGTGATTTTTCCCATTTCTATTCTATTATAGGTAATGTTTGTAACATCCCCTGAGACTTTTATCTATCAACCATAGCTTGCTAACATACCAACCAGCTAGATACAAACTCTTCAATATCTCTCTTCATGTTATCCCACCACAAATACTCTTTCACATTTCTAGAAATTTTTATACTTCTCAGATGAATAAAGATTGAAGAAAAATTACCCCCCTCTAACATCGCCTTCCTAAAATCTGGTATGTTTGAAACAAATACATAGTCATAAATAATATCATTATATTATAATCAATGTTAAATTCATGAACATTTTTGACCTTCTTCTGTATCTCTATACCTTCCTTCTATGACTCTTTAATCTTCAATGTATAGATGGATTGACAATTTTTTTGTAAGATAAGGTTTGTACCTTCCTTAATGATTTCATGATCCATTATTTGAAATTATAGAAAAATTGGATCTTTTTTTGATCATCATAATAGATATGATACCATAATATTTATAACTTAGAGGATTATACACCTTGTACTCCTTCGTAGGGTGGTAATGTTTTGAGAAATTGTAATCTTTTATCAACTCCAACCTAGTGTATATTCCACTCATTTTATGTAAATATATACTTAAAGATTTTATAATCAGTATATATATCACACAGTTCATCATATAGATAATTCCTCCAAATATTTAATGAAAAGAATATTGTTGTGAACTCTAAATCATGAGTCATGTATTTTTTTCTCATGAACCTTCAATTTTCAGGAGGCATAGGCTATCACCATATCATTTTTCATGAGGGCACATACCAATACCTTATTTGATGAACCACTATAGATTAAAAATCAATCTCCACTTCAAAGTAATGTAACCATAGGATCAATGACTAACCTTCTATGAAATTATATTAAATTTTAATCAAATTCATATAACCAAAGGAACTTAGATCCCTTATGAGTTAACATGGTGTGTGGATTGGAAAGTCATAAGAAATTTTCCCCAAAGTGTTGATAATAACTAGACAAACCAGGAAAACTATGGATCTTAGTCATTGTGATTAGTCTAGGATAATGTTAAATAGCCTCTATATATTATGGATCCACTGATATACCCTCACATGAGATTATATGATGAAAAAATGAAACTTTTTGTAGCAAAAATACACAATTTTAATTTTTTTCATACAACTTATACTTCTTTAGGGTCTTTAGTAAAATCCTCTTGTTATCATCATTCTCTTCCTTTATATTTTAATACATAAGAATATCATCTATAAAGACTACCACAAACTGCTCAAGGAAATTTCTGAAGGCTCTATTCATTAAATCAATAAAGATAATGGGGGTAATTAACAAGACCAAATGGAATCACTATAAATTCATAATTTCCATACCTTTTACGAAATGATATATTGGGTATATCCTCCTAATTAACAACCAGTTTATGATACCCAAAATAAATATTAATATTGGAAAAGTATTGAGATCTGTGCAATTGATCAAATAAGTCATCAATACAGATTATATGATATTTGTTCTTCATTGTGATCTTGTTAAATTCTCAATAATAAATACCAAGTCACATCGATGTATATTTAGTCTTAAAAAAAAGAATAATCACAATCCAAGGTGAACCACTTTTTTGAATGAATAAATTTTCAAGATTCTCCTCGAGTTTCATCTTCAATTATAAAATATCTTTTAGGGATTTTCTATAGAGAGACATTGAAAAAGGTGTAGCACTAGTTATGAGTTATATTGAGAAATCATCTTCACGATTTGGTGGAAGACTAGGAAACTATTCCAGAAAGACATCAAAAAATTACAACATAATAGGAATATCATCAATTTTGAGTTTCTCGCCAACCATATAAGATAAACACCCATTTTGAATAGGATTCAAGACCCATATAATGGATTTAATTTCTATCATAAGTTTATTTTTATCATCAAACTGATAAATTATCATTGATTGGTCTAAAAAAATCAAATGTGAATTACCTTACTTGAAAATTTATATGGGATTTATATAAAGTAATCTAAACCATTCTTAGGATAAAATAAAATTCAACCATAGGGATTATAACATGATTAGTAGGAAGGAAACTCCCAAAAACATCAATTGGATAATATTAATAAACTTGAGATGCAATACTCATATCATTTAGGGGTTTTACTATTAATTCAAAATTTAATTGTTGGGGTGGGATTTTGAGACCCTTAGAAAATTCTATAGATATAAAAAAGTTGGTAGATCTAGAGTCAAATAATACATTAACAATTCGAGTGTGGATGGTAGGTATACCTTTCATCAAGTTTTTATCAGACCTCTCATAAAAAATAGTGATCACATGAGGTTTTCTTTTATCACTAGGGTTAATTAGTTTTTGAAATTGATCAACATCATCAACCTTCATATTTAATCCTTGGTTAGCATAATTCACATACTCCTCAGATTTGAAATATTGTAGTGTGGGTGGTGCATCCTGTACAGATTTATCTCTATTAACATCATCAGCTAACTTCTTCCAATAAATTCAACATTTTATTACTTTATGACCTTACTTTACACACTTAAAACATTTACTAGTCCTCTTAAGATAGTTTCCTCCATGTTTCCTTCTACACATTTAGTATAAAAAAGGAATATCTTCTTCTATCCATGATTTTTATAGTTTCTATTGAATTCCACCTTTATTTTATTATCAAATACATGATATTGGATGGTAAATACAATCTCCATTTCCATCTTGATAGCACAAAAAATTATTTCTTCAATGCGAATGAAGTCATATATGGATAATTACATTCAAATACATGGTTTAAATCCACAAAAGAATCGATCAACCTTAATTTATGGTTGGATGATAATACTATAATCATACCTTGGAATTCATGTAAAATTTTCCTCATTTGTACGTATATATTTACCATCCTTCCACTTTAGCTCATGAAAGTCCTCCATTTTGATTCAAAAAATACATAGAAAGAACTTATTAAAAAATAATATTTTAAACACATCACAATAAATTGAGTCAATTTCTTCTAGTTTTTGCATATTCTTGATAAATTTCTACCATAAATCTGTTTCTCAATCCAACTGATATATAACCAAAATAAATTTATCATTTTTTTTAAATTGGAGAAGCAAAAATATATTTTAGATGGTACTGATCCATTTCTTGTCGTCTAATGGATCAGTTTACCCACTAAAAGATTGTGGATGTTTCCTCATGAAGGGATTAATAGAATATTGTTCCCTCTTTTTATCATTTGGTAGCTGACCATGATTATAATCTTAAGAAAGTTTTGTAATCATAAAAATTGTATTTTATATTCCAAATCCTAATTTTTTTTTGTCCAGGGGTAAAATCATTGCATTGATTGTCACATTAAACATTAACATGGTTCCATTAGGTTCCATCCATTGACTAAAAATAAGAAAGCATAGTGTGGTAAAAAAAAACAAAATGTAAAAAATAATAATCATGGAAAATCAATTACAGGATTTCTAAATCATGAAACCTTATTTTTAATCAATGTAACTTTTGGGTTAACCTAGTTCATTCATGGTAATCATCCATATAAATCCTTCATAATGGTTCATAATGAAAATGTGAGTTATCCAAACTTATCTCCCAAGAGTGTCAAACCAGGTGTGTAGTAAGGGTATACTCACCATTTACTAGAATGATGGATGAGTTATGCTTGAGCAACACTTGTTAGGGTTATTACCCCTAAATTCATCTATTCCAAAACCATTTCCACTTATTGTATCTTGACAAGGATGTTTTTTGGGAAAACCACACTCCTTTATTTACCATAACTTAGGATATTATCTTATAATTAGGATTGTTTTAAGGGTTATCACTAAATTTTACCCATCCTAGTTTCTAAAGGATTACTAAAACATGATCAGAAACCAACTATAGTGACCCATAATGTTCATACATTGATATTTATTATTACTATATGAATATTAATTACATAACATAATGAACCACACCAAAATCATATAGGTTTATTATATTTGGAAACTTAGATACATAACAATCTAGTTCATATATAAACTGCATCATCTCCCACTAAGTTATTCATAACTTATACCATTCTTTGACATATAAAACTTAATAACTTTCTTTATAAACCGGGGAATGGAAACATAAGAAATGGTGAGATCATATTCTTAGTAAAGGTAAACAAGGGAGACATTAGTGATCACATAAGAATAACATGAGAATAAGGGTATGAGAACAAGAGCATAACAATTGAAAACCATACCCTGCATATCATAGATCATAATTTAATTCATGGAATAAATATTAACAGTTCATAAGATATGAATCATAAAGTAATAAAATAATATAATCCATAAGAGAATAACATAGGCATAAGACAAGAGTTTTTAGATTACAAATTATAATAAAAAATAATTTCCTTGGTAGCCAAGGCTTAATGCCAATACTATCATAGTTTAATGAGTTCACTCCTAAAACCATCTTAGTAGTCAAGATTCACTCCCAAGACTATCATAGTGGAAAGGTATCTTATTGAACTAGGTTCACACCCTATTTTAGTTCTATTTATGTAATGATATATCTATTATTACCCAATTTAGTGGTGGGAAATATAATTTTGATCCCACCCATAACATAGTGAAAATCATGTAGATGAATTCCAAAATATCATAAAACATTAATCATATTATAACCCATGAAAAGGAACCAAGTTTCATAAAAATATCATCATATCATAACCCATAGAAAATAATCGTGTTTTATAATCATTTCATAAATTCATCATAGCATAACCCATAGAGAAGAAACAAGTTTTATAATCATCTTTTCATCATAATCATAAACAATCAAGAGAAATAATAATGATGGTATTATTGGATAATATCCCTTGTAAATATTAGGTAACTACAAAGGATGTCATGTTAGATGAAAATGGATTTTAAAAGATCTCATTGAATATTTATTGAGGAAAATAACCTTTTCAATTATAAATAATTTATTAAAAATCATAAAATTTACCAAATGTTAAGGAAATAATTTTCTCTTAAAAAAAACATTGAAACCTTTAAGGTAAATTTCATAACATTTGGTTGTCATGATAGTGGAAGAAAAGTATAATCAACTGAAGAAAGAATTAAAGTAATTATTTCTTAAAAACATTATTTTGGTATCTTGAGTTCTTAAACAGAGTAAAATGAAAGGAAAAAATGGACTTTATAAAAATAACTATAGGATGTGAAAATTCATGAGGTTATTTTGGTATCGATCATAATATTTTATCATCAGAAACTTAATTGTAAACAATCTTGATAAATAATGAGATTACTATGTAAAACCCTTACTCCTTTGGTAATATTTTGAATCATAGTCTCCATTAAAGAATAAAATCAAATGAAACATTAAATACTTTTAACATAAGGATAATCAATATATAACATGTAAAATGGCCAGTATATACACCACATCAAATAATAAGTGTTGAATATGGAATGTGTCTTAAATAAATAAGAGTGAGGCAAAAAAATCTTACCTCAGGTCTATTTTCCTTCATACATGTTAGTACCTAATATATAATAAATACATACTTACTATTAATCTATTATATAATAATATTCATATATATCATACCATATATGATTTAATTATAAAATTTTATTATCCATTTATTATTAATTATTTGTTATTGTTCTTGGTAAAACTACTTCGATTTTCGTGTATGTTATGGTTTGGTAGATTCAGTAATTGTACTTTGATCAAGATCCCACAATATCTATAATTTTAATAATGATATAAATACAATATATATTTATTATATATTTATTTATATTTTCCATAAAATTAATAGACTGAAAAATTAATTACATTGTTCATGGATATGGTAGGTCATACGTATGCATGAATGCTATTTTCATTTTTTGATAGAAAAAAATAAATATAAAGTTTAATTAACCTTTAGAAAATCATTATTATATAATATAAATAATTCATACTCATAAAATCTATCCTTATTATCATCCATGTAAAAAAAGAAAAATAAAAATGAATCACATAAGCCTTTGGAGGTGGTAGTTCACACATATGCACGAGTGATGTTATAGTTTTACAAAAAATTGGAAGTTAAGAAGGTATATGTGATATTATAATTATAGAAATTTAATTATTTCATCAATATCATATATATATATATATATTAAATAAATAATTATATTCAACCTTTAGTGGTGATTATGGAAAATGAATTACATTAGTTTGGATGGTGGTAGTCCTCCATAGACATTATTAATGGTTTTGTTTCCCATTTAATGGAAGAGAAATAGATATAGGATTTGAAATTAACATAATAAAGTATTAGTATATTAAATATACTATTTTTATTATTTCATAAAAATTTAATAGTATTTGATAGAGGCATAAGAAGAAATAAAATGAAAATTCATGGTTAAGAATTATACATTTTCTTTAGATAACCTCTTTGTTTATGTTTTTAAATGAAAATTTAATTCTTAATAAAAATCACTATTTTCACTATTTATAAAAAAATGTATCTTTTCTAAAAATTATCAAAAATTGAATCTAAGATAATTTTGATATTTTTATTTCAAAAATTAATTTAATCCTCTCAAATACATTTTCTAATTTTTTTTAAAATCTATTTCAAAATAAGTGCGCAAAATGCGACGACACAAATTTTAAAAAAAATTAACTTAATAAGCATAAAACTAGATTTATTTATATCCCATTCCCAAAAAATTTAAATGAATGATAATTTTTTTACTGAATATATAATATATAAATTTAATTGAAATCATTCAAAAATGATGAATAATTAAATTTATTAAGATAAAAATATATTATGCGTATAAAAACAGTTTTTTAGAGAAATATTTCTTTGACTTTAAAATGATTTTTATTTTAAATTTAATTTCTAATCAAATTATAACTGATGAATTTATAAGAAAACCATGTAATTTTTATAATATAGTTTTTCTGATTCATACCCACCAATTTAACGACTGGGTTATTATGGTATAACATATTATGATTCACTTAGTCTTTAGGTTTTGTGTATTGAAAACTATTAAAGAGATTAAATTTATTTGGAAAAAAATATTTCATAAAATCTTAGTTTGTTAATGTCCTCCTTCAAGTGTCATCGTCTTCTAACTTAACTTTCCAGTGATGTACCAGTACATTCTTATAAATATATTCATCATGAACCAGTTGAGGAAATTGACCAAAAATATTTCCTGAAAAAGAGAAAATGGATAGGGTTTAATAAACCCATAATATGGAATATTTAAGATTAATTAATTAATGTTCAACCTAACCCCAAATTCCATATAATTCAAACATATGTGAAAAAAAGAGTGATGTATGATAATTTCCTATATTTCTATCCTATAACTAGTACCTCTTTGCTTAGTAGGATAAAAAAACTTGAAGGTACTTTTATAAGATCACATGGGGACTTAAATACCTATTTCCTAGACTGTATTCCTTTTTTACATTGTATACTAGGCTTATATGACACCATTTACCTACCAACCAATGCATTCCTCACGAGTTACAACCTCAAAACTCTATCATATTCTTCAACCTAAGGCCTTTGATACCTCTATTTCATGACCAAAACCCAAAGGTACCCCTCCTAGGATGGTAATGGGGGAAGGTATAAGATGATGTAACACCCCAACACAAACCACTAGGTTTGAGTTATAGGGTCACATAACCTCGTGCGTGTCCCCCATACATAAGAGGTTGCCGACTAAAAGTAAGGGTTTATGTTTGTCAGTGGGGAGACTATTCCCCTATATAATGTCATAGAGAAAATAAAAATAAAATAATATTGTAGATATAATTATTATAGTATCATTTGGAAACTAAAATGTGGAATATAGTTATACAGGTAAAAAAGTAGGCTCCCATGGTGGCAGTTCGGACCAGAGTAATAAAATTAGTAGGTAAATAAATAAATAAAACTTCAAGGTCCTCCAAAGTCTATTATAGTATTCTACTAACTCAGTAATCCTATGCTTATCCATTTATCATGGACCCCTTTCCCTTACTCGAATCCTTATGCATGATGTCCACACATGCATTGAAAATGATCGTACACGGTGTGAGTAATAAATACAACGAGATTCCATAAATACAGCTTTAAAAAATATACATATGAATAAGAAGTTCATTCATGATAATAATAAATATGTACACATGTGTATTAAAAAAATCACAAACCGAGTGTTCATGCACTAACAAAGATTCCACAAATCGCCCACCATGCATGCTTCAACTCCATGTCAGAGGAATAAAAAAGAGGCATCAGAAGTAACAAAGCTAGCCACATGGATAGTTAACTAGTTTCTTGGAATCCTTATGGAATTATTTTTACATGATACTGAGAATCATATAGTCATCAATCCTAACATGCTACTCGAGTCCTCTAGTCTTTTATTAACTGTGTTACTTGGAACCCACTAGGAATCCTCAAGAAACCTAGAACATGAAATTTACTAGGCGTCTTCGAGTGCTTCCTCTACATGGTCTCTATGGAATATTTTTATCTCAACCCTAACAAGTCCTTTTTCTCCATCATCGTAGGTCATGCACACTCCACCTATAAGGGAAAACCATGTCATAATAATCCACCTATTCCGAGAACCAATAATGATACCTCCAAAGAAAATGTAACATAAATAACAAGGTGAAATATACAAGAAATAATATCATCATGAGAATAAAGTAGAAAAATAAATACATGTTATCATCATGAAACAAGGACAAACATGATATAAAAATACACATGGAATCAAGAATCATAAGTAGATTTCATGGGAGACACACACACCCCCACTTGCAATTAAAATCAATCATGATCATAAAGTTATGACAACAAAAAATTATACTAAGGAAATCCTATGTACACAAGAGCCCCAAAAGGTAAGGAACTTCCTACCTCAGAGTTATCAATGTCAATTTCAAAGATAAACCATCTTGCATGGTTCAAATTTTTGAGTAAAAAACTCTACATCCAATAACACCTCCACCTGGACCTATTATCATAGTTTTCAACACTTCAACATTCAAGGTTCATAGATGATTACTATAACTAATTTAAAAATATTTTATTTATAAAATAAATAAAATACCACACATGATAATAGTCTATATATCTTGGATAATTCCAAATTATCATTTTGAGTTATGGAATGAGTAAAACTTTATTTCTTAGAGAAAAATAACAATTTACAAATGATTCCAATTCTCTCTATTAAGAATAAACCGTGTTAAAATTATAGATTATTATCATTTTATAAAAATCTAGGATAAAAATTCTTTTATCATTCTTTGATAATTTATAAATTTTTTTCATTCATTGAATAATTTATTTTATTTTCTAGAAGTAAAGTAAAATATTATTACATGAATAATAGGGGAAAAGAAAACCCTACTTGGAGTTATCCATTCAAAAGAAGCACCCATAATAGAGGAGGGAGAAGGTTATGGTGCACCTAAAAATGGGATCAAGAATCTAAATTATTCAATGGAAGCTTCACTAATCTTAAACAAGGATATCTTGACTACCCGAACCTGATAAGTTAAAAAAAAATAAAGGCCACAAGGGTTTTTCTATTTTTCAAATAAAAAATCCACACACGAGTTCACAATATTAAAAAACTATAATTTAAATATCATCATTTAATTTATGTGTTACCATAATATTTAATGTGGAGTTTTTATGATTTATAAATATTTTATTTAAGGTGATATTAATCAAGGTTATTGAATCCCATGATTTTATAACATTTACAATTTTTGGAATGAGTTATAGGGTCAATATAGAGAAAAATAGGTTGAAGCAGGGGAAACAAATTTTCCTCATAAAAATAACTATGTAAGGGTAACATGTTTTGACCCATAGGAAGGTTCTATCCATTGTGTGAGTGTAATGAGTTCATTCTTATGAATTTTGGGAACTTATTCCTACTCTTACATAACCTTTAGAAAGTAAGTGTTATCCTTACACATCTAATAAGTTTCCCTTATGTAACCTTTTGAAACATAGGGATAACCTTACGAAGCTTCTTATTAAACTTACGTATCACCTAGGTACCCCTGCACAACTTTAAGTTTACCCTTATATAGCCTTTTTAATTTATGGGTTACCATTATGCAAGTTGGTTTACCATTACACATCATCATCTTCACCCTTACACATTGTATATACAAAGGTATTTACCCTTACTGAATGTATAGAAGTAGGGAGTTACCTTTACACAACCACTGTAAATCTCTATTACCTTTATGAAACACCTATTTTACACTTATTAATGGTCTAAGAACCATCCTTACCCTAATATAACCCTTGTAAATAAAGGTTTACCTTTACAAAACACCATAAAACCATATGTAAGGGTGATTGTGATTGAAAAATTATATTTCAAATTAAAAAAATTATAAATTATAAAAAAAGTGGTTTGAAGGAATAATTTCAAATTTATAATATTAAAATTACCCTATCTAATTAATTTTCATCCCAAATATGTACATATACAAGTCTTGCTCGAATAACTTAGGTTAATGAGCTCAAACATCAGACTCTTTCTCCCATATCTCCTCTTAGATCTATCCACGCTTATATAGGATCTAGAAAAGTGGATCCATCTTACCCCACAGTACAATATTTCTCTAGTATAAAATCCTCACTTTATGCTTCTCATAATATAAATTTAGCTCAAACTGAATATCCTTATAGTCTATAACCTACATAGGATCAACCATTTACCTCCAGAGCTATGACACATGAAACACATTGTTGATACCTCATTAGCGAGAGGGAAGATCTAGAAAATACACCATAGTAACACCCTTATCAATGATCTCAAATGATCAAACATAATATGAATGTAGCTTGCCTTTCTTTCTCAAAAATTGGTTTCCCAATTGAGGAGTCACTCTGATGAAAACCCGATCTCCCAAAAAAACACCAACGGTCTCCTACTATGGTTGACATACAATCCATTGTATATCTAAGTTGTGATAAACCACATATGAATCAGTTTGAATCTCTCTAAGGTATCTTGAACCAAATTGGACTAAAAAAAATACTACCTCACATGCCTCATTCCAGAAAATTGGTGAACATCATAACCTCCCATAAAGTGCCTTGTAAGGTTATTTCTGAATCAATTCCTAGTAAATGTTGTTCTATATGAACTCAACATAGTCTAGGTGACTATAACAATATCCACCAATGTCCATGATGCAATCTTGAATCATATCCTCTAATATGTGAACCTTCTACTCAGACTGACCATCTTTTTGAGGATGGTATTCTCTATTCAATATTAGTTGAGTCCCTAGGGAGCCATACCAAAATTATGATGTCAAAATAGCTTCTCTATCCGATATAATTCTCAAGAGGACTCTATGAATGTGTACAATCTCATGGATATATATCTTTCCCAAATCTTTAAGCTAGTGAGTATCTCGAATCAGTATGAATTGAGTGACCTTTATCAACTGATCTAAAATCACCAATTAAACTTCACGACTCTTCAGTATCCTAGGTAAACCCATAAAAAATTAAATCATGATTTCCTCCCACATCTATATGGTCACTTGATGTGTCTAGAGAAAACCACATGGACACTGATTTTCATCCTTTGCACTCTATCAGGTAAGGCATCATTAAACAAAACCGGCAATGTCACTCTTTATACAAAGCCACCAAATTTTTCTTATGAAGTCATTGTACATATTTTTCACACCCATATTTATAAACCATATAGAGGTATGAAAATACCTCCCCATACCCTCAATAATGGAAGGAGGTAATACTATGTCACGACCCATCCTCGGGGCCCGTGCCGGGACTACCCCAAGCCCACCTTCCATAGGCCAGGGGCTGGCGACTAGCACCAAAGGCGTAAATCCCGATAACTGGGAAGGAATTGCCTTTATAAAAGTAAATAAACACTACAGAGTACAAGCGAAAGTAAAACACTAAGTACAAAGAGAAGTGCTGAAAGGTAAATGGGCTAGAATACAAACCCAAAAGAAAGTACAACAGAAAAGATAACAGCTGGAAGGACGAAAGCGGATCCTGGGTCGTCCTCCTCGGATCCTACCTGAAGGGTAGGTACAGATGGCGCAACTCCTGGTCATCCTCCACGGATCCTACCTGAAGGGTAGGTACAGATAGACTCCTCCACGCTCTCATCCGTCAACCTCCTCCGGGTACTGACTCATCGTGTAGTCCACCTCCGGGTACTGACTCGTCGTGTAGTCCACCTCCGGGTACCGTCCAGTCCTCGAACACTCGGCCTCCGTCAGCCCTGCTCGTCGTCTGCAACCAACACAACGAGGTGCGGGCATAGCCCATGCAGGGGTGAGTATAACGATACTCAGTAGGGACCCCGAGACCCTCAAGGTCTCACTAAAACCAACAAGGATAACCACAAAGAAGATCTCAACAGATAACCTCTACTTAGGTATATGCCCATACATATACCTAAGTTATCTAGTAACCCCTCTCAATCATGAGAAAACACTGGGATTATGAAATCAACGGATAACCACCACCCAGGTATATTCCCATACATATACCCAAGTTATCAAGTAACCCATCTCAATCGTGAGGAAACACAAAGGTCATAGACTCAGCTCAAACTAGGATTTTCATTATCGAAACCGTAACTGCCGAAGAACCTCGTCTCTAGAGTGTACAGTGGTCCTGTCACGACTCCGAGGTACTGCTCACTAACCTAAGACTGCTGAGGTACTCCTCCCGTCGAGTACCGCGGGCCTGCCACCTCACACAGTAGTGCTTCCCGCCATGGGTCTGCCACCTCACACAGTAGTGCTCCCCCTCATAGCCTACAAAGGTACTCCTCCTGTCGAGTACCGCGGGTCTGCCACCTCACACAGTAGTGCTCCTCCGCCATGGGTCTTCCACCTCACAAAGTAGTGCTCCCCACTGGGCTATGCAAGTCACTCCGAGTCGAATCGGACAAGCAGTCATCAGGTGTCAGCCGGCTACACGGTCTCTGTACTCCGCACGCTCGTCTCTGAGAGCGTCCACTCCATGAGCTACTGGTCAATACTCCAAAACATCACAAGTCCCACGAAGAATTATCTCAAAGGACCTCCTCGCCACAGGGGTCTCATCACAACATACGGGGCGTCAATCAGACGCCCGGTTTGTGAGTTATTAGCCGTTTTCGTCCCAGGGGCCCAGTTGGTTTTGTAAGCGAACCAACCCGGCCGTATCTCAACTGTACCCCGAAATCTCATAGGGTATACTCATAGGGACCGTTTCTCGATGAGATCACCAACGCCGCTGACGGTACGTCAAACGGACGTCCTGTCTGAAAGATATCATCTTTTTCCATTCCAGGGGCCGGTTGGATTTTGGGTACAATCCAACCCGGCTATAACCCAACTGCATCCAAAACTCATGCGGAGGATTCCAAAAGTTCTGTATCTTCAACAGTAATGCAACGCAACAGACGGCGCGTCAATCGGACGCCCGGTCTGGAAGTTATTGGCCTTTTCATCCCGGGGCCCCGGTTGGTTTTTAAGTCAAAACCAACCCGACCGTACTCCAACTGCGTTAAAACCTCGAGTGGAGTAAGCCAAAAGATCCATCTCCCTTATAGGAATCCATCAAAGTCGACGACACGTCAATCGGACGTCTGGAAATCAAGATATGCGTGTTTCCGCTCCGAGGGCCCGGTTGGTTTCGTGGATGAACCAACCCGGCCGAACCCAAAGTATTCTGAAACCTTGAGTGTAATATACTGAAACGACCATCTCGATCCAAGGATTGCGTTTCCACTGACGGCGCGTCATTTGGTGGTCCGCAACTAAAGATATGAGCAAAAGACCGAAAAATTCCGTAAACGGGGGGTCTGGGCCCAGGCCGACCCGGCCCGACCCCCCCTGGGTCGACCGAACCGGGTCGACCCGACCCGATCCGACCCGGTTGGACCTGGTCCGGTCCGTCCAGGGCGCGGCTCGGCCCGGCCGAGCGGCCGAGCAACGCGGGGGGCACGCTGCCCCCGCGTGACAGCTTCGCGGCCCCCGAGGGGGGCCGCCCTGGTCAACGGACGCAGCTTCGCCACGTCCTGTGTGCGCCGGACCCGCGCGGCCGCGGGTCTGCTGGCGCCGCTGCCGCCGCGGCGGCGGCTTCCTCTGGCGGCGCGCCGGGGCGCCGGCGACCCGTGCCGCTGGTGGCTTTCGCGGGCCACCGGAGTCGCTCCGGTGGTCCGATTCCGTTCCCGTCTGCACCGCTGCTCCTCCCGGGTCCCGTTCTTCACTGCGGAAACATCAAATCGCCCTTGCGGCATGTTTTGTCGTCGCCCGTCAAATCCGCACAACAACGAAGAACTGCCGAGGGTAGTCGGGCCGTGTTCGTTGGGCCCGCACCCTCCGTGTTAGATGATAACAGTCGGGAGAAATAAATTATCATATGAAAACGTAACAGGATACAATTTTAATAAATTAAAATTGTACTTTTGATCCGGGTTCATTGTTTTGAAAGGAAACAACCACGGAATAAAATTAATCTTTCACAAACAAAACCCCTACCGATTTCCCGCAATCAAGAATACTCATCCCACAACCAAACTTCCCGCGGATCAACTTAGTATTGAGTTGATCCGCGTTCTTTATTTTCAAAAGGAAACATCCGAGGAAAAAGGGTATTATTATTCTGAATTAAAAAAACCCTACCTCACCGGACGTGCGTTCTTCGCGGAATTGACCGTCGCGGAACAAGTGGAGCGTCGGGTCGCGGAAGGGCATCACGTCGTCGCGGAAGGGCGTCGCGTCGACGATCTTGTCGTTGTCGATCGAAGGTTGTTGCGGGGTTGGATCGTTGCGAAAGAAGCGTCGCAGAGGGAGATTCGTCGGCGTCGCGGTACACGGCGTCGCGTCGCTGATCTCCACGGGTTCGACGTTCTTTGTCGGAGGCCGGCGTTCTTTGCCTTCTTCGCATTCTTCGCATTCTTCGCGAAGAAGGAGGAAGATACTTAGAGATTCTTCAAAGGTTTAACACAACATTTCAAAAGGAAGGGGTGTTGGCCTTATTTTATTAACATGCCAAAAAAACGAAAACGTGTTAAGAAACGAACGAAATTAATTCATAGAATTAATTTCAACGAATAAACCACCCATTTAATAGGGGCGTTTAATTGTTTAAGAAAACGCCCCAGTTGACTTTTATTTAATAGGGGTTTTCGCGGGTGTGTTACTTAGCGGAAAGAAATAGTGGGGCTCGTGTGGGCCCCACCCCACAGATATCCTATCAAGTGGATAGGATATTTTGGGTTGCACCCTATCCGTTTCAACTGAGCTTAAGCATCTTAAAGTGGTCTTCAAGCGGCTTTAAGTGAAATAAAAATAAAATTGTCGCACAACTTTATTTTATTTCATAACTTAAAACAAAAAAATTAAAAACCACAACTGAGCAAACACAACCCCGGAAGAGGTGTTTCTAAGCAAGTAGCGGTGCTGCGATTCCATCGGTGCCCTTAGAATTCGATTCCGGGCACCGGTTCAAAAGTTAGAAAAACCCGCTCGTCCGTTCACAGAACGTACCCGAGCCAAACTTCAGAAAATGATTCCGGGCACACCGGGCCTCAGAATCAGGTGCCGTTAGAAACTGCGTTCTTGTAAAATTACAAAGAAAATTTAGGAAAAAAAATTTCTCTTGAAATTTCCGGGTCTTTACATTACTCCCACCACAGGGCTTTACGTCCCCGTAAAGATTCAACATAAACTAGGGTCACAAAAGCGGTACAGAGCACGCATATGAGCCTTCCACTCCCATGTGCTCAATTGGAGGTTCCCGTACTGCCAAAGAAAGTTCACTCGAGGAATCGATCATCCTTGTAGGATCGCTCCTGTCGATCCTCGATCCCTACTGGAACCCTTCGTGAAAGATACCCCATCACCACCGTCCAGCTCCTCATGGTCGATGATATGCGAAGGGTCGAGCACGTATCTCCTCAGTTGAGGTACGTGGAAGTTGTCGTGCACCTAGTGCAACTGAGGTGGATGGGTCAAGTGGTAAACCACCCTGCCTACCTAGCTGAGGAACTAGAAAGGTCCGTTGAACCTCAGAGATAACTTTTCGCCTTGGCCACATCTCCGTTATCCTCGTCGAGGTGAGACCCGTAAGAAGACGTGGTCGCCATCCTCGAACTCTAGAGGTTTCCAATTCCTGTTAGAACTGAAACTCAAAATGACTACTGCCACGAGGGTAAGGTTGACCGACTCAAGAGTGATCGGTCACACCCTCTTATGTAAGAGTTTATCCCGTGCTGCCTGGGGTTTCCTTTTCGCCGACCAAGGAAAACCCATCCCGACGTTGTAGTTAAACCACAACCTTTTTGCCTAATACTGTCAATTTGTGTATGAACTGTGATTGCCCAGTCCATACTCAAACCAACGTCGTAAGGCCTCGACGCTGCCACCAAGAGATTCCAACCGAAACTCTCACCTCGAGGGTCTGACCACACTGTCGGCGTAAGTGTGATTATCGAGTCTCCTCCCAAGGTATCTCCAGACATGAGAGTCAAGTCCACGGCTTACCGGAAACTCTAGTTCTGGGACAAGATTTGTGAAAGCGAGGAATTATTCATATCGACGTCTGTTACTACAGCAGCTAGTAGTGGACACAGACTGTCCCTTGAATTATTTTTAGAGACATTGTGTCACACTCCTTGACAGCATGTAGCCGCACTCTTCCTCCGACCTCCAGCTCCCTGAGCCTGGCGGGGATAACTAAGGAGGGTGGTTGTAGCATGTTAAGATGTACACCACCCCATGCTGCTCTCCTAGCTCTGCCTCCATGTCTGCCGCTTCGCAGACTAATATTTCCTTAAAGCCTCGTCTTATGGAAACATTTAACATGCCCGAGTCTCCAATACTGGCGCCAGTTTCCTGCTTCTTACTGCACTGTGCAGTCTTCATCCACTCCTGGATGATCTGCACCTTCTTTGCCTATGATCTGGAAGAGATTCTAAAATTTCTCCATTGCCGAAAAGAGAAACTCGGTCTCATCCCCTGGATGAACCAAACCCATTGCCTAATACAGTAAATCCTGACATGAAGGATGCATTCATGCCATGGATGACATCGTAAGGCCTCGACGTAACTACTAAGAGATCCAACTGTCACTCTTGCCTCCAAGGGTCGAGTCACACTGTCGGCATCAGTGCGAGGTCACTGGTCTCCTCCAGTAGAAATCTCGAAAGTGAGGGTCAAGTCAATAGTTTTAACCGGGACATCTCAGTATCAACCCAACAAAAGGACAGGAAAGCAAACAAAGATAAGTGTCTTTTTATTATTGCAGCTCATAGTACAAAGACACGAATACAAAAACAAAATGGAACTAGAGTACAAGGGACATATACACTAGCTCCACTCCTGTCCACCTGCTCCCGGAGCTCTACTGCCTTGTCCAATGCTCGGCTGTTGCTCAAGCACCCGCCACTGCTTCTGCCTCGGTGGCTCCTCCAAATCCTGCGGATCAACTGCACGAGGAGTCGGACAGTCACGTGCCAGGTGACCCTTTCCGCCGCATTCATAACACTTTCTACTCCTCGTACGACTAGCTCTGACCCTCTTGGACCTCTGCATCATCTGTCTACTGCCCACAGATGACTCGACTACTGATCGAAAAACACACGGCAAAGGCAGCAGCTCCTGAACACGCTCGGGGTGTAGAGATACTGGCACAAACTCCACCCTGAAGAAGGTCTCGAAGTCTTCCCATGTGAAGGCCATCCCGTCGCAAAACTGGAACAAGTGGATCCACCACCTTCCTGCTGCTGCCTGAAGAAGGATGGAAGAAAAGATCACCATGAGGTCTGCCGGCGTCCCCACTAGCCTGAAGACTCTCACCACAGCCTCCAGTCAATCCTCAGCCGCCTGCGGGTCCGTCTCTCCCTGGAACCTGGGTGGTCTCTGGCGCTGGAACTCGTGCAGCGAGCTCAAGTGGCATGCATCGCCTACTGCTAGGGCTGGTGGCATCGGTGGCCCAACGTATGGTAGTACCGTTGGTTCCTCCGCTGGTGCCTCAACTGCCAGAGGGCCCTGTACCGAAGCCTCGTCGCTCGGCAAGCTGTCAGTACGCACGTCCCTCTGGGCTCTAGCTGGCCGTCTGTGAAAAGGCATCCTGAAAGGAACAACGTGAAATGGTCAAATTATTATACCTGGTGAGCTTACCTGGTTTGATCTGACATTAAAAAAAACTTATGGAAACACACACGCAATCAGTGTTTTCGTGCACAGAGTCGGAAATCGGTTGTCAGGGTCCTGGTGTATGGATACGTCAGCCGCCCGCACCAACACTGGACTCCCTGAACTGAAAATCACACTCGGTGCTCTTAACACTATTGCTTCCGAGAAAGGGAAAAAGATCAGAGTCCAATGTTCTGTGGTGAAACCGAACTCCTCTGATACCAATTTGTCACGACCCGTCCTCGGGGCCCGTGCCGTGACTACCCCAAGCCCGCCTTCCATAGGCCAGGGGCTGGCGACTAGCACCAAAGGCGTAAATCCTGATAACTGGGAAGGCATTGCCTTTATAAAAGTAAACAAACACTACAGAGTACAAGCGGAAGTAAAACACTAAGTACAAAGAGAAGTGCTGAAAGGTAAATGAGCCAGAATACAAACCCAAAAGAAAGTACAACAGAAAAGATAACAGCTGGAAGGACAGAAGCGGCTCCTGGGTCGTCCTCCTCGGATCTTACCTGAAGGGTAGGTACAAATGGCGCAACTCTTGGTCGTCGTCCACGGATCCTACCTGAAGGGTAGGTACCAATAGCCTCCTCCACGCTCTCGTCCGTCAACCTCCTCCGGGTACTGACTCGTCGTGTAGTCCACCTCCGGGTACTGACTCGTCGTGTAGTCCACCTCCGGGTACTAACTCGTTGTGTAGTCCACCTCCGGGTACCGTCCAGTCCTCGAACACTCGGCCTCCGTCAGCACTGCTCGTCATCTGCAACCAACACAATGAGGTGCGGGCATAGCCCGTGCAGGGGTGAGTATAACGATACTCATTAGGGACCCCGAGACCCTCATGGTCTCACTAAAACCAACAAGGATAACCACAAAGAAGATCTCAATAGATAACCTCTACTTAGGTATATGCCCATACATATACCTAAGTTATCTAGTAACCCCTATCAATCATGAGAAAACATAGGGATTATGAAATCAACGGATAACCACCACCCAGGTATATGCCCACACATATACCCAAGTTATCAAGTAACCCATCTCAATCATGAGGAAACACAAAGGTCATAGACTCAGCTCAAACCAGGATTTTCATTATCGAAACTGTAACTGCCGAAGAACCTCGTCTGTAGAGTGTACAGTGGTCCTGTCACGACTCTGAGGTACTTCTCACTAACCTAAGACTGCTGAGGTACTCCTCCCGTTGAGTACCGCGGGCCTGCCACCTCACACAGTAGTGCTTCCCGCCATGGGTCTGCCACCTCACACAGTAGTGCTCCCCCACATAGCCTACAGAGGTACTCCTCTTGTCGAGTACTGCTGGTCTGCCACCTCACACAGTAGTGCTCCTCCGCCATGGGTCTGCCACGTCACAAAGTAGTTCTCCCCACTGGGCTATGCAAGTCACTCTGAGTCGAATCAGACAAGCAGTCATCAGGTCTCAGCCGACTACACGGTCTCCGTACTCCGCACGCTCGTCTCCGGGAGGGTCCGCTCCATGAGCTACTGGTCGATACTCCAAAACACCACAAGTCCCACGAATAATTATCTCAAAGGACCTCCTCGTCACAGGGGTATCAACACAACAGACGGCGCGTCAATCGGACGCCCGTTCTGTGAGTTATTAGCCTTTTTCGTCCCAGGGGCCCGGTTGGTTTCGTAAGCGAACCAACCCAGGCGTATCTCAACTGTACCCCGAACTCTCATAGGGTATACTCATAGGGACCATTTCTCGATGAGATCACCAACGCCGCTGACGGTTCGTCAAACGGACGTCCGGTCTGAAAGATATCATCTTTTTCCGTTCCAGGGGCCCGATTGGATTTCGGGTACAATCCAACCCGGCTATAACCCAACTGCATCCAAAACTCGTGCGGAGGATGCCAAAAGTTCCGTATCTTCAACAAGAACGCAACGCAATAGACGACGCGTCAATCGGACGCCCGGTCTGGAAGTTATTGGCTTTTTCGTCCTGGGGGCCCGGTTGGTTTTTAAGTCAAAACCAACTCGACTGTACTCCAACTGCGTCCAAACGTCGAGCGGAGTAATCCAAAAGATCCGTCTCCCTTAGAAGAATCCATCAAAGTTGACGGCACGTCAATCGGACGTCCGGAACTGAAGATATGAGCGTTTCCGCTCCGAGGGCCCGATTGGTTTCGTTGATGAACCAACCCGGCCGAACCCAAAGTATTCCGAAACCTTGAGTGTAATATACCGAAACGACCGACTCGATCCAAGGATCGCGTTGCCACTGACGGCGCGTCGTTTGGAGGCCCGAAACTCAAGATATGAGCAAAAGACCGAAAAGGTCCGGAAACGGGGGGTCTAGGCCTGGGCCGACCCGGGCCGACCCCCCCCCCCCCTGTGTCGGCCGAACGGGGTCAACCCGACTCGGCCCGGCCGGCCGGCCCGGATCGGCTCGGCCGAGCGGCCAAGAAACGCGGGGGGCACGCTGCCCCCACGTGACAGCTCCGCGGCCCTCACAGGGGGGCCACCCTAGTCAACGGACGCGGCTTTGCCGCGTCCTGTGTGCGCCGGACCCGCGCGGCCGCGGGTCCGCTGGCGCCGCCGCCTCCGGCCGCCGGCGCCGCCGGTGGCTTTCGCGGGCCCCCGGAGTCGCTCCGGTGGTCCGATTCCATTCCCGTCTACACCACTGCTCCTCCCGGGTCCCGTTCTTCACTGCGGAAACATTAAATCACCCTTGCGGCACGTTTTGTCGTCGCCCGTCAAATCCGCACAACAACGAAGAACTACGGAGGGTAGTCGGGCCGTGTTCGTTGGGCCCGCACCCTCGCGTTAGATGATAACAGTCGGGAGAAATAAATTATCATAAGAAAACGTAACAGGATACAATTTTAATAAATTAAAATTGTACTTTTGATCCGGGTTCATTGTTTTGAAAGGAAACAACCACGGAATACAATTAATCTTTCACAAACAAAACCCCTACCGATTTCCTGCAATCAAGAATACTCATCCCACAACCAAACTTCCCGCGGATCAACTTAGTATTGAGTTGATCCACGTTATATATTTTCAAAAGGAAACATCTGAGGAAAAACAGTATTATTATTCTCAATTAAAAAAACCCTACCTCGCCGGACGTGCGTTCTTCGCGGAATTGACCGTCGCGAAACAAGTGGAGCGTCGGGTCGCGGAAGGGCGTCACGTCGTCGCGGAAGGGCATCACGTCGAAGATCTTGTCGTTGTCGATCGAAGGTTGTCGCGGGGTTGGATCATTGCGGAAGAAGCGTCGCAGAGGGAGATTCGTCGGCGTCGCGGTACACGGCATCGCACAGCTGATCTCCACGGGTTCGGCGTTCTTCGTCGGAGGCCGGCGTTCTTCGCGTTCTTCGCGAAGAAGGAGGAAGATACTTAGAGATTCTTCAAAGGTTTAACACAACATTTCAAAAGGAAGGGGTGTTGGCCTTATTTTATTAACATGCCAACAAAACGAAAACGTGTTAAGAAACGAACGAAATTAATTCATAGAATTAATTTCAACGAATAAACCGCCCATTTAATAGGAGCGTTTAATTGTTTAAGAAAATGCCCCAGTTGACTTTTATTTAATAGGGGTTTTTGTGGGTGCGTTACTTAGCGGAAAGAAATGGTGGGGCTCGTGTGGGCCCCAACCCACAAATATCTTATCAAGTGGATAGGATATTTTGGGTTGCACCCTATCCGTTTCAACTGAGCTTAAGCATCTTAAAGTGGTTTTCAAGCGGCTTTAAGTGAAATAAAAATAAAATTGTCGCACAACTTTATTTTATTTCATAACTTAAAACCCAAAAATTAAAAACCACAATCGAGCAAACGCAACTCCGGAAGAGGCGTTTCTAAGCAAGTAGCGGTGCTGCGATTCCATCGGTGCCCTCGGAATTCGATTCCGGGCACCGGTTCAAAAGTTAGAAAAACCTGCTCGTCCGTTCACTGAACGTACCCGAGCCAAACTTCGGAAAATGATTCCGGGCACACTGGGCCTCGGAATCAGGTGCCGTCAAAAACTGCGTTCTTGTAAAATTACAAAGAAAATTTAGGAAAAAAAAATTTCCTTGGAAATTTCTGGTTCTTTACATACTACTCTACCATGTATAAGGATCAAATAATTATAGCGCAATGAACACCTTAGTATTGAGTCACCTCTAGCTAGCTATTTCTATATAACAAGACACTCTGGATTGGTTTCCAATCCATCATTTACCTAGTATACTTGATAATATGTGAAAAAAGTCATTGAAATCTGATCCTTAGAAACATCCATCCTCCCATTATCCAACAATCTCATCAAGCTCCAGTACTCTTATGAAGGCCTCTCACTTTGTTCTTAAGCTTCCTACATCTTATGAATATGATATTATGAAATGATGTTACCTTTACTAGGTTTATAGTCCATCTCAAAGCCAGAAATCTATAGGTACTCAACCTAGTTCTTTTTCCTCAAGTTTAGGTCCCACTATATGTAGATGTAACAGAATCACTTAAGGTTAGTGTAGAAAAAAACCTCTTACAAAAGAGATTGTGTTTCGAACACTTAAAATTGTGAATCATAGATTCTAGAACTAGGTCATTAGTGGGGTAGTTATTTTCATGGGGTCATATATATCATGACCCATAAGCTACCACCTTATCTATCTACATTATTACCTCTCCCACACCAATTACCGATGCATCATAGTTTAATGTATATTCAATTCAAGTATCAAGAAGTATCTACACTGGAGCTACAAGAAACCTCCCCTTCACCCTATGAAATTCCTCTTTTTACTATTATGTCCATTAGAACATCACTCCCTTCTTCATCAATTCCATCAGGGGTTTTGATAATTGGGAGAAGTCTTGGATGAAATGTTGGTAATATCCTATTAATCCCAGAATGATTATAATATAGAATACATTCTGAGGACATGTCTAGGAAATCACTACCTCCACTTTCTATAGGTCTACGAATATACCTATCTCAAACACCATATGATTCAATAAATTTATATCCTAAATAATGAAGTTACACTTTGAATGCTTGGTGTAAAAATATTGTTCTAAAAGTATAATCCAGACTATCTCAATATATCTAGCATACCACTGTGGTATTGGTGAGTAGATTAATATGTTTTTAATGAACACCATAAATAAAAAGCATAGTTGAGGGTAAAAGATGTATTTTAAGAGAGCCATGAACACTTTTGGCACAATTATCAATCCAAAATGAATCAAAAAGTACTCATATAACCCATTCCTAATTTTATACATCATCTTCAAGATGTACTCCTCTCTACCCACAGATTATGGTAGACCGATCAAAGGTAAATATTATAAACCACTGATCTCCCCACAATAGATCAAAAATTCAATTGATTATTGGTTCTTCACCATCACCTAGTTTAACTTTCGGTAATCATCATAGAGTCAAAGAATAATTTTCACCTTATTAGTGAACAACATAGGTTTACCCCATGGTGAATTAGTTATCCTGATGACTCCCTTTTTCTCTAAGTCATCAAGATGTACCTTAATTTCCTTCATCTCACCTGGCGCTATATTATAAGGGGGTATCAAAATGGGTTGCACATATGGTAAAAGATCTATCTCGAAGTCAACTCCATTATCAAGATGAATTCCTCTAAATTCATATTGAAAGAAATTTTGATAGAGTTCCATCACTATAGGGAAAATTGAGGGGGATACTAATGATCCTGTTGAAAGAGACAAGCCTAATATCTACACCGTGATCATCCCAAGATGAATCCTTTTTGAATCAACTATACCTTTTCACAGTTACCATTCTCCTATCATCATAAATTTCTCTCCCTTTAGGGAAGTGAATGACACACATATCCGATAGTAATCATTATGAGATTGGAAGCTGGTTAGCTAGTCCATTCTAAAAATCACATCGAAATTCATCATCTCTAGAATCATGAAGTACTATATATTTCAATAACTAGCAATGACTATAGGACACTCTGATAATCACTATAGATGATCCACATTCATGCCCAATGGTGTATCAAGGGATACTAACATAGAGGATTACTTTACCTGTAAGTCAAGTCTAGAAAATGATTATGTAGATATGAAAAAATGATAAGCAGCAATATCAAAAAAGGGTGGTAGATAAAGTAAACATGATGTGATTGTACCTTGTATAGAATATTGTCCTTTACTTCTATCTACTGGAGATTGATCTACTCTGTAGAAACAACATGCCTCATCTCTATAACTCTATCCATAAAATTAAGAATTCCTCATTTTCTAGGTGTACTACTAATGACCCCGACTGGATCACTAATTCTTATTCCATGTCAACCCCAATCTCATAACAGTAGATATAGTGAAAAAATACTGAAGATGGGCCATGTTTCCACATTGTTGGAACTTTCTAAGAGGTTCCCTGCAAACCCATCAATAATTTCTAATATTCCCATAGTTTAATCACTATGGGTCACCTCCAAAGGAAACTTAATAAATCAAAATCTAATACACCTACACCCCACTTTTTTTCTGCACATATATGGTTTCCATTTTACTATATTACCAAAAAAGGTACTCACTACAGTAGTAGGAGGTACACCTTCATTTTCACTGAAGTGTATGAGAAATGATTGATTCTACTATAAGTTCATCTCAATTGTCTGGAATTTAATAGAACCTCTAGATTTTATTCTAGGTAAAAGCTCCAAACCAGCTATCTAATGATGGGATGATGCTTGATCTCAAACTGCCTAACCTTCCAAGCCTCATTCTTGGCCAGAAGAGGTGAAAAGTGGAGAAGCTCAGTAAAACAATTGGAGTAGGAGGAAAATATCATGGAACCATAATGTATCTATATAAACTCATATTCTCAATCAATATTCAACATATCAATAAATAACTTCCCAAAGAACAGGTCATTAAATGCCTCCTGGGTGAGTCCCTCACATCGACCAACCTATCCCATGACTCCCCATTAATGCCTAGATGATACCTGTAGCAAGAATGATATCAGATTCAGCTTTATTTATGTCATCATCTCAATAAGGATGAATATACCCTCAATGATATACACCTAGTACTCAGAATCCTATGGTCCACTGATTCCTTTAAAGGCTGAAGGATACTAGATCTGAAAATTCTTGGCACAATTGACCATGTATCTTAGTGTAAGGGATCTTGGATGGAGTGGGACTACTTTCTAAACCACTGGAGTAGGTGCAAGAATATGTATTGAAGCACCCTCTTTCGCAATTTTAGGTCACACCAAATGTCTACAATGTAGTATCTTCTATCACATGAAAGAACATTAGGAACATAAATACATCCTAACCAGTATATGGGACCACACAAGCTTCTACTACGAGTCTACCCATAACCGATGGTATAACATGCTAGTACTGACCAAGGTATAATCCCTACAACATTTTCACTTTCATCATATATATATATATATATATTAAAAAATAACAACATTCTCAGTTCAATTAATTAATTCCAATAGAGATATAACATATCCGTAAGGAAAAATAGATATAAAAAAGAGAAAATATATCGAGAATATATAGAAAAATTCAAAGAATTTAATTAACTGCTATGTAACACAAAAATAGGAATATATATGGTATGTTATCCTATGTTCCTAATCATAATGCATGAAAGCATCCAAAATCTTATAAAAATAGTAACAGAAATCACATTGATGGTAACTCGAAGGTCCATTACACATGTGCTAGCTGGGAATATAGAAACTCCCCAACCCAAGTCGCACAAAACTATCTAATTTATACCATTTCCTATTCTAGTCAAGAATAAAAAGACGATACCTATTTATTATACCATTTTGCAACACTTGAAATGAACCACCTAGTCTGAGCCAGTGGGTCACATGACCTCATGCACCCCCATATGCAAGAATCTAATGAATAGAAATTGAATAAGTCTGTTAGTGGGGAGACTATATCCTCAGTATCATGTCATATCACACATAATTAAAAAAACATAATATATTGGATGAACAAAGTATCATGAAAAAACTAAAAGATCATACACAATCATATAGGTAAAAAACATTCTCTTAAGGTGTAAATCCAAACCATAGTAATAAAATCAGTAGATAAATAAATAAATAAAATAGTGGGGTCCTTCAAAGTCCATAATTTTCCACAACCATCCCCATAATCCTCTGATCAACCATTATCCATAATCCCATTTCCCTTACTCGGATCCATATTCATGAAATATTCATGCGCATTGAAAATTATTGTGCAGAGTGTGAGTAATAAACCTTGTAGGTCACCACCAATGCATCCTTAACAAGTGTGCACATGTATAATAGGTGTATTACATGATAATAATAAATTCATATACATGTATAAAAACAAAAAATCATGTACTAAGTGGTCATGTTCTTACCAAGCTACCACAAACCCCCAACCGTACCTGCTTCAGCTCTATGCTAGAAGAATAAAAAAGGGGAGTTAGAAGTAACCAATGTTTCCATAGGGATAATTAACCAGTATATTGAAATACTCATGGAATATTGTGTACATGATACTCAGTGTCCTCTAGTAATCAAGTGTGACATTCTACCTAGTGTCCTTGAGTCTTTGAGTAACCATGTTACTTGGAGTCGACCCGGAATCCTCAAGAAATATGGTACTTTCCATTTACTAGGTTTCCTTGAGTGTATCCTCAACATGGTCTCCATTGTTTCATCATATCGCTACCCCATACTCAGGTCCAACATCTCCATCATTTCAACTCATGCACACTCCCCTTATACGAGAAACCTTTTTCATAATGGTCCTCCAATTCAAGGAACCAATAAGGATACCTCTAACGGAAAGGTAACAATCATAACAAGGTAGATCATACAATTAAGTATATCATAATGAGAATAAATTATCAATATATATTCATTTGATCATCATCAAACATGGAAAAATAATCTACAACAATACTAATGGAATAAAGCATCATAACCAGGTCTCAAAGTCTACCCACCCACCCACCCACCCACATGTAATTACAATCAAGCACGATCATCATGGCATTCCAACACAAGAAATATACCAAGTAAAACATATGTACATTAGAGCCCTAAAAGGAAAGTAAATTTTTATGATTGGGAATTCATTGTCAAAGTCATTGATAAAATACCTTGTGTGGTTCAAATTCTAGAGTGGAAACCTCTACAGTAATAATAGCTCCTCATGGGCTCTATTATAATAGCTGTCGATAGGTAAATGTTAAATGTTCATCAGGGATTCCTAAAACCAATTTCTAACTATTTTATTTCCAAATTAAATAAAATTCCAAACTTGATAATATTTTCCCTATACTGGCTAATTCTGAATTATCATTTTGATTTATGGCATGAGCTAACCATTCATTATTAGAGAAATATAATAATTTACATATGATGATAATTCTATCTCTCAATAATAATCCATGATTAACTTCTAGATTATTACCATTCTATGAAAAACCAGGAAAATGATTCTTCTATCATTCTTTGATAATTTCGATATTATTATAATTCTTTTAATTTTTTATTTAATTTTCCAAAAGAAATATAAAATCTTATTCCATAAATAAAAGGAAAACATAAAACCCTAACTAGAGTTATACCTTCAAAAGAAGCACCCAGAACCGAGGATATAGAAGGTTCTAGTTCCCTTAGAAACCAGATAAAGAGTCTATATTGTTCAAGAGAAGATTCAAAAATAAAAAATATGTAAATATATACTATATTTACTTGAGTGGATAACCAAAAAAAGTTCATATGGGTTTGCCTATTTTTGAAATTACAAAACCAAGTACAGTTTTAAAATATTAAAAACTACAAATTAAATATCACTATTTAATATGTTTTTACCTGAATCTTGGATTCAAATTTTCTATTCTTAATAAATATTTTATTTATAGGAAAATGAATAATATTTTTCTAATCCCTTTATTTTTTTATTTAAAATCATTGAATAGATTTACAGGTTTGGTCTAGGGAAGAATAATTTGAAATAGGGGAACAATTTCTTCATAAAAAGTGTTGTGTATGGTTGACTTGGTTTGAAAATTATAATTATCTTATATGTTGGATGAGGATAAAGAGTTTACCCTTATACAACAAATAAAATTCTCCCTAACCTTACTTAACCATTATAAAGTAAGGGGCACCCTTATAAAACTCATATGTTACCCTTACATAACCTTTAGAAACATAGGGATACCCTTACATAACTTATACATACCATTATTTAGTGCCTAGGAACCCTTATGCAACTGAAAAGTTACCCTTACACAACTTTTATAATTCATGGGTTACCCTTACTTAGCCTTTGATAACCCAAGTCTACCCTTAAATAAGTCAAATTACCTTTACATAGCATTTTCTTTACCCTTAAACAATGTATATACAATGGTATTTACCTTTACATAGCATATAGGAGTAGGGAGTAACCCTTATGTAGCTGATGGGAAACTCCCTTAGCCTTATGCAATGTCTCTTTTACCCTTACAAAGTGTATAAAAACCCTCCTTACCCTTATGTGACACTTATAAATCAAGTGTTACCTTTAGGAAACGCCATACAACCGTATATAAGGGATATTTTTATTATAAATTTAATTTCAAACAAAAAAATTATAAATTATAAATAACATAGGGTTCAAGGATCAATTTAACATTGATAATATCACAGATAATGCTCAACGACTACCTCTAATAGGCCATCAGTTAGTAACTAGCATTGAGGGTATATCATACACATGAATGAGAGGATTTAATCTCTAAGAAGATCATGATGAATGAGAGATAAAATGATACCACAATAAATAAAAGATCCCAATAAAATCATGTAATGTCATGAAAACTGGAACAATTGGAAAAGAAGAATATAAGTACCAAAAGAAAACCTCAGCAGTGACCTCAAATACTAAACAACTCTAGAACAACTAGAAGAGCTGGTGTCTTCTATCCTGATCTCCAACTATCCCCCACATACCTAATATATAGTTTATATAGATGTAGGGTGAGAATAATGGGTATACTTAGTAGGATCCTCTTCAAAGTTTCTTGTAAAAAACGTGAAGAAAGAATTCTAAATCCCAATGAATAAACAATGAAACTAACTTCTCACATAATCAGGTATGATAGATTCATAGCCTTAACATTTATCTCTCACCATGTATCACATTCAATAAAAAATATAATATCCAATATATCATAAAAGTTAAGGTACCCCACTACCACTTCCCATTGGTTTTCTGCTATTCGCTAACATCGCATGTCCTAATCCATTTATCTATAATTAGAAACATGCATAAAAGGAAACTATATATCAAATCACAAACTGTGAATTAAATAATATCATCATTATCACCCTCAACTCCATATAGAAATTGAGTAGTTTTTTAGGAGCCACCACATCTCATACACCATGTACCACACCCCATGCCATTACATCTTATACACAATATACCTATAATAGTTATTAGGATACTATATTTGGAGGTGCATGTGTGTGAAATAACCAAAAGACATTAAAAAACTATACAAACATAGAGAGTAAGTTATCCTATGTATAGAATAGCACATAATAGTCTAAGGATAAGAGAGTGGGGAAGAGGGGGAAGTCAACCATCTATCCACAACAATATGAATATTGGGGAAATAACTCATGAATCGACTGGGTGTCGGTCACCCTACCTATATTGGTGGGGTTGTGTATGAAATCACATAACATAAGGAATATATATATATATATATATATATATATATATATATATATATATCACAAACCAAACTGATGGAAACTACCTAGACTTAACCTCAACTGTAGTTATCATTTCTTGGACACTTGACTACCACTGCTAAGGATTTGATATTCTATAAGCGCATAAACATTTCAAGAGACTATTAGTTAATTATTTCTATTAAATATTTCATATTTACATAATTATCATGCAATTATCATGATTAAACCATCAAACTTACAACCCAACAAGCTAAATCATTTACTATTTATTACAATTCCATAATTTTAGTTACTCCAGGACTCATCCTAAGTTACCATAAAAGATGCATAGACTAAGCACAACCATCCATTTAAAGAAGTGGAAAAAAAGTTGAAATTTAAGCAACCATACCGTATACACTTCAAGAAAAAATTAACCAATATATACCACATCTTTCAGCACAACAACAATGTGAAATCCTAGCTACAACCCTCTCTATCAATTCTGGTTCAGTATCCAACACCAATATGCATCTCACAAACTATCCTACTATCATCGATTCCAATTGCAACCACAACCCTGACTACCCTCTATCATTTCTTATCAAACAAACTGCAATTATAGGCTCAATTATTGTGCATATCATGGTTCCAAAACCATAGAAAAAAAAGGAAAAAAATTAAATAATAAAAAGTTAACAGGGAATTTAGGCCCTAAACCAAAGGCATCCGACCTTTATAAGAGAATGATCTCACTCAGCCCCAATAAACTATCTTTATTCAATTTTTTTTACCATCTTGAATTAACTGATCCAATTAACACAGGTTACAAGTAAAGTAAAAAGCTAACCACAATTAATAAATTATTTTAACATGCTTCAAGCATAAGTCTAATTTAAACTGATTATAAGAAAGAATGATAATAATTAAACATGCCTCTTTTATTATTTAGTAATAAATAATTACTATATTTACATTATTTATCCAATTTAAAAGTACATAAAAAATGATAAACTATAACATAAATTAAGATATCACACTAACTAGAAAATCAAAAGGAAAACCATTGACATGGTGTACACACATGAGATCACTACACCCAAAAAAATTATTTTTTAATTTATAGTTTATTACTAATTAAGTTTAATTACACTATAACCCAATGAGGTAAAGAATGATAACATCAAAATTTCGCTAAAAAATAGAGAATAAATGAATCCCCTATTTCAATGATTTCAGTATTCTTCAAACAATAATATAAAAATAAGTACATAACTTTGATCACCTTTCCCACAAGGAATATACATTCCCCATGGATTCCACATCATGAAAAGGACATAAAAATTAGTGGAACACCCCATGATAAATAAGAAGATGATCATCAATATCAAAAAAACATAGAATGGGAGGAAATAAAACTAAATGGAGAAGAAACCACAATAGGGAGGGAGAAATCACCTGATATCACCATATATTGAACATAAGAAGCTGGGGATCAATCTCAAATAAAAGGGATTCAAACAAAAATTAAATAAAACCTATGGAATCCAAGGTTTTGGGAGTATTTCTAGATAAATCAAGGTTGTGATAGGATTTATAGTAACTATTCCAAATTAATATTCATGATAATAATGTCTCATTCACATTATAAATGGATCGAGTTTATGGCTTGCTGAAAAATAAATAACCCAAATACAATAATATTAGGGTCAAATAAATTCATGCAATACATTTTCATTTCATTAATACTTGAGTTTAGATTCAATAAACCCCACCATTTATCCATCCACACTATGAACTTATGGTTCACATCGTGATTTAACCCCTATGAACTACCCTCATTCTAGCTACGAATAAACATTCAGATCAAAAACTACTCATTTACATTGTGAATAACACTTAACACTATGAATTCCTCCTAAATACACATCTCAATTACCAAACTCCACTAAAACTAATCCCAGATTCCCACCATGCACCTTGATCATCAGAAACATGGAAAGGAATGGACTTGAAGCATCCATCCTCTTATAGTAACTATTCATTATATCTAAAAATTAAATTGAAATCATTACCAAATTTTAAAATTTTGATTAAAAATATGGAATACATTTACTTATATTCAATTTCTAAAAGTGGTGAATATTAATTTTAATTTATGTTTCCAAAACTCAATGAAAACCCATTTTTAAAAAATTATCATTTTAAGTATAAAAATGATTTTATAAAAAAATCATGTATAATTTTTATTCCCATGGAATTAGTTGGATTAGGTCAAATAAAAAGAGTCTTATTTTAATTTTAAACCAAACAAAAAAAAGTAACATTGTGAAAACATGATTAAAAGAGAATAATAAAAAATAGTACTTATTTAAATAAAAATATTACTAGGATTTCTAAAATGTTCAACATATATTTTTAATTAAAAATTTATAATTTTAAATGTATCATATTACTTATTTAATGTATATTATCTCTAGATTTTTTTTATAAACTTTAAAGTTATTATTATACCATGATAATATCATAAAAATGAAAGTATTTGTAAAATCGATATTTTTCACTATTCATCTAGAAATCAATTATTTCGAAAAAAACAAAAAGTAATTATCTTAATATAATATTTACTTTTTTATATCAAAAATAAATTCCATTTTATCAATTTTAAATTCTAAAACTCATAACTTTAGCTTTCAAATAAAAAATACAAAATAAAAAGAAAAACTATTTTTATAAAACTTTAAGTATTATCAATATTATTTTATATTAATCAAAAATATATTAGTTCACACATTGAAATGTTTAATATTATGATAATAAAATTTTAAAAGTTATAAATTTAACTTATTAAGATAAAAATTCATTGCACATAATAAAAATAGTCTTATGAATATATATATTTTTACCTTCAAATGAGTTTATCTTCATTTATAACTATTTGATAATCAATGAATGAATGATTGTTACTTTTTCTCTAAATATTTAAATAGTACATTTAAATAAATTTAAAAAACTAAATAATATAAATTACTATCTAAATAAAGCATATATAATAATATAATGTTTTGAAACAAAATATTTCTATTAAATAGAAACATTTAAACTAGTATTCCTTATCATTACTTAACCATTTCATGGATTTATTTATTTTATTTTATTAATTATTACTGAAACTTTATTAATAAATTTAATTGATATAAATTCTAAAATGTTTTAAATTTAATAAAAATTATCAATTCAACAAAATTGTTTTAAACCCGATATTTTGATTTAATTGTATTTTATTATATGAATTTAACCCCTTTTATTTTACAAAGTCAATTTCTTATCAATATATTTTAACTATCTGGTTGTGCATTCATTTTTTGTGTATTAGTAAATCATTTTTCAATAAATTTTATTATTTATGAAATCATAAGCTATCAAACACATTATATTTATTTTTAAAAGAAAATATATTTAAAAATATTAGGGTTTTACATTCTCACCTTCATAAAGAAATTATATCCCCAAAATTTTATCTTGTGTTTTATAATAATGTTTTTTAATCATTTTTATAATCTATTTCAAGGGGTAGAATAATAATTTGAAAAAAACTAATTTAAAAGTATCCCAAATAATAGAACCTTAAGGGAGAGGAAAATATAATGAATGTAAAGTGGAAGAAAAATATAAATAAGTTTTTGGAAATACCTTTTTGTCTTTTTTTAATGGTTTTAAGGAAACCGCATCGATAACCTTTCATTTTGAAAATAAATTTTATGTCTATTTTTAGAATATGAAACTTATAATATCATAAATATTTCATAAATCATATATTTACCATTATGATACTCGTACCTATGAATGATTTTCATAAAGTCTACCTTGATATTTGATAGATATTTTTTATATAATAATCAATGGATATATCTTCCTATTACTTGAGTATAAAGATTCATTTTTTTATCAAGATAGAGAATAAGATAAAACATACTTACTTGATTTATTTTCCGTCAATAAGAAAAATTTATTTATTTAGTTATGTTTCAAACGGTTTTGCATCATTGATTTATCTCATATTATAAATGATAAATAACCAAGATGTATTTTTTCTGCTTGAAGCATTAAAATTAATATTTAATACATCATAATATCTATAAAGGATATAAAATTATTCTTCCAATCTCAAGTAATTTGAAAAAACCAAAAATGGTTAGCACAAGTTATGATAATATCCAACAAAAATAAACCTATATATGAAGACATAAAACATAAATCTCCAAATGCTCTACAATAATACCTAAATTTCTACACAAATCATTCCATAAATTACTAATCCTTAAAAATGTTTGAAATATTCTTGTTTTTTTAAAAAAAAATTAGAATGATTTGATCACAATTCATCCAAAATCAACATAAAATTTATCTCCAAATAAAATTAATCACTCATAAATCCACATACCAACATGTATATGCAATAGTCATACATTCTATAAAATATTGTAATCTTTTCCATAAATAACCAAAATCACCAAAAATATATAAAAAAACACATGGGTTTTTATATGTTAACTCAATATTTATTCCTCATTTAATTACATCCACTTTTACATAAAATCCCCTCTTATAAATTTTTTTCCCATTTACCTTTATACCTATAATTTTCTCCAAAAAATATTGAAAATATTTTCAAATAACTTTTACCACCTAATAATCAAATCAATTTTTATCCCTTGGTTATCTACATTATATGACATATGTTCCCAAAAAATATGACCTTTTATCCAAATTAACAACATTTACCTCAACACGAAAGATCACATTAACCCTAAAGTTTATTTTTACATTAAAAATTTTATACCCAATATAATAACATTCTTCCCAAAAATCATTCATAGTAAATCACATGATAAACCTAATGGTTACATATACATCAATCATGTATTATTCATAAAACCTAATAAATTTCTACCAAAATATCATTAATCACCATTTAATACAATAAAATAATACCTATAAATGGAATCAATACCTTTTAAATTATGTTCATCCTTAGATTTATCAACCATTAAATAATATACTACTACATAATAAATCTTTAAACCCTATATCTAGACACCTATATCATTCAACCTCCATCATAAACCTTTAATCACATTTTTCCATCTTATTTATTAGTACTTCCTGCCAATGATAAAAAATATTAATCATGAACTAAGATTAAACAATATCAATTGAATAAAATTTAAACATAATAAAAACTATTAAAATAAATAATACCATGGAAATATAGATCACCTATCATTCTAGTCCCAATTTCAAAGTCAGATTCCACGTGACATCTTAGGATGGTTCCATATATTATCATAATTACTCAAAACCTTTCAAAGTTCATTTTATTATTTTATTCCTGAACTTTTGATACATATTAATCAAAATAGATGTTCAAAAAGATTAAATTTTGTAAAAAATCCCGGGTTTTGAATATATAGTTTTAAATTATCATCTCAGACTTGTTTTCTATAACACATTAGGGTATTATTTGACATTTTTTTAAAAAGTGTTGGAGTTTATGTTAATTTTTTTTGATAACATGATAAATACCTATACTACTCGAAGGATTATCTATTTAAGAAATTGAATAGATAATTGGAAGTCCCTTTTATGATCCATCCATCATAAAAACTCGATAAAGTGTCATATGATATTTTTTAGAGAGGGTAAGATGGGATATTTGTTATTTAAAACATTTTCAAATTTATCCCAAGTTACTTAATGATATTAAAGAATATAAGAGCATTGGGATGTATTGTAATGTGTTTTTCATGTTATTTGGATATTGGATAATGTTTACAAATCACTTGAGCTAGATTTTTAAATTAATATCTCTTGTGAATCCTCTGGAAGAGAATGGAGGTTTGTCTTCAAATTTTGACCATCCATCTAGATGGATCCCTTTATCATAGTTAAGGAAATTTTAAGTCAAAAATTTGAAAGGGTATTCCATGTTTCAATTTATTATGAATGATAATTTTATTTAAACTTAAAAATTTATGAGTTTCAATATAGGTTTTCTATGGTCATTTTCATGTTAGGTTCTTCATCTAAATTAAAATTTACATCATCAAATCCAAAACCATAATATTAACCCTTTATTTTCTCTAAATAATTTAATTTATTCTCATTAAATAACATCCAAATCCATAAAATTATCCAAATCCATGATCCAATACCAACTACAAGATCTTGTTACTTAAAAAACCCATAAATATGATTTTAATAGAAATTATTTCACAATCATACATTCACATGATCTTTTAGGTTTAGAGTTTTAGAGAATTAAGTAAAGTATTATTTAAAAAAGTGGAAATTTCTATGTAGTGTATATTTTTTACACAATAATTTTTTTTAATTTACTCCGCTATTTCATTAAATAAACATTTACATTCATTTAAGATGACTCACTATATTGGAAGGATTATCCATTGTATAGTTCCTACACATCCTTAGATTCAATAAAAAATAGAAAATGTGGGATGAGTAATGAAGTATCAGTATGTGATATAAGAAATAAAGGTTTCCTATTGGTCCCATGAAAAACATGAAAACCCATATAGATGTTTACCCTTTCCACAATAAATGTTGAACATATAAAATAAATAATAATAACATGAAAAAATAAATTTATTCTCAAATAAAAATTTTATAATAAATAAAAATCATAAAAAACCCATGATGGAATCTTAAGGAATTATATTCAAACCCATGTTAAAATCACTCAAAGAACGATTTCAAAAAGAGTAACCTAATAAGTTATCTCCAACATTATGTTTTTGAAGACTAAATCAATACTCAATACATTGAAGAGCTATATATCATGCTCACTTGTCATCATCTATAATTCTCAATTGTTGTGTCATGAACACAACATTTATAATATTGCATTTTTTCAACATAAAACCCTTAAAAAATAATTTGAAACCATATATATATTTTTTTCCCATTTTTTCATAATAATTAGAAGAAATAATATTTTCCTTTGAAAACTCTTAAAAATAAAAAATTGAAATAAGAATGGGATTTAGATATTCTATAGAAAACTCTTAAAACTTATAGAGGAATATTTATAATGAACAATGACTATGATGGAGGTAAAAGGTGGTCATGGAGTAAATGTTAAAAAAATATTTTCAATTTTTTAAAGAGTCAAAGTGACCCATTTCAATAATGTTTAAAAGATTCCATTTTGAAAACTATTTAAAAATTCAAGGGTAATTTAAATTTAATTTTAAATATAATCGGAGTATATGTAAGAACATTATTGAAACATTTTTATAAACATGGATATAAAAGAGAATAGTTTAAATGGAAAACTATAAAATATGGGTTTAAAGAAAAATCCCTTAACTTGGGTGATTTATTTCTTCATACGTTCCCTAACTCATGAATAATAAAATTATATTAATTATTTAATTAATAATTTTTTTACATGTTCCTTTATTATAATTATCCCCCATATTTCATTTATTATCATGTTATATTTAGTTACTAAATCAGTTATGATTACATCAGACGTTTTAAGGTTGTTCGATTCATAATCCCAAAATAACTTCATTACATTGACTATTTTGAAATGGATTTTTGTCAAATTATCTTGATAATATTAAAAATTTTATAATTATCATTGCTAAATATTAAACAAAAATTAAAAAAATCCATTTTAGGTGGTCATGAAAAAGGAAATATATCGGTTCATGGTGATAGTAGTCCATACATACACATGAGTTACATTTTCAAATAAAAAAAAGAAAATAAACTAGTTAAATTTTTACTTTTAAATAATCATAATAATATTATAAATATCATAATTTTTCATTAATTCTATATTTATGACCATATATGAGTATTGAAAAATGAAAAATGTATTAAATCACTTTATGGTGGTGGTGGTCCATACGTATGCATGGGAAATGTTATCATTTTACAATGGATATGAGGGTTAGAGGGTAAATAATATTTTATATTCAAAGATTCATAATAATTTTATTAATTTAATATATATATTCAATAATTCTATCTTTATATGTATTTTTTTGAGGTGGTGATGGGAAACAAGACACATCGCTTTGTGGATGTGGTATTCTGCATGTACACAAGGGAGACGATTTAATTTTCCATAGGTTGGAAATGAGGAATAAAATAGTTTTTAAATCATCATAATTAAATTTTAGTGTATTAAAAATACACATTTATTTATTTTACAATGGTTATAATATATTTTAAGGGGGAAGAAGAAGATGTAAACTTGAAAGAATTCAACTAAGACTTATACTTCATCCTTGGATATTTTCTTTTATTTTACATCTTAAGAATTCTAGGATTGGTATTTTGGTGATAATAGAACCTCTAGGATGTGGATAGGAGAGTTAGAGAGGGATTAAGTTAAATCTTGGTTGAGTTAGACTGCTCAAATTTTATGGAGAATTTAGGAGAGGAGTTTCTATTTTTTAAGTGATAGGAGGGACACCATTATAAATATTAAGAACTTAAAAATATTATTAATGTAATTATATTGGAAAGAGGATATAATTGAGTCCAATTTCAAATATAGGTTTATTTATGTCCAAATTCCATTCATCCAATCAAATTGTACTAATTGATATTGTCAAGATGATACATCATATTTGTAATTACACTCTATGAATAACACCAAAACAATATAAAGGAGTCACACTTCATGGAAGAAAAATAGATGTTTTGATATGACAAAATAAATATTGATTATAAACATAGGTATGAAAAAATAAATATAATCATTTATTTAAAACTATACTAAATTAGATTAGTCAGTAGTTATTGGAGATTAAAAGTTTACTTTTTTAGGTGCATTCTTTATTGGAGGAATATGTGTTGCATTCAACTCTAAGAAATATAATTTTTTCACTATTATATTAATAGAATCATAATATATTTTGGAATCAATAAACATAACTCAAATTACATGGAATAATTCATAACTTATAGATATGAGGTTTGATGTCTCATACACACATAAATATATTTTAGAGAGGTTGAAGTTTGGACATAAGGAAAGTTGATTTGATCTCAATTGGGACATGTTAAATATGGAATTGATCTTACAACAGGGTATAAAGTTCCCTCAAAATCAACATTCTATTATATGGTGATGTTTTTAGATGACCTTTGTATTTGTGTCGTTTCAATACTTGTTTCTTGAGATAATTTATTCCTGATTTTGTCATTTTTTTATGTTGTATTAACCGTCAACATACTCTTGGATGAGTTATAATCACTTTGGAGTTGAGTGAAGATTCATCAGAATAATAGGATTTGAGTTTTTATGATAATTAAAAATCACGATGTGAAGGATATTATCACGACACTCCAAGTTAGAATTTATCTCACACATGAAATTATACACCTAACGTGAGAGGGTTGTATCCCTGAGTTATTAATATACAAAAATAGTTTAATCTCACATGAGAGAGATCACACCATGGACCTTTTGGACATGTTATGATGGTATATACCGAAGAATTAGTTAATTTGATGTGAGAGGCTATTCCATGGAGTTAATATGGTGTGACAACGGAATAAATGTATTGTGAGAATACTAATGTTTCAGTTTGGATGATTTCTCTATAAAAGTATGTTTTTGGGATCAAGAAGGATTCATCTGTATTTGAAGTAAGCCTGAGAGAGTTAAGTGTTCCACTATTTTTGGGAGCCAAGTATCCTCATGCAATGAGGAAACTATTTAAATTGAAAAATATTGTTATGTGAATAAGACTACGATATGATTATAGGGACCACACCACTATCACATGGGAATTAGAGGTTTTAGGTTTCATTATTTTTGGATATTTGAGGCATTTTGTGTCATAGTAAATGAACTACATAGCAATAGGTCTGATTGGAGGAGATATGTGGATTATTAGTTATGGAGACTTTAAATATTTTACATTGTAATCATTTGGTTATTCCTTAATTCCCTCAATTATATTATGATACGTTTGAGATATTTCATATTTTTCCTTCTATATCTTTTGGACCTATGACTATAAAAATAATGCCTTTTTACGGTGGTCTATATGTGATGGAAATCCATCACAGATTACAATTCACTAAAATTCATGTCTCAATTACTATTACATGTGATAAAATATCATAATTAATGAAAGGGGCGTGTATTTTTGAAAAAAAAAATTATCTTACATAAATATTTTCTTTCTTGTGATGAATTTATAAATATATCACAAATACTATTTTTGATGGAATTCATAGTTTTTTATGAATAATAATTGTGATAAATTTAGAAATATGTCACAATTATAATTCATGATGGAAATTTATATATATCACTAATACTAATTATGATGAATTTATAAATTCATCACAATTAAATCTCAATAAATAAATGAGTAAATTTTAACTAAAAAATATAAAAAACATTCATTATAAAATTAAAATATGTAAATTACAAAATGAGTTTATAAAAATGAAAGAATAATGTCACTGAGGGGGATGGTGATCAAATACACTAGGCATAGGGAACTCCATACATATATCACTGGAAAGTCACCTCATATACTTCATCATCTGTGTCTCCTATGGCTCTCATTGCTATTGATACTCTTTCTCCTCTGAGGTGAATCTTTATATAGTCTCCTCTTGAGCTTGCAGTCTTGCCTCGTACTCTAGTATACTGAAAGATGATGATCCCCCAAAATATCCCTTGTTAATAAATGATGAAATATTTTAAGTACCATAGTAACTAGCTAGTGTCAATCATAAACCAATACTAATCACCAAAATTTTCTCAATACCACCTACCATCACCCATAACCAAGATGCCTCGTCAAAATGTGACTTGCATGAGGCCTCATCAACCCAACCATTCATCTAGCCTAGAATATCCCATATATGAGAAATACCTATCTAATATGTTACCCAATAACATATAAATAGAAATTTAAAATGTAAAAAAATTATATTTTTAATTTTTAAAACTAAAAAAGAAATACTTACCATAATATATCATTGTCTCTCCCAAAAATATATATACTAAAATTAGTATACAACCACTTATATACATAAATATTCATAATGAATCATTCAATCACAGACTACATAAATTTATCATATACATTTAGTTTTAATATCTATATATATATATATTAATAAATACTATTAATTACCAACTATCATTTATGTATACAAAAAGTAAGAATCTAAGATATATGGCACGCAAGTTTCCAAACCTAAAACTTGAGCGCCCCTTTTTTCCTTTGCCATATTTTGATGATCTGATCTTGAAAAACATATGGCACACAAGTTTCCAAGCCTCCAAGACACCGGTGCGCAAGTCCCTTTTCCAAAATTTTTTTTCTCCATTTGTCGATTTTGAGGTCCAAAAATTTAAAAAACACTGGAAAATGGTTCCACCTTGTATCTGCTCCTTTTGTACCGTCTCCAGATCGACAATTCCTTTGTCGATGTTCTTTAATCAATCATGGATCGTTAAAAACATCCCTTGAACTCGACATGCCACAATGAAATCCCCTTTCTCAACAAATTTGTACGTCATGGTTTTCTTTGTCAACAAACACAACACAGAGGCCCACTTTGTCAACAAACACAATAATCTAAAAAATGATTCAATGATACCTTGAGGGATTTTTTCCCAATAGCCAGCATAGGAATATTCCTACTCAATGAATTTAAGAACACATTCTCTTTCTTGGGTGTATAATAAATCTCAAAATCAAAAGTTTGGTGAGACTCAACCAAATTTCTCTATTTAAGGTTCAAGTCCGTCTGGGTGAGAATTTAATTCAGGATCTTATGATTTGAATACATGGTAAAATTCTCCCTAAAGAGGCAATGCCTCCACATCTTTAATGAATGCATTATAGATTCCAATTCTAGGTCATCGATGGGATAATTCCACTCAAGTGGGTATTGATGCCTTAAGCCATAGGTTACCAAATGGACATCATACATCAACGCACATCCCAATCCCACACCAATATCATAAAAAACACTACATATGCCCTTCTAGGACCAGGAAAAATAAAAAAGGGGAAAAATGTCGAATGATCCTTAAACCAATTAAAATCACTCTATAACTTCTAATTCCCCTCCAACTTCACCCCTTTTATGGTGAAACCTGTCAAGGGAGAAACCAGCACTGAGAATTCCTAGAAAAAAATCTAAATTCCCAACCAAGGAAGGAAAACTATGGATCTAGAACACATTTTTGGGATACTACCAAGAAATGGATACTAAAACTTTTTATAGATCCACTAAAACTACTTTGGAAATCACATGTCCTAAAAACTTCAATTATTAAACCCAATGATGGCACTTGGACAACTTGGCATATATATGGTGCCCTCTTAAAAATCTTCAATCAACCTATAGATGGCCAGTATGATAAAATTAATCTTTAAATGCACCAATATGTAATCCAGAAACATAACCATGAAGGATTCAAAAAGTGATGGAAGATCCAGTTCATTAATACCATAAATACCACTGGATAATCGGTAAGCACAAATGGCTTAATAAAATACTCAAAATGTATATACTAACTTAAAAAGGTAGTCATTGAAATATCATCTTCTAAAACCCACAATTGGTGGTAATCAGATCTTTTATCAATATTTTAAAACAAATGGGATCCCCTAATATGATAAAAAAGTCAATGATTATAGGAAACAATTATTTATTCTTCATGATATACTAAAATACAGTAGTCTATATAAAGTTGAAGGCTCCCATCCAACTTATTTTAAAATAGAACTAGATAAGAGCATGGTGACATGCTGGGATAGATAAAAAACTCTTTACCTCAGGGTTTTCTAACTAAACCTCTAGCTCTCTCATCTCGACTGGAGCCATCCGATAAGACAATAAGGAGATCAGGCTCATATCATGGAGCAGATTGATAGTAAACTCCACATATCATAGTAGAGAAAATCCTAAAAACATCCCCTAGAAAAAAAATCTAGTCACCTACCCATAACTATTATAAGGTCACTCTGTGAAAATGGATAAAAAAAATCAAGAAAAAACCTAGAAAAATAACACAAGATCAACCCTAACTCGGAAGTAACCGATCCCACCCTCCTCGACCATGGATCCCACTCTCCCTCAAGGACATGATTGATCCCATCATAAGTAAGGAACTGGATCCTATGATGATAATATTTGACTAGTAACTTAAATATAGTCAACTAATCCATATTGATAATAAGGTCAACATTTCCAAGTAAAAAACAATTAATTCCTAGAATACTTAAACTCTAGCTAACAAAACATTACATTCATGGAACTTGAAACCTTGCTCCTTATTTAAACCCAATGAGGTTAGAAAATCCATCAAAAACCGAATCAAATTATCTCATATACACAAATAATCAATCAATTTCAACGAAATCAAGTAATTAGATTCATCAGTTTTAAATTAAACTAATTCTATGGAAGAAGAAATAAATTCCATACCATGTATGGTGGATAACCCAAAATTTGAGTCCTCTGGAATAACCTCAACTGTATGGAGACAATTTGGGTCAGTCCAAACCTACATCTTCTTCCTATAGTAATAATTTACCTTACAATGAGAATGAGATACAACACCCTTGGAATCCTATGATTTCACATAAGATCCATTTGAAAAAGTGGATCCTACACTGCTTCCCCATGAAGCCAACTGAAAAAATATTTGAAGATAGACTAGATGTACACACTAGTGGCATGCCCTCAATGTTTTTGAAAAATAAGGACTCGTATTTTTATCCATCCCACATTGATAAAAATCAATTTTCACATTCCTTAAATAATCCACGTGATTTGAAATCAATTAATGCTAAACACTCTAAAAACTGCTCAACCGAGACTCATATCTCTTCCACTTTTCCCTAGAAAAGAAATTTAGCTTCCGCCCAATGAGTGAACACAACTAAGACATATATTTATAGTAATTTTTTTAACATAACTTTATTATAAACTACCTCTTAATAGGTCAGTAGACAGAGAATAATAAGAACAAATATTATCTCTCGCCTCAATCACATCTCAAAATGCCTAGCCTTGAGGTAATCATTGTGAGGAGATCTGGAGAAACATGCACCAATTCATTAAAATGAGTGGAATAATCCATCACCAAAGGATTACCTTTCTCCATGTTTAGGAACTATTGATCCTTCACAACCATGAAGGTATATAGTTATAATTTCTAATTTAAATCTACCTTGAAAGTGGTCAATGTGAGATCCTTGTGCTTCCTTGAGAGCACCATTGACTCTCATCACTTGTCACCATGTCCTTCCATCATATATGTGTCGATTCTCACTTTTTTGGTATCAAGGGTATTCATGAACTCAAATATATAATCAATATGATACAACTACTCCTCGATCCCATTGGGTCCCTTGTTAATATAGAACATCAATGGATTTTGCCTTAAAACTCCTAAGAATGGTTGAATGTCTGAGGATTCTCTCTCCAATCTACTTGAACCAAGTAATGGATTGTAAAAATCACCAACTACACCAAAACTAGATCAATATGAGGTTTTTCTTATGGGGAATTCTCTATATCACCCTCTCTATAACTAGATGAGGTTCTTCTGGGAGGCATCATCTACAAGAAACAAAAACAAAAGCTTTATCAAGAATAATTCATCCTCAAACCCATCAAAGATCTAAAAAACCCCATCATGGGTATCAAAAAGTAACAATAGAATCATAAGAAACTATAAATTAAAATGGGTTAAAACATCAAAAATCCCAAGCATTTACCACTATTCATGAGTTTTTCTCTCAATTAGAAAAACCATCCTTGAATCATATAGGTGTCATTTGAGGTTGGCATACAAGGCTACATGGGCTATGAATGGTTACTTATAATCATGATAAATAATTGTGATCCTCCTCTATACCACCCTATATCACCCAAAAAACTCAAAATGAACCACAATATCACCCCAAGTCTCAATATTGACTGGTAAATACTTCAAAATATCATCAAGAAAACCTATAAATGGGTTCAAACATATCCAAAATATCAGAACACCCATGTCAAATAAAGGTTATTCTTAAAGAATAGTTTTCAAAGAAATCCACCATACCTATCTCATGTGTCCTGATGGTCATAGATCCTGTCTATCATGGACTCTCTAATAATAACCTCCTCTAATACCATTTTTAAATGAACCAACCCGGGTAGACCAAAACCATCACCCTAGCTGGCTCGCCACACAACCCAAAGCACATTCCCAATCCCATGAGATAACTATAAGCACTAGTTATAAACTACTATCTATTGGGAATAGTTTCACCACTGGTAAAACGGAATGACCCATCCATGGAACAATATGTCTATACAAATAATATCAGAGTCCAAACCATAAATAAACATACATTTTACATAATAAATACTGAGAAGATACAATAACCATTATCATATATGTTATATAAAACATTACATAACATGAAATATACATGGTACCTCAATTAAAATGAAAAAACTCAAAAGGAATGGGAACAATACCAAACAAGCTCTAAGGATACCTCCCAATTGATACAAATACCAAAAATGAACCCAAATGATCCAAACCCTACAAGACAATTTCTCCTCCACAAAGCCTTGGATAATGGTAATCAAGGTGATCCACCCTGGTATATGGTTCCCTCTCCCTTAACCATATCCTAAAAAACAATGTCTACAAATTCTCAATGGCCCATATAGGGTGTGATCCACATAGCCCAGTAGGACACCATGATGAATCTATTTAACTATTTTACACATGAAAACAAATAAACTAGTTTGAAAAAACTTTTCAAAACGGAATCACATTTAAAACATACCAATTTCAAGTAAATATTTTAAATCCATTTGTTTTTCCATTAAAAAACCACATTTTCAAATCATTTCTTAATATATATCAAACAAAAAAACAATTCCATAGGAAAAAACATGCTCAAAATACCCAACAACCAAGGAAAAAATATGATCATTATAAAATCACCATATAAATGGAAATGGGAATCATACATATCATCACCAAAAATGAAACTAATAAAATTTGAAAATAATATAAACCAACTCAAAATACCCAACAAGAAATGGAATTAATATGATCATAATCATATAACCATATAAATGAAAATGGGAATCATACATCTCATAAAAATGGAACTAATAAAATGCGTAAAGAATATAATAAACATGAAATGAGTTATATTCAACTAGTGATTTAACCATTTGGTCTATCATGAGTGAGTCTAAAAGGCTTTTTATATGGTTATTAAACAAAGGAATCTCTCACAGTCTTCCCCAATCCAAACTCTAAGAGATCATATAGTCTCTTGGAAACCAATCATGGTATATCTCATAGTCATCCAACCCAAAAAAACTCCCAATACCTAAAAAACCAAAATTGAAACTCACATAGTCTTTCATTTGAATCCTCTCACTCACACCCTAGTTCACCCATGTACTCCTCTATGCTACATAATTACAAAACACATTCCCCATAAATCAAAGCCACATCACAAACCATATTTATAATCAAACATGAACATGTCCTCAAAACACCTTCAAAAGGTAGAAAAATTTCTAAACCCATTTTAGATATATTTTAAAATCCATAACCCCCTTTGATTTATTTTATAAAACACTTGGTGTGCACACATTCCAAAAAATTTGGAAAACCCACTTTAAACCATCAAATTTCCAAATAAATCCTTAAATAACAACATGATAAAAATCATCTATAAATCAAAAAAATTTAATTTAATAAACACAAACAAAATTATATTGTAAATTTAATCACAATCCCTGGAAATCACAGTTAAATAGAAATACCTAACACAGATTTGGTCCTAATATTGATGCCTCTGATGATAATCACCCAGAATAAGTAGAACAAGGCCTCATACACCTAACCCAATTGAAAAAACCCAAACCATCATTATATACCTTATATTCATTCAACATCATCCCTAGGGTTCCATGATTCCACAAAAATGGAAGAACAAGCAAGGAGAGAGGGGGGGGGGGGAGAAAACCGAAAGAATTTGGACTTACCTCAATCCAAATCACAAAGAACTCAAGATAAATCCACTAAAAATGGATAATAGAATCTCCAATACAATGGGATAGGGGCTATGTATGATGGGATGAAGAAATGACGAAAAAAGGAGTTATAAAACCGATAGGGGAAAATGGTAAATCATAAATTTTTATGTTTCCTAGACAGGTAGTACTGTTTCCCACAAGTTTAGAGAAACTTTGATCCAACTGTGTGGGGATACTTCCTTCCAAAAATCTAATCCCAATGATTTCTCCTAGGCATCATATGGTATGAAAAAACATTTTAAAAATGTATAAAATTCTACAGTCCCATCCTTCATCAACCTCACATGGTTAGACACATGGTTAGAAAACCCATGTGCCAACTTTGTGCATTGTTCTATCTTCCCCAAAATCCTTTTTTCAACCCCTAACACTTGGGAACTCCATGAAAGAACCATAATGGTAAATCAAACTCTCAAGTAGACTTACTAATGACCCATCAATTTCCACACTCTTGATGTCATGCTATTATTATTTATTCATGCTCTACCTTATTATGTGTCATGTTTCCTTTGGTGGTTTAGTTCTTGGTGTTTGTGATAGGTGGACGATTGTGGTTTTTTACCTATTAGAGTGAGAGCATTCATGATATGTGATGATGATAATGATGGACCCACACATGGGGTATGAGCATGAAAACATTATTTCCTAGCCAATACTTGATGCCTTGAGGATACTGAGTAATGTGTTTGATATAGATGACTTGTGGATGCCGAGAAGCATGATCAATTGATTCTTTTAGGATTCCAATTGGAATTTCACCAAAGTTTTAGATATTTATTAATTTTATTTATGGAATTTGAACAATATTTCGTGATTGAGCCAAAGTAGGTATGGTCTGGGATTATGGTCGGTTGGTTAGCATATGATTTTATGATATGTGATTGATTATAATTGCTTTCACATTTATTTTATCATGTAATATGATTGATATACATGTGAACACGTATAAATGAATAATTGGTTATGTCCTGTTGGGTTTTATTACCCACACCCCATATGAGCATTTTGATTCATGTGCAGACTTCATGTTTAGGGATCTAGACAAGTGAAAGGGGCCTAGGGTAGATGGTTGAGCTGAGGATTATATAACTAAGAGTGGTATCTTGATGTTCTCTATAAGATAATATTATGTTATTTATTTATTTACAAATCTTCACATTTAATTTTTTTGTCTTGCTATGGTGGGATCCCATTTTGTTTATCATTATTTAAATGTATGACACATATTCCATTTGATATTACATCCTTACAACTTGCTACTCAATGTTATTATTTAATTTATATATAGTATTGGTGTAATGATTTATATTGAGGGTATAATCTCCCAAATAGAGGATTTCAAACCTTTACTGCTAGTTGGAACCCTCTTGCATATCGGGAGTCACACATGAGGTCTTGTGGCCCTCAAACTCACACATGATGCTTCTAGTCAAGTAATTACATAGTGGTATCAGAGTATTGTTTTCTTATTTTATTTTTGACTGAACTGGTACATGGTAGAAAGGATAATGTTTTGTTAGACTCTATAAGGGTAATTCCAATGTTATTGTCCAAATCATGTTTAACTAACCCATGAGTTATCGTTGATTGGATTTCTATTACAGATTTATGGAATTTTGGGTGCATTCATACATTATTAATAGGAACACTAGATCACATTCTATATATATAAATGTTGTGTGACACATAATAGTTCATTAAATTAATTTCTCAATATCTGATATTGGTTTAGGATAAACATGTATTTATGATTTTGTGATATATCTATTTTAAAATTTATGTGATCTATTTATTATCATTAATTATTTGAAAATGAAAATTTTGTTATGTTATATATATTTGTGTATGAATGTGATAAACATGTAGATATGGAGACCTTGGTTAGATCTATGTGGGATATAACTTGGGTTATTGGTGGATTCCTAGGATAACCTTGTGTGAAAACTAAAAATGATTTGAATTTATCCCAATGACTCAGGTTTTTTCTACATGTTCATTCATGTTTTAGAAGATTATACCTTATAGATTATTGATTGTACATCATGGTGGAGTAGTCTAGAACACCTCGACAAGAGAGGACATTCTAGTTATACTACCAGTCGTGCAAGATAATGAAGGTGTGCATACTCCCACACCTATTCTAATTGTTCAAAAAAAGAAACACTTCCACAAGGTGTCTTTCATTTAGTTCCCATTCAACACGTTGGAGTTTTTAAGACAATGGTAAAATATTCTTGATACATTCTTCCTTTGTATCCTCCATTCTTCATGGGAACCAAGAACCTTAGGATGATGAGGAATGGATTGAAATCTTTGAGGAAATATTTTACATAGTGTTGATTAATGAGGAACATTGATTAAATCTAGCAATTCTTCTCTCATCCTTTTATAGGTGTTCTAGAAATGATTTCATTAGTTGGAGATGAAAAGTATAATTTCATTCCATAGTGGTGGTATTGAACTAGTGAAGAGAAAGGGAATATTAAGATATTTTGTGGAAGTCGAATGTATATAGTGCTTCAATTATGAAAAGGTCAGACATGATCACATGTTCTTCCAAGGAAATCATAGTAAGTGTTGATGATATGGAAATATGAGACATATCTAGCTATTTAGTTCCAATGGTTCAAGGTCGTGGTTGCACAGGGGTGTAGGAAAGACATGTTCTATGACATATGGATTTATCTTGGGTCCTTAATAGTATACTCACATGATAACAACTCAGGTGGGTCATGTGTCTTAGGGATAGGGTTGTATATCTAAAGAAGATTGATAATATATAGTGGATCAGATTAATTGAGATGTTGGTGAGGATCATATATTGTTCAAGGGATGGTCATTATCACTTCTACACACTTCTTTGTTTAATATCAGTGCTTCTCATCCCTTAATATCTACACAATTTATTACTATAATTGACTTACTAGTTAGGTTTTCTTATAAGTTACATTCTATCAATACATCATTATGCCATAAAGCGGAATTTCTTTAGTAATGCCTGATGTGTCCTATAGTCATTACTGGTTATGAACACTTGTTGGTCTTCATAATTTTGGAGAAGACGATATTCAATATGATTCTTGATATGCACTGGGTGACCAGCTTATGAGATCATATTGATTTTTATCAAAGATGGGTATCATTTAAATCTCCCATGGGAGATAATTATGTCATAACTAGAGAATGGTTACTGGGAGTAGGTAGAATTTTCCTATACTTGAGTCAGCTTGGAATGACCAATTAGATTATAGGATTAGATCTTTTAATAAGATCAATTTAACCCCCCTTATATTTTCCTACAGTTGTGGATCTCTATCATGACGTCTTTCTGGATGACTTCACAGGACTTACCCCTGATAGAGGAGTTGACTTTGAAATAGATCTCATGTTAGGTGCATAGTCCAATTAAATAACCATTATCATATGGGTCCAGCTAAGCTAATGAGCTCAAGGTATATCTCTAGGACTTGGAGTAGAAGGGATTTATTAGGTCAAATACATCACTGCAGTGTGTATCTATTTTTATTCCCATGAAAGAAGATAATAATATTTGACTCTATATAGATTACCAAAATCTAAATCAAATTATAGTGAATAAAAAATAGTCTTTTCTCAAGATTTATGGTCTCTGAGATTAGTTTCACGGGGCATGATGGATTTTAAGATTGATCTTTAGTTGGGATTTCACTAATTGTGGGTTAAGGAGAAGGAAATCCCAATGATGGAATTTAAAAGTAGGTATGGTTTGTATGAGTATGTGTTATTGTTTCTGTTTAGAATGATGAATGTTCTAACAGTGTTCATGGATCTCATGAACAATATCTTTCACCCAAATATTGACTTGTTCTTTATGGTGTTCGTTAAGGAATTCCTCATCTACTCACTAACCCAAGTGTATGAAGCCAAATAACTTAGCATAGTTCTGAGCACTCTTCGAGTACATAAAATTTATTCCAAAATATCGAAGTGTTACTTTTAGATTCCTGAGTTAATGTTCTTGGGGAATGTGGTGTCTAAGATAGGTATATCTATGGACTCATAGTAAGCTGAGGTGGTGATTTCTTAGATGCATCCCGAAAACATGTTTGGGATCAGGATATTTTTGAGTTTTGATGAATATTATCTTCATTTTATCTAGGAATTATCTTAATTATCACTAATTATGGCCATACTAATGAAGAAGGTTATACACATTTAGTTGTCAATCCTATGTGAATAAGTGTTTCTTGATACAAAGAAAAGGTTTAATATATCTCTAGTGTTGATACGTCTCATGTCAGGGATTGGTTATGCTATATATTGAAATGTATTAGGCATTAGTTTGGGAAAATTACTAATGTAGATGTAGTGGATAGTAGGTATGGGTTAAAATAATTGAGACCCAATGAGTGTAACTATTCAAACCATGAAATGGAGCTGGTAATCATGGTCCATGATTTGTTGTTTTGGAGACACTATCTTTTTAGTGTGAGGTTTTTTCCCACAACAACCACATGAGCCTTCATTATATCTTCACACAATGGGACCTCAATTTGAAGAAAAGTCACTAGGTAGGGTAGCCATAGATGTTCAGCTTTGAGATTTCCTATAAAATAGGTAAAGGAAACGTTTTTGAAGGATTTCTTACCATAAGATATACATAACACAGAAGATTGGCGAAAAACTTTCATAGGAATAGTGGTTCTTGATGACGTTGGTGGATGATTAGAGGATGCATACTTATAAGGACCAGGGATCGATGTATTATGCCCATTTTTTTACCAAATATACTCTTGTAGACTAGGTGAAGGATGATCAAGAATTAGAACCTAAGTATTCTATGATGTGGGAATGACTAGAAGGTGGTAACCTAATACATGGGTGGACATTGGATGATGATTATGTGATCCTTATACATGAGATTGTTTTAGTACTTTCTTCCATCAAGGAATAGTTGATGACAAAAATCTATACATATAGGTGGGTGGTACATCTTGTAGTGAAAAAGAAATACCAAAACTTCTTGTGATATTTTTCCTGTCCAAGGATTAAGAGGGATATTGTTGGATTCATTTCTCAATGCCTTACATGCCAGAATATAAAGTATGAGAAACAGTTTCCTAGTAGACTACTCCGTCCACTTCTTTTTCCCTTGTGTATGTTGAAGGTTGTCATGTTGGACTTTGTGATGGGGTTACTCAGAACCATGATGAGTTGTGACACTATATGGGTGATTTTTTATTAGTTAACTATTTTTTCTCATATTATATTGATTCTAGAGGCTCACTCACTAAATAAAACTAGGGAAGCTATATACCCATGAGATCATATTCTTTAATGGATTTACCTGGATCATTTTATATGATCGAGATGTATGTTTTAAGATATTTATGTGGTAGGTATTTTGGATGTCCTCAGGGAATCATTTGACATTGACTAAAACATACCATCCCCAAACATATTGATAGTCGGAGCAGATGATTCACATAATGGAAGACATGCTCTGGGATTATTCCCTACTCTTCAGTGGAGATTGGGATGGTCACATAGACTTGGTGGAGTTCTCCTACATAAATAGTTAAGGGGATTAAATTTATATGGTACTTTAAAAGGATATTTAAGGGATTACATGTTGCTTACCATTTTTTTGGCATGAGGCTAGTGAGGTAGTAGCTTTGGGGCCCAATATGGTACAATATACCTTCAAGAAGGGGAAGTAAATTTAGAATAGGTTGATCATAGATATAAGTAAGCATAAGTCTTATGCCAACCATAGGAGTATACCTTTGGTGTTTTCTATAGGTTATTGGGTTTTTCTGAGTGTGACTCGTCATATGGGACACCAACATTTGATGAAGTAAGCGAAGTTATTACCATGCTATGTTGGACCCTTAGATATCCTTAAGCTAATTGGGATAGTAGTGATCATCTAGAACATCTTTCTTGCTACTATGGTATGCATGATGTGTTTCATGTGTCTCAAATATATAGGTATATTCTTGACACTACACATGTCAACAGCTGGGAGAATGTTGAGTTTGAGATTGAAGCATCGTACATAGAGTTCTCATTACAGATTATTTAGGTTTTGGGCATAGTGGAAGTGTCCTTTGATTGTATGAACAATTAGTATTTTTGTATTAATTTATGTGTAATAATTGTTTCACATGATTAACACATCATGTCCAATGAAATAAATATATTACATGACTAGATTAAAACATCTGAACTAGAATATAAAAATTTTCACTTGTAATTATTAATTAATTTATGAGTTGATATAGAATTACCTAAATTTGAAATTCTACTTTAATTGATGACCTGGTTAATTATATCTCATCAAACCATCATTTTAATGAAGTATCCAAGTATAGTATCTCTCTATAATTGATCCACATGTGAACCAAAATCAATGAACATCATTATAGAATCATCAGGTGCTAGTAAGACTCATCCTAATTGCTTGAATTGTTCATGGTTGATCCCAGAAATATTATTATCGAAGGAGGAATAAGTCTAGATATTCTATTGAAATATTGAGAGAGTATGAAGTGCTAATTAACTCTAGGTCTTGGGAATATCTATCACTATCCATTGTGTATAATGAAAGTGATTTAGGAAAGTGTCCTAATTAGATATTTATTATGGTAGGATTAGGGTTGGAAAATCACACACAAGCCCTTAACCATATTTAATATTATGATTTCACCCCATTTCCATTAATAGTAATATTATTATTATTATTAATTTATTGAAATGTGAAATTCATTAAAAATATAATAAATATCATTTATACCATTTAAAATTGGACCATTAAGCTAATTTGACTTTCCCTCCTAGACATTTACCGATCTTTTTATACTGACTATTTAATAAATAAATGACACTTCATTATTATATGATAAATATATTAAATACTATATTAACTAAACATGAAAATGATTTTTCATTATTACAATTTATATCACATATCCTTTTGAATAACCTGTGATTAAATTATTGTGATCAACCAAACCAAATAAATATTATTTATTATAACTTGTTAAATTCATTACTTGATTTTAACAGAGATTGTGGATACATTTTTGTGACCCTCCATGACTCTTTCTCAGTGGCATTAGTAATAAAATCCTAAATCCCAAGGTTATCATTAAGAAAAATTCTAATAATCCCATAGAGAAAGAAGTTATTATCTCAATGACATCCTACCTCCTATATATGGTTACAGTATAATATAATCCCTTTATTGTGATATATCGAATCAAGAAGGTTTCATGTCGGTTCAATCAACCTATATGATCGATGTCACTTTAGTTCACTTTTCAATAATGAACTCACCCACCAAACACCATGGCCCTGATTAATACATGAATTTCAATTCCCATCAATGGTTATGAGATATCAACCTCCATTAGGGGATGGAAGTGATACACACTTTCTATCATTTTCTATTAATACAATATCACTTATGATGTACCTAACATATCCTACCTCACTGTGAACATATTACAACATGGTTTTCATCAATACATAATAATTCACATGTCATGATATCCATTAATGATAATATTAAATTCTAAGGATCAATACACACATCTATATATAGGAACATCAAATGAAATATGGAAATATGGATTTTCTATTTTCAATTACGTTCCTGTAACCACTTATATTAGAGATTACCAAAAGTTGACACCATGATAAGGTGTCTTAGTATATTATGAGCCTCCTAACCATAATTGCCTATATCATCCACGTACCATTAGAAATTATCATCTATCTATAGAATAAGGTTTAAGAATAACATCATGGCTCATATAGGTTCTCATCATTATAGGGAACTACTATGACCTTTCGATACGATATATATTCTTAGAACATTATCACATAAAACCATCATTTAGAGGAATAAAATAATGTGATAAAAAGAATTCTTTAATAAATAAAACATGTTATAAAGTACTAAACATGTTTGTTCTAGGGAACCAACTCCAACATGCTTCCACTTGCACTAGAGATAACTAAAAACAACATTAAGTCAACTATCTCTCACATGATACTCATGAATCTACTGAGATAAATCCATGGTCAAGGGTTCTTCTATGTTTTCATTTGTCGATACCATTCTCATAGAAACATCACCTCATTTTCGAAAATCCATCAAGAGATGAAAATTACAAATTCGGTTCTTTGTCCATTAGTGTGACCTTGGATCATTAGAGATATCCACCACTATAGTGTTATTATAGAAAACTATGATAAGGTATTTACTTGTAGGCACCACATAATTCTCTTAGATAAATATGTGAATACATACTAATTCTTTGGATGTATTGGAAGCTGAAATATACCCAGACCCTGCTGTAGAATTGGTGATAACTGGCTTCTTTGAACTCATCTAGATCACCATTCCTCCACTATGACAAAATATACATACATACTAAAATTTAAGATTATTATGACCTATATTAAATCTTGAATATGTATATCCTCTTATGAATATATCTTCATCTACTTCATACACCAAGACAATATCCTTATTTCTCCTCAAATACTTAAGGATAACCTTAAAACGAGTCCAATGTTGTTCACATAGGTCTGCTTGATATCTTCCTACCATTACCAAAGTATCTGAAATGACAATCATCAAACATAACATGGTATAAATGATGGATCCTATCACAGATGTTTATAGGATCTTACTCATTCTCTCTCTTTCATATTGTGTTTGAGGAAACATTTTCTTACAATGATGTACACCGTGTGACACTAGAATAAATACTCTCTTGGATTATTCCATAACGAACCTCATTAGTATATTGTCAATGTATATACCTTGACATAGTATGAAAACCCTCTTGGATGTATCACGCATGATCTTTATCCCTAGAATGTATGATAATTAACCTAATTCCTTCACGGGGAAGTACTTTCTTAACCATAACTTAACCTCTTATAAGAATGGTATATCATATCCAATTTGTAATATTTCATTCAAATATACTACTATAAAAACAATATACTCCCACTAAAGGGATTTTAAATACATGGCTCACATATATTATTAATTTAACAAAATTATTTTATGGATTACTCAATTAAATTTTTCTACAACATGGATGATTTATTTAATCCTTAGATAGATCTATGTAACTTTTACATATTTTTTTCCATTTCATAGATTCATAAACTGTTATGGATGTGTTATATATATTGGAACCAAGCCTATTATTTGATGGAAATAGAGGATAGTTTTTACTTGTTTTAATCCACACAAGGGAGATAAGGGAGTTCACAAGGAAATAGATCTTATAGTTCAATCAGACCATAGTTTTGAAGGTGGTGTAGTTTCCTATTGTTTTCCAAATTTTTGGGGTCCAAAATTTGGAGGATGAATTTTAACTTGAAAATTGGTTTTTATTGAAGGCTTCATGAAAATATGAAAAAGGAATGAGTTTCGTGAATATGGGATATGTGAGTTGTGTTTCTCCAAAAATTAAAGATTTATGATGTTAATCTACATGATTATAATGAGCATCACGAATGATGAAGATTTGGAACATTATGATCGGTGAAGAAGATTTCTACAATTATGAGAATTGGAGCATTGTAGTGGCTTGAAGAGTTTGATGGAAAGATTTGCGACAACATCTATTTTCACTGGTGTATCATGAAGGAAGGATTTCCACGAAGTTGTTTTTAAATGATAAAAAAAATCCACAAAAAGTCAATGGATCTTTGCGAATAGATGAGCCTATAAATATGAGGTTATTGCTCTTTTCTTCTCATAAAAATTTCAAAGGAAAATATGGAATATTTATAATTTCACAAAGAAAAGGGTGCTCTATTAAATTTGGTTTCTACGTGAGCTTTAGCATAGTGAAAATACATGTTATGGCTTAATTGATGCCAGTGATTTTGATTAAATGGTGATTTGTGATGATGGGGTATACTGTGTTGACTTAGTGAGCTTCACGAACCTATTTGTTCTTTGAAGGATGAAGTCATTCATGAAGGACGAATAGATTTGGGAAGGTAGTTTGTTCCATGAAGGTAGGGAGATTCGTGAAGAGTGTGAGCTTCGTGAAATGTAGTTTTGAATATCAGTTATCCATGAACATGGATTTATGTCTGCATCAAATTTGGTATTTTGTACAAATAAAGTCTCATTCTATGTCAGGGGAAAAGTATTTAATGCTAATACATTTAAGTGAAATTATTTTCAATAAACTATGTAAGACTTCTCTCAAAGAAATTAGCAATGGGGACTCAATAGAAGTGATCTAAGGGACATGGTGTTCTATCCCTAAAATCTTGTAAAAGCATTGCGCCTAGAAAAGAGTGACTGTGTCTAAATTCGTGTAATTAAAAACTAGTATTGATTAGTGGATATAGGTATAACTGATATACTAATGAAATACGATCCTTGATCTATCCCTTAGTGGTGAACCATGTAATTTTTTTGTGTCATCTCTTTACGTGTGATTGTTTGATAGGTTTAATAGTTTCCTACCAACATGGGAACAAGATCCATCACTTTAGGAGAAAAAGTTAACACCTTGATTCACCCGTCCCCTCGAATGGTTTTTTATGGTCTTACAATATATGCATCCTCTTGATGCTTTCCATTGGGGAATGAGGTTTTTGATATCAATTTTCCAAATCTTTTAAACATGGTAATCTACTGTGGAAAGAAAAAATATGATGGATTTAAACATGAAAACTGGAGAAAAGGTTTCATCATAGTCAATTACTTGAATTCATATGAACCCATTTTCCACTAGCCCTGATTTTTAGGTATTCACATTACCATACATGTCCATGTTTCTCTTAAATACCCATTTATACCCAACCGACTTTACAGAAACTCGCAGATTGATCAGAGACCAAACATGGTTTGGATACATGGAATTCATCGTAGAATTCATGAATTTTTTCCACATTTTAAATTAAGATCTCTGTAATTACTCCCTATTAGAGATTGGGTCATCATTTTCAATCAATAATCAGTCACAATCATCAGCGACTAAAACCATATATCAGTTTCTCTCAATTCTTGAGTGACCTCACATGACACTTTTGTTTTAGGAATAAATTCTTCTATAGGGACTTGTGAAATCAATTATTATTCTAACTCTTCTATATCTTGATCATAAAATTAATTAAAGTAAATATTTATCCCCCTATCCTCTTTGAGGTTGTGATCACTCTTATAAAATATGGATTGTGTAGTGACATTCACTTTCTTCTTTGAAGGGTTTTATAGGTAGAATCCCCTTGTTTTCTTATGATTCCCCTATAAAGATACACTTTATTACTCAGGGTACTAATCTGTTGATTGAGAAAATTTTAATAAACTCCAAAAAACCCCATGCATTAATATGTGGAAAATAGGTTTCTTTCCACACCATAACTCAAAGGGAATACCTTTTACTAATTTAATTCGTATTCTTTTTAGTAAATATAATGCCATCAGTAATGAAAATCTCCAAAAGGATAGTCAAAATATTGAATGGCTCATCATTGACCTTACCATTTCTAAAAAAATTACAGTTTATCCTTTCACTATATCTATTCTACTATAGTTTATCCTTTCACTATCTCTATTCCTTTGAAATAATCAAAATGTAAACATTTTACAGGAGTTTGGGATTTTATCTCAACTCACTCCACCGTATAAACTATACCTGCTCAAGTCATTCGTAAAAGTAATAAAGTATGAGAGTCTACATCTATCATCTACTGGAAGATGTTAGCACACATCAATGTGTACAAAATTTAGAAGCTCTACATACCTTTCACCTTGAACAATGATTGATGGTTTTTCCATCTTACCTTGTAAACAAGAGTGACATATTTTAAGTGGATTATGCTCAAAAGATTCTAAGTAACCATCTTGATAGAGATTTCTCAAATTCCCATCATATACATGATCAAGATGGTGATTCCATGACTATGTGTTATATGAGTTATACATATTTATTTCTTTATCAATATCTAGTATATGTTTTTCATAATTTAATACAAAAGGCCATTATTTAACTATTCTATACCATAACATATGATATCTTTATAAAAGTAGAAACCCTAATTTACAAAGATGAAAATTAATCCATCCATATCTAAATAATAAAAATAAATAATGTTCTTGGTAACACTAGTCACATAGTAACATTTTTTTAAAACCAAATCGATCCTGTTAATAACAAGGGATGGTAGTCTCCAATGCCTAGAGAAGCCAACCTCACTCTATTGGTGGTCCATAGATCCACCTAATCTATGGTTATCTTCCAAAAAATACTTGGTTACTATATTTGGATACAAATGTGATAACCATAGGTAGTATCTAATTCTAATCTTGTTAATATAGAGATATTACACTTAATAACAAATGCACATGCACTACGGAAAAATGACCATTTAGCGACGATTTATTTTTCCATTTCATGGCAGTTTAAACTGCCGCTAAATCGATTAGCGACAGTTTTGAAAAACGGATCCTAAATTGTGCGTCGGGAAACTATTCACGGCAATTTTCAAAACCGTCGTAAAATGTTACGCGGCGGTTTTTTCGCTGTAGTTTTTTGATTTTTTTTATTTTTGTTTTATTTTTTTATTCTTTTTTATTAATTATTAATTATTAATTATTTATTTATTATTATTTATTATTATTATTTATTTATTTATTTTATTATTTATTTATTTTATTATTTTATTATTTTATTATTTTATTATTTTATTATTTATTTTATTATTTATTTATTTATTTGTTTTATTTATTATTTGTTTTATTTATTATTTATTATTTATTATTTATTTATTTTATTTATTATTTATTTATTTTATTTCGTATCCATTTATTTTATTTCGTATTTATTTATTTTATTTCGTATTTATTTATTTTATTTCGTATTTATTTATTTTATTTCATACTTATTTTTTATTTATTTCATTTATTTTATTTATTTCGTTTATTTTCTTTATTTTGTTACTTATTTTATTTCATATATATTTATTTTATATCGTATTTCTTTTTATTTCGTATTTATTTCGTTTATTTTATTTATTTCGTTAATTTTCTTTATTTCGTTAATTTTCTTTATTTCGTTTATTTTCTTTATTTCATTTATTTTCTTTATTTCGTTTATTTTCTTTATTTCATTTATTTTCTTTATTTCGTTTATTTTCTTTACTTTATTTACTTTATCCATGCATGCACATGCCCATGCCCATGCCCATGCCCATGCAATATTAAGAAATACTGCGTTTGGTGAGATTTGAACCCCTAACATCTTGCTTATTTTCCAAAGACTTTACCACTCCAACAAGCTCGTCATGTGATTAATAAACAGAATTTAACATACTTATATATACTAATTGAAAAAACAAATAATACATAACTAATAGATATAAACTCAATAATAATTAAACAATGAACAATAATCGATAATCAATAATTAATAATTATTGATTTATTAGTTATATATTGAGTTATTGAGTTATTGAGTTATTTGTTATTATTTACTGTTTATTATAATAAATAACAAATAACAAATAAATTATAATAATATTTACATATATTATAAAATTATAAAAATAATATAATAATATAATAAAATTACAAATTTAAAATAACAATACAATAAAATAATAATACAATAAATAATAAATAATAAATAATAAATAATAATAATAAATATTAAATAAAAAACAATAAACAATAAACAATAAACAAAAAACAATAATAAATAATAATAAATAATAATAAATAATAATATAATATAATAAATAATATTAAATAATAATAATAAATAATATAATATAATAAATAATAATAAATAATAATAAATAATAATAAATGATAATAAATAATAATAAATACTAATAAATAGTAATAAATACTAATAAATAATAATAAATAATAATAAACAAATAATAAAGAATAAGGAATAAATATTAAATATTAAATAATATTTAATAAATAAGAAATAAGAAATAAGAAATAATAATAAATAATAAATAATAAACAATAAATAACAAAAAATAAATAATAATAAAAAAATAATAAATAACAAATAAATAATAAATAATAATAAATAATAATAAATAATAAATAATAAATAATAATAAATTATAATAAATAATAAATAATAAAAAATAAATAATAAAAAATAAAAAATAAAAAATAATAATAAATAAAAAACATAAAATAATAAATAAATAATAAATAAATAATAAATACTAAATAAAAAAGTATTAAATAATAAATAATAAATAATAAATAATAAATAATAAATAATAAATAATAAATAATAAATAATAAATAATAAATAATAAATAATAAATAATAAATAATAAATAATAAATAATAAATAATAAATAATAAATAATAAATAATAAATAATAAATAATAAATAATAAATAATAAATAATAAACAAAAATTAATAATAGATAATAATAAATATATAATAAATAACAATAAAAAATAATAATAATAAAAAATAAAAAATAGAAAATAAAAAATAATAAAAAAGACTAAATAAATAATAATAAATAATATATAATATATAATATATAATATATAATATATAATATATAATATATAATATATAATATATAGTATATAATAAATAAAATATTATTTTTAATAATAATAAATAATAAATAATAAGTAATAAATAATAAATAATAAATAATAAATAATAAATAAATTAAAGTATGTTATAAATAATAAATAATAAATAATAAAAAATAAACAATAAATGAAACACATGAAAAAGTACAAAAAAGATTGATAAGGGATGAAAAAATTTGAAAATGCAAGAAAACAGATGGAGAAGCATGAAGAAGGAAGCATTAGAATGCATGAGAACACATGAAAACTCATGAAAACTCTGGAAAACCCCTTAAGAATGCAACATAATCATCATAATAACCCACAAAAAACCATTGATAAAGATAAAAAGTCATGGAAACCCAAATAAACAGTAATAAAAGGAGCAACCGTTAAAACCCGTCAAAACGGTCATAAAGTGACAAAAAAATTAGACTCACATTAACAGATATAACTTATGATCCAAGAGTTCGTTCCAGATTCGCGACTAGTCAAATCAAAGATCCTGAAATGATCTTTGAGCTGATAGGTGAAAGAGACCAAATGGACCGGCGGATCGGAAATTACGGCCATTTAAAAAAACTAACGGGGAACGGGTGTTAGAAACGAGGCATCAAAAAACATAACAAACCCGATGCCCACTAAAAATGACATAACTTATGATCCAGGAATCCATGTGGGCATCACGACTAGTCAAACTAAAGCTCATGGGACGAACTACGATCTGGCAGGTGGAGGAGTCCGAACTGACACGTGGATCAAAAGTTAGGTCCATTTGAAGACAAGTTCGATGAGGCACTGGTGACAGAAATGGGGTTTCAGAGGCCTTTATAGGGGTTTTTGAGGTCAAAAAACATGGAATAAGTTCCCTTTTGTCAAACTAGTGTGTAACTATCCTCCTTGGATTTGATTTGATATGTTATAGAGCCCAAACGGACACCCGGAGTGAAAGTTATGGCCGTTTGAAGTTGGAGAACTTTTTTCAAATTTCTTATAACTCTCATATCTTTCGAATCTTATACCGTCTCACGGTTTTGATTACACATGCCTCTATATCTCTTTATGATCTTCGATTTGATTGGTCGTGGCGCTCTAACGGACACTCGAATCAAAAGTTATGGTCGTTTTAGGGATTTCGAGGTTCCTCATGTTTTTTTATTTTCGTTTCGCGGCGGTTTTACCCAAACCGCCGCTAATCCTCGAATAAATAAAAAAAATAAAAAAAATAAAAGAAATAAAAAAAAATTTACACATTTCGTGGCGGTTTTAAAAACCGCTGCGAAATACCACCCCGAAAGCTATTTCGCGGCGGTTTTAAAAACCGCCGCGAAACGCCTGTCTTCCTATAGTGATAAAGATTCCCCTAATTTCTTTAGATTGGGGAAACTCCATTCCAATGGCCCTTCTATCCACATGAAAAAATAACACATTATGTTCCACTCCATGCCTTTGGATCTTCTTCTTGTCAGATGTACGGTGCTTAGGATCCTTATAACTAGAATTAGTCTTCATCTCCTTTTCATTATTTATTCTCTCTTTATTTACAATACGTACAATTATTTTGTAATGCCATATCTCTTTATAAATGTGGGAAATAAGTGAAAGAATTTATGAAAGTGTATTATAATTATTTCTCCTATTATAATTCACAATAAAGCTTGAGAAGTTTTTGGATAGTAAGGATATAATGAGATTTGTGCATAGCTCCTCTGGGATATTAATATACAAGATCACATGGTGATCAATTTGGCCAATAATATTGAATACATATGAACCAATTAGCACTAGTTCTCAAAGCATTCCCGTGAATTGTGCATTAGAGATCTCAAATATCTATGATCTTGGATTTACTTGATATATTACATTAAGGTGAGAGATACTTATTCCTCATTAGCCTCTTTTGAAATGAACTTTGGAAGTGGGGTTCTTAACATGTATAATTTCTATTTGTGTCATAGTATTATGTGCAAGCCCCTATATAATTATAAGAAATTTACACCAGTGAGAAGGTTATCTTTCCCAAGTATGGATCACAGTGATATGGTTGAAGTCATTTAAAATCCCATTTATATAAATTAAGAGAATATATTTTTTGTGATTACAAAATTAGATTAAAAAATTTAAATTTAACTAAATTCCATTAATGTCCCACTATTTTTCAAAACAAAATAGCCCAATGCATCATTTTCATAACATATTGTCAGTTGGATATTCTAGTGTAAAAGATCTATATTCACTTCTCATAATAGAGATGTGGTCCTCACATGTTATTTGAAGGGTTTTAGGGAGGAATAAATGTCAAACTACATTAAATAACAATTCCTTGATCTGTTGAGTGGACTCCCCAATATTGAAATACCGTTTGATGATTTCCCAAACCTTTACCTATTTGTTACACCATGTCCTACTTGGGAAGTAAAACCTTGATATAAAATAATTTAATTCAAAGAAAAACATGAAGATTAAGGTTCCACAATAATGGAAAGCATCAACACTAGGGTTGGTCAAGCAGATCGAAATATGAGGTCTTTTCTAAATTATGTTGTTGAGGGCTTTACTGATTCAAAATTTTAGTTTGAGGTATTTTTTTCTTTATGCATAAAATACCACTTTATCATTTCACATGCCTTTATTAAGTAAATTTTACTTAAGTGATTAACCATTTTAGATAAAAAATTGATACATAATATGATTATATTTTACTTCATCTTTCATGATTATCGATTCATTTATTAGCTGATCATGAAACATTCACAAACATAAATAATTAAACATTAAACAAACTAAAATAAAATATAAGCGGAATGATAATGAGATTATTTAATAGTTATTTTATCTAGTGAATAATAAACAATCCTTTGACCCTAGGGGAAACACACCTTGAACTATAGCTTAGTTTATGTTGGATCATTCCACCTTTTCTCCGATGTATTTACTTGATTGGTTTTGCCTCATCTCATTGACTCATACCACCTCCCTCAATTGTGATCACTATCGTTACATAATATTTTACTCACACGATGGTGAGTGGATCCAATTGGTTTGATAAATAGAGTTTACATAAAAGCAACCATGGGAACTCAAGCCCTCACTTAATAAGGGTAAGGGTACATCCCAAAAACCATATTTTCAGTTAATTCAAAATAAATTAAAAGAAACCAATCACATAAAAATGGATGGCCTAATCCCATGATCATCCACAAAACATGAAATAAGAATACAATTGAAATATTATTATTAATTATAATTATTTGTTGTTTAATTAAGATAATGTACCAAGAATTAATCCAATTAATTTGATTTATTTTAATTATATCCAAGAATTTCCAACTCAACATCATTTTTCATAAAACAAATAATTTCATTTAAAATAAATTAAATACACAAGTGTTCTTGGAGTGAAATTTTTTTCTTATCCAAATGTTAACACAGAAATAGATTTAATATATATAATTATAAATCTTATTCCATAGTTTCTATTTTCAAATAAATGACCCACAAGACACATGTGAATATGTTTAATTATATATTTAACTTTTAACCATGATAAAATAGGAACAATATTAGTAGAAGACTACATGGTTTGTACAAAAGTGCGTGGAATGTACTATCCTCTCTCCGTATCCACAACACACACTTGAGACTGGAAATGTCTCCTTCCATAGATAAGTTAAAGATACGTGTAATATACTAAGGATACATGGTTTTTTTCCTCATAATTTCACAACTCACTAGTACCTATGTCATTTATCTAATACAAGGTATGATGGAACCCCTTGTGTTCTTGACCATGAGAAAATTGGGACTACACATCATGTATAGTGGTTACATAGATTGCCGTTATTTCAGTTGGGTGTTATTCTCTCTGTCTCTATACACTAATAGATTTTTATGAGATCTTCGATCTAATTACATTATATTTATATGAAAATATCACTATATATGGATGTGAAAACAAAAATACATGGCGTGTACGTAGGTAGTTTGTGCTGTGTACTCTAGTTTTGTCTAGGAAGATCCTTTAGCACCTCCAGATGCAATGAATCGAGTGCTTCCTAATTTTTAATCACTAATCGATTACTAGATATGTTATCAAGAATGAATAAAAGGAAGCGATAAAATTTTTAGGATATTACAAATAATTGATATAAGTAAATGAAAATTTAAATTCATATAATCAATCAATGAATAATAAATATTTATAAATTAAACATGTGACCGATCAAATACCAATTGTTGGTTCTGGGTGCAGTGGAAGCATTATTTGATGGTATTATCAACTCATATTTTAGTCTTAATTTACAGGTAATCACTTTCACACATGATTAAAACATCATTTTCAATAAATATAATAGATTACATTACTGAATTATAATGTTTTAACTAGAATTTGAGGATATTAACATGTAATTCATAATTAATTTATGAGAAGATATAGAATTACCTAAACTTATAATTCTTCTCTCATTAATGATTTGGTTAAATAGATATCATCATAACATCATATCACTACGGTATACATGTGTTAAATCCCCTAGAAGTGATCCAAATGTGAACTACAACCTATAAATGTCATCAGAGAATCACTGGGTACTAGCACAACTGATCCAGATCACTTGCATTGTTCGTGGTTGATTGCAATATGATTATTCTTGAAGGAGGAATAAATATTCATGTTATTTAAAAATATTGAGAGTTAAGGAAGAGATAATTCACTCTAGGGATTAATCAATTCCCTCTATATCCATTGTACACACCAAAAGTAAATTAGGATAGAGTTAAAATTAGATATTTATTGTGTAAGGTTTAGGGTTGGAAAATCACACACATTCCCCTAGCCATATTTAATATTCTTATTTGACCCCATGATCATTAATAATAATAATATTATTAATTGGTTGAAATGTGAAACATATTAAAAATATCAATAGATATGATTTATACTATTTTTAATCAAACCATTAAGATATGTATGCTTTCCATTGTCGACAATTATCAATATTAGTATAATTACTATTTAATAAATAAATGTCACTTCATTATTCTATGATAAATATAATAAATATTATATTCTACAAAATTGAAAATGAATATCTATTATTATTATTATTATCTTTACTTATTATTTTTAATAACCTATGATTATATTATGTAAATAAATTAAACTAACTAAATCTCTATTATTTTACCATGTTAAATTCTTTATTGTAATTTAAATGAGATTGTGGATACACTAAGTGCATGATCTTCTAGGATTATTTATTTTTAGTATTAAGCATAACTACCACAATTCCAGGATTATAATCTAGAAATATGGAAATGATCCTATAGTGAATGAAGTTAATATCACAACAATATCCAACCTCCTGTAAACACTTAACGTGTAATATAATCCCATTATCTTGATATCTAAAATCAAGGAGGTTGCATGATATTTCCATCGACCTATATTCTTGATGTCCCCTTATTTTAATTTTCATAAATGAACTCTACCATTGAACACCATGGCCATTGAATTATGTAGGTAGTTCCATTCCCATAAAAGTACCAGATATATCAACTTCCTTCTATGGATAAATGGGATAAATCCTTTCAGACATTATTGATTAATGAAATATCACTCATGATGCACACAATGTATCCTACCTCACCATGAAAACATGTAGTAATAGTTTTTATCAATACATCAAAGTGTGTGATTCATGATATCCATTAATTATAATATTAAATTATAAGGATTAATACACACATCTACATATAGGAACATCCAACGACATATTGAAATGTGGATTTACTATTTGATGGGTCAATTATCATAACCTATTATCTTGGATGTTACCAAAGAGTAAAATAATCAGAATGCTTCTTAATTTATAATTAGAATGTTTCTATCCTCTACTGGAAAAGGTTATCACAGATCAATGTGTACAAAATTTAAAATCTCTACATACCTTTCCCATGGAACAATGATTGATTGTTTTTCCATCTTAACTTGTAAATAAGAGTGACATATTTTAAGTGGATTAAGCTCAAAATATTCTAAGTAACCATCTTGATAGAGATTTCCCAAATTCCTATCATATACATGATCTAGATGGTGATTCCATAACTAGGTGTTATATGAGTTACAAATTTTTTTTTCTCTATCAATTTCTAAAATATGTTTTGAATAATTTAATACATAAGGCCATTATTTAACTATTATATAACATAACATATGATATATTTATAAAATTAGAAACCCTATTTTACAAAGATTAAAATTAATCCATCCATATCTAAATAATAAATATAAATAATGTTCTTGGTAACACTAGTCACATAGTAACATGTTTTTAAAACCAAAATAGATCCGGTTAATAACAAGGGATAGTAGTCTCCAATGCCTAGAGAATCCAACCACACTCCATTGGTGGTCCATAGATCCACCTAATCTATGGTTATCTTCCAAAATATACTTGGTTATTGTATTTGGATACAAATTTGATAACCATAGGTAGTATCTAATTCTAAACTTGTAAATATAGAAATATTACACTTAATAACAAATTTACATGACGATTACCCTTATTTATTTATATTGGGGAAACTCCATTACAATGGAACTTCTTTCCACATGAAAAAATAGAACATTATGTTCCTCTCCTTGCCTTTTTTTCTTCTTCTTCTTAGAAGTACGGTGCTAAGGATCCTTGTAACTAGAATCAGTCTTCATCTCCATTTCATTATTTATTCTCTCTTTATTTACCATAAGTACAATTATTTTGTAATTCCATATCTCTTTATAAACGTGGGAAATAAGTGAAAGAATTTATGAAAGTGTATTCTAATTATTTATCATATTATAATTCATAATAAAACCTGAGAAGTTTTTGGATAGTGAGGCTAGAATTATATTTGTGCATAGATCATCTGGGATATTAATATTCAAGATGACTTGGTGATCAATTTAGCCAATAATATTGAATACATATGACCCAACTAGCACTAGTTCTCAAATCCTGCACGTGAATTGTGAATTAGAGATCTCAAATATCTATGATCTTGGATTTACTTGATATATTACATTAAGGTGAGAGATACTTATTCCTAATTACCCTCTTTTTAAATGAACATAGGAAGTGGGGTTTCTAACATGTATAATTTCAATTTGTGTCATAGTATTATGTGCATGCCCCTATATAATTATAATAAATTTACACCAGTGAGATGGTTATCTTTCTGAAGTATGGATCACAATGATATTGTTGAAGTCATTTGGTATTCCATTTATATAAATTAATTGAAGATATTTTTTTGTGATTACAAAATTAGATTAAAAAATTTAAATTTATCTAAATACCATTAATATCCCACTATTTTTTAAAACACAATTTCCATATCCATCAGTTTCATAATATATTATCACTTGGATATTCTAGTGGTAAAGATCTATATTCCCTTATCATAATAGATACTTGGTCCTCACATGTTTTTTGAAGAGTTTTAGGTAGGAATAAATTTCTAACTACATTAAATAACAATTCCTTGATCTGTTGAGTGGACTCCCCAATATTGAAATACCGTTTGATGATTTCCCAAACCTTTAACTCTTTGTTACACCATGTACTAATTGGGATGTAAAACCTTGATGTAAAATAATTTAATTCAAGGAAAAACATGAAGATTAAAGTTCCACAATAATTGAAAGCATCGAAACTCGGGTTGGTCAATCACATTGAAATATGAGGTGTTTTCTAAATTATGTTGTTGTTGGATTTACTAATTCAAAATTTTAGTTTGAGGGATTTTTTTATGCATAAAATACCACTTTATCATTTCACATGACTTTATTAAGTAGATTTTACTTAAGTGATTATCCATTTTATATAAAACAATTTATACATTATATGATTATATTTTACACCATCTTTCATGATTATCGATTCATTTATAACCTGATCATGAAACATTCAAAAACATAAATAATTAATCATGAAACTAACTAAAATAAAATATAAGTGGCATTATCATGATATTATTTAATAGTAAGTTTATCTAGTGAATAATAAAGAAACCCTCGACCCAAGGGGAAACACACCTTGAACTATAGCTTAGTTTATATTGGATCATTCCACCTTTTCTCCAATTTATTTACCTGACTGGTTTCACCTCATCTAATTGACTCATACCACCTCCCTCAACTTTGATCTCTATCCTTACATAATATTTTACTCACACGATGGTGAGTTGATCCAATTGGTTTGATAAATGGAGTTTACATAAAATCAACCATGGGAACTCAAGCCCTTACTTAATAAGGGGAAGGGGATATCACAAAAACCATTATTTCAATTTATTCAAAATAAATTAAAAGAAACCAATCACATAATAATGGATGGCCTAATCTCATGATCATATACAAGACATGAAATAAGAACACACATGAAATATTCTTATTAATTACAACGATTTGTTATTTAATTAAGATAATGTACCAGGAATTAATCCAAATAATTTGATTTATTTTAATTATATCCAAGAATTTCAAACTCAACATCATTTGTCATATAAAAAATAATTTCATTTAAAATCAATGAAATACATAAGTGTTCTTGGAGTGAACTCTTTTTTCTTATCCAAATGTTAACACAAAAATATATTTAATATATATAATTATAAATCATAATCCATAGTGTCTATTGTCAAATAGATGACCCAAAATACACATACGAATATGTTTAATTATATATTTAACTTTTATACATGAGAAATTAGGAACAATATTAGTAGAATACTACATGGTTTGTAAAACAGTGCATAGAATGTACTATCCTCTCTCAGTATCCACAACACACACTTGAGACTAGAAATATTTCAGTCCATAGATAAGTTCAACATATGTGGAATATACTAAGGATACATGGTTTTTGTCCTCATAATTTCACAACTCACCAGTACCTATGTCATTTATCCGATACATGGTATTCTGGAACCCCATGTGTTCTTGACTATGAGAGAATAGGGACTACACATCGTGTATAGTGGTTACATGGATTGCGGTTATTTCAGTTGGGTGTCAGTCTCTATTGATCTATACACTGATAGATTTTTATGAGATATTAGATATAATTACCTTATATTTATATGAATTTAGCACTATATATGGATGTGAAAACAAAAAATACATGGTGTGTATGTAAGTAGTATGTGCTGTGTACTCTAGTTTTGTCTAGGCAGATCCTTTGGCACCTCCAGATGCAATGAATCGAATGCTTCCTAATTTTTAATCATTAATCGATTACTGGATATGTTATCAAGAATTAATAAAAGGAATGGATAAATTTTTTTGGATATTAAAAATAATTTATATAAGTAAATAAAAAATTAAATTCATATAATCAATAAATGAATAATAAATATTTATAAATTAAACATGCGACCGATCTAATACCACTTGTTGGTTCTGGGTAGAGTGGAAGCATTCTTTGATGGTATGATAAACTCATATTTTATTCTTAATTTAAATTTAATCACTTTCACACATGATTAAAACATCATTTTAAATAAATATAGTAGATTACATAACTAGATTATAATGTTTTAACTAGAATTTTAGGATATTAACATGTAATTTATAATTAATTTAGGAGAAGATATAGAATTACCTAACCTTATAATTCTTCTTTCCCTGATGATTTGGTTAAGTATATCTCATCATACCATCACCACACTATATTATACATATGTTTAATCCCTCTATAAGTGATCCATATGTGCACTAGAATCTTTAAATGTCATCAGAGAATCACTTTGTATAGCACAACTGATCCTGATCACTTGCATTGTTCATGGTTGATTGAAATATGATTCTTCTTGAAGGAGGAATAAATATTCATGTTTTTTCAAAATATTTAGAGTTGAGGAATAGATAATTCACTTTATGGATTAATCAATTCCCTCTATATCCATTGTACACAACAAAAGTAAATTAGGAAAGAGTTAAAATTAGATATTTATTGTGTAAGGTTTAGGGTTAGAAAATCACACACATGACCCTAACCATATTTAATATTCTTATTTGACCACATGACCATTAATAATAATAAGATTATTAATTGGTTGAAATGGTAAACATATTAAAAATATCAATATATATCATTTATACTATTTTTAATCAAACCATTAAGATTGGTCTACTTTCCATTGTCCACATTTATCAATATTAGAATAATGACTATTTAATAAATAAATGTCAATTCATTATTATATGATCAATATAATAAATATTATATTATACAAAATTGAAAATGAATATCTATTATTATTATTATGTTCACTTATTATTTTGAATAACCTATGATTAAATTATAGAAATCAATTAAACTAACTAAATCTCAATTATTTTACCATGTTAAATTATTTATTGTAATTTAAATAATATTGTGGATACACTAAGTGCGTGATCCCCAAGGATTATTTCTTTGCAGTATTAAGCATAAATAACTCAATTCTGATATTATAATCTAGAAATATGGAAAGGATCCTATAGAGAAAGAAGTTAATATCACAACGACATCCAACCTCCTATGAACACTTAAAGTGTAAAATAATCCCATTATCATGATATCTCAAATCAAGGAGGTTTCATGATATTTCCATAAACCTATATGCTTGATGTCCCCTTATTTGAATTTCCATAAATGATCTCTACCACTGAACACCATGGCCATGGAATTATGTAGGTAGTTCCATTCCCATAAAATACCAGATATATAAACTTCCTTCTATGGATAGATGGGATAAATCCTCTCACACATTATCCATTAATGATATATCACTCATGATGCACACAACGTATCCTACCTCACCATGAAAATATGTAGTAATAGTTTTCATAAATACATCAAAGTGTGTGATTCATGATATCCATTAATTATAATATTAAATTATAAGGATTAATACCCACATCTACATATAGGAACATCCAACGACATATTGAAATGTGGATTTACTATTTGATGGGTCATATCTCATAACCTCTTATCTTGGATATTACCAAAGAGGAAAATAATGAGAATGTTTCTTAATGTATAATGAGATTGTTTCTAGCCTCTATTGGAAAAGGTTAGCACACATCAATGTGTACAAAATTTAGAAGCTCTACATACCTTTCACCTTGAACAATGATTGATGGTTATTCCATCTTACCTTGTAAACAAGAGTGACATATTTTAAGTGAATTAAGCTCAAAAGATTCTAAGTAACCATCTTGATAGAGATTTCTCAAATTCCTATCATATACATGATCAAAATGGTGATTCCATAACTAGGTGTTATATGAGTTACAAATATTTTTTCTTTATCAATTTCTAATATATGTTTTGCATAATATAATACATAAGGCCATTATTTAACTATTCTATACAATAACATATGATATATTTATAAAATTAGAAACCCTAATTTACAAAGATGAAAATTAATCCATCCATATCTAAATAATAAATATAAATAATGTTCTTGGTAACACTAGTCACATAGTAACATGTTTTTAAATCCAAATTTGATCATGTTAATAACAAGGGATGGTAGTCTCCAATTCCTAGAGAATCCAACCACACTCTATTGGTGGTCCATATATCCACCTAATCTATGGTTATCTTCCAAAATATACTTGGTTACTGTATTTGGATACAAATGTGATAACCACAGGTTGTATCTAATTCTAAACATGTAAATATAGAAATATTACACTTAGTAACAAATGCACATGAATATTCCCCTTATTTATTTAGATTGGGGAAACTACATTCCAATTTCCCTTCTTTCCGCATGAAAAAATAACACATTATGTTCCTCTTCGTGCCTTTAGTTCCTCTTCTTCTCAGAAGTATGGTGCTCAGGATCCTTGTAACTAGAATCAGTCTTTATCTCCTTTTCATTATTTATTCTCTCTTTATTTACCATAAGTACAATTATGTTGAAATTCCATATCTCTTTATAAATTTGGAAAATAAGTGAAAGAATTTATGAAAGTGTATTATAATTATTTCTCATATTTTAATTCTCAATAAAACTTGAGAAGTTTTTGGATAGTGAGGATAAAATGATATTTGTCCATAGCTCCTCTGGGATATTAATATACAAGATGACTTGGTGATCAATTTAGCCAATAATATTGAATACATATGACCCAACTAACCCTAGTTCTCAAAGCATGCACGTGAATTGTGCATTAGAGATCTCAAGTATCTATGATGTTGGATTTACTTGATATATTACATTAAGGTGAGAGATACTTATTTCTCATTAGCCTCTTCTGAAATGAACTTAGGAAGTGGGGTTTTTAACATGTATAATTTCTATTTGTTCCATAGTATTATGTGCATGCCCCTATATAATTACAAGAAATTTACACCAGTGGGAAGGTTATCTTTCTCAAGTATGGATCACATTGATATTGTTGTAGTCATTTAATATTCCATTTATATAAATTAAGAGAAGATATTTTTTTTGTGATAACAAAATTAGATTAAAAAATTTAAATTTATCTAAATTCCATTAATGTCCAACTATTTTTCAAAACAAATAGCCCAATCCATCAGTTTCATAATATATTGTCACATGGAAATTCTAGTGTAAAAGGTCCATATTCCCTTCTCATAATAGAGACTTGGTCCTCACATGTTATTTTAAGGGTTTTAGGTAGGAATAAATTTCTAACTACATTAAATAACAATTCCTTGATCCGTTGAGTGGACTCCCCAATATTGAAATACCGTTTGATGATTTCCCAAACCTTTACCTCTTTGTTACACCAAGTCGTACTTGGGTAGTAAAACCTTGATGTAAAATAATTTAATTCAAGGGAAACATGAAGATTAAAGTTCCACAATAATTTAAATCATCCACACTAGGGTTAGTCAAGCACATCGAAATATGAGGCCTTTTCTAAATTATGTTGTTGAGGGCTTTACTGATTCAAAATTTTTGTTTGAGGGATTTTTTTCTTTATTCATAAAATTCAACTTTATCATTTCACATGCCTTTATTAAGTAGATTTTACTTAAGTGATTAACCATTTTAGATAAAACAATTTATACATAATATGATTATATTTTACTCCATCTTTCATGATTATCAATTCATTTGTTAGATGATCATGAAACATTCACAAACATAAATAATTAATCACGAAACTAACTAAAATAAAATATAAATGGCATGATCATGATATTATTTAATAGTTAGTTTATCCAGTAAATAATAAACAAACCCTTGAACCTTGGGGAAACACACCTTGAACTATAGCTTAGTTTATGTTGGATCATTCCACCTTTTCTCAAATGTATTTACTTGATTGGTTTCACCTCATATCATTGACTCATAACACCTCCCTCAACTGTGATCTCTATCCTTACATAATATTTTACTCACACGATGGTGAGGGGATCCAATTGGTTGGATAAATGGAGTTTAGATAAAAGCAACCATGGGAACTCAAGCCCTCACTTAATAAGGGGAAGGGGATATCATAAAAACCATAATTTCAATTTATTCAAAATAAATTAAAAGAAACTAATCACATAAAAACGGATGGCCTAATATCATGATCATCTACATGACATGAAATAATAATACACTTGAAATATTCTTATTAATTATAATGATTTTTTCTTTAATTAATATAATGTAGTAAGAATTAATCCAATTAATTTGATTTATTTTAATTATATCCAAGAATTTCCAACTCAACATCATATGTCATAAAAAAAATTAATATCATTTAAAATAATTGAAATACAAAAGTGTTCTAGGAGTGAACACTTATTTCTTTTCCATATGTTAACAGAGAAATATATTTATTATATATAATTATAAATCATATTCCATAGCATCTATTATCAAATAAATGACCCACAACACACATGCGAATATGTTTAATTATATATTTAACTTTTATCCATGAGAAACCAGGAAGAATTTTTGTAGAAGACTACATTGTTTGTACAATAGTGAATGGAATGTACTATCCTCTCTCAGTATCCACAACACACACTTGAGACTAGAAATGTTTCCTTACATATATAAGTTCAAGATACATGGAATATACTAAGGATACATGGTTTCTGTCCTCATAATTTCACAACTCATCAGTACCTAGGTCATTTATATGATACAAGGTATGATGGAACCGCATGTGTTCTTGACCATGAGAAAATAGGGACTACACATCATGTATAGTGGTTACATGGATTCCAACTATTTCAGTTGGGTGTCAGTCTCTCTAGATCTATACACTGATATATTTTTATGAGATCTTCGATCTAATTACCTTATATTTATATGAATTTAGCACTATATAAGGATGTGAAAACAAAAATACATGGTGTGTATGTAGGTTGTATGTGATGTGTACTCTAGTTCTGTCTAGGCTGATCCTTTGGCACCTCCATATGGAATGAATTTAATGATTCCTAATTTTTAATCATTCATGAATTACTAGATATGTTATCAATAATTAATAAAAGAAATGTATAAAAATTTTAGGATATTAAAAATAATATATATAAGTAAATGAAAAATTAAATTCATATAATCAATTAATGAATAATAAATATTTATAAATTAAACATGTGACCAATCCAATACCTCTTGTTGGTTCTGGGTGTAGTGGAAGCATTCTTTAATGGTATGATCAACTCATATTCTAGTATAAATTTACATGTAATCACTTACAAACAAGATTAAGGCATCATTTTCAATAAATATAGTAGATTACATAACTAGATTATATTGTTTTAACTAGAATTTGAGGATATTAACATGTAATTTATAATTAATTTATGAGAAGATATAGAATTACCTAAACTTATAATTATTCTTTCATTGATGATTTTGTTAAATAGATCTCATCATAACATCACCGAACTATATTATACTTGTGTTGAATCCCACTAGAAGTGATCCACATGTGCACTACAATCTTTAAATGTCATCAGAGAATCACATGGTACTAGAAAAACTGATCCTGATCACTTGCATTGTTCGTGGTTGATTCCAATATGATTCTTCTTGAAGGAGGAATAAATATTCATGTTATTTCAAAATATTGAGAGTCAAGGAAGAGATAATTCACTCTAGGGATTAATCAATTCCCTCTATATCCATTATACACACCAAAAGTAAATTAGGAAAGAGTTAAAATTAGATATTTATTGTGTAAGGTTTAGGGTTAGAAAATCACACACATGCCCCTAATCATATTTAATATTCTTATTTGACCCCATTATAATTAATAATAAAAATATTATTAATTGGTTGAAATGTGAAACATTTTAAAAATATTAATAGATATCATTTATACAATTTTTAATCAAACCATTAAGATAGGTCTGCTTTCCATTGTCGACATTCATCAATATTAGAATATTGACTATTTAATAAATAAATGTCACTTCATTATTATATGATAAATATAATAAATATTATATTCTACAAAATTGAAAATTAATATTTGTTATTATTATTATGTTCACTTATTATTTTGAATAACCTATGATTAAATTATGGAAATCAAATAAACTAATTAAATCTCAATTATTTTTCCATGTTAAATTCTTTATTTTAATTTAAATGAGATTGTGGATACACTAAGTGCATGATACCCTATGATTATTTATTTGTGGTATTAAGCATAACTAACTCACTTACAAGATTATAATCAAGAAATATGGAAAGGATATTATAGAGAAAGAATTTAATATTACAACGAAATCTAACCTCCTATGATCACTTAACGTGTAATATAATCCCATTATCCTGATATCTCAAATCAAGGAGGTTTCATGATATTTCCATCGACCTATATACTTGATGTCCCCTTATTTGAATTTCCATAATTGAACTCTACCATTGAACACCATGGACATGAAATTATGTAGGTAGTTCCATTCCCATAAAAGTACTAGATATGTCAACTTCCTTTTATGGATAGATGGGTTAAATCCATTCACAAATTATCCATTAATGAAATATCACTCATGATGCACACAATGTATCCTACCTCACCATGAAAATTTGTAGTAACAGTTTTCATCAATACATCAAAGTGTGGGATTCATGATATCCGTTAATTATAATCTTAAATTATAAGGATTAATACACACATCTGTATATAGGAACATCCAATGACATATTGAAATGTTGATTTACTATTTGATGGGTCAATTCTCATAACCTCATATCTTGGATATTACAAAAGAGGAAAATAATGAAAATGTTTCTTAATGTATTATGATTCTCCTACCTTTGATAACCTCTATAATCTGTTTTTCATTATGAAATATCTTCCAAATATAAAATAAGGTTCAAGAATAATTTAGTGAAACCTCTAGGTTCTCATAATATCAGGGAACTTCTAATACCTTTTATCATGAAATATATTCCTAGGAGACTATCACTTATAAATTTCATTCATATGAAAAATAATAGTGTGATATTAAAACTTCATTAATAAAGAAAAATTTTTATCAAGTACTATGCAATTGTTTTCTCAGGAACCAACTCTAAAAAATCACATAACAAAGTAAGAAAGTCTTTTTAGGGAAGACTATACCATTATTCTAGATTTTATGGAATCCTAGATGGATCGAGGAGGATACTTGGAAGATAGATACAATTTTTTGGGCCTGATGGAGAAAGTTTTCTTGAGAAAAACATTTGAAGGTACTTCTTGGGGATGCGAAGTTGTCATAGGGTGAGAATTGTAGCATCCTCAATTTATTTGATGTATGAAATGTTTTATGTTTATAAATTTATCCTTATAACATAGTTTCGTATATGATATGGGATATTTAGTGGTACTTTTTATGTGGTTAAGTGTAATGGACTGGGTTTTGGGGTCCATTACTTTGTGAAAATATGATGTTGGGTGTTCTGGGTAGCCTGGGAATCTCGAAACAGTAGGCCTACCGGTAACAGGCTTACCGGTAGCTCGATATACCTATGGCTGTAGCCTACAGGTGGCTCTGTCTACTGGTAGCTCGGTCTACCGGTAGCCCCAGCCTATCGGTATCTCTGTCTACCGGTAGCTCGATCTATCGGTAGCTGCAGCCTACCAGTAGCTCAGTCTACCGGTAGCCACATCCTACCGAAATCTTGGACTACCAGTAGCTCGGCCTACCGGTAGCTCCAGCCTACCCCCATGTGTTTTTCCACTAGCGCCTCCCTTTTTCAAAAATTGGGTTTTAAACCCTATTTCAACCCCTCTAAGCTTGTTTTAAAGCCCAGTAATGCCCATAAATGTCATTTAGTTAAATATTTAATGGTCTAACCTGGTGTGTGCATTAGTTTAAACCTCCCAACCTATTAATGATGCGTGGGGTGTCTCAACCACATGGTCAACCCATGACCCCGCTCCTTACGCTGTTTTGAATTCTTATCTCAACCGTCCCCGACCTTTATAAACTAAAAGGGTTCTCCCTAGTTTTCTTTTCTTGATCACCATATGCTGGAGTACCCTTCGTTCAGACGATCATCTTTTCGTTCGGACAAGCTGCATCGCTATCCGTGAAGTTCCACGCCCGGTCTTAGCATCGATCATTGATAACAAGTAGGGAATTTATCCTTCGTCTCTCCTTTTGTGTATAATGCAGGGTGGGCATGCTATTGTTTCGGTAAAATTGGATAAACCTGAACCTTAATGAAGATAATGAATGAAATCTAATGAAGGGGGAGGGCTGTGATTGATTATGCTGCTTTGATTCATGATCTTCCAATTTTTTTTATGATTCTTGAATTGTGCGGGCTTACGCCTTCTGAAAATCATGGCTGTTCGTGGTCTTTCTCTGTGCACTAATGAACCCTTGCCTCTGGTGATGTTTAATGGATTGTTTTGAGGTTGTGAACCCTTACTGTGAAAAATAAGTCTGTTGATTACTTACATTCGGCTAAACAAATTGAAAGAAACAGGATCAACTCCCTTCTGTGATAACCCCGGTTAAAGTACAATGAATTTGAAAATCATGGAGTGTGTTAAATCTTACAAATCTGAAAATACCGGCATGGGCCTACATTGTGTTGATAGTAGTGGGTTTCCCTTTTCTTTTCACTCACGGGCCGATTGCTGGGTGATGTGGGTGGGGGTGGGACCCCCCCTGTTATTATACTCTCAATGGTTTCAAATTGAGGATGGGACCCTCTGTTGTATCAAGAATTGGGGTGGAATCCTCTGTTGTTGAGAAACCTTCTTGGCTCCTGGATTTTGGATATGGGGCTGTATCTTAGGGTTTTCTTTAGTTGTGGTGGCTTTACAAGAGAACTGGGTGTGGGTGTTATGGTTGATTCTTGACTGTTTTCTTCCCCTTGACTTGTGCTTATGATTACTAGTTTCCCAAGTAGGTGAAGAAACATATTTAAACATTATTATTGAACATGTAAACTAGGATGGGACAAATGGGTATTGGTTTGGTGTGGGTTGTGACTTAGACATGGTGCTATTTGCATTCTTTAGGAAGGCTGAAGAAAAACCTAAACTTTGGGTGAGTTCTTGTTACCTATACATATACTTGTAGTTTTGTGTTTCTTATTCGTTCCCCACCCAAGTTGAGCACTTAGTGCCGAACACCCCCATTTCATGGGGGAGGGTATTTTTCCCAACACTACTATTAGTGGCTGGTTATTAGCTCCTTTTCTACTCCCTTTACCGGTTAGCCCAAGTACCTTCAGGCAGGCTGTGATGGCCTGAAGTCCATTTTTAGCCCAAGAACCTTTGGGTGGGGTAGTGCGGTGGTTACGGACCAGGTGTGTGTGGGCAGGTGGTTTTCTTAAGTGTCTTCGGGATGAGGCCCAGGTGTCTTCAGGCGTGGCAGTGGATCTTTTAGCCCAGGTGTCTTTGGGCGTGGTGGTGGTTGTTCTGGCCTAGGTGTTTGCAGGTGTGGTTACGTGTGACAGTTGTGGACCAGGTGTTTGCAGGTGGGGTTTGGAATTGGGACTGTGTGAGGTTGTGGCCCAGGTGTGTGCGGGTGGGGTTTGGCAGTGGGACTGCGTGAGGTTGTGGCCCAGGTGTGTGCGGGTGGGGTGTGGCAGAGGGACTGCAGTGAGAATGGGGGGACTGGTTCGATGCATAGGATGTCTTCAATAACCAGTGGGAAAGTGGCGTGGGGTACCCAAACATCGATGTCCTATTATTATACATTACTTGACTTGCGTTATTTGGGAAGTGTGCCTTGGTGAGACCTGGGTGGATAGTTTACCTTGTTAGGTGTTTGGTTTACTCTTTTTCTCATGGGACTTTATCACGTTCCCCCACTTGTGCACGAGAGTCTTTGGTTTTCCTTACTGAGTATACTTGTATGCTCACCCTACGTATATAAAACTACTTTCAGGTTTCCAGGAGGTCTTCGAGGGTCGCACGAGACCATACTAGCACAGGACATTTGGGACAGTTGCAGTTGTTGTTTTTTTATTTGGTACTTTACCTTTGTAGTCACTTTGTACTTTGTGGTATTTACTTTTGGTACATGCATATGGGAATGGTTGTTTTGATTTTATTTTCACTTTTAGTCTTGGTGTTGTGGGATTTACCATCTTATCTCCCGATCCTATTAAAAGAAAAAGGGTAATGACTTCCATTTAGTGAGCTATTTTATACCCTTGGCACTGGTCGCCACTCCGGGACCTATTGAAGGCGAGTTTCGGGGGTCATTATATCTCCTTCAACATAAAGAAGGAAGGTCCTGGAAATCTGCTGACCCTTCCCTCCTTTTGGTGAAGGCGGGTCATGACATTAAGGGTCTAGGTTTTTAGGGTGTAATATTTGAGGAAGGAACAGGGTATGTGTTGGTTAGTATGATACCACCAGCTAGTTGGTGGAACCCACCGGCCAAATTGGTGGGGCTCTAGTAAGTCTTCATTCTTATGAAGACTCCATTCGCAAGCTGTTGGTGTGTCACCAACTAGCTGGTTTCACTATAATAAACTGGGTGGGTTTTCCCATCACTTTGTCTAGTCGGTGTCCAATAATTGACCCTACAATGGTTTAATCAACTTGCTAGTGAGGCCTACCTAGTAATTGGTGTGCAGGGTATGGTAATTCATTTAATTCACTTCACAGGTTTTAATTCCAGATTTTCCACCTAAATTACTATCCAATTATGACCCCAAAGATTTATTCTTCATGAACGATGTATGTTTCTAAGAAAGTCATCTCATATTTACAAACTTGATATCTTTTCTCCCTTTGAATGTCATCTTAGAACTCCTGTCTGATGATGGTTGATTGTGGATCAGTCATGATTTTCTAGAGCTGGGGATCCCTTTTATAATTGATGAGTAATTCATATTCCATTTTTCAATCAATAATGAATCTGGTGAATTGACATCCTCTCCTTTTACACACCTCACAATTGGTTCTGTTTCTGTACTACTTAATGCATTTTATTCTAAAACTACTCTTATTAAGATGAAATATTCTTGAGTCTCCATTATAATCTCCTTTTTTAAAAATTTATAACCAAAATTAGGCATTCTACACATTATCTCCTTCTCCATGGGTGTAGGATGGGCTAGGTCATCGATCCATTAATACACCTTGGAGTTATTTGTCATCAGACTTGATATAGGATGTTACTTACCATTTAGGGATCTCAAATACAATTTTTCCATGGTATGATTCTTATGATTTCATTGATTGTTTCCTTATCTATGGGGTTTTCTTATGGGTGTGTGTCTATCCCCTAATACCCATATATAATTCTTGATTCTATGCGTATTTATAGAGTAGCTTGATACAATTCTTGATGTTTTTCACATGTTGTTATAAGATGATACCATATTATCATGATGATGCAGTATTCCTGTTTATTCATGATATACCTTATTGTGTGTTATACTTCATTTGGAGGTTTGGTTCTTTTCATTCATGATAGGTGGATCATCATGTATTGTTTACCCATTAAATGGGGAGTGAACATGATACACAATGATGAAAATGATGGACCTGTACCTGGGGTAGGAGCATGAATGTCTTGTGGCCCAATTACAACATGGTTCCTTGAGGAAACCTGATTAGCCACTAAATTATGCTAATATTCATTGGTAATATATATAATATTCATGTTCTTTATTATTCATAAACACCATTTTAGTGCATTTTACACTTTGAACATCATTTCACATTATGATTGTAATACCTTCTTAAAATGCACTATTATGTGGTACATTTTTGAACATCATTTAAAGTACCAAATAATTCATCTGATTATACATATTTTAATTTTATAATTTATCTACACTCCAATATGAACATGTTTCATTCAGGGATCAGTGGAGAATTCATGGAGGATGATGGAGATATTTGGAAATGAAAGGAAGCAATTCTGGAGAAGGCAGATTGGATACCAGCCCACTGATGAGACTATGGGGCCCCACATACCGGCCCAATTAATCCCTAATTTCGTGTGACGCTATAAGACATGTATAGGAACAAATCACTCTTCATGAGTGAATGCTGATTCGGCTTCCATGGTGGTCATTTAGGCGGCCCAAGTTAGAGATAAAATTCTGGGCCAGATTCTGCGGCCCAGAAAAACAGTCCACCAATTTGATCATATGTCGGAATACAAAACTCCAAATGGGCCCAAATGTTACAGGCCGTTAGTATACATCTGGAACTCCATTTTCTTCTTCTATGGACCACCCTGATTCGGACTTCTAGAAGGTCTTCCAGATGCTTCTGTTCGGTGAAGGAAAGCTGGCTGCCACCTCGGGTCAAATGTGGAAAAGTTCAAATTCCACAAGCTTTCCACCACCTATGGCCTACCAAAATAAATTGAGATGCTTTGTACTGTTGGAGGCTCGACCCAAGGCTCCCAAAATTCCTATTTAAGTTAGTGGTGGTGAAGGAGTTAAGGATCTTGGATGCTTTGTTCAATTGTAATGTTATGCTGCATTTTTGTTGCCTCAATTTTGTCTTTCACATGTAAGTTGTTCAATTCACTTTAGTTTCTTAATAAAAGTTCTTCTTCTACTCTTATTCTGTTGTTCTTAATATCACTTTGATACCGTTGGATCAAGGTGTGAATTTATTCACACCAACCCTTGTGAAATTATTCACACAACAGTGGAGTGATCATTTTATTTTTGTTGTTTTCTTTACTTCTCCATTTCCTCCCTCATGAGTCTACTTTCCGCTTCCATTGAAACCATGAGATCAATGGAGGGCTAACCCACTTATGGGTTGATCCAAGGGAGTATAAAGAGGCTGTATTGGATGTTATTTACCACCTAATTAATGTATAATCACTTCTTTAATTTGGATTTTTATTTGATGATTTTTAAACTCTATCGTCCTTGTTGAATTTAAGGCCACACACTTCAAGTACTAATACGATCCTTTACCTTGAAGTGCTCAAAACTTTGATCCTTCAAGTGTATAGGTGATTAGTATTATAGGGTGTAGGCATTAAACCAGTAAGTGATGATGTTGTTTTATCTCCTTAAATGAACCCATCTCAAATTTAAGAAATTGAAATCATTAAAAAGAAAATACGTCCAATCCACCCCGAGCGATAACCTAGGATCAACTCATTCTTTTAAACTGAATCCACTTAAATCTTTTAGATATATTTAAAACCCATCCAAAATCAATCCAAGTTGGCCACTTCATAGCCAAAAATACATCCCTTAGGTTGTGTATCTTAGGTATCTTCTTAGGTCTCTGTGGAATCAACAACCCAAGCTACACTACTAGGACCGTTCTACCCTTCTTCTCTTGGGTAAATTTGGGCGTGAACCAAATTTTGGCGCCGTTGCCGGGGACCTAAGTAAGTTATCTTAGAAACTATCATTCTTTTTTTTCATCCCACTTCTCTCATCTCATCCCCAATTTCATTCCTATGGAAATCCCTTTTGAACAAATCCAAACCTGGGGAACCTCTCCCTACTTTGATCACTCAACCCCATGTATGATGTACAATGACCATCCTAATTCCAACTTGTGGGATCATCAAAAACCTACTGAACCAAAATGTTTTTATTCATATGATCCACAATACATTCCAACATATTATGAGTTCCAATCCCAACAAGGCCAATCTGAACACCCTCCTATGGAATTCCAACAACATAGTTATCCTCCTGGAATAGACCATCTGTCTCAACCCCTTGACCATCATGATCCACAAACATTACTTGAAAAACTTTGTCAAAAAATGGAGATAATGAATTTTGAGGTTTCATCATTGAGGTTAGAACTACAATGCATTAAAACTTGTGAGGAACCCATCCCTACACAAACTGTCCCTTCCATAACCTTATGTGAAGTGTCTAGTTTCACACAAACCCCACATGAATTTATTGAAGAACCAACCTTTGGATTTGTTATAGATGAAGAGGATCAAGGAAATTTTAAAGGGACTTTAAATCAGGAGGAAATTAACTTTTTGGATTCAAAAGAGGAGAATTTTACATCATGGATTGAGTCTCATGAATATAACTCTGTTGATGATTTTTCAAAAACACCAATCATTGAACCATTAAGAGAAATCAAAATATTTGAGTCCATACCCATTTCTAACACTGATATTTCCAATTTTGTGGTTGAATCTTCTATTCCAAAAGAACCAATTATATTGATAAATTTTGAAAATAAAATTGAGATCGATCCAAATTCCCAACCTATGTCTAAAAAGGTTAGTCTGCCTGAACTCGAACATGTGTCCTTTCCATCATTCATCAAGTTTTCATTCATTGAGGATATCCAAAACCATCATGTTTTCATTGTTTCTTATCTTGATATAAATAAAATTGGAACGACCCTTGATGTATTAGGCAAGACTAGAGAAGCAACTAGATCCACCATTTTTGATATTCCTTGGATTACCAACTCATTTTAGAACATAAGTTTGTTAATGAAACAAATTATAAAAATTTAATCAATCTAAACCTAGTTGAATTTGTGAAACATGTGGTCCTTAAAAATTTTAAAGTTGGTTTTGGGTAAGTTGGGGGGTTCATGTCGAGCTAATGACGTTAAACAAAGCGCTGCACGGGCGGCAACCCGTGGTTTTTATGTTTCTAATCTTTCTGAATCATCTTTATTTTTAAAATAAGATTACTTAATCATTTTTATATTTAAAAAATAATAATAAACTGTTGACCTGTTCTTCAATAATGAGTATGGATGGGTACAAAAGGGGAGCACCATATTCATCCGTGTCACGTGGTGTGATCCTTGAGTAATACCTTACCCAGAAATTTAAAAAGAAGACAATGTATCATCAGTTTATTTTGTTTTATTTTTATTATTTTATAGGTTAATATAAAAATAAAATAATAATAAAAAAAAGTCCACGCCATAGGCCGTGGGGCAAACCCCATCACAACCGGCGAAGCCGCGGGGACTCGAACCCGGGACCGAAGGGAGACATGGGCACACACTTACCACTGACCTACGGCTTAATGTGCTTACTTATTCTATAATTTTTATATATATACTTATAATTTACTTATATATATATATATTGTTTTGTTTTGTTTGTTTTTTTCTCTTTCCACTAGGGAACTTTGCAAGCGACATGGATATCAAAGGACTAAATTGGAGCAGCAATAACTTCAACTTCAACCACCAGGTGATTTCATTCCATGATCCTCAATTTCAATTTCCTTTTTGAACTTCTATTATCTACCTCTACTCCTTTTAAATTTTTATTTCTTCAAACACTGGGGACAATGTTATTTTAAGTTGGGGGGGAGATAAAATAAAAAAATGCTTTTGTGTCAAAAAAAAATAAATGATTTGAAAAAATAATTAAATGGAAGGAAAAATTCCTTTAACTTTGAACATGGTAATATGCATTGTACACTTTGAAACTGAATATCAAATAATTTAGCATACCCTAATTATGATTTTAATCCTTGTATAATTTCATGAGCATAGATTTTGGAATGTGTGGATGTCTAATGTGATATTTCATCATTTATATTTTCATCCAAATAAAAAAAAATGCCACAATGCACGTCCTCTAGACTGTGGGGTACTAATTTGAATTTTTGGGGTCATATAATAAATAGTATAGGATGGTTTTATTTTTATGAATAATATGAGTATTCAAAAAAAAAAAAATTAAAAACAAATTATTAAAAAATAAAAAATAAAAAATAAAAATAAAAAATTGCGTGTAGAGCAATGGATTGATAAAATGCGAGGCTTTCAGCACTTGGGGATCGTGACTCCAGATTTTTCTAGCCCTGAGTTTTTCAATCTATCTCTATTTTTGGTAATATGACTTTGTTTTGATTAAGTTAACTCGAGACGATTCCCGAGTATGTGGGCTTCACTTGGTGCCCTAAGGCCTTTGAGTCTGGGAGTCATCGGCAAAGTCTTGCTACATGGGTTAATTTGATTAATTGCAATCTCAATTACTATAGCAATATTGCAAAAAAAAAATCAATAAAAAGAGGGATGAAGAATACTCATTTTAGGATTAAATATGATTCCACATAGCGCTTCCATGATTTCCCCCTTGAATGAAAATGTACCCCCATATCTATTGTGATTCACAACACATCATTACACCTAATTGAGTTGGATGAAGTATGATGATGGATTTGATCAAAGGAATGGGCATGGGATTGGGATATTCTTATGAAAATATCTTGTATTAAAATATTTTTATGGGTTTAATGATTGTTTGGTATAAGGTTTTTTGGTGATCACTGTGTATTAAAATGTTTTTAGAAAAGGGAATTCGAATTTCATTTTTGATGAGATATATTTTTCTCGGTACTAGAAAAACACAAGTTGGGGGGTGTGATTAGCCACTAAATGAGGCTAATATTCATTGGTAATATATATAATATTCATTTTCTTTATTATTCATAAACACCATTTTAGTGCATTTTACACTTTGAACATCATTTCACATTATGATTGTAATACTTTCTTAAAATGCACTATTATGTGGTACATTTTTGAACATCATTTAAAGTACCAAATAATTCATCGGATTATACATATTTTAATTTTATAATTTATCTACACTCCAATATTAACATGTTTCATTCAGGGATCAGTGGAGAATTCATGGAGGATGATGGAGATATTTGGAAATGAAAGGAAGCAATTCTGGAGAGGGCAGATTGGATACCAGCCCACTGATGAGACTGTGGGGCCCAACATACCGGCCCAATTAATCCCTAATTTCGTGGGATGCTAGAAGACATGTATAGTAACAAATCACGCTTCATGAGTTAATGCTGATTCGGCCTCCATGGTGGACATTTAGGTGGCCCAAGTTAGAGATAAAATTCTGGGCCAGATTCTACGGCCCAGAAAAATAGTCCACCAATTTGATCATATCTCGGAATTCAAAACTCCAAATGGGCCCAAAATGTTACAGACGGTTATCAGACATCTGGAGCTCAATTTTATTCTTCTATGGACCACCCTGATTCGGACTTCTAGAAGGTCTTCCAGACGCGTATGTTCGGTGAGGGAAAGCTGACTGCCACCTCGGGTCAAATGTGGAAAAGTTCAAATTCCACAAGCTTTCCACCAACTATGGCCTACCAAAATTAATTAAGATGCTTTGTACTGTTGGAGGCTCGAACCAAGGCTCCCAAAATACCTATTTAAGGAAGTGGTGGTGAAGGAGTTAAGGATCTTGGATGCTTTGTTCAATTGTAATGTTATGCTGCATTTTTGTTGCCTCAATTTTGTCTTTCACATGTAAGTTGTTTAATTCACTTTAGTTTCTTAATAAAAGTTATTCTTCTACTCTTATTCTGTTGTTCTTAATATAACTTTGATACCCTTGGATCAAGGTGTTAATTTATTCACACCAACCCTTGTGAAATTATTCACACAACGGTGAAGTGATCATTTTATTTTTGTTGTTTTCTTTACTTCTCCATTTCCTCCCTCATGAGTCTACTTTCCACTTCCATTGAAACCATGGGATCAATGGAGGGCTAACCCACTTATGGGTTGATCCAAGGGAGTATCAAGGGGCTGTATTGGATGTTATTTATCACCTAATTAATGTATAATCACTTCTTTAATTGGGATTTTTATTTGATGATTTTTAAACTCCATCGTCCTTGTTTAATTTAAGGCCACACACTTCAAGTACTAATACGATCCTTTACCTTGAAGTGCTCAAAACTTTGATCCTTCAAGTGTATAGGTGATTAGTATTAGAGGGTGTAGGCATTAAACCAGTAAGTGATGATGTTGTTTTATCTCTTTAAATGAACCCATCTCAAATTTAAGAAATTGAAATCATTAAAAAGAAAATACGTCCAATCCACCCCAAGCAATAACCTAGGATCAACTCATTCTTTTAAACTGAATCCACTTAAATCTTTTAGATATCTTTAAAACCCATCCAAAATCAATCCAAGTTGGCCACTTCATAGCCAAAAATCCATCCCTTAGGTTGTGTATCTTAGGTATCTTCTTAGGTCTCTGTGGAATCAACAACCCAAGCTACACTACAAGGACCGTTCTACCCTTCTTCTCTTGGGTAAATTTGGGCGTGAACCAATAACAATTAACATGATGGAACTCAATGCCTTGTGGATTTCAAGGATCTTGATCATGTGATGCCTTGAGGATGCTATGTGACATGTCCCCATCCCTATGGCCACTTACTGATCATTTCTGATTGATCATTCTTTCAGCATAGAGATGAAGCGTGTATGGTTGAGGCTCATGGTGGATTTTTTATAACATGGATTCTCAGTATATGATTGATTAATATTGGTTTCATAATTATTGTTTCATTGAATTCACTAGATATACATGTAAAAACATGTTAAGGAAACATTGGTGGTGTCATATTGGGTTTTATTACTCTCAACTGGTACAAACATTTTGATGCACATCGTGACTTCATGTATGGGGTTCTTGGAAAGGGAAAGGGGACTATGGAAAATGATTGTTATAAGGAGAATGGATCTTGGAATTGTATCAGGATGTACTCTAAAGGATACTTCTAGTTTCGTTATTTATTTATCTTACTACACAATTACTCTAGTTTGTCTTTACATGATGGGAGCCTATTTTTGTAATCATTATTTATTTGTAAGATATGTATTTCAGCTGGTATTACATTATTCCACCATATTACTATGAGTTATTATTTTATTTATATACATTACTGGTTCAAGGATTTATTTTAAGGGTATAGTCTCCCCACTAGTGGCTTTCAGATTCTCAATGCCAATTAGAAGACTCTTGTATATTGGGAGGTGCACATGAGATCTTTTGGACCTATGGATTGGATTTGGTGGTTTGGGAGGGAGTGTTACAACAGTAATGAAATATATGATGTTCTGTTTTATGAAAAATTTTCCTATCTTGATAATTTTATTTGAATTGAAATGAAAAAGATTTGACTTGATATTGAGAAGGATGACTTGAATTACTTGGATGAATTTGATCATAATTAAATTTATGTGGAACATAACATTATCCTAGAGGATTAAGGGAATATGGATTGGTCTCAACGATTGTTTAAATGGTTATGAATTTAAAATAATTTATAAAATCTATTTTGGAAGAACAAAAAAATAGAAAAAAGAATGAGAAAAATATTGATACATTCAGTTTTATAGACATAAGGGTGCTTATTGATAGAGGATTAATTGATACATTTTATTCATTGAGGGAATTCTCAAGATTAATGGGGTTTCATTTATTATATTCAGATATTTTTAGAAGAATATTTAGTATAGAAACTAAAATTACTTTCCTAGAATTATTCCTTTTGTGAGGAAGAATTTTTTGTTGCTGAAGGTTGTTTAGAGTACAACTATTCAACTCTTGAAATAAATTATTTATCACACCAAAATTTGAATTAAGAAGGAAGTAATATAGATATCAACATCATATAAATTATGGATTTCTTGGATATAGTGGAGATCATTTTACACATACTGATCAAATAATCATTCATATATATAAACTGGGGATTATTTTCTTTAATAAATTAACAATGGAAGAATTGTTATTGGATCTTGGGTGATTAGTTAGTGATCACTAAATCTCTTTTAAGGGAAATGAAACTTGGAATAGTGTAGTTATATTATAAAATAAAGTATCCTCTGAAATATTTCATTAATGGTGGATTTTCATTCACCAAAACATTGTCGTGTGTATGCTCCTTGGATGTAGTCCAGTGAAGGTAAACCAAGTAAACTATTTACGTTCTTGTGTGTTTTAATTTTTTTTATATGTGTATGATATTCAGTGTGAGTGTAATGAAGGTAGTAATATATTGAACTTTGTTCCTGTTTACATGGGATTAAGGTCCAATGATGGGTGAGAGTTAAAGTGAAAAGTGTTTTAACTTGAAAACACCTTGATTCACCCCTATAAGGGTGATGTAAGACTCATATCATAACCCATTGGTCACAATAATTAGTATTTGTAATAACCAATGCCCAAACATGATTTGTGATTTAGTGATAATTTGAAATTTTGTTTTGGTAGATGATTAATTTTGAAAACCGACTCAGAATGAGGTTCTAAGAATTTGAACATCTGTAAATGATGTTTTTAGACATCGTTTTGGTAAGATGAACATCCAAAGGGTTTGGGTGAATTTCAAAGGAGTAGTTGGGGGAAAAATATACTGAAAATTAAATCTACAGGATATTCATGACATTAATAGGTCATTTATGGAATGAATAGGTCATTCAAGTCATGAATATGTTTTATTGGTTGTGCCCAGGTAATTCAGGAAATGAAAGAAGGATAAATAAGGGGTCTAGGGGCACAAATTATAGATTTAGGATGTGACCTTTGTGGTCACACTATTAAAAATTCCTAGTAGGTTTTTTATTTTATTTTAGAGAGGGGTATTGGAACCCCATATCTTCTTTTTACGAACTAGGTATATGGGGAGGGTCTCATCCAGACCTACCCTCTCTATTCCTCCCTCTATTCAAGGCAATCTTGATTGCATTTTGACAGTATATCTTGGTAGGTTATTTCTACCCATTCCTTTTGTGTTGTTATTAATTTATTCTCACCTTATTTTAGGTTATAATTTTAGTGATTTAAAATAGATCATGGTGGAAATTTCTCCAACCGATGGGGATTTCTCTTAGCCTAGTTAGAGGAGAACTCAATATAATGTTTTCACACCATTGCACTCTATTTTGATGAAGGAACATTACTATATAAAATTTTCCAAGGGGTTTTGGTAATTTTGGGTAAAATTGGTTGTTAAATTGGGGATATTAGTTAGGTATTTTATGTGGAGTAGTTTTGGGTTCATTTAAGAGTGGAATACACCATGTTTCTTGATGTTTTGGCTGGGATATTTCACACAATGAGATTTTAGGAATTTATATATATATAAATTAAATTATAATGTTGTTTATAATTTATTATAATTACTTATTTAATTAAAATTTCATTATAATTAACAAATTTGGTGATTTGGATCTGATATGGGACCTTTCATAGGTAGGTGGTGGCCAAAAAGACTTAAGTGATCTCTTGTGAGTGTTTACATATTACACATAAAAAGGGAATATATTTTGTTTGAAGTAGGTGGTGCTTGGTACTTTCCTTGTGGTACTATGAATAGTTGGTTGTAATGCATGGATGTTTGGTGTTTCAATTTAGTATTTTTCCTGAAGTGAAATGTTTTTTGAATTATTTAACTTAAATTAACATTTTTAGTCAAATTAATTTCCCTCTTAAACTAAAATTCCATTTATTGGGATTCACAATGTGCCAAGGTCCATATGGGCCTTGGGAGCTATCTAGTTTTATTCAGCCACTGATGGACTAGGCCTTGATTATTTTTTTATGAATTATGAAATATAGAGACTAGGGTCCCTAAAGGTGATGTTATTTAATTAATTTTATGTAGTGGCCCTAGTAGTAGTAGGCCTTAGAGACCCCTGGTATAGATTTTTCATGAGTCGGGATGAATAAAGTAGAGGTTGGCCATGTGATACCTATGTGTTTCCTTAGGCCATTTTAGGTAGTAAGATAATTGAGGGGTGTCCAAGCTATTATGAGACTTAGGGGAGCCAAGTGGGAACTTTAATGATTTTTGACCAATGTGAGAGAGTGTGTATGAGATGTTCTTGATATATATATATATATATACATGATTATTAATAGATGATTTTGTGTCCCTACATATATTCATATACATGGATAGACTATCGTGGATTATTCCATATGAGTTATGATGATATTATTTAGGAATTTCATGTATTTGGATCTTGGTAATGCTATTTAGTCTTTTGTGGTTTATACCCTACAAACCATGAGGATATGGTTTGGTGCTACCATGGATTTGAGGATCAATTATGCTATTTGAGATATTATGGGTTATTCACTTGGAGTGGTTAGGATACTGTTTAGGGATTCCATGTGTTTGAAGCTCAATTATACTATTTTGGATACCATGGGTTATGTTCCCAGAGGAGTGAGGATATTGTTTGGGGATACCATGGATTTGGAGCTTAGATTATACCATGACAGTTATCATTGGGTTTGTCCCCAAATTCATGAGTATTCATGTTTTAGGATGCTAAGGATTTGGATCCTATATAATTTTGGTTAGAATAGTTTTCACAAAGTTCTCAAAGGAACTCCAGCACTGGCCAAAGTTTGTGTGGTCAATCGGGGTCATGGACCTATGGATAAATGGTGTTTATTTATTTCTTTTGAATTATTTATTATCCATTAAGATCATATCACATGAACATATCTTTGAATTTTCATTTAATTACTGGACCATGTTGGGGGTTCCTTGTTGATTTGTGTACTCACCCTACTGAGGCCTCCATTTCACTTTGGAACATGAGCATACAGTCACTTCATCACAGATATAGGGGATACGAGGACCGAGTTTTACATGATAAATTATGACAACTCAAAGTCTGGAGGTTTGGATGAGGTGAGGCTTAGAGTTGGGAGTATGGACTCATATTTTATTTTATTATTTTATTTATTCTATATATATAATCAACCCAATGGGAGATAGAGTCTATATGAGTATAGGTATACTTCCACACCTCATATTACCATTATTGGATGTTTATTTATCTATTTACTACGATGTTTATTATTGTTCACATTATTTTTGGTTGTTTTATATATTGTTTTTCTCTATGATATTGGTGGTATAATATCCCCATAATACTATTCTAGACCCTCACTACTACTCTACAACCTATAGCGTATGATAAGGCACACCTGAGGTCATGTCGTTCCACCGATCCAGTTATTATTTATAGTGAGATGGGTCGAGATATTTCAAAGTGGTATCAGAGATGTTTTTTTTATTTTTTTTATGGTTTTGGATTTGGTAGACCAAATAGATAATAATGTTTCAGATCTTATTTGGGAACCCAAATTGGTGCAAAATGAACACCTATTTCAGTGGAATTCCAAGTTTCCTTGGGTATGGGATTTTAATTCTTGTCTTACACTGTTATGGTTATTTGTCATTTCACCTTGTACAACACACATGATGTTTGAATTTATGATTTATTTTTGATTTGATCCCAGAACATAGATTCAGTAGGTGTATTATGCATCATGATTATGCATATAGGATTCAAATGAAATTTATAGGCCTACTAGTGTGTTTATTATCACAAACAATAGAGGTTCATCCATTTAAAGTGTCAACAATAGCTCATACGACATTTCCCATATATGTTCATGGTATAATTATACTCAGATATACCTACATGTATTTATTTCTTCTAATGTAAAGTTATGTGGATCTATGGTGAGACCCTCTATGTTGATGAAGATGGCGTGATCCCTATTTTAGTGGGCATGTAGTAATTCTTGATTGTTAGTAAAGACACATGATTCCTTAATGAGAAACCTCATGTGGGTGATTGTTATCCATGTTCAATTATTTAATGTTTTAATAATAACCTATATGATTTTTTCCTATATATCTTGGAATTTAATTATACTTAACCAAACCACGTGAATATGGTTAGTGAGATATATTTTATGGAATAGTAATGTTGTTATATATACATGTATGTGCCTAGATAAGAATGTGATTCTTGATGGGTTAATATTATGTTTAGATTCTCATGAGAATTAGTTCCCTTATTGGCATATGGGTTGGGATATGAAGACTAATATTTATACAAGGGTCCTATGGTGGGCATTTGGCAAGCAATTTTCTTGGTGATATTTGAGATGGATGCATATATGATGATTTGTGGGTTATAATCTTATGCTATTTGGTATTTGAGATAGGTGATAGGACCTTGAGATCATTAAGATGAAACTCATATTTTTGAGTGAGTTGATGCCTATTGGTGTGCGTGGGTCACCCTTTAGGGTGGCTAGTCATGGTTGGAAAATTCTATATGTACATAAAGAAAATTTATATTATTGTTTTTGAGATTTATGCACATGAGGTGCTATCATGTTAATGATGAAGTCATGGTTATGTTGTGGGTTTTTTGTGAGAGATAAACCTTGAGTGTTAGAGCTATGGTTTGAGTTTGTGTTTTCAATGGATGTACAAATCGTGTACCTCACAGCATTGAACCTGGATATGCTTTATAAGTTTAGTGAAATCACGGGTGAAAAAATTTGGATTAAGTATAGAGTCATATGGTGGCTAAAAATGTGGTTAATATTATCATATGATCTATTCCCAATGTTGATGAGAAGTATCATAAGTTCTCTAAACTTGATGAGATTGAAATACGAAGTAGTGTGGTTAGTAGTTTAGGCATTGAGCCTTGATTTGAGGATGTTCAACTCATCGAGTCATGAGTTGTGTCTTTTTGTTCAATTTTAGAGAGATCTTTTGACTCTTTAGTTTCAATCAAATCAAGGTAATTTACATTCTTTTTCATATAAATAGTTAAAATTCAAATAAAAAATGATTGTGTTCAAGATGAGGGAGGATGGTTTCTAAAGAATACATTGATTATGGGTGGGGATTAGTGAAATGTTATTGATTATGATCCAACCTATTGAGGTTGATCTTCTAGAACAGTTTGGTGGTGACCCTCATTGTTGGTGGGCTTCGACGAATGACGAATAATGGCACTCCCATGAGTTTTAAATGGGAAAACATTTATGTGTTTTATTATAACCTAGGTATGAGTTTCATAAACTCATCTAGTAATTTTTTTTGTGATGGATAGATTGGGGTATATGAAAAATGAGTGTTTTGGGTTCTTCATGAAAGGATAACAATAATCCTATAATGGGGTGCATCATATCAGGTATGGGAAAATGAAATTCATTTTATAGGGGTCAAAGTGTGGTGAGACCAGTCATTGGATGGTTGAGGTGACACCGGGGTACTAGTTTGTGATAAGATTTAATGTGATCTAGTTCTTTTGTGAATACTACATTCACGATTTAGATGAGATATTTTACATAACTAATGCATTGGTGTAATGATCGAGATGATTATGGGGTGATGAAAAGGTGATTCATGAATCGAATTAGGATTATTGAAATGTTTGAGGTGTGAAACCAAGTTCATAACATGGTTTAAGGGGAGAACCGTTTTATTCACATGGTTCATGGTGTGAAGCAGTGATTCATGACATGGTTCAAGGGGTGAACCCAGTTCATCACATGATTTCAGGGTGAATCACCTAAAAAAACTCAGTAATGTTTTTTTGGGATGGAAAACCTTAGAAAATCTAGTTAATGTATTACCGGGGTTTAGGTTCATCGTATTTTGTAAGATAAAGAAATTTTAATGTTTTTTCAGTAATATTCAAGGGAAAGATGATGTATTCAAATAGTTTGCGTGGGTAATGGATACTCATCTAGTTCATCTAGGAATTAGTGATGAGATGTGGTACCATATTTTGGTCTCTATTTTCAAACATATTTGGGTTTGGTGATATGAAGACCACAATGAGGATATTTTTAGGGATGTCATAGATTTAGAGTGAGGTTATAATCTTTAGGATGTTATGGGTCATTACCTTTATGTTATGAGGATATTTTTTGGATATTCCATTGATTTAGATTCTGATTATACTATTTGGGATACCATGGATTATTACGTTAGATCCATGAGGATATTGTTTGTGACCACCATGGATTTAGATCTTGGTTATACCGTTTAGGCTATCATAGATTATGTCCCCAAATTTTTGAAGACATTTTTTGGAGATTCCATGGAATTGAAGATCATATTATAAAATTTAGACTAATGTGGGTTTTATCACTAAATTCATGTTTATTAAAATTTATAGATTCCATGGATTTATCAATTTTGTGATTTTGGTTGGCATGGTCATCATGACATGATTATAGACACTCTAAAACTAGTTCATGTAGACAGGGTTGATTAGGGTTGTAGACCTGATGATTGATGATGTTTATTTATTTATTTATTTTCCTATAGTTATTTATTATTTACTCAAAGCATGTTACACACACATATCAGTTAATTTTCAGTTATGTATAGGGCCATGTTATAGGTTCTGTATATAATTTTGTACTCACACCTTAATTGGGCCATAATTCTACTTCGACACTTGATTAAACTCTCAATTATTTGTAGGTAACAGTTGCAAAGATGAACAGTGTTTTGATGATCTGGAAGGATAGATCAGAGTATGGATCCTAGTATAATCTGAGGCTCAGAATTAAGAAAAATGACTTATTTTTTCTTTTATTATTTTAGTGATTCTATATATGTGATCATCCCAATGGAATATCAAGTTTGTATAACTATAAGTATGCTTCTAATCCACATATTTTTAATATTGGATGTTTATTTATCTCTATACTCTAATGGTTATGCTTTTTTAATGATGTTTGGTTATTTAATATGTTATTTTTCTCTCTGATACAGGGGGTATAGTATCCTCACAGAACCATCCTAGACCCCTGATTCTAGTTGGAAGCATTTTACATATAATGATGTGCAATTGAGTTTACATGGCATCACCATTCTTGTTATTATTCATAGTTATCCCAACTGGGACATTAAAATATCATAGCATAATGGTTCTGACTTTGGCTTCAATATACCAAAAATATTTTAGGATTTTTTTGAACATGGATTCAATTCTAAATCCTCTTTAGATGGTTCTAACTTTGAAACTTGGAAGAATGAGATGATTTTATTTTTATAGGCCTATAGTGATGATGTTATGGAGTATATCCATCAAAATTTTTACTTATATAACACCTTATGATCTTTGTGTAAGACCTAAGTATCTGATAATATCCAATTTAAGTCAAGGGTGTTGAATCTTCTAGCATAAATCTCATGGAAATTTCCACGATCTTGAATTTATATCTTATATGATTTATCTCAAATCGTAATTGTTTGAGTTTTGATTGGTATTGGTCAAGATAAGACCATAGAGAAGCTACCTCTTTCCAAAGATCATATAAATTGGATTCATAAGGGAGACTTCACCACTCAATGAAATTTCTTTCCTTTATAGATTTCATAATATGGTTACTTCCTTTTATACTCACTAATTTAACATCTAGATCAAAATTGAAAAATTTTATTTTTTCATATCAAAGTTTTGTTTTTGTTTTTATTTTCATGTTATACATTATATTAACATATTTATTTAAGGTTAATATATAGTTAAACCTCAGGTTGTTATATTTATAGAAATTAATTATATGATTTTAAAGGGTATGTGATACCAAATGTATATTTTAAAAAGTATTGTAAATATATAGGAGTTATAAATCAAATGGATGAATTGACATAGCTTTTAGTTTGAATTTAAGTGATAAGAAAAGTTGTTACATTAATAATTTGAATATAAAGGAATGTGACAAGCTCAGATGAATATGTATAATGGATGTGTATCATCATATTTTTATCTTATATTATAACAAACATTGTGAGATAAAAAAGTGTTTCTATGAATAACATGAGATGATTTATTGACTTGACATGGTTTATGATTCATCATATCATATACCATGTTTTGAGAAGAATACATGTTTAAGGAAATTCTATATAGGATAAATTATTTATCAATATTTTTGTTAAAATATAATGGAAATGTGTTCCCACCATCCATTAGTGGTAAATTTTAATACAGATTTTTATAGGAAATTTCATTAAACACATATAATACAATATATGATATAGAGAAAATATTTTATTTTTTAAATATTATAAGTAATAGAAAATGCATTTTATTTCGAAATGAACATGTATTTTCATGACTTATAAATATATTTTTTGAGAATACACTATCTAAGAAGTATGTGGGAGTTTTTCAGACTTATAGAAGTCTAAATTTAACAAATAAATGATTATACCAGTCTAATATTAAAATGTTTTTTAACTTGATATCATGAATAGTTTAAGATATTTTATGATAAATAAAAATGTAAAGAGTTGTATTTATTTATCTTGAATAAGTTGATATCACTCCAGGATTATATATATCAAATTAGAAAGTGAATTACACTTATCCTAAAAGAGTTTAGGATATGAGAGTAAAAATAAATTTAAATATTTATATTTTTTAAAGTAAAAAATTTTATGTCCTATTGTCCTAAAAGGGTTTAGGGTAATATGGTAAAGTTAAATGTAAAATTTATTTTTAGTGACCATATTAAGGTTATTTCCACTTTATCTTAAAAGGGTTTAGGATATGATGGTAAAGTAATAATTTATCTATTTACATCATTTCAAAAATTTCAAAGAAAAATGTTAATGGAAGGAGTTATAAAGATGATGATGATGAACTTATAAATAATTCTATGTATACAACAGAAGTAGACATCATAACATTTGATGTGATGAATTTAAGAAGTTTAAATATGTTCAAAGAGTTGAACGGTTCAAAATAGGATTTCTAAATCTCACTAATTTTGAAACTTGATTTATTCATAGATTTTACTCTCTAAAATAATATAGTAGGATGGTTTTATCATATGGTCACATGGATATGTGAAAAGAGTTACATATGATTTAATGAGTTATAAAATACCATGAAAGTGAAATATATATACAGAAAATATGGTTATTTATAATATTTTAAATGATTGATATGCACTTATTTTGGGTTTGTTAAATATTATTTAATGTGTATTAAGGATATAAAATGCATCATATTAAAAAAATATATACTTTATCATTCATTCACATTGACTACATAAATGTATAAATAGATATACATTTCATGAAGTGTAACAATAACAAAACTCTAAACGTATTACTTTGAGTTTTCCCTAATTATTATTCATCATGAAGTATTATAAGTTATAATGAAATGTTAAGATTATTGTGAGAAGAATTATTTTATAGGGATATTACATATTCTTACGAGGTACAAAATAAAGAATAATATTCTTTATGTCCATTTTATGACCCACTACGTATACCACATGTAGTGTTATACAGATTTATTTGGTATACTAGTGGTGCATGGATAATATTTGGTCCCCCATTCTCTGAGGTTAGTGATATACATAGAATGAGAACCTTCATACTTTGATACCCTACTTACATAATTCTACATGTTGGCTTAGATAATATTGGGTGGTTGGGTATATTACTGATCATGTTGTAAATTAGAGCTTAAGAAATGATTTATCCTTTTTTTTGATGATTATGTCATCTATGATCTCTATTGTGATAGATTGTGAGAGTGGGTAGATGCACATATGTATTGTATATCTATCCAGATAAGGGATATATGATGTTATTATATATAAGGATGAATGACACGTGACATATTCATTGATAAATTTACTCTATACTTTGTGAATTGAGAATAGATAAGAATCATGTATGAGATTTTTATACTATATGTTTGATGGTCATTTGATGTCTTATATAAATAGAAAATATTGGAATTCACATTTTAAAATGATGGAGGATGATGTATATAGTTATGGGAAAAAATATATTTGATGGTGATCAGAAAAAATCCCTCTATAAATTTAGTTACATTGATTCTTTTTTGGTGGATACACATTTCCTACATTTATGAATCCATAGATCCACATTTTTTTCAACACTGTAAAGGCCCACAGGGTTACACTTTATTATTGACTAAATGGGGAATGAGTTTGACATAGAGAGATACTCTAAAAATCTTTTAAATTTAATATAAAATAATTTTTGATTTGTATTTATAAGGTATTACATTGGATGAAATACATAATGAATTTAATGATAACACTCCAAGAATGTTTTGTAAGATATCCAAATAGAGTTTTGGATATGATTTCATAAGTTAATGTATATAGTATAATATAAGATGAAATGGAACAAGTCTATTGGAATTTAGTGTAAATAGGAAATTAAAGGATATTGATGCCCTAAATCCACATCTTGCAGGAGATACATGGCTATATCATACTGTATGGACTATATTCCATTACTCTAAATTTCATGTTTGGAATACAGTATAATGACCCAAACTAGTATAATTAAAGTCCCCCTTTTGATTTCATTAAATAGATTATTATATAATATGGTTATAGAAAAAACATGCACTTATTTTTTTTATTATATCTAATTGTATTTAAAATACCTTTATGTATCATTATCGTTGATAATATATCCATTAAATAGTGATCACCTAATTAGTATAAATATAGTGTTTTAACAAATCCAATTGAGAAAGGTAAAAAAAGTGATTGTCTCAACCAACATGATCTTACCCTATGAAGCCCATTTGTTATAGATTCTGAGGGAGATAAAATCACTAAGATTTTCCATTCACTAAACCTAATATTAGATCCAAAAACTTATGCATGAGCAAAATCGTTTACGGGAGAAGTTTAAGAAAATCAATATCACAGCCCGAACCACGTTCATCGAACCACCCCATGAAAGTCTAACCATCATGAACCTTACCCACAGTGAATTTTATGGTGAATTAAAGGGATATGTATCAATAATCTATAAATATGAGTATGTATATTGTTTTTTATAGAATGATGAATATATTTTCATCCCATTATCGTTACATTATGAATTATTTGTATTTCGATATAGTAAAACCCAAATAGTATTTTTGGTTAATATTCAAATTAAATTAAGGAATTTATTTTCAAGAATTAATGTATTTTTTAAATAAATAATATTTTAAAAAAATATTATTATTAAGTAATTTTTATTAAATGTAAATTATTGTATGATTTTTACGAATTAAATTGTAATTTTTATAAGGGATCAAAAACTATTATTGTCAAAAAACCCATCATTTCTTAAAAAATATCAATTTTATTTTAATAGTAAAAATTAAAATATTTAGAAAATTATTTATATAAAATTAATATTATTTTTTAATCAAAACATTAAATTTATCCAAGGGTGAATTTTTCATAATTTTTCGAGAGAGTTGAATTTTGGGATAAAAATTAAATACAATATAAATATACTTTGGGTATTATGATATCATAATGACCTAAAAGTGATGTAATAAAAACTATAAAAGGTATAAATGACCAAATATATGTTTTAAATTTAATATAATTTGATTTTATATTTATTTGATTAATTTTATAAATCCATTATGAATCCTCCGAAACCATTAATATATTTTAAGGGTTTAAAATCATTTTGTTAAGAGTGTGACTCACCTTATCGTAAGAAAGGTAATTATTTTATTAAGATCAGACCTTGTACTTATAAAATAATTATAAACACTCTATTTTGGTAGAAACCATGGGAATAATACTTGGTTTGGTTTATAGTTTTTGTTATTTTATTATGTAGAGTCAAAAACCTGAATAATAACGAAACCCCCATCATTTCCTATATAAACCCACCCATGATCCCATTTATATTCCCTAAAACTCATTGGATAAAATCCATACTCTTCCTTATACTATCTAGATTCCTCCTAAGCCTCCCTCAAGCTCTCAAGAATCCCATCCCAAGCATCTAGAGTCACACACTCAAGTAATGGATTTCTACCTTCTCATTTCCATTCAAGCATATATATTATGATGTATCTCTTAAATTACATTTTATTATTTTGGGATATGTTATTACATATTAAAATTTAAATTTAATTTATAAATTATGATTTACCCCTTTCAATCTCATTAATCCTCTAATGATCCTTTATGTACACCTGTTACCATACCGAAATACAGTTAGGATTCTTTTCTTTATTAAAGTATCTTCATTAACTCGTGCCTTCTATATCCAATTTATAATGTTGGGATTTTTTTACATGTCACTATTACTGAAAATTATATTTATATGTGATGAGATACCCTATTCTCTCTCATAACCACCTTTTTATTAATTTTTATGTGATGTCGTTTTGCTGTCGAATTTTCACCACGATTTTCAATGCCAAAAAAATTGTGTAGTGAATACCATACCCATTTACTATCAAGGGTGTTAAAATTTATAAACATATAATTTTTTATTGGGGACATAAATATAGGTATTCCACTCTCCTTAATCATGGAATAAATTATTATGATGAATATATCGATGTTGTAAGATCCATATGGCACACTTAAGCATGATAATGAAATGAAAGTGAGGGGTGTACCCAAAATTATATAGATCTCAAATGAATTGGGATAATATTTAATGTCATGAGACATAATGTTTGCACCGAGAGTGATCTTGATTCCTTTATGTGACTTTTACACCTTGATGTAATATCAATTTATCCTTGACCCATGTTTGTGATCCAATGTTTTAAGTTGTTTCCACATTTACCATGTTATGATTATCATGATATATCATGTCTCATTATTAATGTTTATGATTTATACTATTTTTATTCCCCATTAATATTCACATTTCCTAACATTTATCACCTTATTCCATGTTTATTCACTTACTGGACTTTATATCTCACCCATTTTTTATGTTTTTCTCTAGGTTATCCCATTTAGTTTTAAAATCCTGAAAATTTTAGAAGCATGTTAAAGAAGTTTTAAATAATGTTGTTGTATACCATTTTCAATATGTTATTATATGTACTTAATTCCCAAATACACTATACTTATTGATATTTCTAGTTGTATTAATTGAAATATTATGTAATAAATCTTGTATTAATGTGAAATAAATAACATGGATGTTATAGTTAGTATTAGAGGAAAAGTTTCGAAAACATCTATAAATTTTGGTAAGTATAGTGTGAGTGGTTTATGAAGAAAATATATATATTTCTGGATACTAACATTGGACATGGTTCTATCAGAGATGTACATAGAGGTAACAACTTTGATAAGGTGTGTCATACCTGACTCAATGCAACCTAGTACACTACAACTGTCATTGTTGTGCACCTGGTTTGATACTCCTAGGAGATATTATTTAGTAAATTCATAAGCCCATTATGTACCATTATTAATGGAATAAAAAAAATTCCCATAAGAGTATATGTTATGAATTTTATCATGGATAATATAGATTGATGCCTAGAAATTCATAAGTGAATAAATAAATTTAACATATTAGTTATCCATTTAATGTCAATGGATTTCACATTATGTTTTTAAAAGTTTAAAAACACTCATCCCTAATTTTCATTTTTTTCTAGCCAATGGTTATAAATAGGAGGAATAAAGTAAACAATCAATTTGATGACCAATGTGATGACTACCCCAACAAGATGACCAACCCAATGGGAGTAGGAATAATGGGCTTCCAGAAAATAATCTCTCACTAGAATCATGTTCTGAATAGAAAAATAGATTAGGAGGAGTATACAAATCTCCCTAATAGAGAACAATTTATGATTAAAACCTTTATATGATAAAGGCCTCCACCTTTCAAAGGATTATCTGATCCTTTAATCACGGAATAAGGGATCATCTCTATTGAGAATATATTCTACATCATTCAATGTTCTAAGCACGATATTATTGTACTAGTTGTTTTTAATATTGTGGAAGAAGATGAAAAGTGGTGGAAATTTATCAAGAATATAAATCTTGAATAATAGATTTAATCAATGGATTGGAAATAATTCCGGAAAATGTTTTTTCAGTAAATATTTTCGTCACACTCTCCATATTTAAATGGAAAGCGACTTACTTGAACTCAAGAAAAAAGATGATTAATCTATTTGTATATATGAGGAAAACTTCAAAATACTTTCATGATATGCCTTTGGCTTTGTTGTTACCCCCGAATGCAAGATTGACCACTTATTTGATGGGCTAAAACATTGTCTATGAAAATCCTTGGAGATCCAAGACATTTATAACTATGAGGAAATTATCTGATGTTCCCTCAAAGACAAAATATATATTGACAATTCTCAAGGGTATCATAGGGATAAGATGATGAAAGTGGAGCTTAATTATATATGTCTAACGGAGAAACATAATGGTGCCATGAAATCTTAGCATCCCACTTATCAAAGGTGTAGAAAGAAGCACCCCAAAAAATACTGAAGGGGAACAAGGAAATGATTTAGGTGTAGGAAGGAAGGACACCTAGATAACAATTACTGACATGAGAAACCCGATAATGCAACAGAGGAATGGAATGTTATGGTCATGCCTCAGTCCGTTGTTCATTGCTTCAACTGTAATAGTCCAAGGCACTGTGAAAATAAATTCACTAATCCAAGGGTTTTCAGAGACAACCAACAAACTCCAAGGTAGAAAGGGAGATATTTTTCCATCACAACCACTGAGGTGGATCGAAACAATGAAGAAGTGATAGGTACACTAGTTATTCATGCAAAAAATAGTGAACATAATTTTTGATTCTTGTTACATAAATTCATTCATATCACAAATTTTTAGTAGAACTGTTCAAATTCCAAAACAAATCATGGAAGTGGAGTTATCAGTAAAAACAAAAAATAGTTAAATTATTGAATCCTATGTATATAATTCCTCCCCTATCACAATTTGTGGGATGAACATCCGAGAGAACCTTTTTATACAGGCTTTGGTAGAATTTGATAAAATTCTAAGCATGGATTGGCTTTTTATATATAGAGCCAACATAACATACCATGAGAAATAAATCACTCTCTATATTTAAAATCCACCCTCAATTATTTACAAGTAAAAGGAGGTGGACGAATCTTCTTTAGCAACAACATCTCACGCATGGTTATTATTACCTTATGAGAAAGCGTACCTAGATGAAATGTTTGAGTCCAATGAATGAACCATCCTTGAATACATTACTATTATGAGGTATTATGCTGATTTTTTTCCTAAGTAATTTCTTATTCTTCCTCCTATCCAAGAGGATGAATTTCAAATAGAGCTCTGGTGTTGACATTATTCAAGACTCTATGTTGAATGTAAATTGTGGAACGTGAGATATTGAAGAAAAAACTACAAGAGAAAATGGATAAAGGTTTCATATGACCATGTGCTTCACCATGGGGTGTACCGGTCCTATTCATAGAGAAGAAGGATGAGTAAATACACATTTTCATTGATTATCATGAGCTAAAAAAGATCACGGTAATGAACAAGTATCCTCTTCCATGGGTTAATGACTTTTTCAATCAGCTACATCGATCACAATACTTATCCATGGTGGATCTATGGTTGGGATTTTACCAAGTTAGGGTAAAGAAGGAGGATATCCCCAATGCTTGTTTTCATACAGGGTACATGCACTAAGAGTTCAAAGTAATTCCATTCAAATCCACTAATTCTCCAATAATATTCGTGGACTTTATGAATAGATTATTTATAGATTACCTTGAATTTTTTTTGGTAGTATTTAAAGATGATATCTTAATATACTCCAAAACCAAGGAGGAATAAAGAGTATCTAAGAACCATACTAAAGACCTTGTGAAGGGATAAGATTTATTAAAATTATAGAAAATTTATTTTTGTTGTTGAAGGAAGTATCATTCTTCTAGAATATCATCATAAGTAATTGGATATCTTTGGATCCTTCAATGATAGAAGTAATTGAATGTTGGAAAAGTTCAACATCAGTGATATATATTCACAGTCTTCTTGTATTATCTCTCCATTTCCATCAATTTGGGATAAATTTATTACTATTCTAAAACTATATAACCATGATTAATCAGAAGGGAGTTAAGTTTTATTAGAATGATGAGGGTGAAGAGAGCTTCATGGAACTGAAAAGGAGGCTTATCACTGGCCCTGTGCTCACAATACCCATAAGTGGGGAAATTTTCATAGTATTCAAAAATGTTCAAAGAAGGTTTTGGGTTTTGTGTCAATGCATAATGATAATGTCATATCCTACTCTTTACGGAAGCTGAAAGTTCATGAATAGAAATACCCAATGCCTGACCTGGAGTTGGCTGCAGTGATCTTCTCTTTGAAAATATGGGGAAACTATCTTTTTGGGGAGAAGTGTGAAATATATATGGATAAAAAATATTCAAATATATATTCACATAGAATGAGCTGAATATGAACCAACAAATATATTTAGAGCTGATTAAAGACTATGACTGCTCAATTCACTACTATCCTAGAAAATATAGTACGGTGATAGATTCTCTTGGTAGAAAGGATCCATTAATTTCAATATTGATGAGAATTGGTTAGGATTCAGTATTCTTAGATTTGAAAATGATGGAAATGAATTACTACAATATATTCCATTAACAACACATAAAACTTCCCTTTATTCGTGCTAGAAAATCACCAACTACCAAAGCGAGATTAAAGGCCCTGTATTTTATCAGCACAAAAAAGTGCTGATAAAGGGGTCCTTTATCAACACCCTTAAATGGTAAATTTATCAGTGGTTTCAAAAGCACCGAGAAAGGAATATTTATCATCAATTTCTAAAGGGGTGATAAAATAACTAATTTTTAGTACTTTCAAAAGAACTAATAAAGGGGTATTCACCAGTCTTCTATAACAACACACTGTAGCACCAGTGTAATGTGTTGTAACAACACACTATAGAACCCGAAACACCACCATATAAACAAAATCAATTATTAATAAATAATTTAAAAGAAAATAAATTTACAACACAAATACAAAATAAAAAATTATAATATAGACATTTCAAACATTGATTTATACAATTACATTAGGAAAAACTATTTCATACATTAAAAAAACTCAATTTTCCTTTTTCTTATCATCCTAAAATAGCCTCATGCTATTGCAGAACAAAACACCCCTCATAGAGAAAAATAAAACACCTATATAAGAAAAAAATTATTATTTTAGTTACAATATAAAGAAATTTAATAACAAAAAATGTTAATTTTAAACAAAACTTTGAGATTATGTTAGTAACACTATAAATAATTAATTAACAAAAAGTGTTAATTTTACACTAAACTTTGAGTCATACCAGGAACACTGTATAACATATTGATTTGTGTTTTATTCTTTCATGTCACACCATTTATTATTAGTATTTAATAATTATCTCTATGAGAATTAATTAAATAATTATAAGATATATATCGAGCTTAGTTGATCGGTTTTCTGTGGGTGACACTTTTTGAAATAAAATATCGATTTTAAATGGGTAATATACACTTTGAGTCATATCGGGAACATCATGTATTGGATTTAGTTGTGGATGATTACTACACATCAAAAATTACTTATGGATCATTTTTTAAAGTATCAAAATAATCTGAATGAGTTGTCTTAGTTTTGAGTAGGTCAATTTTCCATTTTACTAAATTTGATGTAAATTTTAAATAAAAATATGCACTTGGAGTCACACCAATCACACCGTGAATTATATTGATTTAAAGCTAATTCATACATGTCTCAAATGACATAAGGATAATTTTCCAAAAGTATCTAAACAATAAAAATGAATTTTATTTGTTTTGAGTACATCATTTGTATTTTTTTCACTGAAATGTCATTTTAAATTGGAAACACACACTTTGAATCAATTTTATTGCATCATGTATCATTTTTACATGAGAAAAATTCCTAAAAATAATAAATTTCATATGAATCATTTTAATAAATTATAATGAAAATAAAAGTACATGTGATTATTTTTCAGTGAGTGTAATTTTTTGAAATAAATATTGATTCTAAACTTATAACAAACACTTTGAGTCATACCGGCCAAATTGTGTATCAGATTGAAGTGTTTCTAATTTCTACACATCAAAACTGACTTATGGATTGTTTTTGTAAAGTATTAAATTAATACAAAGGCATTTTTTCAGTTTTGAGTAGGCCAATTTTACATTTTACTAAAATTGATGTCAATTTTAAATAAAAAAGATGCACATAAAGTCATATTAGTCACACCATGAATCATATTGAGGCGTGGATAATTCCTACAAATCTAAAATGACTTATGGATAATTTTAATAATGTATCAAACTATATTAATGTGTGTTCTTTGTTTTTAGTATGTCACTTTTATTTTTCACTGAAATTTTATTTTAAACAAGAAACACAAACTTTGAGTCATTATGATCACATCATGTTTCAGTTTTATATGAATCTAATTCCTATATGTCAAAAATGAGTCATGAATCATCATCCTAAATTAACAAGAAAACTAAGTGAATTTCATTGGTTTTCAATAGGTGACAGTTTTTGAACTAAATTATCAATTTTAAACTGATAATGGATAGTTTGAGTCATACTAGGCACATCGTGTATCTGATTGAGGTGTGGATGATTTTTATGCACAAAAAATGACTAATTTATTGTTTTTTTAAAGTATGAAAACAATAATAATGTGTTTTCTTGGTTTTTATTAGGTCAGTTCTTCATTTTACTAAAATTGATGTTAATTTTAAATAAAAAGACACACTTGGAGTCATATCAGTCACACTATGCATCAGATTCAGGTGTGGCTGATTCATATGAATCTAAAATGACTTTTGGATCATTTTCCAAATGTATAAAAACAATCTAAATGAGTTTTCATGGTTTTGAGTACATAACTTATATTTTTTACTAAAAATTCATTTTAAACTGGAAACACACCCTTTTACTCATTCCGATCATATCATGTATTAGTTTAAATGAAAATTTTTCCTACATGTCATAAATGAATTATGAATAATTTTCATAAATTATCAAGAATATATGAGTGTGTTTGATTAGTTTATAGTGAGTAAAATATTTTAAACTAAAATGTGGATTTCAAATTTATAATAGACACTTTGAGTTCTATCATTCACATCATGAATCAGATTGAGGTGTGGAAAATAAATAAAAATAAAAACGAATTATAGATCAATTTTGAAAAGTATAAAAATAATCCGAATGGGTTTGCTCAGTTTTGAGTAGGCCAATTGACTATGTTTACTAAAATTGATGTCAATTTTAAATAAAAAGATGCAATTGGAGTCATACTGGTGACACAGTGCATTAGATTTTAGTGCAGATGATTCCTACAAGTATCAAATGAATTATGGATCATTTTCATAAATTATACAAACAATATGGTTATTTTTGCTTTGTTTTTAGTATGTCACTTATATTTTTTTTACTAAAGTGTAATTTTAAACTAGAAACATGAAATTTGACTCATTCTGATCATGCCATGTATCAGTTTGACATGAAAATGATTCCTACATGTCACAAATTAATTATGAAATATTTTCCTATATTATCAAGAAAATATAAGTGTGTTTGATTAGTTTTCAGGTAGTGACACTTTTTGAACTAAAATGTCAATTTTAAACTGATAACGTATATTACGAGCCATACCAGGAACATCGTGTATCATATTATGGTGAGATTGATTTATATACATCAAAATGACTTGTTAATAATCTTTTTAAAGTATCAATACAATCAGAACGAGTTCTATCGGTTTTCAGTAAGTTGGTTTTCCATTTTACTAAAATTGATGTTAATTTTGAATAAAAATATGCACATGGAGTTATACCAGTCACACCATGCATTGGATTGAGGTATTATCGATTCCTACACATCTCAAATGAATTATGATTTTTTCCTAAAGTATTATAATAATATTAATTCATTTTATCAGTTTTTAGTACACAACTTGTATTTTTTACTAAAATGTCGTTTTAAACTTGAAACAGGTACATTGACTCATTCTGATCACATCGTGTATTAGTTTTATTTGAAACCAATTCATACACATCATAATTTTCTTTTGAATTTTTTCCTAAATTATCAAGAAAATACAAGTGTGTTTGATTAATTTTCAATGAGTGACACTTTTTGGACACAATTTTTGATTTTAAACTTATAACGAACACTTTGACTTATTTCGGGGACATTGTGTATCAGATTGAGGTTTGGTTGGTTCGTACATGTTAAAAATGACTTATAGATTATTTTCCTAAAGTATTAAAATGACCTGAATATGTTTTTATAGTTTTGAGTATGTAAGTTTTCTATTTTTTACTAAAATTAATGTCAATTTTTAATAAAAAGAAGCACATGGTGTAATACCAGTAACATTGTGTGTCCGATTAATGTGTAGATGATTCCTAAACATTCCAAAGTCTCAAAAAGATCATAAATTTCAATGTTATAGTGATTTATGATTCATTTATTTATTAAACTTCCAAAAAATGTATACTCACTTGATGTTCTTAACTAAAAAACCTTTTTCATTGTTTAAAACCATAGGAGTAGAGGAAGATCATGTTCCCATTATATCATGAGAAGTCACCACAATGGCTACATGAGCTTCTTATACTCTTCTGGATTTTAATGAGAAAGGTTTTTCTACTAAGAAAATTGATTCAATATGACTTCCCAAATGACACGTGAAAAAAACTGAACAAATATTAGATAAAAATGACAAGGAAATTAAGTTACAAATATTAGATAAAATGATGAAAAATGAAATTAAATAAGTAGTAGGGATTCAACTTTTCATGATGGTTGTATGAATTCTTGATGCAGTTCCTTGTTTTCCTTATCTCAGTTGTAGGCTTGATGTCTAATCTCTTATGAGAATTAGGTGCTTTGAACAAACCAACCCACCTCAAGCAAAATATTTCACCAGTATAAGAAAATAATTAATATATGAGTAATACTAAAAATAAATAAATAAAACATAAATATAAAAAAATAAATAAATTATATAGATAATTATCTTTTCGTAAAAAAACCAAGATTACTTCTGTGATTGAGTAATAGAGGGAACTCAAAATAAAGTGATAAATTTCAACACTGTAGGAGTGAAAAAGGTTTTAAAGGAGAATTTTATGGAAGTTTTGGCACAGAAAGGAATAAAATATGGATATAACACCCCAAATAGAACAAAATATTCCACATATATAATAAAACAATTATTATGTGAGTAATACTAAAAAGAAATAAATTAAACATAAATATGAAAGAACAAAATAATTCTACAGATATTGATTTTACTATGAAAACATTAAGATTACCTCTGTGATTGAGAAGTGAAGGGAACATGATGGAAGGTAAAATTTTTTTGCACATAAGGGGTGAAAATGTTTTGAGGGAGAAGAAGTTTGTGTAATTTTTGGTGTAGAAAGGCATGAAATATGGATAAAACACCCCAACTAGAATAAAAGATTCCACATGTAAAAGAAAACAATTATTATATGAGTAATACTATAATGAAATAAATTAGAAATAAATATTAAATAATAAATTAATTAAATGGAAAACGATTTTACTTTGAAAAAATCAAGATTACCTTTATGATTGAGAAGATATAGAGACGTTTCTATTTCTAAAAGGCTCAAAATATGGACAAAAATCATATAAAATAAAAAAAATCTGCAAGGAATATTGAAAATAAAATCAAAATTCCATAATATATTTTTTCAGTAAAATATAGAATGTATATCTTAACATTACATTTAAATCTTCCCAAGGGTTTCCTTTGTTAGGATTTATTATTCAGAGGGATTGGTAACATCAATATGTGTAGAAGAAATTGTCTTAATAGTGGTAAAATATTAAATTTAGATTATTATAATGCAATATAGAATATATAATATTATGAGAAAAAACATATTAAATTAAAAAAACTTTTACCTTATCATTGAACTCTCTTTATTTTTTCAATAGTTTTAGGGATTTGGTTTCTCTATCGAGAATATAATTCCCCTATTTATGGTACCATCTAAATTACAAGACATTGTCTACATTGGGAACTGCATGAGATGATTGTGATCTCCCAATGAAAGTTTCACCCTCAATTGAATTTTCATCTAACCCAATTTTTTTTAATCTACATTAGGACAATAAACCAATTTTGGTTTTCTAGATCTGAGACATTAAATACTTGTACTTCTTGTGATGAAATTGTGAAAGTCTCATATTTTTCAACATCCACATTGAAATTCACCTTCACAAATCCCATTTCATCAACTTTCACTGCTCTCATATTGTTAACACATTTTCAATGGAAAATCGTCACTTGAAATGCTGTATAATCCATTCGGTATATCTGTACGATAATTCCAAAATATGACATATTTTAAAAAATTGGATTAATATCCATCGAACTAGATATGTGGATTTATTTATCCACAAGCGTAACACCATTGTTTTACATCGTACTACATTCATTGTGTTATTTTTTATAGAACACATAAATATTGATTATAAAACCAGTGTAAGATATATAATTTTCATTCATTCCCCTGGATAGCCACTGAAGTCATTAGAAAATTAAATTAATATTTTCATATAAATCCATTTAAATTTGATCTCTGAAAATTCCCTTAAAAAATTGATTATGTTTATTTGATATCCATCCTTTATACCTTGATGGATTAAAATATCAAATGATTTCATTGTGGTATTCAATGTAGGGATCAACATCTTCACTATTATGTAAAACATAAATGTTCATTTTCTCGTTATCTATCAAGGTAATTGTAATAAAATATATTCCAAAAATCCCTTCGATGATAAGGAATTTTATGTGATGAGACTTTGGGAGACTGAGGCTGTTAACATCTGAATAGAGTGTAAGCCGTTGGAGGAAGAAAATTATGACTTTTACCCTTCACCAGTGCCAACTCTTCCCTTATCCCCATTTAAATCAAGTCCAACCTTGACTTGATAACATCTTTGTTTTTTCTAGGAAAATTTATTAACATGCCAATAACACTATCAAATATTTTTTTTACATGCATGACATCATGAAAATGTTTAACATATAAAAAATATGGCAATTAAATGAAAATTGATCTCTTCTTCACATCTAATTTTGTAATTTATTTTAAAATAGTTTACAAAAAATAGTGTCAATATCTTTTAATTTATCGAGTAGTTGATCACATTTTATTGAAATTAGTGTTGTACCTTGTTCAATATTCTCCTAAAATGTTATCATACAGGATCAATATTTATGTTATTGAGGTAAAAATTTATGATCTCCTAAAAACACATTCTTTAAAGAATATTTCAACCAAATTTAGTATTTAGGTTTTCAAAAATGGGACACCCTAATATTCCATTAATGTTATGTCATGATAAATTTATATAAGGGATGAATTTATTTACCATCCCATATAACATGACCATCAATGTGAATTATTCAATTATATGAGCATCATACATTGTAACACCTATATACCACATCAATTTGATACCTTCAATAAATGGATCCAAATAGATGTCAATATCAATACCGGTTTTCTTTGGTCCAGATAGAAGAAGATACAATATAATGTATTTTTTATTCATGCATAACCATGGAGGAAAGTTATAATTTACCAACATGAAAGGACATGTACTCTGAGAATTACTATATACACTGAAATGATTTTTCAATATGTAGATAACACAAGATGAAAGTTTCTTGGCTCATTTCCAAATATAGGATACTCATAATCAATATTCTTCCATTAAGGATAATAGGTTGGATAAAATAAGTTCACATCCATAATTCTTGTATCGGTATTCCAAGTAAATGATTACATGGATTCCTTACATACAAATAGTTTTCTAAACTTTTGAATGATAGGAATATACCATACAAATTTTGAAGGACATGATTCATTTTTCTTGTATCGATCTGTGCCACACTTAGGGAATTTTATGAGTGATTCATTGTCCTTAAAAAATAATATGAAATCAGATAGACAAGAAGGTATTTTTTAGAGATCATTCCCATTGAAAATATAATTTTTTAAGCATAATATTTTTGACATGCTAATTCATTTTATTGTGGTAGAATATCATTTAGGATACTAGGTATTTCTGTAAAGCTGGCATCACTCCATCTACTACCATATTTCAAATTATACCACCTCAATACAACTAAAAATGTTGTGTATTTAATACAATCAGTATGGAATGGTCTCTTGGAACAAATGTCTAACTTATCAAACAACTTTAGAGAATCTTGAAGGTTATATTCAACTACCATTATCATTTCTTCTATGGGATCTCCATCATCATTTACAATGGTATTCATATAAAATGATTCCGAAATCGTAGTATCATCTCAAATGGAGTGCACATTAAATATTTCCCTGTATTGAGTCCTATATTTATAGTTCTGATCTACTCCATGACAAATCAAATGTTCTTCTAACTCTTCCATACCAATTTTACTTAAATAAAAATAGTGTAAACACATATAAAGGATTTGAGAAGGGTCTTATTCATGCTCTCTTTCAAATTTTATAAACTCATTGAATCTATCTTTATACTATTTTCTCAAATTATAGGTGTAAATCCATTTTAAATTCAAATTCATCGTATTGGAATATTAAAATATTATTTTTTTACAATTAATAAATTAATAAACATAAGATATTCATTATCAAAGGTGAAAATTATATACAATTCTTATAAGGGAAATCCAAAATTTGATTGTTTCAAATAATTTCATTATTCTTTGAAGAATAAGGGTAATTAAATTTAAGAAAATAATTTATCCACTATGGTAGGTTTTATACTAAAAATTCATTCAACGGTGAAATTTTTAGACAACTGTCATGATCATCAGCTCATCTCCTGAACAATTATCATTGTATTTTATTGTTTGACCCACATATTCCATCTTCTATGGATATGCACATATGTTGTTTGAAATACTATAAGGAGTAGTTATCCATGGGATGACTATTTCTCAAATTAGTCAAATCAACATAAAATTGATAGGGGATGAGTCTCAAGTAATAAAATTCAATAACTATTTGGGATATGAAACTAATGAGAATAAATGTTTCCTATCAAGGAGTTGAAGAATTAGTGTGAAGCAATAAATTGCAATAATAACTATTGGTTGACACACATCATGTCTTTATTAAATACCCTAAACAAGTTGAAATATAATATAGGAAACTAATGAGTAATAAAAAACCCAAATATGATAAAGAATAATTATAAAATCTCATTCAATCAACTAGAAGATATAAAAATGTATTAGTAAAACATTTTAATAAATAAAGATTTATTTCATATACATGGATGAAAATAAAAGATTCCTAGCGGTGGAACCAATAAATATAGACCAAATATGATTAATACCTAAAAATAATTACTAATATATAGAATTTGATAACCTCCAATCTATTTTTTTGGAACAAATTGTGTTACAACCTATAGAATTGTTACATTTAATATTAATGTAATATCAAGTATTTAAAAACATCTAAAGACTCTTGGAATGTCATGTCACCACACCAACCCATACTAAGGATTTTAGGGACATGATCAAATCAAATCTACCAACCTGAAGGATTCTAGTGAGGAGATGTAATACATATTGAACCATCATTGAGATTCTAGGGAGGTACATAAGGATGTTATAATAAATCAATAATACAAATCAACAAGATATATCATAAACAATGGAGAAAAACACACCAACCTGTGAAATATCTATCCCATATACAATAGCCTCTACTGAGATGGAAAAACTCCCATGAGGTCATATTTTCTATGTGGACTACCCTAACTTCACTCAGAAATCTAAGTGGAATAAAAAAATTTATAGGCATATAAAACATCACTCCCTATATAAAGTCTCTACTACATAAATATGAAAATAACTATTCAGTTTAATATGCTAGAAAATAGTATCATAGGCTACCCAAATACCATCTTGGAAGTTGATACATAAAAAATTATATAGATTATTTAAACTAGGAAGGGACGTATACTATATGGTTAATTACACTATTTATCCAACGGAAATAAAGTATGATTCACCCACACTTTCACATAAATAAAAGAGTTGCTCACAAATCTCCTACATTAATTCATAGATGCAATTGATAAGGATGGAGATGATCGTATGGGCTGGGAGAAAAGCTAGGATGTCTCACAATATAGGTGTTTCACACTCTAAAAATTACAAGCATCAAAATGGATGATCTCTAGGAAAAAATTTTCAAAAAGGCTAACTCACCACACTCAATGTTTCAAAACAGCCTCCACCATGTCCAGAACAATTGATGTTTTATACCGTGGGTTCCCCATGAGATAGTAGAGAAATATTTATGTTTGATAGGAAGTAGATAATGACTTATATTCAAGCCTTGGATTCATTTGACTGTTGAAAATTTTGAGCCTTGGATTTTAGCCTTGGATTTGTTTGAGGCTTGATTCGAGCTTTGATTCATCGAGGAGGAGCACCAGTAGAGGGTGGATTCTCTAGAAAGCTTTGTATATTATGATGGATTTGTGATTGATTTGGGTTTTTAAATAGATCGTGATAGTTTTTTTAGACTTTCCAAAAAAGAGCTAATAAATCACTATCTTTATTAGTGGTTAAAAGCACTAATATATATTCCTTTAATCAGTGGTTATTACTTAAGTGTTGAAAAAGGATTTATAATTACATTTATGAAGAGAAAAATTATATATATATATAATTATAATTATATATATTTAATAAATATATAAATTATAAATATATTAAATATATTCTTTATTTGAATATATTTATTTTAATTTTACAATTATTGAAATATATAATTATTTATTATTAATTATTTAAATTTTTTTTAAAAATAATACTTATATCGTTATATATATTCATATAATTATACATATATATTTAATAAATATATATAAATATAAATATAGTAAATATATTCATTAATTAAAAAAATTTATTATAAATTTAATAATTATTTAAATACATATATTTAATTATTTATAATTATATAAATAATTTTTTAAAAAATAATATTTATTTACTTATAATTATAATTATATAAATGTATAAATATAGTAAATTTACATTTATAAATATATATATTTATAAATATTTTTTACAAACATTTTTTTAACATTATTAATTGATATTTAATCTTAAGTGCATGCATGTTAAAAATGAGTGAAATTGAATAAATTAAAAAAAAGTTCACTTTGAAAAAACAGATATGTTTTTTTCATGTGCATTGTACATCAAAATGCATTAATTACGTATACATGAAATCAACATAACACACATTTGATCTATGTTTAATAGAAAAATAAAATGATATTCAATTATTTCCATTACTCTATGTGTAAAGAAATATTTTGTATTATACAAATAATATTTTTATACATTTATATATATATATTTAATATGTATTATTTATTATTGTTATAAATAGTTATCTAATTAATAAAATGTTTAATATTTTTCTCAATTTACTTTTTTTTAATTTTTATTTTTTTACTTTTTATTCTGTATATATCTAAACATTTAATATATACTATTTATTTGTATTTATAATTTATAAATAGTATAATTAATTAATTCAATTTTATTAATAATTATTTAATTAATAATATTTTTAATATTTTTTGAATAAAATAAATAAATAATTTTATTTATTTATTTATTTAATTTTATTCTGTTCTTTACTAGTGCTAACAATGCATTGATAATGGATCCCTTTATAAGCACTAAAAATAAATCATTGATAAAGGGTACCCTTTATCAGTACTAAAAATAAAGTTTTGATAAAGGGTAAACTTTATCAGTGCTAAAAATATTGTGATGATAAAGGGTTCCTTTTGTTAGTGCTGAAAATAATGCACTGATAAAGGGTAACTTTTATTAGTGCTAAAATTAAAGTACTGATAAAAGGGACAATATATCAACACTTTCTTTAGAACTTATAATGTTTCCCTTTTTCAGTGCTTTTGTATAGCACTGCTAAAGGCCAGTGCTATTAAAGGACAGTTTTGTAGTAGTGATGGGAATCATAAAAGATGAAATATCATCAATCCTTTCACAAAATATTTCTCAACTATCCATTCTAGAAATGATAAAGGATGATTAAAGAGATGATTTGGGATTTCAAATGAAAGTGGTAACTCTAAGAAAAAGTAAGACCTCTAAGTTCACTGTTATTGAATGAGTTGTGATATTTGAGTCATGAATACGTGTACCATCAAATCTTGAGTTAAAAAAGGAATTGTTGGATAATGAACATAGTTTGACATCCTCCATTCACCTAATAAGCAGAAAGATGTATCAGGATATTCGAGAGCACTGTTAATGGGACAATATGAAAAAGAGATTACTAAATATACATCAAAGTGACTGGTATGTCAGTAAGTGAAGGATGAAAAACAGAAGTATAAGGAGATGTTGAACCCATTACCCACACCCCCATAGAAATGGGAAAACATCACCATCGAATTTATCACTGGAATTTAGAAGACATTTAGGGGAAACAATTCTATATGGGTTTTTTGTGGATCATCTCACAAATAAAATTCATTTTATTGTGATTTGAGAGGAGTTATAACTAGATCAAATTTCATGGATACAAATTAGAGAAGTTGTAAAGCTACATGGAGTATGACTATAAATTGTTTCTAATAAAGATCAATGATTCACCTCCAAGTTATAGAAAAGTCTCCTACATGATCTAAAATTGAGCTGAACATTACATTGACCTATCGTCCTCAAACTGATGTCCAATATGAGTAGTCTATTCAGATACTAGAAGACATGATGTGAGTATATTATGTGGAATTAAAATGAGGATGGGAAAAAACATCTAACTCTTGTTGAGTTATCTTAGAGCTATAGTTTTCAATTTTTCATCCAAATGGATCCCCATGAATCCCTTTATGGGAAGAGGTGAAGAAAACTTGCATGTTGGGATGGAGTTGGGGAACAAAAACTACTAGGTCCTGAAATGGTCAAGGAAATAGTAAAAAGGTGAAGAGTATTCATCATAACATCAAGGATACTGAGAGTATTCAAAAGAGCTATGATGAAATCATTGATGATAATTAGAGTTTGATGTTGGAGAAATGGTATTCCTCTACATATCTTTATGGAATAAATTATTGATATTTGGGAAGAAATGAAACCTTTGTCCAACATACATCATCTAATTTGAGATCCTTGATCACATCAGAGTAGTGGCCTATCGACTTGCACTCCCACCAAACATATATCATGTACATAATATAATCCATGTATCCCTATTAAGAAGGTACATACCAGAACCCTCAAATGTAATCAATGAAGAAATGGTACCATTAGATAATGACCTTTCCAATGAGGAGCATCCGATGAAGATCTTAGATAACAAAGACAAATTTCTACGAAATAAGAAAATGGACTTGGTAAATTTGCTATGGAGAAACTGAAAGTTTTAAGAAGATATGTGGGAACTAGAGGAAGTGATGAAATAGAGTCACCCACATCTGTATTATTTTGGGAAATCAAAATTTATAAGGCTAAATTTCTTGAGTGGGGAAAATTTTAATGACCCGATGTTATGAATAATATCCCCATTTTGATTTAATTAAATGTTTTATTATATAATATGGTTATAGAAAAAACATTCACTTATTATGTTTTATTATATCCAATTGGATTTTAAATAAATTTACGTATCATTACCATTGATAATATTGTCGTTGAGCAATGATCACATGATTAGTGTAAATAGAGGTTTTTAACAAATCCAATTAACACATAGAAAGGAAGTGATGTCCTCAACGAGTAGAATCATACCCTATGAATCCCATTTAACTGAGCATCCATGTGAGATAGAATCATTTGGATTTTTATTTAACCAAGAACAATCTATGATCTAAAAACTTAAACATGAGAGAAACCGTTTATGGGAGAGGTTCAATATCATTGAGATCATAAGCCTCCAAAGGCCGGTAGGCCTTCATTTTTTTATTGATTTTTGATAATCCAAATTTCAAGTGGTGATGTGGAACCCTTACAAGGCCCGTAGGTGTAAGTATTACATGGACCGTAGTCCTTAAGAAAAAACCATAGGATGGTTTTTGGTTTGGGTTATTTTATTATGTAGAGTCCAAATAAAAAATAATAAAGAAATTTCCCTCATTTCCTATATAAACCAACCCCTGTTCCCAATTATCTTCACTAAAACTATATAGAGTATGTAAATACTCTATGATACACTCTTTAGAGTCATCCCAAGGTTCCTCCATGCCCTCAATAATCTCCTCCTAAGCATTTGGAGTCACACACTCAAGTAAGCAATTTCTCTCTTCTTATTTCCATTTAAGAAATTATTTTACATTTTGTTTCTTAAATTCCATTTTATTATTTTTGGATATGTTCTTCCATATTAAAATTAAATTTAATTAAATTTATAAAATATTAGAGTCCCATTTCACTCTAATTAAGGCTCCCATTATACATTATGTACACCCGTTACCATGCCAAAATATAGTTACAATTCTTTTCTTTATTCATATTTCATCGTTAACTCATGCATTCTATTTCCAATTTATAAGGTTGGGATATGTTTTTACATATCCATATCACTGAAAATTTTATTTCTACATGATGGTATAACCTATTCTACCTAATAAACCCATTTTTCATAATATTTAAGTGATTTTGTTATGATACTGAAATTTCACCACGATTTTCCATGCCAAAACAATTGTCCAGTGAATACCACACCAATTTCCTATCAAGGGTTTTCAAATTTATAAACATATATATTTTTTATTGGGGACTTATATATATATATTCCATAGTCCTTATTCATGAAATAAAATATGATGATAAATGAATCCATGTTGTATTATCCACGTGGGATACATAAGTATGAGAATGAAATGAAACTGATGGGTAAGCCTATAATTTTATAGCACTACAATGCATTGGGTGAAGTTTATCCTCATGAGATATCATGTTGGGATAGGGAGTGATCTTTATTCCTTTTTATGAATTTTTTCAACCATGATTATATTGATGGTTTAGCCTTGACCTAGGTTTATGACGTAGTGTTTTAAGTTGTTTCCACATTTCCCATGTTATAATTATAATGTTATATCATGTCTATTTGTTCATATTTGTGATTCCTATTCTATTTATGCCCCATTGATATGTCTATTGACCAATATGTATCAACTTATTGTATGTTTATGTTCTTACTAGGCTTTATAGATCACCAATTTCTTATGTATTTCCACAAGTTATCCCGTGTAGTTTTAAAATCCCAGAAATTTTAGAAGCATGCGAGGGAAGTTTTTAATAATGTTATTGTATCCCATGTTCAAGATGTTATGCTATGTACCTAATTCCAAAAGAAACTACACTTGTCAAAATTTTAAGTTTTATTATGTTTAATATTATGTAATAAATCATATTTTAATGTGAAATAAAGAATAGGGTTGTTATATACCTCTTCTATATAGGCTATCATATTAGCCGATAATTTTTATATCCCAACTTGTATGGTACATAGTTCAACCTATATCACTATTATCCTAATCAATATAATTCGTGGTTAAACCTAGGTTACTTTAAGTAGGTTTATCTTATAAATCATAACCTAATAATCAGAATAGAGATCCCAAATTACCAAAAACTTTATTAAAATATTTCAAACATAAGAATAATTAAAATATATTCTCTTTATTATTTGAAATAAAATATTGATTTATATATTTCTTAACATATGAATATATACATATCAATTTATGTTATATATGGTCAATTTACTATTTTTTATATAACCTAAACATATTTAAATCCCTTATAATGCTTCATAAAGAAAATGTGAATTAACCAAACCATATCACTCGAGAGTGTAAAAACAAGTGTGTAGTTAGGAATATTTATCATGCAATAAGGGGTGAAAAAATTAATGCCCCATACCCACATTTCAAGGTTATTACCCCTAGGTACATGTTTTCCAAATCTTTCATTCACTTTTAGTATAAAAAAATATATGTAATTTCTAGGATAATCACTCAATCTATACTCGGCAAAAATTTTAAATTGATATCCTCTATTTAGAATAACCACTTAGACTTATCTCTAGGGTTTTAACTAAAGTTCTATACTTATAATCCCAAGATAAAATTTGAATTGTTAAATTAATATTAAATCATATACTATCCCAAAGGGTAATCTGTACCATTGAAATTATGATCAATCCTAACTCATGAACTCTTAAATTACCTCAAATTCTCAATTAGGGAAACATATAAATGAAGTTTTCAAAAACATAATCTTGGTATACATAATATGGCATAAATAAATAATATGAGTAATTCCATAATAAGATGAAATTGTGGGAATAAAGTATATTTTAAAATAAATGAAAACATGGATATTAATAATACTAATATCAAATTAATGTAATACATAATTTCAGACATAAAGAACAAGTTGTTAAGGCCTTATTTTAAGACATTATAATAATATACAGAGATATATACACTAAAATCCAAGTTATTTTTTCTGGTGATACCAATTGATGCATCAAGGGGCTATATATTGTGGGTCCCACCCATCACTTGATTATGTCCAATGCAATGAAAATAAAGGTCAATAAGACATTTCACACAATTCCCTAAGGTACATTTGGATGAAAAAACATGACTATCTATTTAATGAGAATATGTAATTTCAATACATAATCAACCTACGTTAGCAGTCATTAATTATCAAGAATTTCAATATTTCCCAAACCAATAAATAAATGTTCTTTTTAGATGATAATCCTCCAATATTTTTTTAAATGTGATGTTCACACTATATAGGGTAATAATTATATTTTTATGTGTTGAGAATCCAAAATTTTCATACATAAATATTACATATTAATAAATGAATATTAATTACATAATATAATAATTTATACATGAATCATTTAAGTATAGTGTATTTGGAGACATGGAAACATTAACAAATTGTTCATATGTAAGATACATCATCTCTAACTAATTTTTTAATAACTATCATCCTTCTTAGACATATCATATATAATAACACCTATCATATACTGGGGAAAGGTAACCTAAAAAAGGGTGATCTCAGATTCTCAGTAAGGGTAAATGAGAGATATATCAATGTAACATGAGCATACAATGTGATAACATTAGAATGGAATTTTAATACCATACTAAACATATCATAGATCATAAATGTGATTCGTGGAATTAATCTTGGAGGTTCATATGACATGAATCATAATGGAATCAAAGAACATATGGCATTAGAGCATAACACAGGCATAAGATATATATTTTTGGCATAGAAATAAGCATAAAAAGTCTTATGTTGAGGCTATCCATCAAGAAATTTGTAATATGTTATTCCTAGGATAACCACCCATGTACCTACTTTAAGCTTAGGATAACCTACCATATACCTTCTTTAAGGCTTGAGATAATCACTTGTGTACCCACTTTTGGTCTTGGTATAACCTCCCATGTACCATTTGAGCTCATATAACATTCATCCTTACCTAAATCATTGGAGGTAGATATAGGTCCCACACATCACATAATGAAAATCATAAATACATGTGCCACAAGATTATAAAACATTCACCATATCAAAACACATGGTAATAAATGGGTTTCATAAAACATTTCATCATAACATAACCAATGAAAAAGAAATGTATTTCTTAAACATTTTGACACCATAAACATAAACCATTTAGAGAATGAATAAAGATGGTATTATTGGATAAAATCCATACTAAATATTAAGTAGCATAAAAGAATACCAACTTATATGGAAAATGATTTTTGAAGAAAATTAACTTGAAACATTCCATGTGGAAAATAAAATTTATTTTAAAATTACCTTTTTATACTGTAAATTCATAAAATATTTTTGAAATTATTTTCTTTGAAAATATCCTTGAAATCATAAAACGGATTCTTTAAAATTCATTAAAATATTTACTGAGAAAAATATACTTTGCAATTTAAAAAACACATTATTAAAACATAAATAAATTTAAAATTTTGTTCTTTGAAATTAAAATTTGTAACCTATAAATGAACATTTAAAATATTTAGTGGTCATGATGGTGGGAAATTCCATAAATGCTAAAACAAACATTCATTTTATATTTTCTATTAAATAAAAGTGAGTACTGTTTTAAAAATGGAATAAAGATTCATTTTAAAACAATTCAAAAAAATTAAAATATGGTAAAAATGATTTTAAAAAATACCAGTGGAATATAAAATCATTTTTCTAATATTTTTTAGAAATCATATATATGTAATAAAAAAGGGTTTTGACAGAAGAGAGAAATAATGTCAATTTTCATTAAAAATATTCTTTTGGAATCATGAGTCCATTAAGAGAAGAAAATAAATGGAAAAATGTATTCTTATAACATAACCAGATGAGAATAAATTCATGGGATTCTCAATATATAGATAGTAATATTTAGTCATTGAAATCATAATCATAAAGAATTCAAATGAATAATGAGATCATAACATCAAACCCTTACCACTTGGAAACTTTTGAATCGTATGACCTATTAAAGGATAAAATGAAAAGAGAGTTTAAATATAATAAATAGAATTATATTAATGATATAACATGTCAAGGGGTCTATATATACATTTCATAAAGTAATATAGGTGGATAACATAATGTATGTCCCAAAGAAGACAAATTGAAAAAAAATCTTTTACCACCTTGGTAATATTTTGAATCGTAAGCCAAAATAAATAATAACATAAAATGAAAATTTAAATATAATTAAGATAATTATATTAATGATATAACATGTATAAGTGGAATTATATTCACCAAAAAAATAAAAAACTTTTAAATATGACATAGGTCTCTCAGATATAAAAGAGAGTCAATAAATCCCCTACCATAAGTCTCGAATTTCTTCATACATATTAGAGCATAGTTTATAATAAAAATAAGTTTATTATAAATTTATTATATAAAAATATATAATTTATATATAAAATCATATATTATTTACTTATAACCTTTTATTATCTGTTTATTTACAATTCCTTGTTAAAATCACGTTTTGAGTAATAACTATTTTGTTTTCAAGTATGTTTTGATTTTGTATTTTCGATATTTTAAATTTATAACGGTTCCATAATATCCAAAATTTTATCCATGACATAAATATCACTTTAATTATTATATATGTATTTATATCCATCTTTAAAAGTTATATATAATAAATTAATTTCACTATTCATGAAGATGGTTGGTCGTACGTTTGAATGAACACTGTTTCCGTTTTTTACAGATGGAAAAAAGAATGTTAAACAATAATTAACCTTTATAAAATAATTATTATGTTATATATATCATATATATTTATTAAATTTATCTATAGTACCTTTCATTCAAATCGTCAGCGAAAAATTAACTACAACGCTTCATGAGGCGGTTGTCCACTGTACACAAGGGAGACTTCATCTTATCGCCCACTGATTGGAAACTAAGAAGGTATATTTGATATATTAGTTAAATTGGTATTATTATTTTAAAAATATAATATATATTCATTCAATATATCATTATAATGATCCATGTAAAATATAAATGAAAAAACACGTCATATTTTTTTGTGAGGCTGCATTTCACCAAACACATGAGTGACTTTATTGTTTTCTAATGGGTTGGAAGGAAAGAAGATATCTGTGATATTATAATTAAGAAAGTATAATAATATAATAAATATATTATATAAATATTAAATACAAAATTTTATCCACCCGCGATAGGTTTTTTTGGAAAATAAATAACATTTCTTCGAGACACTGTAGTCCGTCGTACACATGAGCGACGACTTCATTTCCCATTTGATGGAAGTGGAGATGGTTATAACTAATTAAATTAACATAATAAAATATAAGTATATGTGAGATAATATTTTTGTTATATCATCATATTTTAATTACATTTCAAGGAGTTTGAAGAAAAAATAAAACCAAAAGGCAAGTTAATAATTTTACCGCTTCTTTAGAGAGATTCTTAAGGATTACACCTAAATATTTCTTAGCAGGATTTAATAATAAAAACAAGTACTCTAGGAAGTGGTGAGGGAACTAAGGAATAATTTTTCATAAGTATTTTATGAAGTAAATATTCTTTTAGTGTGAATAGAAGAGGAGAGGGGGTGGCCTTTTATTTGTGTGGGAGAGGAAACACTTGGAATTTTGGAAAAGAATAATGTGTACCCACATTTTTCACATTCCAAAATTCTCTAAAATTAGATATTGTAAAAAATTATAGGTTATAAGGTAAAAATATGGCCATAAAATGGGTTTTGGATAAGTTTTAAGTCATTTTCCCCTTATATTTTTAGTTTAACCCCCAGTAAACTTATTTTAAACTTAATCAGGGTAAATAATTTTTACTATTTTTACAATTCATTTTGACCAAAAATTGTATCAAAATATTATATATTATAAATTACTCTGATTAAAGATATTTAATCCATTTTTTCAAATTCCATTCATATAATTAGAAAATTTTAATTTGAAATTAAACCCGCAAACTCAACGAGAAAGTGGTTTTCTAAAGAGAAAATGTTCAAAAGTTTAAAACATTTCTTATAAAAACATTAATTATAAAATAGATTAAAAAGAGATAAATTGTATTTATAAATATATAATTGAACTAATTTTACTTTTAAAACTATTTTTAATCATAATTAATCTTATTTATTAACAAAATGAAAAGGCAGTTAAAAAAAACTCATATTGTTTACTATTCATAGAAAAACTAAGATTTTCATAAAAATAACAAAATTTTTTCATAAGATAATTTTGACATTTTTATTTCAAGAATAATGTATATTTTTCAAAATAAATATTTATAAACGTTTCAAAAATAACTTTTATTATTTTTTCATAAAAAGAAATAATAAAATATTTTTTTGAGAAAATTTTATTTTCATGACATATAAAGACTTCACAAAAAAATTGAGTATTTTTTATCAGTATGTTTTCTTTATATAAAACCACTATTATTAATATTTAAAATATGGTCATTCATACTCATTCCTACAGGATTAACATCTTGTTAATAAAAATCATGTTGAAATAATAATATTAATAGTTTGGTATGGTATGATAAAACTCAGTGTTTTGTGTAACATAAGCGATTAATGAAATTAAATTTAATCGACAAATAATATTTCATAAGATCTCATGGTTTTAAATTTTATGCCCTTAAAATTATTTTCCCCTTAAAATTCATTACTTTAGTACAAACAACTAAGGATACATTTTTATCATTACATCCTTAGGTTCCCACACAACTTCCTCAAGTTGGTGGTTTTTCCAGAAAACTATGACCAGGTGAGTGGTATTGTTTCATAGAAATTTATCTATAGGATATAGAATCTCCATTGGTTATTCAACATATTAAATATCATGCTCTAGTGGGAAGACCTCTAATTTCAGTACATGTGATGGATTATGTATGTACTTCCTTAGGAGAGATAAATGGAACACATCGTGAACTTAAGAGAGATTTGCTGGAAGAGCCAAATAATAATATACCATCTTGACATGATAAAAAATTTCAAAGGGGCCATTAGAAATTGGGATTATCTTGGCCTTATTTCTTCAATGGATAAATTTGTTGAAACACCTTACCCCCAACATTAAATTCTAGAAAGCATTAATTATTAACAATATAACTTTTCTATTGACTTTTTCCTTGCGTTATGTGTTATCGAATGGATATAACAATATATTCCATTTAATTAGAATGATCAATTAAAAAAATCTTTGTTTTTAAATATTTATTCCAGTACATTGTATTTTACACTTCTTTCCATAGAGGTCATTATAACGAGTCATCTAAATTCTTGAGTGGAAGAAATTATTATATAAAAATTCAACAAGAGGTAGTTATTGATCCCAACCGTTGTTAAAATACATAGAACATGATCTTATCATATCCTTCATGGTTTGAATTATTATTTAAGACTTATATCTCGAAGTGTGATATGCAATGAAAAAACTCAACTCTATATCTAGATATTTATGAGTAATTCTCCAAAACATTGAGGTAAACCTATGATCCCAATAAAACACAATATAATGTGGTACTCCATGAAACATTAAAACTTCCATAATATAAACTCTTGAAAGAGTATTAAGAGTTAAGTATTATTTGATTTTGGTAAAGTGTGATGATTTTTTAAAGTGATAAACTAAAAATCTTATAATAATATAACCTTTAGATGTTTTTGGGAGTTCAAAAACAAAATTCATTGGAATGTTTTATCATTTTTATTCATGTATACATAATGGTGGTATCATCCCCTTAAAATTTCATCTCTAGTCCTTAACTTATAGAAATACCAATAACATATATGTATAATCAGTCAAATCTCCCTTTATATATTCCCACTAGAAATAATCTTTCACGTAGGCCAGTCGTATGTGTTATACCTTTTTTATCCTTCAGTTTTGGGTTTAATCCCCATGAACTCATCGTATGTAACAGGTTATCACCTGACTTGTGGGTTATTATTTTTCCAAAACTATATTAATTTAATTCCTAAAATGTTCTTAAGTTTCTGTATCCCATAATTTCCTTAACATCAAAGATAATATAAACCTTAATGTTTACCAATATATTTCTACATATTCCCAAAAAATGTAAAGGAATCCCTCCTCAAATAATTTTTCCACTAAAACAGATAAAAATCAAAGGGATGTATTTCCATAAATGTCTCCCAAAATAATTTTAATCGTGAAAAAATCCTATCACATAATACCTAAAAATATGTGTGTAATAATTTGAACTTATGATAAAACATAAACTCATAAACCCTTGAAGGTATCAATAAAACATAAGTTAATCTTATATGGAGACATATATACTTACAAAATTAACATATTCCTTGGATGTTTTGTGGTTCTTAAAACCCAAATACCATTGGTAAAAATAATTCTATAACATTATCATTCAATCCCAAAAACAAAAATAATTTAATCCGTCCACTTAATGATTCACATATAATATTTAATTTATTTTTATGGAAGTTAATTCTTAGATTGGGGTATTGACTTGGATAATCCCCATGTTCCCCACACAGAATAAATTGAACTCCTAGAAAATTGTTCACTTTATGATCTTCTTTTACACATATAAAACATCTTACCTTATATTTGAGATATTCTTATAGTTTTTAATTCCACCTTCTTGACATGTAAAAAGATAAATATTCTTTACTCTATAATCATTATCACAAGAACTTTGATAAAAGGACACCTTCCTATGATTTGAAGATTTAAGAATATCTAAAAAGTTCATTTTGTTAATCACATATCACGATATCTAATGAAGTATAATAGAAATAAAATTCTCTCTAGTTGTCATCCAATTTGGTTTTCTATAGTCATCAAAATGTTTAACTTATTCAGTGTTAACATGATTATTTATGGTTCTAACCAATGATTGAAACCAAAATATCATAGTGCGAGAAAAAAATCATAGTAGAAAACCACACAATCATTAAGAATTTCTTATAGGATGTATAAATAAAAAAAACTTCTTTTCATTCAATGACACTTTAGGATTAACCTGGACCATTCATGTTCATTATTCAAATACTTTATGATGATTCATAAAGTGTTCATGAATTTCTAAAACATATCCCCCATGTGTGTTAATGAAAGTGTGAAACAAGGCCCATTTTCATGCACTGGGTGATGATAAAGTATAACTCAATGTTACCTTTTTAGAGTTACTACCCCAAGGTACCTATATGCTAGATATATATACATTTGTAATATCCAGATAATGATGTTATTTGTTGGAAAATACTCACTCCATCATTTGAAAAAAATTCTATGACATTTTACTATACTGGGAATCATTCTTAAACTTATCCTTAGATATATCCCTAGACATATCCATATAAATATGACTAGGAACATTAATTAATTTTCTCATCCTACTTTCCAATGGTTAAGTAAACCTTTCCCTGGTACTAACTATAGAGACCCAAAACTACTCATACATTAATATTACTTTTTAATAGTAGAATATTCATTATATAATGTAATGATCCTTGCCAGAATCATTTAGGTCCTGTTCCTTTGGAAACATAGACACATAAATAACTAGTTCATAGGTGATATACATCCTACCACACTAATATTTTCATAAATATAACCCTTTTTATAAATATCATAGATAATACCATTTATTATATCCTAGGGAAAGTAAACCTAAAAAGGGTGATCTCAGATACACATTAAGGTTAATCAAGGGAGATATCATTGATACAAAAGCATATGGGTTTGATAATAGGAGAATAAAATTTTAAAACTATACCCAGAATATAATAGATCATAAAAAGTGTCATGGAATAAATCTTGTGTAGTTCATAAGACATGAAACATAGTGGCATCAAAGAACATGATCCATGAGAGCATAACATTGTCACAAGACATAGATTTAAATCATACACATAAGAATAGTAAATATTTTTTTAAGGATATCCACCAAGACATTAATAAAATTTTACGATTGGGATAACCACATGTGTACCTTATTTGACATTGGTATAACCTCTTGTGTACACTCTTTTGGCCTTGGGATAACCACTTGTGTACCAGCTTTCAGGATTGGGGTAACCTACAATTCTCTCCTTTTGAGCTCATATAACAATAATCATTACCCATTGAATTTTAGGGACATATATGTCCCAACCATCACATAATGAAAATCATAAATACATGTGACACAAGATCATAAAGAATTCATCATATTAGAACCCACGAAAGAAATTGGGTTTCATATAACATTTAATCATAGCATAACCCATGAAAAAGAAACAGGTTTCATAAATCTATTGTCATCATAAAAAAATAGAAAATGAATATATATGGTATAATTGGATCATATACTCAGTAAATATTAAGTAAATTAAAAGGATTTAGTCTTAGATAGAAAATTATTTTTAAAGAAAAATCACTTGGAACATTTCTTTAGGAAAAACATTAATTTATAAACAAACTTTTGAAAATAGAAATTTAGAAATGATTTTGGAAATCATTTTCTTAGAAAATAACCTTGAAAATTTATAAAGGATGATCTAAAATAAATTTAAAACATTTATTGAAGAAAATATCCTTTCAAATTTCAAAAAAACGTTTTTAAAATATTAAACATTTTCGAAATCATTTTCTTTGGAAATAAAAATTGAAATTTATAAAGGATACTTTAAATTATTAAGGGGTTATGAGGGCGGTAAATGACATACATGTTAAAAGAAAGATTCCTTTCACATGTTCAGTACAATATATATTGGCCTTTTTTTAAATAATATTAAGATTCCTTTAAAAATATTTTTTAAAAAGTTTAACATGGGAAAAAATGACTTTAATCAATCCCATAGGATCATTAAATTTTTTTTTGATTTTTTTAGAAAACGTAGATATGTAATAAAAATTGGTTTTAGACTAAAGAGAGAAATAAAGTCAATTTTCATTAAATAAATTATTTTATACTAATTAGTAAATAAATAGAGGAAAATGAAGGGAAACATGTACTATCATGACATAAAAGTTTGAGATGAAATGCTATAAGTTTCTTGATGGATCAATCATAAGATTTCATCATCGAAAATATAATCATAAAAACCCATAATAAACAATGATATCATAAGCCATATTAAATAATAATATAAAAAGAGACATTAAATATCATTAATAGAATTATATTCATGGTATAAAATGTCAAAGGTATTGTATATACAACTCATAAAATATGATAAGTGTTTTATATAACATATGTCATAGAGAAGAGAAATTGAGACAAAAATCCATTACCGATTTGGTAATCATTTGGATCATAAGCCCAGTAAAAAATACCATCAAATATAAATTTAAAGATCATGAAAATATTTCTATTCATGATATAACATGTTAACAGTGTTTTATATACACCACACAAAATGAATAAGTGGTGAATATGGCATATGTCTTCTAGAAATAAAAGAGTGACTAGAAATCCCTTACCTTAAGTATTGAATTCCCTCGTAAAAATTTGAAAATCATATATAATTAATATTGGTTTATTATAAATCTATTATAGGACCATAATTATATATATAATACAATATATTATTTACTTATGTCCTTTTATTATCCATTTATTTACAATTCATTTTCAAAATCACGTTTTAGAAAATAACCTTTTGTTTTCATGTATGTTTTGATTTGGTATTTTTAATCCATTAACATTAATAATGTTTCCATAAAATAAATATTTTTTACCATGATTTAAATATATCATATATAAAGTTTATATGTATCTATATTAATCCATAAAATTTAGATATATAAAATGAAATACATTATTCATGGAGACAGTAGGCATATGTATGCTTGCACGCCGTTTCAATTTTTTTAATGTTGAAAAAAGGAAAGGAAAATAATAATTAACCTTCCAAAACAATTATTATTTCACACACACACACATATATATATATATCACCTATACTTATTAATTTTATCCTTATTACCACCCTTGTAAAGCGTTAGTAAAAAATGAATCACATCACTTTGCGAGGTGGTAGTTTGTCATACACATAAGCGACGTTATCATATCCCCTATATAATGGAAAGTATGCAGTTTTATGTGATATATTAATTATATAGCTAAAAATAATTTAAAAATATCATATATATTAATGAAATATATCCATAATACCATCCATGTAAAATAGAAATTAATAAACGCATCATATCAGTTTAGTGAGGTGGTAGTTCGACATACACATGAGCGAAATTATTGTTTTCCAACGGGTTACAAGGTAAGAATATAATGTGTGGTATTATAATTAAATAACTATAGTAATATCATAAATAATTTATATAAACATTAAATCCATTATTATATCTATTCGTGAAAGGTGGTGATGGAAAATGAATAACATTGGTTTGTGAGGTGGTAGTCCCCCGCACACACAAGTAATAGTTTTGTTTCCCATTTGATGGAAGTGCAGAAAGATACAGGTTCTAAAATTAACACAATGACATCCCAATATATGTGATATAATTATTTAATTATATCATACTATTTTAATAATTTTTAATTGAGGTGTAAGAAGTAATAAAACAAAAACACAAGTTTAATAATTTTATCTCTTCTTCAGATAGCCTATTTAGGATTAGACATAAATCCTTATTATGAGTATTTCCTAATAAAAAATAATACCTATATTAATTAGTGGAAAATTAGGTAAGATATTTTGTTAGGTATTTTCCCAACCAATTTTTTTGAACGGTGATAATAAGAGGAGACTGGGTACACTTTTATAAGTGGGGGAGAGGACACACTTAGAAGTTTTGAAAAAATAAAGGATTCCCACCTTTTTCACATGATAAATAGATCCAAAATGAGAAATTATAGAATATTATAAGTTATAAAGTCTAAAAATGGAAATAAAATGGGTTTTCTACAAGTTTATATGGAATTTTACCCATTATTTTTTGGTTTAACCCATGGTAAACCCGTTTTAATGTGAACTATGCTAATGATTTTTTAACATTTTTAGTATTAACTATGAACAAAAATTAATTTTAACTTATTATATAATATACTTTATTAGGAATAAAAATATTTATCCATTTTTTTCAAATTATATTCACATAATTTCTAAAATTTAATTTAAAATAAAACCACAAACATGACAAGAAAACGAATTTTCAAAGAGAAAATGTTCAAAAGTTTAAAAGGTTTTTATATAAAAAATCAATATGAAATAGATTACAATAAACTAAATTGGATTAATAAATATATAATTTAACTAATTATACTTTTAAAATAATTTCAAAACAAAATAAACCTCATAAATTGTTTAAATAAAAAGATAGTAATAAAAACCAGTATTTTTCACTATTCATCGAAAAATTAATCTTTTCATAAAAATAAAAAATCTCACCTTAAGATAATTTTCATATGTAGATTTAATAAATTTAATTTTTTATTTTGAAACAAATTTTCTAAATTTTTCAAAAATTAATTTTATTAGTTTTTCACAAAAATTAGTAAAATCAATTTTTTTAGAAAATGTTATTTTTGAAACATATAAAGACATTACAAAAAATTGAGTAATTTTTATCAATTGGTTTTATTTATATACAAACATTATAATTAATATTTAAATTTTTGGTATTTCTACTCATGAATCTAAGTTTAATTTCTTGGAAATAACGATCATGTTTAAATAATAATATTAATTTTTTTCATGGTTCATTAAAATTAGGTGTTGCGTGTAACACAAGTTGTCGAATAGATTAAATTTATTAAAAATACATTTCATAAAATCTAGGGGTGTTAAATTAATAAAATTTTGTAATTCTATTATCATAATTCATCGAGATAAAATATGATTATGGTTTTAAAATAATATATCCCTAGTGTAATAATGGAAACATAGAAGGGTGTTGACATAAATGAAAGACACCTTCTCAAAAAGAAAGCTTCAAATAATATCACATAAGAAGGACTCGATAATCAAAATTTTTGATACCATGAGTTAAATATACCAAATGATATATATATATATATATTATAGGTAAAATAATGAAATTTAAAGCTCATCAGGGTAAATCCTGCTGGAAATTATAATGGAAATAGAGTGGAAAACATTAATGATATTTGAGATATTTTAAATATTGATGTTAAATAAAAATTTACATTTTACTTTCAAATGTTTATTTTGAATGAGGTATGCGAATGATTTTTAAAATATTTAATTTTATAATTAATATCCACTAATGGATTCTTGAAAATAAATATAGTTTATCATAGTGAAATGAGTATAGAAATAAAAAACATATGAAAGTGAAATAAAATTCTATTTTTATTTTTTAAAATATAATGATTCAAAACTAAGATAATAATGAGAATAAAGAAATATTAATTTGTATCAATATATATTCTTTATTTAGAGATGTAAATAAATTACCATAAAATAAAATATTATGGCTGAATAACCGAAACAAGGAAGAAAAAGTTGGTAAGGAAACAATATAACTCAAGGAAATAAGACATGAGTTATCAATATCCATTACAAGAAACATACCCCCTGAAGTAAGAAATATTTAAAAAAGGGGGGTTTTATTGTAGAAATTTTAATAAATAAAATACCATATAATATAATCAAAGGGTATAATTTATCCAAATATTGTGAAATAATTACAGGAGAAAGGATCTTAACTCAATGAATGAAAATTGAGTTACTACAATTCCTTATAACTTGGGTAATAATTAAGTTAAAGGATATTTTATGAACAGAAATTAATTTTTCTTGGAATTTAACATTAATGAAAAATATATGATAAAGATGTATCCATGGGTAGTTAATACACAATTTAAATGAAATTAGAATGTATAACATAAACATTTATCAAGGAATTAATGTTTAAGATAAAGAACCCTTATAACATGAATAACATTTTAATAAAAAGCTCTTGAAATTGAGGGATTGTAATTAAACATAAAATACCATATTTAAAATATAATTCATGTTATTATATCTAAAGTAGTAATTATATACACCAAATAAATGAAACGTGGTTCATAATACCAAACATATCTCAAAGAGAGAAATTTGAGGTGAAAACCCTTACCTCGATCCTGATTTTTTATATACATGAACCAAACATCATGAATAATTAAATTAGCATCATTAAATACACACCCAATAACCTTATTCATAACTATAACCATTTGTACTCCTCATTTGAGATAATTATATATATTTAAATTATTTTTTACACATTTTCAACACCAGGTGTAAGTAATTTTTATCTCATTGAACTAGTTTCATAAAAGAGGTGTTGGTATCTATTCCTTTTCCAAAGTCTATCACTCTTAGATCTTATAATATACTAGAATAGATATTCCATGAAATTTTATAATTTTATAATTTAGTTTCATGTTAGTTTTAATTATGATCCATGAGGGTAAAACAAGCGATGATCATGTTTTAGTTATTCATAATAACAAAAGGGAATTTTATTAATTAATGAGTTAAATTTTGATATAACCTTAATAAAAAAAATAAAAAAATTATATTTATATAATTTTACAACAATAATTTGATGTTTTTTGGTACAAAAGAAGTGGCAGATAGGGCATACCCAACTCGTATTTTTTTACATGATCGATGATTAATATGAGATTTACATGATGAAAAATTACATAATAAATAGAATTGAATCAAATAATATGGAATATAGGTATTTCCAGGACCAAAGAACCTGATCAATACATATTATTTATATTAAATTTAATCAATTAATGAATTAAATTGCGACAAATACTTTATTTCTTGATGGATCTGACAATGTATCTACATCATACTGTCATTATGCTTATGAATGAATAATAGATTCACTCTTATAATGATCAACATGAGTTGCACATACCTCCAAACATCACTATAGGAATCTTCATATGCAAGCATGAAAGATCCAACTACTTGCATTATTAGACATAGATCATCCTGAGAATATCTTCAAGGAAGGGTTATGTTTGATCTCCCTAGACTTGAGAGTGGTGATGTAGGTTTATTTATCTCCTTTGTTGAGAGTGTTCTTGGAGAGAGAGTTCTCAAGGTATTTGGTAGGATTCTCTTTGGACCTTATTTTTCATAACACAAATGAATTAGAAAAATAGAGAAATAATAGAATTGGTTTTATATACTGCTAGGGTTAGAAAATAATAACTGTACATGCACCCTTTTTATTTATGTAATCCATGAATAACCCCATGTCTATAATAACAGTAATAATAATATTATTATTTATTGGAATTTTCTAAACTTGTGAAATAAATTATATATTATTTATTCAATATATATTATGTCTCACCAGACCATTAAAATCAGTCATTCATTCCTCCACAATATTTATTAGGCCTTGAATGATGAATATTTATTCAATAAATAAATATCACTACTATATTTTATAAAAAAATAATTAAATATTATTTTGTCTAAATTAAAAATACATATATATTATACATTTTACTCACATAATATTCTCTTGAAAAACTGGTGATAGAATATATTTTATCAAGAAAACATGAATAATTATTAAACCATGTCACTGAATTATATTTATTGAACTAGTTAAATATATAAAATAAATATATATTTTTTAACTAAGATTCTAGATACAATTTGTGTACGAACCTCTAGGACGATTTCTTAGTGGCATTAAGTGAAGAATCCTAAAGTCTAAGGTTAACATCTAGAAATACACCACAGAACCCATAGAAAAATACATTAATACTGCAATGACATAATACCTCATACAGACACTTATTTTGTAATATAATCCTTTTATCAGGATATCTCTTATCATGATTATTTCATACTGGCGACATCAACCTAGGTTCTCGATGAATCTTTCTTTGAATTTATAGAAATATAACTTTCTTATAGAACAACATGAACACTGATTTATTTAGTCTATATCATTTCCATCAAAGATACTATGATATAAACTTCTATTAAAGAACATAAGGGAGAAATCCTTTATCACATTATTCATTAATGAAATATTACTCGTGACATACCCAACACATATTACCTTTCCGCAAGCATATGTCATCACAGTTTTCATCAATACATCATTTTACATGACTCATAATACTCATTAATAATAACATTAATGTCTAAATATCAATACACACATCTAGTTATTGGAACATACAATGGAACATATAAATGTGGATTTATTATAGTAAAGTCTAATTATCATAATTTCCAACACTGGATATTACCAAGGGAGTAAACATTGAAAAGGTGCTTCAAATTACTATAATTATCTACCCTAGATATCTTATATCATTTGTTCCCCTCGAATGATTTCATTTGGATAAATAAAATATATTTAACCATACTTTAATGGAAATTATAGGTTGTAATCATAGTAGGGAACTGATATGACCTTTTAGTGCGACAACTAATATTAGTACATTATCACATACTATGTTATGAAGAAGAACAATCATGATGTGATAAAGAGTTTATTAATATTCAAAAATATGAATAAATATTGTCATAAAGTACACAAAAGTTAGTTCTATAGAACCAACTCTAAGAGACTCCTACTTATACTATAGATAAATGAAAACAACCTTAAGTCGTCTAGCTATCACATGATACTCATGCTTCATATAAGATAAAACTTTAGTCCAGGGGTCCACCATGTTTTCTTCCATGGGTCATATTTATATTTTAACTTCATCTCTCTAAGAAAAATCTCTCAAGAGATGATACTTTCATAGTACGTTCTTTATCCGTTGGTGTGACCTTGGCTCTTTTACAAGAGCCACCACAGTAGTATTATCATAATACAATGTGATAAGGTACTAATTTCTCGGTACCACATTAGGTTCCTTCATATATTTTCACATAAAAATGGATTCCTTGGATACATCATAAGATGGTATCTACTTAAAATCTTCTGTAGAATTAGTAACAACTTGCTACATTGAACTCTTCCAGCTAACATCTCCTCCATTGAGACAAAAATATACTTTGTCTTTGAATTTAGATAATTATGATATGTTTGAAAGCGAGAATCAATATAACCCCTAATGAATAGATCCTTATCTCCTCCATAAACCATGAATATATCCTTAGTTATTATCAGATATTTTAGGATAGAATTAATAGCAGACCAATGTTTTTCTCTTAGATAAGCTTACTATTTAACTACCATGCTCAGTGCATAAGAAATATCAAGTTTTTTATATAATTTGTAACACATGATTGATCTTATTAGTAATGTGTTTGAGATATTAATCATACCCTCTTTATCTTATTGTGCCTAAGGACATATTTTTCTAGAAATACGTATACCATGTGGCACTAGAACAAATCACCTCTTGCTTCATTCCATAAAAAATCTCTTCACAATTTTGTCAATGTAAGTAATTTAACATAATATAAGAATCATATTGGATATATAAAAAATTATCATGATCCCTAGAATATAGGATGATTTACCTAATTACTTTATTGAGAAACACTTTTTTAATGATTCCTTAATAGACTGTAAGACTTTTATATCATTTAAAAAAAGTAATATGTCATAAAAATATAAAACCAGGATAAGTACTGTATTTCCCCTAAACCCATTGAAGACAAATTTCTCACATTCATTTTTAATGAAACAATATTATTTTATAGATTTATCAAATCTAATGTTTCATGAACTAGATTCTTAGTTAAATCCATAAATGGATCTTTATAACTTGCATATCCTTTTGGCCTCACTAGGAGTCACAAAGCCTTAGGGTTGTGTAATTTGGACATCTTACTGAAGGTTCCTATTAGGTAAACCTGTTTTGAAATCAATGTTCCTAATTTCATAGTCATGGTAAGCTACTATAGTAATTATAATTATGATGGATTTAAACATGGTAATTTTTAAATGGTTTTCATCTTAGTCAATACCTTGACACTATTTAAACCCTTTATCAACTAATATGGATTTATAAGTATTTAATTTACCTTCCATTCATGTTTTCTCTTGAATAACCTTTTTTTCAAACATTGGGATTTACATAAACTGCCACATTAACCAGAACCAAAACTTAGTTCTTATATATGGAATCTATTTCATAATTCGTTGTTTCTTACCATCTTGTAGCTTCTGAGCTCTCTATTTCCTATTTATAGGTGATAGGTCTATTATTTTAAACCAATAATGAGTCACCATATTTGGTGACTATAAAACCATATATCTATGCTTCTCCTACACCACTAGTGCTCATGCATAGTACTTGGGTTTGATGAACTACTTCTTCTGTGGAGACCTATGGAATCTATTTCTATACCAACTCTTCTGTATCTTAAGCATCAACTTCATCAAAGTCATTACATATAACATTATAAATTTTTAAGATGTTATCCCTCTCACAAAATATGTCATGTCTAGTGATAGTCACTTTTTAGTCTATGGGTTGTATAGGTAGTATCCCTTTATTTCCTTAGGATACCCTATAAAGATACACTTTGTGCCCTAGGGTGATAGTTTTTTTCCGAAGAAGGACTTAAAAAATTATTTATAACCTCTTACATGTTCTTGTGACAAAAAAAGTTTCTTTACACTCCATAACTCAAAGTGAATTCTGTTTTCAACTTTATTTGGTACCCAGTTTAGTGTATATTCCACAGTTTGTAATGCATATATCCAAAAGGATAATGAAAGATCCACAAGAATCATAATCAAACTTATCAGGTATAAGATGGTATATTTTGTCACATCCATGAATTATTTTAAAGGTAAATTTCACTTAATTTCTATTCTTTCTTTGTTGTTGGGTTTTTCCATGCATTTTTTGAGGAAAGGGTGAGTTTTTATGATATGGGCCAAACCGTGAGCCCATTTCCAGATTTAAAAACCAATTTTGTTTCTTTTATAACTCATTCCCTTTTAATTTTTTTTTACCCATTACAATTTAAAAATGGCCTCACATGAACTATTAACACCACCATATCAATTTGGACCCTTTAAGAAACTTTAATCATGGTGGATTTGGGTTTTTATTTATGGAGTTGGGCCAACCTGTAAGCCCTTTTCAAGTTTTTTTTAAATATTTTATTTAATATCTTATTCAATTATTATTATTTTTCAATGATTCTAACTCCCACCTAAGCCCACTGACCCTAGGCACACCCCATTATCTTTTCCCCCTCTTTGGATCTCAAAACAATCTCTAATTAGGGTAGAACTGCTTAGGCTTTCTCAAATCATCCATATTTGAAGAGGTAACTTGTTTCCTTCATAAATCGTTAGAATTTTACTCTTTTCCCCCATTTCAGTTCACATTTGGCCTTATCAGCCTTATTAAGACATCACTTTAATTTTTGGATATTTTTAAATTCAGATACTGGTGTATTTGGTTAAATTTATTCACGATCCATCAAGTAAGTGGGTCTCCTTCCTTCTACCTCTCATTTTCTTAGGGTTTCTTACGTTTCCATAGGTTTTATTTGATTTATTACTGAAGTTCATAATGTACATAAAGTGGGTATTCGAACCTAGGGATTTATATTTGGGTTTTTGGTCTAATTTTGTGGTTTTAGGCTTGATCTGAGTCCATTGTGGTGCAGCGGTGGTGCAATTGAACTTTCACAAAAAGATTCAAGGGTTTTGACAATAGTGGTAGGTGATTCCATGTGTAAGAACTACTAGATGAGTTATATTTTATTTTAATTTCTATTTTAGAACACTTCTCCTTCATTATCCTTGCTGGGAAAGTTGGTTTTGGGGATGTTTGTTAAGCAAATGATTTTTAGGTAACAATTTTTTGTTAAATTGGGTATTTTACATGTCTATTCTATTTATTTGCCAATTTTGGTTGTTTTTTAACTCTTATAATGGATCTATAAAATTTTTTAGTTATGAAAATTCTATTTTGTTTAATATGGGTATGCACATAGTGTTTAAAGTGGGGTTTTAATGGATTCTGTGTGTAAACCATTGTTAAATTTTGTGAAGTTATTCTATTGAAATTCTAAAGGTTTTATTGAGGGATGTAAGTGGTGAAAATCTTGTGTAGATAATTTTATGATTTTATTATGACCATAATTTATGTTTTTATGTGATAATGTATTTTTAAACATGTGAAAATGGTTTGAGCACAAAGGGGGAAATCCGGGTATCCAGGAGGACAAATATATACTAGTACGCTAGTGATCCAGAGCGGTTTTATCCCTATTTAACTAAGCAAAATGGATTAAAAAAACACTAAAAAGAACTATATTGATGATGGTTATAGACCAATAGGTTATGGGTATGTTCACTACTAGTTTATAGTGCATGAGAACAAATTTTTCTATGGTAACTTTACACTGAGATACGATGTACATAGGGCTTGAGACTAACCAGTGCCTAGGGTTGTTCCCGATATTAGTGATCATTGACTCTTTTGTATTTATCTTTGGAATATTTTGGTTTTGGATGAGGAATATAGTAGATTACATGTTTTATTGAAATTTTTTCACTCATGGAAAATTACCTATGAAAACTATTTACATTTAAAAGTTTCATTCTTTAGAAATTATTTATAGCACTTCTTGCATATCAAAACTGACATGATTTTTATCTTCTATTGCTTACTCTATGGAATATCTTGGTGGTATCCTATTTTTATTAGGCTCACACCATATTACACCCCTTGTGTGTAAGTATACTTGATCATGTTTGACACAGGTAAAGGAAAGGCCTTGGGTGATGGCGGTTCAGGTTGTCAGTTACATTCCATGGCGTGGTGTTATGGATACGGCTTGTGAGTGATGACCCCTTGTCATGTGGAGTCCATGGGGATGTTTTTCTTCTAGTTTTATGTGTATTTTGACCTATTGTTTTATGTTTAAACCTATTTATTCAGTTATGGATCTTTTTTAAAGTTTGTTTGTCATGAATTTTCAGATTCATGTTATCAATTGTCTTTGATCTTTTATGTATCCATACTCATGTATATATTTACCAAAAAGAAATATATGATACCTGAGCAATATTTCTAGCCCGTGGGTATAGGTAATTCTATTCGGGACTTCTCATGGGCCAGGTTTGGTGCCAGTGTGGATGGAAACCAGATTCGGTTTGTGAAAAAATGGCAATAGAGGAGGTTAATGTTTTTGGGTTATATTATTATTTTGGGATTATTTGGGATAGACAAGATTTAGGACTATCGGGACTCGGAGTTTTGGTCATGAGTAGGTTGCTTATACTGCACCTCTCTTATAAGACCTTGAGTCACCGTGGGGCTTTTGGGTTTTTTAATTCACTTCCATGTGAGACGTGTGGGATGCAGACTACATGTGGAAATCGGGTGGGGGTGGGGTAGTTGTTTCTTTTATCGTTTTAATATGTATGGATTATTTATATTTGATGTTATTGATGAAATTTTCATAATTGTTGTGCTGATTTTTTTTCTTGTGACTATTATATTTTGTAGCAACATGCCTCCCCGAAAATTTCCCATGCACCAACGGGAGGAATCCAAAGAGAGTTCTCCCTGACCGCTTGATTAGAGGCAAGTAGAGGCTGTGGTTCAGGCTATCCCAGTTCTAGGACATGGACATGATCATCTTCCAGATCCTATTAGAGAACATGAGACTAGTACTAGGAAGGAAAATGACTAGGGTTTCTTGAAAAATAAACCTCATACTTTTCAAGGCAGCATAAAACCCGAGGAAGCAGAAGAATGGACTAAAAAGTTTGAGTGCATGTTCGAGTTCCTAGAAACACTCGAGGAGGTCTGGGTGAACTATGCCTATTTTCTATTGGAGGGTCCCGGCCACAAGTGGTGGGAATTAGTACTTCAAACTAGAAAGAATGAGTTGATCCGATGGGGAGATTTCAAGGCCGTATTAAATGAACAATATTGTCCTGAAGTCTTTGAATTTGATAGATCTTGAGAGTTCATGGATCTTTCTTATGGGGATATTTCTATAGTGGAGTACACCAACCGTTTTTTTGATCTGGTTTGATATTCCCCTGAAATCACTTGTAATTAGAAAGCGAAGACCCGTATGTTTGAGAAAGGATTACGACCAGATATTTACTCCTAAGGTTTCTTATTTAAGATGAGGACCTGTGCTGAGGTGGTTGACCAGACGTGTATGGTGGAGATTTTAAAATAAGTGGGGCTAGTTTCTCTAGAAAAGTATCAATAGTTGGTTGTGGAATCTCTTCAGAGAATAAAAGGATGTGAGAGGAGTAGGGGAAGAAGTGAGGTGGTAGTTTGGGAAACTCTTCCAGGAAGTTTTCATCTATGGCTTCTGATGTGAGATCCTTTTTGTACCACTAGTGTGGGAGGCCCAGGAACATCTGAACAGAATGAAAATTTCCTCGGAATCCTAATTATCAATGTGGAGGTATGGGTCACTTTCAGTGCTTTTGCTGGGTGGCACATCCAATTTAGAGTGGGGAAAGATCGGTGTCTTCAAGAGGAGTGCCGGCTCAGTCAGAGCCATCGTGGATGGGGTATCTTTATTTGGTGGATATGGTGGAAGGGATGGGTTATCATCTGGTAAGATCTAGTTTAGGACATAGCCACAGACTAGCGGTCTTCCTGAGGAAGAGACCAGACATCTCCATGTCGTAGATCAGGCACCTGTAGGATCATAGGCGGGACTGTCGATAGTTTGAGGTACCATTTTTATTGCATCTTCTATAGATGTTGTTCTTTTTTATATTGGTTCCTCTATTACTTTCATTTATTCTTATTTAGTAAGAAATCTAAATTTTCCAATTGAGATTTTTTTCTTTTTTATGGAGTTGGTGACGCCGTAGGGAAAAAAGAAGAAGGGTATCAGGTGCCCGTCATGTTCACTTTCTGTGTCAGGGGTTGCGATGAAGTGGGACAACCTGGAATTAGATATGGATATATTTGACGTGATACTTGGCATGTATTTGATGGTACACTTTCAGGAACACATCGATTGCTAGAGGCTGCGGGTTAGTTTCACAGCACTTAATGGGAGTCGTCAGGTTTTTCATGGGGAATGGGATCCTCAGTCAAGTCGTGTAAGACCTCCATTCCTTGAGTTGGGAGATATTATTTTTTAGTTATCTTAACTCGTGATAGAGGAAAATGGTAATTATCCTTATTTTGGACTTCCTCATGTATTGGACGAGTTTCTATAGGTATTTCTGGATGATTTTTCTGGTTTTACCCCTGATCGGGATGTGGAGTTCTTGATTGATCTGGTGCTGGGAACACAACCGATATCTCTTCCCTCATATTTCATGGCCCACACTGAGATGATGGAATTAAAAATACATCTGGATGACATATAATCCAAAGGATTCATTTTACCGAGCATCTCTCCCTATGCCATTCCAGTGTTGTTCGCAAAAAAGTCTGAAAGAACCCTCAAATTGTTCATAGACTACTGGAAGTTGAATAATGTAACAATCAACAACAAATATCCTTTACCCCTAATAGATGAATTTTTTGACTAGTTGAAGGAGGAAAGGTGGTTTATTATAATAGACTTGAGTTCGGGCTATCACCAACTCAGGTTGAAAGAGGAAAATATCCCAAAGAATCCTTTCGAAGAAAGTATGACCATTTCGAGTACTAGGTCATGCCCTTTGGATTGACCAATGCTCCAATGGTCTTTATGGAACTCATGAACATGGTGTTCCATCTGTATCTTGATTCATTTTTCATGGTATTTGTGGATGACATCCTAGTTTATTTGGGATTCGTGGAGGAACATTAGCATCACTTGTGGATCATTCTGGGCACTTTGTGAGAGAATCTCCTTTATGCAATTTTTTCCAAGAGTACTTTCTGGATCATGGAGGTGAAATTTCTAGGGCATTTGATCTCAGACTAGGGGGTTTCGGTGGACCCAAAGAATATCAATGTGGTTATTTCATGGGAGAAGCCGAAGAATGTGTTCATGATTAGGAGTTTCTTCGGCCTAACTCGTTATTAATGGTGGTTTGTTCTGGATTTATCTCAGATTGCTTCAATAATGACCACGCTCACCCGGAAAGGGGTTATGTTTGTATGGGGCCTAGAATGTTAGGAATCCTTCAAGTAGCTAAATCAGCGGTTGTATACCACCTCTATTTTTATTTTTATAGAGGCTGGAAAGGGTGATGTGGTGTATTGTGATGCTTTAGTTATGGGTCTCGGGTGCGTGCTTATGTAGGATGATCATGTGGTGGCATATGGCTCTCGCCGACTCCGAACACGTGAAAAGAATTACCTGACCCAGAACTTGGAGCTAGCAGTTGTTATGAATTATTTTAAGTCTTGGGATCACTATCTCTTTAGGGAGACGTTTTTGGACTACTCTGATCACCAAATCATAGCCTATATCTTGTCATAGAAGGAACTCAACTTGAGGCAGTTTCATTGGATCAAGTACTTGTAGGGATTAGAATTTGGCAGTGCGTATACCCCAGGTAATGGTAACGTGGTGGAAGACACCTTTAGAAGAAGAGTCTCGATGTTGTATTTGAGGAAGTCCAGTGTTGAGTGGACTCTGATGGAACTCTTTGCTCAGATGCATGTGGAGAGTAGGGAGAAAATTGGGGGTGCATTCTTCACAACCGTTCAGTTTAATCCTTCTCTGGTGGAGCTCATTCAGTGGGAATAGCCTAGTGATGATACTTATCAGTGGTATAAGCAGTTTCTTCATGGTGGATAGACATCTTATAATTTGTTGTCGTCTCCCAAGGGCATCCTATGCTTCAAGGGTTGTTTAGTAGTTCATTATCTCTGCGGAAGGTAGTGATACATGATAGTGGCTGGTCTCAGTGGGATGTCCATCCGAGTGACACCAAGATGTATTATGATGTATATTGGATGTTTGGGTGATCTGGTATGAGATGATACATCACAAACTTCGTATCAAGATGCCACACATTCCAGCTGGTGAAAGTATAGAATCAAAGGCCCTCTAGTTTGCTCCATCTGTTACCCATTCTTACCTGGAAGTGGGAAGAGGCCACCATGGACTTAATTATTGGATTTCCTCATACACCTAGGGGTAATAATTCCATTTGGGTGGTGATAGACCATCTGACCAAATCATCCCACTTCATTTAGATCAGAGATACAAATAAATTTGATGAGTTGGGAAGTTTGTACTTTCAAGAGGTGGTAAGGCTGTATAGTGCAATGTTAGCAGTTGTCTCAGATAGAGACCCATTTTTTCACTTCTTTGTATTGGAAAGGCCTTCATTAGGCCTTGTGTTCTCATATTAAGATAAAAATGGCATACCATTATCTAACAGATGGTCAGACAGAGCGGGCGAATCAGATTTTGGAGGATATGCTCCTTGCATGTGTTCTAGACTTTGAAGGTTCCTGGGATAGCCATTTGGGATTGGTTTAGTTTGATTATAATAATAGATACCAATCCTTGATTCAAATGGCTCATTTTGAGGTGCTCTATGGTTGACCTTTTTGGCCCCCCCTGTGTTAGGCTAAGGTAGGTGAGACCTAAGTGCTTGGGATGAGTCTAGTGAAGGAGATGTATGAGATAGTCAAGTTTTCTAGGAAGCTCTTATAGAAAGATCAGAGTCTATATAAATTAGATGCTGAATAGAGGCATAGAGACCTTGAGATTTCTGTGGGAGACATGGTATTCTTGAAAGTGGCCCCTCATCTAGGCCTTCGTCGATTTGGAAAGCAAGGGAAGCTGATGCCGCAGTATGTTGGAAATTTTGAGATCACCGAGCATATTGGAAATGTGGAATATAGGTTGGCCTTACCTTCTCTATTGACATCCATCCGTGACGTCTTCCATGTCTCCCAATTGAAGAAATACAACCCAGATCCATCCCATGTACTGAATTGGGAGGAGTTGGATATAGAGAGTGATCTATCTATTTTTAGCGGCCAGTGGGAATTGTGGAATTCCAAGAAAAGGTGATTCAGGGAAAGTCTATTCCACTAGTATGGGTTCGTTGGAAGCATGGTAATGATACACATGAGACTTGGTAGTGGAAGTTGTGGTTTTAGTAGTACCCATTCTTGTTTTCCGATCAAACTTCAGGTTTATTTTACAGGGAAAAAAGTCTTTCATGGTGGAGATAATTGTCACATACATGAATTATTTTGAAGGTACATTTCATTTAATTTCAATTATTTATTTGTTTTTGGGGTTTCCCATGAATTTACGGATAAAAGGGTGAGTTTTCTTGATTTGGTCCAAACCATGAGCCCATTTCAAGATTTAGAAACAAATTTTTTTTCTTTTATAACTATTTCTTTTTTCAAAAAAATTCACCCATTCCACTTCCAAAATAGCCTCCCCAAAACTATTAACACCACCATATAAATTTTTAACCTTTAGGAATCCATAATCCTGGTAGATTTGGGTTTTTATTTAAGGAATTGGTCCATCCTGTAAACCCATTTCCAGCTTAAAAAAATTGTTCTTTTAATATCTTATTGAATTTTTATCATTTTTCTGTGATTCAAACTCTCACCTAAGACCAATGAACCTAGGAGGGCCCCCATTTTCTTTTCCCCCTCTTTATAACTCATATGCATCACGAATTAGGGAAGAACGTATTAGGATTTCTCAAATCATTCAGATTTGATGAGGTAACTTTTTTCCTTCATAATTCCTTAAATTATTACTCTTTTCCCCATTTTAGTTGTCAATTGACCTTTTTAGCCTTATTCAAACCTCAATTGTATTTTTTTCAATTTTGAAATTCAGATACTGGTGTATTTGGGGAGATTTCTTCAAGATCCCTCAAGTACGTGGGCCTCCTTCATTATTACTCCCATTTGTTTAGGTTTTCTTCCATTTTCTTTGGGTTTTTTCCATTTCTTCTTGATGTTCCTTTTGTAAAACAATTGGGGATTTAAAACTAGCATTTTATCTTGGGTTTCTTGGTGTAATTCTGTGGTTTTAGGCTTGATCTAAGTCCCTTGTGGCGCGATGGTGGTGCAGTTGAACTTTTGCACAAAGAATCAAGGGTTTTGACACTTATGGTTGGTGATTCCATGTGTAAACACTGCTAGATGAGTTAGACTTTCTTAATTTCTATTTTATCAAACTTCTTCTTCGATATACTTACTGAAAAATTTGTTTTTGGTGAACTTTGTTATGAAAATTATTTTTAGGTACAAATTTTGTGTTAAATTGTGTGTTTTACATGTCTATTCTATGTTATGATAATTTTGGTTGTTTTATAACTCTTGTAATGTATTTATAAAAATGTTTTAGTGCTGATAATTCTATTTTTGTGAATATGGGAATTCACACAGTGTTCAATGTTGCATGTTTAATGGATTTTGTGTGCAAAATATTGCCTAATTTTGTGAAGTTATTCTATTGAAATTTTAAAGGTTTTATTGAGGGATGTATGTGGTGGAAAGCATGTGTAGCTAATAATTTGAGTTGATAATTGCCAGAACTGATTTTTTATGTGCTAATGGATTTTGGAAACATCTTAAAATGGTTTGATCACAAAGGCAGGAACCTGGGTATCTTGGAGGGCCGATATGTACTAGTAGTCTAGTGATATAGAATAGTTTTATCGTAGTTTTACTAAGAAAAATAGATAATGAAAACAATAAAAAACTATATTAATGATTTTTGGGGACTAATATGTTATGTTTATGTTCCCTATTAGTGTCTCGTGCACGAGAACTGATTTTTATATTGTTACATTACACTGAGAGATGATGTGCATGGAGCCTGAGACTAACTAGTGACTAGGGGTGTTACTGAGATTAGTGCTCATTGAATCTATTGTATTTATATTTGTAATATAGCGGTTTTTGATGGAAATAAAGTATCTTACATGTTTTATTGAAATTTTCTCACTCATGTAAAGTTCCATTTGAATAAAGTTTACATTTAAAAGTTTCATTATTGAGAAATTTTTCCACCACTTCTGGCTTATCAAAACTAGCATGATTTTTATATTGTATTGCTTAATATATAGAATCTCTTGGTGGTAACCTATTGTTCTTAGGTACACACCCTATTTACACTACTTATATGTATTTATACTTGATCATGTTTGACATAGGTAAAGGTAAGGCCTTGGGTGATGGTGGTTCCAGATGTTAGTTCACTTCCATGGTGTGTTATTGTGGAGACGACTTGTGTGTGATTCTCCCTAGTCACGTGGAGTCCTTGGGGCTATTTGGATGGTAATTTTATGTGTCTTTAGACCTCCTGTTTTATGTTTAAACCTATTTATTCAGTTCTCTATTTTTAATGCTTGTTTGGCATGAATTTTCAGATTTGGTTTATCAATTGTTTTGATGTTTTATGTATCCATACTCAGGTAAATCAATCCCAAACCAAAATCTATGATAACCAGGAACCTGTTCCAGCCTGTGGGGATAGGGAATTATCTTAGGGAATTCTCACAGGCCAGGTTTGGTGCCAGTTTTGATGGCGACCAGATTCAGTTCTTGACATAGTTCCTCTTTTCACTAATATAATTCAACTATGGTGTGTAAGGAGGTGTGATTTAAGATAGAATCCCAAACTCCCATAGAATGTCGAAAAATAATTTTTAATATATTCACCACCTCAATCTAATAAAATCATATTTGTTTTCTTTACAAGTTTTTTATGTACTTCATCCTTTAATTATTTTAATTTCTCAAAGGACTAAGATTTATACCTAATCATGTAAAAATAACCATATCTACTCAAGTCATCAGTAAAAGTTATGAAGTGATAATACTCACATCTAGCTTCTTTTTAAAATGGTCTATACACATCTGTGTGTATCAATACTAAAATATCTATGGTCCTTTCACCTTATCTATCAAATAGAGGTTTGACCATTTTTCCTTGTAAACCAAAATGAAATCATTCAATTGGTGGTAGCTCTAAAGAGACTAAATAACCGTCTTGATATAAATTTGTCAAATTATTATCATTTATATGACCAAAATGGTGATTCCATATGTGGTTGTTATATGAGTCATGTGAACAAGATTCATTATCTATTTCCAATACATGGTTTTTATAATTTAATACACAAATATCATTATATAAATATGTTATACCATTACATCTGTTGTCTTTCTAAAAGAGGTAACTTTTATTTCATAATTTTAAAATAAAACCATCTACATCTAGGAATGATATAAAAAATTATATTTTAGTAATAGTTGGTACATAATAACAATCTCTTAAAACAAATATTACTCCTTTTGTCAATAAAAGATGGTAGTAACCAATGGCTAGAGAAGTTATCCTCACACAATTGGACAATGAAAAATCCACCTCTCCTCTATAAATATTTTGGAATATACTTGGTTCATACATTTGGATATATATGTGAGAAACACAAGATTTTTCTAATACTCAATGTGTAGATATTAAGAGATTACACTCAATAAAGTACACGCCTCTAGCTTCCCATTGCTTCTTGGTGAAGTTCCTCTTCCAGTGGAATTTCTTGCCACATGAAAAACATACTGCTTTGTTTTCCTTACCCTACCTCTAGATATTCCTCTTATTAGAAGGATAGTGGTTAGGATATTTATAATTTTTATGAGTTTTGGGTCCCTTTTCCTTGTTCTTCCTTTTCTTATTCACCATAGGTTCAATGGGTTTGTCACACCCCATGTGCATGTCCACTTAGATAATCAGACTAATATGTTCTCAAAGACTCTTCTCATCATTTTTCATGTTATAATTAACAATGAAAATAGATAAGGACTTTGTTAGTGAGGAAAGTTTGAGATCTATGCACAATACATATGGGAATTTAATCTCCATGATTTCATTCACTGTAACCAATAAGCATGACTACATGAGGCCCAGTTGAAATTTAATCTCCAATAATAGTTCCAAATAGAGTATTCAAGACCTCATATATATAATTTATTTCATTATATTGATATAGATACTGAAGGTGAGGAATCATTCTATACACATCTATGTCTTCATGTTGTTTAAAAATCTAATTGGAAATGGATTATAACATGAAACACTGAACATCTACGGAATCGTTAAAATGTTTCTCATGGAGTGATAGTTCCTATTAACTAGGTGAATCAATAATAGGTTCTACCAACACATACAATTTACTTTCATGACATACGATAATACATAAAATCCTTTTCCATTCTTGGAAATTTGTGCTAGTGAGAATGTTATCCTTCTTAATTATAGATCAAGATGATATGTTTGAATTTATTCTTATTTTAATTTTTAAAAATAAGATGACCAGAGTTTTAGTAATTTATCTAATAAAATTTATCCAAATAAATAAATATTATATCTATTAATCTCCCACTATTTTATAAAAACACAATCTACCCCACCATTAGCTTAATAATAACCATTTGGTTTGACATTCTAGTGTAAATGATCCATATTTCTTTTCTCATATCCCCAACTTTGTTCGGTCAATAATTTTGAAAGGATTTAGGTAGGAATTCCAAATTCCATCTACATTAACTCACAATTCATTAATCTGCTGAGTGGAATCCCTAATCCTAAAATCCGTAAATTGGATTTCTTAAACCTTTTCCTCTAAGTTCTACCAATCCTTACTTTGGAATTCAACACTTGATGTAAACTATGTTAAGTCATCCCAAACCATCAATTTAGAGTTCCCCATCAAATGAAAGCACCCCAAATTTGGCCATTGAATCACTTCGAACTCTGGTTCAATTTTATCTAAATTAGTGAATGGATATAATGAGTTAATATATATAATTGATCGATTTTATATTTTATGCATAAATTTATAATTATTAACTTTATTACATTCTCGTTAATATTAAGTGGTTTACTTAAGTGATTAACCATGTCTTAGATATTGTTTACACATAATTCAATTTATTTTAGTTCTATATTTCATTCCTGTAAATTAATAAATTCATATTATTGTGAAAAAACATTTGTAATGAAATAACCATGAAACTTTATGGAAATAAAATAATATAGTGGTATGATCATGAGATTTTACTAGTGGTTAGTTTATCTAGATGATGATAAACTAACCCTCAACCTAGGGAAAAAATTCTTAAACAATTTATATTTCATGTTTCAGCTATTCGCTTGTCCAACTATGTATCTCTCTTGAATTTTTTCACCTCACCTCCAAACATGTACCACCTCCACTAGCCAAGTAGCTCCATCCATTACACATTCTTTTAATCACACACAAGTGAGGGGAAAAAGGTTGGTTAATGTGTTTAAATAAAAGAAACCATGGGAATGATATCTATAACATTATCAAGAACCAACCCGGGTCGGCCCTAAACTGGTCACCTGAGCTGATACGCGGCAAGGCCCAAGAGGCGTTCCCGATCCTCCCGAGCTAGCGACAAGCGCCAGGGAATCTATAGAGATGGTGGAAATAGTTTCTCCCAATACAATAAATAAAATTAGAGGAAATAATAAAGAGCATCGCAGAATAAATAAACCAAACCAACAACTAAACAAGACACTGAAGAATAAAAAAACTAACTGAAAACAATGACCTAACTAACTCTATGTGACCCCATGGATCACTCTCCAACTCAACGATCAAACATTGGCCAAGGAAAGAGCACCCAAACTGGAGCCTGTACAAACACTAAAAATAGAAAATAACTATAGGTGTGAGTATTAAAACTCAGCAGGCTAGCCCGATATCTATTCCCAATGCATTACCTTTAAAATTAAGAAACACAAATTCCATGTTTTAACTGAAATATATCAATATATGCATTTATATAATTTTTACTTGAAAACAAAGTTCAAACCATTTCCCTCAGTCTTTTGAAAAACCAGAACAAAAGATTTTGGAACACATTTTCTTTTGAAAACATTTTCATAGAAGTTAGGAAAACCAAAATGTCACGTTTCATAAAAAACACCACACAAGGGTACCAAGGAAGATATATTAAGGTAAATGTAAATAGGTATGCAAATATCTCAACAACAGTTCATTAGAAAAAAGTCACTAGATATAGGCAATCCTGAGAGATCAAGAATAATACAGATGATACTAATACTTGCAACCCCATCTACAGTAGCAGGCCACATACGATGAAATCTAACGCTCCAAAATGCTCGGCCATCCTTTCTCTAGAAGGCCAAGGGAAAATCCTAAAGCAATAAACCCAAAAATATCTGCCTACTATGGGCCACTGGTCAGTACCATAACCTACCAGTGTAGTACTCATCTCAAAAAATTCTCCCAATATGTCAGGTTCGTATGTCACAAGTAAAAAAGGAGGTGAGGCAATAGATGCTACAGTGCATCAAATCACAACCTATATTTATAATAATATTCCACAACAGGTCTCACCCCGAGTCTCCCCATGGATTTCCCTCGTGCCTTAAATTCAAGAAATATCAAGGGTTCCTAACCAAGGAAACCATATAATGGAACTCGGGGATTTCATACCGAGGACATCCCAGCCATCCCATGTCAACGAGGCATGAGGAACATCCATGGGTGTTTTACAACAAACACTTTACATTATTTTTTTTATAGTGGCCAAACGGGCCCTTAAACACTCTTTACAAAACCCACTTTTATCAAATGTACAATTTACACATTACCAAAAGAGATGTAAACACATCATTTAACACATCCAAATATTGATATAACTCCTTTTAATATAGTTAGACAACACACTCAAGACCCAACAATTTTTAATGAAATGAAAAAATATACTAAAACATAAATAAAACATTTAGAAAAGCCAAACCACTTGGAAAACCACAGAAATAACTGAAAATATTATTCCACACACTGCTGATACATTTATAAACCCCAACAATTTATTTTACATCACCCATTACTCCGAAAAGCCAAATGGAAATTTTATAAAAAAACAAGGCATGCAATGTTGAATAAAACAATTTCAATTTAACACTCAATGAATTATGATCCATAATATACATTCCATATTTTTATTTAAATGGTTAAAAATTATTTTTAACTTTACAAACCATGTGTGTAAACATCCGGTATTCATAACTTGACACAACACACAACCCATTCATTAAAAAATCTATTTTTGAAATAGAACTAACCCCAGAAATACCATATTTTATAATTCACACTACAAAAATAATTTAATAAATGTTTGAGAAATTCATAAAACACCAAGAAGAGGCACAATAAGGTTCTATGTCAAAACACACCAAGTTTTACACAAACATACTACTTTAAAATTAACTTCACAATAAGACCATTTAAAACAGGACTTCAAATTTCGACCACATACCAAACAATAGACCAAAAGATTACACCAATAATATCTATCAGGTATGTGAAATTTTAAAAACATAGAAAAAAAGTTTCTTAAATTTAAAAGGCAAGTGCAAGGGGATTCCTACCTCAAAACTGAAGCGCGAAGAAGCATCGCACATCCGAAAACCTTTGGTAAAGTCCAATGCCCTATATATTAAATATCAAGGACTCAAAACACATACATATACCCCAATTATGGTTTTTGAAACAAGCGGAAATGAGAAAAACCTCACCTCAAATGGATTCGGTAACCCGAAATTATTCCAAACACCTCACCTTTGACGAAAAACACCAAAATTCACCTCCAGAGGTCCGGAGAGACAAGTCACACACCCCCTTCAAAGAAGAAACATCAAAATTGGATCAACCTACACCTAGGGTTTAGTCAAACCAAATCCTCACCATGGTAAAAACCCCAAAACAAGATAAGGAAGGGAGAATACACTGGAAGAGAGCTTTCCGAGGCAGTTAGTGGATGGAAAATCGTCGGAAGGGGGCGTTAGCCGAAGGAGGACCGCGCGACTGAAGGTGGTTCGGCCGAGGGGGAATTTTTTGATAGTGAAGAGGAGGTATGAGGGGATACACCGCTAAGATTAGGAGGTCCAAGGGGTTGTGCTTCTAGAAGCAGGAGGCGAAGGGGCTATGCCACTGGGAAGAGGGAGGGTGCGCTGGCTGCGTGCTAAACAGGGGCGATGGGAGTCGCGACCGACATGAGGGAAGGGAGGTGGCACTATGGCTACTACAAATGAGGGGTCTGGCCGCGATGAGTACAACATGCCAGAGGGGTTTGGGTTGGTCCACACTTCACAAAGGGAGGTGGTAGAAAATTAGTTTTTTTCTTTAAAAAAATAACACAAAAAAAAACTAATTAACATGTAAATGAAAATAATAATAATAATAATAATAATAATAATAATACTAATCATAATATTAAAATTAATTCTAACATTAAATTCATTTATAAAATTTATAATAACAAAATAATAATCATAACTTTAACAATATTATTCATAATATTTAATAATGATAATAATAACAATAATTGGAATTATAATAGCTTAATAATTATATATTTTAACCTCCAATAAAAATAAAAAAATTCTAATTAATAATAACCTTTATAAAATAAAAATGATAAATGTATTCATATCATTTTACTAATAATAAAATTTATCACTTTGAGTTTTCAAAAATAAAAAATATAAAAAATATTAAAATTCTTAATAACCATTAAAATTTTAAATGATGAAATAAATTAACATTTATTTATCTATTTTAATTATTCAAATCTAAAAAGGCCATATAGTTGCATGGGAAAAGCAACGCGGCGTCGCGCTCCACCTCTGTGTCCAACGACGTCGAACCCAAAACATTCTCTTTTCTTAACACAAACTCATAAAATTCGTTCGAGATTCACCCCGGAATGCAGTAACAATATATCAAGGTAGGAAAATAATAAAAATAAAATAATCTCCTAGGGAGTGGTGTGAAAATTCTCCCCACCATAACGCTTTCCGCCCCCAGAAAGCCACCACACTATCCAACCAATTGATCAACACCTAAGGATTCCACACCACATGATCCAACCTCTTGGCACATGGAAATTCCATCGACCACCGACGAGACTCAACCTCATTGTCTGAAACATATCACCAGAAGAGGTGAGGCCTGACCAGACTCCCCACCATAAGAATTAAACTATCATACGATAAATATTTTAGAGAAAATCCAAAGAGACGGAGGGTCTCCCCACCATAAAGGACCTACCTTTACACGACCATGTGAAAAAATGACTTAAGCATGAACCTGGCCTTACTCAAGCTAAAAGTAGCATAACAAAAAAAATGAATCACTCTCATCCGAAAGGGATAAGAGATGGGCCAAAAACTCTGTATGAACCAAAAACCCTAACCCCATGGGCAGGAAGGGAGGACCCCAAAGATCGAATCAATGGAACTACGATGGACAACTACTCATGAATCATAACCTCAGAATTACAACAAACTGAAGCCGCAACTGTTTCGCATGGGTGGTCCTCGTAAGATCACTAGTTGGAAACTCGAATCCAAACAGGCACAATTACTAACATTGTGCAAGGGATAAGTCCATCACGCTTTTTACGAAAAGAGTAGAATTAATATGACCATGAACCCACAACATAAATGCTAAAACTGCCTCACCGCAACGATAGATGCACAAATTTAACTAATATTATTCAAATTCCCCAGTGTTCCTGACTACGCATTGGCTTCACTCTAAGTCATTTTGGCTAGAGCTCTGATGGATGAAGCATCATCTTCCTCGTTGTTAGGTTCTGATAATCCCAAAAATAAATATACACCTTTTGATTTGAAAAAAATAAAGGACAAGATTTTAAAATGAAAAACATACTGGAATTGAAGACCAGAGTTCATAAAAAGACCCACGACAATCCCATAAATTTCAAAACCCAGAACACCATGAGTATACTGCAACGATAAAAGATCCCTTACACTTAAAATAAACTCACACAAGAAACTTTCAACAAAAACCCACAACATATCACTTCTATGAACTTCCACCGCGATGCTTTCTAGAAAATCTCCGACAGAATCATCGTAAGTGACCCAGGCGTCCACATTCCTATTAGGGTTTCAGAGCACTTGGTCATGACGACTTCTTTTGACCCAACTTACCACACTGATAGCAGACAAGGATCTCTTGCTCCGAAGAGGTTGATGAAAGATCCGTAGGACTTTTGATTCCATGAATTACTCCATCCACTTTAAATCGCTTCCTCATCTCCTTTCCAGAATCTTCACCACTGCTCATAGGGATCGAAGGAGGGAGGACTACTTCAAGCACTCCTGCCATCACAACTTCTACATGAAAAGACTATCTCACCACATCAAAAAATTAAGTTAAGTTAGGCTTCGACATCTTCGACTGTAGATCGAGGTGGAGGCCCACCTCTAAGTGTCGAGCCTTTATGGGGTCATCTGTGGAATACCATGAATCATAATGGACCAGCTCCATAAAGTGCTGGAAATATTACAACATAGATCTGTCACCCTGCTACAGACAAAACACCTCCATCCCCTTTCTCACTCTTTCTTCCTCAGAGAAATACTGACGAATGAAAAAAGCATTGAAAAACTCCCATGTAATCTCTTGAAGAGGCTTGTTCTGAGACACTAACTTCCACCAAATCTACGGTGAACCCTCAAGCATGATGGTTGAAAACTTGACCTTCAACGACTCAGGTAACTCAATGAGATTAAAGTCCATTGCAATCTTCCACATGCACTCCTCTACTACAGAAGTTTCATCTTGACCATAAAATAGCGGTGGATCTAGCTTCTGAAACTCAAGCATGAAATCCTTAGGTTGATCAACCATACTGCAATCACCCATCAAGCTTCTGAAAATGAAGTGTCAAGAACCCAATCAAGGCCAACTCAATAAATAAAAATCCTAAAAAACAAAATTTTCATATATGACAAGCTCTAAACACAAGAAAATGAGCCATCATAAAATCAAAACATTTATTTTAAAAACATATTTAATTTAAAACAAGCTTGGTGGGTTAAACCCTCGCCATTGGTATTCTTCAGAGTCTTACTCACATGCATGTATTCGTACCACCCCGGGCATCCATCCACCATACCCGAAATCTATTCATATTCCAACATACCACTCTTTATGTGAGAACCCATTGGAACACCAAGGCCAAAACAAAGCAACTCCATTATCCAAAAACAAATCATTCATACCACTTCGTTTAAAACAATCCACAAATTTAATAAGTCAATTCAAACAACCATTTTTCAAAACCAAATTTTCTGATTCAAACCACCTTCAGAAGTCAGAGGAAACCCAAAACAACTCAGTATGGAACTAGTGATGGAGAGTGACATGACCATATGGTTGGAGACAATATTACAAACACATCACTGATATAGAGAGCCTTTTAGAACCCTGCGCCTAGCTCTACATGGATTTCCAGGATGTGCATCTTAGGAGAAATATTATACCAACTCCCTTTGTCTTGTCCTAATAACAAAACGTTCCATAAAAACCCAAAGAAACTAATTAAACTAGACTTCCCATTGAAACCTGAGGATCAGAATGAGAAAGAGTTCACGATGCACTTCCCGCTCCTACCCCTAGAGTTCCGAAAATGATACTCCATCTACCTTGACATCCCAAATAACAAAGGGAACTCTGAAAAGCAAGGTCCACTAAGATCTCACCTCATCTGATACCATTTTTTCATGAACCAACCTGGGTTGACCCTAAACCAGTCACCCTAGCCGATCTGCGGCAAGGCCCAAGAGGCGTTCCTGATCCTCTCGGGATGGCGACAACTGCTAGGGAATCAACAGAGACTGCGGGAATGGTTTCTCCCAATACAATAAATAAAATTAGAGGAAAGAATAAAGAGAAAAAAAGAATAAATAAACCAAACCAAAAACTAAACAAGAAACTTAATAATATAAAAACTAACCAAAATCAATGACCAAACCAACTCCGTGTGACCCTGTGGGTCACTCTCCGACTCAATGATCAAACGTCTCCCAAGGCAGGAACACCCAAACTGGAGCCTGCAGAAACACTAAAAATAGAAAAGAACTATAGGCGCGCATATTAAAACACAGTAGTCTAGCTTGATATCTATTCCTAATGCACTACCATTAAAATTAAGAAACATCAATTCCAAGTTTGAACTACAATATATCAAAGTATACATTTATATAATTTTTACTTGAAAAAAGTACAACCCATTACCCCTGTTCATTTGAAAAACTAGAAAAAAATATTTTGGAACACATTTTGTTTTGAAAACATGGTCATAGGAGTTAGGAAAACCAAAATGTCACCTTTCATGAAAAACACCACACAAGGGTACCAAGGCAGATATAGTAAGGGCAATGTATATAGGTACGCTAATATCTCAACAATAATTCATTAGCTAAAATTCAGTAGACATAGGAGAACCCAATAGATCAAGAATAATCTAGATGACACTAATACCTGCGACCCCATCTATAATAGCATGCCACATACAATGAAATGTGATGCTGCAAAATGATCGGTTGTCCTTTCTCAGGAAGGCCGATGGAAAATCCCTTAGAAATAAACCCAAACATATCTGCTTACTATGGGTCACTGGTCAGTACCATAACCTACCAGTGTATTACTCATCTCAGAAAATTCTCTCAATATGTTTGGTTCGTATGTCGCAAGTATAAAAGGACGTGAGACAACAGATGCTGTTGAGCTTCAAATCAAAACCTATATTTATAATAATATTCCACAATAGGTCTCACTCCGACTCTCCCCAAGGATTTCCCTCATGCATTAAATTCAAGAAATTCCAAGGGTTCCCAGCTGAAGAAACCATATAATGAAACTCTCGGATTCTATAATAAGGACATCCCAGCCGTCCCATGTCAATGAGGCATGAGGAACATCCACGGTGCTTTTACAACAAACACTTTACATAATTTTTTTAAAGTGGACAAACAGGCCCTTAAACACTATTTACAAATCCCACTTTTATCAAAGGTACAATTTCCACATTACCAAAAGAGATGTAAACACATCATTTAACACATCCAAATATTTATAAAACTCCTTTTAATATAGTTAGACAACACACTCAAAACCCAAATATTTATATTGAAATGGCAAAACATACTAAAACACAAATCACACTTTTATAAAAGCCGAACCACTTGGAAAACCACAAAAAGAACCAAAAACATTGTTCCACACGCTACTGATACATTTATAAACCCCAAAAATTTATTTTACATCACCCTTTACTCTGAAAATCCAAATGGGCATTTTATAAAGAAAAAAAGGCATGAAATGTTGAATAAAACAATTTCAATTTAACACTCAATGAATTATGAACCCCAATCTATATGCCATAATTTTATTTTAATTGTTAAACCATATTTCTAACTTTACAAACCATGTGTGTAAACATCCAGTACTCACAACTCGATACAATACAAAAACCATTCATTAAAAAAATTATTTTTAAAATAGAACGCACCCCAGAAATACCCTCTTTTATAATTCAAACTACCAAAATAATTTAATAAATTTTTGAGCAATTCATAAAACACCGACAAGAGGGACAAAAAGGTTCTATGTCAAAACACACCTAATTTTACAGAAAAATACAACTTTAAAATTAACTGCACAATAAGACCATTTAAAACAAGACTTCAAACGTCGATCACATACCAAAAAACTGACCAGAAGATTACACCAATAATATATAATAGCTATGTGAAATGTGAAAACCATAGGACTAAAGTTTCTTAAATTTAAAAGGTAAAGGCAAGGGGATTCCTACCTCAAAACCGAAGCGAGACGAAGCAAAAAGTATCCAAAAACGTGTGGTAAAGTCCAACACCCTACATATTAAATATCAAGGACTCAAAACACATACATATAACCAAATTATGGTATGTGAAACAAAGAGAGAAGGAGAAAATGCTCACCTCAAATGGCTACGATAACCCGAAATGATTCCAAACACCTCGCCTTTGATGGAGAACACCAAAATTCACCTCCAGAGGCCTGGAGAGAAAAGTCGCACACCCCCTTCAAAGAAGAAACATAAAAATTGGATGAACCTACACCTAGGGTTTAGTCAAACTAAATCATCACCAAGGGAAAACACCCAAAATAATAGAAGGAAGGGAAAATACACTGGAAGAGAGCTATCAAAGGCGGTCGGAGGATGGAAAATCATCGGAAGGGGGCACTGGACAGAGGAGGACCACATGGCTGAAGGTGGGTCGACCAAGGGGGAAAGTGTTGCTGGTGAAGAGGAGGTCCAAGGGGCTGCACTGCTGGGATTAGGAGGTCGAAGGGGCTACACCTCTTTGAGAAAGAGGTGAGGGGGCAACGACACTGGGAAGATGGAGGGTGCGCCAGCTGCACGCTGAATATTGGGCCGATGGGGGTTGCGACCGGTAGGAGGGAAGGGAGGCGATGCTATGGCTACTGCAAAGAGGGATCTGGCTGCGATGAGTAAGGCACACCAGAGGGGTTGGGGTTAGTCCGCGCTGCATAAAGGGAGGTTATAGCAAATTATGTTTTTTCCCTTAAAAAAATTAACACAAAAAAACTAATTAAAATGTAAATGAAAATAATAATAATAATAATAATAATAATAATAATACTAATCATAATGTTAAAATTAATTCTAACATTCAATTCATTTATAAAATTTATAATAGCAAAATAATATTTATATCTTTAACAATCTTATTCATAAACTTTAATAACAATAATATTAATAATAATAGAAATTATAATAGCTTAATAATCACATCTTTTAACCTCCAATAAAAATAACAAAATTCTAATTAATAATAAAATTTATAAAATAAAAATAATAACTGTATTCATATCATTTTACTAATAATAAAATTTAACAATTTTAGTTTTCAAAAAAATAAAAAAATTAAAATTCTTTATAACCTTTAAAATTTTAAATGATGAAATAAATTAGCATTTATTTATCTATAATAATTACTCAATGTTGAAAAGGCTACATAGTTGCATGGGAGAAGCCGCACAACATCAGGCTCTGCCCATGCATGCAACGACGTCAAACCCAAAACCCACGCTTTTCATAAACCAGACTCACAAAATTCGTCTGATATTCACCCCAGACTGCAGCAAATAATACATCAAGGTAGGAAAATAATTAAAATAAAATAATCTCATAGGTCGAGGTGTGACATAAATAATGAGTCGAGGGATGATAAACATTCCAAAAATTTAATTTAATAATAATTTAAAAGAAACTAATCAAATACAAATGTCTGTTATTGGCTCATGATCTTCCACATGCTTACAATTAATTAAACATTTAATTAGCTTTAATTTATAATTGTTCTTATTTAAGAAAAATCTTGCTCAAATAAATAAATTATATTCTTTAATTAATAAATTATTTTTTCTTAATTATAATCCAAATTTTATAAATATTATCATCCATAATAATTTTAAAAAATGAAATAAATATATTGAAAATTATTTATGTACAAAAAAATGTACCTTGGAGGGAACAATGTGAGTAGCTGTATAACCTACCTAACTTGTACTATACATGTATATGGTTTACTCATGAAATATGTGCCATGCATGACTTATCACATAATTTCATGGTGTGTACTATCCACTTAATAACCATATAGAACACGTGGTATTTACGTAGTGTGTTATGATTCAATGCGCATAAAGTAATAACTGTAATATGACTTATACATGATATGAATATATTAATATTACACATAAATTAATTAGAAATTTACATATATAAAACTCTTCACAGAGAGTGTACTATAAACTTAATGTAAAAATTGAACACAAGTTGATAAAATTTTTATAGCATATTAAATTGATTTTAAATTCTATATAATGTGGTAAAAGTAAACAACATATACATTAAAGCTACATGACAGGTATTATTCTCAATGTCTATCCAAGACACATGCCTACGATCTTAGTGTGTAACTGTTCCATGGAAAATATTTGAGGACACGAAGTGTACATACGCTACATGGTGTGTGGTCTCTAAATTAGATGACCACTAGTAATATTGGAAATGGAAGATGACACACAACTCGTCTATGACTAAATAACTGTATATCATATATAAAAGTTACAGAACATGTACTCTAGATGATCATGTGATAGGATAGACTAGTCAGAAGGTAGTGGGTTATTAAATTCACAACATGTATTAAATTCACATTTCTTTAATTAATTCCAAATTAATTCAGGGTGCATTGAACACTAGAGTATTACATGTACCCCCAGGTTACATAGTATATACTCTTGTGTTGTCTGTCCAGAATATTTGGAACCTCCGTATGAGATTCTAGAATTTATTTCAATAATAAAATTAATTTATTTGATATATTTTATAGAAATTAAGAGTAATAAATAATATCTATCAATTTAGATTAAGTAATTATTAAACTGTAATTGAAAACTAAGGAGAAATTTGTAAAGAAATCAACTATCTTTAAATAATTAAAAATAATTATGTAACTGGTCTAATACCACATGAATGTTTTGGACAGAGTGGAAGTGGTGAATAGGGCATTCCCATCACATATTTTTTTCATGATTGATGATTAATCTACCATTTACACGGTGATAAACACCATGATCAATAGAATTGAATCAAATAATATAAAAAACTAGATAAATTCTATAACCAAAGTATAGGATCATTACATATTATTTATAATTAATTTAAAAAATTAAATAATTACCATATGAGGAATTATTTCTTCATTGATAGAACTAACAAAATCTCTATTTCATACCATCTTTTAATTAAAGGAATCAAGAATAGATTCCCTCAAATGGTGATCCACACATGTTCCATGAACCTATGAATTCCACTATAGAATCTCTAGGTGCTATCATGATAGATCCTAATGCTTGTGTCATTTGCCTTTGACCGCCCCGAGATCTTCTTCAATGAAGGGTTATCTTCGATCTCTATAGACTTTAGAGAGTTGGAGGATAAGGATTGCTCTCTATTCTTGGAAATTTTCATGGACTGAGATGTCTCTAGGAATTTCAGAGGATTCTTTATAGATCACTTTTTTTTCACAACACAAATGAATTAGATCATTATAAAAATAATATATTTGGGTTTATAAATTACCAGGGATAGAAAATAATAATTTCATATGACCCATTATTATTTTTTTAATCCCTATAGAACCCTATTTCTATAATAATAATAATAATAATAATAATAATAATATTAAATGACATACAATATCCTCTTGAATTAAATTAATATTATTTATTCAAATAATATTCAATATATAGTATTTTTCACCATACCATTACTCTCATCCCACTATCTAGACACAATATTTCCCAATCCTTGAATAATGACTATTTATTTAATAAATAAATATCACTGAATTTTTAACCAATAAATAAATAAATATTACATTCACTGAATAGTAAATAAATATTTATTTAATATTATGCTAAGATAATATTATATTGAATAACTGGCGATAGAATTTATGTGTTCAAGAAAACATGAAGAGGTATTAAACCATGTGTAGGAATAATATGTATTCCACTTGTTAAATAATAAATAACAATATATATTATTTTACTAAGATTCTGGAGACTCATAGTGTGTGAACCTCTAGCATCTTTCTTAGTGGCTTTATGAAAATTAGCCAAAATTCAAAGGATATCATCTAGAATCATGAGAAATAACCCATAGAGAAATAAGTTAATTGTGAAATGACATAATACCTCATGCGAATGCTTACTAGGTAATATAATCCTTCTATCACAATATCTATAATTAAGAAGGTTCCATGTTGGTTCCTTCAACCTATGTTCTTAATTTATATTTTTTCAACTCACAAGAAATAGAACTTTCTTATAGAAAACCATGTTTGTGGATTTATTTTGGCCATATAATTTCTAGAAAAGTCCCTTATAATTCAACTCCCATTAAATAATATAAGGAAAAAATAATTTCTCTCATTATTAATTATTGAAATATTACTCATGACACACCCAACATATTTTACCTCACCATGAGCATATGTCATAATTGTGTTCATTAATAAAAAAAGAACGCGACTTATAATACTCATTAATAATAATCTTAAAGTTTAAGGATAAATCAATACTTCTTCAGATAGTAACATCCAATGACAAATATAAATTTTGATTTCCTATTGGAGAGACTCATTATAATAATATTCTACACTGGTTATTACTAAGTGCATAAACCATGATAATTTTCCTCAAAGTACTATGAGTATCTAACCCTGAAATCCTATACCATTTATGTCCCTCAAATATTTTCGTCTAGCTAAATAATATGTATTTAATAATACTATAATGGAACTTTTGGGTTCTCATCATAGTGGGGAACATCTATGAACTTTCAATGTGATAAATACTATTTGGACATCATCACATAATATGTTACACAGAATAAGAATCATGATGTGATAAGAAGTTTACTAATATTCAAAAAAATGAATAAAGGTTATCATAACATACACCGAAGTTGGTTCTAGGGAATCAACTCTAACATAAATAAGTTATCATGGTCATAGATGTTATAAATATATAATATTGATTAAATTGACCCAAACATGAACCAACCATGGATGATTATGAAGTGGTTTAGCTATAATATAATAATAATAGAAGAATAATGATCTTATTTAGTGTTTACTAATGTGATATATCATAATTTTAAATTTTTATATAGTGAATATAATTTATATAAATTCATTACATAGAAATAAGAGTTCATTTTTTTCTTAGTATGCTTAATTTAAAATATTAAAATAATGATAATTTTTGTTGATCATTGTTTATGCCCACCAAATAAGCATAAAAAAATCTATAAGGGAATAAATACCTAAACATGGATACTATTTTCTCTAAAAAAACAAAGAGAATGCAAGTAAACACACATAGATTTCGTGAAATTTAGAAGGACACACGATCACATGACCCTTATAAGGTCATGAGAATTGGTCATGTACAATACATGATCCTCTATTGATCATGAAGTTCCCCTTTAATGAGCCTCTGTATTATTTCTAAGGCACACATATAATCATTAGTGATTGTGCACATGCTTAAAAACACATTCCTCTAATCGTGGATCTTATTAATTATCTGAAACCTGACAATCATCCAATATCCCTTGAAAAATAATGATTGAAAATATGAAAATGGAAGAGACCTTTTACATTAACTGATTTTCATCGAAGAATATTCAGATATTCATAGGACCTTGCAAAGCCCTTGGTGGCATGTCCACCTTGTCATGGTGTATCATGATTGGCATGTCACCTTCATCATGCGAAAGAATTCAGACATTCCCATTCGATCGTATGTTACCCCTTCAGCTCTGCATATAAGCATTAGTGGTTATCCTTGTCAATGATTACATGTCATCACAAGGATAATAATTAATCACACCATTCATCTTATACAAGGAGAATAATTTTCCCTACAAATGCTTGCACTTCTCTCTGAGATATCCCATCCATGTAAAATAAGTAAATAAAAAGGGGAAAGGTTGATTCTTCTTACAAAACAAAGATATGTTGGTCTTCACATGAAAGGGGTCATATGCATCGGATGATCACCATTGATCATGTGAGGACCCCTTGATAAGATAAAATAATATCATGAAGGACCTTAGACATATCAGTATGATCCCGAAAAGGCCCCCTTGACAAGACACCTTAGTCTCATGGTGGACCCTAGATAATTCATCTTCGATCACACAAAAGTCTTTCTATGGGTGGCATAATCTAGTGAAGGCTCATAAACATACCAACATGACCTTTTAAATGTTTTGTGACATGTCAACATGGTCCTATAAAAACCCTTAGATTATACAGGGTGCAAAATAATATGGTGGTGATGGAACACTCATGTAGTTGTTGTCATCATGCGACTCTAGGGATAACCTAAAAAAAGATCATTCAAACCATGTGATAATAAAACCCCTACACCAAATTCAGATCATATATATGATAGATGTGCTTCACAAGGAAGTATATATCAAGGAAGCGAGGCCTATAAACACCCCACTCAGCATAAAAAAAATGACACACGATGGATGACCACCATTGGCGACTACTAGACAAGAGAATTGGAGTGGAATTCTCAGAGTGGACAGCCACATGATCATAATGGTATTCTGCTAGGTAGAATCTGGGAAATGACCTAAGAGATCATGTGACATGAATGGCTACTTCATGTGACCACTCTATAGATCATGTGGGGGACTTCTGGCGTGTCAACTGGATTATGAGAGGGAGTCCCCAAGCGTCGACTGGGTCATAAAAAACCTAAAATAAGCTAAAAATGGAAACTCTTGGAGGTATAAATGTAATAATGGTTAGAATATATACTGAAAAATATCAGAGAATTTTGAAAAGGCGGATTTACTAGTCTTCATGCACTTCACATGACTCACCCATATCATATGATAACACTGGGACATGTTGCTCAAGTCAAGAGACACTCCCTCAACATGCCATTTGGATCGTGCGATGTCCCTCAAGTATGTTAATCAAGTCATGTGATGCCCTGTAGGAATTCCACCCAAGTATTTTGGAGTCATCCAGTCTTACCTTCCAATTCTTGTGATGTCCTCAAGACAGGTCTCCCAGGTTATGCAGTGGCAACAAGTCTTGTTATCTAGTTTTCACAATGTCCTATGAACAAGTCAGCTTGGTCATGTGATGTACTCTTTAAAATCCATCCAAATCCTATAATTTACTCTAGAAAAGACATCCAAATCATGTAATTTACTCCCTAAAAGTCAGCTAGATCATGTGATGTCCTTTGGACATGTCTTCCAGGTTATGTTGCACCTTCCATACATGTAATATTGGTCAAGTGACCCCTCTAGGAATTTTATCCTTGATCCTGAGATTTAGTTCATACATGATATCCAGGTCATGATACACTATCCAAACATTTCAACTATGTCATGAGACACCCTCCCATTATGTCATCCTTGATTATATGATGTCCCTAGACATGCCATCTAGGTCAATTGACACCCTCAGGACATGTCATCCTTGATCATGTAACTCCCTCCATACATTCCATTAAAATTGTGGAACATCCTTTAGATAAGACAACTAGATCTTGTGATTGTCTTTATACATGTTCTCTTGATAACTAAGACAAGTTCGGACATCCTCAACATAACAGATAGAAAATTAGTATATGTCAATTAGGAAATCAGGACATGTCCAGTAGGCATCCTTATAATGACCCAATATTTTAATAAATGGATATTACATATTTTTTGGTTAATATTCATTAAATTACAGAAACACATGCCCAAGGAACAGAATAGTTTAGTTCCTTTTGAAACTTATAACACAAAATTATAGTCAAGTTAAATTTCTTCAATATTTCCCATAAATATCTTCCCCTTTAGTACCCATACTTAAAACCTTTCTTCCTATCCTATGGAAAAGAAACATAAGAAAAGGCTGACCTTAGATGCTTAGTAAGGGTAAACATGGAAGATATCAATTTATTATCTAATGAAATCATAAGAAAAGAAATATGGGTATGTAATCATGATAATAACTTACAAATTTCACACCCAACCTATCATGGCTCATAAACATGAGTCATGGGATAAAACATTGGCATTTCAAAAGATATAAATCCTAAGAATGAAAATTCATCATAAATAAATCTTGAACCATATGTTCAATTAATAAATTTGTGTGGAATAATCATAAGTATATAAAACCATTTCATATGAAAAGTTTTACTACCAAGGCTCTTAGATCATTCCTCATCACCTGTTGTACATAACTGATCAAGACCATCAACATGTTTCCCATCACGGATCATGCACATCGACTCGTTTCCCCTAACAGATCAGGCACATCAACTTTTTTCCCTTTAATATATTATGAGATATTATTAATTAACCAATGAATTATAAGGATATATAAGTCTCAACAATCACATAATGAAAAATACTCACATGTCTTCCATAGGACCATAAACCATTCATCATCTCAGTACTGATGTACATAAATGAGTTTCACAAAGACTTCATCATAACATAACTCATGGAAAAGAAATAGGTTCCATAAATATAATGCAATCATAAACATAATACATTAGTATAATGATTAATAATGGTATCCTTAGGTCATATCCTCAATAAATAATAATTGACATGAAATAATGTAATATTATAGGGAAAATGAATTTTGATAGATTACATCAAATAATTCTTGAGAAAAATATACTTTACATTATGAAATCATTTTTTAATGATTCGTGAAATTTTATAGGAGAAAATATTATTCGAAAAGAAAATTATAACATTATAAATGAGGACTAAAGTCAGTAAGGATTCATGATAGTGGGAAATTCAATTCATGTTGTATAAGTTAAAAAACATTCCTTATATATTTTATTTTTCAAAATTAAAAAAGATAGTTGTTTAGAAAATGAAAGAAATATTCCTTTTAAACCATTTTTTAAAATATTAAAAAGTGGTTAAAAATGAATTTAAAAATTCATAAGATAATATAAAAAACCTTTCAGATTTTTTTTAGAAAATATGAGAATAGAATATAAATATTCCCCAAAATAGACTTAAACATAAACATTCTCGAATAATGATGAGATTGTGAAATCAAATTTTTACATGTTATAATCAGTAAAATCATATTCCCCATGAAAGAAATAAAATTATATGGATATTTAAATAAAATAATATTCAGTATATGACTCTTAATATATATTCATATGAATTATATACACCACATAAAAGAAACAAGTAGTGTATAAGGCATGTATCTGACAAAAATAAATCCGAGACAAAAAAATATCTTACCTCAAGTATCACCTTTCCTTGTCCGCATTGAAAACATATATATTATAAGTATTGAATTATTATAAATTTACTACATAAAAATATACCAATAATACCATGTATAAATTTTTTATTACATCTTATCATACATTTATTAATAATTTGTTCTTAAAAATACTGTTCTTGGTGATAACTGCTTTGTTTTCCAAGCATGTTTTGGTTTGTTATTCATGGTACTCTTACTTTGATTATGATTAAATCATCTATAGAGTGATAAAAATAATATAAAAATCATATATATTCAGTATGTTTGTATTTATAGTGATTCCTAAAAGTTAGAGGTAGAAAATAAAATACTCCATTCATAGAGATAGTATGCTGCACGTATGCATGAATGTTGTAATAATTTATGATCTAACTAAAATAAATAAAATTATTTCATATATTATCATTAATAATTCATTTTTATTTCATATATATCACATATTTTTATTAAAAACATTCTTTATAAATTTTATGTAAATTATGAATGAATCAAATTGCTTCACGAAGCGGTAGTCCGCCGTACATATGAAAGAATTTATCGAATTCCCAATAAATGGAAAGCATGAAGGTATGCATGATATAACAATTAAAAAATATTAAAAACATCATAAATTTAATATATATAATATATTAACTATAAATAAATCCTTATTTACAACCATTAATGGTGGTAATGAGAGAATGAACGACATCGGTTCGCGAGGCTATAGTCTGCTGTATGCATGAATGCTGATCGTATATCCCACATATTGTAACTGTATGAAGTTTTAGGTTTCAAACATAATATAAAAAATATTGGAATATTGAATATATTTAGTTTATTATATAAAAATGAAATAAAAATAATTTAAGAGGTTTAATAAATAATTAAAAAAACATTCATTGATGAAAATTAACTCTTCTACGGGTATCTCTTTTTGTTTTTCACCAAAGGACTTGATTGGTTGGATTTATAACTGAATTAATGATTTTATAATGAAGGGATGGAATTTTTGAGTATATTTGGATAGGGTTTTTCAAAACCAAATAGGTTCTGAAGTGTGAGGAAAATACAAGAAGAGGTTCCCCTTTATAATTGAGGTGAGAGACACATTTGGAATTTCTGAAAAGATTAATTTATAATAAATTCCATATCAATAAAAATAACTAAAAAAACCATTAACTAAAATATTATATATAATATGTTTTTAATCATATAAAATAATATATTTTATCCAAGTTTTAGTTTTATTTTAAACCCTTTAATTTTGGTTAACCCTTAGTTAACCCATTTTACTTTTAAATAGAGTAACCAATTTTTCAATATTAAGAGGATGAAATTTTTTACTTATATAGTTTCAATTGGATCATAATTTGATAATTCATGATAATTTAAACCATATGTAACAATTTTTTCCATATAAAATATTTTTATGATTTTTATATAATTTAATTAAATATTATATTCAAAAAATATCATTAGTGTTAATTTTGACACCATTCATTTCATTGACGTTAATAAAAATAAATATAGAAAGATACCAACAATATAAATCCATTAAATACACCCATGAAATTTTATATTAACCTATATATTTTTTGGATTACCTTAATTAATTAATATTATATTTATTTTAATATTTATAATATCATTTAATTGTTTTTTATTAATTAAATAATTAAATCATCATTGTTGTCTAAATATTTATGATTATTATTTATTTACTAAAAATTTAAAACAAATTTATTTGAATTATATAAACATTTTATATATCATAATAATATTTATTTTTTAGTATATCTTATATTTAACCAGATATTAAAAATTTTGTACTTATTAAAAGTAAGAGTGTGACATTTTGTCACTTTATTTAATTTTAATTACATCTAAGTATTTCTCTTAGAAAAGTGTGTATTAAATAATTAAATTTAGAAAATTATGTGTTAAGAGATTAATTAAATTTACTACATAAAATTTGGGAATTTTTTATGGTAATTTTATATTGTTTATAATATTATTTTTACCCCTAATTACACGATTGACCTTTAACCGTGGTAATAAAATTACTAAGTTTACTGTTGATAATATCCAAAAATAAAATGGACCTATTTAATAAATTTGGACCTTATTATTCCAAATATGGAATCTATTTTTATAAATAAAAAACATTTAATTTAATAAAATTAATTTAAAATTATTCCTTTATATGGAGTGAGAAAGTGGTTTTTTAAAGTGAAAATGTTCAAAAGGTTTAAATGTTTTCATATAGAAATTCAATATGAAATAGATTACAATGACCAATATTTATTTATTTAATGGATAGTTGAAAAATTTTTACTTAAAAAAATTCAAAATATAATTTATTATTATAAATTATTTAGATGAAAATATATTTTTAAATTAAAATCCAGTATTTTCCATTATTCATCAAAAAATGAACCATCTTCAAAAAACAAAAATCACCTTAAAATAATTTTGATATTAAAATTTAAGAAATAATTTTATTTTATAATAAAAAAATTATAAATGCATCAATATTTCTTTTTAAATCAAGTGTGCCATTAAAAGGCGATAAAACTACTTCTTTGAAAAATACAGTTTTTAAGCATAAAACTGGATTTATATTTATATCATGTCTAAGAAACACATATGATGAATGTTAAAAATTATATTTAATATTATATATATATATTTCGTTTATATAATCTAAAAATAGTTATTTTTTATTTTATAAGTATAAAACACACTTGTGCACATTTTAATAGGTTTTTAGAAAAAAGATTTACTTTTATTTTCAAACGCGATTTACACGTGTAAACCGTACTCTGATTATTTAGATTATCATATTTGTAACTTCTTTTATAACATTTTGGTTATAATTTTATTATTTAAAAAATTACACTAATATAATTTTGTTTTGTAGATACTCAATGTGAAATGTAAGAAATCAAAGAAATCAAATTATTTTATTAAGAAAATATTTCATAAAAATACCAGGGTGTTCAATTATACCCCCAATAAAATAAATTTGTCCCTTGAAAATTTTTGAGGTCATAAAAGTTTTAATAAATCAAAGTCACTTTCAAAGAATATCACATTGTGAAAATTAATACTAAAAATTCCTTTAAAAAAGAGAAGTTGTTAACTAAATAGTTACTTGAAGTAACTCATAAAAAAGTTTCTATATAGGAAAACATATGTGGTGCATGAAAACAAGGACATAAAAGAGAAAAATAACTATATAGTTCTGATTGATTTTTATAGAGAACACATTCAATATATGGTTAATAACCACAAAACCATAGACCATATAGGCCAGTAAGGGGTCATTGATATAATAAAAATGATAATAATAGGATAAAATGTTATTTAAAAATCTTTTGGGAGAAGATAAACTTACTTGATTTCATCTCACAAGTACAATCACACTCTATGGTTCTATCATGATAAATTTCTGCTTCATTCCCTTACTCCAAGAAAGGTTGAAGTTAAAATTTTAACACCTGAGGAACTAGTGGATCATATGATCGATATTGGAATGAAAATTAATTCCTTATATATCTAATTATAACAATTAAAAAATGGTTAGAATAGGTTATCCAATACACATAAATATTTATATGATTAAGTAGTACATTAATCTATAAAACCTTATCAAAAAATTCAACTTAAATAATAAACGGTCACCCTTATGATCCTTCTAAAAGATTAAAATCCAAACATTTTCAAATAAGGGAAAAAATTTTCCAAAATAAATATATCATTAATACCTTAAAATTTTTGACATAGCTCTTAATTGTCACACACTGACCATGTGAATATCGTTATCATGTATTCTCTTCTGACATGGTAATAACCTGAACTACTATAAACCCTTAATGAAAACATACAAGCTTTCAAAAATCATCTATTTCCTGGTACCATAAATCCAAAAATTATATAAACTCAATCTGTGATATCATAAACTTCTTTGTAATCATAATAGTCCTAAGGTTATCAATACAATCTCATTTATTTTTATCACAACCAGTCATATCATTATCTCATTATCCCAACATCATGCACATATTAAGGGTTAACCATCCATTAATATTTCATTCTCCAAAAACAAAACCTCAATCACTTTTCATGTTTACTATAAAATTAAAAATATTTTTTCAAATCCTCAAGGTAAAACTACAGTGGACCAATCCTTAGATTTTTCATTATTCAATTGTTCAAAAAAGTACTTTTAAAAAATTATTCTTAAATTAAAATACATAAACACTTATTAATTCCACCACTTCATTTTCATAATACACATAAGAAATTATGACCACATGAGATTTTCCTTTGACTTTAGATTCAAGAGGTTGATCAAATGGATCATTTTCATTAACACTTGGATTTGGGCACTGGTTATCATAATGCCCATTTTATTTACACTTGAAGAACTAAAGTGTGGGGGGTGAATTAGTTGTAATCCTCTTTTCCAGAATTTAGTTAACCTAAATATTCCTTGTCTTCCGATATTCATGGTCTATATGTCATTACTATCCACATTTAATGAACCTAACAATTCCATTAAAAAACTTTCCTTGATGTTTCATCCAATATTTATGGCATATAGATGGATGGAATTTCTTTCCACTATGAGATTTATTTGTGTTTTCATGAGTCTCAATCTTCCATTTATTTTCATAACCCTTGTAATGGTGGGTATATCCAATTTAAATTTCTACTTTTAGGTCACATTGAAAAATTTCTCCATATATACTGAAGTCTCTTATGGATAACAACCTTAAAATTTTTTTCTTTAATCCACTGAAGAATTTTCCAACCTTACATTTAGGTTGGATGATAATACCATAAGTGTTACTTGGATGTAGTATTAAATTTTCCTCATAAGTACCAATAGATTATTCACCCTTTTTCTTTAGATCAAGGAAATTTTATGCATTTTAATATTAATAATATGAGGAAATTACTTATTGAAAAATAATTTCTTGAACTCATCCCATTACAGAGTCCATTTTATCATATTTCCTCATATTCATGATAATATTCCACCATTAATATACTTCACCCTCCAAATGTTAGACACCCAAAATGAATTTTTCATGTTCCAGACACTGGAGGATGGAAAATATATTTTCATTGGTACTAATGCATTGTTCAAAAACAAGTGGATTAGAAGACTCACTGAAGAAATATGGGAATTACGTAATGAGGGACTCAACAGAATATTGTTCCCTCATTTTCTAATTTGTAAGTCAATGTTGATTCTATCTTGAGAAATTTTTGTGAGAATACTAATAATATTTTACATTTCAACTACTAAATTTTTTTATTTATTAGTAGAACAATCATAGAATTTACTATCTCATTAAACAGTAACACAGTTATTTTGGGTTCTAGCCATTGTCTAAAACCAGAAAGCATAGTATGATCAATTATAATCATAGTGGTACAACCCCATAATCAAGGGGAATTTCTTATAAAATTTAAATCTATGAAACCTTTGGTATATTCCTAGGTTTTCCATGATCATTATGAAAACATATGGATTGTAACTTATACTTGGACTTATCTTGAGTGATGTTACTAAGTTTTTCTCATACTAGTTTCCAATGGTTCACTATGCATTTACTTTGATACCAACTATAATGAACCAACATTTTCATACATGGATATTACATATTTTTATATGAATATTCATTAAATTACACAAACACATCCTTAAGAAATGAAATAGTTTAGTGCCTTTGGAAACTGGGAACAAAAACATATATTCTTGTGAAATAACATCAATTTTCCCACAAAGATATTTCCCATTAGTACCCATAATTCAATCATTTCTTCATATATTGTTCAAAAGAAACATAATGAAAGGGTGACCTTATATTCTCCCTAAGGGTAAACATGGAATATATCTATTTATTATATTATGAAAGAATAAGATAATAAATACACCAATTTGATCATGAGTATAACTTAAAAATTTCATACCCATCCTATCATAGATCATAAACATTAGTCATTTCATAAAACATTATCATTTCAAAATACATGAATCATAAGAGTGAAACTTCACCATCACTAAATCATAAACCATATGTTCGAGTCATAAATGTTTGTGGAATCACAATAAGTATTGAAAACCATTTCATATGTCAATATTAACTACAAAGACTCTTGAATTGGGTCTTATCACCTATTTCACATATCATATCAAGCACATTGACTTGTTTCCCATCTCGGATCAAGCACATCGACTCATTTTCCCTAACAGATCTAGCATATCAACTTCTTACCATTAACTATATAGTGATATATGTATAATTACCCATTGAAGTGGAGGGAGATATAGGTCCCAACCATCAAATAATGAAAACCATACACATTTGATCCATATGTCCATAAATCATTCATCATCATAGAACCCATGCAATTAAATTAATTTCATAAAAAATTCATCATAACATAATATAAGGGAAAAGAAATCAATTCCATAAATATAATGCCATCATAAATATAAACCATTAATTTAAAAAAATAAAAATTTAATCCTTGGATTATGTACCTAATAAAAAATAATTAATAAAAAATAAATTTATCTTAGAAGAAAAATTATTTTTGATAGAATACTTTAAAGAATTCTAAAGGAAAATATCCTTTCCTTTATGAAATCATTTTTTAATGAGTCGCACAATTTTAAGGGAAAAAATATCCTTTTAAAAGAACATTGTTAGCATGTAAAGAAGGATTCAATTCAGTAATGTGTCAATACAGTGGCAAATTCCATTCATTTAATATAAGATAAAAAACATTCCTTCCATATTTTGTTGCAAAATTCACAAAGAGACTTATTTAGAAAATAAGAAAAATACGTTTTTCAGACCATTTTTAAAGATGTAAAACATGGATAAAAACAAATTTATAACTTCATAGGAGAATAATATAATCCTTTTTAATTTTTTTTAGAAAATATAGACATGGAATAGAAATATTACATAATATATACTTAAACATAAATAATCTCGAACAATGATAAGATTGTGAAATAAACACTTACCAATTTATAATCAGTCGAATCGTATAAAAAATGAATCAAATAAAATTATATGGATATTTAAATTACACAATATTCACGATGAGACTCTTAAAAGTCATTTATGGAAAGTATATACATGACCAAAAATAAAGAAGTAGTGTATAAGACATTTTTCCCACATAAATATAACTAAGAAAAAAATCAATTACCTCAAGAATCTCTTTTACTTATTCATGTTCAAAACTACTATATATATTAAATATTTATTAATTATAAATTTATTACATAACCATATATCAATAATACCATGTATGATTTATTTATGACAAATTATCACCCATTTATTAATAAATTGTTATTAAAAATACAATTCTGGGTGATAACTGCTTAGTTTCCCAAGCATGTTTCAGTATTTTATTACTGTTACTCTTACATAGATCAATATATAATCATATAAATAATGATAAAAATGATAAAAATGTCATATATTTTTAGTACATATGTTTTTATGGTTATTCATTAAATTTATAGGTAGAAAATAAAATGCATTGTTTATGGTGACAGTGGGCCATACGTACACATGAATGCTACTTTTATCTTCTTTTAGGATTAAAATAAAGAAAAGTATATGGTATATTATCAATTAAGAATAATTATTATTTAAAATATATCACATATTATTATTAAAACCAATCTTAATACATTCCAGGTAATGTGTGAATTAATCACATTGCTTCATGAGTAGGTAGTCTGTCATACACACGAACACCGTTATCGTATTCCCAGAAACTAAAAATCATGAAGGTATGTGGGAAATTACAAATAAAGAATCATAATAACTTCATAAAAATAATATATATCATATATAAACTATTAATTCATCATTATTTTAAACCTTTAATGGTGTGAATGGAAGAATTAATGATATCGGTTCATGAGGCTATAATCTACCTTACACATGATTGATGATTGTGTGTCCCATTTAATGAAACCGTGTGAAGTTGTATTTGGTAACAATAACATAAATAAATTTAGTTATATTGAATATAATGTTGTTTTTATATGAAAATGAAATAAAAATAATATAATTTTTTTAAGAAATAAATAAACAAAAATATTCATTGATGGACATTACCTATTTTTCATGTATTTTCTTTTTGATTACACTAAAGGACTTCCATGGTTTGATTAATACCCAATGGAAGGATTATATGATCATGAGAGGTAATTTTATAGTATATTTGGATAGGGTTTGGCAGAAAAAAAATATGTTTTTAGTGTGAAGAAAAGAGAAGAACATGTTCTCTTTTATAATTTAGGTGAGAGGCACTTTAAGAATTTCTCAAAAGATTAATTTATAATAAAATAAATATTAATAAAAATACCTAAAAAATTTCATTTATTATAACATAATATATGTTATGGTTTTATGATAATAATAAAATATATTTTAGCAATGTTTTGGGGTTATTTTAAACCTTATTATTTTGATTAATGCTTAGTTAACCCATTTTAATTTTAACTACGAAAAAAATTCATTCAATATTAAGAGGATGTACATTTTACTTATAGAGTAAATTTGACCAAAAATAGAAAATTTATGAAATTTTAGACCACATATAATCCCGTTGAACTTATTAAATAATTTATTAAATAATTTAATAAAATATTATTTTCATAAAATATCCTTAATATCAATTTTGACACTATTCATTTCATTGACAATAAGAAAATAAATAACACAAGATAAATTATAACCAAACAATTTCATACACCCATAGCATGTAATATTAACCTTTAAATTTCATGGATAACATTAATTACTTCAAATTATATTTTTTTAATATTTCTAATATCATTTAATTGATTATTTATGAATTGAATAATTACTCAATCATTATTGTGTAATTATTTATGATTATTATTTATTCACTAAAAATTAAAATTAAATTTCCAGGATGTATATAAAACTTTTATATTTTATAATAATAGTTATTATTGAGAATATATTCTATTTAACTCCATATTAATATTTTATAAATATTAAAAGTAAGAGTCCTATATTTTGTCACTCTCTTGGATTTTAATAATATCTAAGTCATTTTCATAGAAAAGTGCCTCTTAGATAATTAAAATTTTAAAATTAAGTGTTACAGGTCTAATTAAATTAATTCAATAACATTTGGGAATGTGTATGGTTAATTTTATATTTTTATAATATTAATTTTACCCTTAATTATATGATTTACCTTTAAATGTGGTAATAAAATTACTAAGTTTACTCTTTATGTTGTTTAAAATTAAAAGGTCCCTACTTAATAAATTCATTACCTTATTAATAAAAATATTTAATACATTTTTCAAAATTCTAAACCTATATGTTTCTAAAATTAATTTAAAATTAATCCTGTAGATGGTGCAAGAAATAGGGGTTTTTAAGTGAAAATGTTCAAAAGTTTAAAATTTTCTAAATCCGAATTTAATATGAAAAATATTTTAAGAACCTAAATTTTAATAATGGATTTATAATTGAACTATTTTTAATTTAAAACAAATGTCAAATAGAATTTACAATTATAAATTATTTAGATGAAAATCCAGTTTTCAACTAAAATCCAATATTTTTCACTATTCATCAAAAATGAATGTTCTCAGAAAAATACCAAAAATTCACACTAAGATAATTTTAATATTAATATTTCAAAAATGAATTTTATTTTTTCCTGTAAAATTATAAATGTATAATAATTTAGTTCTCAATCAAGATTTCTATTTAAAGGTAATAAAACTATTTTTTAGAGAAATACAGTTTTAAGCATAAAACTAGATTTACTTTTATATCATTTATAGAAAAAAAATAGGGTGACTATTAAAAATTATATTGAAAATATTATATTTTTTTTCATTAATATAATAAAATAATATTGGTTTGTTTATTTTATTGGTATAAAACAAACTTTTTAACATTTAAATAGTTTTTCAGAAAAAAGATATCATTTTATTTTAAAAAGGGTTTTTCATGTGTAAACCAAAATTTCATTATTTAATTAATACTATTCATACCATCCATTCTAATGGATTTTTTATAATATTATTTTTAAATAACTAAATTAATAAAATGTTGTTTTGTAGAAACCCAGTGTTTTGTGTAACACAAGCTAAGCCGATGTTTCTTGTAACACAATACATAAATGAAATATTTAAAAAAAAATACATTTCATAAAAATATCATTGTGTTAAAATCATGGTACATGATAATTTTCTCCAATGGTCATCTACATCGGTTTAACTCCCTCAATGTATCTGAAATTATAACCCTCGAGATCCAATCTCTCCCTTGGATTTATCATTCTTCCCCATCCATTAGTGGATTGAGAACCTAACTAAAATCTATGAACTCAGATTCATGGCCTAACTAGGATGTGTAGGATGCCTTTCTAAGGACTGAGGCCCAATGAGAATCCACCTTGGTGTAAGTACCTCTATGTATTCAATATTATAACAATCGAGATCCAATTTATTCCATAGGCTTATCATTCTTCCTCATCTACCAGCGGACTGAGAATCAAACTAAACTATGATAAATCTAATTCCTTCCATAAACAGGATACGTTATATGCCTCCAGAAGGCCCGAGGTATATATCAAACAACCTATAAGATCCTCCCCAGTGCGTAAGTCCCACATCTATATACAGTGAGATTGATTACTTGTTGTCCCATATTTCTCACACTAATCATGGCTCACATATACTTAGGGATTTGAAATGATCATATCATTGGATCATGGATCTCACCAACAAGAGAAACTCAGTGCATAAGCCCCATTAAGAAGAATGATATGATATCCCCCATACAAGGGAATCTATTTATGAGTAAGTCTAAGGAGTGGGATCAAACTATGATGACTCTATTTCCTTTTATAAAAGGATACATATGATACCTTCTATGTTTGGGAGAAACTAATGATGAAGGCGTTTTGCAATCAATTGTTGTCTTTGGTTGTCAATAATTTTTTTTGGAAATCACCTCATTTTATTTATGGGAAAATTCACAATGAGGATTGTTTTCAAATGAGTCAGATCAATGTTTTGAAAATAATCTTACTCATGTCTTCAAAATAATCGGACTCATGTTGTTCATCATAATAAGGGCCTGTTATTGAAAAATATTGTAACTAGGGTCTGGTATTGGTAAAGATCGTAATGAGGAATATATTGGATTCACTCTTGATCTGTTGTGAAAGAAGTGGTTGTTTTAATGGATAATAAGAATCACTATGACTATAATTATTTAAATGTGATGATGATCTACTGATTTGTATTTCATATAAAGCATGAGTTGAATTTAAAACATGTGATGCAATCTTGATAGAATAAAGGGGGAGTGAAAGAGATAATTCCAATGTAAAAAATATCCTATCAGGATTTATCATATCCGGATGGTATAGAAAAATAATAGATATTTATTGTTCTTCAAAATAATCAATATGACTTCTTTCATCGTATTGGGATTTACCGTATTTAAGATATCTGGAGTGAGGACATATCGTATTGGGTTTCATCGTACATAGGAATTGAAGTGGTTTCAATTCATTTCTATTGTATTATTGCAGAAAATCAGACTAAGGAAGAAATGTATTCTGAATTAAAGCACTTCCAATTCATTTTTATTCTATTCTATCAAAAACATGGATTGGAAGAATTGTAGTGGAATAATCATCCTTGGAAGATTTAGACTAAGAAAATATCGGACTCATTGTTTCATAAAAAATTCCATGTTGTTCTTACCTTTCTTCTAGGTAAGGAATTGAAGAATTTTATTTCAATTGAATACATTTGTGTTATTGAAAAGAAGTGCAAGTAACATGAGTTTTAACAAAATAATTGTATTTCCCTATTGTGCTAAGAGGGTGCACACACACTAGTGGGAGTGTTTCCTAGTGCTACACTAGTGTAAGGGTATATCATACTCGTTATAGTCCAATGATTATTTTATAGTAGATTTTATGGTATTGGATCATCTCCAAACCATACCAATTATGTAGCTATTATTGTTGAATAATGAAAGTTGTAAATACCTATGTTCCTATACAAGTGTGGTAGATTTGTTTTTAAACAGGGAATTGAATCTTTAATATGAGGTGAAGGTTCTTTCAATTGAAAAGAAGCACAAAAGAAAAATAGTTTCTCTGATTCACCCCAATCCCCCTCTTAGTGATACAATACACTAACTGGGAACTTTAATGTGGTATTAGAGGCATGGGTTCCCCTTACTATTCTTTGTTGATATAGAATTTGAACTATGTGACATTAAAGGTATTCTAGTATTTGATGTATATAATATCATATCAAGAAGTATATAATGCTACCATATATGATTTTTATCAGTTATGATTTTCTCGAAACCGCAATAGTTCAGTTTCCACCAATTGATGATAAATATCCACTTAGACATGCTAATAAGAAGAATCTTGAGAATGATGGAAGGGCGAAGAATTCTATATTTTCATCACATTCTAAATGTGAATTATTAAGAGTTAAAGGTGTTTACACAACCAATGGTATATGAGAAAAATAGAAAATCATATAGGAAGGTAATACAAAAGTCATGAAGGAAAAACATCAAATATGGAGATTGAAGTATGAAGACTTGAAGATGGGTGAGCATGAAACTATTGTGGACTTCATTACAAGGGTGAATGATATAGTGAGTACTATCAAATGTCTCAGTGAAAATATGGATGAATCTATAGTTTTTATAAGATATTAAGAATCCTACCCAATAAATTCGATGAAAATGATTTTCATTGGAATATAGAGATCCTAAAACATTATCTCTTGACGGTCTGCATAGAAATTTTATTACTTATAAAATGAGAATAAAGAATGTTATGAAGAGAAAATAGAAAGTTGATAGAGAAATATATTTTAAGGATGCAAATAATAAAATATCAAAGAATAATATTATTAAAGAATAAGATAGAGATTATAACTCTAAAAATGAGCTATGTAAAAATCTCAATGATGTTTTATCCTTGTTTTCTAACAATATGAAAAGTGGTATAGGGAAATAAAAAGGGAAACTTCCCTTGAAATGATTTGAATGAGGAAGACTTGGTCACTTTGTGGTTAACTGTACATGAAGAAAGAATGAAAAGTATAGTCAAGAAGAAGATATAGAGCCTAAATTATTGTGGATGAAATCAAGAGATAATGGTAAATTGTATTCCATAGGGAAAGAAAATAAATTCTTCAAATCCAAAAGAAAAAGTTTCTTATATAAATATGAAAATAAAGAAGGTGGTGATATTGAATCTGAAAAATCAGTTGATTATTGTATTTAGAATACATTTATTGCAATAGGTAATGATGAAAAAATTGGAATAGTAGTTCTTAAGAATGAGAAACTGAACACGAGATTCATTTGAATGAAGAATTGAAAGAATGTTTGAGAATGATCAGAAGGCTTGGAAAGAAAAATAAAAAGTTGGAAGATGAATTTTCTTCAATGAGGAATCAAGAATTGTTTGATGATGAGAAATAAAGTCTGATAAAAGAGATTGATAATTCGAAGAAGTCTGTTGAAGAATAAAATAATCGTAATGAGAATCAGGAGGTGAATTTGAATGAAAAAAAGAAGAGTTGGAACTTTTCCAATAAAAAATTTCTGAAGTTGAGTTGAGAAATACAAGCTTCCAAAACTCTATCATTGATGTTGGAGAATGATCTCTTAATTAAAACACGATAACATTAAACACAAGTTATCTTTAAAGGGTGATAAGAAGAAGGGAATTGTTTTTGAAAAGAAGAATGTTGGAAAAGTTACCAATGTGGAGAACATGAAGAATTTAGAAGTAACAAAACATCCTGAGTTGGAAATTTTTTTTATCTGGATATGGAATATTTTAAAAAACTTATGATTATATTAAGACTGAAAAGAACCAGAAAAATATTTTTTATAATGGAATGGTTGATGGATCCGAAAATAAAGAAAAAAAGGTGGGTGAGAAATGTATTTATAATTCTGATTAGTATGGTGGTTTTAGAGACAAATGCTCTTTCTAGGGATATTATTAGTATTTTGGGGGTTTCAGACACACAACCAGCATGTGTTAGTTTAACCAAAAATAGTTCTATTATCCCAATGGATATATTAGAATAATATTGAGAGCGAGTCAACCTCCTCAAAGAATGAAGTCTAAGAAGCTTTTTGTGAAGAAATATTAAATTAATGAATTAATGATTGAAAATTGGTTCCAAAATCTGGAAACAATTTTTGAAATGTGAAAAAAACCTATACATCTTGCAAAAGGATGTATTTGTTTCCCACTGGCTCAGTAAATGATTCTCAATTCTCAGAAGCAGAATGTTAAGAAAGAAAATAAATTATAAAAAGCTCTTATTATTGAAACTACATTGAAATCCACAAAAGGAGAATGAACTTGGCTACTTGATAGTGGGTGTTATTGTCAAATGATAGGAGAATTGAAACTACTAAAGAAGGTTTAAGATTTTATAGAAGGAACAGTGATATTTGGAAATGATGAATCCTTGAAAATCAAAGGTGTTGGATCAGCCATCATTGGAAAAGAAAATATGGAAGCCCAGAAAAAAATATATGTTTATATGCTGAAACATAATTTGCTAATTGTTTCACAATTGTGTGATGAGGGTAGCCAAGTTATATTTAGGAAAGATAGGTTTTTTATGAAAATTCAAGAATATGGAAATATTGTTACAGGAGGGTAACATACAAAAGGGGATCTGTTTCAGATTGGTGAAGTAAAAAACTCTGGTTACATTAGTATGGTGGAAGAAAATGAATTGTGTCATAACAGGCTGGGACACATGTTCAGATAAACATGATTAATTTATTCAAAAGAGACTTTGTTCGAGACATTCCTGTTTTTCTAATATGAAGAAATTGGTGTTTCACAATCTTTTAAAAAGAAAAGATTTCAAATATCATGCATATGAAAGTTGATATTTGTTCAAAACAACCCCTGGAGATGATACATTCTGATATATGTGGTTTAATAAGAAAACAATAAAAAATGGAGATAAGTATATCAATACATTCATTTATGATTTTACTCACATTACTTGTGTCATGTATATGAAACATAAATCAGATGCTTTAAAAATGGTTAAAAGTTTTAGAACAAAGGCAGAAAATGAACATGAGTATTAAGTGAAGAAGTTGTAACCAGATAATACTTTTGAATATAAAAGTGAATGTTTTGAATACTATCATGAGAATCATGGAATTCAACATGAGAATAGTTCCCCATACACTCATAAAAAATGGGGTTTCTGAATGAAAGAAAATAATCTTGGTGGAAATGGGAAGAACTATGTTACTTGAACATGGCCTATCTTATTACATTTTTAGGAAACCCATGAGTACTATCATTTACATTCAGAACTATTTTATTAACATTCCTCAATTAGGTATGAAACCATATTATTTTTTTTATAGAAAAACTCCATGTTTGAAACACTTGAGGGTTTTTGGGATTCCATGCATTATAAAGAAGAAAGGTGGAATATATAGGAAGATTGACTAGAAAGGTGAATTTGGAATATTTTTGGCTATGCTTCAGGATGAAGAGGGTAAATATACTTCAACAAAAAATGAAGATAATTGTTGATTTAGTTGATGTGAAAGTAATTGATAAGGATAATTAAGATAAACATGTTCAGGCAGACAAGGAAGCTGAGTAAGTTGAAGAAAACAATTCTGATAAAGATACAGACAATTGTATTCCCTCCCAAGAAGAAGAATCAGACTCATCTATTTCAAGTAATGAAAATTACTGTCGAAAAATTATTCTTAGGATTTGGAATCAAGTGGATGCTCGGAATCAACATCAGAAGGTTCAAACAAGGATAAAATCAAATTCATTTACTCATAATTTTCTGTATTCAAAAGTAGAGCCGAATGATGTGAAAGAAGCCTTTGAGCATCTAGAATGGGTTTAATCCATGAATGAATAATTGGATCATATTGAAAAGAATAATACATGGGAACTCACACCCAATCCCGAAAAAAACTTTATTGAAACAAAATGGGGTTTCTAGAACAAGCTAAATAAATATGGTGAGTTTATAAGAAATAAATAAAGATTGGTTTGCAAAGGGAATTCATAGATTTAAGGAATTTATTTAGATGAAACATTTTATCCAGTGGCCAAATTGGAAAAAATTAGAATCTTTCTTACTATTGCTATACAATGTGGCTATAAGATCATTCAAATGGATGTTAAATCCGCATTCATGAATGGTGATCTTGAATAGAAGGCTTATATTGAACAACCTTGTGGATTTTTATTGGGAATAATGATAAATACATATACAGATTGATGAAATCATTGTATGGGATAAAAAATATCCAAGGGTATTGTATTCCAAATTGGATTCATTTCAAATGGAAGATGAACTTCAAGAAAGGAACAGTAGATAAAGATCGGTATATCAAATAAAGTCAAGAGTATTCCCTAATTGTGATCATTTATGTTTATTATATTATCACTGATGGGAATGATAAAAGAATGTGTGAATGATTTTCTGAATAGATGAAGAAATTATTTGAAATTTCTATACTGGTGGAAATGAAATACTTTCGTGGGTTACAAATCATTCAAAAGAAAGAATATATTTTTATTTACCAAGAAAAGTATGGTAAAAAACATATCAAGATGTTCGATGTGGAAAAATAATTACCTATTTCCACACAAATTTTAGTGGGAAGAAAGATATGTTAAGATGGAGATGAAAAATAAGTGGATCACAAAGAGTATCAGAAGCTGATTGAAAGCCTATAGTATTTGATAGCCTCAAGACCCAACATTGTGTATGTTGTTACCTTATGTGCAAGATTTCTGAGTAGTCCAAAATAATCAGTTCTTCTTTATGGAAAAAATAATTATCATATACGTAAAAGGAATAATAGAATTTAGAATCAGGAATTATAGCTTAGAGATTATTGTATTGTTTGGATATTCAGATGCCTATTGGGAAGAAAATTACGATGATAGAAGATCCATATCTGGTATAGTATTCTTTGTGGAAAATAATTTTGTTAGATGACATTCAAAGAAACATAATTCTATAACTCTCAGTATGGTTGAAGCTAAGTATGTTTCAGCCACTCAATCCGCTACTCAACTCATGTGGATGAAAACACAATTAGAGGTTTTACTTGTTGAAGTGGAGGTACCCTTGATATTGGGTTACGATAGTCAAAGTATAATCAATCTCACCAAGAATACTTCTCAACATTATCTTTCAAAGAATATTGATATCAAATATCATTTCATCAAAGAGAATATGGAGAAGAATGAATTAAAAGAATAGTTTGTTCCAACATTGGTACAAGTGGATGAAATGTTCACAAAACATTTTCCAAAGGAAATATTCTAAAAATTGAGGTTGAACATGGGTGTCCAACCTCCTTTTTAAGGATGAGGTATACATTTATATAACCTCTCTCATAGTACCTTTGGATTTTATTGTCAATGAGGATAATTGTATTGTTTCTTAAATCTATTTCATAAAATAGAGTGTTGTGATTAAGCTGTGAATTTAGCATTGTACTATGAGTGAATTATTCTAACTGTTTTTAGAGTGTCTATAGAAAAGAAATTGGTTTGTATTCCAGGGATGTTGAAGAAGAGATGAGGAAGAAAAATGAAGATGTTGTCATAATCACTTGTTTTGGATAGAATGGTTTTGATTTTAATGATTCTTATTTCATACAATGAGTTATCTGACATAGGATTAGAATTATTGACAAGTGATCCACTACTTGAGAATTCAAAGTTCAGTGATTTGTGAAGCTTGGTCAACAAGAAAATCAAAAGGGGGAGACTGTTGGGACCAATTTGACGATGAAGGTGTTTTGTATTCAATTGTTGTCTTTTGTTGTTAAGAAAAGTTTTTGGAAATCACCACACTTTGTCTATGGAAAAAATTGTAATGAGGACTATTTTAAAAAGAATCAGTTCAATGTTTTTAAAACAATCAGACCCATTTTTTCAAAAGAATTAGACTCAAATTATTCATCATAATGAGACTCTTGTATCGAAAAAGATTATAATGAGGGTCTAGTATTGGTAAGGATCACAATGAGGAATTGATTGGATTCTCTCTAGATCTAGTATGAAAAAGTGGTTGTTTTGATAGAGAATCAGAGTCACTATGATTTTGTTGTTTTAAATGTGATGATGATTTGCTGATTTTTATTTTATATAAATCATAAGTTGAATTTAGAACTTGTGATGCAAACTTGATGGATAAAAGGGGGAGTGAAAGAGATACTTATAATCTAAAAAACCTCGTATCCTAATTTATCATATCCTGGTGGAAGAGAGAGAGAAGTGATATTGAATGTTTTTTAAAACAATTGTATTTTGGTGAAAGAAGGATGAAAATTGGTGCTGATGGAAAGTTGTTATGATAAAGGGTGGTGAAGATAGAAAGTAGTGCCGATGAAAAGTGGTGCTGATGAAATTGTGGTATTGATTGAAAAGGTGATACAGATTGAAAATGAGGTAATGTTTTTAAATGTGTCACTATTTTGAAAACTAGAACTGTTTTAAAAGGTGGTTTTGTTTTAAAAGGAGGTGCTATTTTAAAACTTGGTGTTGTTTTAAAACAAGGGGTTATTTTAAAAGGTGATGTTGTTTTAAAAGGTGATGCTGTTTTCAAAAGGTGGTTCCGATTGAAAAGGTGGTGATGATAGAAGAGTAAGAGATGGTAATGATTTTTTTTCAGAATGATCATTCCTAGAAAAGATAATATTCTAGAAAATAATATCCATGCCAATCATATACATAATGATCATACCCAGGATGATCGCATCCAGACCAATTGTATTTAGAAAAGATCATATGCAGGTCGAGAAGGAAAGAATGAAGCTCTAATGAGTAGAATGTTATGATACTTTCCAATCAATGTCTGACGATGCTAAATCATTTCTCAAATTAATTTAATTTCATGAAGGAATTCATGATACCTGCACAGGTTTTAGGATGAATTTTTGTATCAGTGGGTCAAGAAAAGAGAAGGTGAAAATGAGATCAAAAATGCCGAAAAACATTTCAAAAGGGTTTAATTACATTATAGGTTTCCAATTAGGTCAATAGAGGAGGAGAATATGATGTTTTAAATATAAAGCGGGTCAATAGAAAATAAAAGAGAAGGAAATTGATGAATGGATTATCAAGGGGGATCCATATAATAAAATGAGATATTTTGATTCAAATCGGATCTGTTAATCATATTTAGCAATTGATTTGAAACAATCAAACTCAGATGATCGAACCCATGTATTTCTCATCAATTTTAATCATTCTAAAAATTTAAATGGGAGTCTGGAAAAGAAGAGATGACATTTTTAGAAGAGTCAAGAAGTTTTGAGGAGCATTGATGAAGTAACAATTAATTCTTGATTTTAGGGAAAATTGAAATGTTTTGAATTTGTGTGAGTGGGAAACTTTTTTGGGATTCCCAACCAAACCATTCGAGGGTAACCTATAAAAGGAGAATTAATTTTTTCTATCTGACCATTGTAACTATTCACCATATTAGATAGAGAAGCTTCTAGTTTTTAGTTAGATAAAGTGATATTGTTTTATTTTGTATTGAATACATTTTAATGGGGAAGAGATAAGATTGTAGTGATTGTATTTGGATGATCATCATATTCAGGATTTATCAAATTTAGCGAATCATTATATTCATCATGTCTATTGTCTTTGGATAATATTGGTATCAGGATAAATTAATTGGAATGGGATTATCATACTAGGGTTTTCCGTATTGAAGATTTCTAGACTAAGGAATTATTGTACAAGGTTTCATATTACTCAAGGATTGAAGTGGCACCAATTCATTTCAATTTTATTATATCATAAAATCATACTGAGGAACAATTTCATTCAAAAGAAAAGTGGTTCCAATTAATTTCTATTTTATTCTATCAGAAAATCATTCTAGGAGAATTGTTTTGGAAGAATCTGACTCAGAGGAATCATACTTAGAAAAGATTGAACTTAGTGTTTCATAAAAATTTCTAGGTGGTTCTTACCATTCTTTTGGGTAAGTAATTAAAAAATTGTATTTCAATTGAATACATTTGTAGAATTGATAATATGTGCAGGTAACATGAGTTGTTACAAAACAAACAAACTAGTGGGATTGTTTTCCATTTCTTCGCGAGTGTAAGGGTATATGCTAATAATTGTAATAAAAGTATTGTTTTCTAGTGGATTGTATGGTATTGGATCACTTCCAAACCATACCAAGGATGTAGCTATTCTTGTTGTATAGTTAAACTTGTAAATACTTGTGTTCATATGGATGTATAGTTGATTTTTTAGTAGGGAATTGAATCTTTAATAAGAGTCAAAGATTTTTTCAATTGAAAAGAAACATAAAAGAAAAATAGTATCACTGATTCACCCCTCCCCTTCTCAGTGATATAGTATACTGACTCGGCACATTCATTCCTAAGGCTTGAACTCAACACCCATCACCTAAATTTCCTCATATACATCCTTCTTACAAATTAAACTAAATAGGAAAACAAACTAAATGGGTTTTTATTCCTATTATAAATAGGATACGCAGGATTCCCCATAATGGTTCAACCCCATCCTCAAGATCTTAATCACCTTCTAGATAATAGTAAACTCCACAATTCCTAGTTCTATTGATTAAATATATATCAAGTTACCCATTAATGAGAAAAGGATGTAGAACCTCAAATATATATAGATGGACTCATGAATAGACCCCCCCCTATACACATGGAAGTGTTCAATGCTTGATCAATTTATTTGGGTAACCAATCTCATATCAGTATTAGGAATATACTCACAAACATATCTTAAATCTATAAGAACTTCCCAGATTGGAAAAAACCCCCCAAAAGGGTTTAATGAGCCCTAACTCCCTTTCTCTCCAAAATGTAAGTTCCTAAGTTTCATTGGGTCTAAAAACCCAATTGATCACCTACTATTGGAAACCAGGTCCATACTTAGTTATAGATGTGTGAATGGATGAGAGTTTTTGTGAAGGAAAAACATGGTGAATTCGACATGAATAATTATGATGCACATTCAAACCCCCTACTAATAAATCTTCAGGAATATATAAAACCCCCTTTTCCCCATGAAATGAAAATATTGAACCTGATGTGAATCTCAAAAATAATAAAAATGATCTGTTGACCCTAAATAACTGGTGTTCTCATGAAATAAGTACATACTCTTTATGACAAGTCTATGCAAGAAGATTGGATAAATAGAGAATAATAAAGGGAAATTGTGTTACTTTTTCATATCTGATTAATCATGAATATTGTTTTTTATGATGAATCTATTAGTGACCTTGGTCATTGTTTTCTTTATAGCTGCTGATACTACTCTCAAAAATAAGACTCAACTCGATTTGATGTGTTCATCTAGTGGCTGTTATGAAAAATAAGCTATGGAGACAACCCCTGTGAGTTGTAAAACAACATCAACTACATGAAAATTTCAGTGTCAGGTGCCAAATGCAATGGTATAAGAAAACCACTGATGTTGTAGGATACCATACGCTGAGGCTACACACAAGGTTCTCCATATACTGAAATAAATGATTCTTCATTATCCAAATAATTATGAAGTAAATTCAGTGTCACTCATTTCCACTACTAATTATTTCAAAATCTTATCCATGAAGAATGAAAATCACTAACTTTAGTATCTGATAAAGGTTGATCAAGGATTTAACTACAACTCCCATCTAGTTTAGGAGCTTTTGAGGAGGACTCTTTCCAACCACCTTCACAAACACCATCCAGTTGGTTCCCCTCGGTTGCCTACTAAGGGCACCACCTGACACATTTTTACATATAACACCCATTAATGGGAATCAATTAAATCACATTAGGTGTAGATAGATTTGGATAAATGAGAGTGGGATTATATCCTCACTTTTTATTATGAATCATTCCGATATATTCTAGAGGCAGACCACAAGAAGGCTCATATCCCTGTTCACTCGAAGAATGTCTGTAGGCATATTCTTGTAGAAGGCATTGGGGAGGAACATATCTCTACCCACATAAATGATGCCCATTACCATATTTTTATTGAACTAGGAGGATATAAGTGGGATTATATCCCCGATTAAATCAATGATATCTGACATTAAATATTAGGGACAAAAAATGTACATTCCTAGTTTCTTATACACATTTTGCTTAAATGTCACCACAATTTGGAAATGGTTAAATAAATACACCGCCATATTCTAATGCTTGTACCAATATAGGGATAAGATCATATTCTTATCCCTATATCCAGGGAACCACAACACTCTAATCAACATGTTCAATTTGTTTCTCTGAATAAAGCACACATCCATGATACCATCCAAGAGGATTATCTTTATATTTCGGTAAAGGAAGAGGCAACAGACCAAGATCATATTCCCATTCCAACCAGGATCACTAAGTGAGAGAGGACCACACCTTGAGATATGTGCACATTCATATCGATAAGACTAGTGGCGTACTCCAAAGGCACAAGACCATGATCATATCCCCATTCTAACTAGGGATCACCAATTTAGAAAGAAACATGCCTCAAGATAGGATTGTTTCCTAGTCAAAAAGGACTAGTGGCATACTCCAAATGAAAAGGATCAGGATCATACCCCAACTCCAATTGGGACTCACCAAGTGAGAGAGGCACATTACTCAAGTCAAGCATATATCCTTGTCAAAAAATACTGGAGGCATACTCGAAAGGCACAAGATTGGGCCCATAATACCAATCCAACTGAGCCCCCTCAGGTGAGAGAAAAATACGCCTTGTGAAAGACTCATATTCCTATCATAAAATATATTTTGAATATACTAGTAGCTCATATAATCCACGATCATATCTTTAGTTACTCTGAGGAATATCTACACCAACGTCCATTAGAGGATATATATAAAGAGGATCATATCCCTTCTACCATTCTGGAGGTCCCTCAACATATTTATATAGGGAATTCATATTTGAAATGGGATTATATTCTCACTTTATCTATATTATGATAACCACAAATAGGAATGCTTATATTCCTTCCCATAATGAAAAATATCATTGGCATTCACTAGGGGCATCTCAGTAGTGGGATCATATTCCCACAGTACCCAATGGTTATCAATATATTTTGGTAGCCATCATACAGTAAGCTCATATTCTTGCACAACTCTAAAATGAAGGCTAGAATATTCTAGCTTAAAATCCAAATGAGGCTCATATCCCTAAACTTCTCAATGATAGTTTTCTTGAGGTTTTTTGAGAAACATTGTCAACACCTAAAGGGTCTTCCAAATCATTAACTAAAGTAGATTAAAATAATTACCATGATATTAATCCTCATGGTAGTTTGGAGATGAATCAATGGGACTATACTCATGACATCCATAATGGTCAACCTCCCCATAGTTATATCTATCATAGATAAATAAATCTTTTCCATGTTAAGACACCACTGTGTAGATAGGGGTTCAACACTCAGATTCCTTCATACAGAGAGGTGATAAAAATAATGGGGTCAACCATATATAGCTCCCCATCAACTACCATCAATACTACATCATGGTTATCTAGAAACCCCAAGAATAAATTACTATATTCAGACTAAGTGGAGGATTGTAATTCAGTTGAAGAGAAAGATCTAATTGATACATAGATAGAGTTAGCTAGATAAGAACTCACAACCTTGTTTTTTCCCCTCACCACTTTTGAATATGAAATACCAGATGAGATTGATAAGGAGTCCAAACCTTTTATACAAAAAATATGTGGGATATATATATCAACAACTGAAGTCTTGAAACCTTTTTTTCCAGGATATTAGGGTCAACTTCAAACCATCAGCATAATCTATTGTCAGCTAGACCTGGATTCTATCTCAATGGACCAGGACCCAAAAATATAAAATCATTGAGAAAATATACAACATGATTAAAAAAATGTCATCACAAATCTTCATCAACTAATCATTAAAGGATCATCATGTATCTGTATCTTAAGATGTGGAAAGTATAGATCATTTCACTTTACCACACCCATAGAAAAGTAGAAATATCAATATTCAATATGCTATAACTCCATATCTCCTAGTGAAATTAGAATATCTGGTAATGTGTAAGCTAGTTGGTCACTAATATAGAGTAACACTACATTAATGATGCTAATTTATCATGAATAGAGGGAGAGGAAGACCAACAAGTCTTTGAATTGACCGTGAAAAAAATGAGAATTCATTTTAAACAGCAAAGAAGAAGTTGTGATCAACCTGATGAATTCTCATAGAAAATGATTCCTATCATGGGATTTTATTTGAACCTACTATAAAATGAGAACAACTGTGCCAAATCAAATAGGTTGCAATAACAGATTCCATTGTTTAGATCTGGGTGCAAACCCAACACATTGGGCTAGGATAATATCTACCACCGCCTCCTCCTCTCGGATCACCAATCCCTGAGAGGATTTAGGTCATATCAGTAGTAGTTTCAAATTAACCCATCACATTAGGTTGGGGGAATTTATATCTCAATCACCATCACTAGGTTCATCACACCAAATGGGGTTTCTAGAGAAATTAGTGGTGGTTCTAGTTCATCCCCTTCCAACTGGGATGAGAGAATATATATATCAATTCCCATCCAATGAGTCATCTAATCCTTGACTAGAATCATCAAATCCTCGATAATAGAATCAATAAATGTCGATAACATCCCCAATTAGTCCCTAGCCCATAGAGATGTGAAAATGTTTATCCCCATCATCATCACCATAGAGGGAATCTGTCTTCTTTAGGAAGGTAAGTTAATATAAATGGTCATAATCTAATCTATTCCTCCCAGCACAAGAATTACCTCTGTTATTCATGTTCGATTTGACCAACATGACTGAAAAATCTCTCAAGATCACTTTTTATAGATTGATGTGGTAGGAATTTATGATGAGGGAAATAAAACACTATAGGGGTCCTAATACAAAAAGTCCCAACATGTACAAGTGTTCAATAAACGACCCTAATGAAATATGTTTATAATTTACCTATCATGTTGAGAGTAATGGGACAACTAACATTACTCGATATACCTCTAAGGATGTCATCATTGTCAATATAACTGATAATAAGAATCAAGATGCAAAATTAGTGGGATTTAATATGAAAAATATACCCAGGGAGGAAGGTGATCTGGATACACCAACTAATGCTTTACATGAGTAAAACCGTAGAAGGATCAAGAAGATATGGAAACTATGAATATTAAGTTTCCAAATCTATAGTGGAATACTTATAAGGATAATGGGAAAGAAGTTTTCATATCCCACTCATCACCTTGAAGAGTTTAAATTCCTTACATGGAGGAGCTATTTGAAGAATATGATAATGAGATATAGAGTCTCACACAACTCATTGATGAGATAATAAAGGAAAAAAAATCCCAATGGGAATCATCTTCAAGATGAGATGAGTATCTATTATCCCATACATCATGAATGACCTGATCTAACTGTAAGAGTGGCATCTGAGCATCAGAATATATCCAAATCCTGGAACTGAGTCTACATAAATGAAGAAAGTGAAGATGATTATGTCTTCCCACCATTACAAAAATATCCTCCCCCACTATAGAAATCATTCAGTCTTAGCAGGGAATGAGAATCAGTGATAAATGAATAAAGGACACCTCATCAAGCCCCGCTTACTCCCTATAAATTTGGTGTGTCTCATATAGCAGTACCTCTATAACTACTTAATTCCATTAAGTCCTTTTCTTATTGAATGGAATACATGGAAGGACGGTGCAAACCTATGTAGATCAAGAAGAGGTCTTATCTTGAATGGTTGGATAACACATTTCCCCACCCAATTTGAGTAATCCTATCTTCTTCACCTTTGACAGTGCAGAAAACCCTGAATATCATATCACACACTTTGTATCCAAATGTGGTCTGATGATGGGCCCTCAAGATTACTATAATATAACCAAACTGAGGTGTTTTATATAAACTCTTATAGGTCTAGTCTTTTTTTGGTACAAAATCATTCCAAAAGGATCTGTTATAGGATGTGAAAACTTTTTTCTTTATTTTCTTTAATAGTTCTTCTCTACACTAAATAAAATGAAAATTTTAGAACTAAAAACTAAAGTCATCATGAAAATGATAGGGTTTTTGACTTTATAAAGAAGATGAAAAGGTTTAACCAATTCAATCAGCATACCTATCTCACAGGAATAATTTATAGAAATTAGTTTTGAAAATAAATAGGATGAGCTTAAAAAATAAATAATATCAATTATATATGTAGGTGGATTCCATGATTTTGTAGAATTGGAACAACATTTATAAGATTCTGTTAAGCAGGACAGAGCTAAATCTCAACCCATGCACTCAACATAAGGAAAAAGGCTCAGTAAGGTATAAATTTTCACTGTTACTCTCAAACTAGTAGTAGTGTCCATCGAAGAACCTATGAATGTTCAAAACCACCCAGTGCCTCCTATCGAGTGGAAGGAGAAACAAAATCACCCTTGGATAGAATAAAAAAGAGACCAGAGTAGTCGATGATTTAAGGAATGGATGAACAATGAATAGTCCTTCCAAAATGAATAGGTTCCTATTTATTTCATTTCATCCTTGTAAAATAACCTACTCAAGATCTTGCAGCCCTGGAAACCCAATGAGGTCATCCTCACCGATCATCATGACTAATTTTATTTCCATAGAAGGTTGGGTCATAGAATTCCTTATTACTTTGTCTTCAAAGGTGTCAGTTAAAGAATAATTAATTCTAGACATATAATTTTTGACAAATCTCAAACATAGGTCACATTCATAATCTTTTCTCAATCAAAAGAAGAGAGTGATTGGAAAAAATATTAGGCTAGACGTGCGTAAGAAGTTTGACAACTGGATGACTCGAAATACAATTGACCGAGCTCTTGTCATTGTGAGAGCACAACTTCAAAAACACATAACAACCCCATCACTTGGTAGGTGAAATAAAACACACCTTGTAGACGTGGATGTAATCACTTTAAATAGGAAGATATTAAAGAGGAAGAGTAATAATTATATTTTTTTTGTAAGATATGACTCTTCAGATTTCAATCCTATAATATCCAGAGAATGAGAACTAATCAAATGAAAACTTAACCAGAAAAAGTGCTCATATTTGGTTATGTGAATATAATAAAATTGGAAAACTCCTTCTATGATGATGAATATGCATCCATGTATGAGTTCCCCATACCTTACCGGGTAACTGGAGGTGGAAGATTTAGGAAACAAGGATATAGGGGACAGTACAGGTGTGGTTGGACCCAATATCTGAATCACTTACCATAGAGGATATATATGCACCCTATACCCATGGGAGTAAACTCTAGATATATTAACATAAAAATGGATAGGACTTATATCCCTCTATATGTCACCCCATCCTAGTCATATTACATAACCATCTATAGGGAATTCCATTATCCAATCATCACAAACAATAGGGAAGGCCACCATGACCTAATCCCCTAGCAGAAGATGCTCCCATGGCCTCTACACAAGAACCATGCCTGTCTACCTCAATTTTCTTATCACGAGAGCTGTGTAATAAGGAGAAACCCCACCTTGGTAATAACTGAACTCTTCCATAAAAGTATGAAATTATGAAACAATTGGATGTTTTTCTATCCATGTTCTCAATTTGGATGTGATCCATATTTCAAAAAACTCAAGGAGATATGTTTTAAATCCATTAAGAGTCTATAGGAGTTTGAAAAATAAGTCCTAATAGACAAGATTTATTGAATGTAGACCATTCCATCATAATTATATCTCACCATATTGTTTATAGAGGAGGATATGGAAGAGGTCAACGAGGGACACATGAGACCCCTGTATGATTTGGTAAATCTTGTCAATGTCGATATCCAAAGGCCCCAGATTGATTATTATTTCAGTATAAACCACATCACAATTCAGACTGTTAGAAATTTGGGATATAGGGAAAAATATTTATCTCCTACAAATTATACCATTCAAGGGTATGATAAGAACCAGCAAAGACCTCTTAGGAAGATCATTCCCAAGGCTCAGTTTGAAGATCATACATATAATAGTGAGTATGTGGGAATCCAGTAATATACTACATATAATGTCCTACATAGAAATACTTGTATTCAAAACTATGTGGATTTACCTTTAACATTCCATCAATAATTGAAATTCCCCATCGATGAAAAGGTTATAATACTACATGGTGACAATTCCTCCTTTATGTCTTATGAAGCCACATATGCTGAGGAAGGTTTCTATAAAAGGGGGGGAGAAAAATATAATAGTGGATTAAGATATATAGGTTACATTTCTCAATATCTTGGTTACTTCTCCAATTAATCTTGGGAGTATGATCAATAGTGACTATGTGCTTCCCATAAACTTGATTTAGGATGTAGAATTAACCCCATATGTCCATGATCCTTATGTCACTAACAAAAAAATTAAATGAAATCATCTATTTAATGTCACTAAATAATCTCTAGTAGTTCAAGATGGAAATGTATCTTCCCATGGAATCACTTATCCTGAAAGGGATAAATATTATCTCATATTTCCTACCTCATATAAAAAAATTTCTAGGGACTCAGAGGTAGAAGAAGAAGAGGATGAACTTAGGAACACCCCTCTCACATTTGAGGAAGGATTCTCTACCACCATTGATGTTCTTAAGAAGATAAATCTAGGAATGGAAGAAGTCTCGTGACCTATATTGATTAGATCCTCCAAGATTCTTGGAGATAATGATATGTAAATTGAATTTCAAAAGAAACATCATAATGTGTTTTATTTTATACCTAAATTTACTAGAAAAACCTAGATGTGGCTACGCCCCATTTCAGCATACCAAATGACATCGAGGTTTCAAGAAGGCATCTAGCAGGATTCACCACTCTCATGATAAAAATGTAGAGTCAGATGTTGATGAATTGATAAAATATAATTTTTATTGATAAGTGAAATACCCAAGATGGCTCACTAAAATAATCCCTGTTAAGAAAAAGAACAGGTAGATTAGGGTCTGCATTTATTTCAAATATCTTAATCGATATTTCCTAACGGATGATTTCCCATTACTTATCATTGAACTATTGATCAATATGATAGATGGATTCCAATACCTCTACATCATGGATGGGTATTCTGGGTAAAATCAACGAAAAATGGCCCTTAAAGATGTGGAAGTCACTGCCTTTAGATAACCCTAGGGGTTACCTTTCTATCAGGTCTTTCTCTTTGGATTAATGAACATTTGAATAACATATCAACAAACCACACATCATATATTTAATCCATTGATGGAAAAAATAGTGGAATTTTACTTCAATGACCTGGTGGATAAATCCCAGGAGATATGTGATCACTTCACAGACCTCAAAATAGTCTTTGAAAAATTTTGGCAGCATCGTTTAAAGATTAATCCACTGAAATGAACTTTCTGGGTAACTTCAGGGAAATCATTTAGTTTTTTATTATTCTAGAGTGGTATTTAGTAGAGCCCTAGAAATAATAGTATAGTTATAGAAATTTCTCCCACTTATAATCTCAATGAACTGAGGGTTCTCTAAGGTCACCTCAACCCCATTAAATGTTTCATAGAAAACCTAGCTAGAATATATTTCCCATTCACCAAGCTAATAAAGAAGGGAGTCACCTACCAATGGGATACAGACTTCCAATAAGACTTCAAATGTCTCAAGAATTTCCATATACACCCACTAATCTTGATTCCACCGGTGGAAGGAAATCCACTCATCATATATGTGTCCACTATGAAATGAACACATAATACTATCCTTATAGAGAAAAATGATGCGGGGAATGAGAAAAATCTTTATTAGGTCAACATAATGATCGAAGATGCTGAGACCCAATACTATGATGTTGAGTGGAACTTCCCTGTGATAATATTTATAGTGAAAATGCTAAATCATTACTTGTATCACCACGAAGTCCAATTTTTCAATCGTATTTACCTACTCTAGTATATAATTGGATGTCCTATTATGACTTGGTCTTTGGTCCAATAGAAAGTTATTCTGGAACAATTTTCATTCATTTAGTGTCATAAATGTCTATGAAAGGACATGCCCTGTTTTATTACCTTGTAGCACAACCCATTCCAAAAAATTACAACAGTGGACACTGAAATTTTAACTGAGGAGTATTTTTATTCCCATGAAAATATCTGGACATGGGAGATGTATTTTGATAGTCCCTCCTAAATCCCTAGATGAATGATATGGGAATAACTGAAACTAAATCAGGTTAGTCTAGGTGTTGTTTTTTTATCTCTAGAAAAATCAATTTTACCCTACACTTTCTCACTATATGAAGGATTCACGAATAATGTGGCTGAATAAAAATCCCTCATCACTAGTTTGGAATAATCTCTACATTTTTTAGATATCCTACCTGAACATAAAAAGGGATTCAAAGTTATTGATAAAATAGATTAATGGTTAATATTCAATTTAAATGGAATAATTGGGAACTCTCACTACCTATGTTATAGTAATGATAGAATTGTTCTCTTTTTAACCCACATTAAAATATATACCCCAATCACAAATGATCATGGTGACGCACTAGCTAATGTAGCCATAGTTTTGGATGACCCTGACCAGGACAAATTAATCCTTAACATCACGCACCGAAGGATGGTCTCATCAGTTATCATCTTTGACATTGAAGATATAAATTATATTAAAATCACCCCAGAGCATATGAAATAATATCCACACTTGAATGGACGGATCCCGTACTTTATTATATCTAAAATAGGATCCTCCCAAAAAGACAAGTTGGAAGGGAATAGATTCATCACTGAGAAACAAAATTTACCCTCTAAGATGGGACAAATGAGAAAAAACCATTCTACAAGATAAGATTTGATGGAATACTCCATATATTCATAGAATATAGAGATATTCTCAGAATCATGGAATAAGTACAAATATGCTCTTGTGGAACTCAACAATCTGGGATGAGGCTCTCCCACCAAATTAGGAGGCTTGGTTACTATTAGTAAAAAATGATATAGGACTCTGTGGAGTTCACTAGAAAATTAAATTCATTCTAGATTCATGTGAACTTCATCCATTATCCCTCAAAGTTTCTATATACAACTAAATATTCTTGGATTTTTTCCATTTGGGAATAGATGTTATGGGGCCATATCCCTCAGCTACAGTTAAGTAGTTTATGTACATTTGTACTGCTACAAACTTATTTTCAAAATGTGATGAGGAAATAACCCATAATAAAGTTAAACTAAATAATATAATCAACTTCATGATGTCCAATATCATCACCAGATTCGGAGGCCCTCTCACAATGTTGACAGACCATGACACCAATTTATATGCTATTAAGTTATAGAAATTATAACTATAGTGCAACATTGAGTCCAAACATTCATCCCACAACCATGAACCAGAAAATATAAAAAATAGAGGATTTCATAAGACTATATCAAATATACTTCTTAAGATGATGAATAAGAACATGATGTCCTATCCAGAAAATCTCCTCTATGCATTATTTTCCCACCATACCACCATAAATAATACTACACAAGCAAATCCATATTCATTATTTTATGGAACGGAGGAAATGTTTTATTTATGTGTACAATTTTCCTTTATTTGAATATATATTGTTGGTTAACTATAATATATTGATAATTCACAAAAGAAGATGGATGGATTGTAATGGATCAATGAAAATTGGTCGCATACATTGCAGAACCTGGAATGTCGTCAAAATCGGATAACACATCCCTCAATAAAAAGGAAATAATATATTCGTTACATCAATGAGAACTTCTATTGGATCTAAAAATAAAAATGATATTGGGTGAAAATCCACTAAATATGGAACCAAAATTGGAATAGACCTCTATCAAATATAAGGGCTCTCACAACAGATCTTACTCACTGGCCATGATGGATGGGGAATTCATTATTTCCCCACCAATGTGAGTCTTCTCAATAAATACTTTTCATAGATGGAATAAATAATTATTTTCATCTGAGCCACATTATTTTTGACTATATAGAACATGTATTGACCACATAAGATTAAACTATATAGAAAAGGTCATAAAATTAAAACATAAACTACCCAATAGCTGATGTCCTGACCACATGACGTTAAACTAAATACAACACATCCTGACCAAAGGATGTTAAAATATATAGAATAATTCCTCACGATATGATATTAAACTACATAGCAATCAACGACTCACTGAAAATTCACCATACACAGTCTTGATCTGTGAAAAAGAGAAATAAAGTTCCCCTATCCCCATGTGTGAGTGAGAGCCACATAGGGAATTACCCATTAAAGATCTATGTATGGCTTGATTCCTGCCATAACTGGATACATAGTGACACACAGATTCCAAATCCTGGGTTTATACCTAATATATCTATCACAGTCATATGACATCAGATAGTTCAACAATGTTCAAGCCTTTTATTTCATGTCAGGAAACCTTCACTTTTACTGCATGATGTTAAACTATATAGCTGAGGTCCATTAAAGAACGATGTGTGGCATTATTACTGTTATTATATGATATTTGGTGATTCTAATATATAAATTCGTGGGACTAGAAATTATAATTCTTCATGTAGACCCAGCACCATCCTTTCCGTATGATGTTAAACTACACAACCAATTCCCTCACTGCATGTCATTTAACTTCACAGTTTTCTATAACAATGTACTCCTTGATTATAATTATAATTAGATACACAAGAACTCCTAGATTTTATATCATGGTCGGGAAACCATATTATACAAAATAACAATGTATTTAATTGCATCTATGTGGTGAGAGAAACCTTTTCTATTCCTTGTTTCTCACACTAAGCATAACTCACATGAGCTTAGGAATTTCACTAAGGGCTTCCCTGCATGATCAAGATATATCAGTTCAGGATAAGGTTAATGTGGTCCTAGATTCAAGACCATAAATGGAACACCGCAAGTCCTTACTGCATAAAATTTGAACTTCATGTTTGATGTACCTTTCCAGACTTAAAATTGTGCATAACTATGGAACTCTCTCGAGAGTACCACTATTATTAGTGTTGGTCTCACACCAAACCTCCATTCAAGAACTACATGTGACATGATTCCTCCCATTTTAGGATATGTAGTGACACATAGATCTCAGTCATTGGTCTAGCCACAATATTTACATTTCATGTCGGGGAACCTACGTCATTTACACATAATGTTAAACTATAGGGTTTCTCAAGAACAATGTGTGGTTTGATTCCTACCATTGCAGGATATATAGTGATGACCAAATATCTAATCATGGGTCCATATACAATTATAAATGGGAACAATAGACCCCTATGAGTATGTGTCATACCTTCGTAGAGAGCATCCTAATCAATAACTATGTGTGGATTGATTCCTGTCATCATAGAATACACAACAATGGTAGGATCTCCAATCCTAGGTCCATCTAAAAAAATGAATGAGAACATTTTTCACTCTATGTATGGGTCAGACCTACGTTGAGAGTTTACCATTCAATAAATATGTGTGGAATTATTCCTACACTCATAGGATATATAGTTAATCCTATATCTCTAATCCTAGGTCCAACTACAATAATAATTGGGAACAATTCCCCCCTTTGCTTTTGATTCAGACTTGTGTGGAGAGTTTCCCATTCAAGAACAATGCATGGCTTGATTCATGTAGTTAGAGGATATGTAGTCATTCATGGAACTCCACTCTTAGGTCTATCTGCAATATGAAAAAAAATTCCCCGTCCCTATTTATAGGTCAAACCTATAAATGGAATATTTAAAATCCTTAATGCATGATTTTGAACTTAAAAGAAAGGAAATAATCCTCAAAACATGATGTTAAACTATAAGGACAATGTTTTGGTCGCATGGAATTAATATTGAATAATAAATATTTCCTCACTATATGTTGTTAAAATGTGAAGACCATCATATATCATTATTCATTATCAATGGATCACATGATCCTAACCCCGGTCAACCAGAGTATGGGGTGATATCTTTATCTTTCAATCACCTTGACTCATAAATCACACTTCATTACTTGAGAACCTCAAGTTTCCTAAAAACTTTCAATGAACTTGGAAAAGGATTACTGACTTCAATAGACCCATTTTTTTAATATAAATGTATGCATGTGAATCCTTTATATGACCTCATAATCGTCAACCAAATGCATCATTTTTTGAAAAATGGGAATTTCGATTATTGTGAGCCCTAACATCACCACAACATATTTCAAAACCTTAGGGTGTTCTAGGGAACCCCAGTATGATTACGCCAAATATTCCTCAGGGTTTTATATCCTTGAGTCATGATTTGCAACATTTTCATCTCCCACTCAGAAGGATATTGGACTACTCTTGATCTTGGATAACCAAATCATGTTATTGTGTAACTTTCCCCTCATATGAAGTTCATGTGATTCGCAACCTTAAACTGTATTAACATTAGACAAAGTTGTACGACCTTGAACTTTAGACTTTGATGGTCCAAATTACAGGAACCTAAAATGCTACAAAAAGATACCAAAACCTGTTATGTTGAAAAAATACAAAGGGAGGATTGAGAAAAAGTCAACTTTATAGTCACTAAAATATTTATATCTATAATTTAGGAAATATTTAGAGTGTAAATGCACAAGACAAAATCTTAGAGGGCCAATTTTTTGGACCTAGTGAAATTCAATCCATGATCACTAGGCCCGTATTCCAAGAAAAAGTTAGATGAACGATTTTTCATGTTTTATTTCTTTAATAATGTGTTCACTAGGTGGAAAACAACTTTCTGAGTGATCAAACCCTTATTGAATATTGTATTTTCAACAAATCAAAATTCATGATGTGAGTCCTCTAGTCACTATAAACTTTTCATGGCCCTTGTAAAAGGATACATGACTTCAGAAGACCCTTTTCTAGCTATGAATGTTTCCATATGGCTCATGAATATGAGCTTATGAACATTGACCAATTGATTCATTACCTTATAAAAATTAATTTTTGATCCTTTTGAGGCCTGATGTAACCATGGTATAACACAACACCTTTTTTTGGGTGTTTTGGTTTATCCCCCGAATGATTGTCCCATATCATCGTCATGAACCATGGAATTTGGAAAATGATTTAGAATCCCCATAACCAGACTATTCAAGAGGATTCGACATCCTCAAAGTTACATCACCATGTTATTTACCCATTTATCAAAGCCAGAATGCCATATTCCATTCCCAAAACTTTTTATTTCCAACACCCCATGGCTCAAAACCATATGGAAAAGGAATTGTGATACCAATAAGAAGATAAACAACCATAGGCCACTAGAACCCATCCTATATAACTTTATCTTCATATCCAACTTCATTATCCAGAGATTTGAGTATTATTAAATCTTCATGGCCCTTGTAAAAGAGTGGGGATACCTCTGTTTGACCATGATATCAATGTATAAGGTCTTTGACCTAACAACTAGAGGATTCTCCTCCTTGATGGAAATGAACTTTAATCATCATGAGTTCTAGAAACTCGATAGAGGAACCTAAGACCTTAGGGTGTTTGGGGTCATCCCTAGTATATCTACCCCATTTCAAATTCATTAACTTGAACTTTTGGGGTATGAATTACTCAACCCATATTCCAACTACCCAGGTGGATGTGGCTTCCCTAATATTTTATATTTACCAATACCATCACCAAAATACTTCATAGACCTTTGAAAAGAGTGGGGACTCCTTGGTTTGACCATGTCATCGATGCATAAAGGATTTGACCTACCAACTAGAGACATATCCATTTAATAGGAAACTAACTCGAAATTCTCATGAGCCCTGGAAACACCACGATGGATCATAGATTATTAAGGTATCTTGGGTCATCCCTCACATGGATACCCTATATTCTATATTAATAAATCAATTACTAGAAGCAAGACATTAAATTACATAATATTTAATGTCATGAAAGAAAGTATTTAAATTGCACAAAATCTGATGTCCTACTAGAAATAATTTAAAATACATGACATATTTTTGTCATTACGGCAAGAAATTAAACTGTATGAAAGATGTACTTACCACACATTATTAAACTACAAGGTAGACATCATTTCTATATGACATTAAACTTCATGAAAAACTTCCTTACAACATGCCATTAAACTGCATGGAATACCTTCTTACCTCATGAAATTAAACTTCATGGAGAATGCTACTTCACAAATAGTATACACTACACTAATATTGGTGTTTAGCGATGGTTTAAACCAATGATAAATCATTTTGCGATGATTTTGGAAAACCGTTTATAAATCATGTCTACAATCAATTAGCGATATTTTTTCAAAACTGTCGGAGAACGATTTAGCGGAGGTATTTAATTTTTTTGTTTTTTAATTAATTAATTATTATTATTTTATTATTATATTATTATTATTTATAATTTTATTATTATTTATTTTTTATTTTACAAATTAATTAATTAATAAATTAACAAAATTATTATTTTTTTATTATTTAATTAATATTTATTTATTTATTAAAATTAGTATTTATTTATCTTTTTATTTTTTATTATTTTTTAAGTTTTTTTTATTTTTTATTACATATTTCCATGCACATGCCATATATAGAAATTCTATGTTGGTTGAGTTTCGAACCCCTTACCTATAGATTATTCTCCAAAAACATTACCACTCTAGAAGACTCTTCATGATGTGAATAAAATAAATTTAATATTCTTATAAATATATATATTAATTAATTAATAGATAATATATAACAAATAGATACAAACTAAATGAATTTTCATCAATAATTATTAATCAACAATAAAAAATTAATAATTAATAATTAATAATTAATATTTAATTAGTACTAATTATAAATTATTAATTAATAAATACAATATAAATGAATAATAAATAATTTTTTATATAGTATGGTAATAAATGGTATGTAGTGAATAATAACTAATAACTAATAACTAATTACTAATAAATAATAAATATATAATATATAATATATAATACACAATATATAATAAATAATAAATTTATAGCAAATAATTATTTACTAAAAAATTAATAAAAAAATAAAAAAAAATATGTAATGTAAAAAGAATAATTAAATAATAAAAAATATATAAATAATAAATGAATGAATAATAAACAAATAAAAAATATATAAATAAGAATGTAATAAAATAATATACTAATAATGAAGGCTTCTTTGATGGTGTGAGATGAAAAAATGACTGCACATCTGTTCTCAGGTGCTTCCACTTTAGGAAATCAGACCACTATGATGATTATGCCTGAGGGTTTTGGGGTTGTGATCAATTTGGTTATCGCTCTGCAAGATCCATCTCAGTCCTTTTCGTAAGTGGTGGGTGCCTCTTGTCTGTTGTTTCCAGGGGCCTCAAAGGATTTTTGGGAGGTGGGGTCTACCTGTTGTAGCCAATGCATCTAGATAGGTTCATTGCATTGAGCGGATTCCCTGAATATCAAATCATTTCAAAGAATTTGGCAGTATAACCTAGTTGCTTAGAAAATTATGAATAAGGGTGGAATTTCATATTTCGAAGAAATTCATGGGATTATTATAGACAAGATCAAGTAATTTCTGTTCTCTATTATTTATCACTTATTTTTAGTGTAGAAGGAGAATCAATGGGGTTTATCTATGCTTAGAAATCACTTAATTACTATTTAGGTCTTTGATTGATAGAAAATTGACTATTTTGGAAAGGGATTCTTTCATGAGGTCTTTTCAGATTTCTCTATGAACGACAAAGCATGTGGAGTTGGTCTCATTAATATGAATCCTATTTTTATTATAATTAATGATTAGTATCCTTCCTTTAATTATTTGAATGTGAATAATTTGCTTATTTTGGCTTGGATTTAGACCCATGGGTTGAGTTGGTTCCAGTAGCACCAACAGATTCTATGGGAGATTGCTTTTTCCATTAATGATATGATAAATATGTATATGGAAGCATAAAGGGAAAGTTACGATCACTTATCTAGGGTACTTGGGGAGATTTACCTCATCCATTCTTTGATTAAAACTATAGTATTATCTGCTGATAATTATAGATTTGATTTGGAAATTGAATATGAAAATGTTCCTAAGTTCTATCAAGGTTGCAACAATATTGGAAACTGTTTTAATAGATATTGGAAAAGGGTGATGTGTAATAATTTTGGGCTAAAGGGGAACACTTGTGATAGATGAATGAGGGATAAGGACTTTCATCCAAACATGAATCATGAAGGGAAACATGTGATTCAACATAGATAATAGTGGCCTTGGTCTTTGATGGGGGTGAGAGATGCCTTTAAAAGGACCCGGGCAATCAGGTTCATGAGGAGGGGGTTGTGGGTGGCCACCAATTTCATAAATAGAAACCAAATTTTTGGGTTTCTCCCACATAGAGGCTGTTATGAGTACCTATGTCATGGCCGATGATACTCAAGTAAATGATGAAAACACTTATGACAAGGGAGGTGGTCCTCAGACAATGAACAAGGCCTGGACTCAGTAGAATTGAATGAGGAATCTTACATTAAAATTGGTGGAAGAAGAGGTAGGAAATGGGTTACAAGGCTGGATTTACCTCAATCAAAGAAGTGAGGTGGACCAGATTAGATTATACCTAGACCCCCTCCAGTCTTTAAGAATACTTCTAATACTATCACCGTTTTTTCTACAATCAGTATAGAATTCTCTATGGATGGTCTAGGATTGGAACCATTTTTTGTAGTGGAGGTGGTTTCAGACCATTCTGAAGCCCCTACGCCTGATGGAAATTCCAAATCGGTCAGGGATGATCAGGGTATCAATGCCAAGGTGGGTAACCACTATGAACTTTCATCGAAGCCCGAAATTTTTTTTATATCCTAGACAGGTGAATAACCTCTCTATTAGTAATATTTTATAGTGTGATCATACTGGATAAGGTTGATGCCAATGCACCCCCTATAAATGATGCATCAAATGTGACTTGTAGTGGTAATGAGGATACAGTTTAGAGAAAGGGAAAAGCGATGTTTATTGATGATGAAGGTTTTTAGCTGGTATTTCCTAGAAAACCTGGCCAGCCTAACATGTGTGAAAATTTATAGGTTTATAATGATATTATGTTGGAAAATTTGGAGACCTCTACCCCACTATCCTCAGATCCAACTGATTACATGGTTAATTCGACTAATATTACATATATACATCAATTTAGATATGTATTTTGGGAAGAGTTCAATAATATTTAGGATAATTCTAAATTTTAATCAAAAAATTATGTAACTGGAAAGCGAGACATGGGTCCTATGTGGTGAAAGTGGAATCTATAGTTATAAATGACCAGTTCAAAGGATGGAAAGCTCCTAAGAAATGGAAAAGGGGAAGGTATCTGAGAATTCGAGGTGGTTCTCGAGGAAGATGCGGTAAACACAAAATTGGTTTATACTTATTGGATTCTTATTTTGGTGATACTTATGTGTCTTTTGAACTTTGCATCTTCCCTCTTCCTGGGATTATACTTTCCTTTTTTCAATAAATTTCTTAGACCATGGGTTTACCCATTGTTATCACTATTTGGGTACTCATAATTAAAAATAAATAAATAAAACAAATATCGATAAATATTTACGAATGTATATAAATATAGAAAAATATTCATAAATATTTATAAATATGTACAAATGAATATTAATATACAGAAATATTCATAAATTGATAAAAATGTAATTGATAATAAATTACCAAAAGCTGGGAAAACACAATAATTAGAACACCATCAAATCATTAAGAATGTAAATCAGTGGAATAAAATCATAAACGATATAAAAAACATATAAAATCACTCTTAAATGAAGATAAAATCTCATTGAATATATATGATATATATATATACTTTAATTTACATAAATATATTATATAATAGTATTATTTTACATATAAATATTAATATATATCTATTTATTAATACACATTCATATGTATATATAAAAATTATTTATATATGCATATATATATATATATTCATGTAGTTTTACTATAAAATCATTTATATTTAATATTTAATGAAAATAAGATATTTATAGAAAAATAAATTTATATATTATTAAAACATATTTATTTTCATATATTAGAATATAAACATAAAGATAAATTGATTTATTGAGACACACATATTTATATATAAACATTACTTTGTTCAGTATATATATACATATTAATGTATTTTTATATGGTAAATAAGGTCAATAGCTATTTATTTTAAACAAAATTAAAAATAAATATTTATTAACATATGATTTATATGTTTAAAAATACATTTCTATGTAAATATATATTTATAAAATTGATTTATTTTATGTTAATATAAAAAATATGCATATATTTAATTATAAATGAAACCAAATTGTAAAAAATGATAAAATTTCAAACCCATAATATCACTATGAATGTAAGACCTGAGAATAAATTCTTTCCCTACTGAAAATAGGAAAAGGACCCCATTAAACGAGGCTGAAATTCCATTAAATGTTAAAAAATTGGGATACCCCAGCTAAAAACTCAGTTTTGGAGGCCTTTAGAGCCACTTTTGGCCTTGAAAAAAAGTGACCAATTCCCCTAGTCATCATAACATAGAGTTCATCATAGGATTCTATTTTATATGCGGTAGAGCCCAAACAGACACTCAGATCAGAAGTTATGGTCATTTGAAGTCCGAGTTCGATTTCCAACATTCCATAAAATTTAATAAATTTTATTATTTTAATTATTAAAATATTGAAAAGTAATTCAGTTTTAGTTCATTTTGTATGGTTCAATTTCACTAGTTATGGAGTTAAAATAGACTCCTGAATCAAAAGTTATGGTCATTTTATGACAAAGTCTCATTTTCAACTTATTAATGATATTGTTTCCCTTTTAAATTATTATTAATATTCATTAATTAACAAATTATAATTAATTAAAATTATTTACAATAAACTATATATGATAGTAAATAATAACTAATAAATAGATATTTTATTTCTAATTTATATTCATTTAATTTGCAGTGGTTTTTTCAAAAATGATGCTATTTCAGAGAGTTTTTTTAAAAAAATTGCCACTAAAAAAATTTATTTTATTTTTAAATTTTAAAAAATATTTTGAAAAAACATTTAGCTATGGTTTTTAAAGATTCCTCTAAAAAACTTCCTCTAAATTGTTTTCCTGGAAAAAATTAAGCAGCTGTTTTGAAAACTGCTGTGAAACGTTGACCGCTATATCAATTTTTTCTTGTATTGATATTACAAAAAATTGAATGATAGAGATAAAAGTCACTAAAATACAAAAAGAGGTAGTATGAGATAAAAGACCCTAAATTACAGCTATATAAGGTCTTATCTAGAAGTCCCTAAACTACGACCCAATAATGGTCCAGTTTGTGAGACCGAGAAAACACATAAAGCCTGTCAGGAAAAAAACCTATAGAATTGTGGCCTATGAAAAAGATAATCCCATTACCACTAAGCCTTCCCCTTTATGAAGCTTATTAAAAAACTAGGGAAATATAAATGAAGTGATATAATGATTGTGGGTCCCACCATATGGCCTATGAAAAAATCAAACTATTCTGGCTATGTCCTATGGCTTTAGAAAAAATAGACAATTCTCCCTCCAATACATTTATTTCTCCCAAAATATATAAGTGATCTCAATATAACTGGATTAGGTATATTAATAAGTAATCTATTACTTGTGGAAATTCATGAGAATTCTTTAAGAAAAATCATTTTTGATTAAGTATTAAAATATGGGTGTTTAGTTCTACTTGATATTTTGAAAAAGATGGGAGTACTTTATAATCTATTCAAAACCAGATCAATGAAATTTCTTGCACATCATGAATGAAAGAAAATTAGAAAAATATATGTAAATATTATAAAATTAATTCATTGATACGATTCCAAAAAAAGAAGGAACCTCCACATTCTTGGGATTCTCTGTGAATTCTATCAAAATGAATACATTGGTTAGACTACAGTAATATTTGAGAAAATGAATTTTCTAGGGAAGCTAAAGTTTGTTGAGAAGAATCAATTATGAATTGAAGCACTGGACACCCTCCGTCTTCTACTACTGCATGGGGATGAAGTGTCTCAATAATAGTGGATAACTCCTCAACTCTTTTATAGGTATTCATTAATGATCATGATGATGTTGAGAGATCAAACAATGAGTGAGCTATGATCTCCTCATGTCTCACTATCTGTGTGATTAGGAAATCCATTTGGTTGTGTAACTCAGATATTTTATGATGAATCTATTATATTGCCTGAAAATATTACCTCATTAGTTTTATTTGTGTAGTTCCATCATCAAAATCATGCAATACCCTCTCAGTAGTGTCCAACTATTTCCTAGTAAAGATAGTATTTCGTTTGATTTCAGATAATGACTGGAGGTCAAAGTATCCCACCCCAAATCAAGAAAAATTTAGACAAGGAATTACTCTTTGTCATGAAATTTTTCTAGTGGAGTATTACTGATCAAGGTGTTAATATGATGGAAAATTATCCTACATTTTTCCTAATCCTTTGAAAATTTTGGAGTGGGTACTTCAAAAGGGGGAACGACTGGTTGAGCTGATAAAGAAGAAATAGTGGAAGTCCCATATATACTTCTCTCAAATGATGAAACATCTATCACCAATATTAAAGGAAAATCTTCTTCAAAATACTATTTACCACTAGTGGGATGGGCATATCTAGGATGAGGATGATTACTTGAAGGCTCGACCGAGTATGCAATGATTTTCATTGTTTTCACAAGAAAGTGGATCGGTAAAGAACATGGTTTGTCCACTAGATTGAACATCCTATCAATAACACCACTTATGTAGGCTTACACCCAAGCCTATGAATAATATTAATATAGAAAGATAGGGGAACCAATAAGAGGAAGGCTAATCTTAGTGATTCTTTCATTTCATGCCAATATAAATAAATATTTGTGGATAATCCTCAGACCTCATTCTCTAATCATGTCAACTGAAGGGAGGGAGATACCATTTAAATGAAACTAAATTCAAGGGATAATTTTTAGGGTTATATGGTTTTAAAATAACCAACTCATCCACATGAGAATTGATAAACCCATCCTGAAAAGAGATTTTTCATGAATGTTTATCAAGAGAGACACCGCCATTATCAATAATTGGGCCAGTTGGTGTAGGGTAACACATAATGTTTAAAGGATGAGACTAGACCATTATGTCATCAATATGACCATGGTATACCAAAATTTCCTCAACCCCATAAATTTCCAATATTCTCGGAAACAACGAGGTGTTAGGGATCCAAGTTGTGTTGTGATATTTGTAGCAGTTGAAATGCTCCCTATTCAACAAAATAAAATCTAGAAAGGATGACAAAAACTATAAGGGAAATTTCCTTGATAGATAAGTCCCAAGAGTTGGTAGAGGTGATAAAGATTCTATTTGGCTAGATTAAAAAGATACCCCTATACTGGCTGAGCTTCCATCGCTATCATGCTAAGTTGAATTCCAAAGTGTACATCCCCAGTTAAGAAAAGACACTCATTCAAGAACATGGAGTAGAAACCTACCATTATAAGGCTGGGGGATATATTTTGCCTCACCTGAGAACCCCATGTTGTATTCTCCTTATCCTCAATGATTTCTCATTAAGATCCAACACTTTCAAAAACCACCCAGGTAGGGCACCAGTGAGGGTGTATAGCGGTCAGCCGAGCTCTACTGGAGTCTATGTAGAGTCATCCTAGACATATGTAGCAAGAGACTACTCATCATACATATCCCCAAGTGGAGGTATCTCACAAATTTAGTAGATATACAAAAGGGTAAACATTAATTCTCTAGGGGAAAAATGAAATGAATTAGTTATAGGTAACCAACAAAAAATTATTCCTTTAAGAATATCCAATTTATGACACATGGTGAAATGAGAAACCCATGCATCCTCGTAAAATTGAATGACATGTAGCTGACCAAAAAATTATCAGCAAATCTGTCTCACCTAGAATGGACATGCCCATTAATCATAGAAATTACAACCAGGTCATAGTTCCCATTTTGAGATCCTACCAATTTTTGGATTATTTATATAGGATAAAAATATTCTTGAACAAATCTAATTAATAGGTTGGTGGGAGAAATTGCTACCATCCAGACACTGAGGGGAATTTTCCAGCATGTAGGAAAACCCAATGGACTGTAACCTGACTAATTGAACTCCCTTAAAATTCATCACATTAAGATAATATATGGAAGATGATAACTAACATGATGGAATATTATAGTCAAGATGGGAAATCGAAGAATTGTTGAGAAACCCGAACCCGTACAGGGGAAGCCAATGTGATAAAGGATAGCTCTGAAGTTTATATGGGGGAAGCCTCTTCATAACCTCATTTTCAAAGCATGTGATATACTGAGGGTCAACATTACGATTTCTAGAAATCATGGACCAATTTTTAGTCACAATGGAATATGTATAAGATATGAAAGATTTTAGTATAAATTAAAGAACACATATTAAACAACCAGAGGAAGCCAGAAAAAATAAATGTATAACTCCAGCAGTGTCATGCTAATTGCATGAACCATGATGGGATTCATGATCACATGACGTAATATAGGTATCGCGACCCACGTGATTCATAGAGGCATCATGACATGTGTGGCCCAAGGGGAATCTCTCCAATGCATGACCAGTCATATGGCTCATGATATTGTGACCTTGAGATAGTCACATGAAGCACATGATAGTCAAGCTATCATGAGACTGAACCAACGAATCATGAAAAACCTATAAGATGGCCATACAACTAAGGACCTATGTCAAAGTTCAAAAAATTACCAAGAATCGACTTGTGATTGGTTCAAAAAAAATGTTGTGATAAATCAGTTGAGTAACATGATAATTCAAGAAGATATCAGAAAATTTTTCTGTCAAAGCAGTATTATGAAATAGATATTGCAATTATTGTAATGCCCTGACCCTAGTTACCCCGAGTCAGTGCATTATTACATAACATTGGCATGATCACTAGAGATCAATTATTGGAAATTGATTAGTTTATTATCCTTGGAAGTCTTAGATACATACATATGTTTTACTTGATGTTATGAAATGAAGAAAACAACATTGTGTCCCCTTAGAACACACTCATATTTCTTAGCCTATTCCTACTAGTTAATCTTAATATAATTCTTCACATCCTATAAAAAATAAAACATAATAAAGGGTGAGGTTAGATGATCAGTAAGGATAGAAATATAACATAAACTATCATAAATAAGAATAAATATTTAAGGCATTGTATAAGACTAAAACACAAGCCTTTTAAACATAAACTTCAGCATAATATGGAAAAGATAAATCAAATAATACAATTTACTTAGTCAAATGGATATTCTACTAGTCGAATAATCCCATTTAATATCAATAGACAATTTCATAATGATGGAATTTATAATGTCGGACACCATAACCACATAATCAAGGCCTCGTGCCAAGACTACAAATAATATTTTGTCAAGAACATGTGCAAAAACACTAGTTTGTCTCATGATACATACTGATGCATCAAAGAGCTATAGCGGGCTCCACCCGTCACTTACTAAGTCAAATGCATTCCTCATATGAAAAGGTTGAAACATAACACAAACATCCGTATTAAAACTAGCATACGAAATGTTAATACTTTAATCATAAACAATGAATGGTACACATATAACACATACAAAGCCAAACATATCAAAAAACCATCAATACAATATGGAAGATTGTATCATAATAAATCAACATCAAACAAGTGTAAAATCCATCAAAGAATGTTGACATAGATAAAATCAAAACTATTTTATAGAAATACATATATCTATTTTGAAATCATTTAAAAGTCACATAATTTTAAAAGAATTTTTTTTGAAAATATTATTATATGATTATAAGGGAAGATTCTAATGTGTTATAATGGCAGAAAATATCTGCACATGCCGTATAAGTTAAAAAACATTTTTCCTTTATTTTGTCAAAAAGGTCATAAATGACCTTGTTTGGAAAATGACGTAAAGATTAATTTAAACTCATTATATAAAAAGTCAAACATGTGTATAAATTTCTTTAAACCTTACTCTAGGAAATAGTATTTTTTTTAAATGCATTTTTAAGAAACAAAAATGTTGATGATAAAGAGGTCCGAGTAGACACTCACATATTAAAAATCTCGGATAATGAAGTGATTGTAGAATTAACCCTTACCTTATACTTTTACTTGATAGAGGGTATTTTAACCTCCTTTATAAGAGTTAAATCATTGTTATTAAATTATACAAGAACAAATTACATAAATATGATATCATATATGATCTTCAAATATTTCATTGTTAATGATTTTTCAGTAGTACCATTGTTTCAGGTGTTAATTGATTCATTTTCCATTATATGATTTTTTACGTAAGTAATATTTATTAGGTCTAGGATTTATTTTATTAATATCAATAATGATTTTAAGTTCTTAAAAATTATTTATAATCATAAAATGAAAATTCTTCTTGAATTATTATGATGAGGAATGAATATCCTCGCGTTCGTCGATACAGTAATCTGTACGTACGCACGAGCAAAAATATCATTCTATTGATGATGAAATTGTATGTAATTGGATATTATCCCATATATATAGAATCATTAAAATTTTATATTTATTATTTATATCACTTATACTCATTATTATATCTATCCAAATAATGAAGTGTTGAATAACAAACTACACCACGACGTGGAGACAGTAAGCCGTACATAGGCACATATGGTGACTTTGTCATTCATAGGATGGATAGAATAATGAATATGGTTATAAAATATTTATAATAACATAATAGTATGTATAAAGTACTTTAGTTTTTATTTTGGAATGGAAAAAACAATGAAAGAGGATGTGTAAGAAGAAAATAACTTTGAAAGAGGTGATAAGTTATTACCTCTTCTTCAGGTGCTTCCTTTTGATTTGACCAAAAGTGCCGCTTAGGTTGAATTATGATCAAATAAAGGCCTCTAGTTTGAATTGAGGGTAATCTGGAGGATATTTTTGTAGGTTTTTTCTAAGACAAATGTCTTTGGAGGTGTGATTTTGAGAGAAGGGTAAGTACCCTTTTATAAGACAGGTGAGAGTCACTTTAGGAAAATCTTGAAATATTATTTTATTATACTATCATATTCGGTTTATAATGTCTCCAAAAGGATTTATTTCAAGGATATGGTGGAGATAGGTTGAAAAAATCTAAACCAATAGGTTTTAAATATGTTTAGGTCACCATACTAATCTTATATTTTAGATTTAACTCTTAGTTAAATAGTTTAAATTTTAACATGTATTCTTGTATTATTATAATAATTTGTTAATTAACATACTGTAAAAATATAAGAGAAATCCAAGTGGTTTATTATTGATATATCTAACATTATCTTAGTCGTTTAGATAAACCTTAGATTTTTAGGAATATTATATTAATTAATAATATAGTATTTATTTTAAAAACTATTTTATTTCAATTTGGACACTATTTAGTATTTGGTTTTCGTGAAATTCATAAAAACTTTATCACTTCAAAGAAAATTTATTTAATAAACCTAAATATTTCATATTAACCTATAAAATTCTTGGAATACATCAAAAGTCTCAATTTACAATTATATGAAAATTTATAATATGATTTATTTTAATATTTCAATAATAAGGTAATTACGGTATCATCATTGTGTCAAAAATAAATTTAATTTTATAATGTCTAAAAATTATAAATAAATTACTATTAAGAAGGAAATATTCTTATCTTTCTTATTAATATTTATAGACAAATATATATTATGTATAACCCTATATTAAAAAAGGTTTGGTTATTAAACATTAAATTTAAAACTTTTAACTCTTCTTAAAATAAAATAATAATAAATATACTAATCTAATCCAAGTGGACCAAAAGAACCATATTTTATTTCTATGGTTGATTGTTTTTGAAATACACTTATCCAATAGAATTAAGACATGTGTTAGGGTAAGTATAATATCAGTTTTACCATTTATTACCATATTTATTTTAACCGGGGTAAATAAAATTTAAAAGTTACTATTCACCACATATTATTATCATCTTATTGAACCACATTTTATATATTGATTCCGGCCATTTCTCTCGAATTTTTGAAATTCAATTCACAGAAGAGAAAAAATTATGTTTTATGCAAATTTTCAAATCTGCATAGAAGGTGGGTAAACAACGGTAACAAGTTCAACAAAATTTCATATATCTAATCTTTTCATAAAATGAATTAAATGAATTAAATTGGGATAATATAGGTATTATATATCTATGTTGAAATTAAAAAAAATTTAAATAAAAACAATAATTATTTAAATAAAAGTTTATTTTAAACAATAACACATTTTTTTCGCTATTCATCAAAAATTGAATTTTACAGTAAAATACCAAAAATACCCTTAAGCTAATTTTGATATTTGGGATCCAAAAATGATGTCCATTTTGAAAATAAAATTTATAAAATTTCAAAAAGTGAGTATTAATATTCATAATTTCTTTTTTAAATGGCTAGTTTGATTGGTCATGGTGTGCTAGAAATCGAAGTTGCGTACATCACAAACTATTGTATTATTAAAAGAGAAGCATACTATAGAAGATTGATGTGTTACATTTTCCCCTACTTCAAATAATTTCATCCTTGAAATTTCTAGAATATTATTGCATAAAATTATTCAGGTTTTTCTTCATCATAGGTTCCTCGGTTTCCCACGTTCCCTTTTCCATCTTACAGTTTCTCTATATAACTTTTACCAGAGGATTCATCCAGTTTCTCAACACTTGTTCTCTAGTATCAAGAATCTTGACATGACTTCACAATAAGATAGATCTGGTTCTAGTTCTATTTGTTCATAGGTGAGTACATGCATTGGGTTATGCATGTATTTTCTCAACAATGATACATGGACCACATCATGAACATTGGAGAGACTTAGTGGAATTTCCAAATGGTAAGCTACAACTCCAATTTTTTATATAATTTTGAAAGGTTCTACGTACCTGAGACTTAATTTACCATTCTTACCAAATTGTATAACACCCTTCCATAGAGACACCTTGAAGAAAACATGATCTCCTACTTGAAATTCCAAATCCTTCCTTCGGTTATCGACATAACTGTTTTGCCTACATTGAGCTGCATTGATGTGGGTTTGTATAATATTCACCTTTTATATGGTTTCCTCAACAAGTTTTGGGCCTATGAGTTTTCTTCCACAAACATCATGCCATCAAGATAGTGTGATACATCTCTTTCTATATAAATCTTCATATGGTGCCATCTGAATACATGAATGGAATCCATTTTTATAAGAAAATTATACCATAGGTAAATATTGATCCGACATACCTTGAAAGTCAAGTGAGAAAGATCTCAAAATGTCTTCTAAGGATTGAATAGTCTGTTCTAATTTTCCATCACTTTGAGGGTAGTAGGTAGTGCTCAAAGGAATTTCAGTATCCAGGGCCTTCTAAATACTTTTCCAGAATCTTGTTTTTAAACATGGATCACGGTAAGAAAAAATCGATAGGGGTACTCAATGATGTCTTAAAACATTATTAATATATAGTCTTTCTAAACATTCAAGTTGTAAATCTTCTCTTATAGCATGAAAATGTGTTGACTTGGTATGACGATCAACAATGACCCATATTGCATCATTACTTATAGGAGTCTTTGGTATCCCCATGACAAAGTCCATTGTAATATCAGCTCATTTACACTCAGGTATGGGAATAGGTTGCATGAAACCTCCAGAATGTTGTCTTCTAGACTTAACCTATTTACAAACCATACATCTTGACACATAATTAGCAATCTACCTCTTCATGTTGTCCAACCAAAAATGTTCCTTCAAATGTCAATAAATCTTAGTGCTAATAGGGTATATAGAGAAATCAGAACAATGAGCATAATCCAACAATTCCCTTTTTATATCGGGTATATCAGGAACACAATGTCTCTTCCCAAATTTAAAAATCCTATATTCCTATACGAAGTCGATCAAACTTCCATCGTTTATAGATTTGATTTTCTTTTGAAAATCCCCATCATCAGTTTGAGAACTTTTTATCCTTTATAGTAAAGACGGTTTGGAAACCATTTGAAAAAGTATCGATGTTTCACCTTCCATGATTATTCCTATATCCATATTTACTAGATCCTTGAACATAGGATCCCTTTCAACTCTCATATTGTTCAAAACTCCATGATCCATTTCGCTCAAAGCATCTACTACCTTATTTTCCTTCCCCGGGTGGTGGTGTATAGTTCAATCATAATCCTTGAGTAGTTCAATCCATCGTCTTTGCCTCATGTTGCGTTCTTTCTATGAGAAAATATATTTCAAACTCTTGGGATCAGTATAAATCTCACATTTTTCAAAATTGAGATAGTGTATACAAAAATTAAAAGCAAATATTATAGCTACTAACTCAAGATTAGGAGTGGGATAGTTTTGTTCATGAATTTTTAGCTTCCGTGATGCAAGGGAAATAACTCTATCATTATGCATAAGGACACAAACTAATACTTTCTTGGAAGCATAAATATAAATAACAAACCCATCATTCCCCGATGGTAGAGTCAATATAAGAGAGTTAACTAATCTTTTCTTCAATTATTCAAAACTATATTCACACTCTTTTGTCCAAAAAAAATATAACCCCTTTTCGTGTGAGCTTAGTTAATGGGTTAGCCAATCAGGAAAAATTCTGGATGAAACTTCTACAGTAACCTGCTAAACCAATAAAACTGTGTACCTCAGTTATACTAATTGGTATTGGCCATTCTTGTATTTACTTTTTCTTTGAAAGATCAACCAAGATTCCATCCTTATAGAAAATCTAGACAAGAAAAGAAATCTCCTGAATCTAGAATTCACACATGCTAAACAACCCATATAATTCATTTCTTCTAAGAGTTCTTAGAATAGTGTGAAAGTGTTTTTCATGATATTTGTAGCTTTTGGAGTATACCAAGATATCATCAATAAATACCACTATTATGTCATCATGATATTCCTTGAAAACACTATTAATTAGATCCATGAAAACATAGGGTGCATTGGTCAGTCTAAAAGGCATTACTGTAAACTCTTAATGCCCACACTTGGTACGAAATGTTGTCTTCATAATGTCTTACTTCTTCACACACAACTAATGATATCTTGATCGAAGGTCAATCCTCGAAAAATATTGATCTCCATGATGTTGATCAAATAAATCATCAATGCGAGGTAGGAGATACTTTTTCTTTATTGTTATAGCATTGACCTCCCTGTAGTCAATGCACAACCTCATAGATCCATCCATCTTCTTAACAAAAAAACAGGGGCTCTCCATGGAGAAACACTAGGGCGAATAGATCCTTTATTACTCAATTCCTATAGTTGTTTCTTTAGTTCCACTAATTCTACAGTTTCCATTCTATAAGGGGTCTTTGATATGGGCCTTGAACTAGGAATTAAGTCAACAAAAAACTTAATTTCTTATTCTGGAGGATGTACAAGTAAATAATCTGGAAACACATAAACCTATTCTTGCAGAATAGGTACATCCTCTATATGAACATTATATTCCTCACCCATAGTTATTTCACTCCCTTCCTCCCCATTAATTGAATTTAGTAGAGCTAATGGGGGTGGATATAGATAATAACTAGATGGTGACATTTCTACTCTACAGATAAGGTACTCCTTATCATCATCAAAAATTGTAAGCCCCTTATTGTTACAATAAATTTTTGCATCATGGTCTAAAATCCAATTCATACCGAGAATTATATCAAATTCAATCATGGGTATGATGATGAGATTAGCTGATAAAGAACGTTTATCTTCCCTAATGGGAACTGATTCACAATAATTTGTTGCAATGATACTTACCTTATATGTTTTTATAGACAACTCTCTTGTTAAATCAAACTGTAAATATAAAATTTTCTTAGAAAACTGGGAAGACATGAAACAATGCGATGATCCAAAATAAAATAAATCATTAGCTAATTTTTAGGAAACCGTTAAATTACCTTCCACCACATCATTAAGAGCTTCAAACTCAGTAGTAGAGAACACATAAGTTTTTCCTTGCTCAATTGGACTTTTCTAAGGTAAATTTCCTTGGATATTAGGAACTTCATTTTCATAATGCCCCATTTCTCTAAAATTGTATCATTTAACATTGACAACCTCTTTCGTTCCCTTGATATCACGAGATTGGTTGAATTTTTCACCACACTTGTAACAAACTCCCATTCCTTTTAGGAAAGTACTAGGGTGTTTCTTCCCATATTTACTACAGGATGGAAATTCAACTTTTCCTTCCCCTCATTTCCATTTATAGAGTGTTCAATAGATCTATTCTTCTGCTGCTTTTCTTTAAAGTCATAAGACTTAGATAATTCCTTCTCTGTCATGATAGCACATGAGAAAATATATTCATACGATGAGAAGTATTGTGAGACTAATGCTAAACAGATAAATGAGTTTTAAACCATCAAATAACTGATCAATCTTACTCCTTGAGTTACGTATATAATCTTCTGCATGTCTTGTTAACCTTGTAAAGTTAGCCCCATACTTTGGGTCATTCTCATCCCCCTTTTGCCTTAGACTCAGAAATTGTTTTTCCATATCTACTCAATGGTCACGAGGAAAGTATTTTTCTAAGAAAATATATTTAAACTACCTCCATTACATATTTTATACTTCTTCTTCCTCCTTTTTTTTGAATTAATGACCACCATTGATATGAATCTCCTATGAGGCGATAAACTTCCATGATAAATTTTTCCTTTTCACTACTCTCCAAAGCATGAAATAATTTCTCCAGGGAACTTATCCATTTCTCAGCTACAATTGGGTTTTTAGTCCCATTGAATGTTAGTGGTTGTTTCCTCATGAAGTGTTCTAAAATTTATTTTCTGTGTTCTGGATCAGGGTGCTCCGTACGGGTAAGGTTATTATTCACAACCTGGAAGAGTTGTCCCAGTACAGTTATTATTCAATAGCCAATTTAATAATGATGGAATGAATAATGCCGGACATTACAAGCATATAATTAAGGCCTCATGCCAAGACTACAAATAAAACTTGTCAAGGCCTTGTGGCAATACACTAGTTAGTCTCATGAGACCTAACGATGCATTGAGGAGCTATAGCGGTCTCCACCCATCACTTATTAGTCTAATGCATTGCTCATATGAAAAGGATGAAACATAACTTAAACATTTGGATTAAAACTAGCACACGAAATGTTAAAACTTTAACCGTAAACCATGAATAGTATAAAAATAATACATCCGCAGCCAAACATATCACAAAACCTTCAATACAATATGGAAGATTTTATCATAATAAATCAACTTCAAACAAGTGTAAAATCCATCAAAAGAGGTTGACATAGATGAAGTCAAAACTATTTGAGAGAAATATCTCTTTCTATTTGGAATAAATTAAAAGTCACATAATTATAAAAGAAAAAATTTATTTTGAAAATATTTTTATAAGATTTTAATGGAATCTTCTAAGGTTTTATAATGGGAGAAATAGCCACACTCGCCGTATATGTTGAAAAATCATTCCTTCCTTAATTTTTTTTAGAAAAGGTCATAAAGAACCTTTTTTGGAAAATAATGGATAAAATTACTTTATAAACATTTTATAAAAATTCAAACAAGGGTATAAATGATGTTAACCCATAGTCTAGGTAATATTAGAAATGTTTTGAAATAAATTTTTATGAAACACAGATGTTGATGATAAAGAGGTCCTAGTAGATACTCACGTATAAAAAACCTCAGATAATGAAGAGATTGTAGAATTAACTCTTACCTGGTACTTTTCCTTGATTGAGGGTATGTTAAACTCCTATATAATAGTTAAATAATTTTTATTAAATTATAAAATAACCAAATACATAAATATGCTATCATATATGATCATCTAATATTTCCATGTTACTGATATTTCAGTAGTATCATTGTTTCAGGTGTTAACTGATTTGTTTTCTATTATATGTTTTGTTATGTAAGTCATGTTTCTTATGGATAGGATTTATTTAATTCATATAAAGAATGATATTATGTTCTTAAAAAATATTTTGAATCATAAAATGAAAATTATTCTTGAATTATTTTGAGGGGGAATGAATCTCATCACGTTCATGGAGACGGTAATTCATATGTATGCATGAGCGACAATATCATTCTATTGATATTGAGATCATATGTAATTGGATGGTATATCATATATAAAGAATCATTAACATGTTATATTTATTATTTACATCAATTATAGCCATTATTATACCCATCCAAATAATTAAGTTTTGAATGAAAAACTACACCATGATGTGGAGACGGTAAACCGTACGTATGCACATATAGTGACTTTGTTATTAATAGGATGGATAGAATAATGAATATGGTTGTATGATATTTATAATAATAATAAAATATGTAAAAGGTACTGTATTTATTATTTTTTTATGGAAACTACAAAGAAGGAGTAAGTGGATGAAGAAAAGAACTTTTAAAGAGGTGATGAAATTATTATCTCTTCTTCGGGTGCTTCCTTTTAATGTGATCAAAAGGGATCCTTAGGTTAGATTCTGATCAAAGTAAGGCCTCTAGGATAAATTGAGGGTATTTAGGAAGATATTTGAGTAGAGTTTACCGAACCAAATGGATTTGGAGGTGTGATTTTGACAGAAGGGGAAGTACCCTTTTATAAGAGAGGTGATGGTCACTTTAGGAAAATCTTGAAATACTATTTTATTATACAATCATATTTGGTTTATAATGGATAAAAAATGATTTATTTCGAGTATAAGGTGGGGATGGGTCGAAAACATCTCAAAAAATAGGTTTTAGATAGGTTTAGTTCTACATACTAACCTTATCATTTAGATTTAACTTTTAGTTAAATAGTCTAACTTTTAACATGTATTCTTGTATTATTATAATAAATGGTTAATAAAGTTACTATAAAAGCCAAGAGAACCCAAAATGGTTCATTGTTGATGTATCTAACCTTATCTAAGTACTTTGGCTGAACCGTATATTTTTATTAATATTATATCAAATAATAATATAGTATTTGTTTTAAAAACTCATTTATGTAAATTTTGACTCTATTTAGTACATGGTTTTTGGGAAAGTCATAAAAAGTTTATCACTAATAAATTTTTTTATTTAATCCACCCTAACATGTCATATTAACCTAGAAAATTTGTGAAATACATAAAAAGTCTCAATTGACAATTATATTAATATTTATAATATCAATTATTTTAATCTTTTATTAAAAAGGTAATTACTGCATCATCATTGTGTCATAAATAAATTTAGTTATTTAATGTCTAAAAATTATAAATAAAATAAAATTTTGTAGGAAATATTTTTATATTTATAATGAATATTTATATTAAAATTTATCATATTTATAACCATATATTAAAAATGGTTTATTTATTAAACTTTGAATATAACACTTTTAATTATTCATTAAATAAAATAATAATAAATGTCCTAATCTAATCCAAGTTGACCAAAAGGGTAATATTTTATTCCTAAGGTTTATTTTGGTTGAAATATACTTATCCAATAGTATTAGGATATGTGTTAGGGTAATTATAATATCATTTTTTACCTTTAATTATGCTATTTACTTTTAACCACGGTAAAAAAATTTTGAATGTTACTATTCACCAAAAATTATTTTCATCATATTGAACCACGTTTTACATACTAATGTCAACTATGTGTCTCAGATTTTTGATATTCAAGTCATAGAAGCGGTAAAATTATGTTTTATGCAAATTTTCAAATTTGACTAGAAGGTGGGTAAAAGTCGGTAAAAAGTTCAATAAAATTTTATATATCTAATCTTATCATAAAATGAATTCAATAAATTAGATTGGAATAATATAAGAATTATGTATCTTTTTTGATGTTAATATAGATTTAAATAAAAAATAAAAAATATTTAAATAAAATTCGATTTTAAATAATAAGTCAGTGTCTTTCACTATTCATAAAAAATTAAATGTTTTCAAAAAAATACCAAAAATTCACCCTAAGATTATTTTGATATTATGAATCCAAAAATGAAGTATATTTTGAAAATAAAATTTATTATATTTTAAAAGGTGTGTATTGCTATTCATAATTGCTTTTTAAACGGCGAGTTTGATTGGTCGTGGTGTGCTAGAACTCGATGTTGTGTACATCACAAGCTATTGTATTACTCAAAGAGAAGAATACTATGGAAGATTGGGGTGTTACAATTAGTTATCATTGAGAGTAATTATAAATGTGATATTTAGATAAGGTATTGTGAAGAGATCATGTGATAGAAGTAATTACATGAGATTTTCAGTGTTTAGGTCTCTAATTAATGAGCCTCTCCTTCACCCCCAATTAATAGGTCACTCTGCAAAATACCAATGGTCACCTGGAAGGCCAAATGTCTCCAAATACTCTAATTGTAGGTAGACCAAAAGGCTTAGTTGTGAATTTCCTTTCTTCATTTCTGAGCCCTTATCCCTACAGAAGTCACTCTTGAGGGAGGGGGGATTTTTGAGGTCTTCCAAATAAGAATTAGAAAATATACAAGGGAAGAAATATCTGAAGAAAGGATATTATTTTCTTCTAAAAAAAAGTCATATAAGGTGGATTTGTGATGCAGATTGAGTAACCTTTAAAAGGAAACATTATCATATGACCCTTGAAAGGTCATGCATAGCACATGAGGATCATCATTTATGATGTAACATATTGGAGAAAATCAGAGTGATTAAGTATAGAAATGTTCACATGGATTCAAAGTATATCTTGTCCTTGTAAAATTAAAAATGAAATAAAAAGGGGAAAGGTGAAATATTATTGAAAAGTGAGGATATTCTGGACTTTATATGAAATGGGTCAAATGGCCCGAGAAATCACCATTGATCATATAAGGAACCACTCAAAAAGAAAGAATAATCTCATGAGGAAACATATAAATTCCAGCATGATCCCACAAAGGTACCCTTAAAAAAGCTGCCTTATTCTCATGGATGACCCTAGAAAAGTATTCTTCCATCACACAAAATCCTTTCTATGGGAATCCTGATCTCAATAAGGCTCCTAGACATGCCAAACTAACCTTTTGAAAGCTCTTGGACATGTATACATGGTAAGATGAAACCTATTTGAGCAGCTGAGGTCCAATAAACACTGTTATGGTGGAACATTATTACTGTCACTATCATTATGTGGAACCTTGGATGACCCAAGACAAGATCATGCAAACCACATGTTACCAAAATCCCTCCACTAATTCTAGCTTATATCTATTAGACACCCATTGAGTAAGGTGGGGTATAATTGGGGTGGTGTTTCTCATGAACCCCTATTAAAAAAAGATTAAAAATAATGTATGAACATAACGAGAGGATACTACATGATATCACAGGATTGGACTTATTGGATTATCTAGTAACATGATCATAATGGTATTTTTCAAGGTAAAATCTAGGGAATAACCTGAGGGACCATGAATAATGAATTATTTCTTCACATGATCAATCTATATAACACGTGATGGACTTTTGGAATTTCAACTAGATTTTGTGTGGGAGGTCCTCTAAGTCGACTGGGTCAAGAAACACCTAAAATAATATAACACTGGAAAAAATGAGGCATATATACAATAAATAAAATAATAAATACTGAAATTTATGATATAATTTTGTGAAGGTAGGTTCACTAATCTTATTTCACTTTGCAAGACCCACCTAGATCATGTGATACTCCCCAGACATGCCATTTGGATCATGTGATGTCCCTCATTATTGTCAAGAAAGTTGCACGATACCCTTTGAGAATGCCAAACATGTTTTGAAAAGTCCAATGGTTTTTTAGCCAAATAATTTAATGTACTATAGAAATGTCACCCAGGCTATGTGATGACACTAGGGAATTTAAGAAAGGATTCATGATGTCATCCAGACAGGTTATCCAGGTTGTGAAATTCCCTCAAGATAATTTAGATAGATCATGTGTTTTTCTATGGAAAATTCATCCAAATCTTGCAATTTCCTCTGGAAAAGTCATCCAGATCATGGGATGTCTTCTGTACAAGTCATATAAGTCATGCAACACCATCCAAAAATGTTATCTGGGTCATGTGAAACCCCTAGGCATGTCAACGTTCCATATGCGATGTCTTATGGACATATTATCTAGGTCATGTGACACCCTCTAGGAATGTAAGCCTTCATCCTACAATGTCCTATGGAAATATTAGGAAGGTTATGTGACACCATAGACATGTTAGTAATGTCATGAAAAACCCTCCAAGAATTTCATCCTTAATCATATGATGTCCCCCAGACATAGCAACCTGGTCAGGTGACACCCTCTAGACATGTCGGCATTGATAATGCATTGTCCTCCATACATGCCATTCTGATTATGTGAAATCATTCAGATAAGTCAAATGGATAATGAGAATGTCTTTGTACATGTCAACTAGATAAATAAGATATTTCCATACATCCCTAGACTTGTCATAAGACACCCCTGACATGTTAGGAAATTATCAGGATATGTCAAGCAGGCAATCAAGACATGTCACATTGGCATCCTCAAACATGATAACCTTGTCTAGTGGATCTATTTAAGAATAACCCTCACTAAACTACAAGAACTATGATTCATACCATAACCATGATATGTATGTTGTCTTTAAAGGCCTGATCTCTAATAGACATCTACCTCTGTGTAATTCCCTCCATGTATCCGGCATTATAACCATTAGGATCCACTATATCCAATGGATTTATCATTTTTCCTCATAAATTAGTGGATTTATAACCCAAATAAACTATAATAAATCTAATTCCTTCCATAAATAGTATGTATAAGATATTTATCTAAGTTAGAAGCTCCAATGGGAACCCCCTCGGTGTAATTCAATCCATGTATTTAAAATTATAACCGTTATGATACAATCTCTCCCATGTTCTTATCATTATTTCTCATCCATCACCAGATTTAGAATCCAACTGAACTACGATGTCTCTAATTCCTTCCATAACTAGGATATATAGGATTCCTTTATAAGGCCCAAGATATATATCAAATACCCCATAAGAGTATCTCGAGAGTTTATCTCCCATATCTATATGTAGTGAGATTGATTAAATGTTTTCCCTTATTTCTCACATCGAGTGTGTCTCATGTTGTCTTAGGGATTTTCAATGACCATATCGTTTTCATCACGAATCTCCCCAGAATGGGAAACCTAAATGTGTAATCACCATTCAATGACATGATATGAAAACTACCATACAAGGTCATCCACCTTAGGGTATGTCTAGGGGGTGGGATCAAACTATAATGGATTTGATTCCTTCTATAACCAAAATATACAGGATTCCTTCTTGAGGCTTGAGATTAACACCTAGTGCCTAAATACTCTAATATGTGTTCTTTCAAAATGATGTTAAACTGCAGGGTCCAAAAAACGATGTGGGTTTTGATTCTTTTTTTAAATAGGATATTTAGGATACCTCATATAGGTTCAATACCATCCTCAATATATTAATCCCCTTTAAGGATGGTATTAAACACCGAAGTTCCTAGTTGTATGGACTAAAAATATAAGCAACTACTAATTAATAGGAATCCAATGGAGAACCTCATATATATTTAGATGGACTAAAGAATAGACCACTTTTACACATGGAAGCGTTAAAAACTTGATAATTTTGTTAGGGTAACTAGTCTCATTTCATGATTAGGAACAGATTCATGAACAGATCTAAAATCTATAAGCGATCCCTAGAGTAGATAAAAAATACCACCAAAAGGGTGTGATGAGCCCGACCCCCCATCCTCTAGACCAATGTGTGTCCCTAAGTGTCATTGGGTCTGAAAACCCAATTGAATTCCTTCCTTTGTAAAGTTGATATGTTCCCAGTTATGGATGTAGTATACATTGAAATTTTCTACGAAACAAAAACATTGTGAACTTGAAATTATTAATTATGCAGCACATTCAATCCCCCTCATAATAAATCATTGAGTATCTCCAAAAACCCCAATTTTCCCCATGAAACTATCTTATCATTAATATGTTATTCAATTTTTCAAAACAAAACCTTAATTATATCATAAGAATAAGAATTATCCTTTAATCACATCCTTATATCCATCCATGAAAGGCAGTAATGAAAAAAATACATGAATTTATGGAGGTAGTAGTTTTCACGTATGCATGGATGATGATTTCATTTTTATAGAATACGGGGAAGGAGTGACTTGGATTATTGTTTTAAAATCATAATCATGATATAAATATAATAATAATTTATTAAGATAACATTTTTTACAACCTTGAAAGGCAATGAAGGAAAAAACACATGTTGCATTGTGGAAGTGGTACTCTGTACAACACATGAATGATGTTTTTATTCTCTATATAAAAGGAAATGGTTATTAATGATTACTCAAATAGAATAATAAAATTCATTATATAACCAATAATAATTTTATTAAATATTTAATCTAAAATTATAGTTATAAAAGAAAAATAGAAAATAAATAAGTTAAGTGAAAATGACTACTCATGTCAAGAACTTTGATATTTCCTTTGAATATCAATTAAAAATTGATGATATAGTCTTATATATTGTGAATAAAATATGATAAGAGAGAAATAAGATTTTATGGGATGGGGAAAATTTTAGGATTTCATGAGGAAACTGAATTTTATAGCGTTCTTTCATGGGGGTGGTGATATGCCCCTTTTTTAAGCAGTGAGAATGGATTTGTTTTGTAAATATTTCAACTTAATATAAAAAGGGATCATGTTAAAAAATAAAGTGGATCCAAAAATAGAAATTAATTGATTTTATAGTAATATTAGTTTAATAATATCTCAAGTACTCAAGTTTATAAATGTTTTAAAAATATTTCAATCCATTTACCCCTTGAATTATTGCTTTTGTAATTTTAGCTTTTACTATGATAACTAGTTTTTACCTATAGTTTCAAAGTCTATATGCATAAAAATAATGTGGATATTATTAGATAATTTAGAACTGGCAATTCTAAAATTTAAATACATCACAGTTTATTCAATTTATAAAAGTGATAAAAATAAATCATAAATTAAATGTATAATGTATTAAAAATAATTTTTATGAAAATATTACTTATGTTCTAAAATATAAAATATTGGATTTTAAATTAAATTTTTTCAAAATATAATAAATTCAATTATAAAATATATATTTCATATAATAAAAATGTTTCATGAATTTCTAATTAATTATAATATACAAAAAAATTCATAAAATCCATTTTATTAGTAAAAATGATATTTTCCAGTATTCACCTAAAAATTATTCCTTTTAGAAAAATCCCAAAAAATTAATATTAATCATATATGACTATGATGAATACAGAAATAATTTCCATTTTTAAATAATTATATTATTAATTTCATAAATCTAACTTTAAAAAGGTGAGATATAATTGAAAACATTTCTTTATAGGAAAACAACTTTTCTAGAAAATTAACCATTCTCATTCATATAACCTATCATTTAATAATTAAATTAGTATTAACAAAATACTCATATAAAATATCTTTTTTCAACACTAATAATAAGTTCCTTAAAATATAAATCTATATCATATAAAAAGGAAACATTTAGAAAAATTCATTTCTAAGAATAAAATGATCACATTAATCATTTTATCTATGCCAATTGAATTTTATTCTAATAAAATGTAGTTTTTGTTTTATTGTAATAAATATTTAATAAATTAGTTAATATTATTAATTCATGATAATTAAAAAATAGGTTTTAGTGGTCTAAACGTATAGCAGTTTTATTTTAGTTCGGTGTTGCATTTGGATAAAGCTGCCGAGAACATTGAATTATTTAAGGGTAAAAATATATTAAAATTTTAAGGTGTTTTTGTTTAATATAGAAGAAATTAATGTTCATACATCATCAAAATAGGTGGAAAAAAACTGTTGGGTGAAGAGAATAAAATCTAAGATGGTAAATATGGATGTGATTACTTTAAGAAAAACTGACAAGTATAGTTTGTTAGTTTTAGATAGCGGATAAACATCTCACATGATTGGAAATGATGACATCATCATCAGTACCGAACATAACAATTAATGTGTTATACATTTTAGAAATGATGAGGGTCTCAAGATTATTGGATTTGGGAAATATAAAGCTGGTGGTAAATATATCAAGTGAACAAATGTTCTCTTTATTGAAGGCCCTAGTCATAATCTTCATTGTGTTAGTTAATTATATATCTCAGGGCATGTTGTTGAGTTTGATAGGAAGGTATGCATAAATAGAGAAATATATTATTATTTTTTCAATAAGGAAGATGAAAAATGAAATCTTTACCTTATTTTTGAATAGAATTAGTGTATGATGTCTAAATAATATGAGAACAAACCATGAAATAGACGACTTATCCATTTGTGTCAAAAATCATTGGTAAATCTGGTATGATATTTAATAGAGATTAGGAAATCACAGAACATACTTATGATCAAAATAAAATATTTTATTTTTTTAAAAGACAAATATTATTAAAAATACATACAACTCAAATAAGTGGAAGTCATTAATACTTCTCGAGCTCAACCATGTAGATATATGTGGGATGAATACAACCAAATATATTGATTGAAAATGTTGATTCAACTATTATGTTAATGGGTTTAGTATAATGGAATGGATTATAGTAATAACATAATAATATTATGTGTTTAAGTGTATCAAACAGTATCAGATTCTATCTTAAAATATAATTCGTGTAAAAATGTGAAAGTTTCACACAAAAAATGGTATAAAATTTACAAATATCAAAGTGGAAGAATATCTAGAAAATAATGTAATTAAAAACCATGTATTGGTGGTTGTAAATACAAAATATAATAGTGTTATTGAAAGATAGAACCAAATAATCATTAATATGGCTTAGAATATTCTTATTGATAATGTATTAATGAAAAAATATTAGAAAGTGTTAGTGCAAACAAGATATCTATAACATGGCCAGATCATGTCCCAAATAAGACAAAAATTTGTATGAAATCTAGTATGGAAATAATCATACACTTAAATAATTATATGTTTTTATAATTATGTACTTTATTACCAAAAAATAAAAAAAATAAAAATCTTTAATCTCATTGGGATGAAGGAATTTTTCTTAGGCATTCATTGAAGAGAAGAGCTTACTATTGTTATAATCACTTTTTTTGTAAAGTGATTAAAAGTAAATATATTATAGTTGGTGAAAATTAGTAGATTACAATGAAACCTGAATATAATTCAAATTCATGAGATCAAATTTCACACGAATATTATCTAATTTATGAAGTTGAATGGGATAAAGAAGTGTATGGCTCAGGGGTGGGGGTTGAGGGAGGTAAAAAACACCTATACTACTCCAATGATGAAGAAAACATAGTCAAAACAAATGTCTCAACAAGAAAATTGAGCAAGGATGATGTAACACGTCTATATTTTAAAAATATATTTGTTTTTAAATAAATTAGGTCTCTTTGATAGCTTGTTATTCATTCAACTCCGAGTTTAACAGAAACACGTTACTTTATTAAAATATTATTATTTGAAAAAAAAAATTATAAACTATCCATTAAGTTGAAATGGATGGATAGTAATAACTAAAATATAAAAATTATATGTTTTACAATTATATAAAATAAATTTAGTGGTAATATTTTGATTATAAATAAAATAAGAATCATTTTTAATAAAAGAAATTTTTTTTTTGAAAAACAAGATTTTTATAAAAGGTGGTTTAGTCACGCTTTGCACACATAATTTAAAATTAATATTTACCAATATTAGATTTTTTTTTGAAAAAAATAAACATAATTTTTGAAATCTATATGTCCAAAATTACTTTGGGGGATTTTTTTAGAATTTTATGAAAAGATAAAGATTATTTTTTTGATGAATAATGAAATATAATGGGATTTATGGAAAACTACATTTTAGTTTAAATTATATAAAAAGTTAAATTATGATTTAAGTGAGTTTTAAAGTATAATTAGATTAATTATATTAAAATTTTAACTAATTTAGGTTATTGGAGTCAATTTCATACTGAATTATGAAATAATTTCATTAAACATTTGAATGTTTTATTTGGAAAAACACTTTTTTCCAACGTATTTCCAGTTTAATTTTAAATTGAATCCCAACACTTCTATTAATTAAATTTGAAAAATGGTTGATTTATTTAGAATAATAATACATAATCTTATCTTATAATTTCAACTTAATTTTTTACCATGATAAATAGTAAAAATTATGTACTGTGGTTTAGGTAAATATGGGTTTAACGGGGGGGGGGGGGGGGTGGGGGGTTAAACTAAGAAAATAAAAGTTAAAATGACCTAAAACATGTCCAAAACCTATTTTATACTAATATTTAGACCTTATACCATATAATGGTCTATAATTACAAATTTAGGAGTCTTTTTTCATGAGAAAAATGTTTGTATCACTTTATGTTTTCATAAATTCTATGTGTATCCTCTCCCCTATTAATAAAAGGCCACCCCTATTCAGAATTCAAAAACCGTTTTGATGAACCAATAAATCCCCAAATATCTTCCTTAATTCCATACCTATGTCCAAGATTCCTTATTATTATTAGGAATCACTCTAAAGATGGCCTTAGGTGTAAACCAAAAGAGTCTCATTAAAGAAAAGAAAAAATTATTTAATGTATGTATTTGTTTAATTTCTTCCTAAACCACATCAAAATGATATTAAAAAATGATAATATAAAAAACGGTTGTATCTTATATAATTAGGCATTATTATATTAATTTAATAACTTATATCCATCACCACTTCAATAAAATTGGAAATGAAACTGTCAACAGTGTGTACGGTGGACTATCGTCTCACGAACTAATGCAATTAATTTTCCATCAACACATTTCAAGGATTGATATAATTTAATAGTTAATATATTTAAATGATATATATGAAATTAGTTTACCATTTTAATTATTTTATCACATATACCTTCTCACTTTCCATTTTGTGGGGGACATAATAACGTCGCTCGTGTGTACGGAAGATCGTCGTCTTGTGAAGCGATGAGATTGTCTTTTCTCTAACACATTACATAAAAGGTGTTATGTTTAAAATTGATGAACATATGTGATATTTATAACCTATACATACTATTTGAAATATAATATAATATCTAACTTCTTACCTTCTAATCCATTTGAAAACAATAACATTGATCGTGTGTACATGTAAACTAGAACCTCCACATAGCAATGTGAAATGTTTTTTCATTTTATTTTTTCATGGATGGAAATATGATTGTATTTTAATAATAAAATATATATATATTAAAAAATAATGATTTTTAAAATGTGAATTAATATTATTTTTCCTTTTATTTTGTGTTGTAATAAGATGGAAACATCATTTGTGCTTATATACGACCTACCATATACATGGACAATGTAATTTATTTTATATCTTTAAATTTTATAGGGTAATAAATATACATATATAATGAATAAATATGATATTTATATCACGGTTTAATTTCATGATATGATTTAACTATGATCAAGTTAAAGGTATTGAAATTACCAAACTAAAACATACATGAAAAACAATGAAATTATCACCTAGAACAGTGATTTTGAAAAATAATTATTAACTAACAGGTGATAAAATACTACAATTAAATCATATATTGTGTGAGATATATTATTTTGTTTATTTATATATTTATATTAAACTTAGATTTATTATAATGGGTTTTTGGGCATGCTTGAAGGATGTTTGACATAAACTATGGGATTTTTGTCTCAATTTTCTTTCATTGAGTCATATGTCATGTTAGGAACCTATATTCTCTTATAAGGTGTATATACATCCCCTTTGACATTAAATATCATGAATATATTTATTAATAAGTAATTCTATGTTTATATTAACATTATTATTTCATGGGGATTACAATTTAAAAGTGATCAACGTGGTAAGAGATTAATGTTTCAATCTCATTTTAATAAGGATTTTTTATACTTGAATTTACATTGATTAACTTTTTTGACCATTATTTAATAAAAATGTTAAATTTTATTCTCCTCTTTTTATTCATAAATTTCCCATGTAATACTACCATATTACACTCTTTGGTGCTTATAATTATTATGAAAATGTTTTTAATAAAATATTGCTTCCTTTCCCTCTTCGGTCGAAAATCCCTTTTATTCTAAATCCATGTTTTCTAAAAATATTTTTAATTTTTTTTTTAAATTCTCAAAATTATTTACTTAAAAAATTTTACCCATTTTTTTTTATTTTTTTATAAAAATTGAATGAATCTTCATGAAATTTTCCAAACAAGGACCATTTGGATTTTATTGAAAACATGAATTTAATATTTTTTAACTTATATGTAATGCATGGAATTTCCTGCTTCCATAAGAACTAAACATTCTAAAGATTTTTTTTTAAATTTTTCAATTTTAATTTCAACTAAAATTATTTTCAAAATGTTTTGTGAACATTTATTTTTAGAAGGTTATTTTCAAAGTTAAAATGAAAATTTTCTTAATATTTTTTATTGTAATTTTATGGTATTTATATTCACCAAATAAAAAACTGTCCTTTTATTTTATGATCTAATGGGAATATATTGTAATGGTACCATAATAATTATTTCATTGGATAGTTATAATTATTTGAGCATTATGTACTATTTTTTACCATTCCACATATTACTTTTAATGGTTTATGATTTTTTTTATTGATTCAGGAAAGTCTTAACATTTGATATGCTAGTTTTTTCGAAATGAATATTTTTGTAGACTATTCATCAACCATTTTATATACAGAATTCATTTTCAATAAATAAGTCATAGGGGGGACTTCTATATCCCATCGATGCATCGGTAGGTCTCATGAGACCAAATAGTTTGGGATGTTAGCCGAAGCCTTAACATTTATGTAAGATTTCTTAGCATGAGAAATTGATTATACAGTTATAAGTTACACATTAGAAATCTTCTCATTATTAAATTAGTAATTGATTTCCATGTGATTATTTTATTAGATAAAATATTCTTGGAAATTTTTCAAGCTCATGTGATTACGCATTTGGAATAATTTGATCATTATTTATTCCTACCATATTATGTTCATGTTATTGATTAAATGGAATGTATTTTAGTTATTTATCGTTACAAATTGATTATGTTTTATTTATTAATATATTACTCCATACTCATTACCTTACAGAGCATTCTAGATCACCCATTTCTTAAGTTTCTTTCCCCAATACTCTAAGATTAGTATTATGAATGATATGTAGGGTTATGCGATAGAAAATAATGATAAAATTGAAGAAAAAAACCTTATTTTGCTTTCTGTTTTCATTTTTTTAAAAATATTCTTGGATGTATTAATTTACCAAGAATACTAAACTATTCCATCCTTTAGAATGTGATTACTTGTATCTTATGCCAATATAATGATGTAATCACTAAATATGGGCAACTTGGGTCATAGTCTTTATAGTTGGAATAAGATGAATTTTAGTAAACAATTTGGGTAGTATAATTAAAAAAATATAGAATAGAGAACCAACAGTATGAATGAATTAAAGGTTAAGTATAAGTATAGGATAACATACAAATGTGTTTGGCATAGTATATTTTTTATTATTATTAGAAATACACCCCTTTATGGATACTAAAATTGTATTTGGTTTAGACACAAATATATCTAGGGGTAATAACTCTAAAAAAGGTGTATTAGGATTGGCTCAAGTTTTACCTCATGGATGATAATATGCCTCAATGGGAACATAGTTTTACACTATTAATAGATATTATCTTGATAATTAATATTTTATTTACTAAGTAATATAAATTATTTGAATTTATGATGATAATGAATGTCCTAGGTTAAAACTATGGTGTATTATATTAAAAAAGGTGTTATGATTTAGACATCATATAAATTCTTATATGGTTTTCCCACTATGATAATTGTTTTCCTAAAACTATTCCATTTAGTTTTAGTTGATAGATGAAACGAAAAGAAATAATTTTAACATTTAATATCAAGGAAAATTTGGTGACTATGAGCAACTAAATTCGATTATGATTTGATTTAAAGTTATCCAGATTATGAATAATTAGTTATCTTGAATTTTTTTTGACAACATATACCTCAAATGACTCTAGAAATCTCAAAATAAAATAAGGATGGATTATTCTAAGAGACTTGAGTGATGGAAAACATGGAGTAAAGAAGGATAAGTTTACTACATGTCATAAGTGTGGAAATAAACACCCTGGAAAGTGTCTCAAAGGAATGGGAATATGTGTTATGTGTGGAAAATAAGGGAATTAAAAAATGAATTAATGTGTAAAAATTAATATTATGATGAAAGAAAATAAATTTAATCATTGGCATCCGTTTATAGCTCATTATATTAAATGTGCGTTACCTATGAATTATCTAATTCAATGACCTCTTTTAATGGTTAACCCATATACCAAGGGAGGAATAATGTTGAAATAAAATAATTGAAGTCTTTTTGTATTGGGATTCAAGAATTAAATTATATAAGTGTATTTACCACTGATATTTTCATTATAATAATCATGAATCATCTAAGGATTATGTTAAATTTTAGAAGAATATATGTCTTAATTAACTTAAGAGTTATGGAAACCGTCATGGGTTTATGAGTTTAAGGTTGGTAACAAGTTCAAATTCCTAAAAAATATTTTTTAGTTTTTCTAGGATGAGAGTCTACCAATATTAAGGATATTTTGGGAGACATTTATGGAAATAAAACCCACTATTTTATTAGCTGTCTTACTGAGAAAAGTTATTTAAGGAAGAATTCCCTTTCATTTTTTTCAAATAAATTTAGAGGTATTTGTAACCATTAGGGTTTATCTTATATTTAATGTCGAGGTAATTATTTTTTATTTCATTTTATATTCTTATATGAATTATATTATCATTGTTTTTGAAAAAGGACTATCCACTTATATGGTGACAACTCATCACATCTAGAAAGGTCATGGGACTTAAACCCATGATAAATGGGTGACAAAGGTGAAATACTTACTAAATGCCTATGTGATATTTTGATTAATATGATTTTTTACTTAAATTATTTTATGTAAAAATAATTATGAAATGTATTAAGTTGTACTTGTAATGTTACTATTAAGGTTTAGATATTAATTTATTATATTATATGACTCATGTAAACCATTTTGGTTTTGGTAAGTATTTAGAGACATATTAAAGGAATTGACACTTTATGGATGTTATAATATATTGAAAGTAGATTTTTGTGATTCAAGTATCAAATATCATTTTTGGTCATTCATTTCTTGGAGTAATAGATGAAGGTGAAATTGATCGAATAACAAAAAAGGATGAAATTGTGCTTATGGAATAGAAATATAAGAAGTAAGTATATTTCATAATTTTTAAATATATAAACAGAATATTTAATTTTTAGGAAATGGATCAGGAAACAAAAATTTTATCATATTACCTTCATATCTGATGAAACAAACGGTCTTTTGAATCATCACTAATTTATGATTTGGGGTGCTTAACATTCCATTGATAATTCACTTTCTTTTGATCAATGACCTCTATCACTCTCTATAATTATTTATAATTTTATAAAATTTCCATATATTCATTTCACACTTAGTTTACCCTCCATATAATCCTAGTTTTGTGTTATTCTAGATGAGATTCTACTTCCCATTTCTCTCATATCAAGAGGATGTTTCATTAACCCTATTTACGATGTGGATTTCCAAAAAAGGTATTCTCAACTGTCAAACCCATGATTAATGATATTAAGATTAAATTATGAGGATGTAATTTTTTGAAGATAGGGATTATTTAGAACTCTGATATTGGGAAATAAATTTCTTTTTAAATAAATTAAATCTCTTTGATATCCTGTGATGCAAACAATTTCAAGTTTAAACGAAATCTGATACTATATTAAAATATTATTATTTATCACGAACATTATAAAATAGATGTTTATTTGGAAGGTATTAATAGGAATAAATAAATAAATAAAATTATATTTTTTAAATATATCTAAAATAAATTAAATAATTATATATTTATTAGAAATAAAATATGAATCATTTGAAGGAAAAAAATTGTTTTTTGAAAAACTGTATTTTTCTAAAAGGATGTTTAGTATCACTTTACATACATAATTTAAAATTATTTTTTACCAAAATTATAAATTTTATATGACAAAATAATCTTAATTATTGAAATATATACTTCAAAAATATATTTGGGTGTTTTTTTGGAATTTTCTGAAAAGATTATGTATTTCATGAATAATGAATAATACTGTTTTTTATTGAAAACTATTTTTTGAAAAATTATTTAAAAAAAATTAAATTATATATAAATTAGTTTTAAATTAAACTTAGTAAAATTATATTAAAAATTAACTAAAATATGTATTTTATGTCAATTTCATATTGAATTCAAATATATATTTCTTTAAACTTTTTAATGCTTTTGTTTGAAAAATAATTTTCTTTGATACGTCTACAAGTTTAGATTTAAATTAAATTCTAAAAATTCTATAAAATTTATTAAGATAAAAATATTCCGTATTTGGAATAAGTATAAATAATATTAAATAATAAAGAGAACTTACTTTTTTATCATAATGAATAATAAAAATAGTGAAAAGTAATTACCATGTTTATAGTGAGAATTGGTTTACCAAGGGTTAAACTTAAAAGATAAGGATAAAAAATGACCCAAAACTTCTGATTTTTTTTTGATGGCCATATTTTCGATTTATCAAATATAAAATTAAATAATGATCCATTAGGGTGGATTTTTCATGATAAAGAAGAGGTCATCACTTTATATTTTCAAAAATTCAATGTGTGCCCTCTCCTTAAATTATAAAAGGCAACCCTCTATCCTCCCATATTCACACTTCCAAATTCCTTTGGTTAATCCAATTCCTAACCAAGTGATTTTATTAATTCCTTAAATAGATAATATATGTCGTATTTTGATTATTAATCCCTCCTAATAAGGCTTTAGGTATAAACCTAAAGATTCTCTCTCAAGAAGAGGTAAAATTCTTAAATGTACGTATTTGTTTTATTTATTCTCCAAACTCCTTAAACCATATTCAACATTGAAAATATAATAAAAAAATTATCACCTATATTTGGAAATTTTATTATTTTAATGGAATTACCCAGATCTAGATCCAATTTTATCAAATAGGAATCAAAACTGTCAATCATGTTTACAGCAGAATACCGCATTACGAACCATTGTAATCCATTTTCCATGATCAACTTTCAAAGCCAGATATAATGATGGAATTAACATATTTATATGATATTTATGACACTATTAAAACTTTTTAATTATTATATCACATATAAATTCTCACTTTTCCAATATTTTGTGGATATGATAATGTCACTCGTTTGTATGGCAGACTACCTCCTCATGAAGAGATGAGATTCATTTTCTGCTGATGCTTTACATAGATGCTAGTATGGTTAAAATTAATAAATACATGTGATATTGTTGGAATAAATTTTTTTAGAAATAAAATATCAAATATAATATCTTACATTCCAATCCATTGTAAAACTATAACATCCCTCATGTGTACGTGTGGAATACCACCTCTACGTATAAATGTGAAATGTTTTAATTTTTTTTCAAAAAGTTGGGGTCGAATCCAGTTTTTATTATTAAACAAAATACATAATTCTATTTTATTATATAGACATTAATTAGTATGCACTTGATTAATATAAATGACATATATACAGAAATAATGATTTTGGAAATGTGAATTAACATTTATTTTCCATTCATTCCATTTATAATGAATATAGAAATATCGTTAATGTGTCAATACAACCTACCATCTCCCTGAATAATGTAATTAATTTTTAATAATTAAATTTTATAGATTAGTATAAATATACTTATAATTAATATATATTATATTTATATCTTTTTTTAATTATGGAAATGTTGTAACAATTAAAAAATTAAAGGGCCAAAATTATCGAACCAAAACAGACCTGGAAAAAATAAATTATCACATGAAACATTTATTTTAATAAATAATTTCTAATAAAAGGGAGATAAAATAATACAAGTAAACCATATATACTATGATATATATGAGTATTGTTATTTAATATATATATATATATATATAATAAACCTATATTTATTTTTCATAAGGTTCGAACATGTATGGAGGTAGTTCTACCTAAGGAAAAGGATTTTTTTTCTCAATTTTCCTTCTTTCATACACATGTCATGTTATGAACCAATATTATTTAACAAGGTGTATATATAGCACCTTCTACAAGTAACATCACAAATTTATTTATTTTAGTGATATTTTTTTCTTCATTTAATTATATTCTTTAACGGGTCTTATGATGCAAAAGTTACCAAAGTGGTTAGAGATTTATGTTTCCAACTAATTTTAATCGAGATTGTTTATACTTGAATTTACATTAAAGGAAATTATTTGACCATTTAATAATAAATTTTTTTAATTTTATTCTCCTTAATTTATTAATGAATATTTCAATTAATAGAACCATATTCCCCTCTTTCGTACTTATAATGATTGAGGAAATGTTTTTAATAAAATAATCCTTCATTTCTCTCTTCAATAAAAAATAATTTCTCTTCCAACTGCTTGTTTTGTAATTATTTTTTCAAAAATGATTTTTATGTTCTATAAATGATTTATTAAATATATTTGTACCCATGTTTTACTTTGTACAATTTTTTTTTGAAATGAATCATCATGTCATTTTTAAAACAAAGCCCATTTGGATTTTACCAAAAATGTGGAAGTAATATTTTTTAGCCTCTACAAAATATACATAAATTCATACCATAATAACCATGAAATACTATAAAGATTATTTTACATATTTACAATTTTATTTTATAGTAACTATTTTTAATTTTATTTGAACATTTAGTTTTAGAAGGTTATTTTCAAAGGGAGAATTATATTTTCCTCAATATTGTTTTTAATTGAATTTTTATCATATTTATATTTAACAAAAAACCCCATTTTACCATGTGATTCATTGTTAATATGTTTTAATGAAACCATACTTAGAATTTCTATATATGGTTTATGATCAGTTAACTAGGATTCACTATTTTGATACCATTCACCATATTACACTGAATAATTTATATTTATGTTTATTGATTGAGGAATGTATTAAAATTACATAAGATATGTTTTTTAATATGAATGTTTATGTTTACTATGTTTTATCCCATTCATATGAGGAGTGAATTGGACTGAGTAATCTAAGAGGTATACTCAATTTAGTCCCTCGATGCATCGATAGGTCTCATGATACAAACTATCTTGTGTTTTGGGCAGAGGCCATACCCATTTTATAAGATTTATTGTAATGAGGCCTTGAAGGTTTGGTTATGATGTTTGAGATTATGAATTCCCTCATTATGAGATTATTCATTAATTTATATATGATTATTCGATTAGTTAGAATATCGATAGAAATTTTCAAGAACGTGTGATTTTATATATAGAATTACTTTATCATTATTTATTTCTTCCATATTATGATTGAAAATTCTATTTTTACTTGATTTTCAAAATTTGGACGAGCCATAAACAAGATTACCAAATTAAAAATTCCAAATCCTCTTTCACAAAATATATTTTTTAATTAAAAATAAAAAATGAACCAAAATCCATTATCACAACACCCCCAAGATGCCTTAGAACACAGATCCTTGAGTAGTAAGCCTCCTCGAGCCGTGCCCTTGACATCAAACCTTCTCATTATTTCCATTATCATATAATACTAGAGATTACCCTACTATCCATTACTACCACAACTTCAAACATCTAAATTGAATAAATCTTCAACCATTCAATCATCTATACACCATGTCATCATCATTCCCATTCGAAGACTGTCACGCCATTTTCATGCACATAAAAATACCTTCATCAACCACATCATGACGTAGTCACATGTATCACCACTTTGAGGGAAAAACTGAACAATTAAGCAAAACAGAAAAAATTACCATCATTGACTTTGATAAAGCCCCCACTAAACAACTCCATCATCGAAGAGGCCAGAAACCAACTACCATGCCAACTCATATCCCTCATAGTACATCAATGGCCTCCAACCCACATCCCAAAACTTCTTATTTCCACTAATTCATTTCCAAGATGTAGAGGATCAAAGGATCACGATGTCAGGGTAGGGATAAGAGTGGAAAAAACACCGAAAAAAGTCTTCAATCGAGAAAATGGAAAGGACCCTTCAACCGTATACCCACGAACCCAAAACCTCAATGTTTCCACTACTCTAGATCCAACTTGGATTGGAGTAGAGGAATGAGATTTCAAAGCCGAGTATGAGTGGTAAATGGTAAGAAACATCATGTAACCTACAAAAATATCACCAATACCTCACCGAAGAGTATTAAATCTTGAACATCACTTTGAAATCACTAAAAAGGATGAGCTGAACATCACCACTCATCATCCCATCCCAAGTGTGGAAACAGAGAAACACTAACAAAGAGAAATAGAGAACGAATCCTAGCATCAAGGAAGACCAAGGTAAGGAAGACAAAGGAGAGGAGAAAATAGGAATATAGGCAAAGGGTGGGGGAAGTCACCAAAGACTCCTTCCCCACCAAATCACCTATATGATAACCATAGGGTGGGAGGGAGAGGGAGATGATTCCACTGAGAGGGTGAAACACATACCAACCATCAATTCCTTCCATATTATGCACAAGTTATTTTTTAAATAGCATGCGTTTCTGTTATTTACCTTGATATAATTATTATGATTTGTTTATTCAAATCTTCCACCATACTCATACACTTATTTAGAATTTTAAATCAGTACTTATGTTTCATTTCCTAGGATTATAAGATGAGTATTATGATTTATATGAATGTTTATTATAAAGGAAACAATAATTCACTTGAAGAAAAAACATTATTGTACTTTATGTTTTCATTTGTAAAATGAGATTCAGGTAAGTATCTAGTTACCTAGACTACTAAAGTATTAGTTACCCGAGGATGTTATTCCTTGTATATTATTTCAATGTAATAAGGTAACCAATGACTCTTGGATACTAGGTTTAGGGTGTTTACAATTAAATCACTACAATTTTTGTTGGTGATCAATCATCCCCTATTCAAAGAAAAAGGTTGAAGGATCAGCCTAAGGTGTATATATTAAATCTAGATGAACCAAAATATTTTAAATAATCTACTAATTAATAAATTTGTGTCAAATATATTCATGGATAGAATGAATAAACATAAAATAAAAATATAGGAAATGTTTTTTTTGAGACCACATGATAAGAATATCATAAAAAATAAATGGGTTTTATAATATAAAGTGAATGGATAAATAAATGTTACATGGAAGATAATAGGACTTATGTGTAATGGGTATTTCAAAATTTAAGGGACTTATGTAGATGAAACATTCAAAAAGGTGGATAGAACATTAAATAATAATATTATTATTTGTAACGGTAGTGAAAAAGGGATTAAAGGTTTAGAAAATAAATGTTATATAATAATTTATAAATAATTTCCGTGAAAATGTGGTCTATATTTAGTAGTTAGATAGATTTATCATTTTTGATAATTAATTTAAATTATGATGGTTTAAGAAGGGATTTTATGGGCTAACATAAGCACTAATAGTGTGGTACACATGAACAGACCAATATCAAAAGAATATTAGATTTCAAAGTAGAGAGGTTAATAAAAACCTCTATATCAAGATATAAAAGGATTAGTGGATGATGGTTATTGTATATGTGGATGATATTATCTTTGGAGGCTAGTATGATAGAACATTCAATATATTTTCAAATCTTATGGGGTGTGAGTTTGAGTTTTATCTTATTAGAGAACTATGATTTTTCGAAGGCCTACATGTGATTAAAAGAAAGATTGAGATCATCATTCATAAAATTAGATCTTCCAAGGATGTGCTAAAAAAATTTAGAATGGTATTTTGATAATGATGGAAACTCCATTCAAGACCTAGAAAAATTTATCTAAAGATGAGGAAGGAAAATAGGTCGATGTCACATTTTATAAAAAAATGATTGGAAGTTTACTCTACTTGACTACCACTCAACTAGATATTTTTTTCCACATTTCAAGACACAAAATATCATGGTTTTCCAAAAGAAAGTCACACGAGAAAATTTAAAATAATAAAAATCTAGATCAATCTTATAGTTTAATATGGGTTTTTACTATTGAAATTCACAATAGAAATATTTGGTATATTTTGATGTATATTGGGTTGGTTCATTTAATAACATAAAATAAACTTCTAGTGGTGTATTAAATATTGGGATTATATACATTTAATTATTTAATAAGAAACATGACTATATATAATTAATCATCATAGATGATGAGTATATAATGGATACGTAACTTTTCAATCTATTTCTTTGGATGAAACAAGAACTAAAAGATATTGTAATTGAAGTTATATCTCTTATTTCAATCATGTTTGACAACTCGAGTGTTAAAAAGCTAAGAAACATACCACACATCATTATAGAAAGAATAAAATTGAGATTAATTATAATTTCATAAAGTAGAATAGTGAAAAATGTTTTGTCTAATTTGAGTATGTGTTAACTTAGAAAGAAGTTGAAGATATTATGATAAAGAAAGTATCATTGGTGTCATTTGAGAAGTAGAAGATATTTATTAGAGTCCAACAAAATCCATCCACCTTGATGAATCATGAAGTCACACCCACTCATCCCAAGGAATTTCAATCAAGAGAATTGTATGAAAATATTTTACATTTCATTGTTATATTTCTTGCCCTATCTTTTAAAATATCAGAGAAGTGATATTTTTGGGTTCATTAAAAAGTAGGGTGAGACGCCATTTGATCAAGAAAATGTTTTCAATGTATGTTTCAAAGGGGTAGAGTGTTACATGTTGAATTTTGGGGATAATTTCTTATATTGTATTTTTATTATCATGGTTTCAGGGTATGTTCTCATGAGAATATTTTCATCTAAATCATGTTTCTCACACCGAGAATGGATCATGTGGGTTATATTTGGTGATTGGTGAATCCTTGATGCATGAATATAAAATATGTTTTGTTTGGGAGTTTTAAACAAACCTAAATGGGGATATTATTATAAAAAACGCCTCTCTTAGGCATTTTTGGGTGGTATTTTCTGAAAAATATGATTGTGGATATTTTCCACAAAGATGAATTTGTTTGAGAAAATGTTCATTTGGGAGTATTGTTCAAGTTGGAGAAGCAAGTATTCACCATATCTTATACCAAAACATAATTAATCCATCTATGACATGTTGAGTAAGGTTATGGATATATTTGGTGACCACACTTGTAGTAGTGGGTGTTTTGATATGGGAGGTAACATATGCAACATGGCCAAGTCCTCTATGGAGGTTTTGGTGGTTGTGGTGAGTAATAAATGGATAGAAAAAGTAAACCATGATATCTCATTGGACATAGTGTCTTCAGAATCTAATTGTGAGACATATTATATCCCACTATAGGTTTAGAAGAGACTGCAACAAACCTAATCACATAGAAGTACTAAAGGTCTCCCATGTTATGGTGAAAAAGTTGAGGTTGTTTTGTTCCCTAGTATTGAACTTGAATAAATGATGTTAAATTATTAAGGAAACATGGTGTGGAACTTATCATATCAATGAGTGTGGAGTCCTATAAATCCTATTGTAAAACATGAGGAGAACCTCCATGGATATGGAGGAAGTTATGGTGGCACTAAATTGAATAAAATATATAAGAGAACCATGATATGGTATAAAAAATTTGGGTGTGTTGCAAGCCCATTGGAAGATATCGACCATTTTTAGAGTCACCTCAGAAACATTTTTCAGGTACTTTTAGTTTTTTTGAAGTACCTTGGATTTGGAATTATGGTTTGAGGTGCGTTTGGGTGATGTTTTAAGAAAAATATACGGACATAGGGCTATGCATGGTATGCGTAATGTTTGAAAAACTGTGCTCCCAAACCCAGGTAACCGTGACAACTGTACGAACCTAGACAGTGAGGTCTTCATGGTATGCACATGTTTTCCTTAACCATGCACCCCTGCTAGGTTAAATTGTGATCATAGAATAGTTTTCTAAAAAATTTAGTTTATAAATAACCTAATCCTCTAAAACCACTCTATCTCAACCTAGATACAGGCTTGAAAAATTCTGGGTGATCCCATAGATTTTTGGTGGGATTCCAAGGCCTTTCAAACAATGTTATTCAAGTTCAAATGCTCGAATTGAAGATCATCTGTCTTCCTGATAAGTGGATTTCATCCCGATGCTTCTTCCGTTATTTCCTCTATCTTTATCTGATATTTTTCATGGAATATTTCCACTATTTTGATGGATATAAACCTTTTTTTTAAGATCTATATCTAGGATTTTGGATCTAGTTATAGATTTTTAAGATCTAGATGCCTTTGATCTTAATTTTGGTTTTGGGGATTTAGATACAGATTTTGATCAATATTGTTTTGCTGCTAGGATTTTGGGAATTTTTGATGGTCAAAAATACATAATCAAACCTTGGTAAGTAGTCTAAATCAAACTCACAGAGTCATTAATTTGATAAGTGTATGTGAGATTATTTATTTTCTAGCTTCCCTTATTAATTGATTTCATAAATTGCAGTAATTATAAATATGAAATTGATTTTTTGATGCCTTAGTGATTAAATTGAAGACTGAACAATGTGGTTAATGGGATTTCCAAATAGATGTTTTATTTGGAGAAATTTTTTATGGGTTGAGATATTGTAATTGAGATATTGAATTTGGTTGGGTTAAAGATAATTAATTGAGGATGATTAATTATGAGATAAATATTGGCTATGTGAGATAATTAATAGAGGATTAATTATGTGACTTGTTTTTTCATTAAGATAATTAATTGTGGAATTAATTACGGTAAGTTGAGATTTTATTTGGATGAATAATTTCGGAGAATTAATTATGGAATCATATTAATTTTTATTAATTAATTAATTAATTAGAGGGTTGTGAACTTAGTTAAACACGAGTTAACTAATGTTTTTTGATGTGTTTAACTAATTTTTGGATTATTAAGGTATTGATGGGAATAATTATTTATGAATTAGTAAATGATTTTATTGATTGAAAATGTGAGTGGTAGACATGACATTCTAAACCAATGGAGATGTTGGGGTTTATATATGGTGTTCTAACTAAATAGTTATCCAAGCACTCGTGATGTGAGGTGTTAGACATAGTGATATACACCTAATAAAATTTGGGGTGTTAGGGATGGATACATACACTGAATGAGATTTGGGGTGTTTCACATGGCGTTCATCACAAAATAAATGACAATAATAAATTATAAAATTAATGAGATAAAAAAATCAAACTAGAGTTTAAGGTGTTTAAAAAAAGTATAAATTACAATTTAGTAATAGTTTATTTATGCTTTATACTTGTGGCTTTATATAATTGCATACACATTCTTTTGACGAGACTTGTTTTAGACACTTTTGGTGGTGGACCACTAAGTCATACTCACACACTACTCAGGCCACCTGATTGGTACCTAAGCATACTTTGTTGTTGTAGGACAGGATGAGGGTATGGTCTAGAGAGAGGTTGCTGTTTGGGAATGAAGAATGGGTGAGGGATGCATACGTGGTTCAGGACCCGCTATGGTGTCATTGTGTGTTTAATTTTAGTTACATTATAGATACTTGAAACTGGATTTGTTACAACATGTTTTCTATTTTAGTTGAGTATGGTATTTCTTGTTTTGACTATCTAGTGACAATGGTATTCTTCAAGTGATTTATTTGATTATGAATTTTTTTTATTGTTTGCTTCTACTGGTAATTTAATCTGATAAAATAGTGTCTAGTCTCCCCACAAATGACTTACGGGAACCTAACTGCAATTCGGAACCCTCTAGCATATGGGGAGGTGTGCTTGAGGAAATGTGACAGACTATATTGGGGCCCCATTGCATGTCACACGGGTCAGGAGGTTTCAAAGTGGTATCAGAGGAATTTTCATTATTTATTCTTATTTTATATTATTGATTTATAAAATTTATAAAAATACTAGTAAGAGTTGGGGTTTGTTAATGAGATCGTTCTTGGGAGTTACAAACCCATGTATGGGAAAAAACTTAAGTACATAGTGTGGGATTGTTGTGATTTATGATTGTTGTTATAGTTGGATATTATTTCACCTTGGGTGATGCACTTGTGGGGTGATGTGATAATTTTTTTTTGAGAATTTTTGATTATTTATTCATAGCTTAAATAGGAATGATATTTGAGTCTGCATGCATCATTCTTTTCACTTAGGGTTGTTGTGACATTCATCATTAGGCACTCACGGGAAAATAGGTTACGGGTATGTTCTTGAACATGAACTAATTTCCTTGTTATGTGATTAAAATGAAAATAATGACTAACTTGAATTGATAAACATTAAAAAATGGTGCAAATTTAAAATAATTTGGTGTCTAAAATAGAAACTTGTTAATGATAATGTGTTTACCCTTGCTAACCAAAATAAAGGGGTAGGCTGGTTAAGGGTTGTGATAGCACCTCAGTGTTGACTGTGTTGCAAGAAATGAGGGAAGCACATATTGAGGATTGTTTTGTTTCTTTTTCCTCTTATGTAATGATATAAGTTTGTGTTATGAGATCTAAGATGCATGTTTGGAATTGTAAAGATTATGCCTCCATGATGCTTATTGAGGGGAGGACTGAGGGGTAAGGCTCATAACAAACTTCATAACCGGGAACTTGAGGCACCGTTAGTGACAACTGAGGAGTAAGGGAAGTAATTACAAGATAACATCTATCATTTCATGCACTTCATTGAAGGAGACCTAGAAAGGGTTATAAAAAGAATTTTTGAGTTGACTATGGAGTTTTAGCTATAACACCCTTTGACTTTTACTGGAGAGGGTGGAACTGAGGGATATAAATTTTGGATTGAATCCATAGAGATGATACTTGACCATTTGGAGACTTTGACTGAGAGGAGGGTGAAGTTGGCTTCTTGTATGCTATGGGGGCCAGCAAAGTGCTGGTCGGACGTTCATATAAGGCCCGAGCCTTACACCTTACTTAATCTTGAGTTATTACAAGATTACACATTGAGGATCTTTTCAGGTTTAGATTTTTAGAGAATTAGATCATAAAACTTGCATTACATTCCACATTTAAACAAAGTGGTTACATAAAAGATAGTATTCATTTTTTCCCATCAACGAAAACATATTTAAAATAAAACATAGATTCTTTCTTGACACTTCCTTGACAGTGTCATCATATCATGTACCCTTCCCTTGACCTGTGAAAACAATTCAAAAACTTGGGATGAGCATAAAAAGCTCAGTAAGGGATAAAAAATATGGAAAGGAAACATGAGTACATGTATACATAAGAATGAAATCATACTTTACCCATAAAACATAAGCACTTTAACATACCTCATAAAATCATGAATAAATCATATAAATCATAAGACATAAAGGTAACTTGAGGCATTCATAACATTATTACGTAGGGAGTAACCCTCTTGGTTATGTTTGGAATACCCATCACAGTATATTCCCTAAATCTCTTCGGAGAAACCTTAATGTTTAACCCCTTCGCGTTACCCAATGCATTGGAGAGCTATATCGGGCTCACCCGCCCTTAGTTTATCATGGAACCACCCGTCTTCATAATAATGCCCAAGAACCATAACATAATCGTATCACATAAAACATGCATAAAGGAAACATAACATTTCCACTTTTCAATCAGAATATATCAATACAACACATTGATATAAAAACATTATGAAAACCATTTTCAATACCAAAATAAAATAAAAGTAAAACATGGTATTTATTTTTCTTTAAAAAAAGGTATGGCTTGTAGAGGAAGCTGAAACTCAAATAATGGTCACGGCGGCGGAGAAGTCATTGTTGCCGCATATGTACGACAAAAACATTCCCTTTTGTTGTTTAGTAAAACGCTTTTTATAAAAAAGATTCCTTTCAGATAAACGTAAAAGTAAAAGGTGTTTATACACCGTATAAAATAAGGTTGTGTATAAAACAAAATATGCCTCAATGAAAAGAGTTTGCGACGATGTCCCATACAAAGACGGTATCCTTGGATTAAGGATAAATCAATTACATAATTATGTGTGACAAAATAATAGACCAAATATAAGTGGATATTAAGTGTAAAAAAATCAGAGGTTATTCACACATATTCATAGAACGACATATTCAAGGAGTACAAGCTTATCCCAAAGATTCAAAATTGGGTTAAGAAGTTCCCTTGAAAAAATTTGACAGCCTAACGACGTCACTACAAAATTCAGAAAATGAGTTGATGAGAGATAAAAAGGGTATCTCATCACTTAGACATAAAATTTAAATCACTAAGGATATAGAAGAACATATCCCAACATAATGTTATGTGAATTAAAAGACATAACAAAAGAAGTCTTTTAAAAATAGGAGGGTGAAAGGTTCCCTTACTGACATGGGTATCTTTCGAAACATACACCCCGTGAAAGAAGGACAATAAAACATTGATGTAAATACTCATAAATGAAAGTATATTACACAATGAGTAAAACAATTGTCAGTATATACACCACTCAAAGGAAATTGTGGCAAATGTAGCATAAATCTCACGGGAATAAAAGTGAGATGAAAAATCCCTTACGAAAACTCGGCAGCCTAACGACGCCACTTAAAACATACAAAAAAATGGATTGATGAGATCAAATAGGGTCTCTCATCATATTAAAATAAAGTTTACAGAAAGAAGAATATAAAAGAACATCCCCCAACATAATAAAGAGGATCTTAAAATAAGTGACATAAGGAAGAGTACTTAAAAAGAAAGAGAGAGGTTAGATCTCTTACGAAAATTCGGCAGCGTAACGGCGCCACTCAAAACTTCCAAAATGGATTAATGAGAGAGAATAGGGTGTCTCATCATATGAACATAAAAATTACAGTAAGAGTAATATAAAAGAACATCCCAATCACAAGAAATATGAACTTAAAAGGAATGACATAAAAGAGTGTACTTAAAAAGAAAGAGAGGAGTAGGATCCCTTACCTCGGGTCCGACTTGACTCGATCATTCTTTAACGCCCTGAACAATAAACTTGAGTTAATTTATACTTTCTTAAAAACCTTTTTCAAGTTCATTATTCCTTTTATATCACTTATTTCCATGTTATAAACATTATTTAATCATTTAAGTTAATAATGTTTGTTTTGTCGATATTTGGTTCTTAAGTCGAAAGTGGACATCTTACAATTACATGTTGTTCGTGTGGTCAATGGTTCATTATATCCAGAATGATATTCATGATTTGGATATCATATATATCATATATATCTATAATATACATATATTTATAATATTACATAATCATTTAGAGGTAATAAATGAAATGCACTGTTCATGGAGACGGTAAGCCGTACGTACGCATGAACGCGACATTCATTTCTATGTCATATTAATGGAATTAAAAATAAATGAGAGTTATGTATATTTTAATTCCAGAATTATATTCATCATTTATATGTAACATAAATCATATATAATAACTTGAAATACATCCTTTATACATCCCACAGATGGCATTAACGAATCAAATCACTTTGAGGGGGCGGTAGTCCGCACTTCCTAAAATGAAATTATCGTGTTTACCCACAATGGAAACCATAAAGGTATTCCAAAAAAGAAAAATACAGAAACAGAAACATATTATATATCATATATAAATATAGTTACATCTTAATGGCCACCTTTTAAGGTGTTATATGTGTGTTGAACAATTATCGTTTCGTGAGGCAGAAATTCGCCATCCACAGAAACAGTATGTTCTTTAACCATTTGATGTAGGTGTGTGTAAGTGTAGCTCAAATTCTTCTTATAACAACATCCTAGTATATTTAAGATACTGGAGTTGTTACAAAAGAAATGAATAAAAAGAGTTTAGGGGGTTGGAGAAGCAAAATAAAACAAAAGAACACAAGTGAAGACATTACCTTAAAATCATGTAACTCTTTTTGATTTGAGCTAAAAGGCATCCTTGGGAAGACTTCTGCACAAAGTGAGGCTTCTAGGAGTAAGAGAGGGATGTGGAGAGACAAAATGGGCAGGGGTTGGATGATCCAAAGGCTTTGGAAGTGTGGGTAAGGATGTAGAGGTGGGGACCTTTTATAAGGGGAGAGGAGGGCACTCTTGGAAAGTAAAGAAATGTTACTTTATTTGAAAATGTGTTTCGGATTTAAAAGGTCCCACATTGATATAATTAGAGGATAAGGTGATAAGGTTTCAAAATACACCAATCCAATAGGTTTTGGACATGTGTAGGTCATATATTTTACATTATCTTTTCATTTTATTTAAATCCTTTATTAATGAGTTAATCGCTGCATCATTATGATGTCATAAATAATTTTATTTCTTTAATGTCTAAAATTTTTAAAAAAAATCATGATGTAGTAAAACTTTTTATATTTCTAATTAATATTTATAGTCAAACATCTGACTTAAATAACCCCTTGTAAAAATTGTTTTAGTAAAACAACTCATGTTTGTGTCATTTTTACTTTTACATTAAATAAGAAGTTATTTATGTCATTTTCCAACCAAAGTGACTCCATGGGGTCCCCAAGTTGACCCATGGATTTTATTGGTCCTCCATGACACATACAACAGGGGTAGGACATGTTTCAAGCTCATCTCATATTATTAAAACATTATTTTTACCTTAAACTACACTAATTATCTCTAATCGCGATTAAGAACATAAAAGTTACTATTCAAAAAAAATATTTTAATCCCATTGAACCACATATTACTTCCTAATGAAAACCATGTATGTCAGATTTTTTGAAATTCAAAACACAGAGGTGGAAAAAATTCATTTAAACCAAAAATCAGTTTCTTTAACTACCACTTAGTGGTTTCACTATTCATCAAAAATTGATGTTTTTCAGAAAAATACCAAAAATTCACCCTAAGATATATTTGATATTACGAATTTAAAAATGAATACTATTTTAAAAAATTAAAAACATATAAGTTGCATTAATTAATTTAGTAATTAATTCCCACTGTCAAAACAAATAACGTGTTTTTAAGAAACAATAAGTATCAAAAGATTGACTCTAGTTTAAGTCCAATTTCAAGATGCAATTAATTCCAACGACCACTATTGGATTAAATGGTAAATATATATTCTAATTGAACTTTAAAACCAATTTAAAAGATAATCTAATCATATAAATAAATTAGATTAAAAAGTGGTTTTGAATTAAAATACAACATTTTTCACTATTCATTAAAAAATGAACTTTATCGGAAAAATACCAAAAATTTACACAATGTAAATTTTGATGTCCTGTTTCTAAAGAAGAATTTTATTTTGTCAAATATAACACATAAAATTGTTAAAAAGTGGATTTAAAAGAGGTTCGCCATTGAATGGCGGTTAATCGACCTTTTAAAGAATATTAGAATGTTTATGCTTAAAAATTCGATTCATTCTCATTTTTAATCCTCTAACATTTATTGTAAAGAGTAAAAATATTTGAAAAACATATATAATCATTTTTTTGTTAGTTCTGTCCATTCTCGCCATTACAACGACTAGGCGTTAACTACCATTTAAAATAATATTATTTTATTATTAGAGTGCAACGTAAGATTTCAAAGGAACTCGTTGTCGCGTATTTGGTACGCCATCGAGTATAGCGTTCCCTTTAATGTAATGTTAATATTTTATTAAGAAATATGGATAAATATAGAAATGTCATATTCTTTATTTACCTGGGGTGTTACAGTTCAGGTATGATCTAGACATACTTATGATATATTATGGATGTAATTTATAGAATAATTCTTGGAGAACTTCTATCTAGAGACACTGAGATATGAGAAGGCTTCAAATTTTATGCATCTAAACTAGCGAAGCATTAATAACATGGATTATTCCAAGCATTTTACTGATTTATAGTGTTTTTCTCTAGTGTTAATAGAAGATGAGGCTACTTAGGCAACATTATTTAAGGACAGACTTAGATGTGAAATTAAGTCCCAGATGAATATATTTAGACTAAAGATGTTCTCAAAAGTGGGGAATAAAGCTCTCATTTCAAAGGGGAACCTGAAAGAGGCTTCCAGTAATAGACAACTTGATATAGCTGGACGACCAGAAAGTGCGCCCTCTAAGAGTAGAAAGAACTGTTATTTGAACCTTAGTCATGAAATTTGAAATCAATGAGTAAATTCAATAGGAACAATTGCGCGATATCTTACTCAAGTGTTTTTTCACTAATGGGTTAGGCCGAGACACTATCACAAAAAATTTTACCGACCACTGATGGGGTGCCGATGTTGCAGCGAGATGGGGAACCTAAAGAGGTTATGTAGGTTTAACTAATAGACTTGTGATGATGGAGTAACTTTATAGAGTGATAATGTGGGAAGGGTGTATTCTACACCATATATTTCTAGCAGTTGGAGTTCTTCTGGCAGAAGTGCTAGAGGTAGTGGATGTGGTGCTTCAGGGAAAGAGTTGCCATATCAGCAGAGTGTTTATACTCTGGGGAGTCAGATAGTATCATAGGAAATAGGGTAAGGAAAGTTACATGAAATATAGCCTACACATGGGGAGAGTGTGGTCGGGCCATTTACAATGAGAGTTACTATTCTAGTAGCTTCTACTTTAGCTAGTTTATTCTTTGATACTGGTGCCCCTCATTCCTTTATATCTGCAAATATTGTTAATGGATTGATCGTGGAGGTGGAGTCTATGAATGAATAAATGAATATTGACACACTGTTGGGAACACGATCTAGAGATATCTGTCTATTTAAGGGATATTCACTAGAGATCAGAGGGTATCATTTTCTTTGGGATCTGTATGTCCTTGATATGATAGACATTGACTTGATTATAGGTATGGAATTGATAGTCACATACTGAGCCCACATTGATTTTTACCATATGAGGGTGACCTTTGGGTCTCTTAAGGGTGATCGGTATGTTCACCGTGGGGAGTGGGATATCTAGGAAATATGAGTTGGTCTAATTATTATGCAATTGGGAGAGTTAACAACCCAAATTTCTATCCTTTTGTTGGATGATGGGGGTGGTAGGAAATACGCCCTTCCACAAGTTTTAGAATAGTTTCAAGATGTCTTTTCTGAAGACTTCTCCTGGTTACCACATGATAGAGATGTTGAATTCACTATTGAGGTCATTCCAGGGGCTGATCTAGTATCTATTCCACCTTATAGAATGGAACTAACTGAGCTCAAGAATCTGTTGGAGGAGCTGGAGGATAAATGGTTTATTCATCCAAGTACATCTCCTTGGGTATCACCCATTTTTTATGAAAATAAGGCCAATGAGGGTTTACTCTTTTGTGTCGATTACTTGAAGTTAAATTAGATGATTGTGAAGAACTGATATCCTCTTCCGCGTATCAATGATATGTTTGATCAGCTAAAGGGAGCTTGTGTGTTCTCAAAGATCGATATGAGATCAGGGTATCATAAGTTAAGAGTTTAGAATCCTAATATACAAAAGACTACTTTCATAAGAAGGTATGGATTTTATGATTTTTTCGTAATTCCATTTAGTTTGAAAAACACTCCAGTAGTGTTTCTGGCCTTGGTGAACATAATATTTCATCCGTACCTAGATCAGTTTGTGGTAGTGTTTGTGGAATAAATATTGGTGTACTATAAAACTCATGACGATCGTTCCCAACATCTTGACATCATCCCGAGTACACTGAGAGAGCATCAGTTATATTCCAAGATATCTAAGTGTTAGTTTTGTATTGATCAGGTACACTTTTTAGGGAATATCATCTTGGATGAAGGTGTTGTAGTGGAATAATAGAAAGGTCAAGAAGTGTTTTTTTGGGAGAAAATTATGAATGTTTTTAATATTTGAAGGTTTTTTTGTATTATTTGGATAATACAGGAGGACCATCCATGAAATTTCCTACTTAGAATCACATATTTTAGGTTTCACAAAGAAAGGGATAATGTTTGAATGGATTGAAGAATGTGAGAATGATTTATAGGAATTGAAGAAGCACTTGACACCGACACCATTCTTGATCCAACCTGAGTCATGTGAGGATTGAACGATGAATTGTAATGATTCTGGGATAGGACTCAGAGCTGTGCTGATGTAAGGGGATTAAGTCATTGTGTATGGGTCTTGATAATTAATGCCACATGAATGTAATTACACCACTCATAACCTCGTGTTATAAGTGGTGGGTTATGCTCTTCAGTGTTGGTGACACCATCTATTGGGTGAAAATTTTATTGTTTTTACAGATCAAAAAATCTTGAATTATATCTTTTCATAGTGTGACTGAAATATTTGATAGCGAAGATGGGTAGATTATATGAAGTCCTTTTATTTTAAACTAAAAGAAGAATAGTGTGGTTGATTCCTTAAGTAGGAAAACTCAGAATCATTTTGTACATGAGTTGAGTGAGGAGTGGAAGATGATGAATTTTATGGCTAAAATTCATATGGTGGTTCAAGAGGGTCTAGAGAAAATGACTCTAGTTTTTAAGGAATATGAGTCTCCACTCTTGAGACAGATCAAGAATAGGAAGTAAAAGACCCAAAGTTCTTAGCCTTGAGGGAAATCCTTGAATGTGGGGAGACACCGTCATAATGATCGATAGATGAGGATGAGGTCATCTATATGAAAAAATTGGGTTGTTGTGCCTATGAGTATGTGAGAGGAACACATGTGAGAATATCATGACTCAAAGTGGGTAGTACAACCTGGGGTGTCAAAATTTTTTTGTGACCTACAACAATAGTTTTTGTAGCCAGACATGAAAAAACGATATTTCAAGTTTCGTGACAAGACGTTTCACCGGTCAGTTGGTGAATATCGAAAACCAAATACCTGGTGGTTTACTACATTCATTTCCTATTCTAGAATGGAAGTGGGATGACATGACCGTGGATTTTTTGGTAGGTATTCCAAAGATGATTAGGAATAATGATTCTATTTGGGTAATTGTTGATATACTGAGAAAGGTAGAAAATTTACTTCCCATCAGGGAAAAATTCACAGTGGAATAATTAGGGGAACTGTCTGTTCCAGAGATAGTTCATTTTCATGGGGTGTCACAAACTATAGTTTCCGATCATGATTCATGCATTACTTCATGCTTTTGGAAGGTATTTTGGAAAGTTCTTGGAACATAGGTTTTTTGAGTATGAATTTCCAGCCACGAACATATGGGTAGTTGGAATGTACTATACATGTGCTATAGGATATGATGCGGGCATGGGTGCCAGATTTCAGTAGTTCTTGGGGGAATCACTTGGCTTTAATGGAGTTCTCATATAAAAATAGTATTCAGGAAACTATACAGAGGGAAACATATAAGTAACTTTATTGAAGGACATGTAGATCACTACTATGACGGCTGGAGGTGAGTGAGTCAAAGTTATTGGGACTGAGTCTCGTGTAGGAGACATCTGAGAAGGTTCAGTTGATTCAAAAACATATGGATATGGTTCACAGTAGGAAGAAATCGCATGATGATAGGTGTAGAAAGCCTATGGAGTTTATAGAGGGTAATATTGTTTTCCTTCAGGTTTCTCCTAGGTTGGGTCACTATAGGTTACGAAGGTAGGGAATGTTGGTGCCTAGGTTTGTGTGGCCATTTGATGTTGTGGCGAGAATCAGGGTGGTGGCATACTGATTGACTCTTCTATAGAAACATATCCCTATGCATGATGTCTTTAATGTTTCAAAACTCTGGTGGTATCACCCTAACCCATATAATGTGATCAATGTGGATGAGGTTCACCTTGAGATTGATCAGTCCTTTGAGGAGCATCTGATACGTGTTCTGGATCACAATGATAATGTGTTGTGAGGAAAGATCTTCCCGATATTTCATGTGTTATTTCCACATGGACATGTTCAAGAGGAATCTTTGGAACAAGAAGCATACATGAGGGATCAGTGTCCCAATATTTTTGGATCATAATATTTGTGATGTTCTAGAGTGAAGCTCAAGGACGAATTGTTTTATGGTGGGGAGATTATAAGATCTTGACATTCTCTAGAGTTATCTCGGGTGCATTTTTTTGGTACTTTTAGTTTTCTTGAATTACCTTTTCTTTGGAATTGTGGTTTGAGGTACGTTTGGGTGAAGTTTTAAGAAAAATATATAGACATAGGGATATGTACGGTATCACATGGTTTAAAAAACCATGTGCCCAAACCTAGGTAACTCTGCGAATTGTGCCAACCTGGATAGTGAGGTTTGATGAGTTTGCACATTGTATGCTTAACCTTGCACCCCTACTATGTGAAACCGTGTGCATGGAATAATTTTCTACAGAAATTAGTTTCTAAATCACCAAAACCCTATAAACCCCTTTATTTCAACCTAGGCTTGGGCTTGATGAATTCTTGGTGATACTAAAGCTTTCCAAAAGGATCCAAGGCCTTTGGAACATCGTTCATCAAGATCAAAAGCTCGGACTAATGATCCGATCTATTCTTGGTAAGTGGATTTCATCTTGACGATTCTTCTGTTCTTTACTCTATATTTATTTGATCTTTTCATGGAATATATCCACACATTCCAAGGATTTAAATCTATTTTTTAAGATCTAAATCTATGATTGTGGATATAGATATATATTTTCAAGATCATGATGCCTTTGATCTTAATTTTGCGTTTAGGGATTTTGATCCAGGTTTCAATTGAAATTGATTTTTTTCTTGGATTTTAAGGATTTCCTCTAGGCAAACATCCATAAACAAACTGAGGTATGTGGTCTAAATCTAACTACCATATTCTTGGATTTGATATAACTACGTGAGATTAATTATTTTCTTCTTCCCTTAATAATTTATTTCCTAAATTGGAGTAATTTGGAATGTAAAATTGAATTGTTGACGCCTTAGTGATTAAATAGATGATTGAACCAGGAGGCTAAGGGGCTCTTCAAATAGATGTTTGATTTGGGGAAATTGTTTATGTGTTAATATATTTTAATTGAGATATTGAATTTGGTTGGATTTGAGATACTTAATCATGGGGAATTAATTTTGAGATAAATATTGGCTATGTGAGAAAATTAATGGTGGATTAATTATGTTCCTTGTTATTTGATTATGATAATTATTTATGGAATTAATTATTATAAGAAGATATTTTATTTGGATAATTAATTGTGGAGAATTAATTATGGAATGAGATTAATATTGATTGATTAATTAATTGATGAATTAATTAATGGGTTGTGCACTTAGTTAAACATGGGTTAACTAATGGGTTTTATGCATTTAACTAATCATTTGATTAATAATCTATTGATATGAATAATTCATTATGAGTTAATAAATGAGGTAAATGATTGAGAATATGGGTACTAGACTTGTAATTCTAGACTGATGGAGAAGTTGGGGCTTATACATAGTGTTTAACACCAAAATTTATCCAAGTGCTTGTTATGTGAGGTTCTAGATGTGGATTTCTACACCAAATGGGATTTGGTGTGTTAGGCATAGAGACCAACACCGAATGAGATTTTGGGTGTTTGACATGGTGTTCAACCCCAAATAAATAATAATAATGAATTATGAAATGAACGAGGTACATGAATCAAGCCCAAGATTAATTTGTTTAAACAGATAATAAATGAAAATGTGGTTACTATTTAATTATGCTTTGTACTTGTTGCTTTATAGAATTTATTACACTATCATTGGACTAAATTTGTTTTATACAGCATTGGTGGGACCTACTGTTCCATACTCACACCTAACGCAGGCCGCTTGATCAAAACCCAAGCAAACTTTGTTGTTGTAGGACATGATAAGGGCAAGGCCTTGGGATAGGTTGTTATTTGGGAATTGAGAATGGGTGAGAGAACCCGATGTGGTTCGGTACCCTCTATGGAGTCATTGTTTCTTTACTTTTAGTTTTATCATAAAAACTTGAAACTTTAATTGTTACATCAAGTTTTCCATTTTATTTGAGTATGGTATTTTTTAATTTTACTATCTTGTGACATTGGTATTATTCACGTGATTTATATTCTTCTGCACTTGTTTATTTTTGTTTGTTTATATATGTAATTTACTCTAATAAAAGAGGGTATAATCACCCCACAAATGACTTACCATACCCTCACTAATAATCAGCACCCTGTAGTATATGGGGAGGCATGCTTGATAGAATGTGACCGACTATCTTGGGACCCCATTGCATGGCACCCAGGTCGGGACGTCACACCCTTTCAGAAGTCAAGTTAGTAAAATATAAGAGTTACTCAATGTCATTTTTTGGGTATCTAAGGAAGATATAACCATATTTTTTTAAAATGTTTATGTTGTGTTTTGAGGTACTTAATCTAGTGAATTAAATATAATGGTGTAATTTCACAATGAGGAGTGGATTTAAAAGTGACCTGATTCAAGGATAAAGGGTTGACGTAGAAAATTGAGAAAAATAAAAGTGAAAATTATAAATCACATTTTAAAATTAAAGGGTGATTATAGATCTGTTCTAGAATGATAAAATTGATGAAATATGTTTTCTAGGAGTGTCATTTCTTTGTAGAATTTTGACCCAAATATGCTAAAGAGAAACATTACATATGATGTATATTTCCATCACCATTGTTTGGATAAGAATAATAATATGGAAATATTACGAGGAAAAGAGAGTTCCATGGTGTAAGAGAGTAGTGAGATTACCAATCATTAATGGTAGTGAACAATGAGAGTTAGTGGAACTACTCCAATCTTTTAAATGTTAACATAGTGAGATTTTATTGTGTTTTTTGTAGACACATTTCTATTCATGATCCTTGAAGATAGTCCTATGAGGGTTATCCATGTAAAAAATCTTGTATCATGTGTCACTTTATTCACTCTAGAGATAAATAATGGGAGATATTAAAGTGTATCTCACATTGAGAGAAGAAAAAATATTGGGGATCACACTAAAATTTTAATGTCTTTAATCAAATTCCACAAATCAGTTCCCTAAGCAAGTCGGTTATGTGACCTAAGGCGCGCCTCCCCGCATGCTAGAGGCAACTGAGTAGTAGTGAGGTTATAAGATATATAACATGGGGATATTATACCCTATTTATCAAAGCAGCAAACCAATATAAATAACTAAGAAATATCTCAAAGACAGTAATAGAAAACTAGAACAAATGAGTATGACATGATGAAATGAGACTAAAAATAATATATGTAACTAAATGGTAGATAAGTTATGAAAAGTATGTGTGTAGTGTCAAATGATAAATCAAAAATAGTGAAACACTGATACTCCCAAGTGGGTCCAAAAACCATGTTTGATTCCTTAATGTATTCTATATCCTGACTCAACTATCTAACATAGGCATCTTTCTCTTATCATATCCTAAAAACATGAAGTCTATTAGGGTAAAGATCAGGAAGCTTGAGTATGGTGTGAGTATAACTCAATAGGACACAACAAATTATGTCTAAAAAATATCCAGTCAATAACTGTGTATATAGTTGTATAAAAATATGGTACAATGAATAAAGTAACTAGTTTTCACATTTCATTATTTTAAATTACCACATAATTCCCATGGGTTCATGAAGACACACAACCCATCAATACCCGCTTCATCCCATGATAGAGTCTGAATTATCCCCAATGGATATCACATATCACAATACCTTGGTTATCATTTATCATTTCATTTCAATTCATATAATGACCATTTGGAACCATTTTCCAATACCAATCTCATGGGCCTAGAACATCGTGTCTAGAACCACATCGGTATTTGGAGCATCGGTCCCTATCCCACTACACATATATTTTTGGAGCATCTTTCTTTTTCCTGAATAATAATATTCACATTCATGTATTTGGGTTTAAGGGAACTCGTATTTGGAACTCAGGTTAGGAAGTTACATCAATACACTGATTCACCCCTTCTAAGGGTATATTCCTTAATAAAGGATTGACATGTGAGGATTCATAATCGAGCTTAGATGACATAGGTAACTTATTAAAATTTTCTATTCATCCATATTTAGGAATTGAGTAAATTTTGAGAAGATTTGGAAAAGTATATAGAAGTTTGTATCTAATTCTATGGATCTAGAAAGAATCATGATTCAACATACATCACTTTTTATAGTTTTATTTTTTATATTGAGATGATTGTTTCAGTTGTTTCATTATGAAATTAATGTGGATGTGTGAATTTTTTGGTGGTTGTTTTCGGATAAATTTTAAATTTAGAATTACTTCATAAATGTTAAGGAGAGTGGTATGATTTTATTTTAAGATTTTAGACTTTATAAATATGTTTAGATCAAAATAATGGTTTAGAATTATGGATTATGGTTAAAAGTTCATTCTATAATATTGGGTGCTTCACTATAATAGAGAAAATTATATCGTAGTAATTATTTCAAAAACTCTTTATGATGTTACAAAAGTTATGGATTGTTCTATGAAGGTTATTTCCATGTAATAAGGTGATAGTAAAATCTATTTTAATAATTCTGAACATTATGAAAAAAATTGATATACTAATTGGTCAAATATGTGATTATTGGAGGAACATGGAAAAAATTCATGTTACAGATTAATGAATCATGTATTTTTGTGGTTTATGGAAAGTACCCATCTTTAAGATTAAATATGAATTCAAATAGAATGGACATGGTTCAAAATTTAGAAGGATTACTTGACTTATTTGGATGAATTTGATCAAAACTAAATGAATGTGACACATGAAATGAACCTGATGGTTAATGGGAACATGGATATATTTCAACAATTGATTGAAGTGTTATAGATTTAGACGATTTTATAAAATATATAATTAATAAACTGATAAAAAAATATTATAATAATAGAAAAACATTGATACATTTAGTTTTATATAAAAGACATAGACTATTGATATATGTTTCATTGATACATATCCTTCATTGAAGGATGATTTTATATTCATTTATTTTCATTTATTACATCCATTTTGTGAAAAATATGAAGAATAAAGAATAAAATTCATTTCGTAGAATTATTAATTTCATGATGACATATTTTATACTATTTAAGATCATTTGGAAGATGAATATTCAAATATATTAATACAATTTTTATTATAACAAGATTAAGAGAAAAAAACATCAAGGTGTATATCAATGTCACATCAATTCTGAATTTTTTTGATATAGTGGAGATCAGTTTACACATGTTGATTGAATAGAACATCATGTATATAAACTGAGGATAGATTCTTTAAGGTAGTGTGGAAATGAGGAAGAATATGGAGTGTCCCTTGGGAGAGTAGTGAGTGATCCCCAAATATATTATAATGGTATTGCACCTCATCGTAGAGTGACCATAACCTAAAACATTGCATCCCCCAAAAACATTCAATCATTGTGTATTTTGGAACACTGATACATCTTTTTTTGTATTATCCTTGGATGTATCCTAGTTAAAATAATGTAAGTAAAATCAATGTCTTCTTATGTGATTTAATTTTAGTGTATGTGTTTGATATTTGGTATGAATGAAATCAAGGGAGTGGTAGATTGAATGATATTCTTGTTATCATGAGAGAAATATCTAACAATGAGTGAGGGATAGAGTGAAAAGATTTTTAATTTTCTATCACCTAGATTCTCCCCCATGTCACAATGTTTTGAGACTCATATCATAACCCATTGGTCCCAAAATCTTAAAATATTATATTAATCATAAAATGTTTAAGTTAAATTATTTATAATGGATAATTGATCAAAAAAATCAATCACAACTAGAAATTTTGTCTATATAAATGGGGCTAAAACCATAGTTTTTTTTAAAAATTTATATCTATATTATACTAATAGTTTTAGTAAATTATTAGTATAATTTTTTCTAATACTGATATTTTATTAAAACTATTTATATCGATATATAATACCAAAAGTTTTGACAAACCATTGTTATAGGGTAGGTGATATAAATCCCCCTATTCCTTTGATTACCGCATTTTTATTGTATTTTTTTTAATTTTTCATCAATTTTGGGTTACATTTTAAAGTTACGTTGTTCCCCGTCCCATTCTCTCTTCCTTTTTTCTATACTTTTTTTTTTCATTTTGAAGTAATAATTTGCAATGGTGGGATAAGGTTTGATGTTTCATCAATTAAATTAGGGTATTTTCTATTTTTTGGATTATTAAACATTAGTCAATTACTTTTATTGTTTTTCTTGTAAGAAAACACCATGTTTCATTTAATTCTTTAATTTAGGTAGGTGTTTCTTCATACCTCAATGAACCCAATAGTCACAGTGAGTTTAAATAAAATTTTAAATATGAAAATGATTAAACTTGGTTTTGGAATATTTTAATGAATTATTTATATTTTCATAATTTTAATAAGGTGATAATAAACACTCAATTATAGTAGCTATAATGAAATATAATGTTAAAAAATATTACTTAACATAAATGGAAAGCTATAGTTTTGACCCAAGCATAACAATGAGTTCATGCCACTTTTTCAATATATAAATAGAAAAAACAGATTTGGGTATTGTAAAATGTTATATATATATTTATGTTATATCTCGAATGTGAAAAAATCACTCAATTCTATAATATTAAATTATAAATATTGTATAAAATAGAATTTAACATTATCTAAAATATGAAAAAGATAATACAATAGTGTAAAAAATTTGGAGTATTTCACAATATGTGTTGATGAAACACCAAATAAAACAACATAAAATTATATTTATGTGATCAAAAATATAAAATTAATAATAAGACTATTATTTTAACAGTGATCATAGTTACAAAATAATTAATGTAAAACAAAAATTTTTATTAAATAAATGGCATATATTTATGTTTTAATACATTTTTTCATAAGAACATCATATTGGAAACAAACTATAAATTTTTTATATACTACTTAATAAATATTTTATCATTATTAAGTTATGAATACTCTGGTGAATTTTTTAACACACTAATTAGTATGCCTCTATTATGTTATGTCATAACACCCTGAGTTTTTATGAATTATTATTTTTGAATAAATTTAATTATTTTATGGATTTTGTGGCACACTACACCAATTTATTATTTATTTATAATAAAGACCAAGTTTATCTTACACTAAAATCAACACTTATATTGGCATGTGGTACATGAAAAATAATGTTTTCCTTGTGTTATTCACAATGTCAAGTTCCTTCAATATATTGTGTTACATATAAAACCAATTTTTACCGAATAATAATATAATATGATAGTTTTTACCTAGTCATGGGAATTTTGGTAATGAATAAATATTAATGGAATTATTAAATGAATTCTATGTATTCCAATTAATTATAAATGAAGATAAAAACATGTTGAAAACAAAGGTTGTGTTTTTGTAAATAAAATATTTTTATACCCATAATGGATTTTTATCTTAATAAATAACAATTAATCAATATTCGTGAATGATATTAATGAAATTTATATATTTTATATTCAATGAAATGTTTTATAATTCCTCAAATATATTTTATAGGCATAAAATAATAACAAACCCAATTTTAAGAATAAAATGCTCTTTTTTTGAAAGGTAGTTTTGGTGCCTTTTAATGACATACATGTTTTAAAAATAAAATATTACACTTTTGTAAATTTTATTTAAAAAATAAACGTATTTTGGGAAATATTAATTTATAAATTATCATATAGTGATTTTTTGGGTTTTTTCGGAAAATTTTCATCTTTTGATGATAATGAAAATACAAATTTTTATTGAAAACTATATTTTTTTTAAACTCTTTATGAGATAAAAATATGTTTTAGATTAGATTTAGATTTTAATTAGTTCATTTTAATTTTAAATAATTAAATTTTTGTTTCTGGAATGGATTTTATAGTTAAATTTATTATAAAACATTTGATGTTTTAAAAGGGTATTTTTGAGGAAAAACTGTTTTTATGGAATTTTACATGTTTTATTTTAAATTAATTTCAATAAATTCTGTGTTTTTAATTTTGAAAAATGGATTCAAAATTTTTATTCATAAGGTCCAATTTTTTTGATTATGTTTCTTTTATTTTAAGCCAATATTAATAGTAACCACGAAAAATTTTGTTGCCATAGTAAATGGTAAATTTGTAATTTAGGTTAAAAATAAAATGGTAAGGACTATACAATGAACCTATAATTTGGAAATTTTTTATTTTATGAAGATAATTATACCTTTAACACATAAGGATATAAATCATTTTTTTAATGGACTTGTGTCCTTGAAAATGGATTATATAATATTTAAGTCCAAGAAAGTCACAAAATACCACTTTCTTTTTCTTAAATATCCCTTATGTGTCAAAATGGAAAAAATAAATGTTATGAATGAAAATAAATGTAAATTTTTTACTTAATAAAAATATTTTCAGGATATTAATTTATTTTTAACATTTTTTTCCACTTAGATTATATTTTTGTATAATATTTTATTTAATGAAAATTTAAATATGTCACATTCATCTTTTAAAAAATATGTAAATTTCAATATCTAGTTAACTAAAATATAAATTATACTATTAGTATTATTATAAAATATAAAATATTTATATTCAACTTGGTATTTTATATTTAATTTTTACTAAAGAAATAAGTGAAATAAATAATTTCACAACGCTGATGCGGTAACTATTTTATTAATAAAAATATCAATTTTTTTATTAAAATATTTAGATATATATAATTTTAGATAATTAATGGGATAGAATAATCTAAAATATTAACTTGACCGATTAGGGATATAGTAAAATATTATTCTCTAAATTAACTTTTTATCTTAATATTTTTAAAAGTCCATGTAATTAATTGTGTCAAAATTGACATTAAGGATATTTTATGAAAATAATATTTTATTATTTTTTTAAAAAACAATAAAACCGATTTAAAAATAAAAAATAAACATAATATGTTCTAAAATTTAATAATTGATTCATTTAGGAACAAATTTACATTACATTTGTAAAAATTACAACATTTTAATATTGAAAATGTTGTTACCGTAGTTAGAATTAAGATCGGCTAACTAAGGGTTAATCAATGTGATAAGGTTTAAAATAAAACGACAAAATATCTAAAATATATTGGTTGATGAGATTAAAATATTTCCTCATATTATTTTAGAATCCATGTCCTTTTTAGGTAATTTAATTTATATAGAATTTATTATAAAATAATATTTATTGAAATTCCAAATGTGCCCCTCACCTCAATTATGTAAGGGAACCTCCTCCATCACTTGTTAACATCACATTTATCCTTAAATATCAACCATCCCATGATAATTTCACTTATAATCTTCCATATAAATATTTAATAGTTTCAGGTATTCTGAAAATACCAACCCTAGTGTCCCTAAGAGGAAATCTAAAAGAAGTTTACAGAAGATGTAGTAATCGTCATTACCGTCTGTTTCAAAATTATTTCTTCTTCTACATCATATTCATGTGTTTATTACATTATAAATTAACAAATTAAGAATAAAATATATTCGAATATGTTATTATTATTATTTAATAACCATATTCCATATTTCTTCCATCCTATAAGAAACAAAAGCATCACACATGCGTACGTATGGCCTATCTTCTCCACAGAAAAGGGTATTATGTTTTCCATCACTCCATTATTTGCATGGGTATAATGATTGAAATAATAGAGATATATGATAAATATAACATTATAATGATTTATCAAAAAAATATATACCATCCAATTCCATTCCTTTTCACTATCAATGGAATGATACCGTCACTCATGCGTACATTTGACTCACCGTCTCTACAACGTGATGCGATTTAGTTTCCATGATAACCAATAAAAAATGATTATATAAATGCATATAATTAATAAATATGATATATATTTACTTAATATAATTCTTTATATGAAATAAATATATCTTATTCACAAGAATAAGATCTTATACAACAAAACATCCATAATAAAATTGAAGAATATGACATAATAAAGAAGAGTAATAAAGAAATATTATTAAAAATGGGTGATAATATAAAGTAAAAGGATCATATATGATATCATAAATTTTAATATGGTTCGGGTATAAATTAATATCATCCTCTAAACCATTATATATAGGTTTTAGATACGTATGAAGGAAATCAGACCTAAGGTAATGTTTTTTTATCTCACTTTTATTTTTGTGGGGAACATTCCTTATACACCACTAATTTATTTTATTTGATGTATTTAGTTAACATGAATTAATTTTATGAGTCTTTTATAGAATATCATGGTATTTAAATTTCCATTTAATTTTATTTCTTTCACATGGCATACGATTTGATAGATTAAAAAGTGGTAATTGTTAATTTCACAGTCTCATTATTATTTGGGATTGATTATATATATAAGTATCTATTATGGAATATTTTTATTCCATATCGATGTTTCTTAAATTTATTTTGAATTTTTTTAGTATTCTACTATAGTTTTCAAAATTCATTTTTATACATGTGTGAATTTTTACTAAATTATTTTAAAGAAATCTTTTTATAGTTTTCTAAACGATGTTCTTTGTGACTTTTCTAGAAAAATTACAAAAGAAATGTTTTTTAACTTATACGGCATGAACTTATTTTTTTTCACTTTCATGATACATTAATGTCATGAATATTCCATTACATTATTACAAAGTTAATTTCAAATTAAATGTTTTGTTTTAAATTGAGCGAAATTTTAAGAATTTTTTTTAATATAGAAATGATGTTTTTATCAATAATTACATCAAGTGATCTCTAAAAATTATTTTCCTTCTAGGAAACATCATTTTATTTTAATTATTATTTACTAGATATATTTTTCTATAATACGATAATAATTTTTTACTTTTTTTATTTATATGATGTCATAATATTTTTGAAACCTATTTCTTTTAATGGGTTATGATTTGATAAATGAATTATGTTCTTTTGGAACACAAATATATGGTTTTAATTAAGTGATGGGTGGGACTTATTTATCCCTCCAATGCATTGGATAAATATTTATATCTCATGAGATAGACATGACCTGAATGTGAAGATAACCCAATTTAGTAATACAAGACTGGAATGAGAGTAAATATTGTTCAGTAATATAGGACTCGAAGAGAGTAAACCTGGTTAAGTAATACAGGGATGGAATGAGGAGTGAAACCATTTTAGTAAATGAATTTTTATTCTATGATGGTCTTGAAAATCATCCTTGTCTAATTTTGAAATGATTTTTTTATTGTTTTGTGTATACCAGAATTCCATGTCTTATGTTATTGTATCACATGATATGTTCTTTGATTCTTTATAAACATCAATGACTTATTCCACGACATGATAACATGATATTTAATATATAGGATATGATTTTCAATTTTTTTTGTTTATATACTTACACCTTATGATTATGTTATGATTGCTTTCTCCCTTGTATACCCTTACTGATTATGAGCTCACCCTTTTAATATGTTTCGTTTCCCCAGCTTATATTGAAATTTTTTATGTAGGATTACTAAAGGGGAAGATATTTGTGGGAAACATTGAAGATCTTTCACCAGACTAGAAGTATTTATTCTAGGTTTCCAATGACACTAAACTAATACATTCTTTGGGCATGTGTTTGTTTAATATAATTAATATTCTGTAAAAAATTATTTATGTTCAATGTACGTTAATCTTGGGTTATTATAGTTGGTTTTAGGTCAATGGTTTAATTAAAATTTGTAAAATATAATGAGAAAACCTTAGTAAGATCTATAAAGATAAGTTTATGTGTAGGTTAAAATCTAGGAATTTTGATAATGATAATGGATAAAATAGGATTAACCCAAAGATGTTATATATTGAAAATAATTTCCCCTAATAATGTAGTTTATCCACTATGATTAGTGTTACTCACACTATACTCTTGGTTTTATGTTAGCGGTTGGAATATAAAGTAATTGAGTTAATGCCTAATGTAATGGGAAATAAAATGATTGTCCTCTTGAGAAACCAAATGTTATGGGATCTAGAATGAAAAATCTTGTTTCTATTCTCACAAAACATTCTCAATATATGAATCATAATAGAATTCCCAACGATCAAAAGAGGGAACAACATTCTGTTGAGTCCTTCATATGGTAGCACCTACCTTATTTTAGTGGGACTTCTGATCCACTAGTGGATGAACAGTGGATAAATACTAAAAAAAAGATATTTTCAGTTGTACAATGTCCAGAATATGAGAATGTAATTTTGTCATTCTATAATTTGGAAGGTTAAAATATCAATGGTGTAATCTTATTAGGAATAAGTGGAAATTAGATGAAATTGACTCCATAGAATCAGATGAGTTCAAGAAATTATTTTTCAATAAGTACTTCCCTCATATTCTTCATATTGATATGGAAAAGGAGTTCCTTGAGCTTAAAACAATTATGGTGAATCCATTAGTATCTAGTAATAAAATTTTACAAGATTTTGAGGTATTCTCCTAGAATTATCATCAAACCAAAAAAAATATTTACATATTATTTAGTGAATTAAAACCAAGTATTTGAAGGGAGTTATTTATAATGTACTTCAGTAGATATGAAAAAATCATCTGATGTTCCATTATAGTGGAAATATAGGATATAGTAACAAATAATTCTCATTATTTTGATATTAAATGGAATATAGAGTTTAATAGATAATTTAAAAACCATGGTGAAAAAAGATAATATTTATTTTATTCCCAAAGTGTGGAAAGAAACATAGAGTAATATGTATTAATGGGAATTGTAAATGGTTTAGGTTTGGGAAATATGGTCATTGGGAAATTGAATTTTTAAATGATAGGAAAAAGGTAGATAACTATTTGAAGAGAGAAATAAATGTACAAAAAAAACCTCCCAAACTTCAATGCTTCAAGTGCAAGGAAAATGGGAAATATGATAACTAATTCCCAAATCCAGGGGACAAAGATGATTATTGACATCAGTAACCACATAAGGATAAATACAAAAGGAAATATCATGTCCTAACTATTGGTGATATAGAGAAAGAAAATGAAGTGGTGGAATGATTGAGTGTTCATATATTGGAATTCAAAAATAATGTTGTAGAATTAATTTTATAGTATTAAGGAATAATGAAACATCTAAGTATTGGTCCACTATATTTTTCTAAAGAACATTAAAACATATGTTTAATGGTATTGGTAACCATGAAAAGTGATTGAGGTGGTAAGGTAATATTGGAAGGTATGGACAAACCTTATTCTGTGCATGATGTTGGGATAATTAGAAAAAGAGATGTTTATTGTGATAAAATAAATGGGATAGTATTGATGACCTTGAAAGTGACTAGTAATATGATGAAAAGGTGGTTTATGATATCATGGACTGAATTTATAGAATTTTTGGATTTATGGTATAAGGAAAGAGTTAATTTTTTAAATCATTCATATTTTCACTAGGGTTTTATTGTAATTCGTGTTATTACCAGGTTTCAAGAGAATACATGATAGTGGTCTTCAAATGTTTGGTGTGTGATAATGAAGACATATATCATGTTGTTTTTGGGACTAATTATAAGATTATTTTTAAAATTTAGTAACCATATTTGGGAAAATTTTGGATTTTAATGTTTTGGAAGGTGTATAATGGTAACCATTTATGAAATTATTTACATTGAGATTTTTATGAGGTTTTAGAGATTAATGTACTACTTAAACATATGAATATTTATGCGTATTGGATAACCTATACTAATCATTTTTTTTATGATTATAAATAGAGGTGGAAATAATGATTATCATTCCATTATGGATCTTATGATTCATTGGTTCTGTAGGCACTAAAAATTTAACTTCATTTATTAGAGTGAGAGATTAATAAGAAACTGATCAAGGAACAACTTATGAATGATATTTATTTTAAAAAATAGAATGAAATGAAGTATATATTCATGTGAAAATTCTTCAACTGCATGAAAAATTATATTGAATAAAAAATTTTATTCTAGTACCTTTATTTTTAATGAGTAAAATAGCTCCATATCATCATAGATTTGTCATTCTATGATGGTTAACTTTTTTATGACCCATGTTCTCTGTCACTCTTCATAAGATCTTGAAATGTAGTTTTATCTAATATATCAATATTTTCAGTCTCTACTAATGTTCTTTTATATGGAAACTCGGTTATGAGTTAATTTGGATAAGCATTATGTTTTCAACTATTAATTTTTAAAGGAAGTTTTAGTATTAATATTTAAGATGTGGGTTTCGCATAAATAAATTCTCAAACATCCAAATTTTCTTTTCTTTGTGCAATTTCAAATTTCAAGGATGTGATATTTTTAAAAAATTCATGATCATATCAAAATGGTAGCTTATTGATTTGTGTTTACACCAAATACCACCCATGTTCCTGATGTGTTTTATGTATCACTTATGAGGAAGAAAACACTTTATCCTTCATGTGTACTAAACTCAGAGGTCATTCCGTTGGAGAAATATCCTTATTATTAAGAAAAACTGGTAGAAATCCTGGATCATAAGCATAAGTACTATAAAACTTGACCTCTAACCTAGTTAAAGTTTTCTGAAGAAATCACCAGTATGAAGAAGCTATATGGGAACTTGTGGATTTTTTGAGGCATATGTATCTTCATTTTTTATTAGATTAATGAATTTTTAGGGGTAAATTCATTTTATTTTGGGTAGAATGTACAACTTGAGTTTTTATGAACTATTATTTTTAAATAAATTGAAATTATTTGATTTATTGAATTTCATGCTACACAAAGTTACTGCTACTTTATAGGAAACAAAACATTATTCTCTAAATACACACAACACTTATTTTAGCTTTTGATACATGCAACACAATGTTTGGGATGTGTTAATCACAATGTGGATCTCTTTTAACATCTTGTGTAACATGCATGACTGAGTTTTACCGAAAAAATATATACCAAGATAGTTATCACCAAGCCATTAGAATGGAAGAAATGAATAAGTATTAAATGGATTATGAAATTAATTCTTGGGATACAGTTTAATTGTAAATTAAGATAAATTTTGATTTAAAATAAAGAAAGTGTTTTGATAAAAAACATTTTTTCTTCCCACAATGGCATTTTATCTTAATAAATAAAAATTAATCACAATTAGTGAATGATATTAATTAAATTTATATGTTTTATATTCAATTGAGTGTTTTTTAATTCATCCAATATGTTTTATAGACATAAAATAATAACAAACCCATTTTTAAGCATAAAAATATATATTTTTCTAAAATATAGTTTTTTCACCATTTAATAGTATGATTGTTTTAAAAATGAAATTTTACACTTATAATTTATATTTTACAAAAATAAGAAACTTTTATTTTAAATCCTAATGTCTAAATTATCTTAGGGTGTGTTTTTGGGTTTTTTCTAAAAAGTATCCTCTATTGATGAATAATGGAAATACTAGTTTTATTGAAAACTGTATTTTTTTAAAGTATTTACATGGTATAATTTTGTTTCTGATTATTTTTAAATTGAATTTAATTCATATTAATTAAAAAAAATAAAACTATGGTTTTTTATAATTATTTTATAGATGAATCTATTATAAATTTTTATTATGTTTTAAAATGTAATTTTTCAGAAAAACTGTTTTTCTTGGAATTTTACCAATTTTACTTTAAAATAAATTATGAAACTTTCGTGTCTTAAATTTTGAAAAGTAGATGGAAAATTTGGATTCATAAGGTCCAAATTCAGTGAATTGTTCCCTTTTCTTTTTATCCTATATGAATAGTAACTTTGGTAAATATTGCTACCATAGTAAAGGGTAAATTGGGTAATTAAGGATAAAAATAAGATGATATGGAATATAAAGTGACTATAACACGTGGAAAATTTTTATTAGATGAAGATAATATCACACTTATCACCTAAGTATTTAAATTAAGTTGTTTAATGGACAATTTTCAATAAAAATATCTTATATAATATTTAAATCAAAGAAATTCGTAAAATGTTACTTTCTTTGTCATAAATATACTTTATGTGTCCAAATAGGAAAAAAGCTATGCTATGAAAGAAATATAAATATAAAATTTTAACCAAATAAACATATTTTCATGATATAAATTTATTTTTGACTTTTTGGGCCACTTAGATGAGATTTTTTTTTATAATATTTTATTTAATAAAATTTTATAGATGTTAGATTCATGTTTTAAATACTGTATCATTTTTAATATAGGGTTACCCAAAAGATATATCATATAGTAAGTATTATTATCAAATCTAAATGATTTATCTTAATCAGTGTATTTTATTTTTAATTTTTAGTGAGGAAATAAGTAAATTAAAAAAATACACAATGCTGATGTGGTAATTATTTTATTAATGAAAATGTCAAATAAATGTTATTAAAAATGTTGTAAGAAATATAATTTGAGGTAATTAATGTTATCAAAGAATTTAATAGATGACTATTACATCTTAGGGATATAATAATTTTTTTTCCAAGTTAACATGTTATCTTGATATTTATTAAAAGTCCAAGTAATGAATAGTGTCAAAATTGACACCAATGATATTTTATCAAAATAATATTGTATAAAATTGATATTTTATTAAATAATTTTTAAAAAATAAAACAACTCTAACGATAAAAGATAATTATTATATGGTAAAAATTGTCATAAATATTTCATTTATGGATCTATTTACATCGCATAATTAGAAACTATAACCTTTTAATATTGAAAAATTTGTCACCATAGATAAGTTTAATATAGTTAACTAAGGGTTAATCAAAATGATAAGGTTTAAAGTAATACCAAAACTAATATAAAATATTTTGGATAATGATATTACAATATTATCTCATCTTATCTTAGAATCAATGGCCTTTTAGAGTTGTTTGAATTAATATTCAATTTATTATAAATTAATAATTTTCGAATTTCCAAGAGTTCTCCTCACCTCAATTATAAAATGGATCCTCCTCCCTCACTTCTTCACATCACATTGAGCCTTCAAGCTCAAAAAAACCCTAAAAAATTATCTTATAAAATTCCATATAAAAATTATAGAGGTTTTGGTTTTCTAAAAACACCAAACATAGTGTTCCTAAGAGGAGATCTAAAGAAAGGTCACTGAAGAAGAGGTAATCCTCTTTACCAACTCTTTAAATATTAATTTTTCTTATATTACCTATTAATGTGTTTTTTCTACTATAATGTTTTAAATCTAGTATAAAATATATTATGAGATGTTATTATGATTACTGAACAACCTTATTCTACATTTTATCGATTGTATGAAAAAAGTTACCACACATACATACGTATGACTTACACTGTCAATGATGTGGTGTAATATTTTTTTCATCATCACTTTTTATATATAGGTATAATGATGTAAATAATAAACATATATGATAATTATAAAATGATATTTATTATGAAAAAAATAACATACCATACAATTCCTTTTGATTTCACTCTTAAGGGGATAATATCATCTCTCTTGCGTACGTAAAACCCACCATCTCCATGATGTGATACAATTAATTTTCCATGATCACTATTAAAAATTGATTATATAAGTTTATATAATGAAAAAATATGATATATATTATAAAAATATAATTCTAGAGATGATAGAATTATATTTAGTTTATAAGAACTGGGACTTATATTATAATGACCCACCTTAAAACATTACATAATCTTGAATTAAATGAATAATTCACATTGAGGATCTTTTCAGGTTTAGTGTTTTAGAGAATTAGGCCATAACTATTAAATCTCAAAAGATTACAAAGAAGATACTTTAACTGAGTTCCCATTTTTTTATAAAATAAAGACGCTTAAAAAGAAACAAGTCTAGTTCCATGTATTAGATATCATGTCTTTCCTTGATCCCATCCTTGACCCTATTCATCATTAAGTCCTGTGTAAAACATTTCAAAAACTTAGGATAAGCATAAAAAGCTCAGTAAAGGATAAAGATACAAAAAGAAAACATTAGTCCATGTATACATAAGAATCAATGAAATAATACTTTACTCATAAAACATAAGCACATTAAGATACCTCATGAAATCATAATATTTATGAATAACTCATAGAAATCATAAGATGTAAAGGTAACTTTATGCATTCAAAACATTCTTTCGTAGGGAGAAACCCTCATGGTTACATTTGAAATACCCATCACAATATATTCCCTAAATCTCTTCAGAGAAACCTTTACATTTATCTCCTTCATGTTACCCAATGCATTAGAGAGCTATCTCAGGCTCACCCACCCTTAGTTTATCACAGAACCACCCGACTTCATAAACAATTCCCAAGAACCATAACATAAACATAACACATAACTTAAGCATAAAGGAAAGATAACATTCTCACATTGCAATAACAATATAAAATTTTAAGATATTGAAATAATAAATCCATTCTAAAAACCATTTTAAATACCAAAATACGTAAAAAGAGTATATGGTATTTATTTTACTATTAAAAACATTATGTCTTGTTAAGGAAGCCAAAGATCAAATAATACTCACGGAAGTAGAAAAGGTTGTTTTCACCACTTACATAAAAAAAGAAACATTACTTTTTGTCGTTTAGTAAAATGATTCATAGAGAAAAGATTCCCTTTGAATGAAATGAAAATTCAAAAGGATTTTATACACTGTATAAAATAAAGTTGTGTATAAATCAAAGGATGCCTCAATAAAAGGAGATTGAGACGAAGTCCCTTATAAAGACGATATCCTTAGATTAAAGAAAAATCAATTACATAATTATGTGTGACAAATATAAATACACTGAATATAAGTGGATATTAAGTGTAAAATAATCAGAGTTCATACACACATATTCATTGAACGACATAATCAGGAAGTAGAGGATTAACCCAAAGAATTGAAATTGGGTTAAGAAGTTCCCTTACAGAAATTTGACAGCCTAATGATGTCACTTTAAAATTCAGAAAAAGATTTGATTAGAGATAAAAAGGGTATCTCATCACATGGAAATAAAATTTAAACCAATAAGTATATATAAGAACATATCCCAACATAATAAGATGTAAATTAAAATACCTAACAAAATGATGTCTTTTAAAAAGAGAAGGGTGAAAGGTTCCTTTAACAATTTGGGTAACTTTCGAGATGTACACCCCATGGAAGAAGAGTAATACAATGAAGATGTAAATACCCATACATTAAATTATATTACACAAATAATACAATCATGGGTATTACATACACAACAAAAAATAAAATAGTGGAAAATATAGCCTGAATCTCACGGGAATAAAAAGTGAGATAAAAACCCCTTACCTTGTTGTAATCAATCGAGTCGTATGACCAAAAGATAATAAACACCAAATGAATCACATAATACCATGAATATAAATATAATCATTATAATATATATGAAATTGAAGTACACTATTCACCACATACAACCAATAAGTGGCGAACAATGGAAATCTTACGGAATTAAAAGTGAGATAAGAAATCCCCTAAAAAAATTCGACAGCCTAACGGGGCCTCTCAAACAATCTTAAAATGAATTGATGAGAGAAAGAGGGGGTATCTCATAATATGAACATGAAAAGGACTATATGATGAATATTAAAGAACATCCCCAACATAAGAACCTGAAGCTTAAAATAAATGACATAAAAGAGAGTAAAAGAAAGAGAGAGGTAGGATCCCTTACCTCAAGTCCGACTTGCCTTGTTAATTTATTTATATTCCAGAATAATAAACTTTGGTCAATTTATAAATGCTTAAGGACCTTATTTAAAGTTTATTATTCAATTCATATAACATATTATAATGTTATAATAATTAGTTAAATATGTGAGTTCATATCAGACGTTTTTGTCGATGTTCGGTACATGAGTAAAAAATGAACTTGTTTGAAAAGAATTGTCCATGTAGTTATAAGTATATAATATCCAAAATAGTATTAATGATTTAAACATAATATATATCCTTTATATATTAATTTTATACTCTTCCATAACATTTGGAGATAAAAAATGAAATGCACTGTTCATGGAGACGGTAGGCCGTACGTACGCATGAACTCTACTTTCATTTCTTTGTCATATTAATGGAAATAAAACTAAATGATAGATATATATATTATAATTCCAGTATAATATATATGTTATATAGGTAACATAATTTTATTAATTTAATTATTTATACATTCCATGTAATGCATGAACGAGTCACATCACTTGAGGGGGCAGTAGTCCACACTTCCTCAAATGAAATTATTGCATTTGCACAACAAGAAAAGCATAAAGGTATGTTTTAAATATAAAATATAGAAGCATAGATATGAAATAAATATAATATATATCATATATAAAATACAGTGACATCATAATGGACACCATGAGAGGTGGTATGAGATAATTGAACAATCATCATTTCGTGAGGCAGTAGTTCGTCGTCCACAGAAATAGTATGTTCTTCACCCATTAGATGTATGTGTGTGTAAGTGTAGCTCTAATAATTCTTATAAAATAATCCTAGTATATTTAATATACTGTATAGGTTAAAAAATAATGGAATAAAAAGAGTTTAGGGGGTTGTAGAAGCAAAATAAAACAAAAGAACATAAGAGAAGACATTACCTTTAAATCGGGTATCTCCTCTAGGTTTGGACCAAAAGGGTTTCTTAAAGAGATTTATATGTAAGGTAAGGCCTCTAGGATAAAGATAGGGATATTGGGAGATTATTTTAGTAGAGGTTGGATGAGAAAAAGGTCTTGAGATGTTTAAGATATGGGTAGGAAGTGGGGAGTTTTTATAAGGGAGAGGAGGGGCTCTTTTGGAAGGCATGAAACTATTATTTTATTATATAATGCTTTTCGGTTTATAAAGGTCCCAAAATCATTAAAGTCTAAGATAAGATGGCCCAAGTTCGATATAAAATCATCCAATAATAATTGAACAAGTTTTGGATATTATTTTAAACATTATATTCTTATTTATTTAAATCATTCATTAATGACGTAAACACTGCATCATCATTGTGTCATAAATAATTTTATTTATTTTATGACTAAAAATTATAAAAAAATTATCATGTTCTAGGAAATATTTTTATATTTCTAATGAATATTTATAGTCGAAAATATACCATGTATAACCCATTTTAAAAATTGTCTTAGTAAAAAAATATAAGTTAGTGACATTTTTATTTTTACTTTAAATAAATGGTATTAATGTCATTATCTTACCCAAGTGGCTCTATGGGGTCCCAAAAATTGACCCATGGATTATATTGGTTGGCCATGACTCAACCAGTAAGGGTAGGACAAGTTTCTGGATATTTTTATATTTTTATAATACCATTTTTAACTTAAATTACCTTAATTACCTCTAATCGCGGTTTATAAAACTCAAAAGTTACTATTCACTAAAAATTATTTTCATCCCATTGAACCAAAATTTACTTACTAATGAAAAACATGTATGTAGGATTTTTAAAATTCAATTCACAGAAGCGGTAAAGTTTCATTTAATGAAAAATTCAGTTTTTTCACTACCACTTAGTGGTTTCACTATTCATCAAAAATTATAATTTTTCAGAAAAATACCAAACATTCACCCTAAGATATATTTGATATTCCGAAATCAAAAATTATTTCTATTTTACAAAATTAAAAACATATAAGTTTCATTAATTAATTTTATAATTAATTTCCGTTGTCAAAACAAACAGCATGTTTTTAAGAAACAATATATATCAAAAGATTAACAATTATTTATATCCAATTTCAAAGTGAAATTAATTAAAATGACCAACATTTGATTAAATGGTAAAAATATATTCTAATTACAAATTAAAACCAATTAAAAGGATAATATAACCATATAAATAAATTATATTAAAAATATTTTTTGAATTAAAATACAACATTTTCACTATTCATTAAAAATTGAACTTTATCGGAAAAATAACAAAAACATACACAAATTAAATATTTATGTCCCGATTCTAAAAAAGGATTTTATTTGGTCCAAAATAATGTATAAGAGTGACCAAAACTATTTTTAAAGAGGGTTTTCCACCAGAAGGTGATAAATCAACCTTTTAGTGAATATTAGGGTATTTATGCCTAAAATTGGATTCATCCGCATTTTAAGCATATATCATTTATTGGATAATTGTTAAAATATTTAACAAACATATATAATCATTTTTTAGTTATTTATGTTAATTCCCTCCACTACAATGGTTAGGCGTTAACTACCATTTAAAATAATATTATTATATTATTAGTGTCCAACGTAAGATTTCAAAGAAACTCGTTGTTGCGTATTGGGTACGCCATCGAACATAGAATTACCTTTAAAGTAATATTAAAATTTTATCCAAAAATATTAATAAATATGAAAATTTCATATTCCTTATTTACTTGGGATGTTACATCCTTCCCCCCTTTTGGGAATTGCGTCCTCACAATTTTAAAATTGGGCTCAGAAACTTCATTAAAAGCCCCACATGGGAAAAGGAGTCAATAAAACTATTAATTTAAAAGAAATAAATAGAAGTACAAAGGTCACTCGAGACATTAGATACTAGGATTCCATTAAAACATGGATATTGAGGAGAAAAAAAACCATCAAGTTCTGATGGATATTGATAGAAAAAATGTTTAGGAGAATGTTAACCATAAGAAAACCACAAAATTGTGATGGGTTAAACGGTATTTGATTCCCTAGTAAGAAAATTTAATAGAAAACATTTTTGTTTTAAGTTACATTTCATTTTGGAATTTTTTTATGAGATTAACTAAAACATAAGTAAACATACTTACTTATCATGTAGACTTTCAACTTTTACAAGATTTCTAACACAAACTCATATATTCTCTAAAAGATGAGTATTTTGGATGACTTGTTCACATTAAGAGCACTATATCCAACTTATTGAGAATCACCTAATCCACAAAAGAGAACTATATATTTTCCATTTATTTAGACATTAACCAAAACCAAAAAGGTTAGTACAAGATCAGATAATCCCCAAAAAGGATAATCTTTTACAAAAAGAAAAACTACTCTTAATCTCCAAAATCCAACAAAAAGAACCCATGGTTCAAGAAAGACCATTCAATAACCATTTATCCATAAAATATATTCAAGGTAAACCAAACTAAGATTGAAACCCAAATATCCAAAGTACTTAATCACATAGTCTTCCTAGATAAATCTTAACAATTATCTCCAAATAACATCAGTTACTCTTAAAGTCTCATATTGAAGAGTAATTAACCTAATCACATATCCTCTATGATAGGTTAATAATTTCCATAGATAACCCAAAATCAACTTATTCTTGATTCATAAAATCATCTAACAAAAAAAAAAGTCAAACTAACCAGGGACTTCATGTAGTCTTTTGGTAGGCCATAAATACCAGTCGCACTTTGGTTGTGGGTTCGATTCCCGCAACTTCTTCCGACGCGACGGGTTGCCACACGGTTTGCGTGTTGTCCCTTTTTAAAAACTACATAATTTTATAATATTCACAAAAAGAGATAAATTCATAAAAAATAACCATAACATATTTTAACCACAAAGGTTATCAAATAACTTTTGTTTTGTATCCCAAAATGTATTAACTGGTAATTACCTCAAATTAAGGGATCATATAAACCAATTTTTTTTATAACTATATCCACAAAATAAAAGATGATTATTCCTTGAATAAAATTTTCATATATCAAACTTTAGGTTTACACATACTATAAAAAGACTTCTAATGTAATCCCACCATCAAAAGAGCCTTAATACTTTTATGAATTTCACCATCCCTAACTCTTTAATCACTTATATATTGACTTCTTACTCATTCAACAATCTTCATGATCTATTAACCATTCCCTTCCAACATATTTTGAAATAATTATTTCCTACAAAGAAAATCATAAATCATTTCCTAAGATTTCAATAATAGGAAAACATATGTTAAGAAATAATCCATACCTTTTATTGGTCATTGTCAGTTTATTCATCCTCAATTAGAATGACATTAGGTATTGGTAAACGAATATTTGTACGATCCTGGTGATCCCATTCTCTAAACTTCTTCATAGGACTTGTGTTTTCATAATGACCATGCACACCACATTTAAAACATTCAATTGATCCTTCAGAAAGAAATTATTTCCCTTTCCTAGAGTTAACTAGATGCTTTCTTTTTCCATGGAAGGTTATTGCTTTATGAAATTCATTTCGACATCTATAGAATCTTTCTATCCATTTGAAACATTTTCGTACGTGTTTCTTTCCACATCTTTGACACATAGGTTTTTGAACATACTTACCTTTATGATTATTACCTGAACTTACGTAGGGATTTGTTTCTTGCATATATGGTGCCTTATAAAAATCACTAAGGTTCAGGTGGTCAATCATGACTCCAGATAGTTGGTTGAGAATAACCACAAGAGTTCTCATTGTAGCTCCCATATCATTCAGTTGATCATTCAGAAAACTGTCACAGTTTCCTTCACATCCACTGTTACTTTGGTGCCAGCTAGATCCAGCCATTTACTAAAACCAAAAAGGTCAGTGTGAGTATATTAGTAAAATCAACATATAATAATAAGATATAATTATTCATGTTATCTTAAACTCATTCACTTTATCAAAAAAAACCTAGGACTCTTTTTGAAATCTTAACCATTATGGTAATGTCAGTTATGCTTAAAGAATACCCTAACCTCTAAAGTTATCTAAACCGACCTCTGATACCAACAATAATACCCCAGCCTTAAAACATTACATAATCTTGAATTAAATGAATAATTCACATTGAGGATCTTTTTAGTTTTAGAGTTTTAGAGAATTAAGCCATAACTATTACATCTCAAAAGATTACAAAGTACACACATAAACTCACTTTCCATTTTTACATAAAATAAAAACTCTTAAAAAGAAACATATCTAGTTACATGTATTAGATAGCATGCCTTTTCAATATCCCATCCTTGACCCTATTCATCATTAATTCCTATGGAAAAAATTTCAAAAACTTGGGATGAGCATAAAAAACTCACTAAGGGATAAAAACTCGGAAAGAAAACATTAGTCCATGTATACATAAGAAGCAATGAACTCATACCTTACTCTTAAAACATAATCAATTTGACATACCTCATGAAATCATAATATTTATGAATAACTCATAGAAATCATAAGACATAAAGGTAACTTGAGGCATTCATAACATTCTTTCGTAGGGAGAAACCCTCATGGTTATGTTTGGAATACCCATCACAGTATATTACCTAAATCTCTTTGGAGAAACCTTAGAATTTAACTCCTCCGCGTTACCCAATGCATTGGAGAGCTCTATCAGGCTCACCCGCCCTTAGTTTATCATGTAACCACCTGACTTCATAAACAATTCCCATGAACCATAACATAAACATAACACATAACTTAAGCATAAAGGAAAGATAACATTCCCACATTGCAATAACAATATAACTTTTTAAGATATTGAAATAATAAATCCATTATAAAAACCATTTTAACTAACAAAATACGTAAAAAGAGTGTATGGTATTTATTTTCCTTTTAAAAACATTACGGATTGTTAAGGAAGCCAAAGATCAAATAATACTCGCGGCAGCCGAAAAGGTCATTGTCACCACTTATGTAAAAAAAAAGAAACATTCCTTTTTGTCATTTAGAAAAACGAATTGTAGAGAAAAGATTCCCTTTGAATGAAATGAAATGTAAAACAGGGTTTTATAAACCGTATAAAAGAAATTCATGTATAAATCAAAGGATGCCTCAATAAAAGGAGATTGAGACGAAGTCCCTTATAAAGACGATATCCTTAGATTAAGGATAAATCAATTACATAATTATGTGTGACAAATATAAATACAATCAATATAAGTGGATATTAAGTGTAAAAAAATCATAGTTCATCCACACATATTCATGTCACGACATAATCAAGAAATATAGGTTTAACCCAAAGAATTGAAATTGGGTTAAGAAGTTCCCTTACAGAAATTCGACAGCCTAACGGTATCACTTTAAAATTCCGAAAAAGAGTTGATGAGAGATAAAAAGGGTATCTCATCACTTGGACATAAAATTTACAGAAATAAGGATATATAAGAACATATCCCAACATAAGAAGATGTAAATTAAAAGACCTAACAAAAAGATGTCTTTTAAAAAGAGGAGGGTGAAAGGTTCCCTTATCGATTTGGGTAACTTTTGAGACGTACACCCCATGAAAGAAGGGTCATACAATGAAGATGTAAATACCCATAAATTAAATTATATTACACAAAGAATACAATCATGGGAAGTACATACACCACACAAAATGAAATAGTGAAAAATGTAGCATGAATCTCACGGGAATAAAAAGTGAGATTAAAACCCCTTAACTTGTTGTAATTAATCGAGTCGTATGACCAAAAGATAATAAAAACCAAATGAATCAGATAATAAAATGAATATAAATATAATCATGATAATATATATTAAATGTAAGTACAAAATTCACCACATGCAACCAATAAGTGGCGAACAATGGAAATCTCATAGAATTAAAAGTGAGATAAGAAATCCCCTTACAAAAATTTGGCAGCCTAACAACGCCTCTCAAATATTCTTAAAATGAATTGATGAGATCAAGAAGGGGTCTCTAATCATATGAACATGAAAAATAAAGTAGTATGAATATAAAATAACATCCCCAACATAATAACATGGAGCTTAAAATAAATGACATAAAACAGAGTACTTAAAAAGAAAGAGAGAGGTATGATCCCTTACCTCAAGTCCGGCTTATCTTGTTCGTTTCGTTATATTCCTGAATAATAAACTTTGGTAAATTTATAATTTATTAAGTAAATACTTTAATGTTTATTATTCAATTCAGATGACATATTGTAATGTTATAATAATTATTTAAATTATTGAGTTCATATCAGACATTTTTGTCGATGTTTGGTACATGAGTCAAAAATGAACTTGTTTGAAAAGAATTGTCCATGTAGTTATAAGTACATAATCTCCAGAATAGTATTAATGATTTAAGTATCATATATATACAGTATATATTCGTTTTATACTATTCCATAAAATTTGGAGATAAAAAATGAAATGCACCGTTCATGGAGACGGTAGGCCGTACGTACGCATGAATGCTACTTTCATTTCTTTGTCATATTAATGTAATTAAAAATAAATGAGAGAGATATATATATTATAATTACAGTATAATATATATGTTATATAGGTCACATAAGTTCATTTATTTCATTCTTTATACATTCCATGTATTGCATGAACGAGTCACATCACTTGAGGAAACGGTAGTCCACACTTCCTCAAATGAAATTATCACATTTACACAACATTCAAAGAATAAAGGAATGTAATCAATATAAAATAAAGAAGCATAGAGAGGAAATAAATATAATATATATGATATATAAAATATATTTACATCATAATGTCCACCATGAGAGGTGGTAGGAGATAATTGAACAATCATCATTTCGTGAGGCAGTAGTTCGCTGTCCACAGAAACAGTATGTTCTTCACCCATTAGATGGAGGTGTGTGTAAGTGTAGATATAATAAGTCTTATAACATCATACTATTATATTTAATATAATGTATTTATTACAAAATAATGTAATAAAAATATTTTAGGGGGTTGGAGAAGCAAAATAAAACAAAAGAACATAAGAGAAGACATTACTTTTAAATCGGGTAACTCCTCTTGGTTTGAACCAAAATGGTTTCATGAAGAGCTTTCTGCCTAAGGTAAGGATTCTAGGATTAAGAGAGAGATCTTGGGAGATTATTTGGGTAGAGGTTTGACGATCCAAAGGGCTTGAGAAGTGTGAGATATGGGTAGAAAGTGGGGTTTTTTATAAGGGAGAGGAGGGGCTCTTTTGGAAGGCATGAAACTAATATTTTATTATATAATGCTTTTCAGTTTATAAAGGTCCAAAAATCATTAAAGTAAAATATAAGGTGGCCCATGTTCTAAATAAAATCATCCAATAAGAATTGGGCAAGTTTTAGATATTCTTTTAAACATTATCTTTGTTTTTATTTAAATCATTCATTAATGACATAAACACTGCATCATCACTGTGTCACAAATAATGTTATTTTTTTGATGTTTAAAAATTATAACAAAAATTACCATGTCATAGGAAATATTTATATCTTTATAATGAATATTTATAGTTGAAAATATAACATGTAGATACCCTTGTAAAAATTGTTTTAGGAAAACAATACATGTTAGTGACATTTTTATTTTTACTTTAAATAAATGGTATTAATGTCATTATCTTACCCAAGTGGATCTATGGGGTCCCACAAATTGACCCATGGATTGTCTTGGTCGGCCATGACTCAAACAATAAGGGTAGGACAAGTGTCATGATATTTTTCTATTTTTATAATATCATTTTTACCTTAAATTACCTTAATTACCTCTAATCGCGGTTTATAAAACTCAAAAGTTACTATTCACCAAAAATTATTTTCATCCCATTGAACCACATTTTACTTACTAATGAAAAACATGTATGTCATATTTTTGAAATTCAATTCACAGAAGCGGTAAAGTTTCATTTAATGAAAAATTTAGTTATTTAACTACCACTTAGTGGTTTCACTATTCATCAAAAATTAATGTTTTTCAAAAAATACCAAACATTCACCCTATGATATATTTGATATTCTGAAACAAAAAAATATTTCTATTTTAGAAAATTCAAAACATATAAATTGCATTTATTAATTTTATAATTAATTCCCATTGTCAAAACAAATAGCGTGTTTTTAAGAAACAATATATATCAAAAGATTAACAATTATTTATGTCCAATTTCAAATTGAAATTAATTATAATGACCACGATTTGATTAAATGATAAAAATATATTCTAATTATACATTAAAACCAATTAAAAGGATAATATAACCACATAAATAAATTATATTAAAAAGAGTTTTTGAATTAAAATACAACATTTTTCACTATTCATTAATAATTGAACTTTATCGGAAAATTAACAAAAACATACCCAAATTAAATATTTATGTCCCGATTCTAAAAAAGGCTTTTATTTGGTCCAAAATAATTTATAAGAGTGACCAAAACTATTTTTAAAGAGGTTTTTCCACCAGAAGGCGATAAATCAGCCTTTTAGTGAATATTAGAGTATTTATTTCCAAAATTGGATTCATCTGCATTTTAAGCCTCTATCATTTATTAGGTAATTGTTAAAATATTTAACAAACATATATAATCATTTTTTAGTTAGTTATATTCATTCCCACCATTACAACGGTAGGGCATTAACTACCATTTAAAATAATATTATAATATTATTAGTTTGCAATGTAAGATTTCAGAGAAACTCGTTGTTGCGTATTGGATACGCCATCAAACAGAGCATTCCCTTTAAAGTAACATTAAAATTTTATCCACAAATATTAATAAATATGAAAATTCCATATTCATTATTTACCTGGGATGTTACATAGATGAAAAAACATACCTAAGAAAATGATGTAGTTAACACCCGATAGAAGGGAAATAACAAAATATTATTAAAAAATAGGTGATAATATGTCATAATAGGATCATATATGGTATCATAAATATGAAATGGTTAATTTATAAATTAATAACATTATTTAAACCATTATAAAGTATTTTTATATATTTATGAAGGAAATCAGACCAAAGGTAATGGATTTCTTTCTCCTCACCATCTTCATTGTCACTTTCTATTAATATTTGGGAATTAGTTTTCTCTTCCAAATCCATGTTTTTAATTCCCAAAAATGTTCCTCTACATGGGAAACTAGTTATATGTCCTTATAGATGACCCTAATTTTTATTTTCCTTTTTCTTTTTAATAGGATGTTTTATCAACCATTTTATGATATGGGATTTATGAATTGGAATTTTCAAATGTAAAACCTTGGCTACCGATATCAAGTTCAAATTGTGATGATAAAAGTTATTTAAAGGGTAGAATATAAAACCCATAGATTTTTTGAAGTATTTTTTCCAAAATAAATTTAAACTTTTCAATATTTTTCATTACACGCTACTTTGATTTTATCTTATGGTACACACAATACCGATTTTGGATCATTTTACAGACAACACTGATTTTAGATTGCATTACACATAAAATGGAGTTTAAAAGAAATGTAATACTATTAAAATGTTATTATTTAATATTATTATTATTACTTAACTATTGGAATGATGACTATGAAAATGAATATATAAAATATGAAAATATATGGTTTATAAAAGAATATAAAATGAATTCTTTGGTGACTAACTAATTTGGAATGATAATAAAAACTATTTGAATATGAATAAAATATTTTATTTTGGAAAACAATTTTTATGACCACAAACATGATTTACCTCAATAAATTAAAAAGATAATTTTTTTTAATATTTTTAATGAAGTTTGTATTTTATATATTCAATAAAATTATTAATATTCAACTTAGTGTTTCTTATACAATAGATAAGAATATATTCAATTTTACACTTAAAAAGTGTATTTTTCTAAAAAATAGTCATGTTACTTTTTTTATCATATATTTTAAAATTTACTTTTTAAAATTTTATAAATTTTATTTGAAAAAATAAAATTCATTTTTAAATCATCATCTCAAAATTATCTTTGGGTTAATTTTTGAAAATTTTCTTAAAAGATAAATTCTTCGTGAATAATGAAAAATAATAGTTTTTATTGAGAATTAATATTTCTTTTAAAGAATATAGAAACCTAAAATTATATATTTTATATATCTATTAATCCAATTAAATTAATTGTATTTAATTTTACAGTGAATTTAGATATAAAAGTTTTTAATCGTTTGAAACTTTTCTATTTAGAGAAACAATTTTTCATCGTGTTTTCCATATTGATTTTTAATTAAATTTCCCACATATGTGAAATGATTTTAGAAAAATGGATAAAATAATTTTAATATTAATAGTTTTTATTTTAAAATATTTCAAAATTGTTGTTTTACCATTATGAATAGTAAACGTTGTAAAAATTAATTGTCACAATTAAGGTGAAAATGAGTTTTGGGGGCTAAACAAAAAAGATATGGGGTAAATGAGATATAAAATTTTCATAAAACCCTTATATGAAAATATTTAGACCTTATAACCTATAATAATATAAATTTCTTTATTTTTGAGGTTTTTAGATAAAAAACATTTTACACATTTTCTTTTCCAAAATTACCAGTGTTCCACTCACCTAACTTATAAATCACCACTCCATATCCTCTCCTATCACACCTATAAAACCATTTTTTAATAAAATACCTTCTAAAATACTTTACATACATACCTATAGAAATTTTAAATTACTTTGTGATAATATAAATCCAATCTAGGAAGGATTCAGGTTAAACCTAAAGAAGTTATTCAAAGAAGTGGTAATGTTTTAAACCATGCTTTTTTAGTTGTTCTTATAAATACTTAAAATATTCTTAAATTATGAAGAAATAATAGCACCATTATATATATATATATATATTATGTTAATGGAATAACTTATATTCATATTCTAATCTTCAAATGGTATGTGAAATAATCATTCATGTGTATGGAGGACTATTGCCTCACGAGCCGATGTTATTCGTTTTCCATCATGACCTCTCATGACTAGATCTAATAATGTATTTAATATTTATATATGATACTTATGAAATTATTATACCTATTTAATTATAATACCACATATACCTTCTTACCTCCCAACCTGTTGAAAAACAATAATGTCGCTAGTGTGTACGATGAGCTTCCCCCTCACGAACCGATGTGATGTGTATATCATTTATATTTTACATGGATGGTAATGAGGTTATATTAAATGAATATATATGATATTTTTAATATATTTAATTTTTTTTAATTATGATATCACATATACCTTTTTTACTTTCCATTTTGTGGGGATTCAATTACATCATTCGTGTATACGGAAGACCACCGCCTTACAAACTGATGTGATTCATTCTTCAATAACACTTTTCATGGATGGTATTTAGGGTCAATTTAATGAATATATGTGATATATACGACATAAAAATTATTCTTTAATATTAATATATTATTTAACTTTCTTTCATTTCATCCATCAAGAAAATGGAAACAACGTTCTTGTTTACGTACGACCTACCACATTTATGAACGGTGCATTTTATTTTTTATCAAAAAATTTGTATAGACCACACAATGAATATATATGATATTTATATCATATTTTAAATTATGGATATTATTTAACCTTGATAAGTGTATTATGACCAAAATAAAAAATTAAAACATACGCAAAAAAACAACGTAGTTATTACCAGAAATAAAACTTAAACATGGAATTGTTAATAAATGGATAATAAATGATCATAATTAAATCATATATGATATGATATATATAGATATGGTTATATAATATATTTATAATAAAATTATATTTATTATACATTAGTTTAGAACATGTATGAAGGAATTCAAAACTTAGTGTAATGGATTTCCATCTCACTTTTATATTATGTGAGCGCATGCCATATTAACCACATGTTCCTATTTTCCGATTTATATATTGTCCATGAAATAATTTAATGACTATTATCCTGAAATTTATAGGGATTTAAATATCAATTTTAGTGTATCTCTTTCTTGGGGTTTACTGTTCAATATTCACCAAAACATAAAGGTATTTTTGTCTCAATTTGTCTTCTTTGGACATACATTATGTTATGCACATATCTTCTATTATGAAGTTTATATACACCCCCTTTTAAATTTAATATACTTAAGTTATTTATTATCATTATATTTTAAGTTTTATTTAAATTTAATCTTTCATGGGGATTATTATTAAAAAGTAACCAATGTGGTAAGAGTTTGAGGTTATAATACGATTATTTATCACGATTATTTTTTATTATAACTTTGATGATGAAATATTATGAATTGTATATCATGAAACTCATGAATTTTATTCTCTTATAGTTATATAATGAAAAAACAGATTCTAAATTTATTTTACTCTCTTTATTTACTCAATATTCTAAAAGATTGTTTTTAATGAAAATAAAGTTTATTTCTATCTTTGGTCAAAACCCTTATTTATAAATTACCATGTTTTATAAAAATGTTTTCAAAAATGTTTTAAAATTCCCAAAAGTATTTATTAATGTAATTCATCAAAATTTAACTTCTTACAAAGTATTTTAAAATGAATATTCATTCCATTTTATAAAACAAGACCTCTTTAGCTTTTAAAAAAAATGTGAAAGGAATATTTATTTTAATGTGTATGACATTTCTTACCACCAAGACCTATAACTGCCTAGAATCCAAAATTACAGATCTGGTGTAAACAAATAAGCTTTACAAAAGTGACCAAATGTTTTCAATAAAAACATAAAAAATAAATAATGTATTACATACATACCCATGGACCTTTTAGGTTTAGAGTTTTAAATAATTTGGAAAAACTATTATATATCTTAGAAAAATAAACAATTGGCCCATAAAAATATAAATTATCTCCCAATATTAAGTCACGTCTTACACCCTTCTAATATATATCATAAATAAAATCTTTCTTCATAACCCAAGAAAAAGGTAACATAAGAAAGGGTGAGCTCATATGATGAGTAATGGTAACTATAGGAGATACCAAAGATTACATAAGAATAACATAAAAATAAGGGAATAATAACATAAAAATGAAAATTTGAAATTATACTTTTCATATCAAAAATCATAATCTTGAGTCATGGGGAAAATATTAAATGTTCATAAGACATAAATCAACAGAGAACATAATCTATGAGAAAATATAATTGGCGTGAAACATGGAGTTGTGGAAAACACATTAGCATAGAAAATAATTTCTTTAGTAGTCAAGATACATTTCCAATACTGTTATAGTGGAATGGAGTCGATCCTAAAACCATTGTAGTAGTAAAGGTTCACTCTGAATATTATCATGGTGGAAAATGTCCCTTACTGAACTGAGATCACTCTCTATTCTAGTTGTATTTATCTCATTAGATACAAGTAATTATGCAATGAATGGGAGGGATATATAGGTCCCACTATTCACTTAATTAAAACTATACATATATGTTCTATATGAATATAAATTATTAATCACATCAGAACACATATAAAATAAATGGGTTTCATAAACAATTAATCATAACATAATTGATGGAAAAATGAGTTTCTTCAATATCTTTCCTTCATAAAAATAAAACAACTATAAAAGGAATAATGATAATATCCTTGAATTATAACCCCAGTAAAGAATAATCAATATCAAATAATTTTTTCTTAGATGGAAAATAATTTTTAAATATCACTTGAAATATAGGTATATTAAAGGACAAATCAATTTTTTAAATCATCCTTTATATGTTTCAAATAATATTTTCAAATAAAAAGGATTTCCAAAATGTGTTATGATCTTTTAGTTTTAAAAACTAATTTTCAATGATAGATTATTTTCTTTATGAAACGTTTTCTATGATTTTCAAAGATTACTTTATAAGTTCCCAATGTTAATTTCAAATAAAAATATTTTGATATTTTTTATGTTTTAAAAAGTGATTGGAATATATATTTTCCTCAATAAATGTGCAAATTGATATTTCAAAATTATTTTCTAAATGAGATGGCATACTTCTATGTTACTCATAATTTAATGAGGATATGATAAAATAATACCATTATTATTATTTATGTTAATGATTTATGTTTATAATGAAAATATTATTATAAAAACTATTTATCTTCCATGGGTTATAACAAGATTAAATGTTTATGAAACCTATTTCTCTTCCACATGTTAAACCATTATAAAATGTTTCATCAAACCCATTTATTTCTAAGGGTTATTATATGATAAAGACTTATAAATCCAATTTTTTCATGTTTTTTTGATATGATAAATGTGTTATAAAGACAATCTCTTTTAATGGGTACTAATATGATGAATGTTTTATAATAGTTTGGCACACATATGTATGGTTTTCATTTTTCAATGCTGGTTATGTTATAACCAAGGATGGTGGTAATGTTATAACTAAGGACGATGGTTATGTTATAACAAAATATGGGAGAGACTTATCACTCACTCCAATACATTGGTTAATGATTGAAATCACATGAGATAAACGAGGCTGTAATGCGGAGTGAAACCAATTTATTAAGGTAATTTTTCCAATACAATAGTATTGGGAGTAAACCTTGATTGCTTAAATGGTTTGGAGAGTGAAACTATCCCACTATTATCACCTTGTCATTGATCCTTGAATACTATTGAAATTATTTTCCATGTTTATGTGTATGCCACAAATCCAAGACTTATGTCAATGTAATGATCTCACGGATCATGAAATTTTATTTACTTATGATTAATTTCTTATGAACCTCTAAAATTTATTCCACAATAAAGTATTTCAATATTTTATAAGTAGGGTATAGTATTCATATGTCATACTCATCTTCTCATACCTTTATGATCATGATATATTGATACCTCCCTAGTTTACCCTTCATGAGCATCTGAGGTCACCCTTTCTTATGTTTCATTTCCCCCATGTTATGAATAAATTTTTTAAGTTGGGTGTGTTTTTGAAGAGTACAAAAGGGGATTATATTTATGGGATTTGTTGAATATTATTCACTAAATAAGAAGCTTGTATACCTAGTCTACAAAGACACTAAATTATTTCCGCCCTTAGGTTCATATTTGTGTATTATATTATATATTAATAAAAAATGATGTGATATTTATAAATTAAAATCATGGGTTTCTATAGTTATATCAATACATAAAAAAACATAAAATATGTGATTTGATGAGATGTTTATGTGTTATATGATCACGACAATCACATTCTTTCTTAATAACATAAGATGGAATATGTGTTATGAGATAAGTGATTATGACAATTGTGGGTGTGTGTTACAATGAAATGGTTAGGAGTGATGAGTTGGGTGTCATTACAAACACTGTGGAATTAGATTCTGATTTGGGTGACCATATAATTCTTGGGGTGTCAATAAGATGATTTGTGTGTCATGCCGATAGTCTATGGTGGTAGTTTGGGTTGGGTGTCATTCCAAACAAGGTGAGGTTATTTGGAAAGTTATAAGTATGTTTATATATGGGTTTTGTAAGATAATGTTATGGTATTATTGTTAAATTTCATTATGATCCATGTTATTGAGATGCGACATGGTCATGCCTGACACCAGAATGGGTCGAAGTAGGTATGGACATTCCTGGGAGTCAACATGGAACTGAAGGATCAGTGATTTTTTATTTATTTTATTTTATTTAAAATATTAGGGCATAAGTATGTAAATTTATAGACTAGTTATGTTTCATTACACCACTGGTGGTAGCCTACTAAGTTTTACTCACTCCGTTTCTTGGTTTCGTGGGTACTCGGGAATAATTTCTGGATGTAGGAGTTGAAAAGGGAATGGTCCCTATTCATGATGGTTGAACTGTGTAGCTAAGTCAGAGTTAGTAGATGATATTGGGCTATGACTCAAGATTAGTTTTGTGGTTATCCATTGTTTTTATTATCTTTTGTTTTGTTTTTTGATATTTGTAAATAATATACCCTTAGAGGGTCCTATTTATATCAATATTCTAACACCATAGACCCACACTCCAAGGTACGGTGCTAAAAACATTTTTTTTACAAAATAGATTTTATTACAAGTGAGATGATCCAAGAAAAAGATTCATATATTTCACATTAATTAAATATTACATCTCAAAAAAATCTTAAATTCATAGAACCAAAAGGATTAGTGTATTTAAATATTATCTATATAAAAATAATATTTCATAGAATTGTGAACATTTCTCTTCAATCACAAAATCCAAGACCTCCTTACAAACATCTCATATGTTGTAATATTATTCATAACATGGGGGGGGGACATAAGAGGGGGTGATCTTAGAATATTATTTGGGTAAAACATATCAATGATTCATAAGGCATGATAAGAGGTCATGTAATCTAAAATGATTATACATATACCACTGAATATGAGTGTGTAATCATGAGGAAATTATGTATCATGATCTTGCCTCCACAACATAGTATATCAGGATTCATGATCTTTTATCCAATAACACAGTGGATCAAGAATCACGGTCTTTACTCCCATTATAAATTGTGTATCATAACTTGTATCTCATTTTTATCTCACGATATATATAACTTAAACTAATGAATTTTATTGCTATATAACACCATAAAAATCACATAATAATATTCAAACCACATGAGTTCTATATAAAATAATTCATATATAATATCCTAAATAACCCAATGTAAGAAAATGGGTTTTGTAACATTTTCAAGTGGCATCGCATAATATGACCTCATGATTTAGACTGATTGATACAAAAAATTTCAATCACTCAAACAGATCATTAAAAAATGTTATTTAGAGGATCATTCACGAAACATTACTCCATAAGTGATATATATCTTATATATAAAAAATAAAATGAAAATTAAATATAAAAATAATTTCTAGATAACATTTCTTATAATTTCCATAAATGATGATGTTATGATTCACTTTCAAATATATCATTTTCAAGAAGGTAAAAAGACAAAAAAATAAAAACAAAATTAAAAATTATCCCAATAAAAAAGCCTTGAAATAATATATAAAGGTTATACAGATAAAATACAGAGTTTAGGATAACATATATGACAATGAAATGAAAATCCTTTTTAATATTTTAAAATATCATTACTAAAACCCACATAAAAAAAAGGATAATGAAACACCCATTTGAAAAAAGGTTAAGAGAAATATTAAGATAAAATGATAAAATAAATATTTGGGTTTTAATATTAGAAATAAAAAATTTGTGGGAAGAAAAAATATGTGGAATGAAATAATTTGGTCATGTAAGAGAAAGAGACTATTAATGAGAATGTGAATTATTATTAACAACAACATTTTTTTATTAATGAAATTTACATTCATTATTAATGAATTAAACAAAAAATAGAAGAATATTTTGATGATAAAATGTAAAATCCAAAAATATATATATATATTTTCATATGAATTAAATATGTAGAATAATATAAGAATCTTTATACGAATATATTCAATGGAGATAAACTATGAATCAATGGAAAAGAGGTTGAGTCTACAAAAACACTTAAACATTGATTCCTACATGGGAAAAAGTTCTATAAACCCCTATATAATAATTATAACCATGTTAATAAATTTTTTCATAACCAAATTACAATATATTAAAATTATTTTACATTAATTAAATTCATTCATTGTATATTTATTAGTTAGTTATTGTCTATTTTCATCATCAGATGTTTGTGATTATAATTGTTTCACACACACTTTGTAATGTCGATGTCAATCCCTATTATTTGACACCAAGTCTATAATTTTGTGATGATTTAATGTTCTATAATATATTATAAATAATGATTTACAGAGTAGTAATTTAATTCCACTATATTTTTATTTGTAATTCATTAAACTAAAATCGATGACACACTTGTTTTAATAATTTTTAACGAACAAAAGGTGTAATATTAATAAATGATTAAATTTTAAAAAATGATTACTTTATCCTTATAAAATATAAATAACTTCATAAATAGAATTTTTATTCATTAAATACATTCTTATAACCTTAAATGTAAGGTATGGATGAAAAATGATATATGTCGTTCAAGGAGGAGGTAGTTCGCACATAACACGAGTGAAATTTTCATTTCTAAATGGATGTTAGATTGATATAAAATGGGTTTTCCTTCAACATTATAAAATATAAGTATACTAATTATACATATTTCATTATATTATTATGGTTATAATATTAATATTGGAATAATATATATCAAAAAATGTTAGGGAGTGGATATCACTCACATTTAGAGCTTGAATAATCTCTTGAATGACCTTTGAGAAATAGAGGACTTGGGACACTATCTTGTAATAATGTGATAACATAAATATAATAGGATTATAGGATAGAAAAAATGGGTATAGTTTCATGTGAAATTATAATGATATGTTTGAATTGAAGTGGATTGATGTGATCTCATTTTATTAGTGAAAAAATACGGACATTTCCTTGGAAACATTAGTTAGGTGAGGGGTAAAGATAGAATCACATGGGAGTTAGGTGATTATATATTTTTAATACTTGTGGGAATGAATTTAACACCTAAAAAATATATCATATAATTTATATGTTTGAATTTAATTTATGAAAATTCAAGTCACGTTAAGTTAACCTATTTTACCCTTATTAACCATGATCGAATATTTATCATGGTCATTATTAATTTTACCAAAAATATAGATAAACCTTATTTCCCAATTTAGATATGTTTATTATGAATTTTGACTACATTTAATCAAATTTAATTCATAAGTACTGAGAAAATTAACTTTTAAATCAAAAAATAATATATATAGAAAAGTTGTTTTTATATAAACATGACTTTTAAAATATTACTTGTTCTAATTCTTATTTAATATAAATTATTAGTTAATAGAGTGATAAAATAATATTCATATAAATAATATATTTTATTAAAATAACTATTTAACCATAATATGTTTAGTTTCTTAAAATAAAATGCATATCACACAAAAATTTAATTTTTTTCAGTAAAATATATAAAAATATTTTATTAGTTATTTAGCTACATTAATTAAATAAAATAGCATAAAAACAAACTTTATTTTTTTTAGAATTAAAATGTGAAATATATAAAAATATAGGTTATATATATTTAATTTATTACATTAATAATTTTTTTTAAATCATCCTAGATTATACTTTCAAAACCCCTCCAGTTTTTCATGTAAGGAATAAATATAATATAAGAAGTAATATCTATCAAGAGTAGTGATTCAACTACCATGTATCTCATATTTACTTCCCTGAGCTTCAAATTTTTTCCAAAATGATTTCACTCAAGCCACGATTCTTTTAGTTCTTCGTTGGATTGGTCTAGTGAAAACTATTATGAAACTAACTCTATTATAAGATCAATAAAACAAGTCTAAGGAAGTATTCTTATAATTGATGCATGTTTTTCAATTTTTTATTATTTTCATAACATATTTACTTCTACTTAAACATACTAATTCAATTAATATGTTACAATGGTCAATTTTATTATAACATATTTCATTTTTATTTATTATTTCATTTAAAATACACTGTTATAACTTTTATGTATTATAATTAATGGGTGGGGTGGGGGGGTTAAATTCTACCCCTTAAATGATTTTCCCATCAATGTTTTATTACTCAGGTGAAAAAAAGAGGTTAATTTTGTATCATTACATATTCAGGATCCCACATATCTTCCCTAAACATATGGTTTTTTCATAGAACATTGACCAGGTGGGTGGTCTTATTTCAAAAAACCTTATTTAATCAAAAAAAATATCTATGTATTTTTTTAATAAGATATATCATGTTCCAAATAAAATAATTCCGAGTTTAGTGCATTCTATGGATATACTACGTACTAAGGGTGATTGGTTCCCAAAATCCACATCATGAATAGAAAGGATGTCTATATCATACTTCATGGAATATTTTCCATTACTCTTGATGAAAGTGTGGGAGTACCTCTTCCAACTAGGTTATTATTTAAATAACATTTTCCTAAGGTGAAATATGCAGTGGTATGTTGTATTGATGATTATGATACATGAAATCACCGATTAATTAACTCATGTGTTGTAAAGCATGAGTTAATGAAGAAAAAATGTTGGAGAGAATCCTCATGGGTATATAAATCAACTGTCATTAGATGGAAATGTGTGTGTTGAATTATTGGATGTGACTCTCAGATGCCCGATAGTCCCTTCATCTTCATCCTTCCAAACATAATATGTTATTACAATGTATAGTTGAGGAATTTCATTCATATGAATAATTACTCAGTTCAACCCATGGATACCTCCAAAGGTGGGATTTTATTTTCCTTCAAATTTGGTGATCTTTATCAGATGCATTTGAAAAAAATTGAGAAGATTATAAGGACATCGTTGGTGACTGGTATACACATTTATAACCTCAGTCTAGATGGTTAGGACTCTTCAAATGCATCCATGAGACCCAGGATCGAATCCGAGTGGAGGCATATTTCCTTGTTACTATAGCAGGGACTGTAGAAGGAACTATAGTAGGTACAATTTGTTCCTATTCAGTACTATAGTAGCCAAAAATATTCACTTTTGGGCCTCCAGTTTAGCATGGAATCTTTAATATCTTCGGTCCACCCAAGGCCTTTGGGCCAATTAAGGATTTCAGGTCCCCTCAAGTCTTTTGAGACACCTCAAGGCCTTTTTGTCACCTTATACATATCATGAATTGTATATGCAACACAACATACAAAAAGAACTAGCTCGAGATGAGGACTCAGAGTAGGAGGTTTCACCAGAACAATGATATCAAAATTTGAATGAATGATAGGGTATGGAAATTTCCATTAGGACAAGGATGGTGCACCTATGCAGAGGTATTTCTAACCAAACAAGCAATGTGAATGTGGGAAGTTGACTACACGACTAGGCAGAAGAATTTATATGTAGTCATTTTTGGGATGAGTTCCTATAAGACCTTTGATTCATTTAATCCACTAAGCCTATGAGGTTTATAAGTGTTCCCCATATTACCTTGAAAGGGGGGGGTCATAAAACATCAATAACAAGATGGCCTTCAGGATATTCATGTAATGGTATACACATTTACAACATTACATCATTTCTTATTTTTTTACACAGATTCATATTTATTTCGTGATAATCTAGGTTTTTGGGATTATTTTTCTTCCAATACTTTTTTAAGTATTAATAAACTTTAAAGAAACATAATAGTTTCATCAAAGTGATCCATGGTTTTTGGTAATGAAATCTAGTTTGAGAATTAAAGAATACTAATGAAAAAGAGAACCATGTCAACAGCCACCATGGCTTGGACAAGATATCACCATGCCATAGAGTTGACCATTTTACACCATTTTTTATCAGTTAACAAAAAAAAATGGCCACTCTATGTTCACTAGTGCATGGTTAAGAGAAATGTTTGGTCTCATGCATGAAGTGGTAAAACATTCAAAATTGTCAACCAATATTCACCAAGGCATGGGATGGATGTTGTTTTACATAGGTGTCACTGTTCTTAAAAACATCTTCAGTATGTTCACCATGAAATAATGTACAATGTTTGTAGCTATGGGGTGACCCATGGTGGCACCAAGACCTATCACATGCCGTAGTGCTGAGAAAAATATTGTTTTTAATTTTTTAATTTTGAATTGAATTAATGATTTAAATATTGTTTATACATTATAATGAATGTTATTTTGGGGAATACTTATTAATAAATAATATTTTAACCAATTTATTATTTATAAAAATTTTATAACTATTTAATTAATATTTATGAAATACTATTATTAAAATATTAAATTTTAATATTTTGAAGTACCTTTTATGTAAATTATATGGATTGTATTATAATTTAGAAACAAAATTTTGTAATTATAAATCATAATAGAAATTTAAAAGTGTTTATAAATTTCATAAATAAAGCCAAAATATAAATGTGTTTGTTTTTTATTTATGAATAGTTCATAATTACTTAATTTAAATTATTTTGATTTAAGGATCTTACTTGGGATATTATTTAAACCAAATGAATAGATGTTTTGATGATTTATATGATCAATGATTAGATAATCCTTAAATATTTAATATTTAGATCATGTAAAATTTTTATATAATAGAAATTGGATTAAATTTTTTTTTTACAATTCATGAAAATATTATATATTTAACATATAATTATATATGATGATTACTATGATTTTTGGAATTAAAATTAAATATAAAGTTATTATATAAATAATTATGGAATGTATATAATGAAAATAAAAAATTATAAAATTGATTATAATTTAATTTTGTTTATGAATTATTCATAAATGTTTATACCATGTTTATATATTTGAATTATTTATTTATTTAATGGTTATTTCTTATTTTTTCTTTGTTATAATTTTTTTAAATTATGAATGGTGTATGTTCTTGTTTAAATGATAAATTGATTTTAAGAATTCCAACCTTACATTCTCACACTAGAAATGACTTTATATTGAATTTAATTTTTCATCTACCGTGAACTAGTTTTTTAATTGAATTTATGGAATTACATTTATTTATCGTGTATAGTTGATTCATATTAGGTTTTAGAGTTATGATTAATTTAATTTTCTCTTGGGTATAATATCCTTGGGTAGAGGGACTTGGTGTCAGACCACTTACTAGCATAAAGGCTTATGCCTTTCTAATAAAGTTGAATGATGTTTTCTATCTATTAATTTGGGATTAATAATGTTGGGGTTTTAAATATAATATAACTTTATAAATTTACATAAAGTTTTCATGTACCTTATTCATATTTTGTATTTGGATATGTATGAATATGTTTGACTTCAATTTTGGGTGAGTGAAAAAATTTGTGGGTTGTGTAAAAGGATACACATAAATATGGTTTAAACATATTGATTACATTGAGGAATAAGATTCCAAACCCAATCACTATAATCTTTCATACAAATAGAGAACATGATATATGATGGTGAGAGTAAATACAGTTAAAATACTATGTGTTGGATTCCTTCCAAAGTAGAACTTTTCATTACCTCGATCACCCAACTCGGTAGGTTCCTTTAAATTAGGGTTCCCCTGGATAATCTTTTGTTGGGAAATAAATTAATAAATTACAACATATTATCCTTCTTTAGGTTGAACCAATTTAGAGTGCCTATGGAATTTATTTCTTTATTTTATTATTGGAATTTTCTATGGGTCAAATCTATATGGGTAACCCTTAAGAATGATTCCCAAGGAATAGTTTTGAGATTATCCATATGATCAAGTGGAATAGGATTTGTTCACTAAACCATTAAAGATTCATCTATGATATTATTATGATGATGCAATACCTCAATATTTAAGGGTGAGTGTATTACCAAAGAAAAATCATTTCTTAGTGAAATATAGATCTTGAACCAATAATGGATATGGCAGATTTTAAAATTAGTTGTCATTTTATTGGGATAAAATTAATCCGTGTCCTTATTAAATGATTATAAGGAATAATGATCATATAATAAAAGATTTAGTTGTAGATATATGGAATCATCACTAATTTTTTTGAGATCAATACTTTAAAAGGATAAGATAAATGGTTGAAACTTTCTAAATTGGTAGAAAATTTTGAGAATAGTTCTCATAAAATAAGGAAAATTAAATATGTCAAAATAGTTTCTTTTAGGGTGAGTAATCATTGAATGTTTTCCACTAGTGAATCTATAATATAAAAGATGTATAGTGATCCATTTATGGTTTCAAATTCATTAGATAAAAAATGGAAAAAGGAATCCCAATCTCTATTCATGTACTCAATATGATTAGGTATGTAAATAATTTAAGTAATCCTAGTATCATATACTCAATATGATTGGGTATGTTGAATAATATTCAATATAATTTAATAGGTTAATGATTTGGGGAGAATAAAGGTTTTATTAAATCTTTATTAGTTCAAGAATTCAATTCTATTATTCTGAAAGACACATGATATTGATCATATGAATTAAAATATTCGTAAATATATATAAGGTCAGAAAGAGAAATTTATTCAAGAATAGAGCTTAAAGTAATGGTATAAAGGAGTTGATTCATTGATAACTTGGATTCTTCAAGCTTGGATGAAAATTTTATAAGATGCATGTTATCTTATTTTTCTATTAAAAACTAACTGAAAATAATTATTTTTTAACAAAATAAGATGGATGCTTCTAATACACATAATTTAGGACTTGTTTAGTTTTATAACATGATTTATGGGAAACTATCATTGGTTGTCCTGTTTAGAGAGTTCAACATATTAAAATTTATGGAAATTAACTTATAATATTATAAAATTAAAGAAATGTTTACATGATATTCTCATAGTTTTGAGAATAACTAAACTATCCATGTAATGTCATGTTATTAATTTGGTAAAAAAAATTAATGTGGGAAAAGATAAAACTAGAAGAAGAAAATCTAGTTACAAAATTTCAATAATATTTATAAAAAATATAGTTTAGGTCATTGAAAACTATGGTTGAAAATTAGGAGTACTAATTCTATATATTGTGATCATTTAGAATAAATATAAGAGTTTTTGAAATAATATAGATATCTATTTTAGTTATAATGGTTATTGTAGTTCCTGGGACATGCACTTACATATTCGATGCCATAAATACATACTATACATACTATCTTCAATACCAACTATTGATTACTAGATTTATCCACTCAATAGTTAAATTAGTTAATGAAAATATTACATTGAATAAATCCCCTATACATTTTTAGTTTACATATTTTTTGAATCATGAAAAAAATAACTAATATGACTTTTGTTCTTTGTATGTAATAGACTAATTTTCCATTATATGTGGAACAACTTAGTCCGTAATGGGTCTCCAAAATCTCCCCAAAAAAAATTCACACATGTTATCCTTCTGAAAATGTCTTGTGTAATAATTTTATTTATAACACGGGGAATGAAAGCATAATAAAGGGTAGAGATCAAATTATTATTAATGAAAACATATACCTAAATCTGTTAAATCCATAGGCATGGTTTTCATAATATAGATAGAATAAATAATCTTAATAATTTAAAAAACTGAAACTGAGTGCATGATCTATCTATCGAAATAAATTAACTCATTAATATTAATAATATTGATATCATAATGAAGGGATTCATAATTATGTACATAAAAAACATATCGACAATGCTTTCTTCCAAGATAGTATTCTCATATAGGGAGAAGTATATACCAAAAATGAAGTTGTTATGTTTCATGATCCATGTCAATGCTTAGAGGGGCTATATAATTCTAGGCCCCAGCCATAATGTGATTAATTACAATGAATTCATTTCCATTCCCTAAGGAACATATAACAGAATAAAAACATGTCTATATATATAATGAAAAACATTGAATATAAATTCATAATCAGCTGGCAATAATTGTCAATAATTATCAAGATTGCAAATAATTCCCCATCTAATAAATAAACATTATTTATAGGTGAACATCCTACAATATTTATTTTGTAAAATAAAATATTCACACAATATATGGTTTAACATCCTAGATCGAATCATCATGTATGAGCTGAAATTCAACATGATCTCATACACACCTCTCCATATGTTAGAGGCTACTGACTAGTAGAGAGAGTCTCAAGAGGAACAATAGAGATATGATACCCTCCATCAGAATACACAAGAACAATAAATAAACAAAAATATAATAATATAAAATCACATATATAAAAAACACATATCATAAGACCATTAAGAATATGGAAATATCCAACTTAAAATTGGGTACAAGGATATGATATCCCATTGGGTTGATCACATTTACAAATAAAAAAGGAAAATAGTACAAGAGGCTTTGAAAAACTAAGCCTTACCTAATCATAGTCTCCTAAATCATAGAGAGATATCCCACTTAATGATCAAATCAGGCCTCAGCCTAACTATACCTAAAGTAAGTGAGGGATACTTGGGTACCCATGTGTCATGGCTTCCGTGAAGGGTTTGAGTGAATCTTAGTAGGAATCTACCAACACTGTCAAGTACCCAACTAATAAAATAAAGTGTATATTCTTGTGATAATATTATTAGTAATGAAATATTAAAAAAATTACTATATATGCCTAAAATATACTCACTAACCAAACCCAACAAATAAACAACCATGAGTCGAGTGGTCATGTGCTCTACAGACTGTCATGAACCTCCAGTTGTACCTACTTTTTCTTGATAGTGGTAAGGATTTAGATGTTTTTCACTACACAAAAAAAGATATTTTGTAAGTCATAACATTAGTTATCATCATATTCTAGAAGTTCTAGGTTCCTCCTTGATGGAAACACCAAACACCTCACCCGAATGGTGGTTGTTATTAAAAACACCACATGCCCCACCCTGATGGTGGCTGTTATCCTCAGATTATAGAATATATCGCCTAAAACGGTCCAAAAACATATATTTTATCTAACCCATACCATCAAATGATCCATAGTATATATCCATATCCTTTTCATCACCCCTCCAAGTGTTCAGCTAACTGAATGGAGCAACCTGATCATCCTGATACCTGAAGAATGATTCCACATGCTACGTAATACCACCAGAAATACATATCATAGAAAGGAACAATATAGTATAAAAAGGATAGTTTAAAAGGGGATACACACAAATAATATGATAATATATCAACAATGGGCTTAATAATATCAAAAAATCATTAAAAAATCATATATGGGTCTCACAAGCTACACACACACACACCTATATGTTAACAAATCACCAAACATGTTCTCACATGATACACATACACACACATGTGATGAAAGAATAAAACATGGTCTCAAGGGCTCTATGCCATGTGTGAAACAACCAAACATAAAGAGGATTTATGTAATATAATAAAAACACTTGTGATCAAGCCTCGACCGTCGATGGAAGACATCAAGCTATCACACCAAGGCCATTTGTAGACCTTGGCACATTGTACAATTATATAGGACATGGTTCGTTTAATTAATTAATAATTAATGATTTTTCATAACAGGTCGTGAATTAAAGGGTCCTTATCCCAATGTGATGAACCTCATTCCACATACCAATAAATGTACATAATACCTCAGGGTAGAGTACACTGAACCACTTACCTCAAATAGAGTAAAATCCAAATCAAGAAAATCCCAATAGATTTTTTTGAGTCCATCCAATTCCATTCAGACTCCAAAAAACACTAAAAGGTCCTTCCTAAGAAAAGTCATTTAAATTAATTAACTAAAACTAAATTATAATTAATTAAAATATTATAAAAACTCACATTCAAAGGAGATGGTTCACTTGTCGAAAGACTTACAGAATATCACTGTATAGTTGGAACCATGATCAATCATCCATTGAAGGTCTGTATAGTAATTCCAAAATAATTCTAGGTAAAATACACATTTCATGGAAACAATAAGTGTATAATATAATAAAATTAAATTATAAGAATTAGAATAAACCAACAAAAATACATACCTTAGTTGAAATGTCATCTAATGATGTTTGACAGACTTCTGGTGCACATATGGTTCTAACATGTGAAAATCCTCAAATCAATTCCTTTTTTTGATGGTCAATTCAATAAAAAGTGAATAAAAACCATATAATATTTATCAAGGGATGAACCTTTATCAAAAACATTACCATTTATATGATTTCATCATTATGAAACATCATTTATCCATTTTGATCCACAAATCTACTAATATAACTCAATTTTAAGAATATTTAATGTAATTTTCATCAGATTATCTATTTAGTGATAAAAACAAGATCAATTGGGAAGAAATATGATCGTAGAGAAGATAATACAAATAAGATAGAGACATCAAAGGATCAAAAAGTCTTTAACATTCTGAGATGATCATCCATGACAAACAATAAAATGATCCATTACCCAAGGAGGAAGATGAATGTCAAGATTGAAGAAGATCAAAGGATAAAGCCCAAATTTTCCATTGGATTGCATAAAAATTCACCATGAATAAAGAGTATCTCTTGGTGGGAGGGAGAGAATAGAGTCTAACTGAACATATATAAAAAATATGAGCCATGAATAATAATACCGAGGGGGATCCGATGGTGAAAAAAAATTCCATTCATTAAACTATTCATAGTGCACCCCACTAATGTGTTGGTGGCTCACCAGCTGGTCATTGCATCCTACCGGCCAGTAGGTGATATTCCTACCCCACCGGCCCACCAATTTTATATTGTACCATAGCATATTCAACCTAAACACAATATTATTTTTAGTTATAAGTTACCCACTATGATTTGATTGAATTAAAAAAACACTCCTCAAAGATTTTTATACTAAAGAATATCAATTCGACACCTGGTTCTCCAAAGTATCCTTCAATTGTATGAAAAGTTCAAATTCCCTTTTAAATTTACAACCATAATGGAACAAGATGTTACCATAACACCACCATGAATGTCAAACCCCGACCCGACAGTATTCTATTTTAATTTTTTTATTCATCCTTGGTCTTGTTTTATTTTGCGTTTGAGCAAGTTGAGACCTAGTTTGATTTTTTGGGTTGCTATTTAGAAATGAGAATTTTAGGCTTAGCATTAGCTGGCGCATGGTCTAGGCGTGATTTGGGAACCCTGAAGCTTCACCCCAAGTAATTGTGTAGTTTTCCTATGTTTTAAATAAAATATAATTTAAATAATTGTTTAAATAATAATAATATTATTATTATTAGTGTTGAGAATATTATTATTATTATTAGTGTTAAAATATTATTACTTTTACTAATCTTATTATTATTATTATTATTTCGGTTGATATTTTAATTCGGTTATTAATGTTAAATTATCATTATACATATAAAATTATCAACTGATTATTATTTTTATTAAATTCCTTTTTTTAGAATGGAATATGCTTTAATTTTTTTTTATTTTTTTATTTCCTTTTTATTATCTTTATTTTATTTTTATTTTCTTTCTTATTTCTTCTCTCTTTTTTCTTCTCCCTTTTTCTTCTTCTCTTCTTCTTTGTCCCCTACTCCCCTTGCATCGTGCCTCTCCCCTCCCCCTTTCCTCCTGCATCACACCAACACCCCTCCCTTTGGCCGCTCTTCCTCCCGCGACCTCCTTTCAGAGAGCCACCAACGGTGCCTCCCTCTCCCTCCCTCACCTCTCCGGCCACATTACCTCCTCTGGCCAAGCCGACATCCTCACTCGATGACCGAACAGCCATGCCAGTGAACTTCTCCCCCGAGCTATCACTGTCGTCGTCACAGCCCCAGACGCAGGTCATCGCTACCATCACTGGAGACTCCCCTCCCTCCTTATCCTTCCTCATTTGGGTAATTTTTCTATTTCCCCGTCGGCTTACCAATTTTGGCCGAACCTAGGGTTAGGTTCTAACCTGGATTTCAGGTGTTCTTCATGTTCTAGGTTGGTTCAAGAGGCCTATCGGGTCTTGTCGGTACGTGTTCCGGCAACCGCCGCTGAAGGCGAGGTGGTTCGTTGTGTTTTGATCTGCCAGCATTGTTCCAGGGTAATGTTTTCTTGTGTTGTTTGGTTTTGAACCTACTGAAATTGGGTATTTATGTGTTTTAAAGTTTATAGTGATTATCTTAAAGTGTGAAAGCCGTTTTTGGTAGTATTGATGAAGAAGTCGACTTTTAAAGTAGTGTTTTTACCTGAAATTGAGTGTCTTGATTGTGAAATCATGTTGTGTTATTTGAGGTCATTTTATAGTACATGAAATTGGTTTGTTAAATTATGCAAGGATTTAATTTTTTTGTTTGGATATTGTTTTGGTGTGCTTTTGGCCTTAGAAGAGGTTTTTGGGTGTGCTGTTGTTTTATGTCTTATTATGCCTTTTTATAATGTTTTATAAGTGGTTCAAATGGTTTATTTAATTTGTATAAATGATGGGAATCATGTTTTTCCATGGTTACCGTGTGCAGATGATTTTGAAGTGGTGTTTTGATATAATTTGGGTGCGTTTGTTTTGTGTAAATTTTGTTGTGCTAATTTTGAAGTGTTGCATAAATTATTCTACTAATTTATTAAATGATATGTGTAGTGCACTGGACCTCGCTACGATAGTTATGGGCCGCATGTGTCGAGGTATCCTACATTCACATGCATAGGTTAAGGAATATATATATATATATATATATATATATATATATATTCCCTCTTTGCACATATTTCCTCATGGCGTGGGGAACATGTGAAATGCAGCTAGGGGTCTGTATATATATATATATATATATATATATATATATATATATATATATATATATAAATTCATGTGCGTGTATGCGCCAGGTTTCGGTTCGAATGGTCGTCGACGAATAACGACATGTTTGAGGTAGGTATCCTATGCCCTGATCTTTAAATAGAATTTCCATAATTGCTTAGTGTTTTGTTAAAAGTGCATCGTTTTCTTCTACATGAAATACATATGATATATATATATATGTAAATGGTTTTGGTTCGTGAAAAGTGATTCCATTAAATTTTCAAACATTAAGTGTGTATTTCCAAAGACACGTGTTCTTTCAGCTAATTTTGTTGTAAAAGTGAAATGACACGTTGTTTTCTAAAGAAGTTCCAAAAATGATCTCAGAAAAATGGGTTTTAGGTGAACTTGTTTTCTAAAGTAAAATCATTCATGTGGAGTAATGAGGCATGTTTGGCACTTTGAAAATGGTTTACAAAATTGGAAAACCCCTTCTTGAGGCATTCCCCCTAGTTTGAGAAATGCAATGTAAATGTTAAAATGTGATTTTTGATATGTGCTTAGTGTTGATTCTAATGATTTGTATGGTTTGAAATAGGGGGAATGTGCAGATGGAGGGAGAATAATAGTGAGAGGTTGAATGAGTTTTGGATAAAGAAAGTGTTGTGTAAAAATATGGTTGCTTGATAAAAACTCACCACCACTTGAAACAGAGCACAACGGGAAACCAGGGTGTCTAAGTGGGGGAAACTAGGTCTTGTGGGTGAGTGGTCCGGAGGTGACTTCAACCGGTTTCACTATAGGTTTGAAGATTTCAACACTAACTAAACATATGAATGATGGAGGGTCATGGCCTTCCAAGCCATGTTTTCTGAGAGTTGTGGTCTTCTAAGCCATGTTTTCTGAGGTTCGTGGCCTTCTAAGCCATGTTTTCTGAGGGTCGTGGTTTCTAAGCCATGTTTCAACAAGATATGAAGATCCTAGCTCCTCAATAAACACTATCTTCTTAGGGACTTTCCATGGTTCTTGTGATACAATTTTCAATTCAGTTGTCTCACGCTTGTTCCCTCTTTTGTGAAAACCATATTTTGAATCTAAATTGGCCTCCTTTAATTTTGAAATGTTAATGCATGCTCAAAACCTATTTTGAAAAGGGAAGAGAAATATTTTCCTTGGAAATTAAATCTTGTTATTTTAATTTGAAATGAGAGAAAAACATTATTTTATTATGCCTTATTTTAAAACTAGCATGATTTGGATATCTTATTAAAGGCAGTGGCATAGGGCATTGTTGTATTTTGGATTTCCTATTGAGCATCTCGGTGCTCACGCCTACTTTATCTTAACAGTTTCAGGTTTTAGTTTTGGATTTCTTGATATTGGTTGTATGTTTGGTGGTGACCAATGGGGTCACATGGAGGTATGTCTAATTGGTTACCTTTATTTTTTTCCGTTGTTAGTGTTTACCCATTTTTTCAGTTTATTTCTATTTATCTGTATTTTATTTTCTAGGCTAAATTGTTCCCAACTGCTTGTTTTGATGCCCGACACTAGTTGCCAGCCCGTGGGGATCGGGGACGCCCTTCGGACCATGTCGCGGACTGACTCAGGGGACCGGTTCATGGTCGACTCGGGCCGGTTTGTGACAAAATGGTATCAGAAAAGGTTTAGCCCTTTTTCCTTTGGGGATGTTTGATAGTTTGGAGTTATTATTGTTAGAATCCATGTGGTTAATTGCGGGTAGGTGCCTGATCAACACCTATTCGGAATGGCCCTTGAATTGCGAGGGTGGTCCGTGATGGAATTGCCTCAAAGTTCCTATCTAGCTCCCGATTATTTTTAGGATCCTTAGTCCTTTTTGAATGTTTCCATTAGTTTTGAGTTTTGGTGGTCATTCAGGATGGGTACATGGATGTTGTTCACGGCCTGGCAAGCCGTGCGCAGACCTTGCAATCGCCTCTGATGACTCCCTATGTGCTCACCCGATTAGTGCATGGTCAACCAAACCATGTGACCAAATTGTGTGTTGCAGTTATTTATTTGAGAATATGTAATCTTGATTCATTTAGTGAATTGGTTGTTATGGAATGTTCTTGGTGTGAGTTTTAGATGGTTTTGGGGTGTTTCTCTCAGGGTAAAAAACTGATGATTGGTCCATTGAAATTGGATTTCCAAAACGAAAATATTGGTTTGTCAAAAAATACAATGAGTTTTTTTGAAAATGAATGTTCTTTGGGAAACTATTTTGGGATATTTTAAAGATTTTTTAAAGCATAAATCTATAGTGGATTTGGAAAATGTTTTTGGGGATTTTGAAATTTTTGTGAAGTATGAAACTAATGTCTCTTGGAAAAAGGAATTTAGAAATGATATGTTTAACCTTTGGTATTTATATGAATACCCTCGTGTGTGGATGAATATAATTGGATGTTGATGGTTGTTGGTATGCATGGATTGGTACCTGAGTTGGCACAAGAATGCACACACATGAGGTTTCATGGAATACCAATGGTGGGTGCTCAATTTTAAAGGCTGGTTTTGTTTTCCAAAGGAATGTTTTGATTAGTGATGTGCTAGGATGAATTTTAAGAAATTTTAAAAAGGAATGTGGGTTTTAAAAAGGGGTTTTTAGCATTCGGATTATTTGAAATGGGATGGTTTTGAAAATTATCATTAGTAGAAGTGGGGTTTTGGATTGGTTGGTGAGGTTACTTTGGTATTATTTCGGTTCATATTTGATTTGGTTATGGTTTGGTTTGGGGATGTATTATCCTATGGGCTAAGGCTTGTTTTGGAGTTGGTGTTTCAAGGTTGAAATGATGTTTTGAGTTTGAGTTAATGATTTATGGTTAAATTTGGAGGCTTGTTTTGTGATGTGATTCAGGTTGGTTTTGGGCTTCTTGTTTATGCTATGTCACCCAGAAATGTCCAGAGGTCCTCGAGCGGTCATTTTGCTGTTTTTAGTTTTACCTAGACTCCCAGTGGAGTCGTGGGGTTATTTTATTTTCCTCGTTTCTTGTTTTCTCTGTGGTGGCCATCATTCGATAGAGGTTGTGGTGTAACTTGAGGAAGTTGAGTGTTTCTTTTGGTCTTTAGGAACTCTAGATGTTTTGAAGGGAAAGTTGTCCTGGTTTTGTTTGAAGGTTCATATTCGGGCTAAAGAAGGGTGATTGTTATCTTCTCCTTCTATGTTGGGGCCGCAGATTGGGACAAGTGACAATCTTGTTTTATAAGTTTCTCATGAAGGGTTCCCCATCCGGTGTAGAGAGTGAATTGGAGGAACATGTTCTTGGCATGGGTCTCTCATCAGTTCTTGTCTCTCATTCCTAAGAACATAAAATCATTTGATTCCAATGTGGTTGATTTGGGCACTCAAATATGTTCATCACAATCTTCTGAAGGGTTTTCAACAACATGGCTGTTTGGGTCACCTAGGGAAGTCTGTTAGCAGTCTTTCTAGAAGATAAAGGATCAGTTGGAAGTTGTTATTTCCTAAATGCAGTGCATCAGATGCTTCAATACATCAGACCTCCAGCCATAAGTCTCAGAGTGAAGCATTTCACACAGTCAGGTGGTTTCCTGGTGCGAGGGATGTGCTTCCAACCTATCGTCATTAATGTTGGGGAATAGACTGGTTAAGTTTTTACTTCATGTGGTTGTATGTTTGGGAGAAGGGTTGTTTTGGAGATATTGGTGGCCTCTATCATGATTATTTCATGGTTGTGTATTGTGGAGTATAAACTCTCTAATGGCTAGTCTTCCCCTTCAGCAGTTTTGGGTTTTGGGGGTTGCCTATTAGAGATGCTCGTGTCCTAGGGAAGTGGTGAGTCCAGAGTTAATGTTCGTTTCGGGTTCCTCCTGTTTGGACCCCCCCTCTACTATGTAGGAAGGCACCCCGTGTCGGTGGGTTCATGCTGAAGAATTCACTCTGCAGTGTTGAAACTAAATTGAGAGATCCCATGTGGGTGTTGTCGTACTACTCTATTTCTAATATGGTGGTGAGACCCACTATGGGTCTCTCCAATGACTTCCCTCAAGCTGGACGAGTTCTATTCGTAATGTTGAGGGGTCAAATTAGCATTAGGGGTTTTGTTTGGTTTTCTAACTTGTATCGATTTGGGAAAGCCAGTATTCGGTAGGAGTCCTAAAATGGTAGGGAGACCAACATAGGACAAATTCGCGAAGAACATAATCTTCAAGGTGTTCTGGTCGGGTAAACTCTTTTTCTCTAATTTTCCCGACCTCGATCAATGTAGATGATGGGTCATATAACAAATGTTTGTTGAGGATCTCAAGCAGAATCTAGTGATTTCTATGTTTGGGGTGAGGTGTTCTAGGTTTTGGTTTTGTTTGGGAATGTGATTCTTGTGTCATTGGTTATTTTTCTTGGTATTCCAGGTCTCTCGGTTTCAGGTCTTGGGAGGAAAATTAGTTTTCAACCATCATGTCATAGGGGTTTCGTTTTTAGAATTGTTACGTCTTTGTTTTGAGCTTTGAACAGCTGAGTATTTTGGGACTTTCTAGGGGAAGAAAGTGTCATGGTGGAGAGAATTGTCACACCCCGACCCGACAGTATTCCATTTTAATTATTTTATTCATCCTTACTCTTATTTTATTTTTCATTTGACTGGGTTGAGATCTGGTTTGATTTGGGGGGGGGGGGTTGTTATTTAGAAATGAGCGTTTTGGGCTTAACAGTAGCTGGCGCGTGGTCCGGAAAGATTTGGGAACCCTGAAGATTCACCCCAAGTAATTGTGTAGTCTTCTTATGTTTTAAATAAAATATAATTTAATGAATTGTTTAAATAATAATAATATTATTATTATAAGGGTTGAGAATATTATTATTATTAGTGTTTGAATATTATTACTGTTACTAATCTTATTATTATTATTATTATTATTTTAGTTGATATTTAAATTTGGTTATTAATTTTAAATTATAATTATACTTACAAAATTATCAATTAATTATTATTTTTATTAAATTATTTTTTTAGAATTGCTTATGATTTCATTTTTATTTTTATTTTTTTGGTTTTTATTTTCTTTTTATTTCCATTTTATTCTCTTTATTTTCTTTTTCTTTTTTTTCTTTTCTTCCTTATTTCTTCTCTCTTTTTTTCTTCTCTCTCTTTTTTACTTGTCTTCTTCTTTCTCCCCTTCTCCCATCGCGTCGTGGATCTCCGCTCCCCCTTTCCTCCTGCATCGCACCGTTGCCCCACCATTTGGTCTCTCTTCCTCTTGTGGCCTCCTTCCGGCATGCCACCACCGTCGCCTTGGTCTCCCTCCCTCACCTCTCCAGCCGTGTGCCCCCCTCTCGTCGAGCTAACCTCCTCGCTCTCTAACCAAATTGTCATTCCAATGTCTTTTTCCCCGGAGTCGTTGCTGTCGTCATTTTCGTCCCGGATGCAGGCCGTCATTGCCATTACCGGTGAATCCCCTCCCTCTTTCTCCTTCTTCATTTGGAAAAATTTTCTCTTTCCCTGTTGGCTTACGCAATTTGTCTGAAACTATGGTTAGTTCTAACCCAGATTTCTAGTGTTGTTCATGTTCTAGGTTGATGTGGGAGGCCTCTCAGGTCTTGTCGGTATGTGTTTCGACAACCACCGCCAAAGGTGAGGCGGTTCGTTGTGTTTCGAACTACCATATTTGTTCTGCAGTAATGTTTTCATGTGTTGTTTGGTGTTGCACCATCTGAATTAGGGTATTTTTGTGTTTTAATGTTTTTAGTGATTATGTTGAAGTGTGAAAGCCTTTTATGATAGGATTGATGAAGCAGTCGACTTTTAAAGTAGTGTTTTTACCTGAAATTGAGTGTATTTATTGTGAACTCATGTTGTGTTATTTGAGGTCATTTTATAGTACATGAAATTAGTTTAATAAATGATGCAAGGGCTGTGTTTTTTTGTTTGGATATTTTTTCGGTATGCTTTTGGCCTTATAAGAGGGTTTTGGGTGTGTTGTTGTTTTATGTCATGTTATTCCTTTTTTTAATGTTTTATAAGTGGTGTAAATGGTTTATTTAATTTGTATAAATTATGCGAATCATGTTTTTCCATTGTTACGATGTACATATGATTTTTAAGTGGCGTTTTGATATAATTTTGGTGCATTTGTTTTCTGTAAATTTTTTGTGCTAATTTTGAAGTGTTGCATAAATTGTTCTATTAATTTATTAAATGATATTTTTAGTGTGTTGGACCTCACTACAATAGTTTTTGGTCGCGCATGTCGAGGTATCCTACATCCACATGCATAGAGTAAGGCGCGCACACACACACAGATATATATATATATATATATATATATATATATATATATATATGCCCTCTTTGCACATATTCCCTCCTGGCACGGGGAACATGTGAAATGTAGCTAGGGCTATATATATATATATGTGTGTGTGTATAAATGCATGTGTGTGTATACGCTAGGTGTTAGTTCCAGTGGTCATCGAAAAATAACGACATGTTTGAGGTTGGTCTCATATGCCCTGAACATTAATTAGAATTTCCATAATTGCTTAGTGTTTTGTTAAAAGTGAATCTTCTTCTTCTACATGAAATACATATGCTATATATATACATGTAAATGGTTTTGGTTCGTGAAAAGTGATTCCCTTAGTGTTTCAAACATAAAGAGAGTATTTCCAAAGAGGCGTGGTCTTTCGGCGATTTTTGTTGTAAAAGTGAAATGACACATTGTTTTCCAAAGAAGTTCCAAATTGATCTAAAAAAATGGGTTTTGGTTGAACATATTTTCTAAAGTAAAATCATTTTTTTGGAGTAACGAGACCCATTTGGAACTTTGAAAATGGTTTACAAAATTTTAAAACCCCTTCTTGAGGCATTCCCCCCCTTAGTTTGAAAAATGTAATTAAAATGTTAAAATGTGATTTAGGATATGTGCTTAGTGTTGATGTTTATGCTTTGAGTGGCATGAAAGAGGGGGAATTCATTTAAAGAGGGAGAATGGTAGTGAGAGGTTGATTGAGTTTTGGATAAAGAAAGTGTCTTGTACATATATGTTTGCTTGGTAAAAACTCACCACCACTTGAAATAGAGCACAATGGGAAACCTGGGTGTCTAGGTGGGAGAAACTAGGACTTGTGGGCTAGTGGTCCGGAGGTGACATGACCCGGTTTCACTACAGGTTTGATGATTGAAACACTAACTAAACATATGAATGACTGAGGGTCATGGCCTTCTAATCCATGTTTTTGGAGGGTCGTGGTCTTCTAAGCCACTTTTTCTGAGGTTCATGGCCTTCTAAGCCATGTTTTCTAAGGGTCGTGGTTTCTAATACACGTTTCACCGAGACACGAAGATCCTAGGTCCCCAACTAACACTAGCTGCATAGGGACTTCCCATGGTGCTTGTGATACGATTTTCAATTCAGTTGTTTCATTCTTGTTCCCTCTTTTGTGAAAACCATATTTTAAATCTAAATTAGCCTCCTTTAATTATGAAATATTAATGCATTATCAAAACCAATTTTGAAAAGAGAAGAGAAATGTTTTCCATGGAAATGAAAGGTTGTTATTTGAATTTGAAAGGAGGGAAAAACATTATTTTACAATTCCTTATTTTCAAACTAGTATGATTTGGATTTCTTATTAAAGGCAGTGGCATATGGCATTGTTGTATTTGGTCTTTCCTACTGAGTTTCTTGGTGATCATGCCTACTTTATAATTACAGTTTCAGTTTTTAGTTTTGGATCACTCGATCTTGGTTTTATGTTTGGTGGGGACCCATGGGGTCACTTGGAGTTATGTCTAGTTGGTTACCTTTATTTTTTCCATTGTTAGTGTTTATCCGTTTGTTCAATTTATTTCTATTTATCTGTCATTTATTTTCCAAGATAAATCATTCCCAACTGCTTGTTTTGATGCCCGATACTAGTTGCCAGTCCATGGGGATCAGTGACGCCCTTCGGGCCATGCCACCGACTAACTCGGGTGACTGATTCATGGTCGACCCGGGCCGGTTCGTGACACTGAAACTTGTCATTATTGAAAAATTTTAGTATCCCATGAATGAAACCTTATAATCTACCTCGATCATCAGTTATATAGAGTTATCTAAGATCCATCCTCAGACACCAAATTCTTACTCAAGGATGAAATCTCTTCTGAACTCCCATCACAATACCATTGTGTGACACCAAATATGATCAATATAATTTGATCCAAATCTCAATATCCTCAAAAACTGAGACTGAGATCACCTCATGAGACTAAATCAATAAAACAAAATCTCATCAATTTATTCCTCTTTGAAAAAAATGATATTTATTCCAAACATAAGAATCACCCTAAAAATCATGATTATGATGGTCTATTGACACTCTTGTTGCAGTTTAGTTCTATCACGCTCGATAAACTCAAGGAATGAGCTATTTATCGATAACCAAACCTTATTCCTAGTTCCAATATGAGCCAATGAGTCTCTACCATACAACGTAACTTGAAAATTATGACCATTAATAAAAGGCCCTATTCTATTCTTAAACACTAAGGTAATAGTCAATACTATGAGTTTGATGTGGTTTTTACCATACATGTTCAACTTCATGTGAAACCAACAACAAATACATTTCCATCAATATTACTATAATGGTTCTCATCCTCAAGAACATACTATCCATGAAAGAATGGTCATGATACCATAAACCTTGGAGACATTGCTAAATTTATCCAACATCCCAATATAAGTCCAAACCAACTTGGAAGGAGAAGTTATAATTGGTTCACTAACTAATTGCACTAGCCAGAAGGCTCTCAACCATGCATCAACACACCAATTATTTGACTTTAATTTAGTTTTCATTGTTTTTTCCCAAAATCCAGTGTTAACATATGTTCTCCATGTTATGCTACATCTAAATAAAAAATCATATATTCGTTAAAAAATAGAACCATTAGTTCCTATCAACATTGGTATTATAGAGTCTTCATAATCACTTAATGGTCATTATTACACAATACCACTATCTTTCCCTCAGGGGTGGTCATTTATTAAATGAATGATCGATGATCCCTACTATAGGAGTATCTTCATTGTCTCCCTAAAATCCTAAAATACATGTAACCAGCTCGCAAATAGCTATCCACAAACACTAGGACTAAATGTGAACATTTATTTAACTGATTTTAAACCAACAAAAAGCATATATATACCTTAATTCCACATAATGAAGTTCACTGCATCGAAATAACATTCTTCTGTAGCCTAAGTGTAGGTTATGACCTCTGTTATGATGGGTCGCATCCCCCCTACTTGTTTCTATATAAAACTATGACATCTCCAACATAAACAAGCATGGTCTAGAATCACAATGGTTCCCTGATCCATTGATGGTTCCATCTTCCATTAAAAAAAATCCCTTCCCATAGAAAACAAAATTTTACCAAGACCTCTGAGAGTTAAATAGAATCAACCGGTTGTTCACAGCATAGGAGGACCTGGACTGAATTCAATAGTTTAAAAATGTCAATCCCACCTCCCAGTTCATATAATAACCCTATAAAATTATCAATAGTCATCTCACCATGCACTCCAATTCTGAAACTATCCTTAGGTTTAACCACTACATGAATTCTTTTGCATTAAGGCTTTCCTGGAAGGACTATAAAATACAAAATTTTACTCTCAATAGAGAGATTATTTCATGAGTCATAAACCTTAAATTTTGACTCACTCTCTTTAATATCTATACAAGAATAACAATGTGTGAAATCCTCTAAACCAAGAACCCTCAATGCTCTTCTCAAAAAATAGAAACTCCATGTCATCGAGTTTCACCACACAACACATGATACACTAGTGTCAGCTCAATCTATTGAGTGTACAACCATTGTCTAACCTTACTAGGTCTATCCAAATTGAATATTTGATAAAAATGTAAAAAGAGATACATTCCAAACTCATAGATCAATAAATTACTAGTTATGACCATGATTCCACAAGGTTCCAAGCACTCAGAAAAAAACTTATATATCGGCTACTAGAACTCTAGGTTCTCTATAATACTATGTTTCCAGAAACTGGAAATACTTTACTCTAATATTTTAATGGGTCACTAACATGGATAGAGAATTTGATCAATGAAGACCACCCCTAATGCATTAAACTTTATTTTCCCTTTATAAAGAAAATACTCATTAGGGTAACCTCCAAGAAGAGTAATACACTGACCTACTAGTAACCAGTGTTGCATTCCTCAGGCCACAAGATATTTCAGAAAATATGCTCAATGTTTAACTAAGGGTCAAAACCTATATAACATCATTTAGATGGATATATCTAGATATATCAAGAAAGACTCACCATTAGACTAACTATGTAGAGGGTTGAAAGACTCCTAGATCTATTAAATATAATTACACATGGTGTTCTATGGATAACTCCACATAAAACATAACAATAACCTTAATTAACAAAAATCTCTATTGTCTACACAAAAAAGGTTCTTAATAAGGAAAAAACTGCCTGAAAATAGCCTATCAAGGTACACCACACCGCCCTTGCATAGGCTGACCAAATTATCATCACTGTCTTCTTCACCGTCATTATCATCAAATTTTACACCTAAGTACACCACACTGTAGTCTCATACGACCTTCTTTCATAAGTAGACACACATAGATGTTTATCCCAAAAGATCATAAACATGAACACACATGTGAAAACACAGTACAGGTTGTTGATGCCTAGAAGCATAATCCATCTTCATTAGTACAATCACACAAAAGTATCATATGTCATGAAAACCCAAAACTAATATAAAATAGGCCTTTAAAAACACTAAACATTATCAGTGATAGAAAAAAACGATGATACATGTTCCCTTTATCAATGAAAAAATGATCATTGATAAATGGTACCATGTATCAATTATTTTTTACCGCTGATAATAGGTACCCTTTATCTGTTCTTTTTTAGCACTAATAAAGGGTAACTTTTATGAACACTTTTCTTTTGCGCTGATTAAATATACCCTTAATAAGCGCTTAATTTTTAGTGCTGATAAAGGGTGTCCTTTGTCATTGCTTTATTTTTTTCACTGATAAAGGGAGGCTTTATTAGTGATTTTTTAGTATTGATAAAAGTCCTGACTAAAATGAAATTATTAAATAAATAAATAATAAAAATGAGTTTATTAAAAAAACATCAATAATTTTATTAATTAAATAATTATTGATAAAAATGAATAAATTGATTATAATATATAGAAATTAAAACTATTAATAAATAATATATATTAAATATATAGATATATGTAAAATAAAAATTAGAAACAAGTAAATTATTTTTTTAAAGACTTTGTTAATTAAATAATTATTTCTATTATTACTAAATATTATATATTAAATATATTGATATATATGAATGTATATAAAAGTTGATTACATAATAAAAATTATTTATTAATTACATTAAATGGGAGTATATTTATAAGTGAAGAATTTTTTATAATTAAAAATTAATATGAATTAAAAATAATGACTAATTGCATCGAGTAATGGACATAATTGAATGCCATTTGATTTTTCTATTTAAAATATATCAATCATGTGTCATATTTATTTCATATACATATACACAATTAATATATTTTTATATAGAACATAGACACACACAAATATTTAAATAATTAATGAAAAATTATATTAAAACACAAACACCAAATATTAATGTAATTTTTTCAATTTTCAGTATTCATTTTATAATTTCATTACAACAAGATATATTTAATATATCAAGTCATTAATTGGAAAATTTTATTTTTTTATTTTTGATTTTATTATAGTTTGGTGTTAATTAATTTTTAAAATATTTTATATTTTATTTTTTGGGAATTTAATCAATTTCTATTATATATTTTTATATATTTATTTACTATGTTTTACTGTTTTCAATATGAATTCATATTTTTTTAATATATATCCATATTTTCTAAAAATTGTATGTTCAATTAATAAAACATATCCATGTTTTTATAATATTGTTAAAATTTACTCATTTTTAATTATTCAATTTCTCTAATTTTTAACATGCATGCACATATTATTAAAAATTCATTAAGAATGTTTAAAATATATTTTCATATAAATATTTACAAAAAAATATATTTATAAATTTTTATTTACTATATTTATACTTTATATATTTATAATTACAAATAAATAAATATTATTTTATTTTAAAAAAGTATTCATATAATTATAAATAAATAATTATATATATTTAAATTATTTTAAAATATTAATATTTTTATTAAAAAAATTAATATTTTTATTATGTTTATATATATAATATATATATAATTATATAAACATATATAATGATATAAATATAAAAATATTTAAATTTTATTTAAAAAAATTATTTATATAAATATAAATAAATAATTATGTATTTAAATAATTATAAAATTATAATAAATATATTTAAATAAAGAATATATTTACTATATTTATATTTATATATGTTTATTAAATATATATATAATTATATACATATATTTACAAATGTTTTTATTTATAATAATAATTATAAATCCTTTATCAATTCTAAAGTAATAAGCATTGATATGAGATATATTTATCTGTGTTTATTAATTTAGCACTGATAAAAGGGATATTTATTATTCATTTTTGGGAATCACTGATAAATGTGCCCTGATATATTTAAATAACCCTAAATAGTCATGAACCAGTCGTGATCTCCGAATATTTTTTTTGGATGCCCCCTACTACTGGTGCTCCTCATTGATCTAAGGTTGAATTAAGGCTCAAATCAAGGATCAAAAAATTCTAAGGCTTAAATCCAAGGCTTGAACAATTCAAGGGTTGAATGAATCCAAGGCTCAAACAAATTCCATGTTTGGTGGTATCTCTACATTCTCTCAGACATTTAGAAGCTTCAATCCATGGTATGTTATTTTCTCCTTCTACCACTCATTGATTTATTGTTTGGTGATATATATTTGTGGTTTTTATCATTATTCATTCTTTTATTCATTACACAATGATTTCTTCTCACACTATAGTTTGATAAATTCTTCTTCTTCCAAATTTATCTTGAATGTGATAAATATTTTTGACAATATAGGGATTGACATAGAGACCATTGGACGTGTACAATGGGGTTCTCTTAATTTATTTAGCCTAATGGATGCAGAAGACAAGGTTTATTCTACACAATTAATGGATTCCTACTACCATTGGATGTAGGAAATACTAGTCCTAATTCACATGTGATAGTAATTCACTTGTTCCTTAAATGGGATAAATAGTTAGAGGTGGTTGGCTGAATGATATTGATTAGTTATATTGAGTGATAATTAAGTAGGGACAACAAATTAAAAAACAGTTAAACACATATATTATAAATCCTCCAAGTACTGATCATTATTTATGATAATATTGAATTCATAATCTTATATTTTCATTATTTATTCTATTTTGATTGCATCAGTTTTCAAAATCCCCAACATTTTTCATTTTTTGAAAAAATTTATAAAATAGCATAAACATAATATTGTGGCCAAATAGTGAATTATTCAATATAAAATATTTAAGGGAATGACCAGGGCTATACAATATGATGTACAAATGAGGAATATATATATATATATATATATATATATATTATTTTTTACCACCCCATAATTGGCGAGTTAAGTACTCAAACCATAATCTAATATAGAATTTTTATCACATAGTTAAACTCATTTTAATACTTCTTAAAATCGTAATCCCCTTTAGAGAATTATATATATATATATGACTAAATCATAATATTTTTGATCTGAGTATAATTATAAATCGATGAAATTAAATACATATCACAATGCATTAATCTATACATTGACTATCCATATATATCATAGTGAAAAGACTCCAAGGTCAATTTGATAAAAATATCCCATTTATTATTTTAATTATTAACAATCTCACCCTTCTAATAAGTAAAAAATATATATCAATTTAATATTTTCATCAAAAAAACATCTCAAACCAACCATTTTTTATCAGTATTTAAATATCTCACTATCTAATATGATCAATTTTTCACTACCACAAATCAATTTCATCTTTCAAATACAATTACCATAAATTTTTACCAAACCTAAATTAGAATATGATATGACTAGTTTTCTATTCCTTTTAAGAAATATATCCATATTTGAAATGATAACCCACTCATTAATACTTATTAAGTATCACTTAATTTCCTTCACCACACATCTAATATAAACTATATAAGTTTTAATTTAATCAGTCTAAAAAAAATTTATTCTTTAGCATGGGATTTTATTTCTAACATCTTTTAAATGAAAACAATTTAACTCAAGAGATCCATCATTTTTAAAAAAATAACTACCCTTTGAACTTTTTAAAAATATTTAATTACATAAATTTACATGTCATGTTGGATGAATAACAAATATCTAATATGAAAGTATGTCGCTATTGTAAATCCTTTAGTGTGACATCATTAAAATATTCCTCTTCCATTCCATTATTTTTCACATAATAAATTTATAGTTCCTATATTCACCTTCATATATTACTTTTTTAAATCTTGAAAATAATTTATAAATTTTCTTAATTTGTCATGTTTTCAATAGTGTGCATGCAATGGTTGAAATTCAGCATCCAATTATACTTAAGAAGATTCATCTCACTTTGAAATTATGTTTTTCAGAGTGTGTTATCTCCCTTTTAACTTAAAACCTCTATATCACCTATAATTAATATTATTTATCTCATTATGACTAAACTTTAATAACATGTGCCCAAAATCACTAGATAACCCATAATGGCCCTGAAAATGATATTGTATTTAAAATCCCACGCTTCATCTTATGGAAAATAATTTTTGTTTTCAATATGTCAAGACATAATTATTGAATCAATTTATAAACTCAAAATTTTGATATGTTTAAAAACATTATCATTAATGGGAATACTCCTTTCCTAAACTTATTTCTTCCATTACATATTGATTTTCAATTGAAATTAAATTTATTTTTGAGATTTTTTAAAATATTTTATATACCATTAAGATATAACGTAATAATTCCTTATGTTATTACATCACTTGTTCCATCATATAGAATGGAGGTTATAAAATTATATATGTATTGGAATAATTATTATACTTTTTTAGTATTCATAATTTTAGGTCTACATGTATTGGTTCCACCCCTTGGGATCTCTAATTATAATACAAGTGTATGAAATAAATATTTATTTGTTAAATTTTTTTGTCATCACATTTTCATATATTCTTGTTAAAGGAATGAGAGTTAATTAATCTTGTTTATCATATTTTGGTTTCTAATTAATCATTAATTACATGTATTATATTTTTAGTTGTTTTTTAGATTTAAAAAATATTGAATGGATCATTTTAATAGATGTAGGTATAGTATTAGTTACAGTATAGAAGGAATATAAAGTGGTATTTAACCTATAAATATATAATTCATATAGGCCCCAAGGATTCATATATCATATCATGTCCCCAAAGAGACCCCTTGAATCTAATACAATGATGTGTATGCCTCCAAAATCTCCCCTTCAATAGGCCACAAGTTAATACGTAGTTCCAATGGTGTAATTTTAACAAATGGGAGGTATTTCTGCGTTTAGAGAATATAATGGATTATAATTGTTATCCCCATTAGCTTCATCTCCAAAACAATAATTGTTGATTTTTTCCTTGAGACTCATTCCCCATCTATTTTATATTGATTGTATTACTCTGATTAGGAGTCATCCCATGGATGACTATATCTTAGAGTATTTCAATCAACTTATGTTCATGTCCATATTAGTTTGAGGTTGAGTATCAAATAGTAAAATGAAATGATAACTTTTTGGGAGATTAGATGATGAGGATGATAGTTTTCTATAAATTTCACCTTTGGATGAATTCATTGGATAACACTTACCACAGTGAAGTAATTATTTTCTTAAATATAATCACCAATTTTCCTCAAAAAATACTATAATTGTTTGATAGAATAAAATGTTCGGTTTCTTTTTTAGAATTATCTATAAATTTCACCTTTGTAATGAATATCTTATGCGTATTTATTAATTTATTGTTAAAAATGAATATTCAATAAACCTAGTGGTATGGATATGAATTGAAAATGTATGTATGATAATCGTTTGACAAAAGTGTATGAAGATAGAGTTAATGATTTGACCCCATTCGCAATATAGCATGCATACGACTCTTCTAAAATACCTTTTTCATGTTTACATTATTGTTATTAAAGAAACATTAGTCTAGAAGAGTTGTAATAACATCTCTTTGGTCATAGAATAGATCACATTTATAAATTTTGTACTAAACCTAGGGAAAAATGAACACGCACACCAATTGGAATGATACTGCAGTTTTTTTGGATAATTTCAATTGAATACAAGGGTAAATGATGATGGAGAATGCATGAAATAAATGACATTGTCATTTGAAGATGACCTTCATGATTGTTCTAAGTCGTATGAGAAGTTAAATAACTATTCTAAGATACTATTTTATACCTGTTGTACTAAATACAAATCATTTTCAGTTGTATTGAAGTTAAATAATTTGAAAGATGGCAGAAGATGGAGTGACACCATCTTTATAGAACTACTTAGTCTCATGAATGATATGATACAAGAAGAAAAATATTCATTGTCAAACATATGACACTAAAATAATGCTATGTTCAATGGGTATGGTCTCTAAAAAATAAATTATTGTCCAAATTATTTCATATTGCCTCACAATGACCATGAATCACTCAAAAAAATACTCTAAGTGGGGTGTAGATCAGTAAATGAAAAATGAATCAAATCCTTATAATTACATAAGATAGTTTCCTATCATTACATGGTTTATAACACTATATCTATGTTGTGAAACCGTGAGAAAATTGTCATGGAATATAGATATAGGAATTAAAATCGGGGCCTACATCAACGAGTATGTTATCCCCAGTAGAAGAAATATGATTAGAAGTATCCATAATTTGGAAATGAGCTGAGAATTTTTTTTCTTTTGTTATCTACAAAAAGAATAAATCATTTTGGTGTACAAATTAGTAAACAAAATACATGGACCATCATGTGGATAAATTATAAATTGCCTCCATGTTTATACAGGAAGTGTAAATACATTATGTTTTTTGTACTTATATCTGAACCAATCAAACCAGATAATGATATTGATGTATATTTTTCTCCATTGATCAAAGATATGAAATTGAAACGGGGTACATTTGTTACAATTTAGTGTTCTCATATAAGATAATAATTCACATTGAGGTCCATGTTTTATGAGACAATAAAGGAATTATCCACTTATATATATTTACCAGGCTATAACATTAAAAGAATGTTAGGGTGTCCCATTTGTTAATAATTCACACAATATGTTTGGTTGAAACATTCCCCGAATTCATTTTTTATGATATTATACATTTTTATCTCAATGAAATAAATAACAATACTGGATGACAACATTTAATGGGAATAATGAACAAATTACTATTAGGTCAGAATATTATAAATATAACACAACAAGAGGGGGGTGAATTGTGATTTTTCCAAAATATTGAAGGATTGTGGATTTTATATATCCTTTTGATTTATGTAGATATTAATTGTTCTCTATTTTATGAAATATGAGAATCAAATAAATAGAAATAATGAACACAAAAATTTAATAGTGGTTTGGGGCATAAAGATCCCATAATCCACTCCATAATTGTTCTCTCTGTGAGTTTGGTTAATTTCACTTTAAAGGTCCTCTTATGACTTGAACTTCAAATCCAAACCGAGTTTAGGAAGTTGACAACTTTAAAATAAAGTCTAAAAAAGAGACTTTTGGTTCTTTTATTGGGAACCAGTTATCCAAATCTTAGTATAATAAGCTGGCACTTCACCAAAAATATGTACGAGAAGTTAAAACTCCAATGAATCAAAAGCGTTTGATTTGAGGATGGTTTAGGTTAATATTCACAGTTGCAGTAGAAACTAACAATAGATAGATCTTCTTTTTCATAAATGAATGTCTTCCAAAAATCATAACATTGAAGTGATCCAGTTTTTAAATGATCTTCAATTTGAGTATCAACAAATAACATTAATAATCATATTGTATTATGAGGTTGAAAATGTATATATCCAAATTGTTTCCACTTCCAGATTATAATAGAGTCCGTTGATTATTATAGAAGTACTATAAAAGATATTCACAAGAACATAGTCATATGTTTCTGTATATATTTCCAAATAAGTTGTGACAAAATACATAGAGTAGACATCTTTCTTTGGTAATCTAGATCCAAGAAAATCACCTGATATAACGTAGAAATTAAAATTCAACTTATCTAGGTGATTCATAAATTCTCTTAATAATAGGAGTGATTATATATATTGAATATGGTCAATAAAAATGATATTTTGAATCTGTCTTAGAGAATCTTTCAATCAGTATAAATATTCTCAAGACCGTTGCATGAATATCAAAATATATAACAGCATTAAAACTCTACTGTTGAATTGAAAAACATAGGGTAATACTTTATAGAGTTGGGTTACTATGTGTATATTAGGGTTTCTTTTCACAATGTATGGTTTCTTTTCCTATCATAGGGTTTATAGTGAAGTATGGTTCCATAACCATACTTTTATCTACACGTATCGTAGGGATCAAGAGTAACATTGGGATAAGAATCCATTTGTTCATCCTTTCAACGTAAGATTTATTACTAATGTAAGGTTGGTTTTCCATATGTTTAATCTCATGAATGTAGGGTTTATTACACATATATAAATTGTAAAGTTGTTGATAAATACATAAACTATTAAGAATAGCATAAGGATGATAATCCATACGTTTATTTACCGATTGTAGGGGTTTAAATAGTGTTTCTAAAATACACCATGTAGTATTAAATTCCATATAAAAAATATATATAATTATGATATATGAATTCTTGAAACATAATTAATGAAAATTTGATAGAAAAAAAACAAACTTATTTTTTAGCATCAAAATCAATATATAACACAGAGTACTATTGAAAAAATACATGTCCAAAAACCACCGCCTTTTTGATGATAAAAAACCCATAAAGTAATTTAAAGAAAATTTAGGATTTTTAAACACTAATAAAAATTTGTGAAAATTGAATTTTGATTTCAAAATATTATTTTGATTTTAATAAATAAATAATTAAAATATTGAGAATGTTGTGTTTCCCAATTTCTCTCCCTTTTTGTGATATTAAAAAGAGAGAATATGAAAAATGTATTTAAAAAAATTTACTTTTTCACAGAACAATAAATGAATGATTATTAAAATTGGGGATGGAAAAATAAATTTAGGGTTGGCATTGAATAATTGGACATAAATAAAGTAAAATAATAAATTTAAGTAAAATTTATTTAAATAAAAATAAAGTGGTGTAAATTGAATTCCAAATCAAAAGTTTTGAAAATTCATTACAATTCACCATTCATTATAAGGAATATTTATAACATGTTTGGCTTGGGTCATATTGGATGGATTCTTCTTCTTTTTCCTTTTAATTGGAAGATGGAACAATCGGATTAGAAATGGATTGGAAAACACCATTTATATCATTTAGCATCACTAACAAGATCTGAAATGATTTTTGAAAACTCTTTTCCACTGCTGGATCATCTTCACAGAATCTTGATCAATAATTATGCTCTTAAACGAATTAAACATTACAAACTCATTAACCGATTCTTCAAAATGTATAAAAGTAGTCTATTAATCCATTACTTGATGAATAACTAACCCTAAACAAGAATCACTATAGGTCAGTTAATGTAACACCCCAAGATTTCATAGTGTGTTATTTCTTCAAAATAATTTAATAACATGCACTACACGCAACACCGAGTTCAATTTCACCATGACTTACCAAAAAAAAGCCATTAAAAGAGGTCATGAATAGTATTAACTAAATTTTAAACTTTATAATTTTAGAATCCATATTATGAGTTTCTTAGTCATAATGCAAGAACAGATTCATTTTTAGTATTGCACTTTTATCAACTTTTGATAGTGAAACCTTTTTAAATACAATATTTTAAACTTTTTGACTAAATGGAGACATCAAAAAATTTAAAATGAAACTTCCCAAGCTTCCACGGTACGCTTTCCTTTGAATAAAACAGTAGCGTGTGTTGTACGCAACTTCGAGTTTTAACACACACCACAACCAATCAAACTGGCCGTTATGAATAGTAATACCTAAATTTTGAAATAATATATATTTTATATTTTGAAATGGACTTCATTTTTGGATTCGGAATATCGAATTTAGCCTAAGGTGAAATTTTGGTACTTTTCGGATAACTTTCATATTTTGATGAATAGTGAAAATTACTAAATTTTAATTAAAAACAACTTTTTTAATCAAAATAATTAATAGTGATAAATTATGAATTTGAGTGGTTTTAAAGTATATTTAGAATATATTTTTACAATTTAATATAATGTTGGTCATTAGAAAAAATTTTACAATTAAACTGAACATAAACAAGTGTCAATCTTTTGATAGTTATTATTTCTTAAAAACACGCTTTTTGTTTTGACAGCGGGAATTAATTTTAAATTAATTTCTGCCACTTCTGTGTTTTGAATTTAGAAAAATGGATTCCATATTTGGAATCAGGATGTTCAAATTGTGTAAATAGGTAACTTTTATTTTTAGACATTTTGAATAATTACTGCGGTAAATATTTTATTTACCATGGTTAAGGGTAAATCCGGTAAATAAGGGTTAAAAAATAATATTATAATAATACTAAATTACCCTAAAACGTGTCTTAACCCTATTGGTTGATACATGGTCGACCATGGGAATATTTGGGTCTATTTTGGGACCCCATGGATCCACTTGTAAGTGATAATGACACTTTATTTTAATTTAGTTAAAATGAATACAAAAATGACACAAGCATATATCTTTTAGAACAACAATTGTTACATAGGGTTATATATGTTGGATTTTAGATTATAAATATTCATTAGAAAGCTAACACGATTTCCTACATAATCATAGTTTATTTATAATTTTTAGACATTAAATAATTTATTTTATATATGACACAATGATGATGCAGTAATTACTATAATAGTGAAAAATTAAAATAATTGATATTATAAATACCCAAATAAATATAATATGAAACTTTTAATGAATTAAACTAATTTTATAGGATAATATGATATATTAGGATTGATTTAATTGACTTTTTTCGAAGTAATAAATCTGTTATGAGTTTCACAAAGATCAACTATTGAATAGTGTCAAAATTGACATAAAAGAGTTCTTAAACAAATATTATATTATTAATTGATATTAAATTCCTAAAAATCTAAGGTTCGGCCAAGAGACTTATATCATGATAGTTTCATCATTAATGTACCACTTGGGGGTCACTTGGATGTATATAGTAAGTTTATTAACCATATTATATAAAAATACAAAGAGACATTGTAAAAGTGAAACTAATTAACTTAGAGTTAATACTTAAAGATAAGGTTAATATAAGTACCCAAACCTGTCTAAATTCTATTTGTTGAGTGGTTTTAGACATATCCCCACCTTAACCTTTTAATAATCAACTTTGGAGCCATTATAAATCGAATATGAATTTATTATAAATTAATATTTCTAGCTTTTCCAAAGGTGCCCCTCACCCCTCTTATAAAAGGGCACTCCTCCTTCTCATTTCTTCACACCTTCAAAGCCTTTTGGTTCGGCCAAAATCTGCCCAAATACTCTCCCAACATCCCTCACTACAACCTAGAGGCCTTATTTTGATCAGAAAGCCAACCTAAGGAGCCCTTTTGATCAAATCAAAAGGAAGAACCCGAAGAAGAGGTAATGATTTCACCACCCTTCTCCAAGTTCATTTCTTCTTCCACTTCTTCTTCCTTTGTTATTACCATTCTAAAATAATAACTCCAGTATCTCACATATACTGTTATATTATTATAAATATGGAACAATCATATTCAGTATTCTATCCACCCTTTGAATAACATGTCACCATACGTGCGTACGTACGGCTTACCGTCTCCACGTCGTGGTGTAATTGTTATTCAATATAATATTATTTGGATGGGTATAATAATGATGTGTAACTCATGTAAATAATAAATATAACATGTTAATGATTCTGTAGATATTATATACCATCCATTTATATATTATTTTAATATCAAAAGAATGATATTGTCGCTCGTGCGTACGTACGGACTACCGTCTCCACGAACGCGATGAGATTCATTCTCCATCGTATCCATTCAAGTATAATTATCATTTGATGATTTAAAAATGATGTTTAAGGACTGGATATCATTCTGGATATGAATAAGATACAACAACCATGGCTTATGTAACAAAACATATTAAAGAAAATGAGTAAGTTAACTCCCGAAACGACGATAATTCTAAGATATTATTAACAAATCAATGTTAAATGATCATATATGATATCATATTAATATATATGATTCTTGTATAATTTAATAACAACTATTTCACCATTATATAGGAGGTTAACCTACCCCAACCAAGGAAAAGTACAAGGTAAGGGTTTACTTTACAACCTCTTCATTATCCAAGGTTGTTTATACGTAATAATCTACTGGGATCTCGTTATCATCCACATCCATGTTTCTTAATAATGTATTTCAAGACATTTTTATTATTTACAAGAATATGGGTTAAAGTCATTTATATCCTTGTTTGACTTTTTATAAGAGGAATCTTTCCGTCATTTTCAAAATAAGGTCCTTTTTAACCTTTTCGACAGAATTAAGGTAAGCATGTTTTTTTTAACTTATATGGCGGGTGCGGCTATTTTCCGCCGTTATAAAATCTTCAAAACTTCCCTTACAATCTTATAAGAATATTTTCAAAGAAAATGTTTTATTTTATATGGATCTTAAATTATTTCAAAATAAAAGGAGATATTTCTTTAAAAAGAATTTTGATTTCATCTATGTCAACATCCTTTGATGGAATTTAAGATTATTTGAAGTTGATTTATTATGATACAAAACTTCTATATTGTATTGAAGGTTTTGTGATATGTTTGACTGTGGATGTGCTATTTTTATACCATTCATAGTTTATGGTGAAAGTATTGACATTTCGTATGCTACTTTTAATACGAATGTTTATGTTATGTTTAAACCTTTTCATATGGGAATGCATTGGACTTAATATGTGACGGGTGGAGCCCGCTATAGCTCCTCGATGCATCGGTAGGTCTCATGAGACAAACTAGTGTCTTGGCACAAGGCCTTGACAAAATCTTATTTGTAGTCTTGGAACGAGGCCTTGGCTATGTGGTTATGATAGTCTGGCATTATGCATTCCAACATTATGAAAGTGGTTATTGATTTTTTCATGTGATTATTCGATTAGTAGAATATCCATGTGAATAAGTAAATGGAATTATTTCATTTTATTTATGCCATACCATGTTGAAAGTTCATGTTTAAAAGGCTTTTGTTTTAGTTATACATTGCCTTAAATGTTTATTCTTATTGATGAAAGTTTCCACTATATTGTTATCCTTACTGGGCATTTGATCTCACCCCTTTTCTATGTTTTATTTTTCCCAGGAAGTGAAGATGTAAGTTATGAATGACCTGCAGGGATATTATGAGGGGATTATAGTGTGGACTGTGGAAACATTATGTTGTTGTAGTAGTTTTTCATTTTATGATGTAATGTAAAACTTATGAATATATCTAGTGTTTCCAAGGCTACTAAACCAATCGGTCTTTCGAGATTTGATCTTTCTTGTGATCATGCCAATGTTATGTAATAATGCACCGACTCTAGGCAACTAGGGTCGGGGCGTTACAGTTAACTTATCAAATGTATTTTATTATATAAAAGAACATTCAAGGGAGTATTTTTACTCTAAAGAGTGTGTAGTATATCATTAAAATCATCGGAAACTGAAGTAATATCTTCAAATCTTCTAACCAAATATAGGGTATTTTGTTGTGAAGATATTAAAGCCTAATGAATTTCTCTAATATATTGAAACTCTCTTCCCAAAATCTTCTTCTGCCCATCAATATCTAATTTTTTCACATATTATTCCTTCAATGATCTGAACTGAATATAAATTTTTTTGATGAGCTCTTCAAGGTCACCCATTGATAGAAGAGTTTCATAAACTTATGTTAATTGTGTTTTAAGTGCCTCAAACTCAATCCTATAAACTATCAAACTTCAGAGTTCTTATACTTTCTTCCACTAATATTTTAACTCTTTTCTTGGATACATGTTCTACTCATCCAAAATAATATTCTGACATAAGAGAGATTTAGCAAAAGAGTCAGAAGACTAAGAAGAAATAACTCTTGAAGGGTGACCAACCTCCACTATAGCCAAAATTGGATCTCTTTCAAAACCATAAATTACTTTAACTTATGTTCTTTCTCTTAATGAATACACTTCTACATCTACTTAATTATCAACAACAAAATAAGGATTGGCAGGGATGGATCCAATTGAAATAGGGACATCTTCCCTCTATTCATCTTTTCTTTTTTTCTCTATTACTCAATTGTCTCAACTCATTTTTCTTCCACTCTTCTTTTATTTCTTTATACATATACATTCTAAACCTCACTATCATTTACTGAAATTATTATTTTATGAGAAATACCAACTTCTTCTCTCAATTCATCTTCTTTATCTGTTTTGGATTAACAGATCCAATCGATGGTAACATTCTCTGCTCCCCATGAGTAGATTCCATCATCTTATCCTAATCCATCATAACAATAGTTTTCATACCATTATAAGAGTTACTCCAAAAATATCCCAGTTTCCTTATAATTTTATCATTTAAAACATCACTATGATTACATCTCTTACCTAATGAGATATTATGAATTTTCCTAGTCTAAATAGTGAAAGAGAATGAATCCTTCCATGGGGATAAAAACTCATTATAGATTATTTATAACATTAATATCTCAAATAACTCAATATATGAACACTAAAATTCAACAAGATATAGGTCATTAATAAAAATATAACCCACATATCAGGATTTTTTTTCTGAATTTTGTAGTGCATAGCACAATTGTCGGCAGAATAATCGTTTTCAAGACCTTTAGATCAAGAGTTAGGTCTTTAGACATCATCTTTTTGATAATTTTAGTTCCAAAAAAGAAATACATTATATCAATTGACATAAATGATCCATTTATTATATTTATCATGTTAATATGAGATTCCCTATCAGTGGAAAATACCAAAAACTTAGTGATTTGAAAGGAAGAAATAGAAAAGTCCTCATTGTAAATATTAGAAACAATAGTGTGTGCATCATCTTCGACACTGAAATAAGCATTTAGAAAAAAATCATTCAATCTAATATCATAAATAAATGGTGAGTTGCTATATCCAAAAAGAAATTCCCATCCATAATGTTTGATTTCATCCTTTAACAACATTTTATTTCCATTTATCTAGGTGAAATAAGTTACTTTTCTTTGATGAATTTCTTGATAAATCATATGTTGATGAACAATATCATTCAAATAATTGTCTTCAAGAATGAGAGTAGGATCCATTACTGAAGGTTTCAAAATTAAAGGTTCAAAGGTTAGGGATTTAAATAACTGGAACAAGAGATTCTCTATAATCCAATGGGTTGAAAGGGATGGTATGAGAGTGGGAGAAGTCTGAAAGTTTAGTTTTTGGATTCATGTGTTGATGATGCGTTGTAGTTGTTAAAATTATATTTTTGAAAAGGTGTGTTATAAAAATAAAATATGAAAAAAATTATTTAAAAAATTAACTAAAATAATAATTTGAATGTGAAATTAACATTAAAATAAAATAAAATGAATTAAATGTATAAAAACATTAATTAAAATTAATTGATAAACATTTATTTAAAAATAAATAATCCGAACTCAACCTTAATAAAACCAAAACATGTAGTGGTAAGTGTTTTAGTAAAAATATCCACTAATTGATCTTCAATATTTAAAAATTCTAAAGATATATCCTTTTTAAGAACCTCATCTCTTAGAAAATGATGTCTTTTATCAATTTTCTTATTCCTAGTATAAGTTATATCATTTTTTTCAATATTAATTTCCCTGGTATTATCACATAAAATTGGTATATTATTAAAATTTATTCCAAAGTCTAGTAGAGTGTGTTTCATCAATAACAGTTGTGCACAACAACTTCCAGTAGATATATATTTTTCATCATTTGTTGAAAAGGAAACTGAATATTGTTTCTTACTCAACCATGACACTAAACATTTTCGTACAAAATGGTAGGTTCTTGAAGTGATTTTTAAAAATAATATACATCCTCCAAATCCTTCATCTGATTATAGAATTAAATTAAATTCAAAAGTTTTGGGGTAAAGTAGAGATTGAAAAAGTATTTCATTTTTAATATCTATAAATTATTTTTAGATCAGTGATATGATATTCCTTTGGATTTTTATTGAATTATAGAACATAAACATATAGGAAAAATTATTTCTAGTATTCAAAGAGTATGATATAATAAAATACAAATCATATCTCTATATAAATTGTTTTCAACAGATTTTTGAGCTTTATCCAAATCCTATTTTATATTGGTACACATAGGATTTGTATATGTCTTACTTTTTTTTAAGTTCAGACCTTTTCAATAAATCAAAAATATATTTACATTGATTTATCACATTCCCATAATCTTTTATAAAAATATTAAATATAAAAAATAATTTGATTTCTCCCATCATTCCAATTCTAAATTCATATTGAATTAAATTTGAGAAATCATTACAAAGTGTTTTATTTTCTAAACTGAAAATAACATCATCAACATAAATTTGTACCTATAAAAATTAGAACAAATAGTTTTCTTAAAAATATTAGGTTTAACAATCCTTTGAAAAATCCATTTTCTAGCAAAAAAATATCATAATATTTAATACTAAGGCCTATGTACTTTTTTAAGTCCATAGAGAGATTTGGTATGTTGAAAAATAGAATTTTGTTTATGTGGGTTTTCAAAACCAGGTGGTTGAACAACATAAACTTCATCCAGGAAATATCTATTTAAAAAGGAAAATTTAATACCCATATGATATAATTTAAAATATATAAGAGACGCATATGATAAAAGTATTCTAATGGATTCTTATATGGGAACAGGGAAATGTTTTTATCATAATATATAAATTATTCTTGATTATATCCTTTAACTAATAATCTTTCATTGTTTCTAGTTATAATCCCTTGATCACCCTGTTTATTTATAAATACTGATTTGGTTCCTATTACTAGATAATTTTATGTTATTTCAACTAATTACCAAACTTTATTTCTTATGAATTGGTTTTTTTGTTCTTTCATTAATAATAACCAGCTCTCATGTTTTAAATATTATTCAGAAGACATAGGTTATAACTGATATAGAAAGGTAGAAATTTCAACCAGGTTTCATACATTTCCTCTAGTTCAAATTCAAATATCTAGGTCTCTTATGACTGTTTCTAAAAGATGTTTCTTTAAGATTCTAGACTGTTTGGGTAATCCAATTTTAGGTTCTTCAGTTATGTGTAATTTTAAACTAGACTAAATTTCATTAAAATCATTTTAAAAACTATCCTTTGGAGATTCCAGCCTCATGTTTTCAAATGATTTAGTAATTTCACTTGTTTGATCTTTATCATTAATAAAAGGGTTAATTTCATCATACTTCACATGAACTGATTCTTCATCAATCCTTAACTTTTTATTATAAATTCTATAGGATTTTGATGTAGAATAATATCCTTAAAATATCCCTTGATCATCTTTTGGATCAAATTTATCAAGGTTGTCCTTATTATTCAAGATATACACCTTGTATCCAAATATTTTAAATTACTTCACATTAGGTTTCTTGTTATTCCATATTTTATAGGGTGTCATTTTAAAAAATGAATTTATTAAAACTCTATTAATAATATAGAAAGATGTGTTTATATCTTTTTCACAAAAATAGATAGGAAGAAAATATTCATTCATCGTAGTCTCTTCCATTTCTTGAGTAGTTCTATTTCTTCTTGGAATAATTCCATCTTTTTTAGGTGTTCTTGAAACAAAGAAGGTGTAATTTCAACCTATATTTGAGAAAAAATAATTAAATTCTTGATTCTCAAAATTTTCACCATGATGACATCTTAATGAAATTATATTAAAACCTTTTTCATTCTAAACAATTTTGAAAAATATTTCAAAAAGAGTGAATAATTCACTTTTATGTTTTAGAAAATATGAACAAGTAAATTGAGAATAGTCATCAACTAAAATATAAAAATATAATTTTTTATCTACGGTTGTTACTATGTATGGTCCAAAAAAATAGATATGGATAGGTTTTAAAGTTTCATATATAATTTTTTTAATAGATTTCAAAGAGTATTTGTGCATTGTACCAATTTGGAATGAATCACAAAATCTATCATGTTCAAACACAAGACTAGATAATTAGAAACATAATATTTCTTAGAAAATTTATTTTAGGAATACATATTTAAATTTTTATGTCTTCAATGCTAGATTCATGACTCATTTGTATTAGCAGTTAAAAAATCACTTTCTGTTTACATATGGAATTTATATCCAAATTATAAGCATTGTCAGTTCTTGGGGATCAAAATTTAAGAAGGTTATTTTTGAAAATAGAGAAAGATTTGTTAGAGAAACCAACATAAAAGATATCATAAAATTTTTTATAAATACTTATTAGTTTGTGCTTTAACCCATGTACATATGGTACTTTATTGATTTATATTGTCATTATATCTCTGACCATTCCAACTCCAATAATCATTCCTTTAGCATTGTCACTAATAGTGACTAGACCTCCATCTATTTGAGTTAATGTATGGAAATTTGATGAGTCACCAATCATGTGTTTGGAATGGCCACTATCCATATACCATATTGAATTAATGTTCCCATGTTCTTTCTTATATTATTCTTCTTCATCCATAAATCACATGTTTGATTCCATTTTTTAGTGGTCTTTTTCAGAAGAATTTTTTTGAATACCGGCTGTAGTATTCAGATACAATCCACATAGCTTTCAGGGCTCTATTTTCCTTTATTCTCATAATATTCATTCTTCTCATTTTTTTGTCCTTATTTAGTTATCTTTCAATTGAGGTAATTCATGTCTGATGTGACCTAACTCTTCACATTCATAGTGTCTTAGTTCTCTAGATTATCTTTCAAACTTTTTAATGATTTTTAAAGCCTCTCTTTTTTCTTATAGAACTTTCTAATTTTTTCCTTGTTGTGCCAGTTCTATTTCAGAATCTAAGGAGTCTAAAGTTTTTATTTTTACTTCTTTTTTGATTTTATTTCATTTTTCTATGATGTAACCTTAATGGAAGTGTTTTCTATTTTTTACTATAATCCTGTGATCTTTCGCTTCATCTGTCATATTTTTTTCATACATCATCAATGCTCAAATCAGTTTTTTCGTAGTCAAATTTGTGGTGGGAGATGATTGTCACATTTTTGTAGATATTTTATTCTATTTAAAGGGAAGTACTATAAGTAATTTCAATACTTGATCATATTGATCTATGGGATATCCCAATGTAGTAATACAGTGGAAAATATCTACTAACTGCCCATTCATTTATGCGATCCATTCACCATCGAACATTCTAAAGGTTCCAAAATTTAGTTTTGTAGTAGCATACCACATCTGTCTAATTTTATATGTTACTTTATATGAGACACCTATTGTCTTCTACATTTCATTGGTAGTAGGGCCATGTGATGCTCTATTAAACTCACCAGGTCTGAGTCCACAAATTATGGAATTTATTTCCTTTAAATTGATTCCACATTCAAAAATTTTCAGCATCTTATGTTACTGTTTTTCTTGAAAAACATAAGAAGTAATTATCTTCGAATATACTTTGAAACCAAGATTTTTCATATAAAATACCATACATTATTTACCATATCCATAGTTGTCACCATTAAAATATAGAGCATGAACCATAGACATACCTTCTCTTAGATCATCTATTTCCATCTTCTTTGTATATACCTTATTCTATTTTATCTTGGTATATATTTAACCTAAACGATCTTATATGATACTATTTTTTATACAAGAATAATAAAATGAAAACATAATAGGGGGTGAATTGGGTCTTTTCGATAATATTGACAAATTCTGTCTTTTAAATCTCACTATGTTTTATGTAGATATACAACGCCCTATTCTATAAAACATATGGGCATTAGATAAATATAAAGAATTAGTACATCAATTTTATAGTTTGGTTGGATACAAAGATCCCCTAGTCCACTCCACCAATGCTCTCTCTACGAGCATGATGAATTTCACTACAAAGGTCCTATTATCATTATACCTTAATATCCATAATTGAGTGTAGGCAGTTGAATCCTTTATAATCAGGGATAAAACAAAGCCTTCTTCTTCTTTAATAGGGAAACAAATACGCACAACATAGTACAAGAAGATGAAACATCACCAAAACTGAGTACGAATAGCTGAAACTCCAAAAAATCAATTTTTTTTATTTTTTGATGGTTCAAGTTGGTCTTCAAAGTTGCACCCACAACTGAAAATAGATGGATCTTATTTTTTAGAAATAAATGTCTTCAAGAAAGAATAACTCTGAAGTAATCTTCATTTCAAATGATATTCAATTTGAATTTTAACAAACAACAACAATAATCATATAATAGTATGATGTTGAAAATTTGTATCTCCAAAGTGTAACCCCTTTTATAAATTAACGGAGTCGATCAATAGTCGTAGCAATACTATAAAAGATATTTAAAATAATACAATCACATGTATGTGTATATATTTTAAATAAAAATGAAATATAATATATAGAGAAAAAACTTTCTTTAGTATTCCAAAACCTAGAAAATTTCCTAATAGAATGCGGAAATTAAAATTCAAATTATCTAGGGGAATCATAACATCCCTTATGAATACGAGTGATTCTGTAGGATGAAAATGGTCGATCAAGATTAGCTTTTCAATCAGTCATAGAGAATCATTAGTTCAACCTGAAATATAGTCTAGACCATTAGATGAATCTCATATTATATTTTAGTATTAATTCTATGACATTGAATAGAAAAACATAGCATTCAACTATATAGATTAGGGTTCCTTTGCATAGAGTTGGGTTTCTTTGCATAGAATAGGGTTCCTACCAATGTATAGTTACTTAAAAATACTTTTATCTGAATGTTACCTAAGGATAAAAAGTTAAGTAGGTATTATTATCCACATATTCATTTTTACAATGTAAGATTGATTTAAAATTCAACGCTGTTTATCCATACATTCAATCTCCCAAATGTAGGGTTTTCTATACCTATGAAAATTGTTCGTCATAGTAGATGACTCAAGAGGGGGGTGAATTGAGTATCTATAAAAATTTCTATTAAAATTGGTACTTGAAAATAATATCCCCCTATTATAATAAAATAAAAGTTAGTTTTTAGTGAATTTATATAAGTCATAAATGTTCAATTAGTTTCTCTGATGATTGATTAGTTCTCATTTTGACCAATCTAAAGATGATTCAATATTTTGAAACTAATCTATTAATTTAAGATAGATATAAATTCTTGCTAAAATAATTATCAAAGTTCAATTTATCTTAATAAAATAAATACAAAATAAATAGAAATATATGATAAACAACACAATGGTTAAAACAAGAGGTTCAATATCAAGATGAGACTTAGTCCCCTCCAATTGGTGATCACCTCCGACCAAGCAGTTAATATTAATAAAAATCCAATCCACACCCTAGATCAGGGTTCACAACAACACACAGGGATGTCCAAATCACACTTGACCTATACCATAGTTATTCGTGGGAAAAACAAAGTAACAGATCACATAGGATCTCTTCCACAGTTATTCTTGAAAAAAAAATAAATAGATCACACATGATCTCTTCCATAGTTCTATATGGGATACAAGTGTTAGAAGGGATTGAGAGTGAGGATATTTTGTTATCCTCCAGTTTAGCTCTAGAGACAGTGTGTGAGATTCAAACAAATATACACACTGCTTAAATAGTTATGATTGGAACACAACAGAGTTATGAAAGAGAACAGGTTTATAATTATCTGTGTGTTGTTTAGAAATTCTCTAGATTCAATGGATGTTGTGGAAATGATATTCGAGTCCTCTTTTGGAAGTTGGATTTAGAACAGAGTGTCTCTGTTTCTTGTGAAAGTGTTTAGCTATTCTTCGAGAATGTTAAACAAGATTTAGTAGTTAGTTGATAGGTGATCTCAAGATTCAAGTTTCACTCTTTTTCAATATTCTGTGTTTGCACCTTCTATATAATACTGTTTTCTTGAAGCTCTATGTGAATATGTATATCTCCATGTATCTATGTTTTTAGAGATCTTATTGATGTCCTTTTATACTTCAATATGTACTAGGCATGGAGATTTCCGCACATGAATATACCTCGTACTATCTATAGATAGTCTTATAGAAAACATTAAATAATTTCAGAAACATTAATTTGTCTAAATATGATGGTTAGAAATATATTTGAATTAATAAAATCAAAACAGTCATTTATGACTATCGGTGAGTCATCTTCGGTCTGTTGTCTTCGGTCTGGTGACATCGGTTTGTCATCTTCGGTGTGTCTTATTTAGTGTATCAACTTCATTCTATCATTATCAGTGTGTCTACTCTGATCTTTCATCTTTGGTGTGTTGACCTTGATCTCTCATCTTCAGTGTGTCGACTTTGGTCTGTCATTTTCGGTGTGTCGAACATCGGTGTGTCGAACATCAGTGTGACATGGAAACTAAAAAGTTTATGAAGTGTATGTCTTACACAAATCATTACAAGACTAAGTGTTATAAAAAAATACATGTATAAATACACTTGTAAACATATTTATTCATGAATATAGGTTATTGACATATTTAAGTATATTTTTATGTAAGACATAATTGATTTACTTAGAGATATTAAAATGCCATGAAAGAGTAAAATATGTATATTAACATTATTTGTGATTATGAAAACTATAAAATGATAGAGGGTCCAACAATCTCCCCCATTTTAATAATAAGAAAATTTGGCATAAATGAAAATATATAGAATAAGTATAGCTTGACATAGAATACTGCACTGAATGTAATTATCCAAAATAACTAATGTTTTTCCTTGTATGAATTTCTAAAACAAAGCTCCCACTCAATAAATAGATTAAGCTGACTATATTCCATGTGTCCTAAACCAGAAAATATCCCCCTTAGATAAATAATGTATGCCTTATTTTCTCCTCTTTTTGGGATTAGGAAAAAAACATAAAGGAGAAATAACATAGAAGAAAGAAACCATAGAGATTTCCATCAATAGGAATAAGAGTACAAGTCAAACAAAAATATCAAAGCCCTATAAAAAAAATCCATCACTAAGGGTTTGGATGCTAAGGGGCTTTGCCTTTGTATGAAGGATCCGAGGGAGAAGGAGATGGTTTGGAAGTGGTAGAGGGAAGAGGTCTTCTGAAGATAACACCAGGCAGGGCAACACCTGTAGGAACAATGGCGGAAAGGGTAAGTTTTCTTTCTGACAACACATGACTGAGAGGTTGCTCTGTGATGATCGGTCGAATCTGGTAAAGAGCCTGAGAGACATTCATTAGAGTAGGAGGCTGAGAGGCAGTACCAATTGAAGCAGCTAGAGGGACCACAATACCCTTAGGATGAACATGTAAATAAGGTTTGATAAGGTTGATGAAGTCATCAATGATTTCACCACCATATTGTACGAATTTCTCAAAGTCATCCTTATTTTCCATAAATTTACTCAGCAAAGGGGTAATCTTCTTCAATTGAAGGACTAACTTCTTGAATTCTTCTATGACTGTAGGAATTCTATGATTTTCTATGAGAAACTTGAAACTATTGATGAGATCATGCTTGGTATAAATCATAGAGAAATACTTATCCACCTTTTCCTGAATCTCTTTCAGAGCTGTATAGGCTTCATTTGGGAACTGCCTGACCATATTGTAGACAAGGTATGCATTTTGATGTACTTTTTCAAGAGTTTATTTTTCTGAAACAATCTGAAGTTTTTGAAGTTCTTCTCTCATCACAACCTTGAGAGACTCCATATCAACAATATCACTTTTCCCACTCCTGGAACTGGATGTGCCAGTCAGCATTTTTCTAATCTCTTCATTTCAACTTTTTTAGATCTACACTGAGGAGATGAGTCACCAAGTTCCTAAGAACTTCCATAACACCACTAAAGGAGATCTTGAAGTTAGAAGTTAAAGAATTTAACTCATTTCTCAACTTTCTTACTTCTTCTCTCAGCAAGGTATTGTGTCTAATAATTGTTTTTACTGTGGTAATGATATTCAGTTCAATCTCATGGATCACTATTTTTGTAATATTTGCTGCATCAATATATGAGATACCTGATGAAGTGGAGGCTTTACTCCTAGATCCCACTGAAGCTATCACAGACTCACATATATCATTTTTGAATTTCTCCGAATCAGCCTTAGTGACATAGTCCCTGGGCACTGACTGAGCTACTGGTTCAACAGCTGGAGGTGGAACTTGTGCTAGTTCTACTAGGACTTGTGGAGTAGAACGAGGAGGTACCATCTCCTCATCTGAGTCATACTCTAAACTGAAAAGAATGTATCCTGGATTATTATTCCATTATCTAGTACATGTCCAGTCTCTTGGCTCAACAATATCAATTCTTATCATTCTTCTCTAAGGCTCAGGGACAGCATCATCATCATCAACTTCTTCATCCCAGTTTCTATCCATAACAACTTGTCAGGGAAGAGGAACCAACCAAACTTTAGGTTCTATTTGTGCTCTTGATACTTCAGCTTCAACAGTCACTTCTTAAATTTAAGGTACTGGAACCACATCTTCTTCTTCTTGGCTAAAAGCCATAAGATCATTCAATTCTTTAATGATCTCTTGATTTTCAGCATTAGGATGGGCTGATCTATCCTCATGTTCAGCATCTCGATTACCAACATCCTATTGTTCAACATGATCAACACCCTCACCAGCTCCATATAGAGATTCCTCACTAGATATGTCAACCACTTATTGTACCATTTTTAAAGAGTCACTCACATGCTCATCATTTCCTCCATTAGCACCACCACCACCACCATCATCATCTGATTCCTTATCTAATTTACTAACATAGCCTTCAAATCCAGTGAATTTAGTTTCTTCCTCATCCTCATCACCTAATAAAGATTCTCTAGAGAGAAAGTCCAAAGGTGGACTAGCAGGTCCATAATACATATCTTTGGGACTTTTAGCAATATTAGGATCACACATATCATTAAAAGGAGATCCTTCTTCCGTTGGCACTTCAAGCTCAGCTTCCTCATCAGAATAAAATGGAACCTCTCCTGGTTTGATAACTAGATCAACTTGGTCCTTTGGTCTAGAAGGGTGGTCAAATAGATTGAAATACTCATCTCCTACCAAACATATATCTTGTGTGTTCCAGAAGATTTTCATCCTTTTAAAAATGTCTTTTTGAAGACAAAATCCACTACAGGAACTTATCACTTCATCTACATCTTCCACACAACCTACCCTTTTCACTATGGAAGAAATCATCCTCAAATAGTACAAGTAGGTTTCCTTCTTTGATGGATTAATAAAATCAGAGATATTCACCATTAGATACCTACACAACTTCACTTTTATCCCATGTTTCAACAAAAAGATCAAGAAAAAATCCTGATACTTCACATCGGAGAAATCTCCCTTCCTTGGGCAGATTTGATGTTGTATGAACTTAAAAAATAGTCTTACTTCTCCTTTGAATTCATTTGAAAAAATCCTTCTATATTCTCAATTTTTAGTCATCTTCTTTAGATCATCTCTATAAGAGAACAAATTAGAGGAAGGTGGAATATTACCCAGATATTCAACATAGACACCTTCGTGAGGCATTTATAATCATTCATCCCATTCCTTAGACAAGAAATCTATCTCATTTCTCTTTACCATAGACTTTATCTTTGCTGACTCAGATTTATCTAGGGATATCCTCAAATGTTGATAGAACTCATGCACTAGCTGGGGATAATAAGGTCTTTCATTATTGGATAACGAACTGAGCCATCTTGGAGATTCCATCACTTTTAACAAAAAAGTATTTATTGATAGAAGCCACTCAGCAGACATCTCTTTTTTATCCATAACCACTCATCTTTCCAAGCTCAGTTTCGCAGTCCCACTGGACTCACCTTTCTGACGCTTAGTAGAAAGATATTTACAAGGTTTTTCTATTGCCCACTTTGTTCTTGCTATGAAAAGGCTTCGAATTCCAATAATGTTGAGAGGTCGAGAGTCGAGAGGGAGTGTGATAAAAGGAAAAATGATTTTCAGAAAAGGGGAAGGTGAAAGGTTATGATAGATTGAACTAAATATATCATTTAGGGATTGCAAATTGTAAATCATAAAAATTTAAACTCAATAAAAAGAATAATACCAAAAAGTTTTGTTTTATTTAAAAATAGACATAATTTATGAAAAAATCCATAACTACATCAGTGGTAATAAATTGGTTTCAGGGATCGGTTTTATGAATCGGTTTAAAGAATTGGTTTGACAATATCGGTTTCAAGGATCAGTTTGACAAGATCGGTTTCAAGGATCAGTTTCATGATATTAGTTTCAAGGACCAGTTTCAAGAGATCAGTTTAAAGGATCGGTTTCATGAGATCATTTTTAAGATATTGGTTTTAAGAAATAGGTTTGAAGGATCAGTTTTATGAGATCAGTTTCAAGAGATCAGTTTTCAAAAATCAGTTTTAAGGATTGGTTTCATGAGATCAGTTTCCTGAGATTGGTTTTAAGAAATTGGTTTTAAGAAATTAGTTTTAAGGATCAATTTCACGAGATCAGTTTCAAGAGATAGGTTTTAAGAAATCCGTGTGAATGATCAGTTTCTTGAGATCGGTTTCAAGAGTCTGGTTTTATGAAATCAGTTTGAAGGATCGGTTTCATGAGATCGGTTTCAAGAGATTGGTTTTAATAAATCAGTTTTAAGAAATCGGTTTGAATGATCAGTGTCATGAGATCAGTTTCAAGAGATCAGTTTTAAGAAATTGGTTTGAAGGACTAGTTTCATGAGATCAGTTTCAAGATATCGTCTACTAATTTATCATTCATAGTTCATGTCTGATATAATTCATTCTCTCAGAATTTAAGGGTTTAGGGAATATATCCTCAAGATGATTTTCAGTCCCAATAAACTCAAGAGTTATATCACCTTTTTTGATAACGATCTCTCAAAAATTGATTTCTTACATCAATATGATTTGTTCTAGAATGATAAATTGGATTCTTAGAAATGTTAACAGAACTTGTGTTGTCACAGTTTATGGGTATATGTCTGAATTGAAATACATAGTCAAATAATGTGTGTTTTATCCACAAAATTTGTGCACAACAATTACCCACAGCAATGTATTATGATTAACTAGCTGATAATGCAACTGAATTTTTCTTTTTTACTACACCATGATATTAGTGAATTTCCTATCAAAGTGACATGTTACAGAGGTATTCTTTCTGTCTAACTTACATCCACCAAAATCAGCATCTGAATAGCTAACAAAATCAAAATGTTGTCCATTATAATAGAACAATCCTAAGTTAGTTGTATACTTGAGATATTTGAAAATTCTTTTACACTATTTAAATGTGACTCTTTTGGGTTTGCTTTAAATCTCGTACACATACACACACTGGACATAATATCTGGCCTAGTAGTAGTTAAGTACAGAAAACTCCCAATCATTCCACAATAAGAAGTTTGATCAACTGATTTTCCATTTTCATCAAGATCTAACTTACATTTAGAACTTATAGGGTCTTCACTACTCTTAATGCTATCAAATCCATATCTTTTGAAAAGATCTTTTCTGTACTTACATTTATATAAAATAATACCTTCTTTATTTTGATATATTTGAAATCCAATAAAATATTTCAGTTCACCCATTAAACTCATTTCAAACTCACTTTGAATTATGTTTGAAAAATCATTATAAAATGAATTTTTAGAAGATCCAAAGATAATATCATCTACATATATTTAGGCTATTAAAACTTCTTTCGAAACTATTTTTATAAAAAAAGTAGGATCTGCAAATCCTTTTGTAAAACCTTTAGAAATAAGAAAATTACCTAACCTTTCATCCCAAGCTCTTGGAGCATATTTCAAACCATATAAAGCTTTTGATAATTTGAACAAATGATTTGGAGAAAGTGGATTTGTAAAACCAGGGGGTTGTTCAAAAAAAATTCTCAATTATATAACCATCAAGGAATTCACTTTTGACTCCCATTTCATAAAGTTTAAAATTCTAGTGTGCTGCATTGGAAAGTAAGATCCTAATTGCCTCAAGTCTAGCTACTGGTGCAAAATTCTCTTCATAATCAATTCCCTCTTCTTGATTATATCCTTGTGCAACTAATCTAGCTTTATTTCTAACTATATTTCCAACTTCATCTACCTTATTTCTGAACACCCATTTGGTTCCTTTTTTTAAAGGTTGGGTTCAAATCCTCATTTATTATTAAAGCAAAGTAGGGACCTCTTTAACTGGGTAGAGGGAGACCCATTACATATCCCAAAGGACTAGTGGGAATTTAGCCCATTACAAGGCCCGTAGGCCCAAATTTATGGCCCAATGCCCATTCTATGAATAGTACTGCTACAGTACCCGCCTGCTACAGTACCACACCGTACCCACCACTACTATAGTGCCCTACCGCCACTATAGTAACCTGCCGCCATTACTGTTCCTTCTGTTACTATAGTACCGCTACTGCTATAGTACGCTATAGTAATTTTACAGTACCTACACCCAATGGGTTTTGAACCCCCATTTTTCATGTAGGATTACAGGGTTCTTACCACTAAGAAAAACCCAAACTACTCATATTTGGATACTATGGTCAATGTATCCTTAGGTCAATCTACAAGTTTTCAAACTTTATTTCTTTCAAACTGATTAAGTTCATATTTAAAGAAAATTACCCAAATTTCATCATTGATTACATCATTGTTGTTTTAAGGTTCAAATTGTGACAAGAAGGATTGATGCTCAACCTGATTTCTCAAGGAAAATCTGGTTTGTGTTCTCCTATCTAGATCTCCAACAACATCATCTAAGGGATTATTCTTAAGGGTCCTACTTGGTCTAGAGAAAGTAGGACTTGATATTTCAGATTGTTTGGGTTGATCTAGTTCACTAATGTACGGATGTGGAGAATTTTCAGAACTGGAAGTTTTCACAAATTCCTTCACATGATTATTTGAGGATTTATCTTTAATTTCCAAATTGCACATTTCCTCTTCAATATTTTCAAGTGAGGTCTTAGGCCAATGTAGATCTTTTTCATAAAACTTGATGTGGACAGATTCCTCCACACATTTGTATTTTTTATTTAAGACTCTATAGGATTTTCTTGATTTAGAATATCTACGAAATATTCCTTCATCACTTTTGGTAGTAAATTTATCTAAATTATCTTTAGTATTTTGGATATAAACTTTACATCTAAACATTTTAAAATAACCTACTTTGGGTTTCCTATTATTCCAAAACTCATAAAGAGTTTTCTTAAGAATTGGTCGAATTAAGACTCTGTTTATTATGTAGCAAGCTGTATTAATAGCTTTGGCCCAAAAATAAATGGGTAAATCATATTCATTGAGCATAGTCTGAGTAATTTATTGTCTGGTTCTATTTATTTTTTCTACCACACCATTCTATTGGGGTATTCCTGGGGCAGAAAAGTAATGATTATAGCTATTTTGAGAGAAAAAATATTCCAAATATTGATTCTCAAACTCATGACCATGATCACTTCTTAAGTATTTTATCTTAAGTCCACTACGATTTTCTACATTCCTAGCATACTTAGTAAAGTTAGAACAGGATTCACATTTATGAGCCCGGAAAAAGGTCGAGGTATACCTAGAGAAATCATCTACAAGAACATAAACATAGTGCATTCCATTGAGACTCGACACTCTAGATGGTCCAAACAAGTCCATGTGATACAACTTCGGAGGTTGAGAAGTAGTTACTTCTTTCTTTGGTTTGAAAGAGATTTTATGTTGCCTTTTCTTTTTGACAAGTATTACATACTTTATTGTTTGGAAACTCTAATCTGGGTATGTCTCTAATCAAGCATTTTCTATTTAATTTCCTAAGAGAGTGTGTGTTGTAATTTCCTAGTCTTTTATTCCAGAGCCATGACTCTTTTTGAAAGTCATTTAGACAAAAGACATTCTATGAGGCTAGTGTGTCTATATTTATAGAATATACATTAGCATTTCTAAAAGTAGTAAATACTAAATCATTTTTGGCATAAAAAACAAGACATGCATCATTTTTTAATGTAAAATTAAATCCATCATCACAACGTTGAGATATGCTGAGCAGGTTATACTTCAGCCCATCCACATATAGTACTTTAGAAATTGAAATAGAGTAGGGGTTACCAATCTGGCCTAGGCCAATGATTTTTCCTTTACCATTGTCTCCAAATGTGACATGTCCTCCATAAATCTTGATAAGACTTTTAAAGACGGAAAAATCCCCTTTAATATGTCTTGAACACCCATTGTCCAAGTACAACATCTTTTTATAGGAATACTTTAGGCAGTTTACCTAAAAAATAGTTTAACCTAGAAATGAATTTGGTACCCATATTTGTCCGGGTCCACATACATTAGTGATATAAGCCTTAGGAACCCACAACTTTCTTATGGATTTTTTATATTCATAATATAGAGTGTTTGAAAAATAAACTCTATTTTGTCCTGAAGAATTGGATATAGTAAATGAATTTGTGCAACTGGAACTTGCTGTACAACTCTAGTTTTTGAAAAAGGTAGTTGATTTTTATGATTAGGGTACATAATGTGATTTGGATATATTCTTTTAACCTGGTTGATATCCTATCACAGAAGTATACATATCAGCTATTTTTACTAAGAGTTTGAGTAAGAGTATTTTTTCCATTATTAAACTTTTCTAATACTTTCTTCAATTTTTCATTAGACATTTTTAACTCATTATTTTCTTTGATTAGTTGAGCATTTTTCTCCTTTTTAGTTGTACGTTCAGATTTAGTAGTCACAGTTAGAGCATGATGTTTCTTCAAAGATTTATACTTATCTTTCAACTCATTACATGTTTCTTCTAACATGTTTCTATATTCGAATAGTTCATCATTTGTCATATTTTCAGACTCACTTTCAGAATAATAAAACGGACGTGCAGGATAGTCCAAAGTTACTTCAGTTGTTTTTGTCATGAAACAAATATTAGCCATATATTTCTCATTTTGAGAAGAGCTAGATACACTTGAGCTATCATCGTAAGCACTCCAGGTGGCCTTCATTACATTTTTGTTTACCTTTTGTCCTTATTTTTATACTTTTTCTTCTATTTCATATTTGGGTAGTTAGACTTGACATTTCCTTTCCTTTTACATTCGTAAAAAATTATCTCTTCTAATTTATTATTTCTCTTCTACTCCTTTTCCAATTTCCCTTATTATCATACTTTCTTTTGTAACTGGGATTTTTGGAAAACTTCTTTTTCCTATAGAATATCTTGAATCTTCTAGCCAACAGGGCCATTTCTTTATCACTATCTAAAGCGACTTCATCAGTACATGAGCTTTTGATAGTAGCTTGAACTGTCTCTTTATCTTTACTTTTGGATTCAGTAGTCTTAAAAGCTATAGACTTTAATTTTGGTTCATCCTCCTCTTGATATACCATCAATTATTCTTCAAACATCAATAATTTTCCCATCAATTCCTTCACTGTCATCTTATCAATATCATATTATTCTCTGATAGACACATATGTTCCATGCCATATTTCTGGTAAGCATCGCAGAATCCGCATGATCTACTCTTTGGCAGTTACATCTCTTCCAAAATAAATCACTGTATTCAAAATTTCATTGAACCTGAGATAGATATCAGAAATTGACTCATCAGGATTCATTATAAATTTATCGTATTTGATGGTATAAGTACTCAATCACATTTTTTAACATTATATGTTCCTTCATGAGAAACATAGAGAGTATCCCAAATTTCATGTGCATTTTTACAAGTAGAAATACAGTTAAACTCTTTATCTCCTAGTGCATAGTACAGAGCATTCATTTCATTACAATTATTGTTAAAAGTAGTCTTGGTTGGTTCATCCCAAGAGTTTATAGCAGTTTCAGGTATTGCATATTTACTTTCAATAGCAGTCCAAGTTTAATATCCCATACTTTCTAGAAGTATTTTCATTTTAACTTCCACTGAGAATAGTTAGTTTCATTAAATAATGGTGGTCTATTAGTAGCATCCCCTTCAAATATATTTTCCATGATAATGGTTGTGAAATAATTTTAAAGAGATAAAAAGTTAGAAATAAAAGAAATTTTAATATCTTTGAAACACAACTATAATCACAGTTGACACTATTTGATAAACAAATAATAGCTTTCAAAATCCTCTGATACAAAATATTGGTCAGAGTAGATGACTCAAGAGGGGGTGAATTGAGTATCTATAATTTTTTTTATTAAAATTGGTTTTTTAAAATAATATACCCCTATTATAATAAAGTCAAAGTCAGTTTGTAGTGAATTTATATAAGTCCTAAAAGTTCAATTAGTTTCTGAGAAGATTGGTTAGTTCTCAGTTTTACCAATCTAAAGATTAGTCAAACTTTGGAAACTAATATATAAATTTAAAACAGATATAAATGCTTGCTAAAATGATGATCAATGTTTGGTTTATCTTAATGCAATAAATAAAAAATAAATAGGAATATAAGATAAACAACACAGCGGTTAAAACAAGATGTTCAGTCTCAAGCTGAGACTTAGTCCTCTACATTTGGTGATCACTTGCAACTAATAGGTTTATATTAATGAGATTTTGATCCACACCCTAGATCGGGGTTCAAAATGGAACACAAGGATGTCTAGGTCACACTTGACCTCTACCACAGTTATTTTTGAGAAAAACAAATAAATAGATCACACATGATCTCTTCCACAGTTATTCGTGGGAAAAAAATAAACAGATCACATAGGATCTCTTTCACATCTCTACTTGGTATAAAAGTGTACGAAGGGATTGAGTGTAAGGATATTTTGTCATTCTCCAGTTTATCTCAGGAGACAATGTGTGAGATTAAAATAGATATACACACTGCTCAAATAGTTATGGCAGGAACACAACGGAGTTATAAAAGAGAATGGGGTTTAGAATTCTCTATGTGTTGTGAAGTAATGCTATGGATTCAATGGATTTTGAGTAAATGATATTTGAGTCCTCTTCTGAAAGTTGTCTTCAGAATAGAGTGTCGCAGTTTCTTGTGAAAGTGTTCAAATCTTCTTTGAGGATGTTCAGTAAGCTTCAGTAAGTAGTTGATAGGTGAGCTCAAGCTTCTAGTTTCTCTCTTTTTCAATATTATAAGATCACATTGTCTATATATCATCATTTTCTTGAAGTTATATGTGTATATGTATATATATATGTATCTGTGTTTTTAGAGCACTGATTTAAGTCCTTTTATACTTCAAGATCCACTAGTCATGAAGATCTTCACACGTGCATGTACCGCGTACTGTCTACGGATATTTCTACAGACAACATTAAATAATGTCAAAAACATTAATTTGTCTAAATATGACTGTTAGAAATAAATTTGAATTAATAAAATCGAAATAGTCATTTATGACTATTAGTGAGTCATCTTTGGTCTATTGTCTTTGGTGTGCTAACATCAGTCTATCATCTTCAGTGTGTCATCTTCAGTGTGTCGACTTCGGTCTATCATCTTTGGTGTGTCAACTTCGGTCTGTCATCTTTGGTGTGTCGACTTCGATCTATCAACTTCGGTGTGTCGACTTTGGTCTATCATCTTTGTTGTGTCGAACATCAGTGTGTTGAACATCGGTGTGTCGAACATCAGTGTGTCGAACATCGGTGTGTAAAACATCTGTGTGTCAAACATCGGTGTGTCGAACATTGGTGTGTCGAACATCGGTGCGGCAGGGAATCTAAAAAGGTTATGAAGTGTCTATCTTACGCAAATCATTACAAGACTAAGTGTTATAAAAAAATACATGTATAAATACACTTGTAAACATATTTATTCATGAAAATAGGTTATTGACTTATTTAAGTATAATTTTCTGTATAAAATAATTGATTTACAGAGAGATATTAAAATGGAATGAAAGAGTAGAATCTCTATATTGACATTATTTGTGATTATGAAAACTAAAAAATCATAGAAGGTCCAAAAAAACATAGGATTATCATTCAATATAAAAACTATTCAACATAGCGTAGGGATAATGATCCATATGTTCATTTACCGAATGTTGGGTATGAACATTGTTTATAGAATAAAACATGTATTCTTAAATTCCATATTACAAGGTATATATAATTATGATATATAAATTCCTAAAAAATACTTAAAGAATTTTTTTTAAAAGACCAATAGGGGTATTTGTGAGGGCCAAAATAAACATATAACATAGAGTATTATTGAGACAATATAATCCCAATAGGTACAACAACATATCCAATAACGGGTGATCAACTATTCCATAAATTAAAATATATTGAAACTATTTTTCATAAATCATTTTCCAAAAAACCTGACAAAATTATGTTGGAAAAAGAGATCAATTTTCATTGAATTACTGTATTAGAATAGTTTGTATGTGAGATATTTTAACGATGTCATTCATGTAGAAAAAATTATTTTGATTTCATTATTGGAATATTACTAAATGTTCCTAGAAAAATATAATATGGAATCAAGACGAGGTTGGATATGACTGAGGTGGAGATTAGGGAAGAGTTGACACTAGTGAAGGGTAAAGGGATGACTTTTCTTCCTCAAATGGATTACAATTTGTTGAGACAAGAAAAATTGAAATTTTTTACTTTTACATAATAGTGTATAACCTCTAGAGGGTTATTCATTAAATATGAATAATTTAATGTTAAGGACTAATTTGAAGTCACCTAAAGTAAAATCACATGACTATCATGTTTGTATGCAAGATTTGATGCATGTTTTTTAAATATCATTATACATAAAAATGTATAAAAATCATTTACCAAACTCTTCTTCTTTTTCAAAGCCATGTGCAATAATGTTACAGACCTGATGAAGTTTCAAATCATAAATAAGAAGGTTGATGTCATACTATGTTTATTAGATATGTTCTTCCCAACATCATTACTTGATATAATGGTCTAGTTCATGGTTCACATGGGTATATAGGTTCAACTATATGGTCCCATCCATTATATATGGATGTACCCCATTTAACGATATATGAATATTTTGAAAGGGCATGTCAGAAATTTAATTTAGCCAAAAGGTTTTATTAAATAATGATATATTATTGAATTATGAACTATTTACCTATCAAATTTTGATAGCATTAGTCTCCCAAAGTATCATCATAGAAGACGCATTATGGGTGAAGGGATTTCCAAAATATTTTATTATACAATTACCTTCATAGAGTGGTAACAAGAGCACCATTAAATTTTACATAACAGTGAAGATTTGGATCCATACATTCAATCCCACAGAGAAATTGATAGTTATTTGAATCCATGAAGGAATGAAGGATGGATATCAAATACACATAATCAAAAGTTTATATGATAGTCCATTGATCAAATTTTTAAGGAGTTATCTAAAAATATGAATTCAACTACCAAATGAATTTGATGGATAACCATTGGAGAGAATTAAAATCCTTTATAATATTGTGGTTTTCAAATCAATGTTTATAAATTCAATTCAAAATCACACGATGATCACAGTACAATGCAAGATAGTGGCATTATATTTATGGAGGAAGTGATGCACATATCTACTTCCAAGGATATAAATCCAATATATGAAAATATATCATATTTTGTAATTATGGAATAGATATATTACAGGTATTATATATCATTTTAAGTTCTAATTATCCATTTCAAATGGGTTGAAAATTGGAGTGTAATCAAAGTTGATGAAATGAGATTTGGGAAGGTGAATTTCAGTGTTGAAGGGAAAAAAGATGATCCATTCATAATGGAATCACAAAAAATGAAAATATTTTATGTCTGAGATCTAGAAAAAAAGAATTAGTTGATTTTCCTACTGGTGACTAAAAAAATATTTGGTCAGATGAAAATTTAATCAAGGATGACCCTTTTATTAGAAGATCATAATCAGATCATACTGGTCCCAATGTAGAAAATTTCTTGTATGTTAGAGGGGACTATAAAGAGGGAATTTGGATTCCATATATAGGATCCAAATACCTAAAAACTTATAAAAATAAAGAGAGTTAAATGAGAAGGTAAAAGTTTTTTTTAATATACAATGTTTTTCCTCATAATATTATTTGATCTCTGCAACATTAATATAATCTAAATTAAATGTTGGAATACTCATTTAGACAATGTATTCTACACAAGACGATGTTACCAATCCCAATGAGGAATATACTATAACTAAGGAAACCACTTGGAAATATGTAAATGTGATATTATGATATACTTTATTCATTTTAATGAAAAATTATAGAACAAAATGTTGATTTAATTTTCATTATTCCATATAGAGTTTGTTTATTTTATAATATTTTTTCCATTTTTTGAAACCATTATACACCAAAACTTCCATATAATTTTTCTTCCTCAAAACCCTTTCACCCTTACAATGTTGGAATTTATCACTTTCCTTTATGTTCCCTCCAATGACTTTGCAGGAAGAGACACAATACAATCTACTCTCAATCATATGGGTAATATTGATGTTTTACCAATAAAATAATTTTCCACAAAATTAATATATTGTTTCATATTTATGTTTAATTTATTTCTTTTTAGTTTTACTCACATAAGAAGTTTTTTCTTATATAGGTGGATTATTTTGTTTGAGTTGGGGTGGTTTGTTTAAATAAATTCATGCTAATGAGAGATTAGAATTCGAGGCTTCAACTAAAATAATGAAAAAAAGTAAATGGGCCAACAATGTATACAACCATTATTAAATTTTGAATTACCACTACATATTTAATTAGTTTTTTCATAATTTTATCTAATATTCTTATGTTAATTTCGATATTATTTTATCTAATTATTATTTATATTTTCTAAATTTATTTCTGAAAGATATATTTTCCTTTCAAATACTTTCAACGAGTCATATAAGAGATAACATGTTATTTTTCCAATGTTACCACACTTTCGATTCCCTTTCTTTTTTGACCAACCAACACTTCATATAGAGTTAATATTTAGTGTTGGAAGCTCAAAAAATAAAGGAAATTGAATTCATGGTAACATGATAATTTGGGATTCTTTGAGCCTTTGGGACATGTGGGAATGAATTTCACCTAAATCCTACCCATGATGTGATTGGTATAAATCCAAGTGCTTCTTTTTATTTAAAAATGATATTAATTTTAGTAAAAAAGACAACTAACATACTCAAAATTAAAAATATTCATTAGTATTATTTTGATACATTAGGAAAATGATACATAAGTCATTTTTGATGTGTAGGAAGTAGACACACGTCAATATGAACCATGATGTGTCTGGTATGACTCAAAGTGTCAATTATCAATTTAAAATTAACATTTTAGTTAAAAAGTGTCACTAAATGAAAACAGAGAAAAGGGATTGGATTATCATGATAATTTAATAAAATGATTCATAATTAATTTGTGAGATGTAGGAATTATTATCACATCAAACCAACAATTGATGTGAATGGTATGACTCAAAGAATGTGTTTCCAGTTTAAAATGATATTTTATTAAAAAATAAAAGTGACATACTCAAAAATAAGAAAATTTATTTGTATTTTTTTGATACTCTAGTAATATAATCCATATTTCATTTAAGATGTGTAGGAATTAGTCTTACTATAATCTATCACATTATGTGACTGGTATGACTCCAAGTGTGAATGTTTATTTAAAATTGACCTTAATTTTAGTAAAAATACAACTAACAAATTCAAAACCATGAAAAAACATTTATATGATTTTTTATACTATATGAAATTGATACATAATTAATTTTTTATATTTATGCATTAGTATCATCTAAATTTGATACATGATGTACCTAGTATTAGTCAAAGTATCTGCTATCAATTTAAAATCAACCATTTAGTTAAGAAGTGTCACTCAATGAAAACCAAGAAAACACACTTTGATTGTCTTGATAGTTTTGTAAAATGGATCATAAGTAATTTTTGATGTGTATAAATCAGTATCACATTAAACAGATATATAAAGTGACTGGTATGAATCAAAGTGTGTGTTTCAATTTTAAAATGACATTTTAGTAAAAAACGACAAGCGACGTACTCAAAAATAAGAAAAAAATGGATTTATTTGATACTTTATTAAAATGATCCATAATTAATTTTTGATGTGTATCAATCATATGAACCTCAATATGATGTACAATGTCACTGATATAACTCTAAGTGTGTATTTTTTACTTAATATTAACATGAATTTTAGTATAAAACAAAACTGACATACACAATACAAGTACTAACATTTAGATTTGCTTGATAATTTGGTAAGTTGATCTAGAATTAATTTTTAATGTGTATAACCATACCTCAATCTGATACACAATGTGCCTGGTATGACTAAATGTGTCCTCTATCAGTTTAAAATTAACATTTTAGTTCAAAAAGTGCCGCTCATTGAAAAATGAGAAAACATGCACAAATTTTCTTGAAAATTTAGGAAAATTATTTATAAGTAATATTTAGATGTAGGAATCATTCTAACATCAAACTAACACACTATGTTGTTAGTATATAGGATCGAAATATGAGATGTAGATACTTAATTACAAGAGGGGGTGAATTTTATGTTTAAAAAATTTTGTTATTAACCATAAGGAACATTTTTTTAATGATGTTGAACAAATAAGATTCAAAAAACCCTCTGTAATATTTAAAAAATGGATCAAAAGGGACCAAGGCTAGATTATAAAGATATTATAACAAAATAATCATAAAGATGTACATAAGTAATATTTTACCTTAATTTGTATAAAATCGTGAATTAGTTTTAATAGGGAAGAGAATTTTTAAGAAAGTTACACTTTCTATAATTAAAAAAATTAAACAGAATTTAAATAACTTGAAATTAAACAAGTAGTAAAAGAGTAATGAAATTTTTTAACCTAAAGAGAAGGGTATCTAAAAAACTTGGATAAAGTTCCCTTGATTTATAATTTTATGAATATATGTCATACCCACACCAAGGTAAGCCCTCAATGTGATGATTGTTATCTATCTTTCTCTCTCTACAATCCCTCGATATGTAAGGTGATCGACACGTTTTTCTTCATTCAATGTGGAAGCCCTAGATTGAGAAGGTAATTGGAACCTATGTCTTCCTTCAGTATGGAAGCCCTCGTTTGTATACAAAAAAATATCAAATCTCACTAAGCAGAAAAAATCTTTTTGAGGATTTAAGTATGTGGAACAATCTATTCACAACCTAAGCTCTACAAGGTATTCTCATCAAAAAAATGTGGAAGAGCTCCCACATTATATCAATTCTCCCAAAAGTTCATAGCACTGAAATGTACAAATGATTGAATATTTATAGGTGAGATCTCCAATGGTCACATTTTCCTCCAACGGTCATATATTTCATGAAATTTAAAAGGGACTTGGACAAGTGGAATTAATAATAGTCATATTGTTACCAAAATAATGACACCATTTAGATAACAAAATCTATCACAAGTAACATTAGCTTTGAAATAATATATAAGATTCTAAATGTAAGAAACAATACATTAATGAAATAGAGTAACATTAAAAAAGATATAAAATTCGATCCTTAACGAAAAAATACAGTAAATTTATGAATGTTGAAAATATGTTTCTTAAGGAAAACATAGTAACTTTAAGAAAGTTGAAAATCATATTCTTTAGTAATATATAGTAACTTTAAGAAAAATGAAAATCAGTTTCTTAATGAAAATATAGAAACTTTGGGAAAGTTGAAAATAGTTTTCTTAAGGAAAATATAGTAACTTTAATAAAGATGAAAATCCGATTCTAAGAAACATGGTATAAACCATTTGATATTTTAAAGAATTACGAATTCAATAAACATAGAAAATCAAAATTTGGGAAGTGAATTAGATACAAAATTTTTAGGGATTTAGTATCAAATAAATGTGGTGTTTTGGGATATAATAAACAAAAAAGAACCAAAATTTTGAGTGATTCTGAATCCAAGAAACATGGTGATTCAGAATCCAAGAAACACAACAGATGAAAAAATTTGAGGGGTTCAGAATCCATGAAATATAATGATTCAGAATCAATTTTTTGGGTGATTTTTAATATGAAAAACATTGATTCTTATTATATGAACATGTATCCTATTTTTCATTTGAATTCAGAATCTATTCGGTCTTGATGAAAACTATGTTATACTTAGATGGAACATATTACAAAAGATATTTTTAAATATAATCCTAAAAAACATAAAGTTTATTAAAGAATGAAATATTAGTCTAACATTCTTATAGTTTAATAAAGAAAGTGGTATAGGTCTAACAAATAAAAATTTTCTTAAATAAACAAATATAAGCCTTAAAAATATAATATTTTCTAAATAACTAAATATAATTCTATAAACATAAAGTTTCTTAAATAAAAATTTAACACCTAGAAGTCTGGAGTTGGTGTATTATTTTAATATATTAATGTTATTACAAGGAATCACATCCCGAAGGACCGATATGTTTAATAGTCTTGAAAAATAGATTACATAAAGAAACATAACATTAGAAATTATAATGTAAAATACAGTATAAATAATCCTTTTATAATTCCATCATTCCCCACACATAACCCTACACATCAATTATAACACACTTCTTGGCATCCTGGGTAAATAAAACGTAAGAAAGGGGTGATCTCAGATTCATAGTAAGGGTAAATAATTCAGTGGAGGCTATAATTTTTAAGGAAAAATTTATAATGAAAACTTCATCCTTTTTAAACATAAACATGAACATAATATGACAAAACTAAATCAACCATTACCATATAAACACACACATGGATATTCTACTAGTATAATAAACACATGTAATAACTAATTTCATAATTATGGAATGCATAATTATGGACATAATAACTACTACGTTAAGGCCTTGTGCTAATAACATTCACAAATATTCTGTTGAGGCCTTGTTCTAAGAAACTATTTTGTATCATTAGATATATTGATGCATAGAGGGGCTATATCAGGCCCTACCATCAATTACTAAGTCCAATGCATTCCTCATATGAAAAGGGTTAAAACAAAACATAAGCATTCGTATTAAATCTGGCATACAAAATGTTGATATGTTAATTCTAAAACATGACTGGAATACAAATAGAAAATCCAGAGTCGAACATATCATAAGTCATTCAATACAATATGTAAGAATGTATTATAATAAATCAACCTCAATCAAGAATAATATCCAATAAAATATATTGACATAGATGAAAATAATCAGTAAATTTTTTTTGAGGGAAATATACCATTTTCATGAAATCCATTAAAAATCACAAAATTATAAAAGATGTCATTTAAAATATATTTTTGAATCAAAGTGTACCATAAAACTTTGAAACTATTTAAAATAATTAACATTTTAAAATAATCATGTCCATATAAATAAATCCTTAAAATGATTTTGAAAACATGAACATTAATTAAAGATATTTAGAAAAATAAATATTTAAAACATTTAAATTGATGATCTTGTTAAAGATTACTTTACATAAAACTTAATGGATTCCATTTGAAAATATTATTATGAAACATGGAAATGGAAGACAAATATGTTCCAATAAATACATACAAAGAAACAATCTCAGATAATAATGAGATTGAGGAATTAAACCTTACCTTGTACTTTTTTTAGTCGAGGGTACATTTAAACTCCTGTATAATGACCATATTATGTTATTAAATTATAAAAAAACAATATTTATATTTATGATATCATATATTTTTCATTTATGACTTTATACTACACATTTACTGATAATTTTCATGTTAAAGTAACATTCCGAGTAATAATCGCTTTCTTTATCGTATGTGTTTTAACTTGTTATTCTTGATCATAACACATAGATCATGATTTAAATACTTACAGAATATAAAACATGATTTATATATCATATATATTCGGAATATAAATATGTATTATAGATAGATATATGTAATGGAAACACCGTTCATGGAGACAGTAGTACGTACGTCCGCATGAACGTTGTTTTCATTTTCTTATCTTATAGTATTAAAGTAATTAAATGAAATATATTTATCTACATAAATATATATTATTATAGTAGAAATATTATTCATAATATCTAATACTTAATAAATATATATTTTTATAAAAATTTGTGAATGGTGATCTTTTAAGATGAATCTCATCGCGTCATGGAGACGGTAAGCCGTACGTACACATGAGCGATAATATCATTGTATTGATGGTGAAACGATGTTTAATTGGATGGTATATTATATATAAAAAATAATTAACATGTTATATTAATTATTTATATTAATTATACTCATTATTATACCCATCCAAAAAATGTAGTGTTGAATAACAAACTGCAACATGTTGTGGAGACGGTAAGTTGTACGCAAGCACGCATGGTGACTCTATCATTTATAGGATGGATAAAACAATGAATATGGTTGTACCATATTTATAATAATATCTCATAATATAGAAGTTAATGGATTTATTATTTTAGTAACATAAAAACAAATAAATAAGATGTAGAAGAAGAAAAGAATATTAAAAGTGGTGATAAAATAATTACCTCTTTTTCTAGTGTTTCCTTTGGATTTGAACAAAAGGGATCCTTAGGTTGGCTTCATGATCAAAGTAATGCCTTTAGGTTGAAGTGAGGGTAGTTGAAAATATATTTTATAAGGGTTTGGCCGATCCAAATGGCTTTGGATGTGTCAATTCGAGAGAAAGGGAAGCACCCTTTAACAAGATAGGTGATTGACACTTTTGGAAAATCATGAAATATTAATTTATTATAAAATGATTTAAATTTTCTATTATCTCAAATTTAATTTATTTTGAGGATAAGGTGGGTATGGGTAGAAATACTCTCAACCAAGATGTTTTATTTATGTTTAGGTCACCCTATTAACCTTATATTTTAGATTTAACTCTTAGTTAAATAGTTTATCTTTTACCATGTCTTCTTGTATTTTTATACTACACGGTTAATATAGTTACAATAAAATTACAAGAGAACATAAAGTGGTTCATTAATGAAATATCTAATGTTATATAAGTATTTTGGAGGAATATTATGTTTTTAGGAATATTATATCATTTAATAAAATATTATTTGTTTTAAAAATTCATTTATGTCAATTTTGACACAATTTAGTATTTGGTTTTTTTAAGTTATAAAAACTTCATTATTTTAAAAAAAATACATTGAATCAACCCGAAAATGACATATTAACCAAAATAATTCTAGTATGTAATCGAAACTTTCAACCTACATTTATTAAAATATTTATAATATCAAATATTTTAAACCTTCATTAATAAGGTAATTACTACATCATAATTGTGTCATAAAAAATTTATTTATTTAAGGTCTCAAATATATAAATAAAATACCATGATGCAGTATATCTTTTTATGTTTTTAATTAATATTTATAGTATAATTTATCTTATGTATAACTTTATATTTAAAATGGTTTAGTTATTAAAATTTTAATTTAACACTTTTAACTTTTCTTTACATAAAATATAATAATTGTCCAAATCTAACCCAAAAGAATCAAAAAGGATATTATTTTTGTCCTAAGGTTTATTTTTTTCAAAATACACTTATCTAATATAATTAGGACATGTTTTAGGGTAATTATAATAATATTTTTACATTTAATTACCCTATTTACTTTTAACCATGGAAACTATAATTCAAAAGTTACTTTTCACCAAAGATTATTTTTATCCCGTTGAACCACATTTTACTTATTGATGAAAATTATGTCTATATGATTTTTGAAATTAAATTCACAGAAGTGGTAAAATTATATTTTATGCAAATTTGTAAATGTGCCTAGATGGTAGGTAAAAGTTGTTAAAAAGTTCAATAAAATTTTACATATCTAATCTTGTTATAAAATGAATAAAATAACTTTCATTGGATTAATATATGTACTATGCATCTTTTTTTCCTTTAAGAAAAATTTTAATTAAAAATAATAATTTAAATGAAAATTTCGGTTTTTAAGTACTATGCAATATTTTTCACTATTCATAAAAAATTTAATGTTTTCTGAAAAATACCAAAAATTCACCATAAAATAATTTTGATATTCCAAATTCAAAAATTAATTACATTTTAACAAATTCAATTTTTAGGTTTTTTAAAATTTAGTTTATTATAGTTCACAAAAATACATACAAATTAGCACTTTTAAGAAAAATGTTTTTTTAAATATATAACTATTTTAACAAATATTATAAATTTAATTATAAATATGTTTTATTTATGTAACAACATTATAAATAAAATTTAAAATTTATTTGTTAATATTTATATTAAAATATTTAATTGATAAACAAATATATCATTTAAATAATTATAATACTAATGTGTTTTTTTTACAAAAACTCAATCCTGCGTATAACGGAAGCGAAGTCGGTGTTGCATGTAATATAAGATATTAAATTACATTAAAGAGAAAACGTAATATGAAATATTAGGGTGTTACATTCTCCCATCCTTCAATAATTTTCATCCTCGTAATTTGAAATTGTTCTTCAAAAAATAAATGGTTAAAAATTGAAAATCCCTTTGTGGAAAACACACATCAGAAAATGGGTTAATTAAATTTAATATTAATAAGATGGAAATAGAAATGAAAAAGTGACAACTAGATTATTATTTCTAATAAAAGAACATTGGTGGAAATTAAATACACATTATTGATTAATAATGTTAATATATATAGAGAGTTATTAAGGTCATCAATCACAAACAAGTGAATAATAAATTGAAAATTGGGGCCCTCAACGCCATAAATCTATGATGATGTACAATATCATCAGTTCAAAAAAACATAAGGTATTAGTAAAAAAAGTTTTTTGTTTTAAGATATTTGTCCAAATGTTTAATAATTTACTTCTTCATAGAATAAGAAAAAAGTAATAAGTGACAAGTAGAGTTCCATCATGTAATTAATTTATACCATAACTCATATTTCACTCTAAAAGATAATAGAACTGAAGAATATTTGATTTATCCTATTCTTATAGGGTTACAAAAAAATGAATTCATATTTCATCTGTTAGACCATTTAAAAAAACTATGTTATAAAAACCAGGACATTACATAGTCCAGTGGTAGGTGATGCACCCTTGCCTCCCTTCAGTTGCGGGTTCAAGTCTCACGGCCTTACCGGACACGACGCATTTCCGCCTGACCTCTGGGATGCCCTTTATATAAAAATCCAAAAATAATCTTACGAAATGTTTTAACCTTGAACAATAGTATCCGATGTCCAAAAAATCCATTCCAACCTTTAGACTTATCCAAAATACTTCTTTCCAACTCACAGTCCAAATTTTTTAATGAAGGTAAACATAATGAAGGTCTCTTTTTGTCACATAATAAAATGTGAATACCTTCATCATGTATTCTCTTAAAATATGGTAACACCATTCATGCTCCATTATTCCTTATAGAATACTAGATATACTCCTTATATCCAAAGATTTTGTAAACTCCCATAATGATGGAATAAATAAACAATTAATTAGTTTCATGGTAGTCAAGAATATCCAATATAATTTATCCAAATCAATCATCTCATTTTTGAAAATCACTACCTCAGTCTCAGGAACATATTAGGGTTTATCTTTCCCTCATCCATGTATTTTCCAAAAATATTAACTTTCTATTGAGTCAATTTTCTTAGTACCATTCAATATCAAATCCTCAATGAAATAGTACAATAGTACAGTCCTTATTTATTTCCACAATTCATATAACCAATACATCCTTAATACAAAACTCAAATGACATAATTCTTCATTCTAGAAATAGAAATACATTAATTATTTCATATCGACTATAGTAACAACTTGTGTTGTACCTTGATCCCTTTAATTATTCTGAGCTATATTTCTTTTACACTTAGGAAATATATTTTCATAATTCCCCATTTCACTACATTAGAAACACTAAATATTAGTCTTTTCTTTGTTCCCTTTGAATTGTATTTCCTGATGACCCTTTTCTACACACTTACAATAAACACCCAGTCCTTTCAAGAGTTTCCCAGGGTGATTGTTTCCATTGTTATCACATTTGGTAAAATCCTTATTTACCTTCTTCCCTTTATCCATATTTCCCTCTACCATCCTCTTCACTCTGGATTCCCTTCAAAGACATAGGACTCAAAGAATTGTATACTTATCTTCTTAACATATGATACAATTTCTTCATATGATGAGAATACATGGGAGGCTATTTCCCTTCAAAATGTTGGCCTAAGACAATGAATGGTAGGATCCTTGTTACTCTTTGGAACATGAGCATTGGTGGGGTAGTCATTCCTTCTACTAGGTTCCATTTATAAACTATGGAATACACTAGATTAGGTTTCAAATCCTAATGAATAATTTTTAAATAGTGAAATACATATCATAAATTGAAAAAATTATGTACATATAATTTCATAATAATAAAAATGGATTATTTTCAGACATATTTAATCATAAATACTTCATAATGGTTTGTAATAAAAATGTGAATTATCTTTTGCAGATCCCCAAGGAGTACAAAAATAGGTTTGCGGTAAGACCCTTTGTCATGTACCAGGTTACCCCGAGTTAGGCTCAGAACACCTTGTCATAGTTTTCACCCATAGGTACATCCGTACAAGAACCATGTCCACTATAGAATCTAGATAGAGATTCATTTCTTTGAGTAACCACATAATCTCTACATTACCAAAATTCTAGGATGTTTTTATACACTAATCCACAAAGCCAATCTTAGGGTAATGTTTCCTAATCAGAGTTTATCTAAATATAGTTTCCAATGTTATTTCTAAATCTCCTTTGAAAACAACTGCAACACTCTGACCCCAGAATCCTAGAGCCGGTGCATTATTTTAATACATTGACACGATTACAAGGAATCATGTCCCAATGAACCGATCTGTTTAGCAGTCTTGAAAAATAGATTATATACAATAAATTAACATTACAATTTATAACATAATATATATAATAAATAATCTTTTTAGAATGACATTATTCCCCAATATTAACCCCATATATCAATCGTAATACATTTCTTGGAATCCCAGGAAAATAAAATATAAGAAAGGGGTGATCTCAGATTCTTAGAAAGGGTAAATAATTCAGCGAAAGCTATAATATTTTAAGGAAAGATATATAATGAAAACTATAGCGTTTTTAAACATAAACATGAACTTAATAAAAAAATCAAACATTACCATATAAAAATGCACATGGATATTATACTAGTCGAATAATCACATATAATAACTAATTTCATTATGAGGGAATGCATAACGTTGGTCAAAATAACTACTATTTCAATGCCTTGTTCCAAGACCATTCACAAATATTATATCAAGGCCTTTTTCCAAGACACTGGTTTGTCTCATTGGACCTACTGATGCATAAATGGGATATAGCGGGCCCTTCCCTTCACTTACTAAGTCCAACACATTCCTCATATGAAAATGGATGAAACATAACATAAACATTCGTATTAAAACCAAGAAGTGAAATGTTAATATTTTAATCATAAACCCTGAATGGTATAAAAATAGCACATCCACAGTCAAACATATCATAACTCATTCAATACAATTTGGAAGATTTTATTATAATAAATCAACATCAATCAAGAATAATATCCAATAATGGATGTTGACATAGATGAAAATAATAAGTAAAACTCTTTAAAGGAAATATCTTTTTTCTTGAAATTATATAAAGGTCACCCAATTATAAAAGATGGAATTTAAAATATGTTTTTGAATCAAATTGTCCCATTCAACTTTGAAACTTTTGAAATGAATTAACATTTTAAAACAATCATGTCAATATATTAAAATCCTTAATATCATTTTGAAAACATGGATATTAATTAAAGATATTTAAAAAAATAAATCTCTAAAACATTTAAAATGATGATATAGTTAAAGAGTACCTTCTATAAAACATAAAATATTTCTTTTGAAAACATTTTTATGAAACACAGACATGGATGATAAATATGTCTCAGAAAATACATAGAAATAAACAATCTCATATAATAATAAGATTGAGGAATTAACTCTTAGCTTGTACTATTCTTTAGTCGAGGGTACGTTTAACCTACTATATAATGATAATAGTATGTTATTAAATTATAAAAGAACCATATTCTTATTTATGATATCATATATGATTCATTTATGACTTTATTCTACCCATTTAATAATAATTTCCATGTTAAAGTAACATTTCAGGTAATAATCGCTTCCTTTATCATACATGTTTTAACTTTTTATTCTTGATCATATCACTTAGATCCCGATATACATACTTTCAAAATATAAAATATGATTTATATATCATATATATTAAGAATATAAATATTTATAATTGATAGATATATGAAGTGGAAACATTTTTCATGGAGACGGTAGTCCATACGTACGCCTGAACGTTGTTTCCATCTTCTTATCGTAGAGTATAAAAGAAAGTAAATGAAAAATATTTATATACATGAATATATATTATTCTAGTATAAATATTATTCTATATATCTCATAATTAATATATATATATTTATAAAAATTCTTGAATGGTGATCGTTGAAGATGAATCTCATCGCATCGTGGAGAGGGTAAGTCGTACAAACGCACAAGTGACAATATCATTCTATTGATGCTAGAATGGTGTTTAATTGGATGGTATGTTATATAAAAATAATAATTACCATTTTATATTCATTATTTACATTAATTATAGTCATTATTATACCCATCCAAATAATGTAGTGTTGAATAACAAACTAAACCATGACGTGGAGACGGTAAGCCGTATGTACGCACGCATGGTGAATTTGTTTTTCATTAGATGGATAGAATAATGAATATAGTTGTACCATATTTATAATAACATATATTCATATATAATTTAATGGGGTTATTATTTTAATATGGTAACAACAATGAAAGAGGAATTAGAAGAGGAAAAAAACATTGAAAGAGGTGATAAAATAATTACCTCTTTTTCTGGTGTTTCCTTTCTATTTGAACAAAATGGATCCTTAGGTTGGATTTCTTAAGAAATTAAGGGTTCTAGGTTTAATTTATGGTATTTATTGGGATATTTGAGCAGGGTTTGGCAGATCCAAATGGATTTGGAGGTGCAAATATAAGGGAAGGGGCAGTACCCTTTTATAAGAGAGGTGATGCACACTTTAGGAAAATCTTGGAATATTAATTTATTGTAAAACTATTTTCGGTTTCTAATAGATAAAATGGATTCATTTATAGTATAAGGTGGGGAAGGGTCTAAATACTCTCAACCAATAGGTTTTATACAAGTATAAGTCACCATATTAACCTCATCTTTGAGATTTAACTCTTAGTAAAATAGTTTAACGTTTACCATGTCTTTTTGTATTTTTATGCTACATGGTTAATATAGTTTCTATAAAATGCCAAGAGAACCTCAAGTGGTTCATTAATAAAATATATAACATTATATATGTTCTTTTGAAGATTATTATATTTTTAGAAACATTAAATCATTTAATAAAATAGTATTTGTTTTAAAAACTCATTTATGTCAATTTTTACACTATTTAGTATTGGGTTTTTGTGAAGGTTATAAAAACCTAATTCCTTATAAAAAATAAATTATATCAACCCTAATATGTTATATTAACCATGATATTTTTTATGTAATAAAAATTTCAATTTAAATTTATTTTAATATTTATAATATCAATTATTTTAATCTCTCATTTAACAGGTAATTTCTGCATCATATTGTTTCATAAATAAATTTAATGTATAAAAATTATAAATAAAATAACATGATTTATTAAATATTTTTATATTTATAAGGAATTTTTTTAGTCTAATTTATCTTATGTATATCCTTATATTAAAAATGATTTAGTTATTAAAATTTGAATTTAACACTTTTAACTAATCTTTATATAAAATATAATAAATCTCTTAATATAACCCAATTGGATCACAGAGGATCTTATTTTTTCCCTAAGGATGATTTTCTTTTCTAAATAAACTTATCCAATAGAATTAAGACATATTTTGGGGTAATTATAATATTATTTTTACCTTTACTTACTATATTTACTTTTAACCATGGTAAATAAAATTCAAAAGTTACTATTCACAAAAAATTAATTTCATATTATTGAACCCCATTTTACTTAATGATGTCAAATTCATCTATATAATTTTATAAATCCAATTTATAGAAGTGGTAAAATTATGTTTTATGCAAATTTGCAGATGTGCCTAGAAGGTAGGAAAAAGACGTTAAAAAGTTCTCTAAAATTTTATATGTCATGTCTTATTATAAAATGACTCAAATGAGTCACATTGGACTAATACATGTATTATGTGTCTATTTTGACTTTAAGATACATTTTAATTAAAAATAATTATTTAAATGAAAAAGTCATTTTTTATGTACTATGCAGTATTTTTCAATATTCATAAAAAATTGAATATTTTTAGCAAAAAAACCAAAAATTCACCCTAAGATAATTTTGATATTAAGAATTCAGAAATGAAGTCTATTTTACAAAATTTAATATTTTTGAGTTTCTAAAATTAATTTTATTATGGTTCAAAAAAAGACATAAAAAGTAATTTTTTTAAGAAAATAGTTTGTCTAAATATATAACTATTTTCACAAAACTTATCCATTTCATTATAAATATGTTTTATTTATGTGATAAAATTATAAATAAAATTAAAAGTTTATTTGTTACTATTCATTTTACAATATTTAATTGCTAAATAAATATATCTTTTAAATAATTATAATATTAATGTGTTTTTTGCAGAAACTCAGTCTTGTGCATAACGCAGACCAAGTCAGTGTTGCCTACAATATAAGATATTAAATTACGTTAAAGTGATAATGTACTATGAAATTTTGGGGTGTTACAAAAGAAATATATATAAGTCTAACAAACATAAATTTTCTTAATGAAATATATAAAAGTCTAACAATTATGAAGTTTCTTAAAAAAAGAAATATAATTATAACAAACATAATGTTTATTAATGAAATTAATATAAGCCTAAAAAATATAAAGTTTCTTATGGAAAAAAATATCCCAATGGAAAAGGAGTTTGTGATTTCCAAAATATAGAGGTATGAAAAAGTAATAAGAAAAACTTTTATTCAACATAGTATGATTCATGGGGTGTGTTTCCATTTTTAAATGACATTTTAGTAATAAAAATGTTACATACTCAATAATAATAAAATGTATTTGGATTGTTTTGATAATTTTTTAAAATTATCCAAATAAAATTAGGGATGTATAGGAATTAGAAACTCCATAATCCAATGATTTTTGTGAATGATATGACTCAAAGTGTGTATTTTTATTTACAATTATATTAATTTTACATAAAAAGAAAACTAACACACTCAAAATTGAGAAAATGAATTCAGAGTGGTTTGATACTTTGGTAAAATGATCCATTAGTAATTTTTGATGTGTAGGAATCAAAATAACATCAATCTGATACACAATTTACTATTATGATTGAAAGTTTACATTATCAGTTTATAGTAGACATTTTAGTTCAAAAAGTGTCACTCATTAAAAACCAAGAAAACATGTTGAAATTGTGTTGAAAATTTAGGACAATGATTCACAAGTCATTTGTGATGTGTAGTAATTAGTATCACATAAAACTGACACATGATGTGATGAGAATGACTCAAAGTACATGTTTCAAGTTTAGAATGTCATTTTAGTAAAAAAGACAAGTGGTTTACTCAAATCCCAGAAAAAATATTCAAATTATTTGAATAATTTTTTAAAATAATATATTTTTTATTTTTGATGTGTAGAAATTATTTTCACCTCAATCTAACACATGGTGGGACTGATATGACTCCTACTTCATCTTTTCTATATATAAGTTCTATTTAAGATTAAAATGTGCATCAATAGTTCAAACTGAGATAAGGATACTGGAATGTTTTATCATCATTCTATCTAAATATTACTTATTTAGGTTCCTTATCATTTTCATCTTATAATTATTTATTTTATTTTCACATATATAATTCTTGAAGACGTACAAGAAATGGTGTGATGTAAAAGAATGAACTTCTACTCAATCAAATTCACATTGTTCCAGTGATGACTTAATTTTTAGTTTAAAATTAACAATTTCTATTTAATTTATTTATTTATATTATTACTAACAATATAATTTATTTATTATTCAGGTGTGTTGTTTTTCTTGAGAAACTGTGTTTTTTTCGGTAATAACATGATTCATGGTCAGGGTCAAAAGACAAAGAAACATTGATGTTTTTGAAAGTTTGTAATAATTTGTACTTACTAATGATATTTTATAAACCATTGATTGAAATTTCTATAATATAGTGTTTTTTATTATATTTATTTTGTAAATTTTATTTTATTTAAATTCACTATCGGTACTTGATTTTTATAATTTCTAGTGTTGTTTTTGGCAAAGCATTGTGTTGTTATAGTACACTACTGTATTCCCCTTTATCATTTCTAAATAAAAATGCTAATTTTTTCCCTTTACCAGTGATTTTTTTAGAAATAATAACTTATCACTTTATCAGTTTTTTTTAGCGCTGATAAAATCCTAGGGCTTTTATTTTTACTCCTATAGTTAGTGCGTCTCTAGCACTGATAAAGGCCATTTTTTGTACTTTTATAGGATTATTTTTTATAGTGAAATGTACTGAATTTGATGCATGAAACTCCTCTTGATGATATTTCCATGATTCATATCCATATGAAATCACAACCTAAAAATATATATGCATCACATGAGGTGAAAATGTAACACCCCAGGTAAATAAAGAATATGAAAATTTTATATTTATCCCTATTTGTGAATAAAATGTCAATATTAATTTAAAGGGAACGCTATGCTCTATGGATTACCCAATACACAACAACGAGTTCCTTTGAAATCTTACGTTGCACTCTAATAATAAAATAATATTATTTTAAATGGTAGTTAATGCCTAACTGTTGTGATGGCGGGAATGAATAGAACTAACTAAAAAATGATTATATATGTTTGTCAAATATTTTTACTTTTTACAATAAATTTTAGAGGATTAAAAATGCGAATGAATCCGATTTTAAGTGTAAACATTCTAATATTTTTTAAAAGGTCGATTAACCACCTTTTGATGGTGAACCTCTTTTAAATCCACTTTTTGACAATTTTAAGTGTTATATTTGAAAAAATAAAATTCTTCTTTAGAATCGGGACATCAAAATTTACTTTGTGTAAATTTTGTGTATTTTTCCAAAAAATTTCAATTTTTAATGAATAGTGAAAAATGTTGTATTTTAATTCAAAACCTCTTTTTAATCTAATTTATTTATATGATTAGATTATCTTTTGAATTGGTTTTAAAGTGAAATTAGAATATATTTTTACCATTTAATCCAATAGTGGTCGTTGGATTTAATTTCACTTTGAAATCGGACTAAAACTAGTGTCAATCTTTTGATACATTTTGTTTCATAAAAACACGCTATTTGTTTTGACAGTGGGAATTAATTATTAAATTAATTAATGAAACTTATATGTTTTGAATTTTTTAAAATAGACATCATTTTTGAAATCAGAATATCAAATATATCTTAGGGTGAATTTTTGGAAATTTTCTGAAAAACTTCAATTTTTGATGAATAGTGAAACCACTAAGTGGTACTTATAAAAACTGATTTTCCGTTTAAATGAAAATTTACCATATTTGTGTTTTGAATTTCAAAAATCCGACATACATGGTTGTCATTAAGAAGTAAAATGTGGTTCAATGGGATTAAAATAATTTTTTGGTGAATAGTAACTTATTAAGTTTTTAATCGCGATTAGAGGAAATTAGTGTAGTTTAAGGTAAGAATAATGTTTTAATAAAATGAAATGACCTAGACACATGTCCTACCCTCATTGGATGTGTCATGGAAGACCAAGAAAATCCATGGGTAAACATGGGGACCCCATGGAGCCACTTTGGTTGGAAAATGACATAAATACATTTTTATTTAATGTTAAAGTAAAAATGACACAAACATGAGATGTTTTACTAAATCAATTTTTACATGGGGTTATACAAGTCATATTTTTTACTATAAATAGTAATTGGAAAGATAAAAATATTTCCTACATCATATTTTTTTCTTCTAATTTTTAGACATTATATAAATTAAATTATTTATGACATCATGATGATGCAGCAATGACCTCATTATTTAACGATTTAAATGAAATGGAAAGATAATGTAAAATATAAGACCTAAACATGTCAAAAACCTATTGGATGGGTGGATTTAGAACCCTTATCACCTTATCCTCGAAACACATCAATGTGGGACCATTAAAATCCGAAACTCATTCTAAAATAAAGTAACATTTCTATACTTTCCAAAAGTGCCCCTCCTCTCCTCTTATAAAAGGCCCCCACCTCTACCTCCTTATCCACACTTCCAAAGCCTTTGGCTCGACCAAACCCTTCCCAATTTTTCTCTCCACATACCTCTATTACTCTCTAAAGCCTCACTTTGTGCACAAGTCTTCCCAAGGAATCCTTTGAGCTCAAACCAAAGGGAGTTACCCGATTTTAAGGTAATGTCTTCACTTGTGTTCTTTTGTTTTATTTTGCTTCTCCAACCCCCTAAACTCTTTTTATTCATTTCTTTTGTAAAAAATACAGTATCTAAAATATACTAGGATGTTTTTATAAGAATAATTAGAGCTAAACTTACACACACCTACATCAAATGGTTAATGAACATAGTGTTTCTGTGGATGGCGAATTTCTGCCTCACGAAACGATGATTGTTCAACACTCAAATAACACCTTAAAAGGTGGCCATTAATATGTCACTATATTTATATATTATATATAATATGTTTATGTTTTACTTAATCTTCTTTATTTTTCATTTATGGCGTATCCTTTATGGTTACCATTATGAGTAAACACGATATCTTCATTTTAGGAAGTGCGGACTACCGCCCCCTCAAAGTGATTTGATTCGTTAACACCATATGTGGTACGTATAAAGGATATATTTAATGATATTATATATGATAACATAATGTAATTAAAATACTATTATGTATCATTATGTTTTAATTCCATTAAATATGAAATAGAAATGGAAGTAGCGTTCATACGTACGTACGGTTTACCGTCTCCATGAACGATACATTTCATTTCTTATCTCAAAAAGTTATGCACTATTATAAGTACATATATATAATGGATATATATGTAATATATTAAATCTAAATTATGGATATCATTATGGAATTATAAAATATATATATATATCTCATTTTGTTTTAATTCCATTAATATGACAAAAAATGAAAGTAGCGTTCATGCGTATGTACGGCCTACCGTCTCCATGAACAGTGCTTTTAATTTTTATCTCCAAATGATATGGAATAGTATAAAGTGAATATATAATGGATATATATGATATTTAAAACATCAATACTATTCTGGATATGATGTACCTATAACCACATGGAAAACTATTTTCCAACAAGTTCAATTTTTGACTCATATACCAAACATCGACAAAAACGTCTCATATGAACTCATATTATTAACCAATTATTATAAAATTAAAATATGTGATATTAACTGAATAATAATATTTATAGGAGGTCCTTAAGCAATTATAAATTGACCAACGTTAATTATTCAGGAATATAAAGAAAAGAACAAGACAAGTTGGACTTGAGGTAAGGGATCCTACTCCTATCATTCTTTTTAAGTACACTCTTTTATGTCGCTCCTTTTAAAGCTCATATTTCATGTTATTGGGATGTTATTTTATATTACTATTACTTTAATTTTTATGTTCATATTATTATAGAACCTATTCTCTCTCATCAATCCATTTTGGATGTTTTGAGTGCCGCCGTTAGGCTGCCGAATTTTCGTAAGAGATCCAACCTCTCTCTTTCTTTTTAAGTACTCTCTTTTATGTCATTTATTTTAAGCTCATATTTCAAATGTTTGGGGATGTTATTTTATATTCCTCATTATGTAATTTTTATGTTCATATAATGATAGACCCTATTTGATCTCATCAATCCATTTTTGGAAGATTTATGTGGCGCCGTTAGGCTGCCGAGTTTTCGTAAGAGATTTTTCATCCCACTTTTATTCTCGTGAAATTTATGCTACGTTTGCCACTATTTCCTTTGATTGGTATATGTACTGCGCATTATTATACACTTTGTGTAGTATAATTTCATTTATGGGTATTTACATCTTCATTGTATGACCCTTCTTTCATGGGGTGTACGTTTCGAAAGTTACCCAACTTGGTAAGGGGACCTTTGACCCTCCTCTTTTTAAAAGACTTCTTTTGTTATGTATTTTAATTCACATAATATTATGTTGGGATATGTTCTTCTATATCCTTATTAGTGTAAATTTTATGTCCAAGTGATGAGATACCCTTTTTATCTCTCATCAACTCATTTTATGAGTTTTGAAGTGACGCTGTTAGGCTGTCGAATTTCTGTAAGGGAACTTCTTAACCCACTTTCAATTATATGGGTTAAAACTCTAATTCTTGATTTTATTATGCCTAGATTATGTGTGGAATCTCTATGTTGTAGTTTCCACAAACCTTTGTGTTGATATACTATTTATACACACAATCATCTCATTGATAAATTCTTATGTCATTTAGACGGACTTGTATCGGAAATCATAACTCAATCTCATTTCATTGAGTTAAACATCTATGTCATTGGTTTTGTTTTTACATGATTATGTGTGAATGACCTCTGATTGTTTTACACTTAATATCCACTTATATTTTGTGTATTCTTATTTGTCACACATAATCATGTAACTGATTTATCCTTAATCTAAGGATACCGACTTTGTAAGGGACTTTGTCGCAATCTCCTTTCATTGAGGCATATTTGGTTTTACACACAACTTTATTTTATATGGTGTATAAACCCCTTTGAATTTTAATTTTATTCAAAAGGAATCTTTTTATACGAAGCGTTTTACTAAATGACAAAAAGGAATGTTTCTTTTAACGTACGCGGTGACAACGACCTTTTCCGCCGCCACGAGTATTATTTGGTCTTTGGCTTCCTCAACAAGCCGTAATGTTTTTTAAAATAAAATAAATACCATATAATCTTTTATGTATGTTGGTATTGAAAATGGTTTTTATAAAGGATTTTTTATGTCGATATATTTAAACGATATATATTGTGATCGAAATTTGGAAATGTTTTCTTTCCATTATATTTGCTTATTGTCTTATGATTTTATAATGGTACTTGGACATTATGATGGGTGGTGCCGTGAATACCAGGAAGGGTGGTTACGTTATAACCTCCAATGCATTGGTTATAGAAGTTGGCTGTATGTCTATTCCATTAAGTATGTGTGGAAGTCGGCCGTATGGCTATTCCATTAAGTATGTGTGGAAGTCGACCGTATGGTTATTCCCTTTAAGTATGTTTATGTCCCATGTTACCTCTTTATGTTATGTGTTCTTTATATGGATTTTATGGTAATCTTTAGGTTACAAGAGGGTAAGTAATGATCTTTTATTCATTGAAGATTTTTTACTACTTCTAAAAGGTGAAAGGTATTACTTTGATAAAGTATAGATGGTTTACTTGTTGTTTTGAAAAACTAACAGTTTTCATTATTTGTGTATCCCTTACTGAGCTTTTTATGAACATACCAAGTTTTTGAAATGTTTTTCATAGGACTTAATGCGGAATAGGGTCAAGGATGGGATCAAGGGAAAGTCATGCTACCTAAAACATGTAACTAGAAATGTTTCTTTTTAAGAGTTTTTATTTTATGGAAACTTAGTAGAAGTTTCTACTTTGTAATCTTTTGAGATGTAATAGTCATGTCCTAATTCTATAAAACTATAAACCTGAAAATATCCTCAATGTGAATTATTCATTTAATTCAATATTAAGTAAGGTTTAAGGCTGGGGCCTTGTAGTTGGTATCAAAGGTCGGTTTAGATAACTTTAGAGGTTAGGGTATTCTTTAAGCATAATTGACATTACCATAATGGTTAGGATTTCAGAAAGAGTCCTAGTTTTTGATAAATTGAATAAGTAAGTATATCTTAGTGTTTACCTTCCTCATTAGTACATGATGGTTTTGTTGATATACTCACACTGACATTTTTGTTTTTAATTAATGGATGGATCTAGCAGGCACCAAAGTGACAATAGGTTTGTAGGAAACTGTGGTGGTTCTCGGATTAAGAGACTGGATGAAATGGGGGATTCAATTAGGAAACTCATGGTTGTTCTAAACCAACTATCTAGGAGTCATGATCAACCACTTGTACCTTGGTATGTTCTGTAATGCATCATGTACGAGATGACCAACCGATGTGGAAGTTCAGGTAATAATTATAAAGGTAACCATTAGGGTTTATATGATCCTTACTTTTGAGGTAATTATGGGTTATTATATGTTAAGATGGAAAATGAAAGGCATGAGATAAACTTGAGGTTAAAATATGTTATGATCATTTTTTCTCATTTTGGGGAATGTTTTAAGAATTATATAGTTTTGGAAAGGGACAACATGAAGACCGTGTGACAACCCGTCACGTCGGACAAAGCTGTGGGAATCAAACCCACAACCAAAGTGCGACTGATATTTATCACCTACCACTAGACTACGTGAAGTCCCTGGTTAGTTTGACTAATTATTTTTAGTTAGATGATTTTTGGAATCAAGCGAAAGTTTATTTTGGGTTATCTGTGGAAATTATTAACCTATCATCGAGGATATGTGATTAGGTTAATTACTTTTCAATAAAAGACTTTAGGAGCAACTAATGTTGTTTGGAGATAAATTTTACGATTTAACTTGGAAGACTGTGTGACTAAATCCTTCAAATATTTGGGTTTCAATCCTAGTTTGGTTTACTTTGAATAATTTTATGGACAATAGTTTATTGAATGGTCTTCGTTAAACTTTGGGTTTTGTTGGAAAAATTTGGAGATTAAGAATAGATTTTCTTTTTATAAAGGGTTATCCTTTTCTGGATTATCTGATCTTGTACTAACCTTTTTGGTTTTGGTTTTGGTTAAGGTCTAAAGATATGGGAAGTATATAGTTATTTTTTTTGGATTAGGTGATCCTCTAGAAGTTGATTATAGTACTCTTAATGTGAGCAAGTCTTCCTAAATAATCGTCTCTTGGGGAAAGTATGAGTTTGTGTAAGAAATATAGTAAAAGTTGAAAGTCAACATGACAAGTAAGTATGTTTCTTTAAGATCAAAAATAAATTCCTCAATGAAGAGTAACTTAAAACAAAAATGTTGTCTGTTAACTTTTCCTACTGGGGAATCGAATACCGTTTAACCCATCACAAGTTTGTGATTTTCTTATGGTTAACTTTCTCCTAGACATGTTTACTATCACTCTTCATCAGAATACGACCCTTTGTTTTTTCCTACATGTCCATATTTTCATACTTGGAATCCTAGTATGGGTTAACTCGGGTAACCTTTGTACTTATCTTTATTTATTTTAAAGTGATTGTTTTACTGACTCTTGTTCCGATGTGGGATTTTCAATGAAGTTTCCAAGCCCAATTTTAAAAATTGCGAGGACGCAATTCCCAAAAGGTGGGAAGGATGTAACACCCCATGTAAATAAAGAATATGACAGTTTTATATTTATCCATATTTGTGAATAAAATGTCAATATTAATTTAAAGGGAATGCTATGCTCGATGGATTACCCAATACACAACAATGAGTTCCTTTGAAATCCTACGTTGCACTCTAATAATAAAATAATATTATTTTAAATGGTAGTTAACGCCTAGCAGTTATGATGGTGGGAATGAATAGAACTAACTAAAAAATGATTATATATGTTTGTAAAATATTTTTACTTTTTAAAATAAATGTTAGAGGATTAAAAATGTGAATGAATCCAATTTTAAGTGTAAACATTCTAATATTCTTTAAAAGGTCGATTAACCACCTTTTGATGGAGAACCACTTTTAAATCCACTTTTTGAAAATTTTATGTGTTATATTTGACAAAATAAAATTCTCCTTTAGAATCGGGAAATCAAAATTTACTTTGTGTAAATTTTTGGTATTTTTCCGAAAAAGTTCAATTTTTAATGAATAGTGAAAAATGTTGTATTTGAATTCAAAACCTATTTTTAATATAATTTATTTATATGATTAGATTATATTTTGAATTGGTTTTAAAGTGAAATTAGAATATATTTTTACCATTTAATCCAATAGTGGTCGTTTGATTTAATTTCACTTTGAAATCGGACTAAAACTAGTGTCAATCTTTTGATACATTTTGTTTCATAAAAACACGCTATTTGTTTTGACAGCGGGAATTAATTATTAAATTAATTAATGAAACTTATATGTTTTGAATTTTGTAAAACAAACATCATTTTTGAATTCGTAATATCAAATATAGCTTAGGGTGAATTTTTGGAAATTTTCTACAAAACATCAATTTTTGATGAATAGTGAAACCACTAAGTGGTACTTATAAAAACGGATTTTCCGTTTAAATGAAATTTTGCCATATTTTTGTTTTGAATTTCAAAAATCCGACATACATGGTTGTCATTAAGAAGTAAAATGTGGTTCAATGGCATTAAAATAATTTTTTTGGTGAATAGTAACTTATTAAGTTTTTAATCGCGATTAGAGGCAATTAGTGTAGTTAAAGTTAAGAATAATGTTTTAATAAAATGAAATGACCTAGACACATGTCCTACCCTCATTGGATGTGTCATGACCGACCAAGACAATCCATGGGTCAACTTGGGGACCCCATGGAGCCAATTTGGTTGGAAAATGACATAAATACCTTTTTATTTAATGTTAAAGTAAAAATGACACAAACATGAGATGTTTTACTAAAACACTTTTTTACATGGGGTTATACAAGTACTATTTTTGACTATAAATAGTCATTGGAAAGATAAAAAGATTTCCTACATCATAGTATTTTTTTTTATAATTTTTAGACATTAAATAAATTAAATTATTTATGACATCATGATGATGCAGCGATGACCTCATTTTTTAACGATTTAAATAAAATGGAAAGATAATGTAAAATCTAAGAGATACACATGTCCAAAACCTATTGTATGGGTGGATTTAGAACCCTTATCACCGTATACTTGAAACACATCAATGTGGGACCACTAAAATCTAAAACTCATTCTAAAATAAAGTAACATTTCTTTACTTTCTAAAAGTGCCTCTCCTCTCCTCTTATAAAAGGCCCCCACCTCTACCACCTTATCCACACTTCCAAAGCATTTTCCTCGGCCAAAACCTGCCCATTTTGTCTCTAAAAATCACTATATTACTCTTTGAAGCCTCACTTTTGGAAGAAGTGTTCCCAAGGAAGCCTTTGAGCTCAAACCAATGGGAGTTACCCGATTTTAAGGTAATGTCTTCACTTGTGTTATTTTGTTTTATTTTGATTCTCCAACACCCTAAAATATTTTTATTCATTTCTTTTGTAACAAATACAGTATATTAAATATACTAGGATGTTGTTATAAGAAGCATTAGAGCTACACTTACACACACCTACATCAAATGGTTAAAGAACATACTGTTTCGGTGGATGGCGAATTTCTGCCTCACGAAACGATTATTGTTCAACACTCATAGAACACCTTAAAAGGTGGCCATTAATATGTAACTATAATTATATATTATATATAATATGATTATGTTTTCCCTAATCTTCTGTATTTTTCATTTATGGCATATCCTTTATGGTTACCATTATGAGTAAACGCGATATCTTCATTTTTGGAAGTGCAGACTACCGCCCCCTCAAAGTGATTTGAATCGTTAATACCATATGTGGTACGTATAAAGGATATATTTAATGATATTATATATGATACCATACTGTAATTAAAATACTATTATGTATCATTATGTTTTAATTCCATTAAATATGAAATAGAAATGGAAGTAGCGTTCATGCGTACGTACGGCTTACCGTCTCCATGAACGGTACATTTCATTTCTTATCTCAAAATGTTATGTACTATTATAAGTACATATATATAATTGATATATATGTAATATATTAAATCTAAATTATGGATATCATTCTGGAATATAACATATATATATATATATCTCTCATTTTGTTTTAATTCCAGTAATATGACAAAAAATGAAAGTAGCGTTCATGCGTACGTACGACCTATCGTCTCCATGAACGATGCATTTAATTTTTATCTCCAAATGCTATGGAATAGTATAAAGTGATTATATACTGGATATATATGATATTAAGAACATCAATACTATTCTGGATATGATGTACCTATAACCACATGGAAAATTATTTTCCAACAAGTTAAAATTTTGCCTCATGTACCAAACATCGACAAAAACGTCTGATATGAACTCATATTATTAACCAATTATTATAACACTAAAATATGTGATATGAACTGAATAATAATATTTATAGGAGGTCTTTAAGAAATTATAAAATGACAAAATTTTATTATTCAGGAATATAAATAAATGAACAAGACAAGTTGGACTTGAGGTAAGGGATCCTCCTCCTCTCATTCTTTTTAAGTACACTCTTTTATGTCGCTCCTTTTAAGGCTCATATTTCTTGTTATTGGGATGTTCTTTTATATTAATATTACTGTAATTTTTATGTTCATATGATGAGAGACCCTATTCTCTCTCATAAATCCATTTTGGAAGTTTTGAGTGGCGCCGTTAGGCTGCCGAATTTTCGTAAGAGATCCAACCTCTCTCTTTCTTTTTAAGTACTCTCTTTTATGTTATTTCTTTTAAGCTCATATTTCATATGTTTAGGGATGTTATTTTATATTCCTCATTCTGTACTTTTTATGCTCATATAATGAGAGACCCTATTTGATCTCATCAAGCAATTTTTGGAAGATTTAAGTGGCGCCGTTAGGCTGCCACGTTTTTGTAAGGGATTTTTCATCCCACTTTTATTTTCGTGACATTTGTGCTACGTTTGACACTATTTCCTTTGAGTGGTGTATGTACTTCCCATTATTATACAATTTTTGTAGTATAATTTCATTTATGGGTATTTACATCTTCATTGTATGACCCTTCTTCCATGGGGTGTACGTTTCGAAAGTTACCCAACTCGGTAAGGGGACCTTTCACCCTCCTCTTTTTAAAAGACTTCTTTTGTTATGTATTTTAATTCACATACTATTATGTTGGGATATGTTCTTATATATCCTTATTAATGTAAATTTTATGTACAAGTGATGATATACCCTTTTTATCTCTCATCAACTCATTTTATGAGTTTTGAAGTGACGTCGTTAGGCTGTCGAATTTTTGTAAGTGAGCTTCTTAACCCACTTTCAATTATTTGGGTTAAACCACTAATTCTTGATTTTATTATGCCAAGATTATGTGTGGAATATCTATGTTGTATTTTCCACAAACCTTTTTGTGGATATACTTTTTATACACATAATCATCTCATTGATAAATTCTTATGACATTTAGACGGACTTTTATCGGAAATCATAACTCAATATCATTTCATTGAGTTAAACATCTATGTCATTGGTTTTGTTTTTACATGATTATGTGTGAATTACCTCTGATTGTTTTACACTTAATATCCACTTATATTTTGTGTATTCGTATTTGTCACACATAATCATGTAATTTATTTATCCTTAATCTAAGGATACCGACTTTGTAAGGGACTTTGTCGCAATCTCCTTTAATTGAGGAATATTTGGTTTTACACAAAACTTTCTTTTATATGGTGTATAAACCCCTTTGACTTTTAATTTTATTCAAAAGGAATCTTTTTTATACGAAGCGTTTTACTAAACGACAAAAAGGAATGTTTCTTTTAACGTACGCGGTGACAACGACCATTTCCGCCGCCGTGAGTATTATTTGGTCTTTGGCTTCCTCAACAAGCCGTAATGTTGTTTAAAATAAAATAAATACCGTATACTCTTTTATGTAAGTTGGTATTGAAAATGGTTTTTATAAAGGATTTGTTATGTCGATATTTTTAAGGGATATATATTGTGATTGAAATGTGGAAATGTTTTCTTTCCATTATATTTGTTTATTGTCTTATGATTTTATAATGGTACTTGGACATTATGATGGGTGGTGCCGTGAATAACAGGACAGATGGTTACGTTTTAACCTCCAATGTATTGGGTATGGATGTTGGCCGTATGGCTATTCCATTAAGTATGTGTGGAAGTCGTCCGTATGGCTATTCCATTAAGTATGTGTGGAAGTCGACCGTATGGTTATTCCATTTAAGTATGTTTATGTCCCAAGTTACCTCTTTATGTTATGTGTTCTTTATATGGGTTTTATGGTAATATTTTGGTTACAAAAGGGTAAGTAATGATCTTTTATTCATTGAAGAGTTTTTTTACTACTTCTAAAAGGTGAAAGGTATTACTTTGATAAATTATACATGGTTTACTTGTTGTTTTGAAAAACTAACAGTTTTCATTCTTTGTGTATCCCTTACTAAGCTTTTTATGCTCATCCCAAGTTTTTGAAATGTTTTTCACAGAACTTAACGCGGAATAGGGTCAAGGATGGGATCAAGGGAAAGTCATGCTACCTAAAACATGGAACTAGACATGTTTCTTTTTAAGAGTTTTTATTTTATGGAAACTTAGTAGAAGATTCTACTTTGTAATCTTTTGAGATGTAATAGTCATGTCCTAATTCTTTAAAACTCTAAACCTGAAAAGTTACTCAATTTGAATTATTCATTTAATTCAATATTAAGTAAGGTTTAAGGCTGGGGCCTTATAGAAAAAATATGGTCAAAACAGTGTAAACCAAGATAATCATTTCCATACCCTAGTAACTTGGAATTACCATGAAAATGTTGTTTACGATGCACTAGTATAAGTTTCCCCATAAGATCCTACAAATTCCTATGTCACATATTGATTAACTCCCCAAAATAGCAAAAAAGATATCCCACCTATAATACCATTTTGTAACATCCCAACCTAAATCATCTGGTCTGATTCAAAATTCCACATATCCTCATCTGTGGCTCCCCATACACCAGAGGCTATGGACCTGAAGAGAGGGTATCTATGGGAACTATTGGAAGAATATAACTTCCATAAAAGGGAATATTAAAAATTAATAACTAAATATAAAACGATTTTACAACAATGTAATTGGAAAACCAATAAAATTACTCTTGTATGAATGGAGAAACAATAGACTCAATTCTGAATAGAAGGATACAATCACCCATCGGGATGATCAAATAAAAAAATAAAAAAATTATAATTGTACAAGAGAATCTATACAAAAAATAATGACATTATCATAGAAATATATTCTGATCAATGATCAACTTGAGCCTTATCTCAACATATACATATAATAAGTGAGGAATTATCAGGTGCCCAAGTGCCGTAGCCACACAAACAGGATGTGAGTATAATATAGTAGGACACAACTAATGTGGTCTAGTACCCGGGTGATAAAATGTACTTTACAGTAAAATGATAATCTTAATAAAAAGTTAACGGGAAAACATTACTATGCGATAAAAAATTATAATCACTATGAATGCACATGTAATAAAAAACCATGTGTCTAGAGGTCATGCACTTACCAAGTCACCACAAACCCATATAATTAATTATTTCATCTTGATACTGATAATGATTTAAATGTTGGTCACTACACATAAAAGGATATTTCATAAGTCCCAGAATTGTTTGTCACCCTACGTCTTATAGTATAAGCTATAACATAAAGGAAACACCACATTCCCCACCTAGATGGTGGTTGTTTTCAAGAACACCATATGCCCCACCCTGATGGCGGTTATTATCATGAACATTGCATTCCCACCATGATTGTGTGCATTATCTTTAGATGATTGTACGTCCCACCAATCATGTTTGACATAATTTGATAAATGCATCACCCTTATAGATAATTCTCACTCCTCACCCTATAGATGATGGATTCTCAATTCCAATACACGGTCTACTCTGACATCAGCAAATAAGTTTAAGACTTTACCCATCCCATCAAATGATCCAAAATTTTTATCCATATTCATTTGATCATGATCTCCATTCAAGGTTTGTCTAACTGAATAGAGTTTATCTGATTATCTGAATACCTTCAAGAAAGGTTCTATAGGATATGCAATACCATACAAAATACATATCCAAGAAATGAAAAATAAGGAATATGGAGAATAGTTCTCAAGAGGCTACACACTAATCATTTGATCACATATCAATAATGGGTCTCAATAATATCAATCGATCATGGAAACATCATATATGGGTATCACAGGCTACACACCCACCCATATGTAAGAAAATAATAAAATATATTTCCAGGGTATATACATGAACATTAATTTGATCAAACAATCAGACAAAGTTTCACATGCACTATGTATCTTGGGGTACAACCAAACAACAAGAGGGTCAATATAATATAATAAAAAAGTAGTGATTAAGTGTTATCCCCTATTAATCAAAAAATAATCTAGTGTAAAAGGGTCCATCATGGCCCTTGGAACTTTTTCTAATTACATTAGGAATTGTACCATCAATTAATTAAAACTTAAGGTTTATTTTTTAATTAATCATTTCTTGTAATTAATTTAATTTTATTAATTTAAGGGTCATTCACAGAAGGTAAAGATCCTCATACCATATAATAATAAACATTCATAATACTCTAGGGTAGAGTACATGTAACCATCTACCTAAAAAACTCAACTGCAAATCATGCAAATCCCAAAACCTTTTTTCGAGTTAATCCAATTCCATTCAGCCTCCAACAATCACTAAAAGGTCCTTATCAAACCAAGTAATTCAAATTAATTAAAATATTACAAAAACTCACATTCATATGAAAATTCATACTTTCAAAAAGATATCTAAGACAACACTGCTTCGTCTGAACCATAACCAACCATCTATAAAATGTCTATATAATACTTCTAAATTCATTTCGGGTAAAATTCCCATCACCCAAAAATAAAAAATTTATAATTTATTATAAATAATTTGTAAACCTTAGAATAATAAAAATTTACCTAATATATAATATCATCCAATTATATATGATACACTTTACACATACTCTTGGTTCACAAATGAGTAAAATCCTCAAATCAATTCCATGTTTCAATGGAAAATTTAAAAAACAAAATTGACCAAAAACAATAGAATAATTATAAAGGGATATAATTTCATCATAAAACTCATCAAATGTATTTTTTTCATTATAATAGAACATCCTATGGCCTTGTCGATTTATAACCCAATCAATCTCGGATAACTCCATCAAGGTATGATGGAATTGTCCTCTGATTCTCTATTTAGAGGCAATCCAACAATCAATCGAGAAGAAAGTTGATCAAATAGAGGATAATACAAAAATGAAAGATACATATAAGGATAAAAAATACATAAACATACAAATAGAATCTAAAATGTTGAAAAAACACAAATATCATCCACTGTGGGAGGAAGAAGGAAGAGAAGATTGAATAAGATCAAAGGATTTAGCCCGGATTGTCCATTGGATCAAAACATGATTCACCTTGGGTAAAGAGGAATTCTTGGAGGGAAGAAAATAAGATGGTTTGGATGACTATATCTCAAAATATTTATCCAAGAACAATAGTACCAAGGGTGGTCCAATAGTGAAATGACTAAAAGGGCTGTTTATTAAACTATGCCCACTCCACCCCATCTGTTGGATGGTGTTGGCTCAATGGTGTTGGCTCAATGGATGGAAGATGAGACATTTTTGGGATGTATGATATCTACCTACCTCTTTATTTATTAATTACTAGATCACCAGTTATATGACGAGTCTTACTGAGTAGTAGGGTCCCTTCCCACTCCTACTACTTTCTTGGGGGGGGGGGGTATTTTCGTGTCACTGCTGTTGTGTTAATCCTAATGGACTGACCAAGACTCATACTTATTATATGTTTTGATATTCCCACCATGATTAAATTAAAATAAAAAAACACTATTCAAGTTTTTTATTCATGTAGAATCTTTGGACGACACATGTTTCACTAAGTGAGCTATCCACTAAACAAAAATGTTTTTATTCCCTCAAAAATTCAAAACTCTAACAGTGTGGTTCATTGCATAGGGTATTGAGTATATGGTTAAGTCTATTTTAGAATCATCTTATCATAATCCATCGATGAATGGCTTCAAAATAACATATACTTGGTGAAATAAAAGAAACAATTAACATATTTGACAAAAATGAAAATCACCTTTAGAAAAATAATTATTCGAATGATATCACAAAAATTAGGTATCAAGAATCTAATTTTTTTTTCACCATGAGTTCAATAAAAAAATGATAATTATTTATAATAGAAAATAAATCATTAAAAATAAAACCCATTAGGGTAAATCATTTTGAAAATGACACGCGAAATATAAGATAGAACATTAAATAACTTTTAGAAAACATTTTTAACATCGATGTAAAATAAAAAATTTCGTTTCACTTTTAAAGGTAAATTTTGAAAGGAGATGTAAAATATTTTTCAAAAACATACGTTTAAACATATTATATAATATTGGAGATTTTAAAAGTCAAAAATGTTATCTTGGGGAAATGAGGAGTGGAATATAAAACCTATGAATATGAAAGGAAAATCATTTGTATTATTTTTAGAACATATTTATTCGAAACTCGCATTGTAATAAGATCAAGAGAAAAATAATTTATATCAAAATATATTATTTACCACTAAAGGTATATAAATTAAAATATATTATAATAATATGTTTGAATAACCCAATCATGGAAAAAATTATTTCATGAAGAAATAATATAACTCAAGGAAATGGGACTTCTGTTATCAATATCCCTTTTGAGAAACATACTCCTTGAAGTAAGAAATATTTCAAGAAGGGGTTCTATGTGGTATAAATTTTAATAAATAAAATAATACATAACATAATAAATTGTTTTAAATTACTCAAATTTTTTGAAATAAGTACAAGATAATGGATCATAACTCAATGAATGTAAATCGAGTTACTAAAAATCCTTATAACTCTGGTAACAACTTTGTCAAAAGCCATTTGATGAAGGGGAACTGATTTAGATTATTATTTATCATTAATAAAAAATATATGATAAATATATATCTATGGGTATTAAATTAACTATTCAATGGAAAACATGGTGCATTACATAAACATGTCTTAAGGATTGAATGTTTGAGACAAAGAACCCTTCTAGCTTGAGTAACATTTTAATCAAAACACATAAAAATATAGGTATTATAATTGACCCTAAAATTAAATTATTAAAATATAATTAATTATATGATATCGGAAATTGGAAGTATATACACATCATAAATTAAATTGGATGTACAATACTAAATATGTCTCAAAGAGAGGATTTTGATAGGAAAACCCTTACATCGATCTAGATTTGGTTTTTACTTGCCCTGAATTCCCTGAATAATTGAAGTAATTTCATTAAATACATACTAATGAAACATATTCATAACTATACCCATTTAAAATTCTCATTTATTATCATTATATATATATACATAAATATATTAGTTAGTTTTTACCTATTTTCAAGACAAATTTTATGTAATCTTTATCGCTTTGAATTAGTTTTGAAAAAGGTGTGTTGGTATTCATTATTATCAAATATTCAATCAATATTATATTATCTATGGTACGTTGATATATGTTACAAGATATTTTATACATCAATAACTTCATTTCATAGTAGTTTTGGTTATGATCTATGATGATAAAATCGGTGACATGAAAGTTTTAGCGATTCTTAATAAATGAAGGGAAATTTCTTAATTAATGAGTTAAATTTTGATATAAAATTACCAGGAAAAAAATTATTTACATATTTAAATCATATTATACCAGTAAAAAATTTATCATAGTCAAAAATGATAAATATTCATAGTATTGTTCAAGTAGGTTGTTATCCAGACCCAAACATTAACCTATCATGATTAATGGATTATTATGAGGTTGTTTAATTATAATATAACTACAAAAATAATAATAATAATTTCTAGTTTTTATTATTGTGGTATATAATAAAATTTTATAATTATAAAGAGAATATAATTTATATAAAGGAATTAAATAGAAAGAAGAGATTATTTTTGTTTTAGTAAGGTTATTTTAAATGATTGAATTAATCATAGTCATTTTTAATCATATAATTAATAAGTTCTATAATTTAACATAACATAAAATTAATTATATCATAAATGTCATATTTATCCATTAATTTTTTTTAATTAATATTCATGTAAGACAGTAATCAAAAATAGAATACAACATTCGATGGAGGTGGTAGTCTGCACGTACACATGGATGCTGATTTAATTTTTAAAAAACAGGAGGAGGGAGTAATATGGTTTATTGTTTCATAATCATATAAATGATATGAATAACATAATTATTTATGAAATTTTCCTTTTATATCATTATTTTAATGTGGTGGTGGAAAAAAACTTCATCCTTCCATGAGGTGGTAGTTCGCACAACCGATTGAGGATGATTTTGTTTTTCTTAATATAATATAGAAAATTTGATTAATGAATATTACCATAGTATAATAAAATTTTGTATATAACCAATTTTTAAGAAATTACTTAGGTATTTTAAAAGTATAATTATAAAAGAAAAATTGAAAAGAAATAATTTATGTAAAAATGGTTACTTACATTGAGCACTTTGAGATTTACATGGAAAATCCCTTGGAAATGGATGGTATAGGCTAATATATAGTGACAAAAAGATAAAAAGAGAAAAATATGATTCTAATGATTGTAAAAAGGGTTTAGTTTCATGAAGAAACCTAATTTTTAGGGATTTATTTAAGGTATGGTGATATTCCCCTTTTATAATTGGTGATAATATAATTTTTGTAAATATTTCCACTTAATAAAAAGGGATCACATGTTAAAAAAGTTAAGTGGAACAAAAATAAACAATAATTGTGTCGAGGATGATATAAGGTCAATTATATCCCAACCACTAAATACAAAACATGGTTTTAATAAGTTGTAATCCCTTTATTACATGAATTATTACTTTTTTCATTTAGTCTTTTACTGTGGTAACTAGTTTTTACCTAAAGAGACTTATATTTATAACTAATTTTTTTACTTGTTATATAGATTTTAAATAATTATTTCAATTTTGAGATACGTTTTTTGATTCAATTTTGAAATCTAAAAAAATTTAATTCAAAAATAATAAGTGTATTAATTTTTTTAAAACAAATCAAAAGTTAAATTTTAAATTTTCAAATATTGGTTTGTACATTAAAAATTATATTTTAAAACATATAATGTCACTTATAAAAATTATATTTATTACAGAAAAAGGTTTCCCAAATTTCTATGTTATACATATATTCTAATAATGTCATTAAAGTCATGTTATCAATAAAAAATATATTTTTCACTATTCCCCTAAAATACATTCATTTTGGAAAATTATAAAAATAATTACAATATATATTTACATTATAAATCAAAAAATGAAGTTAAGTTTTTTTCAAATTCACATTTTATAATTTAAAATTGTTTTAATTAAAAACATCAAATATTTTTGAAAATTGTATTTATAAGAACTTTTTTATATATTAAATTTAATTTCACCTATAAATTATTAATTAATACACTATTTAAATATTAATAATATGATCAATATATCTTTTTATTATTCAATAAAAATGATCTTAGTTCCTTGAAATAAAAAACCACTTTCTGGAAATTACAATTTTTAGGTACAAGGTAAATAGAGAAAGATGGCCATTTGAAATTAAAAAAAAATCATGACATATCAATTGATATAAATATTTTAATACATGTTCATAAAATACTAATTTTTTCTTAAAAAACCATTATGATATCATCATAAGACATAAGTATTAGAGAAGATCTTCTGAAAGTCGAGGGAGGTTATTTTGTTAATGTAGATCTCATTGGAATTTCAATGAGCTTGAACTTCTCTAGCATATGATTTCTATCATATCATAGTAGTTTGAGTTAAAATTATGATTTTTATAGAAAAAAAACCTAATATATTGACCTCCTTACCGTAAATGGATAAATGGTATTCATAAGCGATACTTATGTTGCTTGATTTTATTTCTTTCCTCCATTGATTTCAAAATACAGTTACTACATTTAACATGTGATAATTTAATGGATATGTTATAATAGTCATAGTTTACTTTATCATATCATAGTGAAATTTTAGTTTTGTATTGAATTTTATATACACCATTACCATTTTTTTAAGGATAATATTTAGTAAAGTATTTCATTGTTATATTATACCACCTTAAAAAATCAGATCCTAATAATTTAAATTGTTATTTACTGATGAAAGTAGATGGGAATAATCTTAACATATCTATAATTCATGATATAACCTATAATATGAATTATATTATATTATCATAGGGTAATTCTTGTTAGTCATCATTATTTAAATAAAATTAATCATTTATCCAATAATGTACCCAAGTATCTATATATCCTAATATTATATTCTATGTAATATACTATACACAAAACCATTTCAATCTCCATGATATTCAACCGACACAAAATATTATATTCCCCTAAATATTAAATCTATATTTAAACATAAAATTTATTAATAACAAGATCATAAAGTGAAAAACTGGTTGATATATATCATAATAACAAAAGTGAGATAAACCTAACCAAAAATAGGAAGTATCACTTTTTCATTAAATAAATAATCAATTATAAGGATATAAATACTATCTAAATAAATTTTATCAAAATCAATCAGAAATTTATTACCTTGAAAGTAAGATAATTTTAAATCTAAGAGTCACCCTTACCTAAATCATGCGTTCTCCAATAGTTTTCCCCAAAAATAGAACCTTATCATAAAAACACTTTTCAAGGATATTGATACAATTTAATATATTTTTCTACACTATTAAATTTGAAATAATAAAGAAAAATTCTTATATATTTCAGATAATGTACATATAATTTTAAATATACCAGAATATCAATGATAAATATCACTCGCTATTGAAAATTACTATTATTTTCAAGAAATTATAAATCTCGCTATATTTGGTAAGATTAGAAAACACACCTCTTCCATAATAATAGGAACATTATAAAATTCATAACCATTTAAATTTTCTCACTTATTCAGTTATAATACATAGTGGGATATAGATATATACATTTCTAATCTCCATATTCATGATACTATTTAAACAAATTACTAAAAAAATGGTTATGATAATATCCAAAATACGAGTTTGAAATGATCAATCCAATTATGTATTCTACTATGAAACCATAATTTTTAACATATGATATTTCCAGATCAACATTTGGATCTATTTGTTCAATACATTGTTACTCATAGTCATTCAATATTTTTTTGTAAAATAATTCCTTAAAATAATACTTAAATCCTTTGAAATTATTTATAATGAAAATGTGTTTGAACAAATAATATATTCTAGGAGTGTCAAACTAGGTGTATAGCAAAGAATATTTTTCATAAACAGAGTGACGATCAAGTTAATACTGAATTTACCCTTTTGGGATTTATTACCCATAGGTAAATCTGTTCCAAAGCCTCCATCCACCTGTAGTATCCAAGAAAGGATGTAGTTTCTCATAGAACTGAAAAATATCTACCTTACCAGAACTCCCAGATATTATCCAATACTTAGAATTATTCCACATAAAATTAACTAGTGTTTTAAATAAAGGTCCATTATCTTAATCCTCAAATAAAATTTACATTATTACATTAATATTAAATCATATAAAAACCCAATGGGTTATATATACCATTAAAATTTTGATCAACCCTAACTAATCAACCCTTAAATTATATTCAACACCCATTATAATCTCCAAATTTATCTAAACACTTCTCTAATACCAATTTTAGCCCACCGAACCTTCACTCTAAGATGTGGTGCTATAAACATGTACTTTACATTCTAGATTCGATACCAACTATAGATTTTTTAGGCCCAATTGTCCAGTAATTACATGAATTAAATAAAATATTTCATTAAATACATTTTAATGACCTGTTAGGTTTAGTTAATTATAGAAATAGAAAAAAAACAATAATTAACAAATACATGTGTTATATATCAAATGGACATGTTTCCCATTATATATTAAACTGTTTAGTCTATAATTTTTCTTCAAAATATCCCAAAAATTATTTCACTGGTTTTATCCTTCTATCCCTATCGTGTGTACTAATTTTTTCATTACCTATGGAATGGAAATATAGGAAATGGATGAGCTAAAATTCTTAGTAATGGAAACATAGAACTAATGTTCTCAAAAACATAAGTATGGTATATAGAGCATGAAAGGAATAAATAATATGAATAATTCCATAATCAATTAAAATTGAGAGAATTTTATATCCATAATGTTAAATGGAAATATGGATATCAATAATTTTGATCCCATACTGATCGAACTCATAAGATCACACATCAAAAACATGTGTTAAATACATTTTCGAAGATAATATAAAGACATATGAATATATATACCACAAAAACCAAGATTATTTTTATCATGAAACCTTTCGATGCACTGAGGGGTATATAATATTGGGCCCCACCCATCAATTAATTAAATCTAATTCATTCACTATAAGAGTTATCAAGACATTTCATACCATTCCCCAAGTAACCTCTTGCTTAATAATAACATGTGTTTCTATATAATTAAAAATAATTCAATAAATATTCAGCCTATGTTATCAATCAATAATCATCAAGAGTTACAATACATCACTATCCAATAAATAAACATTCTTTTTAGGTGAACATCAAATCCTTTGAAAATTTTAAAATAAGATATTCATGTCGTATAGGGCAATGATTATATGGATAAATAAACACTATAATCACATGATAATAATCCATAGAATAAAAAAAGGAGGATGGTTTCAAAATAACATATCAACCATGTAACAATGGAAAAATATAAGGGTGTTGAGAAAAAAAATAAAAAACTCCATTGAATAAAAATCTCAATAAAATATCACTAAATAAGGGATCTAGAATCATATTGTTTCATCCCATGAGTTCATCCCCCAAATGAAATATATATGCATATATATATATATATATTTGAGGATAAATCATGAACCATAAACCAGATTAGGATAAATCCTTTTGAAAATGATAAATGAATAGGGATTGAAATCTTAAATGATATTTTATAATACGTTTTGAAAATTTATTTAAAATACAAATTACCATGTAACATTTAAAGGTAAAATTTGGGAAGGTGATGTGATTTTTTTAAAGGAATTACTATTAAAAATAATCTCTGAAAATGAATTCATAAAAATAAATTTAATTTATCTAAGGGAAATTAGTAGATGAAGACAAAACATATGAAGGTGAAAGAAAATTCATTTTTAATATCTTTAATAAACCTGTGTTAAAAACTCACATTGTAAGAAGAGTAATAAAACATTAATATATATAAAAATTTATTATTTACACATATAGGTAGAAAAATTACCATATAATTAAATATTATAGTAGAATAACCAAATAATGTAATAAATATGTTCATGATAAAATAATATAACTCAAGGAAATGAAACAAGCGTTCTTCAATATCTATTATGTGAAAAATACCCCTTAAAGTAAGAAATATTTCAAGAAGTGGTTTTATGTGGTAGAAATGTGAATAAATAAAATAAAGCATAATATAATTTAATGGTAAAATATAATAAATATGTTTAAAATAAGTTCACAATAAAGGATTATAACTCATTCAATGAAAATTGAGTTACCAAAAATACTTACATCTTAGGAAACAACTGAGTCAAAAGACATTTGGTGAAAAGGAACTAATTTGGATAAGTATTTTCCATTAATAAAAGAGATATATGATAAATATGTGGCAATGTGTTTTTAATAAATAATTTAATGGTAAAAATGGTTTATAACATAAACATTCCTGAAGAATTTAATCTTCTTGACGAATAACACTTTCAAGTTGATTAGAATTTTTATAAAAACCCACTTGAAAAGTAGGGATATTAATTAATCTTCAAATACCATTACTAAAATATAATTCGTGGCATGATATCTCAAATAGGTATTATATACAACAAATAAATTAATTTATATTCACAATACAAAAAATGTATGAAAAAGTGTAATTTTAGATGAAAACCATTTCCTCGGTACAAATATTTTCTTCCTTTCCCCTAATATCCTAAATAATTAAAATAAGATCATTAAATAAGTGATAAATAACAATTTTCATTACTATATCCATTTTTAATCAACATTTATTTTAATTATATCCTACACAAACACACACAAACACACACACACACATATATATATATATATAATAGTAGTTTTTGACTATTTTTAACACTACGTGTATGAAATCGTTATCGCTTTGAATTAGTTTCATAAAATAGGTATTGGTATATATTATTTTTACCAACTATATCACTATTATATTATTTAAGGTAATATAATAGATATATAAAGTAGACTTTATAAATATTTAATTTCATTTCATGGTAGTTTTTGTTACAATCCATGAGGATAAAATCTACAACGATCATGATCAGTGATTCTTAATGAATGAAGAGTGATTTCTTAATTAATGAGTGAAATATAGATATAAAATTACAAGAACAAATAAAAAACATTATTTACTTATTATATAGATAAATAAGTTCTCATGCTCATCCATGATATAAATACATAGTATAGTTCAAGTAGGTGGTTAATCGGACCCTTACATGTATATACAATGATTAATGAATGTTTATAAGGAGGTTTATTTGTAATATAATTATAAAAAAATAATAATTATCATATTTAGATTTAATTAGTGTGATATATTATAGTTTTAATAATTATAAAAAGGGGACAATTTATATAATTCATTAATTAAAAAGAAGAGTTTATTTACATCTTAATTCCCTTTTTTTAAATGATTGTACTAATAATTACCATTTTAAAATCATATAATAAATAGTTTCTCCAATTTTTAATACCAAAACATTAATGATATAATAAAAATAATATTTATTCATTAAACCCATTCTCATAACAGTCCAAGTAATTTGATAATGAGAAAAATACCCCATTCCAAGTAGGCGTTAGTCCACACATACAGATGGATGATGATTTCATTTTCATAGATTCTGAGGATTGGGCAATGTTTTTTTATTATTTAAGTATCATAAAACTTATAAAAATATCATAATTTTTTTTATTAATTTCCCATTCTTATAATCCTTGTAAGGAGGTAAAGTAAAATGAAACACATTGTGTCATCTAGGCGTCCGTCCGCACAATGCATGAATGACAGTTTTTTTTCCTGATAGATAATAGAACATTTGATTAATTATTAATTTCATAGTATAAAAAAATTCACTATATAACTAATAATTATTCCATTATAAGTTTATTTTAAAATTATAACTGGAAATGAAAATTAAAAAAGAAACATGTTAAGTAAAAATCTTTACTCAAGTTGAGCACTTTGAGATTTCTTTGGAAGATCCATTTCAAATGGATGACATAGGCTGAAATATTTTGACCAGAAGAAAAAAAATATATAAATTGTATTCTAGGGGAATAATGGGTATGTATTATGGAGGGAATTGTTTTTATAGTTTTATTGATTGGGTGGTGAGAGGCACCTTTTATAAGTTGTGAGAATGAAATTTTTCTAAATATATCAACTTAATACAAATAGAGAACATATTAAACATTTTATGTGGATAAAAAAATAGACAATAATTAGTTTTAGGGATATATATGTTTGATAAATATATACCAATAAATAATAATTTTTTAATATGTTTCAAGCCCTTTACCCCTTGAATAATTACTTTTTTCATTTAAGCTTGTAATATTGTAACTAGATTTTACCTAAGGTAACTTATCTTTTTGGATAAAAAATAAATAATACATATTAAATAATTTAAACCTAATGATTACAACTTTAATAACTATTTTATTTTCTTTCAATTTAATTTTTAAATAAAATTAATTTTACAAAATTAATATATTTGAATATTTTTTAAGAAAAACATGACTTCAGTTTTAAATTGTAAATTATTGGTCTATAAATTAAATATAATATTTTAAAACAAATAATATCACCTATAAAAAATATATTTTTACATGGAAAATGTTTCCAAAATTTATATGAAACACATATATACTAATAATGTCCTTAAAGTGCAGTTATTTGCAAAATGATATTTTACACTATTAAGCTGAAATTTTTTTTTTATAAAAATACCAAAAATTCAACATAATAATTATAAGAATGATAAATAAAAAATTAAGTTAATTTTTTTAATTCATATTCTAAAATTTATAATTTTTTTAAATGAGAAATATAAAATACAGTGGAAAACTGTTTTATGAGAAAAAGACTTTTTGTATATTAACGATTAATTTTAAATATAAATTAATAATTAATATAGTGTTAAATGATTATTTTTATGATCAACAATTATTTTTATTATTAAATCATAATAAACTATGTTAATTAAAATAGAAAAAGAATTTTTTAAGCATAAAGTGAATTGAGAAAAATAACCTATCCAAAAGTAAAAATAATAATGATATATCTATAAATATAAATATTTTATTACTATTTAGTATAATTATAAAAGCTACTTACATAACCCATTATGATATTTACATAAGACCTAAGAATTAGATAAACTCTGGTGGAATTCAAGTGTGGTGATTCAGCTAAAATTGATCTCATGGAAATTTCCACAATATTGAATTTCACTCGCATTTGATTTCATTAGTACTGTAATTATTCATGTTTATCTTGGGATTGGCCTAGGGAAAACCATAATGAATCTACCTCATTCACAATATCATATAAATTGGCTTCATAAGGGAGTCATACACTACTCGATTATATTTATTTCCATCACATATTTCATAATATGGTAACTTACTTTTATACCCACTGATTTGTCAACTATATGATAATGACTGAATTTTATTTTATCATATCATTTTTTAGTTTTTTTCATGATATACATGCTATTGAAATATTTTTTAAGTATAATATATAATTAAACTTCATGTATTTATAGGTATAGAAATTAATTATATGTTTTAAAGCATATGTGATACTTGATGTATATTTTACAACGTGTTGAATATATAAAGGATTTCAAAATCAAAATTAATAATTGATAGATCTATTAGTTTGATTTCAAGTGATGAATTTTTTTTATATAAATAATTTAAATTTAAAGGAATGAGACAAGCTTAAATTAATTTAATTAAATGATGCATATCTTCATCCTTTTCTCTTATGTGATAAGATAACTTTGTTATCCAATAATATTGCTATTTGAACACTCAAGAGACATTGAATTGAGTTTCAAAATATTTTCTTTATAGAGAACCCCCTAGGTATTTTTTTAAAAGATATTCCTTAATATGAATTTTTATATTAAATAAAAAAACTTGAAGGAATGATTTTGAACACCAGAGATATATAGTGGTACGCTGAACAAAAATCACCAAGTCCACTCGACCAACACTCTACTACCTGAGTTAGGTGATTTTCACTATAACAATCCATTTATCAGGGGATCCTAGTTGAGTAAAATTATTTTTCAAATAATAAATTGTCTCAAAATATTTTAACCGGGATCTCTATTTATATGACCTATCTATGGTCTTAACACACACTCTTAAAACAAGTTTAAAAAATAGAAAGAATAATATTTTGGAATAATTACTTCAACACATAGGTGTAAGCAACAACAATTGATAGAAGTTTATGTTACATTATATGAAAATTATAGTATTAATATATTAACATAGAATGATATTTAGTGCAACTGATTGGCTTTTAAGAGAAATACTTGCATTTATTTTTTATCTTTTCTATGTACAATTATTCAATGTATTCATATGTATGTGTGTTATCTTCTTTCTTCTCATCTATTTTTATACAGGCGATAACTCATTTTTTGTATTCTCTTGAAATTTAATCAAATAAGATAATTTTAATGGTAAAGTCAATAAATCCATTGATAATTTTATAAGAAAGGCTATTAAGTACATCCATTCATTCAATCAAAATATAAAAAATACTTAAAAAATAGGGATTTCATAAATCTTATTATTCTTAGGATCATTACATTCATAAAAAAATTGTATAGATCAAACATTCCTTAAATAGATAATCATTTCTATGATACATTCTAAAAGCTTGAAATAACATATCAAAAAATTATGAATGTAATAATTACTTTCTTCATAATAGCTAGATTTTCATTAGATATTTAACAAATATTATTATACATTATAAGATAGCTTTATGAGATTCTTCAAAAGAGATCATTGTATTTTTTGAAGTGTAACATAAAATAAATTTAATACTTCATTGGATAATTCTTCGGTATAAGATAAACATGTTACTAAGGTGAGATACTTATCTTCCATAAGTTTTTCTGACATTCATCAGATAATCTTTTACAATTTTTTTAAGATATAATCTTCCCATAACATAATTCTATCTAAAATTCATCACTTTGATCATAGAGAAACGCAATCATACTTTTTATAAGATAATATCCTGTGTAGTTAGATGAACATTCAACATAGATTTTTTTAATTCTATGTAAACAAGAGAAATTTTTTAATTCTCATAAGATAAAATACTTCATCATAAAATGAATACTTCAAACACCGTAAGATTATCACTATGAGAATCATCATAAGATTAGATATTTTGATAAATCTAATGTGAAAAATTTAAGACAAATTCATTAGAATAAAAAATGGGATTTTCTAATCATTGAAACACACATAAAAACTGATATATGTTTTAAGAACATATGTCTGTCAAATGATCTCCCCCTTTTTGATAATCACAAATCCCAATGAATTGAAAAAAATAAAAAAAGAGGGTATTAAATTTCAAAATATTCTCTCTTTAGTATGAAACTTCTAAAATAAATATTTTTTTCTTTTCCTTTTTCCAATTTGAAGTAGATTTAGATTCCAAATATTTATACCCCCTTTCTCAAAATAAATATTTACATTTTTTAAATTTTAAATTTTCATTTTCTTTCATATAAAATAAAAATTTAAAATCGTTAAATTTAAATTTTATTCTTCTCATATCCTTATCTACATTTTTGTGATATAAAAAAGAAGTAAAATAAAATAATACAATTCACATTTCACAAGAACAATATTAAATAGTTAATTATACGGATTATGAAAAACATTTATCATCACATTATGTTAAAAATTATAAGTAGTAGAAATTATTAAAGTATACTCAAAGATAATCACTAATAGAAAATATATACGAAGGATATATCATATTGACCATATATATTCAATAAAAATATATATAATAAATAGAAAAATAGATCAGAATTAAATAATAGTTCATAACTACAAAAATATTGAATCATATTGAAAAAAATACTTTACTATGAAAAAGAAATAAATTAAAGCATGAAAACTAAAATTTTTGATAAAAATCACTATAAAAATGTTTTAAAATAAAAATAAACCAATCATGATTCAAATTTTAAAAATAATCCATTAAAAGTTTTTCAAAACCCATCCAATAAAACTCATAGACTTTGAATGTTTTTAAATCCTTCAACTTTAAACAAATTTTTAGGGGTATATTTTTGAATTATAATGGTTGGACAATAGGTAGAGAGGATAAAGGTATATGAGCATCAACCACATCTTTAACAATGGCAACCAATATATGTAAGTATGATCTAGGACCTGATCTATCACTTTGTTCAAGCCTTACAGATTCAGATTCAATATTAAGAACATATTATTGAGCTCTATCTATATCAAACATGTCTATAGGTACAATGAATAGTTTAGAGGGTGGTTTCAATAAAGCTAAAGAAACTTATTTTTCAAACCTAAGATTCTCCCTTAAATAAGCCTCATTTAGGTAAAATATTTTCCTTAATATTTTAAGAGTTTAAGCATGGAGATCAATTATAATAGGTATTATAGGACATCTCCCTCTCATCTAGATTGTGGATTTAGCACATACATAAATTATTTTTACCATATCATTCCTACATTAATCTAGGATTGTCGTGAATCCATTCCAAATCCAATAAGAGAAATTTACTAAGAAATTTAGTATATCTACGTTCTATAAAGCTCCAAAAACTAAATTATTTAATTATTAAAATAGGTTATTTGAAATTATGACAAGATGATCAATAGAAATAATTTCTCTTCCTTTAGTATATGTTTTAGATTATTACTACTCAACAAAGGTATTTACTTATTCTTCGTAATCTTCTTAGGATGATTCTTTATTTAAACTACTTTCAACTATTTAATGTAATCCTTAAATTTTTTTTATCTACAACCTTGAAATTATTCTCCAAAGAACAATCTATTATTTTTATCCTAGTTATAATGAAACTTACATAAATATTCACTTCAAACAAAACATTCTTAACTTTAGGATGTTTTTATTTCATCAAATAGGATATCTCATTCCTATAATGATAAAATAATATAAGATACTATTTTTGAACAACTTTTATCCTTATTACCTCATTAAATATATGTTTTTGAAGTTATTTAATGATTTACGTGGAGTGCATGTCACATTTCATTAATGAAATGGAATAGGTTAGTGTGTCAATTTCCTAATAAAAAAATTATAACATTGAACGTACATCACCTTGACATATGATTTATCCAATGAATTTATATTTTTTTCTAGAATCTATTTAATCCAACAGATTAAATTCATTCAAATATTCATTAAAAATATCATTCTCATAATGATACATAAATTAATTTCTAGATTTAACAAAGTGATTTTTTAAAGATTCTACTTATAATACCAAATTAGAGAATCTCTCTTGAGATATTTTGGTAGATTATCTACCTACTTCATGGATTTATAAATTTATATGGCCTTTATAGAAATGATAGTATATATCTTTTTTAACTTCTATAATTTTACCACTGACCTGTTGGATTTCTCCAACTTGTGTTATTTCCTTAACATGGTATGATTATTGAGATTCAGATGAATTCTTCTTTATATAGTTAATTCATCCAATTCCTTAGAATGATATTCAACAGTAAGAGGTGGATCACTTTCTCTGATTGAGATTGTCCTTTTTTGACCAATTGGAAATAAAAAAGTAACAACAGTGGCTAAACTTTCTCTGTTGAATGAAATGGTAACAAAAGCAGGTTGAATAAGAATATGAGGTGAACACTCTTGAGGACCAGTTCATCATCCAAATTAAAAAAATTATGATTCCAATTTTCCATTTGGAAATATTTTCATCATCATGAAATTCTCACACTTCAACACATATATATTTGTTTATCCACCAAAACAAGTCTTTCCTCTTGGTGGGATGACTCCCCATAAATTGAAGTGGGATCAACATCAATTTCTTATCCAGAAACCATGGGCATAAAAATATTCAGAGTTCAATTCCATATGTTTTCCCTTAATATTTTTTCACTTAGTGTTTCCAGATCATGACAACTAAATGTGGTATTTTCATCCATAAAAGTCCAATATTATAAAAAATGTGGGATAATATCCTTCAAAAATTGATTATAATTTAGATATTTTTTCTGAATATGACTCATGTATCTCATGAAATATCATGATAGGTAAATAGGTTTTTAAATCATTAAAAGATTAAGAAAATAAATGTCTTGAAAGTGAAAATTTTCAAACTCGGTGTTCATCTGACCGATTGTAGAGTGAATTAATTTTATAAGAACTTTTTTCTCTATCTCGATGTTTTTTATTATTATATTTTCAATATCTGCTCTTCCAAACTAATAATTCATCATTTTTGGTGGACTAACTCCATCTACATAAATTAAGGAAATTTTTAAGTAATAATAGCCTTAATGAGGGATATTTAAAGATTTATATACCTATAAAGAGGTTATTAAATGTTTTTTTGGTTCACCATTGTATTGAAAATGTCTTAATTATCACCAAAGTGAAAAATTAATAATTCATAAAACTCACAAACTTATTTCTCAGACACAAAATCTATTCATTTCTCAAAAAAAACTATCCCAACCTTGATGTTTGATAAATTTATTGAGCAACATATTTACCTTATAAAACCATCTAGAATCTATTTCCTGACCACTCAAAAGTTTTCTTGATTTCCTTCATTTTTTATTCTACTTATATATGCACCTTTGGTTCTCTTTGTTTTGCTATTTCATGAGAGGTTTGGAGGATTTTTAAGATTAGAGAAAGGAGGGTTTGGATGGAAGATAGAAGAGAGGATTCAATGGTTTTCAAGAGGTTTTGGGAATAATATTGATACACTCTCTACCATTTCACGGTAATGAAAGGGTTACACCAAGATTTACAGAGTAATCGTGACAAAATTTAAGTGATGTGTTCTATTTGATATGACTAATATGTAATATAATGATTCAAAATATTCAAAAATGATATGATTAAAAAAATTACTAGGTTATAAAATAATAATACTCTATAATTAAATTTGATATAATTTTTTTAAATCAACTTAATTATGATCTAATAAAATAAAATCATTCAACAGGAAAAGGTTTAGTAAAGATGTATGATAGTTGTTTTTTATGAAAATATATTCTAAAGATATATTTTTATTTTGTGGATAATATCTTAATAAATTATGTCTAAAGTCAATGTGATTTGTTATGATATGGTTTATCTAATTCTTTAAAATGTGTATAGGACTTCTGGTGTCACATTTGATTAGAAAATAATAGAAATTTAATAAAAAATCTATTAAAGTATTTTTCATGCAAAACAATTGTACAAAAAAATTTCCTACTATAATATATTTTTCTTCAGTAGTTGATAATGTTACCGAATATTGTTTAATATTCAAAAAATATACTATAGAATTACCAAGATAATTAATTTTTCGTAATGCTATATATATATATATATATTCTAAATCTACTAAAATTAACACTTGAATATGAAGTTAATTTAATGTTAAAATTTTTTGGAAAAAGAAGAAAAGAGACATAGTTCCTTTTTAATACCTTAAAATTAATTTGGATGTATTTAAATGAGATTATTTAGAATTCGATTTAAATATTGCACAAATACATACTAAAAGAATAATATAAGGTCTTCTTCAGAAATATTTAAAAAGAAATAAATGATTCCTCTATAAAACATGTTTTCATCTAGTTTTTCAATTTTATTCCTATAAAGTTTATTATTGGGTCTCATAGAAGTGGAGACAGTCTTACTATTTTCAATTTCAAACTTATTAAGCAAATCAGGTATTTATTTTATTTAGTTTAAAAAATTTTCAAAATGTTTTTGATAAATTAGAAAAACTAGAAGATAATTTAATTCAACCCTCGTACTCATTCGATTTTTTTTTAATTTTTTTTTTGAAAAATCATTCCCCAATTTTTGATTTTTTAATAAAAAAATGACATCATCAACATATATTTGTACAAAAAAATATCTGAGGATGATGTTTTCTTAAATAGTGTTGGGTCTTCCTTCCCTATTGAAAAACCATTTGATAAAATAAGTGAACTTATTAATTTATACCATGATCTTGGTTCTTATTTTAGTACATATAGATATTTGGTAGGTTTAAAAATAGAATTTTGAAAGTGAGGTTCTTGAAAACCATGAGGTTATTCTATATTAACTTCCTCTATTAAAATAACAATTCAAAAAGAAAATTTAATATCCATCTAAAATAATTTAAAATTCGTATATATTATGTATTATATAAGAATTTAAATAAATTATAGGCTATATATAGGGGAAAATATATTTAAAGGCTATACCTTCATCTTTATTATACAGTTTTTCAACTAATCTATCCTTATTTCTAGTAATTATTAAATGATTATCTTTCTTATTTATAAATACCCATTTTGTTTCAATAATAGGATAGTCAGTTGGTATTAAAAATAAATCCCAAATCTATTTATCTTTAAGTAGTTTAATTTATCATTCCTATGAAAGAACCAACCATTATTATATATAGGTTCATCAAAAGTCTTAGGATATATTTTGGATAGAAAGGTAGATAATTATACTAGGATTCAAATATTTTTTATAGTTCTCATTCCTTAATCTAGGATACCTATAACTATTTATAAATGATGGTCTTAAATATATATAGGTAATATATGAATTAGACCTTCTATTTTACTAATAATAACCCCTACTAGATTGGGATTTAAATAATTATGTTCCAAATCATTATCCTCATTGTTTTTGAAGAGAGGTTCATGTATCATATCCCTGATAGAATCACATTATTCATTAGTATTAGTAATTTTGTGATCAAATGTATTACTTTCATAAAAATTCACATGAGTTTATTCTTCAACAATCCTTGATCATTTTTTGAAATTTCTATAGGTTTTATAAGTTGTAGAGTACCATAGAAAGATACCTTCATTAGAATTTGGATTAGATTTACCACTGTTTGACTTGTTGTTCAAGATATAAACCTTTCATCCAAATACTTTTAAGTATCCTACATTTTATTTCCCATTATAATACAAGTAATAGGGTGTTTTATTTAAAATAGTCTTTATTTTAACTCTATTAATGACATAACACATGGTGTTAACACCATTATCGTATAAATTAGTGGGCTTGTTACATTAACAATACATGGTTCTAGAGGTTTCTTTAAATTTCTTATTCTTCATTTCATAGTAGCATTTTTTAGGTTTCTTGGGGGAAGAGAATGTATGTTTAATTCCTTTATTTTATTAATATGAATTAAATTCATGATTCTCAAATTATCCTCTATAATCACTTCTCAATGTCATAATTTTGGAATCTTTCTCATTTTGGACAACATTACGAAAATTAATGAAAAACATGCTTCACTTCCAAGTCATAAAAAGTAAACCCATATAAATCATGAAAAATAATCAACCAAAACATAAATAAATTATTTTACTATAATACATTTAGTTCAAGTAGATCCAAAAAGATACATATGGATAATATTAAGAGTTTTAGATATATAAAACTCTCTAACTAATTTAATATATGAAATGTGTGTCATTCCCATTTTACATGCATCATATTGTTTCTTTTTGTCCAATTTGAGGCTAGGCAAGTCATAAATCAATTGTTGTTTACAAAAAAATTCAATGAATGAATGTTACAATGTCCAATTCTTCTGTAAAAAATACAAGATTCCTCAATTTCATCATTAAAATAATTTACATTTTGTCTACACAATGTAATGAGATATAGTGTATTGAAATTATCTATTTTTGGATCTTTAAACTTGAGGGATTTATATTTGAAAACTGAACCTGAATTATGAGAGAAATAAACTGAATAACCATAATCACAAAGTTAAGATATACTTATTAGGTTGTGGGTCAAGCCTTCAACATAAATATCTTTTGGATGAGAATTGATTGAGGATTTTAAACATATAAAATGAAAACAATTTTTCCGTTTGTGTTGTAACTAAATGATACATAACCTCCATAAATCATGGATAATGAATAAAAATTAAATAAATATCCACTAATTTTTCTCCAGCAACCTCTTTCCGTAATCCATTTTCATTTTTATTTATGTGGTTTGTTCTATAAAATGAAAAATCAAACAATATTATTGTTTGTTAAACAATATCTTTTGAGTCCATAAGTGTTATATATAAGAGACTTAGTGATCTAATTTTTTTTCTAGAAAACATAGAAACTTCTTTTGGGAAATATTTTGTAAAAAATCATTTTTTATTCCATAAAATAGGGGATTTTATAGATTATTGATTTTAACATAGTGTCTTATTTCCCAAAAATATAAATGGGTAACTTCAGAAACACTTCTATTTTTTGGAACTAGAAATAAAATAGTTTTTAGAAAATTTGGTATTTTCTCCCTAACTTCTTATCTAAAACCATTCTTTTTAAGTTGATTTTGACAAATAATTTTTTGAAATAATGTCCTCCTTTAGTAAAGAGACTTGTGACTTATTTAAGGTTTTGAATCTCCTTCTCAAAATTTTCAATTGTATTTTTCTATTCAATACATTATGTAATAGTATTTTCTAATTTATTCTTATACTATATGATTGGTTTATTTATATCCTCCTATTTTTTAAAAATCTTATTGTAAGAATTTATGAGGGCCTTATTTTTCAATTCAATATTCCGTACTTTGTCTCTAACTTGGTACAATTTTTATTTAATTCATTAGATGAAATTTTTTACTTTTTGATTCATGCTCAATATCAAAAGAGTGATATGAATATAAATCATATGAATATTTGATAAATAATGTTTTTTCCATTTGATTAAGACATTTAGATTATGATTCTAATGATGTGAATTTTTTATAATATTCTTAATCACTCATAGTGGCCTTCATCAATTTCTTATCTTTTTTCTAAGAAAAAAATTTTGTGAAGTATTTCTTCTCTGTATTTTTATCATCCTTCAACTATGGAAACTCAGGATTTATGCATCATAACCTCTTGCACTCATAAAATTTTAATTATTGAGAGTTATTACTTGGATTCTTGTACTTTTTGAAATCTCTTTTAAAGCCTCCTCCATTGTTATAATTTTTTTGAACTTTTAAACAAACGTTCAAAGTTACGTAGAATTTCTTGAATATTTTTCTTGAAATTTATTAGAGATTTTTCTGATTTTTTTATTCATGTCATCCTTATTCATTGAAATAATCAAGGTAAATTTTATTTCTTTATCAATTTTTACTCTTTAAATTCAAATTCTATTTGATATTAATACATCATAAGAGTTCAAATGAGATCGTTAATTTTAATATTCTTGACCTCTATATATTGTTTGATGGTAGATGAGATTCCACTATACATAGGTGGTAAAACTCTAAGAACATTTAATTCTTTCTCTGGATCAGTAATAAGTGTTTCTATAGTAGAAAAATTATGTACAATTTTGGTGAGTCTTATATTCCGATGATTAAAACATTACCCTTCAAACATTTTGAATGTGTTGAACTATTGTTTGGTTGTATAAAATCTAAGAGCTTTCACATTACCAATCCTTCATATGCAACTGCTATAGTGGTACACATTTCACTAGCTCTTTGTAATTGAGAAAATCTATTGATTTTATGTAGTCTGAATCCACAAATTATTAAATTAATACCTTTGGAATTTAGATCATATTCTACTTCATTTGAAGCATCACATATTTTTGGTTCTGTCATTGGAATTGTATACAACTTTTCTTCCTTAAGATATGAGTTTAAGGGAATATTCTTCAAATAAATAGTAATTCAAGCCTTTTTATAAGCATAATTTTCACTATTAATGTTAGAATATATAACCATTGATGTAATTATCTGTTGTCATCTATATTATCCATTCAAAAATAGATCATTGGAATTAAATATTTGATAACATTGAAGTCAAGATTCAAAAGCTCTGATACTAATTGTTATCCTAGAATATGGCTACGTGAATACTCAAGAGGGGGGTTAATTGAGTTCCTCAAAATTTTATTCACAAAGAACCTCTCTCTTACTGTATAATTGCTCAAATATTTTCTTTAATATGAATCAGTATAAGAAATAAAAAACCTTTAAATAATGAGTTTTAACATAGTATATTTATAGTGGTTTGGGGAACACAAACCCCCTAGTCCACTCCACCAATACTATAATCCCCAAATTTAGTGTTTTTCACTATAAAATCCCTTTCACTAGGGGGTTCCTAACCGAGTAAAAGAGAGAGTCACTTAATATAGATTTCCATGTTATTTTAACCAGGATCTCAATTTGAAATACCTCACCACATTCTCATCACACATTCTTACAATGAGTGTAAACGAAATTGAATGAATAAACTTTTGAAAGAAAAATTGTAGAACATAGTTGAAATCAGCTACAACTAGTGAAAGTTAAAGATACATTTTTTGAAGAAGATACTATTCATTGTATAGCTCAGAATGATCTTCAGTGTAACTGATATACTTAAAGCAAAATATGTTCTTTTATGTTTTATTTTTTCAAAGTATAATTATTTAGAGTAATTATATGCATTCATTTTTTATTCATTATTTTCATCCATATATTTTTATTCAATGGATTACTAATTTATTATGTATTACATGAACCTTAGTCACATGAGAAAATTACAATGGTAATGTGAGTAAATCTATTGAGAAGTTTATAACATAAGCTATTTAGGACATGCATCCATTCCTTCCAAATATATATATATTATTTCTGCCATAATGATGTCAAAAATCATATTGTTCTTCAGATCTTTCCATTCATGATAAAATGACATAATATATCATTATCTTTTTCAAAGAATAATATAAACTAAATTCAACACTACAAAGGATAATTCTTCATTATTAGATAAACATGTCCCTAAGGTTAGATACATAGCTTTCATAACTTCTTATTACATTTGTACGATAATATTTTACTAATATCATTTTCATATGATAAAATCTTCCCAAAACTCTATTCTATCGGAAATGTCTGATTTTGATCATACATCATCTCAATGATTATTTTTTGAAATATAATATCTTAAATAGGAAGGTAAACATTAAAAACCAATTTTTCTAATTTTGAGTAGATGAAAGATAATTTTTGATTCATATAGGATAAAATAATTTATCATAAAATTAATACTTCACACATAATAAGATAAATACTTAAAGAATTAGTGGAAGATAAATTATTTTAATAAATTTAATATTAAAAACATGATAAAAACTCATTATAATAAAAGTGATAATTTTTTTAATCATCAAAACATACATAAAAACTGAGTTATATGGGTACCACATAAGTCTATCCAAAAAACAATTTAGCTAACAAAGAGCTGTTATGAGAAACATGAGATGATTTAATGAATATACATAGTTTGTGATTATTAATATTATATAACATGTTTGGAGAAGAAAATTATAATATAATGTGTTTATAAAAGATAGGTTATTTATCAAGATATCTGTTAAAATGTGGGGGGATGTGTTCTGACCAATATAATATTAATTTTTTTAACATGATATCCTAAAGTGTTTAAGATATTTATTGAAAATATTTATATTTAGTTATCAAGAATAAGAGGATATCACTATAGGATTATACCATTCGAATTATAAAGTGAATTATACTTCATATCCTAAAATATTTTAGGATATATTAGTTAAGAGAAATATAAAGATTTATATTATCTGCTGTAACAATGTGGATATCATGTTTTACAAAAATGGTTTAGGGTTTGATATTAAATCAAAATGTAACATTTTTATTTAGTTATCTTATTAAAGTGATTTATACATTATTTTAAAGTCATTTAGGATTTTTTAGTAAAGTAAAAATGTAAATAGTAACATTATCTTGAAATTGTCAAAGAAAAAGTTAAATAAAAATAGTTATAAGGATGATGATGATGTAATTAGAAATAATTATAAGAACATAATAGAATTAGATATTGTATCATTTCATGTGATGATGTTAAGAATTCTGAAAATGTTCAATGATTTGAATAGTTATTAATATGATTCCTAATTCTATCCATTATTAAAAAATTATTTCTAAATAAGTTTTACTCACCAAAAGAGTTTAGTGTTAGAGTTTTATCATATGGACACATGTATATGTAATAATAATTACATATGATATAATGAGTTAACAAAACCAATGAATGTAAAATATACACAAGGTAGATCTGGATATTTATCATATGTGATATAATAATAGGCACTTGTATAGGGATTTTTAAATATCTATATAGGTTTATTAAGGATATAAATTATATCATATTAATAAAAATATCCAATTTTTCATTATTTCGCATTATCTTCATAATGATATAAATAGATATACATTTCATGAAGTGTAATAATTACCAACCTCTCAAAGTGTGACTTTGAGTTACCTATAAACAATATTCATCGAGGAGTATCATATGTTATGAAAAATGTTATGGTTTGAGTGATTATTATTCATGTATAGAGATAAATAATATGCTCAAGGGGAACAAAATAAAGAATAATATTCTTTTTTTACATTGATTGACCAAATAATTATACCACATGGAGTGTCACCTGGAGTTTCACATGGATTTATTTCTATAATATTTGTTCATTGATAATATTTGGATCTGCATTACCTATGGTTGGAGAGATACAAACAATTATAACCTTCATTTTTTGATTCCCAACATATATAAATCTACATGCTGGCTTAGCTAATACGAGGGTTTTTGTGTATATTTATGATCACATTGTCAAATCGAGATTAAAAAATATAGGAATTTTCTTTTTATGAGATGAGTATGACATCAGGGCCCTCAATTGAGAAAGAAATCTAGACTGAGAAAATCCACTTAGATATTTTAGAAATATCCAAATAAGGTATTTATGGTTTCTTATCCATATGGTATAATGACATGTGATGTATCTATCAATGAAGTCAGTTTATACTCTAAGAATTGAGAATAGATGAGTAGCATGTGTGGTATTTTGATACTCTGTGTCCCATGGTCATTAAATGTCTTGGAAAAGGGGAAATCATAGAATAACATTTATATATTATGTAGGATGGCAGACACAAATATGGATATATATATATATATATATATATTATGGGGATCACACTATATCCCTTCAAAGACAGAGAAACATCGCTTCTCCTCTAGTGTATGATCTTTTCTTACATTTATGAATCTAAATATTCAATTTTTTTTAATCTTATAAAGGACCATAGGTTTAATCATTGTGGTTGACTTAATGGGGATTGATTTTGACTGAGAGAGATACCCTAAAATTATTTTAATGTTAATTTGAAGGAGTTTTGGGTGGGTATTCCGAAGGTATTACATTTTATATGATACAAGTTAAAGTTAATGAGAGCCCTCCAAGAATGTTTTGGCAGATGTACAGAATGAGGTTTGGATATGATTACAAAATATACTGTATATAATAAAATATATGATTTGATGTCACTAATTCTTTTAGGATTTCATGAAAATGGGATATTTGAGGAGATTAATGCCCTAAAGCCACAACCTTCATGTGTTTAATGACTATATAGTATTGTATGGAATATTATACATTACTCTCGATGAAATGTTTTGTATAACTCTTACACATATTCTATCATTTAAGGAATTGTTTTATACAATAAAACATGAATAAGTTTGTTTCATTCGTACAATTATTCTTGAACTAGTTGATTCATTATTTCATCTGTTTTAATGAGTTATTTAATTAAATAAACTTTTTAGGAGCATCCTCATGATATATATAAATCCTCATCCATGGGATTTCGGTGTGTGTAGTGAATTATTATTTTAGAGTCTCATAATCAGGATTCTACCTTCTTCATCGTCCTTCACATTACATGATACTGGAACACTGATGAAAGGGGGGATATATGTTTGTAAAAAAAATCTTAATTATACTCATGGATACCTCTATATGCATGAATTTATTTGGATACAAATATTGTGATCATTATCAAACACATAAGATGAAGATAAATAGATTTTCAGAGGATTATTTGGTGAATTATATGAATGTTTATAGAATTTATTCATTTCTAGTTCTACAATGTTTTCGTATTCCTTACAGGAAAATCCTATATTTTTTTCTTCCACTTCTTATATTTAGTGCTAATAAAACCCAAATAATACTAACACATACTAGCTAAAAAGTGATACATGGAACAAATCATAAATCTTTGAGAGGTGTGGATGGAGTGTAAGTGGTAAGATACATCCCTGACATGATCAAGAATATAGATGGTACAATTATATCTAGGGCTCAACTTTTTCATTATTACCAAACCCCATAATCTTATTCCAATGATATATCCAATGAAATACCTTGTAATATATATAAATCTTTAGATATGGTTGGTGTTTATCAACATATCTATCATACTAAATTAACGCAATTTTCATATGTTACTAAACTGTTTGATCCATTTCCATCATTTCATGGAAAATATCTTGTCCCAGTAGCTTCCTTTCTCAAAATATGTTCCAACATGTTGAATTTTTTCATCTCTTCTCATATTGAGGCTTATATTATTCCATTTGGATACTGGAGTGGAATATTTTATTATATTATAATTCCACCTAAGGAATATGTTGATCCTAAATTCCTTTGAAATCCATCAATCAAGATTTCAGAATATCTCCCAATTTCAAAACTATCCTTTTAGATTGACCATCATTTTTAGGATAATAAGTTGGGCTAAAATTCAGCTCTATATCCAATACCTATTGAAGATTCCTCTATAATTTTGAAGTGAACCATGGATGTAGATTAGATATAAATTAAACTGGTATTTTATGAAATACTAAAAAATTTATTATATATAAATAATCAAGTTGATCTTGTGAATAGTATTCTCCAATATAAATGGATTATTTCGAATTTATAAGTCTATCCATTAACACCTAAATGGAATTACAACCTTTAAAATTCTTCAGAATACCTATGATGAAATTTTCGGTGATGTTTTCTCATTGCTGTAATAGTATAGTTAATGGTTGTATCATCCATTTAAATTTACTTTGTTGAGTACTTACTATCATCTTAGGCATCAAGATATAAACTCTGCAATCTACCCTTCTTGTTAAACTACCAGAAGTACATCTTAAGATATCTATACATCTTTGTGATTCTAGGATTAATGGAGAAGGATGGGCTATGAACATAATCAAAAATCACATTACTTATCTTTATTATGGATAAGAAACAACTTTGGGATCCAAATATTATAGATATGTATCTGAAAAGATTGAACTCTAGAGTATTTCCCATTATATTCAGAAACTACATATCATTTTTGGGCCTCCTTGTTCTTTACAAATATGGATGGTTGAGAAATCATTTGAGAGAGGTAGGATTCCATCCCTTCCTTTATAATCTCCATGTATATCCTTTTAATGTACATAAATATTTTGTCCCTTGGAATTCTCATCAAGTATAGGGTAACATGTTCTTTTTTAAGAGAATATTCCACCATTTTTTCCTTCCCAGGGTGGTAATGTATTGATAATACATAATCATTGATTAATTAAAATTTTCTCATTTAGCACATATTTATATACTTATGTGTGAAAATATAATTTTAGATCTTGTGTCTAGTATAAATATTAAACATTTTATCGTAGAGATAATTCCTTTATATCTTCAATGAAAATTTTACTGTTATCATCTCTATATCATGCATTACGTAGTATTTCTCTTGATTATTTAATTGATATGGTGCATCAGAAAGTACCTTGTCATTATGTATAAGAACACATTAAAGACCCTTGAACGATGAATCATTATATATTACAAACCCTTATACACTAAAGTGTAATGTATATGTAAGTGGAATGAAAAATCTTTTCTTAATCACCTTGAAGCTTTCGTCACATTCTTCTATCCAAGGGATCTTCAATCAATTCCATTTTAACTTGGTAAGGGGATTATATAATCATAATAGATTTCTCACTATATGATGGTAATATCCTATTAATCCATGAAAAAATTGGATCTCTATTATATAGGTTGATATCATCCATTCTCTAATTACCTTTATCTGTAATGAGTACACAAATTTACCCTCTCTTGTGATAACATGACCCAAAAAGGATACTTTTTGCAGCCAAAATTCATCATGATGAAATTAACATATACTTTATCCAATAAAAGGGGTTTTTAACACAATCCTCAACTTCTCTTAATGTTTTTTCCTTACTTTTATAATATATGAGAATATTATTAATAAATACTACCACAAATATTTCAAGGTTATATTAAAATATTTTTTAATTAAATCTATAAATATAGAGGGAAAATTTGAAAGTCCAAATTGAATTACTATAAATTTATAGTTCCTATACCTTATACATAATAGAATGTACTATATATCTTCTCTTGTTATCCTTAATTAATGGTATCTAGGTCACATGTAAACCATTGGAAAAAATAACCCCCATTAAGTTAATCAAAAAATATCATTAATACGGGACATGATATACTTGTTTTTGATTTTTATCTTGGTATATCATGATAATATATGAAAATATGTATTGATACATCCTTATTCTTGACCAAAAGTATTGGTTCACCATGTGGGGAAGATGTAGGTAATAGAAAACCCTTGTATAGGTTATCCTGAATTTATTTCTTTAAGTATTCCAATTCAATTTGGTACACTCTATAAGGACTCTTTGATGCAAGTAGAGAACAAGTAATGACCTCAATAATAAGATAAATAACATTTTTAAAAGGAATGATATGCAATTCATTGAAAATTACATCATCATAATTCAATAAAATTATAATGTCTTCAAATTTGGAGTTCTTCCCTAGTCGTTTAAGCTAAATATATTTTCTTATATGGTATCAAGACCAAAATTAAAAGGTTATATTCCAAATAAAGCTCATAATATTCCTTTTAATAATACTTGGTAATTATATGATTTGGTATATCAAATAATATATCATTTAAAGAAAAATTTATATGATCTATTTATAGAGAAATACTATACATGCCTAGTATCACATTGAATATTACCAAAGGAAGGGGAACTAGATCAGTAGGAAGTATCTTCTAACAGACAATTATTAGGGAAGTTTAATATATCTTGAATTCAACAATCATTCCACTAGGTTTTTTAACTGATAATTTAATATCAACATTTTGAGGTTGTGAATCAACATTTTGAACAAACATGCATGATGAGAAGGAATTTAAAGAACTAAAATAAAATAAAACATTTTTTAGATATGGGGTCGAGAATAAGTGTACCTATCACCACTTCATTATCATGATCCACTTTAGTAGACACTTTTTTTATAGTCACTCCCTTTCTCCCTTAGACTTCAAGGATATTGGGACCTATTTTACTAATTTGCCTTAAGATTGTGGAACTTATTTTCATAATTAAAAAAATCCCTACATTTGAATGAATGATGTGTGTGTGGTGAATTATTTAGAATTTAATTGTCCTATCTTGAATTTACATCTTCCTTGTCTTATTTTATAAATGACATGCGTGATGTATTTTTTACTAATGGAAAAACACATTTTTGACCCTTTGAGACAATCTATCGGGTGCTCCCACCCACACTTTTAGAAAGTAGGTGGTTGTAATTTCTCTCCTCGATGAGATTTATCATTTGAGTATCAATGAAACCCAATATTTTTATTATTATTTATAGAATAAAGAGAGTTCCCATTTACTATTTTAAAATTAAGTGTGCATTGAACAATTTATTCATAGCTATAAAAACATATTATAGAATAATCCTTTCAATGTTTTGGTTTTAGGAGAGTAAATAATTGTTAAATCCCACTATTGTGGTTTGTAATAAAACTAGTGGTGTGCCTCATGCATATCGTGAATTTTTATTCATCAGTATGTAATGATTCCTTGAAATTTTTTCAATTATAATAATTATCTCCCCATTTCGAGGAAAAGAGTTTGGTGAAAACATTTAGTGATAACTTTTTTATTTAATTCCTCCCATTATATAGTGTCAAATTATTTCTTCTTCATCATAATATTAATGAGATTACACCATTGGTTAGTCTCACCTTCGAAATGGTATGAAACTAAAATGGACTTCTCAAGGTTTTATCATTGTAGAACTAAAATATATTATATATTGTGTTTACCCTTTTCTTTATGATTATGTTGTTGGAAGATAGACTAAGGGAGGGTGGATGTCACTATATAAAGGACTAAATATTAAGATGGTCCTTAGTGAATTCTGGAGCTCAACATGATTGAAATGTTTTTCGGATCTTGTAGGATTGAGTAACTATCACCATGAGATTTTTTAATCCAGACCCTATCTCATTGGGTTTCCCATTGAAAGAATATTCACATTTTCCATTAGAACCATAATTAATACAATTCATCTAGGATCCATATATTAAATTAAATAAAAGAAAAGTTAAGGTATGGGAATACTTAAATTAATTAGTGTATAAAATGTAACTGTAAACATAGAAGAACTAACTCATTAATGATGTGTATAAATTAAATTACGAGTCTCTAAGTTTCAGTATTGATTATCTATAATCATATTCTTAATTGGTTTTCTAACCAAGATAGTTATATATTACATAAAAAAATTCCATTTGAACACTTCGTAATGGTTTGTAAAGAGAATGTGAATAAACCAAAGCATATCCCCTTGGAGTGTCAAATAATTTGTGCAATTAGTCCCATTAGTTAAGTAATGAGTGAATATTTTATTAATACCAAACCAAAATTTTTAAATGTTATTACCCCTAGGTACATCCAAGCCAAAGCCTACATCTACTTTTTTGTATCCAAACAAGGATTTCATTGCTATGAAACCAAACAATCCTTACTTTATCAAAAATTTTGGATGTTTTCCAACATTTGTACTAATAAATAGGTTTTCTATTAATTGTTTTATGGTACTAATACCCAAAAATAAATAAAAAGTTCCATGATACTAATTGTGATTCCTCAGACCCCCATTAGTATGTCCAGTTATGAAAACACATTTGTTGTAAATTGGATTCGATGTTAAGTTATATAACCCAAGATATACTTGTATATATTTCACATTAAGTAAAAATTTCATCTCATAATAATCTCACAATATTATAACCCAAAGGATTAGAGTATTCCAAAATTAGAAAACAAAAAATCATATTTCACATAATTTTGAACATTACTCCATAATTTCACCATACTATACCTCCTTCTAGACATCTCATATTTTATACTCTTATTCATAGCTTGTGGAATCGAAATCATAATAAAGGGTGATATTAAATGACCGGTAAGACAAAAACTTGTCATGGAGTCATAAATCAAGATATATTTTCATATAAAATCAAATTATCAAATATATACCATGGAATAAGAGTGTGTAATCCTGAGATAATAATCACGATCCCTCAACAATAACATAAGCATATAATATAGAAATATAGAATAAACATGGGAAAATGGAGTGTGGAAAAAACATAAAAATTGGAAACATTATATACTCATTTATAAATCATTATCCTTTCTACCATAATATAGTGGACCATATATAATTATTTTACATCTAATGAAATAGGGTATTAGGAATCATAATCCTTCGTCCCACTGTGAATCGAGGATCATAACTCACATTCCATTTTTATATCATGGGATATAGAACATTAACTAATGTATTATAGTTCAATATAATACCCACCTATCATGTAATTATATTTCATCCACATGAGTGTCAAATAAAATCAAAAATTATATCATATCATAAAGCTACATTGGAAGTAAAATGGGTTTTGTAAGATTTCTTAGCGGTATCACATAAATGACCTCAAGAGTTTGATCAGTTGATACTAAAAATTAAATCAAAAGAAAATATTATTTCCAAAAGGTAAATTATAGTGTGATTCATGAAAAAAACTCAATATAAGGTATATCTCTTAAGGATAAATAGTAAAATGGAAGTGAGAAATAAAAAGATTCGTAGAAAACATTTCTCATCATTTTTTAAAAGATAAAGTTACAAGAAACTTTGGAAGAGACCATTTTCAAGAAGGTAACCTGAAAAAAATTGAAACAAATATAAGAGGAATCCCAATTATGGGTCCTTGAAAAAATAAATCAATGGAATCTTGAGGAAATTTGGAATGGAAGATAAAATATACAATCATTAAAGGAAAATCCTTGTTAATATTTTAAAATCCATTATTGAAACTCACATCAGAAAATGGATAATAAAAACTTATTTTTAAAGAAGGTAATGATAAAAATAGAGATAAAATGATATAATACTTATTTGAGTTTAAAAAAATTAATAAAACATTTTGGGAGATAAAGAATATTTATATGGAAGAGGCAAGGTTTATTGGATAGAATGAGAATTTATTCATAATATTTTTTTTATCAATGAAACAATTAATCAAAACAAGAGTATTTTGATGAGAAAATATAAATTTCATAGGGAGAAATATAATTAACCATATAAATTAATTAAATGGAATAATTTAATAAATTTTTTGTTAATATTAAGGGAGAAAATCTGTGACTCAATGAATATATTTTTTAGTCGATAGAAACCAATACATTGGATTCCTTTTTTGACTGGACATCCATTAAACCATTGTATAATAAGAATAACAATATTAATAACTTATTTTAGAACATTATTTTTATATATTACCTTTTATATTTTTTAATTATAATTATTCATTATAAATTTATGAGTTAGTTATTGGTTATTTTTATCATCACATGTTATTGATTTTAATTGCTTCGCACAGGTTTTGTAATATTGACGTCGATCCATATTTTTTAATACAATTTAGTAATTAATTTATTATATAAGATAAAAAAATATATTTTCCATAATTATTTAAATTTTTATACTTTCATTACATTATAATTTCAGTTGTGATTCATGAAGATGAAATTAGTGATGAGCTTGTTACTATAATTTTTAATGAAAAAAAGGTTATATATTAATAACAGATTACATTTTTATATGATGAATAATTTGTACTTATAAAATATAAATATTTTCATAAATGTAAATTTCATTGAATAAATTCATTTTTATAACCTACAATGTAATGTATTATTGAAAAATGAAATACATAATTCATCGGGTAGGTAGACCACACATGACAAGAGTGACTTTTTCATTTCCCATTAGATGGGAGAGAGATAGATAATGGTTTTTCTATAAATAAAATAACATCTCAGTATAATCATGATACCTATATAATTAAAATTTCATAGTTAGGATCATTTTGGTGAAGGAAAATATAGATTAAAATTTTAGAGAGTGGATAATACTCATGTTGAGAACATGAATCTTCTCTTGAAAATCCTCTTAGAAGACATAAGATTTGGGAATCTTTATTATAGATAAGTTGCAATGCCCCAACTCTAGTTACCCAGAGTCATTTCATTATTTAAATAAATTAGAATGATTACATGAAACTTAGTCTTGATGGACCAAACAGTTTAGCAGTCTTGGAAAATAAATTACATACATGAACGTTACATTACACATTCAAACATAAAACACAACATAAAAAATCATTTGAGAAGACCATTTTTCCCATAGATTAACCCTTCATATCAATCATAATACACTTCTTTAAATCCTTAGAAAAAAAAACAAAAAAATGGGTGAGTTTAGATTCTCATTAAGGGTAAATAATTTAACATAATGTATAAACTTTTAAGTTATGATGTGTATTAAAAAATGACCTTTTAAACATAAACATGATCATAATATGGAAAAAAATAAATCAAACATTACCATATAAACATTCACATGGATATCTTACTAGTATAATAATCAAATGTAATAACTAATTTAATAATGAGGGAATGCATAAGTCTGGACATTAAAACCACATAGTCAAGGCCTTGTGCTAAGACTACAAATAAAAACATTGTCAAGGCCTTTTTCTAAGACACTAATTTGTTTCATGAGACCTATTGATGCATCGAGGGGATATAGTGGGACCCACCAGTCACTTACTAAGTCCAATGAATTCCTCATATGAAAAAGTTGAAACATAACAGAAACATTCATATTAAAAATAGCATACGAAATGTCAATACATCAACCGTAAACCATGACTGGTATAAAAAAGAGCATTCATAGTCAAACATATCATAATTAATTCAATAAAATATAGAACATTGTATTATAATAAATAAATCTCAATAATGAATGATATCATGTAAAGTATGTTGACATATTTTAAAATGATTAGTAAAAATCATTGAGAGAAATATCCCTTTTTCATGAAATCATTTAAAAATCACACAATATAGAAAGGAATACATTTAAAAGAAATTTTTTAATAAAATTTTCACATACCACTTTGAAACTTTTGAAATGAATTAACATGTTAAAACATTCATTTCCATATAAATAAATCCTTAAAACTATTTATAAAACATGGAAATTAATGAGAATAATTTAGAAGAATAAATATTTAAACCATTTAAAATGATGTTTAGTTAAAGATAACCTTAAAAAAAATCAATTTGAAAACTATTTTATGAAACATGGACATGGATAATAAATATTTCCCAGTGAAAACTTACAAATAAACAATCTCGAATAATAATGGGATTGAAGAATTAACCCTTACCATGTACATTCCTTTAGTCGAGGGTGTGTTTAACCTATTTTATAATGAACATAGTATGTTATTAAATTATACCAAAACCCTATTGATATTTATGATATCAAATATGATTCATTTAGGACATTATACTACCTATTTAATAACAATTTCATTGTTAATGTAACATTTCAGGTAATGATCTCTTTCTTTATCGTACATGTTTTAAGTTTTTATTCATGATTGTATCACTTATATCCCGATTTAAATAATTCCAGAATATAAATACTGATTTATATATCATATATATTTATAATATAAATATTTATAATATATATATATATATATGTAATGGAAACAACATTCATGGAGAGGTTAGTCCGTACTTACGCAAGAACGTTGTTTCTGTTTTCCTATCGAATAATATGGAAGTAAGTAAATGCCATAAATTTACCTAAGTAAATATATATAATTCTATTAGCAATATTATTTCATATATCTCACACTTTATTAATATATATATATATATATATATATATTTATAAAAATTTATGAATGGTGATCATTGAAGATGAAAGTCATCGTGTCATGGAGACGGTAAACTGTATGCACGAAAGAGAGACAATATCATTCTATTGATGTTAAAACTGTCATGACCCATCCCCTAGGGCCCGTGCTGGGACTACCCCAAGCCTGCCTTCCATTGGATCGGGGCTGACGACTTGTACCAAAGGCGTAATTCTCTAAAACTGGGAAGGCATTGCCTTTATAACCTGTAAACACACACATAAGCAAGCACACAGCTGGATACAAAACACCATGTAAACCGTATAATAAAAGAGTGCTGAAAGTAAAAGGGGCCCGAATACAAGCCCAACTAGAAAGTAAAACTACAACTGTGATACAATACAACTGAAGTAAAAACAATAAAGTAAGATGATGGCCCGTCCTCCTAGGTTCCTACCTAAAGGGTATGTACAGATCGCCTCCTCAGCACTCCTCGTCTGTCCGTCTCCTATGTGTGCCAACTCGTCATAAGGTCGATCTATAGGTTCCGTCCAGTCCTGGTACTCTCAGCCTCAGTGAGCGATGTCCGTCATCTGCATCCAACACAACAAGGTGCGGGCATAGCCCGTGCAGTGGTGAGTATAAAGATACTTAATAGGGACCATGATACCCTCAAGGTCTCAAAAAATCCACCAAGGATAAACCAAAAAGTATGAAATCAACATATAACCCTACTTATGTATATTCCCATACATATACCTATGTTATCAAGTAATCCATCTCAATAATGAGGAAAACATAGAAAAACTGACTTAGCTGAAACTAGGATTTTATTCTAGAGGTAGTATCAAGTAACATCCCTAGTCACATTGTCGAGACCTCAACTGCGGGAGAAGTCCTCCTCTATCGAGTACAGTGGGCCTGCCATGACACCAAGGAACTTCCCACTAACCTTGGACATCTGAGGTAGTCCTTCTGTCGAGTATCGTGGGTCTTCTGCGTCACCAAGGTGCTCCCCATCGTGGGTCTGGCACATCACCAAGGTGCTCCCCCTCATAGCTTGCTGAGATAATTCTCCTGTCGAGTACCATGGGTGTTCCGCGACACCAAGACGCTCCCCACCATGGGCCTTCCACGACACCAAGGCGCTCCCCACTGGGCTAGTCAAGTCACTCCTAGTCGAATCGTTGAACAGTCGTCATGTCTCAGCTAGCTACTGGGTCTCTGCACTATGCACGCCCATATTTGGGTGGATCTGCTCCATTAGCTATTTTTCAATACTCCAACTATCACGAAGTCCCACAAAGAAGTATCTCAAAGGTCTATCATGTCATAAGGATCTCAACATAACAGAAAACATGTCAATCGGACGCCCGATCTGTGAGTTATTAGCCTTTTAGTCTCGGGGGCCCGATTGGATTCATGCTCGATCCAACCTGACCATTTCCCAACTCAAACCAAAACTCAAGTAGAATAAACTCAACGGAACCATCTCACTCGAAGATTTCTAGCGCCACTGAAGGTTCTTCAAATGGACGTTCGGTGCCAAAAATATGACCGGAGGAGTGTAAATGGGTCGTAGTCGTCCTGGTTCCGGTCTGACCTGGTCGGATTGAACGGGCATGAACTAGGATGGTTCGACCCGGTTCAGGTCAACCCGACCCAACCCGTGATGCGGTCTGGTCTGCTGGGATGTCTGGCATGCCGCGAGCTCCATGAGGGGCCGTGGAGCCGGTTCTGCCAGGGTGCTGCGGGGGGGGGGGGGGGGGGGGGGGGGGGTTCGGCCGGAGCGCCGAAGGGACATGAGGCTGGTTAGGCTGGGGCGCCATGGGGGGAATGGGTCCGGTTCGGTCGGCATGCCGCGGGGGCGTGGTGGAAGTTCGGCCAGGGAGTCGCGGGGGGTGTGAGGTCGGTTCGACCGGAGCATCATGGGGGCGCGGGGCTGGTTCAGCTGGGGCGCCACTGGGGGTACGTGATTGGTTTGGATGAGACGTCGCGAGGGCGCATGGCCAAATTGGTTAGGGCATCGCGGGGGGTGCAGTGCCAGTTTGGTCGGGGCACCATGGGGGGAGGGGCGGGGGGGAGCGCCGTGGGGGGGGGGGAGGCAGCTAAGCTCAGTGGCTCGGAATAGCGGCGGTTTGGCTTGGTGGATTGACACAATGGTGGTTTGGCTCACCGGCAGTTCAGCAGTGGCATGAAGCAACGAAGGTCGCAGGTGCCGCGTGGTGATGCGGCGAGGTCGCGGGTGGCGGAGCGCCACAGGGCGCAGAGGCCAAAGGTGGCGGAGCGCCGTTGCCTTTTTTCTTTCCTCCATTTCGAAGAACCCACCAAAGAGGAACAGTAGAGGGGTCAGTCCATGTTAGTTTTACCTACACCCTCCGCGTTCAGAGTGGGAGCAAGCAGTTTTAAAAGAACGGAGCAACGAACGTCAAACCATAATCTTCCGCAATGTTTATTCCCAATCTTCACAAGAAATAAAGGGAGTATACGTAATGAATTATCACGCAAATAAACCCTTACCTCGTTCAACTATTGACGTTGGTGCAAGGAGGTAGTACAGTCATCGATTCGCCATAGATGAGGATGTTCCACGTCGGAAGAATCCCCGAGGAAGAAGGTCGAAGGAGGTAGGCATTCTTCATCGGTGGAGCATTATTCGTTGGTAGATCATTCTTCATTGGAGAGCTTTCTCTCAAAGATCCTCTTCTCCCGAATCCCACCAAAATGAAAGGTGTGTCAAAATAGTATATTATGCAATCTATTATTTTGTTGGAAGAATTAAAAAAGTTTTATTAATTATGGTGGGTGGCATAAATAAAGCATGGGTGTTGGGATAATTAATTGTGGGGGAATCCCAAGAGGCTCCTCCACATTAACGAGGTAATTGAGAGGTTTTCCTCTCCCCTCATTAATAGGGGTTAGGTGGTCCCCACCCCCAAATTAAAATTGGGAGGTTTTGATATCTCAGGTTTTCCCCACCACAATAAATCAAGAAGAGGAGGTTTAGTTACGATGGACCCCACCCCTGAAGATCCACATGGGAGGGTGGATAAAACAAAATAATATAAAACTTATGTTTATTTTATTTTATTATTTTCACGAAATCCCAATACTATCTTTCACCCTCGACCAACTAACATCGTGGTGAATGTTTCTTTAAGGGAATACAGGCGTTACGAGTTCAACAGTGCCCTGGGATTTTAATTTTGATCAACGGTTCAAAATTTAGAAAAACCACTCTCACATTTACTGAACATACCTGAGAAAAAGTTCAGAAATTCATTCTGGGCACTCTGGGCCTCAGAATCATGCGCTGTCAATTTTTTCAGACTCTTAAAATTTCTATTTATTTTAAAAAAATTACATGGAAATTCTAGGTCTTTACATTCTCCCCACCTCAGGCTTTACATCCCCGTAATCCACAACTCAAATTGAGGGAACAAGTGGGGGTACTAAGCATGCATCTGAAAATCCCTCTCCCATGTGCTCTCCTGGAGGTTCTTGTGCTTCCAACGAATGAGCACCAGAGGTATTGACTATCCACCAAGGACCCGCTACTATTGATCTCACCTCTCGAACATTGATGAGGACCTGAAAGGGTTCAATGAATCTCAGAGATAACTTTTTTCCTTGGTCAAATAACCAAAAACCTCATCGAGGTGAGCCCCGTAGAAAGACGTGGTCACCATCCTCTAACTCCATAGGTCTACATCTCATGTCAGCATATGAATTATGCCTACTCTGTGCAGTCTTCATCCACTCCTAGATGATCTACACCTTCTCTGTGGTAGCCTGTACCATCTCTGTTCCCACAAGTGCTGACTCCCCTGGGTCATTCCAGCACAAAGGTGATCTGCAAGTTCACCCGTATAACGCCTCTAAAGGTGTCATCCCTATGGTGGAGTGATAGCTGTTTTTTACGCAAACTCCACCAAAGGCAAGTGATCCTTTCAGCTGCGACCAAATTCGAGGACACAAGCAGGCAGCATGTCCTCAAGGGTCTGAATGGTCCGCTTAGTCTGACCATACATCTGTGGATGGAAGACGGTGCTCAAATGAAGCTACGTCCCGAAAGCCTCCTGAAACCCCTTCCATAGCTGGGAAGTAAATCGTGCATCACAATCAGAGACAATCGTCAAATGTACTACATGTAGCCGCACAATATCGTACACATAGAGGCATCCTAAGATCTCTTCTGAACCCTTCTCTCTAATCGGTAGGATGTGGGCCGACTTGGTGTGCCAGTCGACGATCATGCAGATAGATGTACGTGGAAGTCTTTCCACGAATTCCGTGGATATCCCATCCCACTTCCACTTTGGGACCTCTTAAGGCTAAATCAAGCCTTCTGGTACCTGATGCTCTGCCTTTACTTACTGACAAGTGAGGCATTGAGAGAAAAACTCTACAACTGCTTTCTTCATTCCTGGACACCAGTGCTGTAGTCAGAGATCCTAGTACATCTTCACCACTTTTGGGTGTACCGCTAGAGGGGATGTGTGGAACTCCCTCAACACTTCCTTCTGGAGTGACACTAGAACCATGGTGCGTCCCCTGAAGTGAATGATGTGCTCCCCACCTTTAGAAAATCCATCAGGTGCCTGCCCTATGGATATTTGAGCATGTCGAGCCTCACAGTCAGCATCCCCACGCTACGCCTCCTTGACTTGCTAAAGAAGTGGGGGAGTGACTATAAGAGACTGAAGAAAAGCTGCTTTATCCCGATCCACAAAGGATATCTTCTAATCAGACAACTGCTCTGTTGCATCGCCTAGAAGCTGTATACCATACCTTCTGCTGAGTGCATCTACTACAACGTTCCCATTCCAAAGATTATAGTCTATCTTGAAGTAAAAGTCCTAGAGGAACTCAAGCCAACATCACTGTCTTAGGTTCAAGTCCTTCTGGGAGAAGATATACCAGATACTCTTGTGATCAGAGTATATTGTAAAGCCCTCGCCCATTAGATAGTGTCGCCACATCTTTATGGCGAAAACCACTACTGCTAACTCCAGGTCATGGGTAGCATAGTTTTACTCATGTTGTCTCAGCTGTCAAGAACCATATGTGATCACTGCTCACTCCTACATCAGAACACATCCACACATGGTCCCTGATATGTATTAGTAAACTACGTACCCTACACTATCCTCTGGAAGCCTCAAGATGATGGCACTAGTCAGCCTCTCTCTCACCTCATGAAAACTCTGCTGGAATCTCTCCGACCACACAAAGGGTTTCCCTTTCTTTGTCAAGGCTGGTAGTGGTGTTGCAACTCTGGAGAGGTCTGACACAAACCTCCATTAATATTTTAGAGACCCATACTAGACGTACATGGACATTACATTACTTTGGCAGAATTCTTAATACATAACAAAAACAAACACCAAAGGATCGTAATAGTTTAGTGTCTTTGGAAACTTGGAACAAAATCTTCTAATCATGGTTAAAGATCTTAAATATCTCCCATAAAGAAATTCTCCTTTTTGTTTTCTTACCTAAAACCTTTCTTTATATCATGGGGAAAAGAAAACATATAAAGGGTGAGCTCAAATGCTCAGTAAGGGTAGGCATGGAGAACATAAAACAACCCATAAAGATTTGAACGTAAAAACATGAACATGACATAAATCTTAGCAGTACGTAGGGCATAGATCATAAAGGAACAGAAATCATGATAAAATAGCATGGGAATACAACATGTAATTGTGGAAAATCATTAGGCACATGATCTGATTTCCATAGTAGCCAAGTCATTGCTGCCAAGACCATCTTAGTGGATAAAGTCCCTTTCTGAATCAAGTTCACTCCTCGTTCCAGTCCTGTAACACTTAACCTGGTTAACTTACCTTTCTATCCATGTCTATCTCATGAGATATAAATATTTACCCAATGCATTGGAGGGAGATATAGGTACCACCCATCTCATAACAAAATCATTTTTAATTGTGCCACAAAATAAACATAAATCATTCATCATAACCCAGAGTAAAATGGGTTTCACAAACATCATCCCATCGTAACATAATCCATATAAAACAAATGGATATTATTTCATCATAAGAAAAGTGAAACTATTTAAATCATAGAGACATTATACTTGAAATATAAACATATGAAATAATGTCATCTTTGATGGAAAATGGTTTTGATAAAACACTTGAAATGAATTCTTGAGGAAAATATCTTTTCATTTTCAAAATCATTTTCTTTTCACAAAATGCCATGGAATTTTAAAAGAAAAATATTTTGTTGAAAATATTCATGAAATCTTGTAGAGGAATCTTCATAAAAATTAGGCGTTATGAAACCGTAAAAATCCGTTCATGCCGTATAATTTACAAAAACATTCTCCTCGTACTTTTGTTGGAAAAGTCAAAAAGTTCCTCGTATGGTAAACAAATGAAAGATTCCCTGTATAAAACAAAGTAAAAGTCAAAGAGGGGTAAACTTGACATTAAAGATATATGGAAGAATATTAAACACTTTATTAAAAACATTTTATGGGCATGGATGACAAATATAACCCTAGGAAATACTTATGTATAAGCAATCTCGGATAAAAATGAGATTACAAAATTATCCCTTACATTAGATCCGATATGATTCGTATGTATTCGAACCTCCTGTATAATGATTTAAATAATATCATTTACTTATTACAGAATCATATTAATTTTTATAATATCATATATGGTTCACTTATGACTTTATATTACCCGTTGTTTTGTAAATTCCATGTTAAAGCAACGTTTTGGGTAAAATAGTTTTATTTATTGTACATGTTTAGACTTGTTGTTCTTGATATTATTTTTAATTATATCATGATTTAATTACTTCAAGAAAGTAAATCATGATTTATATATCATATATATTCAGTATATATATATATATATATAATATAGATGAATGCAATGAAATACACCATTCATGGAGATGGTAGGCCGTACGTACGCATGAACGTTGTTTTCCTGTCCTTATTGACTTGAATGGAAGTAAGTAGATGAAGTATATATATACATAAATACAGTAGATTTATCTTGTCATATATTTTATTATTTTTCATTATATATTCTTTATAATCATTCTTGAATGGTTAATATGGAGAATCAATCTCATCGCGTCGTGGAGACGGTAATCCGTACGTACGCACGAGCGATGATATCGTTCCCATAATTATTGACTTGAATTGGAGTGGATGATATAATATCACAGAATCAGTATGATGTTATAATAACTATATATACTTATTCTTTACACCATTATACCCATCCAAGTAAGGTGGTGGTGGAAAAACAGATTACCCCACGGCGCGGAGATGATATTCCGTACATACGTACGCACAATGATTTCATTTTCCATAGGATGTATAGAAGGTTAAATGGGGTTTTTTCCTATTTATAATAACATATCAGTATATTATTGATACTGATGTTATTACCTTATAATGAAACAACTAAATAAGAAGAAGTTGAAGAAGAAAGAAAACATGAAAGAATCGGTAGAAGAGATAACCTCTTCTTTAACACACCTCTTTTAAGATTCCTCTTAAGGCACTAGAGTTGTTATTTTGCGGAGACCAGAACCTCTATAATGTTTCTAGTGAAGTTTATAATGGAAATGGGATGGGGTTGTCCGAGCATGAAAGCTCAAAATTGTGTAAAGAGAAGAGGGAGGAGGTGCACTTTTATAAGGGAGGAGAGGGGAACCATAGAAAAAACACAAAATATTATTTTATAATAAAGTCATATTCGGTTTTTAATAGCTCAAAATTGATTTATTTTGAAGCTAAGGTGAGTATGAGTATAAATCCTCTCAACCAATAGATTTTAGACGAGTTTAGGTTACTATTTTAACCTTATCATTTAGGTTTAACTCTAAGTTAAATAATTTAATTTTTACCGTGTCTTTTTGTTTTCTTACACTATATGGTTAATAAACATAATATAACAAGCCAAAAGAACCCCAAGTGGTTAATTATTAATATATATAACCTTTTGTAAGTCCTTTTTCCCAATCTTATATTTTTAGAAATAAAATAACAATTAATAATATAATATTTTTTAATACTATTTTATATCAATTGTGACACTATTTGGTAATTTATTTTTGTGAAAATCATAACAACATGATTATTCCGAAAAAAAGATAATTAAATCAATAATAACATGTCATATTAACCTATAAAATTTGTGGAATTCATAAAAAGTCTCAAATTACAATTATTTGGGTATTTATAACATCAAATATGTTAATATTGCATTAATAAGGTACTTACTGCATCATCATTATATCATAAATAAATTTCATTATTTAATGTATAAAAATTATAAATAAAATAACATTATGTAGGAAATATTTTTATCTTTCTAATGAATATTTATAGTCGAATTTAACTTATGTATAACCTTATATTAATCATGTTTTATTTATTAAGCTTTGATTTTAACTATTTTAACTCTTCTTTAAATTAAATAATAATAAATGTACTAATCTAATCCATGTGAACCTAAAGGGTAATATTTTATTTCTAAGGTTGTTTTTGGTCGAATTACACTTATCCAATAGAATTAGAACATGTGTTAGGGTAATAATATTATTTTTACCCTTAATTACCCTATTTACTTTTAACCGTGGTAAATAAAAGAAAAAGTTACTATTCACCAAAAAACATTTTTATCTTATTGAACCACATATTACTCCTTGATGTAAACCGTGTCTCTCATATTTTATAAATTCCACTCACAAAAACTATAAAATTATGTTTTATTTAAATTTGGAAATTCTCCTAGGATGTGGGTAAAAGACGGTGAAAAGTTCAATAAAATTTTTATATATCTAAAATTATTATAAAAGGACTCTAATGAATTACATTGAACATATATAGGTATTATGTAACAATTATGACCAAAAATAAATTTAAATAAAATAATTGATTATTTAAATAAAAAGTCGGTTTTAACCAATAACTCAGTGTGTTCACTATTCATAAAAAATTGAATGTTTTCAGAAAAATACCAAAAATTTACCCTAGGCTAATTTTGATATTCCGAATCAAAAAATGAAGTCCATTTTGAAATATAAAATTTCAAAAGGTGGGTATTACTATTCATAACGGCTAGTTCATAATAATATTATAGTAATATCTCGTTTAGTGAAACTCGGTGTTGCGTATAAAACACGCTATCGAGGAAGGTTCCTTCTGGCATGCAATATAAGACTAGAATAGTGTTTGTGTATACTGTAAGTTAATACGGTGTTGCGTATAGCGCAGACTAATCTTGGTATCGTGTACAACACAAGACATCAAAGTAATTAAAATAATATTTCTCATAAAATCTGGGGCTGTTACATTCTACCCCCTTAAAATGAATTTCGCCCTCGAAATTCGTCGGGGTTATAAATGGTTTACTATTTGAAAGTTTCTTTAATAGAAACCCACATCGTAAAAAGGAATACTAAAACTTAATTTTAAAAAGTGAGGTATGAAACATATCGGTTACCCAAATTAACTCCTCACTGGGTTTCCACATAGGAGAACATAGGTGAAAATATGGATATGGAAGAGAAAACTAACCATCATGTTCTGATGGAGAGTGGTAGAGAACATGGCTATGGGAAATCCAACAATCACAAAGCCATAAATTTGTGATGATCTAAGGTACCATCTGATTCATCGGATATAAGGGCACTAGGACAATATTTTTGGTTTTCAATATAATTTCTCTAAAGTTGAAGAATTTGAATTGGAAGAAATTATTACTTTATTTCAGTATAATCTCACCATTTTTCGTGCCTTGAACAATTTATACTTCATCTCTTAAAGAAATGAAGTTGAATTTTTCATTCGTGAAGTGTTAGCGGATCATGTGATAGAATGATGGGTCACTCCATCTGTCTCAAACAAAAGGTTAGAAAAAGTTATCAAATATACATAAGTCCATCTATGGTGAGGTTAATCGTATATGATTCCAATAATGGACTTATACTTCATCTATCAGACCACTTAATAAAATAAAACTAGTTTCTACTAACTTGGGACTTATTGTAGGCCAATGGTAGGCAATAAAGTCCTGTCTCACTTCAGTTGTGGGTTTGATTCCTGCAACCTTGTCTGACATGATGGGTTGTCACCTATCTTGCAGGTTGTCCTTTTTCTAAAACTACACTATTATAACATTACATAAATAATATATAAAAAAGGTCTAGCCTTAAACAATACTATCTGATGTCCAACATATTCCATTCTAATAGTTATACTTATCCAAAATACATCTGTCTAATCTCATAGTATAAATGATATGATTACTGGAAAGGTCACATAGGAAGAACGTGAATACCATCATTTATCCCCCATATATCATAAGATATATCTTGTTTGTCACATTCCAAACATGTGAATACCTTAATCATGAATTACCATAGAACCTTAGTGAAAACATGTGTGCTTTCAAAAGTTAACTCTTTCCACATACCAAAATCTCAAAATTTCTATATACTCAAACCATGATATCACTTTTTCCTTATATCAGTCATGAGATCATGAATACTATCAAAAATTTCATTTTCTCCTTATCCCTTCATTATGTGCATATCATCTGCTTTCCAAAATAAGTGAATCACTTTTCATGGTTACCAGTACCATATTCTTATGGAAAACCACAATGGACCAATACATATATATTCCAAAATCCCATAAAATTACCTCAATGGAATTATTCTTGAATACAAATACATAAACACTTCAATCCATCCTCTTCAATGATTGTTGTGGAATAAGTCCTTCCTTGATTTAGAAGTAACCTCTTAGGTTAGGGTATTGAGTTGTGTAATTCCCATCTTCTCCACAGATAAGACATTGGACTCCATAATAGTCTGTCACTATATGACCCTTTTCTTTACATAGATAACATCTTCCCCTCCATTTGAGGTATTCCTCAAGTTTCTTCTTCCCTTCTTTATAAATCTCAATTTTCCTTTCTCTATGCTCCTCACCATGCAAACATTCATAAAATTCCATCTTCCTCTTATTTGATGACTTAGGAATACAACTAAACTTCACCTTGTTAATCATATATCGATATGAATGATTCGACGTAATCCCAATATATTTCTCTCCAGACATTACACAATTTTGTTGATCATTGTCACCAATTTGTCCATTGGAATCAATGTTAACTGAATTCCTTCTCATTCCCTCCATTGACTAAGACCATAAATCATAGTGTAAGAAATAATAAAAATAATGAGAAACCACATAATCATAAAAAGTCACTTATGGGATGTCTAACTTATCACACATTATTTAATCCATGACACCCTAGGTTCACCCTAGGTTATTCATTCTCCTCAACATAATTCTATAATGGTATCCTATAGTTATATTAAACCTTAGGGACATCCCTAGACATACCTTTGAAATATATCTAGGGATTTCACTAATGTTTTTGAATCCTAGTTTCCAAAGGTTAACTAAACCATTCCTCTGATACCAACTGTAGATACCCATACTTGACGTATATGGAAATTACATTACTTTGGTATAATGCTTAATACATAACAAAAATAGACACTGAAGGACCGTAATAGTTTAGTGTCTTTGGAAAATCTAAACAAAATCTTCTAATCATTGTGAAAGATCTTCAATATCTCACATAAAGAACTTCCCATTTTTGTTTTCTTACCTAAAACCATTCTTTATATCCTGGGGAAAAGAAAACATATAAAGGGTGAGCTCAAATGCTCAGTAAGGGTAAGCATGGAGGACATAAAACAACCTATAAAAATTTGAATGTAAAAACATGAACATGACATAAATATTAGCAGTACATAAGGCATAGATCATAATGGAACATCAATCATGATAAAATAGCATTGGAATAAAACATGTAATTGCGGAAAACCATTAAGCACATGATATGATTTCCACAGTATCCAAGGCATTGCTGCTAAGACCTTTTTATTGGAAAATGTCCCTTTCTGAATCGAGTTCACTCCTTGTTCCAGTCCTATAACACTGAACCAGATTAACTTACCATTCCAACCTTGGTAGTTTATTTATTTTAATTCCCTGCTGTAACAGGTAATCTCAAATCCGAGTTCAAATAGGCCAGTTTAGGTCACATGTAATATAATGTCCCTATCATGAACAATGCATGTCAATATGTATCCCTATGTGCCTTTTTGGATGATTTAACACTCATCTCATTCCAAACAGACCAGTGAGTATAAATCTCAAGAACCAATAACATCATGGAATAATAACCACACACAATATATGAATAAATCGGGGTGAAATAACATCAACTATAACAAAAAAATAGTATAAACATAAATACACCCCTAGGAACTAGAATTTTTCCCATACATGGATTAGTTTATCCAATACACAAGCTCCTTACCATGTCTTGAAACATCATAGTCTCCTTTTTACCTTTCCTAAAAGTAAATAAAAGGAAAATGAACTTCGTGTTCTCTAATACCACTTTATATCATCACCTCATTTGATAATCTTGCACATGGCTAACACGGGTTAGTTAGGAGATTTTAATAACGCCTCTCCATACTCGAGAGATATCATACTATATGTAATAGGAATATAATACAAGAAAAATCAAAATACACCGGTCCAGAACCCTATGTCGGTCTCGTCTCAAAACTTCAGCCCAACCAGTTAGAATCAATCAACAATAATGTTCCTTACACTTGTAAAAACCTACATCTAATTTTCTTTAGTAAAAATTTGTTTCTTTAGTATATTCTGAATATAACTCAGTAGGTTGACACCACCACGTCTAAAAATAATCAGTCTAATACCAAACACATGCAGTAATGAAATAAATAGGTGTATTAATTAATTAAACAATTAAATTAATACTTCAACAACCTTCTATGGAAGCATGGTAGGGTATCTCTAATCATGTATCACAACAATGACAATAAAAACCATATAACAATGGAAAAACATAACGTAACTTCGGGCCATGAAAAAATATATCTGAGCATGTCTCCTAACCATCTGAACATAACCACAACCATATAACCATGGTATAAATCACACAAAAATGGGGAAAACCCTCTAAAAAATAATTCTGGTTTGAGACCAGTGTATACGAATTTCATCATATTTTAGTGCCAATACCAATATATAATAATTTCAAGATGTTTTATCCCCATGCCCAGTATATAAGCATATCATCATGTGTCCCTAGAAATATCTCGCTATATAAGAATTTCCCCATGTCTTAATGAGTATCATGGTATATAAGCCTTTACAATGACTTAGGGAATTTCCAAGTATATAATAATTTCAACACATGAACTAGGATAATGCCCAACGTAAGAATTACAACATAGTAATCACTACTCATGTCATAGAAATGAGGATATCTCAATATCACATCATACATATTAAAGGATAATTATGAAAATTACCATTTATCTTTCAATCACACATTTTTTAACGTTTGTTCTTAAACCAATAACATGATAGTCACTTGAATAATCAGGCTAAGACAGGGTGGATAAATATCAAGCAATCACCAAATTTTTATGTCATGCTAAATCCACATTAATCAATTTATAAAATTCAATTATATTCATGTTATATCACACCCTAATAGGGTCCATAATCTATGTGAAGAACTAATTGGATAAATAGGTATTTCAAGAATAATCCAATTCATCATTTAATTTTTTTAGGTGCAGGCGCTGAAGGAATAGTTGTAATATTTAACATAATTGAAAATTATCATACCATACGGTTAAGGTTTGGACCCCCTACCTTCAACTGACAATCAAATAAACTTCCAGTGGAAAACTCCCATGCGGAAGAAGGTATGAATAATCAGAAGAAGGATCTTAGATAAAAAAATTATCCAGATCAATACTAAGAGTGACCAGTATCACAAGATGACACCAAAATGTTCTAAGAACAAACGAAGATTAGGGAAAACCTAACCAAAACCACTTACTAAGGATCAAAATCATGATTAGTACATCTTGATTTAAGATAGATGGTCCAAACTCTCCTAGATTCTATCATAAGGTCAAGAGCAGGAAGCTCACATGAGGGAATGAGATAAATATCACAGCCATCACCTTTTATAATTATTTTTAAGAAATTACATGGCGTTTAATTTAGTTACATGTTGTGTATTCTATTTATAGGGATACATAAAAAATGTGTTTCCATGGGAGATTTTAAACACATATGGATCATTACAAGATGCGTGATGCCTCCACTGAATGTATTCCTTTCAAGTCATGAACCAAGATAATTTATTATAACTAGAAATTGTTACACATTATGTTACTTGATTGGATTATGTGTAATTTCCATGAAGACATTTTTCATCATGTTTCTCATGGAAATACCCAAACCCCCCTTGAAGCCATCAAAATCATAAAAAACCCTTGTAAACCCATTTAACACATTTATACTAAGACTACATTAATTCAAATAGAATTTATCCCAAAAATATATGTCATTATATTCAATGAAGTCTCTCCAACTCTTAAGAAGACTCAGGCACCAAGTTGCAAATGAATAACTCCAAGAGGGTCGTATAAGATAAAAGGTGAGATCTTACTTCACTTGTGTATACGTGTAGACTACCACCTCCTCGTAGCAATGTGGAATGATTTTAATTTTATTATTAAATGGATGATAATGAGGATGTATCTGATCAATATAAATGATATATATTAAATAATAATGATTCTATAAAGGCAAATTAATATTTTTTCATCTGTCAAGAAAAAAGGAATGTGTACATACATTCAACCATCTCCATGAACGATGTAATCAACTTTCAATGTAAAAATTTAGTAGATTAATAGAAATATATATATATATAATTAATATATATTATATTTAGATCATTTTTAAAATTTTGGGGATGATGTAACCAAGATGAAATTTACAGAACCAACATTAATTAACTAAAATATAAATGAAAAACGAAGCAATTATCGCTAGAAAATGGATTTTAATAAAAAATTGTTAATAAATTATAGATTAAAGACAATATATAAATCATATATTTTATGATATATATGTTTATTATTCTATAATATATATATAATAAACCTATATTTATTATTCATGAGGTATGTACATATATGAAAGAAGTTAAACATGAGGTAATAGATTCTCATATCACTTTTACTTCTGTGAGATATACGCAATATTCACTACTCAATCCATTATGTGGTGTATATATGACAAATTTTGATATGTTATATCATGAATCTATATCCATTTATGTTATTTAATGTTTAATTTTATTATTTTTCATTCATGTTGATTTTAATTCAAAATATACCAATGTTTTAAGGGCTTATTTCATAATCTCATCATTATTTGGGATTGTTTTTTGTTTAGGTATCCATTAGGGGAATTACTTTATATTTAAATGATAAAATAATTCTATTTTATTTTAACATAGTTAGTAGTGATATTTTTCAAGTAATATTATCATCTTTCCATTATTTGGTACTTAAAATTTTTGGGAAATTGTTTTTATGAAAATCTAACATTATTTCTCTCTTCGGTCGAAAAGAATTTTTCATTAGATGAAAAGTTTTATAAAAAAAGTTTCAAATATAATTATTTTTATCCATTTAAAAATTATTTATTAAAAATATTTTTAACCATTTATATATTTAAAAAATTGTTTTAAATTATTATTCATGACATTTTCAAAATAATTCCCATTTGGATTTTCCCAAAAATGTGAAATGAAATATTTTTTTAACATGAATGACATGAATGTAATTTACTCTATCATTAAGACTCATTATTTTAATTATTATTTTTAAAATTTCAAAATATATATTCAATTAAAAGTGTTTTCAATATGTTTTATGAACTTTTTGTTTTAAAAGTTTATTTTCAACATTCAATGATTATTTTCCCCAAGAATGATTTGATGAATTTTTTATGGTATTTCAATTCATAAACAATAATGAAAATTTATTATACTTTTGATAACTTAAATATATGTTGTACTGATATCTTCTTTAGTATTTATTTGGATGGTTTATGTTAGTTTTGACAGAGGATGTACAATTTTATTACCATTCAACATATTATTCTGGATAGTTTATGATTATGTTTATTTGATTGGGGTATGTATTAACATTTTGTGTATTATTTTTTCATTATGGATGTTTATATTGATTATGTTTCACCGATTTTATATAAATAATGAATTCAATATATTGCGTGGTGAGTGGAGCCCAATTTTTTATTGTTCATTAATGCATTGATAGGTCTTATGAGTCAAATCATTTGGCCAAATTACATGGTTTTCTACATGTATATTTAAACTATCATGTTAAAGGTATTGATAGTATTTTTCAAATATTATAAATTATTCATTCTATACCTATGAGTTCAATTATTTATATCCAAAAAAATATTTTATTATTTAGAATATCTATGGATAATTTTCATGCTTATATGATTATTTTTATGGATTTATTTGATCATCATTTATTCTAACCCTATTATTCTAAATCTATCATTTAAATGGAATTTGTTTTAATTATTTACCTTTACATACTGATTATTATTATTTATTCATGATATATTTCATAGTATGCATACCCTTTCTGTGTATCTGAGCTCACCCCTTATGATTTATTTTCCCTGTGATACTAGGAAGTGTTTTGTGACTGATATGTGGGGATACACTATGAAGAATAAATGATATATCAAAGAAAACACTAAAGTATTTTATCTTTTCAATATTAATGTGAATTTAAATTATATATCTTGTTTACCATGAGTAATAATATTTTCATCCATTTATAATGTGATTCCTTGTATCTTTTTCCAATGTAATAATGTTTTTACAAACCTAGAGATACTTATGTCAAGGTGTTTACATGATCCTACACCAAAAAGTGTCACAAAGATCCATAATTTTATTGGATAGCTAGGTACTATTAATTAATTTTGGTAAATTTATCATTATGGATAGACTATTAACTTAGATAACATGGAAGTGAGTAAAGTATGCTTGGATAAAATAATTTTATGTGAGTTTGAAAGAGATAAATAATAGTATAATAATTTAACATATACTCATATTAACATTTAGGGGAGATGTGTATGTGATGTATAGTGATTATTCAAATAATGTATTCGGTTGTTTACTTTTGTAAAATGATAATGTGATACCCAATTCCTCATGAAAATTGAAGATCAATTTATTAAAATGACTAACACATGACCATTAGATAGTTTCAGTGCTCTTTAAATTTAATATTTGATGTAATTATGTTTATAAATAGAAGTGTGATTTATTTAATAGAAATTTTATTTTAAAATAGGTATTCACATTGATGTATTTTGCATGTTTCCAAAAATATGGATAGAGTTAATCGAGAATTGTGTTTTCTCAATACACTACCATTTTTTAAAGTAAAATAATTTTATTAATGATATTATTGGAAAGGAATTAGATACCATATTCATGATGTGTATTGAAAAATATATTATATTTGGTATATGAAAATAATGGATAATATGTATTAATATATCCTACCTTTCAAAAATTACTACCCGGCTATGTATCAAAGAGAAAATAAAGGATGCAGAAAGGGATGATTTGTAGCATCAAAATACAGTGATAGAGAAAAATTAAGGAAGGATTCATGGATTCAACATTGATAATTATGGATTAATTTCTCTTGGAACTAGAATTTGTTTTTTATAATTTCCTGAGATAATGGAAGATCTATTAGATAATTAAAATAGTTTATCTTTCTATACTCACCAAAGAAGTACCAAGATGTACTAAGATTCCAGAAAACAATTTTAGGGATAAAATATAAATAAATATATTATTTAATAATCAATTATGTGATTGGTATTCCTACAAGTGAAGGGAAAATATTATAATTTAATGGGGATGATGAAACAATTATCCATGCCAATTTTGAAATGGGATAACATCACCACATAATTTTTTACAGATCTTTATAATACATCTAAATGAAACAACTACCAATTGGTTGTGGTTGATTGATATACTAAGACTGTGCAATTCATCTCCATTTAGTAACATTTATCACTCCACCAAATTTATATGATATATTTCATGGAAGTGGTGATGCATCATGTGGAACAACTTTTTATCAAATCAAATAAATATTTATGTTTCACGTTTATGTTCAGGAAGAGTCTTCTATATTCCATGAATTATAAGTAAAAATTTAGTATAATGTTATCACCCACATAATTATGGTAATTCTCAATGGAAAATTAAAACTCATAAAGAAACACTAAGAGAATTAGTAATGGAATTAAAAAGAGACTAATATTAGTATCTTCATCTGGTTGTGTTCTCATACAACAACAGTTTGAACTTGATTATTTAGATGACCCCATATGAAGCTATATAAGATATGATATGAAAAGATCTAACTAGGAAGGATGAATTTGGTGAAAACAATAATCTTAGAGATAAACTCATGAATTTAATTAAAAATATGTTTTATTCTTTCCATTAACAAATTAAAGAACCATAGATTCAACTGAAGATTTGTAATGGAAACTGTTAATGAGACTTGGATCTTAATGATGGAGAAAAAGTGTACATTAAATATTTCCCTGGGAGAGAGTGAATATTTTTTTATGTAAGAAAAATATCATACATAGGCACATTAACTCATTTGATCCTCAATCACATAGGATATATGGACTATAAAATTGTACTTCCCCTAATCATATCCCGTTTACATTGTGTGTTCCACATATGTCTCCTGAGGAATAACCCTAATCTATTCTCAATCAAGGATATGAGTCAACGATTCAAGGATGGAATTTCTATATGGAAAATAATTCAATTACCCATTATTTATTATATGATATTCACCTTCGTAATATATCTATATATATGTGTTTGTGTGTGTGTGTTCCATATTAAGATATGAGATATAAAGTAAACTACAAGAACTATATAATGAAATCCAAAAATATATTATTTTAAAAATATAGAACATTACATATAGATAAAAAACAAATCCCATAAAATTTAAAAAATTATAATTGGATTAAAAATAAAAATAAATAACATTACATTATTTTATAATCTAGGAGCATTGTGGTCTCCTAGAATTATAATAGTCATGAACATCATTAAAAAAAGAAAATAAATCATTATAATCATGATAATTTTTTTTAAAATATATACTGAACATTCATATAAAACTGAGGGACAGATAAATGAATTGAATTAGTGGTATTAATAGGAATTATTCTGGTAATATGATTATTTTAATAGTAATATAATAGTAAGAATAGAACTTTCACTATTAGAATAGTAAACTGACCATTTAAATAATAATGTAACAATTAGTATAATAACATGACCACTATAATATTAATATCACATATAAGTAAAATTTAATATGAATAAATTTATTATATATAAAATTTTTAAAGTTAAAAATTACATATTCAAATTAATAACTGAAAAAATTATAACTTTATAGTTTACATAAAGTGCATATTAACATAATTTATTAAACAATAATTTTAATATTAATATTAAAAAATTAAAATTTCTTAATTTTGGAAATTATTTTGGTAAATGAAATTTTATTTTTGGACTCATCACGTTGAAATTTTAAAAGGGTGATATTTTTATAATTTTATATAAAAGAATGAATTTAGGTGAATAATAGAAATTAAAATTTTTTAAAGACCACATGTTTTATGATATAATTTCAATGTAATAATGAACTAATAAATTATAAAAAAATTTATAAAAAATGTTATATAATATAAATTATTCATTTCAATATAATAAAAATAATTTCCAATCCTAAAAAAGTGATTTTCAAAGTCTAAAAAGACAATGTATACAATAAAATTTTTTTTTTAATTTTTTCTTTCATTAATTTATATAAAATAATAAATCCAATTTCTTATGGTTTAAAAGTCAATAGAAACATATAAATTTAATCAAATATACTTCATAATATCAAATAATATCCTTGTTTTATGTTTTACTATAAATATAACGTTTTATTTCTTATTTAATCCTAAAATACTACTCTCCTCAAGTACCCCACCTCGCCTCATTGTAAAAAACCACTAAACTTTATCCTTTTACTAATAAATTTCCAATTATCTCTTACTAAGACTCCATAAGTGTGTCTATAGATTGTTTTCTCACCCAAAATAAATCAGTCATGTTATTATGTTTCTTATAAAATGAGAAACATGACAAATAATATCACATTCCTTCTCCTTTTTTCATATAAATTATATTCATTCATTCTTTTATTATCCTATATTATATAAAACAATTTTTATTAAACAAATAATTATTATATACATGTTATATTAATTCTATTATTATTCATTAAAATTATTATAGTATATTTATATTTCATATCTAATCGCTCCCCATATTTTGATGATTTCTTGTTAATGGATGGTTTAACCACTCATGAGGACTTTTCCAAATATTTATTTATAAACATAATTACTAATGGTTAGTTTATATTATATATCTATATATAAATTTTATTATGATAAAAAATAGTCATCATAAACTATTTATAATTTATTAGTTTTATTACTCTCTCCCACTTTGATAAAGTCCCATTAATGGTCAGTTTACTCGCTTGCGAGGACATTGGAAATTCCATACTTATCACTTACTTAAAGACTATATAGGATAAATCATTTATAATCAATAAATATTTAATTCTATATTTTTTTATTCTTGTGGTAATTTGGATAATTTATAAAAAAATTGAATCCAACCACTAAAATTGGAATTAAAATATAATAATCCAAATGATCATATCATCGAACCACATTTTCTTCAATGAAATATTAATAAATAAATTTAAATTACTTTGATTAAAAAAGGATAACAAAATTGGATATAATATAATTTCAGATACATTTTTTAATAATCTTATGTTCATTATATAGGAGTTGAATATGTGATAAAACTAAAATGGTACCTCAGCTAAGGAGACTCTTAACTCTTGAATTTTCTTTTTGGTTCAATCCCTCTTTCTCTATCATTAACTTTTATTTTTATCTAAAATAACTTATAAATGTATTAAACTTAAATTTTAAATTTATTTTCCTTGGTATATGCATGTATTTATTTAATTGGAATTCATTCTCAAGAATCTTCATGATTTTTGATAATGATATTTTCTTACATCCTCACATTGATTCATCTTATGTAAATTCTTATTGTATATAAGAAATATTATATTTTTATTTTTAATTATGCCCTTTAGTATCAAAATTTTTTTATCAAATTTATGAGTTATAAACCTTCATGTTTACTCACCATTATATGATTCATGATTTCATATTAAATACCATTCTTTTTTCATGGGTTCATTTTAGATTTGTAACTAATGTAATTTTTCTTTCAATATTGAATAAATTATTATGAGAAAATAATGATTTGGAATATGAGCCTAAAATTATATATCCCTATAATTTATTTATTAATGTCTTTTATTTCATCATATAATTATTTATATACATGATGGAGATATCATTCTATACAAATGTTACTCTTGAACATGATGCCAGATTTGTTCACATTCTATACAGAGGCATGAGGCAATCATATTTGTCTGTAATATTTATGTTGATCCACTATTATATAGGAATCAGATATCATTCCTATTTTACATTATTTTAATATACATATTATGTTAATAATATTATCAATATGTGATTATGATTAGTATTATAGTCACCCATGTACTAATATTGATTTTTATGTCTGGTTCCTTCCTATTAATAATACTCTTACTAGGATTTTAGATCACACTTTAAATATTGTATATCTCCTGGTAATTATATATATTAATATGATTATAAAATATAATAAAATTAGTATGTATAAGTATTTTAATAATGTTTTTAATTTTATATTTGTTCATATTATATGAAACTAGTTGACCCAGGACACAATACCTATCACTTTTAGGAGTTGTATATTTATGTATACTTATCAAAAAAATTATGTAAGAATCAAGATTGTGAGATATATGTGGAAATATTTAACACATAAATGTCATGACCCGCCCTCGGGGTCCGTGCCGTGACTACCCTAAGCCCGCCTTCCATAGGCCAGGGGCTGGCGACTAGCACCAAGGCGTAAATCCCAGTAAAAGGGAAGGCATTGCCTTTGTAAAGTAAACAAACACCACAGAGTAAGCAAGCAGAAAGTAAACACTAAACAAAAGCAGAGTACAACTGAAAGTGCGGAAAAGTAAATGGGCCAGAATACAAACCCAAACTGAAAGTAAAGTACAACTCGAAAAGGGGAAAACAGCAACTGAAAGGTAAAACCGCTACACCGAGCTGCCCACTAGAAATCCCACCTGAAGGGTGGGTACAGATAGCTCCTCTGCTCCACGGGTCCCGCCGTCCGCTCCGTGCACGTCCCGCCCAGTGGTCCACCTCCGGGTACCGTCCCGCTCTGTAAGCCTCAGCTAATGTCAACGCTGTCCGTCGTCTGCAACCAACACAACGTAGTGCGGGCAAAGCCCGTACAGGGGTGAGTATAAGCTACTCAGTAGGAACCCCGAGACCCGTGAAGGTCTCTCAAATCCACAAAGGATAAACCACGAAGTAAAGTAACAATCACGAAGTAACAACTGACACTGCTTAGGTATATGCCCATACATATACCTAAGTCATCAATTTCCGTTCGGCTCCAACACCGAGCCCAAGAACAACCCAATCCACAAAGAAGAGTAAACAGTAAATCCACACAGATTATAACAAGTTTATGAAATCAACGGATAACCATTACCCAGGTATATGCCCATACATATACCTAAGTTATCAAGCGACCCATCTCAATCATGAGGAATCACAAAGATCATTGTCTCAGCTCAAACCAGGATTTTCATTATCGAAACTGTAACTGCTGAAGAGCCCCATCTCTGAAGTGTACAGTGGTCCTGTCACGACTCTGAGGTACTGCTCACTAACCTAAGACTGCTGAAGTACTCCTCCTGTCGAGTACCGCGGGTCTGCTGCCAACTACCGGGCGCTCCGTCCGCTGAGGGTCTACTGCCAAGTACCGGGCGCTCACCCAGATAGCCTACTGATGTACTCCTCCTGTCGAGTACCGCGGGTTTGCCGCCAACTACCAGGCGCTCCGTCCGCCGTGGGTCTGCTGCCAACTACTGGGCGCTCCGTCCACTGGGCTAGTCGACTCACTCCAAGTCGAGTCGGTCAAGCAGTCGTCAGGTCTCAGTCATCTACATGGTCTCCGTACTCCGCACGCACGTTTCCACCGTCGCGGGTCTGTCGCTACAACCAAGCGCACACACTCCGTAGAGTATCGCGGGTCCGCCGCTACAACTAAGCGCTCCACCACCAAGGGTCTGCTGCTGCATCCAAGCGCACCACCACTGTCAAGTACCACGGGTCCGCCGCTACACCCAAGCGCTCCACCGCTCAAGGTAAAAAGAAGATTCAGCTCACACAGGTTAGGTAGCACTGTTCCACGTAGGATCGCTGAGTGCTGTAGTCGTCGTCGTCGAAACCACACAGGATCTCTGTACTGTCGTCGTCGTAGTCACAGTAGCTGTCGTAGCAGTAGTAGTAGCAGTCAGTCGCAGCCAGCACTAGGGTTCCCGCACACAGCAAGCTCGTTCAGAGGGTCCGCTCCACGAGCCGAGAGGCTGATACATCAATTGTCACAAAGACCAGAGTTGATGTATCCAAAAGTTCCGTATCGTCAATAGGAACTCAACGCAACAGACGGCGCGTCGTTCGGACGCCCGGTCTGAGAGTTATTGGCATTTTCGTCTCCGAGGCCCGGTTGGTTTTTAAGGCAAAACCAACCCGACCGTACTCCACCTGCATCCAAACCTCGGGCGGAGTATGCCAAAAGATCCGTCTCACTAAGAGGAACACAACGCGACTGACGGCGCATCAATCGGACGTTCGTGGCTTAAGATATGAGCGTTTCCGCTCCGAAGGCCCGGTTGGTTTCGTGAACGAACCAACCCGGCCGAACTCAAAGTAATCTGAAACCTTGAGTGCGATATACCGAAACGACCGTCTCGATCCAAGGATCGCGTTGCCGCTGACGGTTCGTCGATCGGAGGTCCGAGGCTCAAGTTATGGGCCAAAAACCGATTCTGGTTCGAAACGGGGGGGTCCGGGTCCGGGCCGACCCGGCCCGACCCCCCCCCCCCCCCCCCCCCTGGGGCGGCGCGGTGGCCGTTGGTGGCGGCCGGCGGCGGCGGCCGGCGGCAGCGCGGCGGCCGGCGGGGGCGCCGAGGCAGCGCGCGGCGGCGCGGCGGCGCGCTGGGGCGGCGCGGCGGCGCGCTGGGCGCGCAGGCGGCGCGCGGGTGAGACCCCCGCCCTCCCCCGTTTCCCCCCCTGGAGGCGCGGCACGTGCCGCGCCGGTTTTACAACAAACCGCCCCCTCACATGAGGGGGCCTGCTGGTGCGGAACCGAGGGGGCCGGCTGCCCCCCCTCCTTCAAAGAACCGCCCCCCTCTTAAAGAGGGGGGTTTTTATGGGTTGGCCGGGGGATTAATTCCCCCGGTTTTTAAGACATCCGGCCGGCCAGCTGGCCGGCCGGTTTTCTCAAACGGGACCGGAAATTCCGGTCCCCCCCCCCTTCGGCTTCCGACGCCGGCGGCCCGGCCGCCGGTCTTCTCTTTCGCCGCGGCCCGGAACCGGCCGCGGTCTCCTCGTTCCGCCGCGGCCCGGAACCAGCCGCGGTGTTCGTCATCCGGCGCGGTGCGACGGCACCGCGCCCCTTTCGTCATACCTTGATTCCTTTCAACGCGGCGCGACGGCGTCGCGTTCTTGAAGATTCTACCTCGGCGTGGCGCGACGGCGCCGCGTAAATTAAAAGTACGATCATCCGCGAGGTGCGACGGCACCACGCCACTTGCTTCCATCCGCAAGAATAAACAAGAACGATGGAGGGGGGAGGTTTCGGCCGTGTTCGTGCGGTCCGGCCCCCATCACGTTAAACAATAACACTTATATAAAATATTCAAAAGCCTCACGTAGACATGCGATCCACGAGCAAGAAATGGAATAAATTAACAATATTCAACAACCCCTACCTCGGGTAAAAGATCGAAGATTTGACAACGTCCCGCGGAAGACAACGTTGCGGAGGTCGGGCGTCGCGGTCGTCGTTCGTCAAATCCGTTGACGAAGAGATATGCCCGAAGAGATACGTCGTTGGCGAATCTTCGTATGCCGACGAAGAAGGTCCGAGGAGGAAGAGGCGTTCCCTCTCGTTGACACGGAGGACGAAGAAGAGAGGCGTCGTTCTTCGTCGGAGCTTGAGCGTTCTTTGTGTTCTTCGTCAGAGCATGAAGATGAAGAAGAAGCTCTCAAAAGCTCTCAAGGTGGCCAAAGCGTTCTAACCCAACAAAAAGAGAGAAGAGCTTAATTTAATCAAAAACTTAACAAAAAGAATTTCAACGGTTTGAAATTCAAAATGGATAACTCCAAAATTAACTCACTTATTTAATATACATGAGTTGTATAATTAAATAGAAGTTAAGATATCAAGCCATTAAGTGGGAGAGAGGGGAGTTGAAAAGGTGGGGGTTCGTGTGGGCCCCACCACACTTAATCCTCCCAAGGGAGGTTAAGTGGGTGTGGGTCCCACTTCCAACCCCCTTTGGTAGGTTTTTAAAAAGTTATAATAAAATTTGTTCTATACAAATTTTATTTAACTCAATTAAAAACCCCAAAACTAACTTTCAACCCGCAACAAACGCAACTCAAAATCGGCGCTGCGAGTTCATCGGTGCCCTCGGATTTCAATTCCGAGCACCGGATCAAAAGTTAGGAATTCCCGCTCGTTCGTTCAATGAACGTACCTGAGCCAAACTTCGAAAATTAATTCTGGGCACTCCGGGCCCCGGAATCAGGTGCCGTCTGAAACCACGCTCTTGTAAAATTCTAAAGAAAATTAAGAAAAAATTTCCCTTGAATTTTACGGGTCTTTACACATAAATGTTAATTTAGTTGGTTATTTTTATTTATTTTATTCTATATTGTGCAAAATTATTTTTGATAATCTCATTGCTTGAAATTTGAAGTTTTTTGATTTTTCTAGGTGTTTCACAATTAGACTACATAATTAAGAGTAACAGTGAACCAACCATGTGATGGGTAATTTCATGGTGAAAATAGTATGTTAAAATAATTTTTTTTATAAAACAATTTATATATTCTTATTAATCCTTATGGTGGGTTATATTGTTGCTTCCTAATGGTTGGAACAATGATTAGAAAACCATGGGGCCAAATCATGCAGCATACCCAGATTCAATAAAAAAGTGAATTTACCTTTTCCCACCAGTATTTTGATCCTAATTTTTTATCATCCCCTTTCTATTTCATATTTTTAAAAAGACTATTAGAGCCTAGGGTGATATATTATACCAAATTCCTTTTTCCATTGTTCTTCTTTATTGATTCCTAAGAACTTCTTTATGGAAATATTACTTATTCATTTTCAAATATCTTTTCCTTCCATATTAACTATTTTTTCTAGCTGATTCATTCCTTTTAGAACCCTAGTTCACTATCAAATATATCATTTGGTTTTAGGTTGAATCTGAGCATTGGTTTTGGATTATTATGGTATTTTGAGGATGATTCCATACACATTTATGTATTGTCCATGGAAGGTGATGTGTTGTTTTATAATTCAGATTCTATTGAGGTGTATTTTTATAATATTTTCCTTTATTTTGAAAATAATGATACATTTTCATTTTATAAATTAGCTTTTAATTAATTTATAGAGATATATAATAATTTCTTTGGAAATATAAATCATATCAATGAAATTATGTCTTGGAATATAGGTTTTTCAAGGGTAATTAATTATCATGGTTTGAAATAAAATTTAATTATGTTCCAAGAACCCTTGGAAATATTTAAGTTGTTATTAAGAATTATTTCTATGAAAATATAGGCCATAGGACTTGATTTAGGTTTTTAATTGATTCATTTGGTGTAAAATCATGTGTGTGACCATTTATTAAAAAATTTCAAATGATATGGTTTTTAAATAAGATGAAAATGTTTCAGCATCATGATTCATGTTTTGTGTACATTTTCACTTGGAAATAAAAAAAATGGATTTATAAGACAAGGAAACCTCATTTTATTCCCTTTATTTTCTTCTTATGATAGGTTATTTATCCCATTTTTTATTAATGTATGATGTGATTGGGTTTGTTCTATGTGAGAGTATTGAATTTTAGTTGTGGGTTATTTATTATGTTTATTTATGAATTTAATTAAATTTATTTATCACCTATTTAAATGGACACAATTCAAGGTATTTCTAGTTAACTAATTAAGGACTTTGATGAGTGAAAATTCAAGTTTTGCTTGTGTCTAGCAAGAATATAACTGGTTGTTTGAGAGTGCTTAGATGTTGTTCTCATAGTATCATTAAGATTAGAGGATGAATTAGGTTCTGACTACTTCAATGGGTATACAAGGATGAGTAGGTTTTTTTATTGACCTAAGTCTCCTCTCATTAGTTTTGGGATAAAATTACATCAGTTCCTAGGTTGGTGGCCCATGATTCTTGTGCCTTGATAGGTGGTCTCATATAAGGGATTATATTCTATTAAGTGTATTATATCCATATTTTCTAGTTTTTTGTGTAAAATTTATGTTGTTGTTTAGATTCATATTGATGCATAATATTGAGGTAACACATTCGAATATATCTTATCTTTTGGAAGGTATTAATTACAAATGGTTTAATATGATTTATTTGATAAGATGTTTTTTTAAAAGGAATACTTGGATTTGTATTTCAACATAGGTTTTCAAATTAACTTTAAAGGAATTCATAAAAATAACTTTTAAAAGAAAATGATTAGATTTAAATGTATGAAATATGATTTGATTATTAAAATGACTATAATTATTTAATTTTGTTATAGGTGATAAGAATATAAAATATTTATTTATTTATTTTATCTTTAATCAAGAATTCATGACATATTAATATAAAATAATTTCTTGGACTTGATGGGGGGTGATATGTTGGTATATATATCTCATGACAATATAAATTATAATTTCACGTCCCTCTTTATATTGATTATTATTCAATTAGACCAATGATGGGAGTTGGTATGTGTAGTTAAAAGATAGAGTTTCTTGGAGTGGGTTTTAAGGTTTTACTTGATTGTGAATTAATATTAGTATCTCATGTATCATCCAAGTGGAACATACTTTATTTATTTTAGTTTCATTTATCATTCTAGTTTTATCTATATTCTGATGATTTGTGGTTGTTTTATTTATTATATATTGATATAAATTGAGGATAATCAAGTATAATTGATTAGGAACCATTTTTTTTCTTCATGTTTGATAGTTCATGGATATCCACTACATGGAAATTTCATGATGCTTTTCTGATTAGGGGCCTGTTGTGATTTAACCATGATTTGAGGGTAAAACTATTACCAAAGTTATTTATTGATTCTCAGGAACAAGTTTTTAGCCTATGGGGATACAGAACACTCATCAGACCAGTGATGGGATGGTTTATATGCTGGTTTATGTGGAAACCCATGCCGGTTCATTAAATATGGTATCAAATCTTAGGTTCTTCAAAAAGGACAATGATTCTTTAGACACTCTGATTTTATTTAGAATGTTTCATGGAAGAATTATGCCTAAATTTTTGTGACATGAGATGTTATGGAGGGGAGAGTCTAGCTAGATATTTCTCATTATAATCCTCAAGTTTTCATGGGTAGTTGGGTTTTGAATTTTGAATTCGAGTTTTTAGGTTGTTTTAAATGGAAATTGATGTGGAATGATGAATATTTGAACCCCTTGGAGTATTAATGAGATTTTGGGGTTATTTATAGGGTTTTAGGGTGAATATAAAGGATCAATTAAGAAACATGGTTAGCTCAAATAGTCTATCCAATCATATAGTACCCATGTGTTTTGGGACTATAACCTATATAGGTATTATTGTAGTATTGGTGAATGGTTTCCCAAACCATGTCTCCATGAAATTAACAACTTGGTTTCTTCCCTATCTGATTTTTTTATACTAATTTGAATTTTAGATCTCCCATATTGTGATTTTCAATTGTTGGAGATGAATTGATGTGATTTTTAATGATTTTTTATGTTATTTCAATGGATTTTGTTTAATATATTGCATGTTGATTTGATTGTTTTTTAATTGAATCGTTTTTTGGGTTAAATTGGATAATTTTTTAAGATGATTACTTTTTAAAACTTGGTTTTATTATGTTGTTTAAATAATAATAATTTCCACAATTTTGATGAAATGTATTTCAGATTGGTTGTTTTCATTTAGGTTTTTGGAAAGGAATATATTTATAAGAAAGTGTATTTTAATGTAAATTTTAGGAAATGAATTTAGTTAATTTATAAATTATTCCAAAAATATTTTTTTTAAAATGGTTCCAAATCATTTTTTAATTAATATTTTTAGATTTAATGTGATGTGTTGTGTGCATTTTTTAAGGTTTTAGAAGTCACAGTTGACCATCTACCTCATGGCTAGTGAATTTATTATTATGGTTGATTGTTTGCCTCATAATTGGGTGAATACCTTCTTATGGTATACCATCTTAATCATGGTCATTGTAATAGTTGATTAATGATAGGCACAGCTAATAGATTACCTTCTTACAGTTGGGTGAGGTTTGTCCTTATTTTTTGACTTACTCCTTGCGCTCAATTGAGGATATTAATTGGTTTTTGACTTCCTTATTATGGTAAATCAAGGAAAAATATGGTCAAATGACTATCCTCTTCTGGTTGATTAAGTATAGTCATGGTCAATTGACCCTATGTTTGGTCGATCAACTGTGTCATGGTTGATTGAATCCCTTTCAGTGTTTGGTCAGATGAACTCACGGTCGATTGAATCTTATTGAATTTTATTTTTTTTATAGTTTGGATCCCAAAATGTTTAATGAATGTGTTTGAAAGGCCATTTTAATGATGATCCACTTAATGATTCATATTTATTTTTTGAGAGGAGTTTCTTTCATTTTGGGATCTAAACAGACCATAGAAAGGGTGGTAAATTTGAAACCCTTGATTCTCTAGGATTTTACATTTATAGTGGTCTTTTGAATCAAAATTTGTTGATTATTATAATAATAATTTATAATAGATTTCTTGAGTCCAGTATTGGTTGGGTTTTGGTGTATTTTATGGTTTCCCACAAATGTATTCGAACTTATTTAAAAAACTAATAAATTCTGTATGGGATTTATTTTGAGTGGTTTCAATATTTTTTAATATGGAATGATAGCCGATTGTGGTTATGTTTGGGATTCATTGTTGGATTTGGGTTTCTTGATGTTCATGTGTGTAAGGGTGTAAAATTGGTTGAGTTTTTTGGGATTTTTCTACTATATATTTTGGAATACAATGTAATTTTATCTTATGAATTATTATTGGTATTTTTTAGTAATTTTACTCATTTATTTGGTTGATATATATTCGTATTTTAGGGTTTTTGATATTTTATTATGTTTAGTATTCAGTTTATTTCATGTTGATCATGGGGAAAGTCACTGGGTTCATATTAGATAAATTGGGTGGTTAAATCACCAGTTAAGATTATGATTTTGTGGTGTTTATCATGGGATTTTTTAGGTCTGGCCTGAGATAGTTATATGAATTTTTGACCCTAGGTTATCTTTGTGTGTTGTGTTATTAGATTATGAATCATGCCATTCCTTGTGTTTTTTTTATTCATTATTTTTATTTTCATAAATGTGATTTTTTTGAGTATAATTTTCTTTTATGGTTTTTATGTTATTTGAGGATGTGTCTCTTAGTTTTTCCCTTCAGTTTTAACAAGTTATAGGAATTAAAAATGGTGCAGAGACTATGATAGTTCTTAAGACTATCATATTAGAGCTTGTTTTTATATATCACTTAGAGATGTGAGTATATTTTTTAACAATCTATTCTATCTTTTTGAGGATTTTATAGGGGTGTTTTTGGGGATTGATAATGTCGAGAGTTTCTCCATAAAATGATTTTTAGTAATTCATTTTAATTTTACTCATATTTTGAAACAAAAACGGTTTAGGGGTATACATATGAATGAAAAACGAAATTATAAGACCCATGTATTATTTTAGTTGTTTATTTTTAGTTATTACATATCATATTGGGTTAATTTGAGCCTCAGTAATTTTATGTAATGAAATTCGATTTTTTTTTGGATTTTTCTAGGTGTTGTATGGTTGGATTTCATAGATAGGAGTATCTTTGGAAAAACCATGTGAGGGGTATAATCATCATGAAAATGGGGGTTTATGACCTTTTCAATGAATTTACAACTGTGTGGTGCTTCCCACGGGGGTGTGTTGTGCTCGGTATTGGGATCCCGACATTTGGAACACATATTGAAAATTGTTCATCAAAACTGTACAACCTACCAAAATTCACTTGAAAAGTTAATTTACCCTATGCTAGTTTTAACATTATTTTATCTCCACTTATTCCCAGTTCATGTGAAACTAATCCTCTTAGAGAATATGGAAATCTTATATTATATCCTCTTTCATCATTGGTTTTTATTTGTTGATTCCAAGGGGCTTATTTAACAAAATCATCCCACTTTCTTATCCAATTTCTTCTCCTTCATTTTTTCCTATTCATCCAAAGTTCTTCTTTCCTCCACAAACTCTACTTCACCATCCAATATAGAATTATATTTTTGGATGATTCTAACATAATATAATATATTTCTAGGTCATGTATAATTTTATTCAATGATCATTTGGGAGTTCTCTATGGTAGGTGACACATTGCGGCACCATTACTATTCCTATTTAATAGGTGTTTCTCTTCTTTTCCTTAAAATTTAAAATCATGATATGATTTCATTTTATATTTTCATTTTTATTTAAAGAATATATGTATATGATTCTTTAGATGTAAATTTAAATGGTTTTGATTTAATTATGGCTTGGAATAATAGTTTTTAAATGGGAATTTAATGTTATTCTTTGAAGTTGAATGATTTAATGTGATGAGAACAATAAGAAATGTTCATGAGATTCATTAGAATATTTTGATGAATATATATGCCTTAGGCCTTGAATTTTAATTTTTAAAGGATGTAATTGGTTTTAAAAGGGTGTGCTTGTCTTTGTTCTTTAATTTATTTAATGATTGAAAATTTAAATTAGTGTTAAATAACTCAACATACTAAGTTAGTTGTTATGTAAAGTCCCAAATTTAAATTTAAAATTATTTGGTTTATAACATGGGCGAAACTCATTTGTTTCCCTGCATGGTTTCTTTTGAAAATAATGTGTTAATTATCCCTTTTTTGGTGTATGTATGTTGTTATCATGGCTTTTCTATGTGAGGGACTTGGATGTAAGGTGTGGGATATTGATCATGCTTAGTTATGTATTTATTTTGGTTACCTTCTCACCCTTTTTCTTTGTTATCAGTCATATTATTTCATGGTAACTAAGTATAGTTCATTATGAGTGAAAAATATAGTTTTTCTTGTGTATTTATAGATTATAACTTCTTATCATAATTTAATTTCATCGTTCTTTCTTTGATAGATTTAGGCTCCAGGGATGGTTTACGGTCTGACTTGTTTGACAGGATTACTGAAATAATAATATTAATATACATTGAATTATGGTTGTTATCACTAGTTTAGGATCATATTAATTTAGTTTTAAGATTAGTATCCCATGACTCCTGTGCCTTAATGGGAGTTTTCACCAAGTGGATTTTCTTTTATTGGACTCATTCTATCATAATTTTATATTTTTAATGTAAACATTATGTTGTTTTTTATTGTTATATTGATTTTTAATATTGTGGTGTTGTTTTTTGGGACCTATTATTTATGTGAGAGGTATGATTTTGAAATGGTTTAAATATAATAAATTTTATAGTTATTCTAATTTAAAATGTATACTTGACTTCAGTTTCTAGGAATGGTTTTGAAATCCATATGATAGGAATTAATGAGACCACAATTTGAATGAAAGAGTTTGTATTTAAATATGTGAAATATATTTCTTTTCTTATGATAGGTTCAATGATTTTATTTTATTATTAGTGAAAATTTGGAAAACCTTATTTTCATTATTGTATCATAAAACTAGAATTGAAGACATTTTTATGTAATGAAATTTTATAAACTCTTTGGGTATTGGTAGACTATGTTGTAAAGATCATGAAAATATATTTTCTATTATAGATTCTCTTTAGATTGATTTTTATTCAACTATGATAATGATGGGATTTAGAACATCCTGAGAAACCCAGTGTCACGACCCAACCCACTAGGGTCCACCTGGATTCCGGTAATCCAAGTGAGACACCCTAATCCTGGCCCTAATAGGATTGGGGCTAGAATCTATTATCGAGTGTTCATAACAATGAAATGGGAGGCCCGAGACTATATACTTGTATGTACATTCTCAACCAGCTCCAGGCAATACTATAGAGATATAATAAGTGACTAAACATGTAGATTTCAAACCACAAAGGAAACAAACTCTATAAAATAACCTTTATACTGTTGTACAATTCAAATGTATAAATAGGAAAAATAAAAATGAAACATGAATTGTGGTTCCAACCATCCAACAGATAGGGATGTGAAGGTCTGAAGAGATACCAGGTTCCACCCCCCATAGATAACCCCCATACATAGTCAACAATAAGTGCCACTAATATCCAAAAAACCTAGGTCCAATTATTTCACCTATTAACATCTTATCCTCTGCATAAGACACAACACACATGGGAAAGTATCATGAAAGTTTGATTATATACATAGCTGGTAGGCACCCAAAAAATAAAAAAGGTATAAATAGTCAGCTCAATCCCAAAAGAAAAAGTATAAATATAAACCCAATAGTTATGATCATCAGATACCAAAGTGAGATATAAAGGGGATTTGTATCACCATAACCTATCTATGTAAGACGAGTCATCATGAAGATCCAATTTTCCCATCATTAATGTTGAATAACCATCATGTTCATTTATGATACATAGTATAGGGACATAACCTTATAAATATGCATCACAACTAAGGGGGAAATGTCTACTATCCATGAATCTTGTGTATCCTGTCAATAATCCATGAGGAGGACCTATACCTCCCCGTTGCTCTCCATAGTTGAGGGGGCAGAATATACAGAGGAGGACACGCTCCCCATTGAAGAATGATGATAAGGGATGTATGTCACTCCTTAGATCGAGGAACATTGAACTATTGTATGATGGGGATTCCACACTACCTATTTAAAGATTACATAAGAGATGTTTCTTGGTGTAACATGGGGTTCCATCCTAGTAACACTTTTACAATCTACTCTATTTCTATCACCAACTTTACATCATTGAAAGAATAATCCCACCCACATCACCTCAAGTTGTATAATTGATTCCAAAATGAAGGCCACCATCATATTCTTCATGTAATAACATTTATGATAGGATACTCATTGACCTAAATCAAAGTATCATTGATGGAGATATATAAGGTGGAAGTGAAAACGTATATATGATGTGTACATGGGGTCATATAGTGTGTAACCTCACCTAGACATGAGGTATTTTACTCTCCTACACAAATTTTTTCTAGAAATTTTGATTTACATGGATATAAATATGAGTAAACATCATGTATCCTCTCCTGGACACTTGTGTGTGTCCTTACTCACATATTACTGGGTTGACCATTTGGACCTACCCATTTTTCACAAGGAGTACACGACATGTTTTGTCTTGTCCAACTTGGGGCTATTTGCATTAGTTGATGTATTTGGACATCTTCATGTTCCCATGTACCTTGCTATGCCCATTCCCATGTACTCCCTAAATCTCATTTTGTAAGACTATATGTTCATGTCCCATTAAAGGGTGTGTATGCCCATGTACTCGACCTCATGTTCGTGTCCCACTATAAGGATTTTAATTCGATTACAAAACATATTGAACCCAAAACTATTTCTTCCCATGATGGGAAAAAATACATGGTGTGTTCTCCTAAACTTTAAATCATGTGATCAATATTCCTTAATTTTAAATCCATATAAATGTCTTGAAACGAATTTTCCCCCAATAAATCACTTATTGATCCTTAAGGGGCCCTTAGAATTCATAAAAGTGATAAAAAATTCTTAAACAACACATCTATGGGAATCATGATGTAAAACTAAAAAAATATTCCTACCTCATTGTGAAAACTTTGATTCTTTATGTCTAAAAATATGCACTAAATTTTTTACACCTCATTCTAGTCTCAATATCCATCAAAGACAAAGTATGAAAACACCTCACCCCCTTCTCTCTGTTCTATCATTATGTAAGGAGGAAACTTGATCGCTTCTTTCAACGATGAATACTAAGACCAGTGGGATAGGGAGGTGTATTTTTCTTGTAGGGAAAAAATCCCTTAAGTTATCATTGTAGAAATTTTTAGGTGATTGTGTTTTTTGAAAAAGAGGACCTCCATGTTGTGATTATTAAAATAGCAAAGCATGATGTATAATTTTATGAAAAAGGGGGTATACATGGTGATTTGTTGAGTTTCATAGTTATATTTGACAACCTATTTTGAAAAATAATGATGAAAAAGGAATGGATGATCTGGAGGTGGTAAAAAAGAACATATCTAAGGTGGTGCCGTATTCTAGTGGTTACCAAATTTTTGGACCTCAAAATTAGAAAATGGGGGAGTATGTTTCTGGAAAAGGAATTTCCATGCAAGATCTAGGGTGGTTTGAAAACTTGTGTGCAGGCATGTTTTGGAGTCAGAATGTTTATAAATGAAAAAGACATGTTGTGCACAAAAGATTTAAAGATGTGCATGAAATATGGAGTTGTGCAAAGGAAAATTGAATGAAAGCCATGTTTCTGGAGAAAAACATCCAAAAATGGAAAAGGTATGATGAGCGTGAAAGATTTGGAAATGGGCACAAAAGATGATGTTGCAGGAAAGAAGCTTGTGCACCCAATGTGACGTCAAATGGGTTTTTCATAATGGAAGAGGAACTTGTGCGAAAAAAGTTGAATCATCTGAATAAGGATTAGCGACGCCTATAAATAATAGGTGACCCCCTCAATTAGAGAAAATTAACACTTAGAGATAATTATAGCACAAGATCAAGTAATAATTTTATGCAAAGGGAGTTGCAAGAAAGATTTTGAGTTTCACACAAGCTAAGAAAGTTGCGTATAAGATTTGAGTTGCGTGCATGATTGAAGTTGTGTGCAAGGGGTGTTTTGCAAAAAAACATGGAATCTTGTGTGTAAGGCAACAATGTTGTGTGAAAGGCACAATAAGGGTTGCACAAATGATTTGGAGTTACCAAGTAGTACAACAGAAAAGTGAGATTCATCTGTGGATGAAATTTGGACATCAATAGAACATCTATATATAGTTGATGATTCATGTATTCATTAAAATGAAGAGACGTATAAGTCAATATAACTATGAGTGAATCTCTTCCAAGAGTAGTGAGAAAAGGAAGAGGAATATGGTTATCCTTTCTACTAGTAGTGAGCCATAGAGTGAGAAAAATGGAGTGACCCTTGGGAAGCAGTGAGCTGACCCTAAACACTGTAAAGGCAAAGAGCCTAGGCATAGAAGTGATATAGCCTGAATATTGTAAATTTGAAGTGAGCTTTAGTGTAATTGGTGCATCAGCACATTGTCATTGTATAATCCTTAGACGTATCCCAGTGATAGTGAACCATTTAAAAATCTTTGTGCTTACCTGTTTTCATTCCTGAATCGCATTCAAGCATCATCATCATCAGATAAATAAGTGATGAATAAGATCAATAGTAACAAAAATGTGTAAAAAAAAGTGAAACTTATAATATTGTGGTCACGATCAAGTGGGGAAGGAAGAATTTTGTAATAGAATATCCATATCCCTATTCACACCACTCTTAGGGTATTTTGGACCATTTTGGTCCTAACATTTATCCTTTTTAATAAATCAACTAATCTTAATAATTTAATTACCTTTATATCCCTCCAATGGGCACCTTCCACTATACATCTGACCCTGACAAACCCTATATCACTGCTTCGGTAAACCCCAAATCCTTGAAGAAACTGTTGTCTCAAATTTCACATATGATGTCCCAATCAATATGGAAAACATTTATTCGAAAAGATGCATACTTGTGCATTAACATATATTTACTTGGATTAATGACATTGTATGTGATTATACAACTTATTTAGTTTCTATATGAATAATTTCCAATGTATGAGTAGGAATATTTGATATTTTCTTACTTTTTATCACATGTACACTCGATGTATTTGGAAAACAGATTATATAATTATAAATGATTTATTAAACATTCTCCATGTACATATGTATGGTGATACATGTGTTTGATAGATATCAAATTAAATAAGTTTGTATTTATAATATAAATGTCTTTTCTTTAGAGGCCTCTCTTTATATATAAAATGGATTAATCAATTCGTAAAACTTTTTAATGGTATGATGTCCCATGGTTTCACCCAAAAGGTTATGTGAATGATGATAATTTTTTTAAATGTTTTTATAAAAAATTATATGTTCATAATGATAGCTTCTCCAAAATAAAATCATATGATTTAAAAAATTTGTTTTGTTTCTCATTCGCCGATTTGTTATATAAAATGTAACATAAGGTAAAAATATTCAAAGTCTATGAGGATTTATTATATGTGTGAGATCAAAAGAACTATTCACTGAAGCAAAAAAATGGATCGATGAATATTATAATTATTTTGGTTGTGTAATAAAGAACATAATGTGGTAAAGTTCATCACCCGATGATTTTAATGGAAATGAATAAGTTATGAAATAATGTTTGAAAACTATAACTCTAAATAAACATCAAATATATCATAATTAGTTTAAATTATTTAAATAATGAATTTAATAAAATCTCAGCCTTTTCCTTAAGGGGGTAAATGAAAAAATAATAATTATAGAGAAGAATTAAATCCTATAAAGAGTTATAACATTAGGAAATATTTGTTAAAAATTAAAAAATCATGGTTCTACTTTTTTGAAATTGTTTAGAATTCAAGGATAATCCTTGATAGGTCTATATAAAGTGGTTAATGACTCATAAATTTGGTATCGATGTGATATAATCACAATAACCTCCTTAAATATGAATCAATAATTTTACCTATTTCCCTTTAACTTAGTAATTATATCAATTTTTGGTGTTAGATAGAGTATTAAAAATAACATATCTTAGTTATTCACTAACTAGTGGATTGTATAAGGAGGGAGGAATCAAGTGGATACATTTAAGTGATCTCCTTTATCAGGTTTTGAGAATAAAGAGATCATTATCTTTAAATAGGTAATATATATTGTTCCTTAGTTATTTAATTTAATTTAAAAAACCAATGTTTTTTCTTGAGTAATTTTTAACTGTTTATCTCTCTTTTATATTGACAATATTTATCGTACTAAAAAGTAACCATGGATGAAAAATGTAGCATGACTAACATTTTTATTTAGAATGTCCTCATGCCACTACAACATGTTCATATGTGGCAGTAGATAACCACATGTAATATATTAGATGGAATTACATTCTCACCAATAAGTGGACCCCCCATTACTCATTGAATGGCCCCCATAGATCCTACTATTATAGTTTATGAATTATATATCATCATTATATGTTTTATCAATATATTTACTGTAACAGCTCGAGATTTTATGAAAAATAGTCTTTTTAATTTTATTAATGTCTTGTATTGTACGCTACACCAAAAGAAGCTTGCACAACACACATCTTTGACTTGCCTTGCATAACACGCAATCACGACCTTCCTCGATAGCGTGTGTAGTACGCAATACCGAGTTTCACTAAACAACGATATGCTATTAAAATATTATTATAACTAGCCATTATGAATAGTAATAACCACCTTTTAAAATTTTAGAAATTTTAGCTCTCAAAATGGACTTCATTTTTGGATTCGGAGTATTGAATTTAGCCTAAGGTGAAATTTTGGTACTTTTCGGATAACTTTCATATTCTGATGAATAGTGAAAATTACTAAATTATAATTAAAAACAAATTTTTTAATCAAAATAATTAATAGTGATAAATTATTAATTTGAGTGGTTTTAAAGTATATTTAGAATATATTTTTACAATTTAATACAATGTTGGTCATTGGATGTAATTTCATATTTAAACCAGACATAAACAAGTGTCAATCTTTTGATAGATATTGTTTCTTAAAAACACGCTATTTGTTTTAACAACGGGATTTAATTATAAAATTAATTAATGCAACTTCTATGTTATGAATTTGATAAAATAGACTTCATTTTTGAATTCGGAATATGAAATATAGCTTAGGATGAAATTTTGGCATTGTTCTGAAAAACATCAATTTTTGATGAATAGTGAAACTACTAAGTGGTAGTTAAAAAACTGAATTTTTCATAAAACTTAATTTTACCGCTTCTGTGAATGGAATTTCAAAAATCCGAGAGACACGGTTGATGTCAGTAAGTAAAATGTGGTTCAATGAGATGAAAATAATTTTTTGTGAATAGTAACTTTTTACTTTTATTTACCACGGTTAAAAGTAAATAGGGTAATTAAGGGTAACAATGATATTAATATTACCCTAACACATGTCCTAACCCTATTGTAAAAGTGTATCTCGACCAAAAACAACCTTAAGTGTAAAATATTATCATTTAGGCCCACTTGGATTAGATTAGGACATTTATTATTATTTAATTAAAAGAAGAGTAAAAAAGAGTTAAAATCAAAGTTTATTTACTAAAACATTTTTAATATAGGGTTATACATAATATAAATTCTATTGTAAATATTCATTAGAAATATAAAAATATTTCCTACATAATGGTATTTTATTTGTAATTTTTAGACATCAAATAAGTTAATTTATTTATGACACAAAGATGATGCAGTAATTATCTTATTAATGAAATATTGACATAATTGATATTATAAATACCAAAATAAATGTAATTTAAGACTTTTTATGAATTCCACTAATTTTATAGATTACTATGATATATTATTGTTGCTTTAATCAACTTGGTTCGAAAATATATTTCTGTTATAACTTTCACAAAAATCATATATCAAATAGTTTCAAAATTGACACAAAATAGTTTTTAAATCAAATATTATATTATTAATTGTTATTTTATTCCTAAAAATCTAAGGTTCTGCCAAATGACTTAGATAAGGATATATATATTAATAATAAACAATTTGGGGTTTGTTTGGCATGTTATAGTAAGTGTATTAACCATATAGTGAAAGAAAACAAAAAGACACGGTAAAAGTTAAATTATTTAACTTAGAGTTAAATCTAATTGATAAGGTTAAAATAATACCCTAAACTTGTCTAAATCTTATTTTTTGATAGGATTTCGACCCATCCCCACTTTAGCTTCGAAATAAGACCCTTTGGAACCATTATAAACCGATTTTGACTTTAATATAAAATAATATTTTGAGATATTCCTAAGGTGCCCCTCTCCTCTCTTATAAAAGGACACCTCCTCCCCCTCCTCCTCACACCAATTTGAGCACTCCAGCTCGGCCAACCCCTTCCAAAATCTCTTCTAAACTTCCCTAGAAACATCCTAGAGGTTCTGGTCTTCCTCAAAGACCAATTTTAGTGCCCTAAGAGGAGGTCTCAAAGAGGCGCTTCAAAGAAGAGGTAATTACCGTTACCAATTCGTTCAACTTTATTTCTTCTTCCACTTCTTCTTCTTAGGTTGTTTCATTATGAAGTAATAACATAAGTATCACTCATATACTGATATGTTTTTATAAGTATGAAACAACCCTATTTCACCATCTATCCATCCTACGGAAAAAGAAATCACCGTGCGTGCGTACGTACGGAATACCGTCTCCACGCCGTGGTGTAATCTATTTTCCACCACCACCTTACATGGATGGGTATAATGGTGTAAAGAATAAATATACATAGTTATTACAACATCATATTGATTCTGATATATTGTATAATCCACTCCAATTCAATTCAATATTTATGGAAATGATATCATCGCTCGTGCGTACGTACGGACTACCGTCTCCACGACGCGATGAGATTCATTCTCCATGTTAACCATTTAAGAATGATTATAAAGTATATATAATATGTACTAATGAAATATATGACATAATAATGATACTGGATTTATTTATATATTTATATGTATGTCATGTACTTAATTCAATTCAATTCAATAAGGAAACGAAAACAGCGTTCATGCGTACGTACGGACTACCGTCTCCATGAACGGTGTATTTCTTTCCATTTAATGATTTATTATATATATGTATATCCTGAATATATATATATATATAAATCATGTTTTATGTTTTGGAATTAAGTAATCATGATCTAAGTAATCATATGAATAATTACGAGTCAAAACACGGACGACAAATGAAACAATTTTACCCAAAACGCTCTTTAACATGGAATTTACAAAAGAACGGGTAATATAAAGTCATAAGTGAACCATATATGATATCATAACAATGAATATGATTCTGTAATAAGTAAATGACATTATTTAAATCATTATACATGAGGTTCGGACACTTATGAAGCAAATCGGACCTAAGGTAAGGGAAATATCACAATCTCATTTTTATCCGAGATTGTTTATTCATAAGTATTTACTGGGGTGTATTTTATCATCCACATCAATGTTCCATCAATATGTAATATTGTTTCCATCCACTTACAATAGTTTAAATCCAATATTACCCTTCGGTGAGTTTTTATTAAAGAATATGAAAGGAATCTTTTGTCGTTTTTTCGTACGAGGTACTTTTTGACTTTTCCGACAAAGGTACGAAGAATGTTTTTTTAACTTATATGGCATGAATGGATTTTTAAAAACATTATTTCCAAGAAGCTTCCTTTACAAGTTTTCAAGTTTATTTTTAATCAACTTCTTTTAGTTTATTATTGTATGACATGTTAAGAAAAGAAAAGTGTTTTTGAAGAAGAAAGGATATTTTCCTCAAGAATAGAGTTCAAGTGTTTTATCAAAATTATTTTCCATCTAAGATAATATAGGGTTATATTTTTATCCCTATTATTACATTGATTTGATTATGTTTTGAGGGAATTATTTTTATGAAGTCATTTTCCTTATATGATTTGTTTTATGATGTCATGATGTTTCAAGAATCCAATTTTTGTTACATGTGTTATGCGATGATGTATGATTTATGATTATGTGGCACACATAAGAAAGGATTCATTATAAGATGGGTGGGACATATATCTCCCTCCAATGAATTGGGTAAAGATTTTATATCTCATGAGATAGACATGGCTGGAATGGTAGGTTATACCGGTTCAGTGAAACAGGACTGAAACAAGGGTGACTCGGTTCAGAAAGGGACTTTGTCCACTAAGATAGTCTTGGCAATGAGTCTTGACTAACAAGAAATGATTCTCTATGATTATGTGTGTATGCCACAATGTTTCATGTTCTAAGTTATGCTTATTGGGATTTCATTTCACTACTATGATTTATCCCATGATATGAAATTATGCTCTCTTTTGCAGGTTAATATTTCAAAAAGTTATGTTCTTATGAATATGATGTGATTGATTTTTCTTTTTCTTACCCTTACTGAGCATTTGAGTCACCCTTTTATGTTTTCTTTTCCCCAGGATATAAAGAAAGGTTTTAGGTAAAAAAAGAGGGAATATCTTTATGGGAGATATTGAAGATCTTTCACCACGATTAGAAGATTACGTTCCGAGTTTCCAAAGACACTAAACTATTACGATCCTTGTGTGTGTGTTTTTTTATGTACTAAGTATTCTGCAAAAGTAATGTAATTTCCATGTATGATAAGCTTCGGGTATCTACAGTTGGTATCAGAGGAAAAGGAGGTAGGAATGTATCCGATCCTTGGGAACTCTCACATGTGAGCGTTGGACGAAGCATGGCTGTCCGCCCAAGGGCTTCATGAGGAAATGGCTACCACTGGGGATGGTGGTGTGTCCCGCCCAGGGGGTGTAGCCGCCCATGGAGTGCCCTGATAGGTATCAATTATATTCCATTGGAAGTAATTCCAGACCGCTACAGTTGGTATCAGAGGAAAGGTTTAGTCATCCTTTTGAAACTAGGATGCGAAAACGTTAGTGAGATCCCTAGAGATATTTCTACGGTATGTATAGGGATGTCCCTAAGGTTAAGTATACATATAGGTTATAGTACTAGAACTACGCTAACGATCATAGAATTAAACCTAAGATGTTAGATATTGAAGGTACTGCCCCTTTATTATGTTGTTTTTCCTAGCATGATTTTTGCCTCTCACACTATTCTTTTTGGGTTTTAGACGATGGCTGGAACCCGGAGGAACCGTGTTGATCAATGAAATGGACAATGCAATGATTGTCCTCCTGAACAAAGAAATGTTATGGGAGATGGAGTGCAAAATCTTATTGCTATACTTACACAAGCTATGAATCATTCTGGACTTCCAAATGAGCAGAGAAGGGAACAATATTCTATTGAGTCCTTCATGAGGCAACGTCCACCTTCTTTCAGTGGTTTTTCTGATCCACTTGTTGCTGAACAATGGATCAGTACCACTGAAAAGATATTTTCAGTTCTTCAATGTTCTGAACATGATAAAGTCATCTTAGCAGTATATCGTTTGGAAGGTGAAGCTGATCAATGGTGGAATCTTATCAAGAATACAAAGCAAAGAGATGAAATTGAGTCCATGGAATGGGACGAGTTCAAGAACTTATTTTTCAATAAGTACTTCCCTCGTATTCTTCGAACAAAGATGGAGAAGGAGTTTCTTGAACTAAAGCAAAAGGATGATGAATCTGTTGGTATATACGAAGCGAATTTTACAAGACTTGCAAGGTATGCATCTGGCATTATCATCCAACCTGAAAGTAAAGTTGATCGATTTTTCAGTGGCTTAAAACCAAGTCTTCGAAGGGCATTAGCTATAAGAGACTTCAGTAGCTATGAAGAAATTGTGCGTTTTGTTATCAAGGTAGAAATGGAAGTTGGTGTTACATATCCATCTCATGGTTTTGACAAGAAACGAAAGATGGAGATCAAGGAGAAATCTCAGAATAATGGTGAAAAGAAGATGAATGTTTCCTTATGCACAAAGTGTGGAAAGAAGCATGGTGGATATTGTCTTAAAGGGACTAGAAAATGTTTTAAGTGTGGAAAAGAAGGTCATCAAGCAGCTGAGTGTCGAAGTAATGGAAAAAGGGTTTCTAATGATGTGAATAAAGAAAACACTGCAGAGAACGCACCACCAACACTTCAATGCTTCAAGTGCAAGGAAATGGGGCATTATGCTAATAAATGCCCTAATACAAGGGTTATTGATGATCAACATGAGAAACCACTTAAGGAAAAGGACAAAGGGAAGTCACATGCGATCACTATTGGCGATGTTGAATATGAAAATGATGTGGTGGAATGATTAAGTGTTTATGTAATGGGATTCCAAAATAATGTTGTATCAAAAAGTATTGGAATATTTATGTGTTGGTCTAATGTGGTATTCAAAGTGATTGAGATATTTAACAGTATTCATGAGCTCATGATTGATATAAGGACTAAGTGATATCATGGTTTGAGTATATAGAATTTTGAGGATTTTGGTATGTGGAAAGTGCTAACTTTAAACTGCATTCATGTTTTCACTAAGGTATTCAAGAGAATACATGATTAAGGACTTTGAATGTTTGGAATGTGACCAACAAAACATATCTTATGATATATGGGGATCAACGATGGTATTAAATCTCTGAGAGTGGACGGAAGTATTATGGATAAACCTAATGATTGGAATGGATTATGTTGGACATAAGTTAGTATTATTGATGGGATGTTATAGTAATATAGCTTTAGAAAAAAGGACAACCTGCAGGACGGGCGACAACCCATCGCGTCGGACAAGGATATGGGAATCGAACCCACAACCGAAGTGAGACTGGCCTTTATCGCCTACCACTGGCCTACAGGAAGTCCCTGTCTAGTAGAAACTAGTTTTATTATATTAAGCAGTATGATATATTAAGTATAAGTCCACTTTAGGAACCATATATGATTAATCTCACTATAGATCGACTTATGTATATAATTTCTGCTAACCTTTTGTTTGAGACAGATGGAATGACCCGTCATTCTATCACATGATATGCTAACACTTCACGAATAACATATTCAACTTCATTTATTTTAGAGATGAAGTGGAAATTGTTCAAGGCACGAACAACAGTGAGATTGTACCAAAATAAAGTAAGTATTTATTCTAAGAAAATTTTCAACTTTAGGGAAATGATCTTGAAAACCAAAAATGTTGTCCTAGTGATCTTATACCTGATGAATCAGATGGTACCTTATATCATCAAAAATCTATGGATTTGTGATTACTGGATTTTCCATAGTCATGTTCTCTACCACTCTCCATCAGAACATGATGGTTAGATTTCTCTTCCATATCCATATTTTCACCTATGTGGAAACCCTGTGATTAGTTTATTTGGGTAATCGTTAAATTTCATACTTTAGTTTTTAAAGCCATGTTTTGGTATTCTTTTTTACGATGTGGGTTTCTATTAAAGAAACATTCGAATAGTAAACCATTTATAACCCCCGACGAATTTCGAGGGCGAAATTCATTTTAAGGGGGGTAGAATGTAACAGCTCGAGATTTTATGAAAAATATTCTTTTTAATTTTATTAATGTCTTGTATTGTACGCTACACCAAAAGAAGATTGCACAACACACATCCTTGACTTTCCTTGCATTACACGCAATCGCGACCTTCCTCGATAGCGTGTGTAGTACGCAATACCGAGTTTCACTAAACAACGATATGCTATTAAAATATTATTATAACTAGCCGTTATGAATAGTAATAACCACCTTTTAAATTTTTTGAAATTTTAGCTCTCAAAATGGACTTCATTTTTGGATTCGGAGTATCGAATTTAGCCTAAGGTGAAATTTTGGTACTTTTCGGATAACTTTCATATTCTGATGAATAGTGAAAATTACTAAATTATAATTAAAAACAACTTTTTTAATCAAAATAATTAATAGTGATAAATTATTAATTTGAGTGGTTTTAAAGTATAATTAGAATATATTTTTACAATTTAATACAATGTTGGTCATTGGATGTAATTTCACATTTAAACCAGACATAAACAAGTGTCAATATTTTGATAGATATTGTTTCTTAAAAACACACTATTTGTTTTAACAGCGGGATTTAATTATAAAATTAATTAATGCAACTTCTATGTTATGAATTTGGTAAAATAGACTTCATTTTTGAATTCGGAATATGAAATATATCTTAGGATGAAATTTTGGCATTGTTCTGAAAAACATCAATTTTTGATGAATAGTGAAACTACTAAGTGGTAGTTAAAAAACGGAATTTTTCATAAAACGTAATTTTACCGCTTCTGTGAATGGAATTTCAAAAATCCGAGAGACACGGTTGATGTCAGTAAGTAAAATGTGGTTCAATGAGATGAAAATAATTTTTGGTGAATAGTAACTTTTTACTTTTATTTACCACGGTTAAAAGTAAATAGGGTAATTAAGGGTAACAATGATATTAATATTACCCTAAAACATGTCCTAACCCTATTGGACATGTTTATCTCGACCAAAAACAACCTTAAGTGTAAAATATTATCATTTAGGCCCACTTGGATTAGATTAGGACATTTATTATTATTTAATTAAAAGAAGAGTTAAAAGAGTTAAAATCAAAGTTTATTTACTAAAACATTTTTAATATAGGGTTATACATAAGAAAAACTCGATTGTAAATATTCATTAGAAAGATAAAACGATTTCCTACATAATGGTATTTTATTTGTAATTTTTAGACATCAAATAAGTTAATTTATTTATGACACAAAGATGATGCATTAATTATCTTATTAATGAAATATTGACATAATTGATATTATAAATACCAAAATAAATGTAATTTAAGACTTTTTATGAATTCCACTAATTTTCTAGGTCACTATGATATATTAGTGTTGATTTAATCAACTTGGTTCGAACATATAATTCTGTTATGACTTTCACAAAAATCATATATCAAATAGTGTCAAAATTGACACAAAGTAGTTTTTAAACCAAATATTATATGATTAATTGTTATTTTATTCCTAAAAATCTAAGGTTCGGAAAAATGACTTAGATAAGGATATATATATTAATAATAAAAGATATGGGGTTATTTTGGCATGTTATAGTAAGTGTATTAACCATATAGTGAAAGAAAACAAAAAGACACGGTAAAAGTTAAATTATTTAACTTAGAGTTAAATCTAATTGATAAGGTTAAAATAATACCCTAAACTTATCTAAATCTTATTTGTTGATAGGATTTCAACCCATCCCCACTTTATCTTCGAAATAAGACCCTTTGGAACCATTATAAACCGATTTTGACTTTAATATTAAATAATATTTTGAGATATTCCTAAGGTGCCCCTCTCCTCCCTTATAAAAGGACACCTCCTCCCCCTCCTCCTCACACCAATTTGAGCACTCAAGCTCGGGCAAACCCTTCCAAAGTCTCTTCTCCACTTCCCTAGCAACATCCTAGAGGTTCTGGTCTTCCTCAAATACCAATTTTAGTGCCCTAAGAGGAGGTCTCAAAGAGGCGCTTCAAAGAAGAGGTAATTACTGTTACCAATTCTTTCATCTTTATTTCTTCTTCCACTTCTTCTTGTTAGGTTGTTTCATTATGAAGTAATAAAATCAGTATCACTCATATACTTATATGTTATTATAAGTATGAAACAACCCTATTTCACCATCTATCCATCCTACTGAAAAAGAAATCACCACGCGTGCGTACGTACGGAATACCGTCTCCACGCCGTGGTGTAATCTATTTTCCACCACCACCTTACATGGATGGGTATAATGGTGCAAAGAATAACTATACATAGTTATTAAAACATCATATTGATTCTGATATATTGTATAATCCACTCCAATTCAATTCAATATTTATGGAAATGATATCATCGCTCGTGCGTACGTACGGACTACCGTCTCCACGACGCGATGAGATTCATTCTCCATGTTAACCATTTAAGAATGATTATAAAGTATATATAATATGTACTAATGAAATATATGACATAATAATGATACTGGATTTATTTATATATTTATATGTATGTCATGTACTTAATTCCATTCAATTCAATAAGGAAACGAAAACACCGTTCATGCGTACGTACGGACTACCGTCTCCATGAACGGTGTATTTCTTTCCATTTAATGATTTATTATATATATGTATATCCTGAATATATATATATATAAATCATGTTTTATGTTCTGGAATTAAGTAATCATGATCTAAGTAATCATATGAATAATTACATGTCAAAACACGGACGACAAATGAAACAATTTTACCCAAAACGCTCTTTAACATGGAATTTACAAAAGAACGGGTAATATAAAGTCATAAGTGAACCATATATGATATCATAACAATGAATATGATTCTGTAATAAGTAAATGACATTATTTAAATCATTATACAGGAGGTTCGGACACTTACGAAGCAAATTGGACATAAGGTAAGGGAAATATCACAATCTCATTTTTATCCAAGATTGTTTATTCGTAAGTATTTACTGGGCTGTATTTTATCATCCACATCCATGTTACCTCAATATGTAATATTGTTTCCATCCACTTACAATAGTTTAAATCCAATTTTACCCTTCGGTGAGTTTTTAGTGAAGAATATGAAAGGAATATTTTGTCGTTTTTTCGTACGAGGTACTTTTTGACTTTTCCGAAAAAGGTACGAAGAATGTTTTTTTTAACTTATATGGCATGAATGGATTTTTAAAAACATTATTTACAAGAAGCTTCCTTTAAAAGTTTTCAAGTTTATTTTTAATCAACTTCTTTTAGTTTATTATTGTATGACATGTTAAGAAAAGAAAAGTGTTTTTGAAGAAGAAAGGATATTTTCCTCAAGAATAGAGTTCAAGTGTTTTATCAAAATTATTTTCCATCTAAGATAATATAGGGTTCTGTTTTTATCCCTATTATTACATTGATTTGATTATGTTTTTAGGGAATTATTTTTATGAAGTCATTTACCTTATATGATTTGTTTTATGATGTCATGATGTTTCAAAAATCCCATTTTTGTTACATGTGTTATGCGATGATGTATGATTTATGATTATGTGGCACACATAAGAAAGGATTCATTATAAGATGGGTGGGACCTATATCTCCCTCCAATGAATTGGGTAAAGATTTTATATCTCATGAGATAGACATGGCTGGAATGGTAGGTTATACCGGTTCAGTGAAACAGGACTGAAACGAGGGTGACTCGGTTCAGAAAGGGACTTTGTCCACTAAGATAGTCTTGGCAATGAGTCTTGACTAACAAGAAATGATTCTCTATGATTATGTGTGTATGCCACAAAGTTTCATGTTCTAGGTTATGCTTATTGGGATTTCATTTCACTACTATGATTTATCCCATGATATGAAATTATGCTCTCTTTTGCAGGTTAAGATTTCCAAAAGTTATGTTCTTATGAATATGATGTGATTGATTTTTCTTTTTCTTACCCTTACTGAGAATTTGAGATCACCCTTTTATGTTTTCTTTTCCCCAAGATATAAAGAATGGTTTTAGGTAAAAAAAAGATGGAAGATCTTTATGGGAGATATTGAAGATCTTTCACCACGATTAGAAGATTACGTTCCGAGTTTCCAAAGACACTAAACTATTACGATCCTTGTGTGTGTGTTTTTGTTATGTACTAAGTATTCCGCAAAAGTAATGTAATGTCCATGTACGATAATCTTCGGGTCTCTACAGTTGGTATCAGAGGCAAAGGAGGTAGGAATGTATCCGATCCTTGGGAACTCTCACATGTGAGCGTTGGACGAAGCATGGCTCTCCGCCCAAGGGCTTCATGAGGAAATGGCTGCCACTGGGGATGGTGGTGTGTCCCGCCCAGGGGGTGTAGCCGCCCATGGAGTGCCCTGATAGGTATCAATTATAGTCCACTGGATGTAATTCCAGACCGCTACATTTACATTAACATCATGACATTTTGGAATGAACCATGAGCCATAATATATAAAAAAGTGATTAGCATATGATTAGAAAAAAATATTATAATCAAACTAGTCCCATTATACCTATTATATATTAAAGAAAAATTACAATAGTCAACCTAAGCCACATTTCCATAAACTTCATCAAATTTAACATCTATAATTTTCTTATTTTGAAATTAATAATCCAGTAATTCATGATAGTGCAAATTAAATGATTAGATAATTACTGACCATAATCTAAAAAGACATGATTTAACCATATAGATTATAAATGAGGAATTTTTATGTCACCCACCTCAATTAGAATTTAATTTTTTCCACACATTATTATTATTAGTCACACAACATTCTTCATTGATCACCAATAAACTCAAGGTATCCAAAAAAGTAAATAATAAATGATAGTGTTTTGAGTTGTTAAATAAATGGATGACCAATACATCTTAATATATATATTAATATATATATATATATATATCCCAAGTCATAATCCACTATAAAGTAGTTATCCCATTAATATCACAAATCACAAGAGATAAAGCATTAAATTTCCCAATTCTTACTTTTCAATAGAATTATCTCGACCAGTACAGCTAAGTCAACCTCACTTATTTCAACCAAGAACCATTTGAATGAAATTTGTTTTTCATAAAATGATTATATAAAATTATAAATTAATCCCATTAATAAATAAATAACTAATATTTTTAACCATCAATGATATTATTAAATGATTATGATAATCATATACAGTTAGAAAACTCTAACCCAACGATAAAAATCCAATTATGAGTTCAATTGTACACATAGAATTGTATTCGAAGATAATTAATATTAAAAATGTAACATTTATATGTCAAACTAAAAAAATTAACTCTACAAATTTCTCATACTATAAGATAAAATTTTCCAAGTCTCTACATTACATACACCACTAAATAATTTTTTCCTGGAAAATTAAAATCTCATCTAAACAAAAAAAAAACAAAAAAATTCAAACATTCATAGCATTATCATAACAAAATAAATGTTCAATTATTTTTGAATGGAAAATTAGGGTAACTAAAATAACATAGGTTATTAGAAACCCGATAAAGACACCTGCTCCTAAAAACATATTTTTAACCCACTATACCCTGATAACACTTTACCAATGGAAAACAAAACCATGGAAACCCTTATTTCTATAATCCTATGTTTCCATTGTGAATTGAATAGCATTTTATCCTCCTTAATCTACTTATATCTCTATTCAATTAAATGTATCATATCATGAATATATTTTCTTATCTTAAAACAATGGAAAGCATCATGAATCCTCAATAAATATAAAGGAAGAACCAATCAGTATTCAACATCAATAACATTATATAGAACATATAATGGTCTCATGAATCTTAGAGACAACCAAGTACCGTAATTTAATCAAGATTGTCTTTATCGAGGGGAAATTCACAAAATACCTGACCATCGACCATAAAATCTATTATCCTTCACAATTTGTCCAAACATTATTTTTTGATAAATTTTGACAATCCTTATATAATCTTGAATAATATACACCAACATTATCAATATATATAATATATAAGAAATTATAATCATTGATTCTTCAATTTCAACCCAATATAAGAGTGATTGACAAGGTTATCTATATAAATCCCCAAATTATGTTATACCAATAGAAAAGTGATAATTTTTATCTAAATAGAACTATACCATGGGAAAATTATTTCTCATTAGAAATTATATTATATTATGAATGGTATTAGAGTATCATATAACATCTAAGTTACTGTCTTTGTTTATTGATAATTTTTTAGTAGAAAATTGTACTATGGTTCAAATATATACTAAATGAAAATTGCAATCTACGTTACATATTAGATATAAATTTACTATTAAGAATCAAAATAATCATCCAATGAACTATATGTGGTTTCACAACAACTTCTATACAAATTCTTGTAATTTTCTCAACTAAATAGACTCGGCGATTAATGTAAAATTAGAAAAATTCATTAATCAATCAATAACTACAAATATACCATCAATATTTATTGATGAACATGAAATTTGAGATACAAAATACTTGGAAATATTTGAGACTTCCAATTAAGGAATGCTTAAGGGTAGTAACAATCCCTTCAAAACATATGGGATTGAAACTAGCATCATGGTAATAAATATCAAAAAAATAGGGACATTACCATTTAGTGAAAACTAATGATAACTAAAAATTAAAATAAAAACTAGCAACCTCAAATATTAAGTAATACATCACCATAGAATATTATAAAAAATTTCAATTAATGAGTATCATACAACATAAACCCAAAATGTTATATTGGTACAACTTGGTAAAAAACATTTATAACCTAAATCTTGTTGATTAAAAAAAATACAAATATAAATCCATGGCAAGCTAAATAATACCAGACACTAATATCTTTTTATTAACACTGTTCATAAATATAAAACTATTCAATGACTCCATCAAAAAAATATGAAAGACCCATATGTAAAAGGATGAGTGAGTATATAAAAATAGTAAATATGTTATCCCCTTATGAATGGTCTATGAATATCATGTATGAACAATAATTAAATATTGGAAGTAATGAATGCATTTTTTATACCACTATACAACAATCCTAAACCTTGGGTAATCTCAGTTATCATATATGTCCATTAATAAATATATAGCAATTACACTTATCAATCCAATCCTAAAGTCACTAGAAATAATATGATCGTAAAATATCAAAGTTATATATAAGTAGGAACCACATTCATACCATGATAAAAATAAAAATAATGGTGCCTAAAATCACACCCACCTACTAAACAACAAACACTTTTAATGTCTAACATCCTCTATTTAACCCCCTTGCTAGCAATACCCATATCATTATATTCGAGTAATAATGTAAAAAACCACATTACTACTCCCTAATGAATATTTAAATCTCATATACGCATCCATTGGTGGGGAGAGAGATAGGTATACTTGTTTTCCATATTTGTAGACACAGGATAAGTGTGTGTTGGGTCGCAACCAAGAAAATCTCCCTCAAGTAGAGGTTTTTTATGACCAATACTCCAATCACATGAAAAAAAAGTAATCACTTATATTAATTGCATCACATTAGAATATTCATAATATAATTATATCAAATTAAATTATTTTTTATACTCTAATATAAAGAAAACTCATATATGTAGTATTATTTTGGAATGAGTAATCCCTTTTAGTAACTCCTACTAGAATTATGTATAAAAGTCACACATTATGAAATAAAAATGGTCATAATAAAAAATTATTGTATAAGTCTCATTGAAACACCTAAATAGATCTTTTATGATACTCCTATATCAAAAAATGAATACACATCCCTGACACCAATGGTTGGGTATTTTCTATTTCTCATGAATATCAGGTCGTAATAACTCCCAAGTAATTACACTATCCATGACTGAGGAAAATAATATAGAGATACTATATCTATCCAAAATACACTAAGCACACCTGTCTAGAAACAATGATTAGTACTATTACCACATGTTGTAGAACATTTCATCATCCATCATACGAATATAATACATACTAACACATTATATCACCTCTATTGGTATAATCTTTCTTATTATTATCTTAATCATCCATACTACAATTGTATTCCTTTTTAAGAAAAAAACATGTTAAGACTCAATCCATCACGGTACAAGATATCAAATCATTATTTCATTAGAATTTTAAATACATCATCCAAGTCATTGGATCATCATATTTCAAATTGAATTGTCATTATAAATAACATAAATATTAGAGCCTTACATAGTAGAGTATGTTATGACTTTCTTATAGGATTATTTTCTCTTTGATGATATGTTTACACTTAAGTTCATCTTAGAAGTCATTCCCACACTTTTATGTACTCAAATATTGGTAATCTTTTATACTCTTTTTTATCATCCTTGAGTAATCGTGATTTACATCATTAAAATTAGTCTTATTGAACATAATATGCTATATAAATCTTATAGGTCCATCCTTAGATCAATTATATGTTAGTATTTTTCATTCTCGAATATTGTATCTTTCCGTAGTCCAAAGATAGAGAATTATTCATACTCATAATCATATAATATCTCATAGTCACTGTCTTCTATAATATACTTGAAGTAATAAGTTAATGTTTTATACCCTCAAAACCCCATCAAAAACATTTAATGAGTCATATTATAGATCCCCATTGGTCCCTATAATATTTTACACATTTCGTTCGTTCCACCAAAAATTACTTAAGTGTCGTAGTAATTGAAAAATACTTCATATTTTTTTGGTGTATACACAAATAAAATTCTCTTTTTCATTACCTTTGGATCTCTATTTGGATAAAAAAATTACACCATCGTGTTATACTCATGAAAAAAGTTTGGTCAATGTTCTAATAAATTTTGTTGGTAGGTTCACCACTATTTTAACACATTTTTTTTAAATTCTCAAAAATTCCCATAAACAAACCCAAATGACATTGAAATTATCACAACCATGATCTACATGGAAAATAAATTAATTTAAACTATTCATATGCCAAAAGTATCCACCAACTCAAATATTCCATATTTTTTCCGTTAAAATACATATATATGTATATAATGAAATTACTCTAATTCAAATATAATAATATCAAAAATTTACTTATTAGATAAGAAAGTTATTTTAATTATTCCATTATATATATATCATAATAATAATAATAATTTCTTATTTTTTATTCTTATTTTTTTCTCTTAATAGATAACTGTATTTTTTAATTATTCACTTACCCTTAAATAAAGACCCTGTATTTCTCCACCTAATTATGATATCCACACCATACAAGAATCTAGATCAACCATTTACTCACAACCACTGTCAGCCGCCTGACCTACCAGTCAATGTTACGATACATTTTTCTATATCCCTAGGTTTTCCAAGCCCAACATATGGGCCCTTCTAGGGTTCCATCCTAAAACACATTGGTGATAGGAGAAATTACCCATAAAAGCTTTTGTGTGAGCTAATATCCTCTAAAATATTTGACATGGGATAGTGATTTGAACCTAAAAATCCTCCCTATAAACTAAAGACCACACAATTGGGCCTACATGGTTCAAACAACTTGCATGACCATTTTTTCATCACCGAGACTCACTGCCTGACCACTAATATCAAGAAAATTTTCAACACAAGGAACCATGGATTGACATGCCTCAAATGAGTCATTTTTATCATTGTTATACTATTTATGGAAATTAAGCACCCTCTATATTATATAGGCTACATGATGACTCTGATACCAGTTTTCAGGATTTTTTTCTCCTTTCCTTAGTCTTCCAGGCCCAACACATGAGCTCTTATGGGTTTGCATCCTAAAACTCATGGGTGATTGGAGGAATTTACAATCCAAGCGTATATGTGATCCAATATCCTTTGTTTAATTATATGTGGGACTTGGCTTTGCGCACAATAGTATGGTCCCCAATTACCTACCAAACCATCGTAGACTATAACCTCCTCATATCTCTATCACTTACCATCTCATTGGATCCAAATAAAATTTTAAACACTAACCCTATATATAGAAATTAATGTCATGATACATATAATTTCCATTTCATCAAACCACCATTAAATCCCTTTGGAGTAGATCCCAACCTAATTTCCATGCTCCTCACTACCTCCAACCCATGGTCCATTCCTTGAAGATCGAGATAATGATACAACCTCTTGGTCATGTGTGAAGGAGAAGGACACCATTACTTTAGGTGGCTATGAAAGATGACCATTTTTTTATGGAAAACCAAAAAGTATAATTCAAATTTATTTTCTTAAATTTTAAAACAATGTTTAAATGAATAATCAGTTATATAAAATGAAAATAATATAAATCCAATTTTATTATTCGACACATGAATAAATTGAGGAAAATGTTTAGAGAACCCAACTTTGGTGGGATCACAGTACTACCTATCATCCTCCTCTAGTCTGATTTCCATGAATTACATGAAAAATTAATAACTTGAGATAAAAATAATATTTTATTATTAGAAACAAGTCCATGCCTAGATCAGAGCATGATACCAACTAGCATCACCCCAATAAGAAAAACTTATCTCCAAATATCAGGAAAAATGGTTGAATTAAAATATTAGTTATGGTTTGAGAGAATTTAATATTCATATGTCACATCATACAGAATTTATTTAATAATTCATGAAATTTGAAGGTGTTACGAATCTAAGAAAATATATTTATACAAATTCAAATACCATGTTTTGGGATTAATATCATGGTTATATATTTTTTGTATTTTCCTTGATAATTAACCATTTCCCCTAAAAAATAAAAAAATATGCATCACTCTTTAAATAATTACTTATTTTATTATTAAATTGATTTTAATTCAAAAAATATCAAATTTATGTCCAATTTCTTCCTTAGGTTAAAAAACCAATTATAAGAATGATGAAACCTTTAAAAAAAATATTTTTTGGTAATTTCATGGATACGAATTCATTTTTCCTCCCATGTACAAAATATAAAAGAAATTACCTTTTGAATTTCATAAACACCAAAATTATTAATTTATTTATAAGAGATATCCCTATTAAAAATTTTGTCCTAAAAAATATTGACCTCCTCCTTACAATATCTATACCTCTGACACGTATGCTTTTTAATATGTCACAAGAACCTCTAAGGATATATTCATTTAAAAAGGTTCAAGAAATAATTTTATACACAAATCTCTATAAGATATGCACATTCAACTTTTTTTTGAGTTATAATACAATAAGATTATAACCAAATGAAAAATTATATAACATAATTTTTAATTTAATTTTATTATATATAAGACCAATTTAACAAAAACTCCCATCATGTTATAACAGATAGATAAAAAAATAAAGGCATTTTTCCTTTATCTTGAATTTATAGATCCCAAATATTCACTTCTTTATTTTATAACTACATCTCACAAAAACAATTGAAATTATGAATTCATCATAGAACCTATAGGTTATGGTATTACACACATTTTCCATGCCACAGTAACAATTGATCCAAATCCTAAGAGATTTAATAGAAACCAATGGGGATTTTACTTTCTTGAAAGAAATATGCTTCAACTAATAAGTAAAAATCATTATGATCGAACATGACTATCAATGTAAGTTTTTGTAGATACATTTCGTCACCCATAAGAAACATCACAAAAAATATCTTAAAACACATCAACACAATATAATTAATTATAATATTTTAGTAATATAAGAAATAATAAAAGTCCTCACGAATTTAAAATTCCATTAATATCATATTCATTAATACATAAATAATCACATAAAATCCTCACCATCTCTTAAGAAAGGAATTTTTTTTTAATTAATGAATAAAATAGATAGAGATACATGAAAAATATGAAATGTGATTTATCTTGACAATATTATATATAAGTTAATGTTTTGGAATAAGTCAATTACATATGTTGATAAATAAAAAAAGTCAGAAAAAATCACTTTGATTATTTTTTCACTTACCCTCATAATATAATGTTTTTTATTTAATATCTTATCACTGACCAAAGTGTTATGATATTTTGTATCAATAAGATAATGATTCAATTTCACCTTTTCTTAATTGACAATAACATCATCAAAACTCATGGAATAACATCATAACATTTGAGCACAAAACTAATTAGGGATGAACATGATTCAAAACCCATGTTTATATTTTTTATTGAGAAAATATAAATAATTATCCTAAACATAGTTAAATTACAAATCTAATTTATACTATACCATAACATGTATTTATAATCATGTATCATTATCTCAATAGAGTCTTCAAATCATATATTTATTCACAAGATACTGAGATCAAGGAAAATAATTAAAATCATTTAAAGTTGATTTGAGTCATAGTAGTCTTATAAAATATCCACCCACTCAAACACTAGTTTTTATTACATCTTATCCACACCTAAAAATACAATTATATCATTACAAAACTTACAGCCATAGTAGAATCATACTATCAGTCCAAAAATAATCATACCAAATATTATGACTTTATTTCTTAGATTTACCTTCAACAATACAAGATTGAATTATTGAAATACAAATTCCATTCATCGATTATCTTTACTTATTATGGAATTTCATTCTAATATGATATCTACAGAGTAATATAGAGAATATGAATGTTATTTTAATCTTCTACTGCCAAACCAGCAAATTTTATTATAGAAATTTATAACAATAAAAGGAGAGAAGGTAGACCGACTCAGTGGGAAAAAATAATTATGTCCTAGGTAATAACATAAAACAATGCTCAAACACTCTAGGGGAAAGGATCCCAAGATCAATAAGGAGAAAAAATCATCATTGTGAGGGAATTGGGATGCAACGATGTATGCCACTTAGATTCTCTCACACCATGTATACAGTATCCTCGTGATACTATCTACGATAAGTTTGAAATGCCCGATATGGTATAAAATTTTCCATGGAGTAGAGATGTGATCCATCGGCACGTCATTGAGGATTTTGGAGTTAGTTTTGATCTATGGGAGAAGTAAATGATATGACAGATGTAACTGAATCCTATTTATAAGTGCTCAAGACACAACCTGTAGGGAGTCTCCACTACCAAAGAAGGCCTTGTATGCTGTAACCACACTTCCTCTTGAGTTACAAATCATGCCGCCTCCCTTCATAATTCCCATAGAACAAGACCCATAAGAATTGATCTTCATCCCTTTGGATGGGGGTCTCCAGTATATCCATCGACCCACTAAAACCATGTTGTGGACAACCTGCACCTTATACTGAAGAAAATTCCTTAATGAAGAAACATCCTCGCATTTTTTCAGAAGGACACCCAGATCTATGATCAGACATTTAGATCTATCGATCAGGCCTGCCATTGAGAACAAAACTCTTTCAAAACATGATTTGTTCCCCACCTCCCAGATACACTAACAACTGGATGAAAAATATATTTTCCCCACCTTCTTCTTTGTGTTTTTAGAACATAATCCATTGAACCACCTAAGAAAGAAGGTATCACTAAAATGATTGGAGACGACAGGCTAGTGAACTCCCCAACTGAATTCTAGACAATGTTGGCCAATTCACTCTCGAAATATTTATGTGAGGTGATCAAGACACAGGGTGTCTGACATCAAGAACATTTGGAAACAATTAAAACCCCTTTCCAGTGGATCTACTCATCTGTAGAGATGTTGTGGTTTCAAAGACTCTAATTAAGGATGGTATCTATACTTTTTAATTAGAAATATTAATATTACACCAAGAATAAGTGCTCTTATTATTTTTACGTGATGCCTAATAACTATCCATATGTCCATATCCAAATTAAATAAGTTAAGGGTTGTACAAATGAACTCAAATGTAAGTCCATTGAAATCAGGAAAATGAATGAATTCTTGAGATACCCTTGCTGAGACTATAAAAAATTGGAATTGAGTTTAATCCATTGTGATGGAACATTATCATCACTTTCAAATACGAAAATTCCTTCATATATAGTAATTTAAATAATCCATACATTTTATCTACTTTGATAAATAATAAATACATCATGATGATTTGTACGAAATATATTCAAACTATGGGAGAACAGACCTTCAAATAGGGTAAGTTGAATTTATTGAAAACTACCCAAGGGTAGTTTATCATTCAAAAGAATTTAAAATAAAATATATCTACCTCAAAAATATCCATTAACTTATCATCCCCGCATAATTGGTAAAATTATTTTTATATAGGTGAAATGGAATTATAAATATGAGACCTACTAAAATAATCTCATCTCACCTTATTTCATGAAACTTCAATGCAATCAATGATGAAATACAGTTACATAATTTATCCAGTAACTCAAGATTTTATGATGTGTCATCAAAAGATCATCACTCAGCCTCTCATTAAAATGAACAACCAAATATGAAAACATATAATTTATTTATTATAAAGAAAGAATAAAAATGATAACAGTTGAAAAATTAGTATATTCCAATAATCAATAGTCAAATGAAATTATATAAGATTTAGGAAAAAATATCTGAGTCAAGATAAACCCCTTTTGAGCCCAAATGTTTTTCATCTACAACATGTCTATCAACCCTGAAACAATCTCATTACTAAGGAAAGTATCTTTGATGCATAAGTCCTCAAATTTAAGAAATGTAATTCCAATACGATCCTACTAGGACCCAAATTTCTATAATTTGTCTCACCCCAAGATGAATGTTTCAAATAAAAAATCTCATATCATCCCTTCTCAACACAAGTAATATTATCCTCCATGATTGTTTGCACAGAAACATCAATCCATGATATGGTAATAGGTGATTAATTATAACACTCAATTTTTTTTACGAAGTATTCATAAACCTTAAAATTTTTAATTGGACCTACATTGATAGGTAAAGATCTAATATAAATCAAATAATGAATTCACATAAAATTTTCCTAAACTATGTGATTTCATATTAAAAAATACATATTCCTTGATCTACAACTAGAAGATGAACTAGTAGGAACTCAACCAATAATTCATTGGTTAATAATTTTATTTATGGATCTGATAATAGTGCTCCAAAATCTTGGAAGCATAAGTATAATTATGATTTAACTAAGCTCTAGGATATGTCGATTGATTAAAACCATGATAATTACCACCTTGGACTAACCCATGTGAACCAACATTCCATACTCAGAATTTATAAACATAATTTTCTAGATGTAAATATATAATACATGATACCATACCTATTAAAGTATCATACAAGGATAACATACCTTCATTAGGGGTATTTAATGAATGACCAGGGTTTGTGCATAAAAATTCATCAGTTGACCGTATTTGGAGTCAATCTATCTATCCCTATGAGTATCCTAAGTTTAGATGTACATCCATCTCTATAAATAAAAAATATCATTACACATGCCTACTCTAAACTATAAATTATCTCATAACCAAATTCTTCAAAACTAGTCTCTCTCTAATCGATTTCACCAAATTCCCTCCAAGGTCTATGATGAAACTGAGTGTCCCAACCAAATTCCACCTCCAATAGAACATGGGTTGGAATCTATAATTGAGGGTATAAATCTACAAAAATAAGAGATTTTATACTCTATATAACACAAAAATGACTATTATATCAAATTAAATGCACGAAACATAACGAATAATGAATATTTGATCAATTGATATTATAAAAAATATCAAACACATGAGTTTCATATTATAAAACTAAAAATTTAAATCAATTATAAATATAATACAATTTCCACAAACCCTAATTATGTAGGAAAAACCCACATAGCACGTATTTTTATGTGGTAAAAAAAACAAACCCCAATACCAAGGTCCTTATATAAACCTTGTTCATTTGATGAACACTATTTTATGACACCCTAAAATAATCCAAAAATTCTACATAAAAATGTAGGGGTGAGTATATCGACATACTCAGTTTGGAATCCCTAAATAAACTGAGTAACTCATGCAATATCATTCATGCACAATAATGAGATTGTGGAAATAACTAATGTATCATTTTGATCTTTCTATAAAATAACCCTAACTGAATAGTCCTTAAGGCCATCCTTTAAATATATATAGAACACTTTGAATGTTACACTTATCTAACAAATTCCCAACTAACCATCAATCACACTCTCCAATGTCATAATAGTAATATATATGTAAATACCAGCCTAACACAATAATAATAATATTATTAAAGTTATTATTATTCTTGTTGTTGTCGTTATTGTTAAATTTCCCCAAAAACCGCACCCACCATCCTCGTGTCTATAGTTTTAAATTATTTTCTCCACCAACCCTACAAGAATAGTCATTCATCACATATCACAACCACAAAAGAAATCAAATATATTCCACCTAATGACTATCTCGCTCACAAACCAATGTCCAAATGTGTTGATAGAATTAATTCTACATACAATATATTATAGTACCCACCTGATTACTGTGTATTGAATTGTACATAGGAAAACATCCATCATATGGTTATTGTGTAGTGATAAAGACCCCTATTTTATGAAATAATAATAAATTAAGGTAATCAATACCATATCCCATATCACAGTTAACTTATCACATTTTTTTACTCTGATGGGCATGAAATGTTATAATCCCATGTCAATATATCTATAAGAAGTAGTAATCCCATTCCATCAGTACCATATACTGTAATCCTACATAAGAAAATAAATAATGTTTTTACTAATATTTTTTATCCAATATCTATGGGGTACTCCCACTAAATCCATATTTGGTATTATAAAAATAAATATTGAATTCATATCTTCAAAACCTAAGTGTGGTTGTAAACCAAAACTCATTTAAATTGAGTCATAAAAACTCTTAAATAGTCATAGTATCATCCAAAATGTGAAATACAATAGGGAGATTTCATCAATCTAACATATCCTAGGTATAACTATAAGAAGGAATTGTTTAGTATAAACATTTAATGTCATAGATCATATCATTATTTTTTACCAATCACATTGTCTCCACCACCCATGTAATAACCACAACAGTTTTTATCTTCCTCTTCATAATCATAATCATCATAACTATCATAATGATAGTTATTATATCATCATGATTTTAACACTAAATCCATCATCATTTATTCCATAAAATCATCATTATCATCATCCCCATTGTTTAGTCATTATACTAGGTATTAAGTTATTATATTTAGTATTTTTTCATCATTTCTCTTGTCAATGAGATGAAATCCTTAAATTTAAGATCAAAATATCCAATTCCAATAAGATCACACTATGTTTTATGAAATTTCAACATATATCATCCTCTTGTAAATTATTTTACCACTTTTTATATAATACTTTATTTCATAATTAATACTCACAATAATCATCAACGATTTATCATTATTGTATCCATAATGATGAGTATCATATTATAGTATATTCTACATCAATATTATAGGTCTATTATTTTATCTACTATACTTCAAACATTTAATTATTAAATATAAAATATTCTCATTGTTAGGGATCAATCCATTTACCATATTTACTACTCCAAATGGAATTTTATCTCATAATCTTCACCATATATAGTATATAGTAATTAATAACTCAATGTTTCATGACATAAACATGATAAAATACTATTACTGTATCATATTACTGAACCGCATGGATCATTATATTCTTATCCATGTTTCCCAAGTTACACAAGATGCAAATCATACATTATAATCATCAAAATAACTTATGGAGCTTCCTTACAAAACTCTATATCAAAAATATTATTTTATATTTTAAATATTCATCATTTCTATAAATTCATAAATAGATGTAGTTATACTATTCAATTAGAAAAATCATTCCATTTAGTTTCCTTTATAATATCATGGGATTGGTTATCATTGTTCTTATAAATATATGGATTTCACATTTTTATCCTTGTTTTTTCATTTATTTTTCACATTTTTTAGGTTTCTTACATATATATATATATATTGTAATTTAACAGAAAATAATTTTTTTATAGTTTTAATATCACATTCTTAAAACTCCCTTTAATGTGATGGACTCTATTGATAGTGTTATATTCTCTGAAATAATGATTAAAGTCAATATTTTGAGTTTCAATTAATGTTGAATATTGAGGGGAGGTATTTTTAAAATAAAAAATTGAAGAAACCAAGGGCTTCAACAAATTTACACTAAATTAATTGTGAAGACATTATAAATCTAATGTATTCTTGCAATGGGGATAATTTTATGCAAACTCTCAAATTTTGTCCTACATATTCAACCTCACATGATACTATTATTCAACTGAAATCCATGTATGTAATGTCCCGATTCCAGGTGCCACTCAACAGGTGCCCCGAATCCGGTTTGCCACATGACCTCTAGAGCATTTCCCCAAACTCCATAGGCTTCTTGACTAGCAGCGAGGGCCCAGGTCTGATAGTGGGGAAACTATGCCCTCATTCATCAAAGTGCACCGCAGCGGAATATAATATAATCATACAACAACAAAAGAAGCGATAAACCACACACTTTTAATACAACAACTGCAGTAAAGGATAACCAGCTGGGTATATATATGTGATGAAACATGCCTCAATTTCTAAGAAAACAACCAGAACATGTTACACAACAATATAGTACAGTACAATAAAGAGTACAACAAAACAAAACAAAACAGTCGGTAGAATCGTGAGCCTATGCCCGGTCCCATGCTCCCCTACTCCTTAGCAGCAATCAAGTACCTGTATAGGGACCCTTGCCCTTATCCACACCTGTAGAAATGTAATCTGTTTGGGCCGAAAAGCATGACCCAAACAGGGTGTGAGAAACATATCTCAGTAGGCACCCACCAAAGGCCCAGGACAAACTGTGTGAAAATATGCAACAATAGTGTGTAGTAGTAAAATGAAATAAACTAAGCAGTACTCAAAAGTAACTAACTTACTAGTTATATTGCCATTTTATTATTCTTTTAAACCATTTCATATAAGAAAACACCACAGTGAATTTCTAAGTAAAAAGTCAGTGTCCACAGACACTAAACCATTACCCTCAGGTAATCAGGAACGTAACCCACATGTACTTGCCCATAGGTAGAATAGATTTTACCCTCAGGCGTATGTAGTGTCTCCCTCAGACATAGAGTCTATCACCTATAGGCACAGAAGAAGTTTCCCTCATGTGAAGATAACATCTTCCCTCAGGATAATTAAAACAACACCCTTGGGCTAAAGTAACTAGGCCATGCCCAACATATCACAAGAAATTCAAATACAATTCCTCTCAAGGCAAAAGTAATGCAAAATATAAACAAGGAAAACCCTCGGGTATCCTGGCCAAATGACTAAACAGAAGAAATCACCCCCGGGGTTGTCCTGGATCCATGCAGCATTCCAAACAGCATTTTAATATCACATTTAATTACCTATACAATTATAGGTATTTAAAATAGCCCCAACCTCAGCCACAAGACACCCCAAATATTGGTCCGTATCTCAAAACACACAAAAACGCACGATAGTTGGAAAATAAACACCAAGACACCTACCTTTAACGCCCCTGATCAGTATACTCGAATGACGTTCCACGAATCGTCCTAGAACGAGGTAGATCTGAGGTGGACAAATACTCATTCAAACCTTAATGAATTCCCTTAGAGGAAGAATTGGTAAGAACTACACTAGGAGATGAGAGAGCTTACCCGTGCGGTTCCAGGGAGATCGACGGTGCAGAGAATGGATTCCTTACGTGCGCTCGACGGATCTCAAAATCACCAACCTCCCTTTCCTTCTCCTACCTCTGGTTCTATGCTTTCCCTGTGAACAGGGGAGGATACTTCCCATTTTAAGCGAAAAAACAAAGTACACAGCGTGTATTTCCAAGCACACGACGTGTACTTCCCATTTTTTAACTTTTCCTTTAGAGGATTCTTGCCGGCGTGGCACTATTCACCTGTCGACATGGCTACACAGTGTGTCTTCTTGAGTAAACGGTGTGTTCTTTTGCATAACTGGCCACCACCTTACTATTTGCATACTGGCTGACTACACGGCGTGTAAGGGACCACTACACAGCATGTAGTCAGTTCCTACACCCTTCATCACCGACATGTCCAGACACCCCGTATAGTCATCCCACACTACCAAAAGTACATGGCGTGTGGAAAAGTATATGGCATGCACTTTCCAAAATTTAGGATTTTTCCCATTTTCCTTATTTTCTCAAAAACACTTAAGGAAAAGCGAGAAAAGATGAAACTCGTACCTCAAAAATAAGAACCGGATTCTTACAAACTCCCCCCTTAAATAAATTCGCCCCCGAATTTCCCTTCCAAGGGTGGTGAAGATATAGCTGTAAATAACTCCAGCCACTAAGCACGTACATCAGTCTCCCGCTCCCATGTTTCTTCATTCACTTGACCATGCTACCATAGCACCCGTACGAGAGGAACTGACCAGCCTCAGAGAACCTTCATGATCCTATCCCCAATACGAATCAGATGCTCCTCAAAGGACAGATCGACATGAAGCTCAACCTCCTCATGCTGAAAGATGTGATATGGGTCTGAATGATAGACGTGCAACTGAGATATATGGAAGTCGTCGTTCATGGCCCAGTAACTCTGTGGTAACTGCAACCGATAAGCAACAGGCCCGACTCTCTCTAGGATCTCAAATGGCCCCACATACCTCGGTGAAAGTTTACCATGTCTCCTGATCCATTTGTGTCCCAACCTCGGCGAAACACGCAAGAAAACCTGATCCCCAACCACAAACTCCCAAGGTCATCTTCGACGATCAGCATAAGACATCTGGCGAGACTACATGATAGCCATCCGCTTCTGTATCAACTGGACCTGCTCAGATGTCTCATGCATGAGACGTGGTCCCAATAAAGCTACCTCACCTGCCTCTAACCAGCACAAATGTGATCGGCATGGCCTACCATATAAAGCCTTGTATGGTGCCATCTCAATAGTCTCCTAAAAACTATTATTATAGGAAAACTCGACTAGGGTTATATTCTTGTCCCAAGAGCCCCTAAATTATATGACACATTCACACAACATGTCCTCAAGAAATTGTATCATACGCTCTGACTAGCCATCGGTCTGAGGGTGGTAAGTCGTGCTCAAAAGCACCTGTGTACACATCGCCCTCTAAAAACTCTGCCAGAAATGAGATGTAAAGAAGGCATCCCTATCTGAAATGATAGAACGAGGAACCCCATGACGACATATGACCTCACGGATATATAGATTTTTGAGTTCGTCAAAACCAAAGGTTTCCTTGATCGGAAAAAAGTGATCTACCTTTGTGACTCTATCCACAACAACCCACACGAAATCATTTGCTCGAGTTGTCCTTCACAAACCAGTCACGAAATCCATCACGACATCATCCCATTTCCACTTCGAGACAGGTAACTACTGTAACAGTCCGGATGGCCTTTGATGTTCCGCCTTCACCTGCTGACAGGTGGAACATATCGTAACAAAACCAGCTACATCTCTCTTCATACCCGACCACCAATACTGACGTCTCATGTTACGGTACATCTTGATAACCCCTAGATGAACTATCCAAGCTGAAACATGAAACACCCACATTATCTCCTCATGTATATCCCATGAAACCCACACTCATCCATGGAAACAAAAAACATCACCATCGCTTATCGTCCACCCAGGAGGAGGGTCCTCACTTGTCACCTACTCCCATAGAATGAGGCCTTCTAAATCAGATAGTTGTCTCGTCCTCACTCTATCCACAAGGGTAGAAGTCATAGCTAAAGATGAAATATAAGTCTGCCTCTGACTGTCATGCACCTCCAAATGCATCTCAGAGAACAAAGCCATAAGCTGCCATTCACCACTGGCCTCCTACACTGCCTGTATCTGAGTCTTCCTTCTCAGTGCATCAACTACTGCATTACCTTTACCAGGTGTATAGGCAAGCTCAAAATCAAAGGACTGAAGGTATTCAACCCACCTTCGCTGCCTCAGATTCAAGTCATGCTGAGTAAATATATACTTGAGAATTTTGTGGTCGGTGAAAACCAAAAAACATTCTCCCAATAGACAATGTCTCCAATAGCGTAACCCATGCACAACTGCAGCCAACTCAAGATCATGTGTCGGGTAATTTCTCTCATGTGGCCTCAACTGCTGAGACCCGTACACAACAACTCGATCGCCCTGCATCAACACTGCTCCCAGACCAATAACTGATGCATCACAGTGAACTATATAGCTCTTCCCCTGCTCTTGGAGTATCAGGATTAGTGTTGATGTATACTTCCCTTTCAGGTCCTCGATGGCTATCTCACAAGCTTCTAACCAAAAGAACTTCACACCCATCTTAGTCAAACTCGTCAACGGTGCTGGTAAGCGGGAGAAGTCCTGTATGAAGTGTTTTTAGTAACCAGCCATCCCAAAGAAACTCCGTTTCTCAAACACGTTCTTAGGCTTCTCCCAGGAAACTACTGGTCTCACCATCTCTAGGTCTACTACAACTCCTACCTCTGAGATGATATGACCTAGTAAGTGTATCTGGTCCATCCAAAAGTGGCACTTTGAGAGCTTAGTATATAGCTGATGCACTCTTAATGTACTCAATAAGATCTCAATATGGGTGGAATGGTTGTGTTGAGTGTGAGAGTACACCAAGATATCATCTACAAATACTACCACAAAAGAATCCAGATAAGGATGGAACACACGACTCATCAGAGCTATGAAAACTGATGGCGCGTTCGTGAGTCCGAACAGCATAACCGTATACTCATATAGACCATACCTACGTCTGAAAGATGTGAGAGGTATTTCAGATGGTCTAACGTGCAGCTGATGATATCCTGATCTCAAGTCAATCATCGTGAACACTCATGCTCCACGAAGTTAATCAAAAAGATCATCAATCCGGGGTAAAGGATATTGGTTCTTAATCGTCAACTGGTTCAGCTTCCGATAATCCACACAGAGTCTGAGGGTACTGTCCACCTTCTTTGAAAAAAGGACTAGAGAACCCCAAGGAGAAGTACTGGGTCAGATAAAAACCTTTGATTGTTACTCCTATAACTACCTTTTGAGCTCCTGCAACTCAGGAGTGACCATCCTGTAAGAAGGAATGGACACCGGTGCTGCTCCTGGCACAAGCTCAACAGAGAAATCCACCTCTTGCTTCAGAGGTAGACCTGAGAAGTCATCCGAGAAGACATCCTTGAAACAATCAACCACTGAAGGGAAATACATCTGACAATTCCCCTGATCATCCAGATATAAAATCGCTATCTGGGTTGTGACTCCACCTCAGCCATGATGCTCTGGTCTAGCTCAACTCACCGGAACATCTCATTTGCCCTTGTATAGAAACTATCCGTCCTCTGGTGACGTGAAACGCGCCCTGCGACGATAGATGTATACAAAGGATCGAAAGGGAACCAACCAATCCATCCTGAGAATGACGTCATAAGCTGTCATCTCTAAGACATAGAGGTCCCAAAGAAGGTGACACCCACCAACCTCAAGGGGGCACTCTTTGCACTAACGCACACCAGACGTTCTAGTCCATAATGAAGTGTCTAGCATCATAATAACGGAAGAAGAAGAAACACAGAGCCCAAGGCTTTCCACAATGGGTTCAGATATGAAACTATCTGTAGCACCCATATCAAAAAGTACCGAAGATAAGACAGAAGCTACTAGAATAGTACCTCTGATAGTAGAAGGTCTGAGATCCTCCTCTTGCTGGGTCTGTTGCACTGCATATGCCTGCCCAGTGCTGCTGTCCTGCGACACAGCCTGGCTACCCTGAGCTGTCCCGCCCTCCTGCCTCTGAGATCCTGGTTCCTAGCTACCACGACCATAACCACCATCTCTGCCTGCACACCTTGACATATTCCAGTTCATTGACTTGTAAGAAGCTGCTGGTCATGCTCTCACTCATGGAGTCTACACAGAACCCCTCTCACTAGCCACCGGTAGAAACGCCCTGCAAAGGCGCTGCAGATGACCCATCTTGCTGCAAGCTCAGCACTCCACTGGATCACGTGGACACTACGAACTCTTGTTCCCCTCTTTACCACACTGGTAGCACCTGACCTAATCACCTAAAACATTTTTCTGGATGGTACTTCCACCCTGAGAGAAGTCCATCCATCTCTTCATCTTACCAGTAGAAATAGTACCAGAAACTAGTGTTGAACTGCCCTAGCCCACACCACTAAATTCCCGCTGGTTCCTCTCCATGATCAGCGCCTGGTTTATAATAGAATGTAATGAAGGTAACCTGAAAACATTCACCAGTGCTCGAATGTCATATCAGAGACCATCTCCAAAGAATCTGGCTCTCAGCGTCTCATCGCCCACTAGAACGGGTGCAAAACAATGAAGATCGGTGAAACGAGCAGAATAGTCCATCACTAACATAACACCCTACTACAGATTCAAGAACTCTCAAGCTCTATCTTACCTCAACGTCTCTGGATAGAAGAATTCATAGAAGACTGCCTAAAAATCTTCCCACACCATGTCTCTGTGATGCTCTGTCTGGGTGGTAACATCCCAACACGTCTTCGCGGAATCATGCAGCACGTATGTCGCGAGCTTGACCCTCCGCCCTAGAGGCGTCTCTAGATGCTCGAAAATAGTCTGAATCAATCCAATCCAAAACTCCGCAGCCTATGGTCTGCCAACCCCTGAAAACGTAGGTGGATGCTGCTGCTTGAAGATACGAGTCAGCTGGGCCATAGATGTGGCAGCCTGCGGTGCTCCCTGAAAGGTCTGAATGAACCGCATGAAGCCTTCACCGAACTGCGTGTTTGCACCTGTGTTCGGTATAACAGATGATGCCACATCTGGCTCTGCTGGAGGATCAATTGGTATCCCATGGCCCACCATTTCTGGAGTATAATCGTTGCTGCTCTCTTGGGGAACAACGCACGGTCATCTTGGGGGAATGACCCTACAAGGTCAAATGCACAACTTTAGAACAAGATTTTCAAAGACCAAAAATGAAGAAACCCAAAAGGGAATAGTAGGAAGAAGTCGTTCAAAATTTTCACAACAAGACTACACGACGTGTATACTGACTACACAGCATGTACTTGACTTCTCCTTCCCTTCTCGGGTCCTTCTACACAGCTGAGCCACACGGCTCCAGTTTGAACAAAACTACACGGCGTGTATATCATCTACACGACATGTATAGTGTAATTTTCCAACTGCCCGTGTCGCTTGTGACATGGCCGACTACTCGGCTTGACACTACATGGTGTGTGACACCCGAACACGGCATGTACTCCACCCTGTTTTCCAGCCACATGGCTAATTCCACACGGTCTGTCCTCGAACAAGACTACACATTGCGTCCCATAGGTACACGGCGTGTTCTAGGAGATATGACACTAACCCTTGTTGTTAGTTACACGACCGAGTCCCCATGTCACACTACACGGTGTGTTCATCAGTGACACGATGTGTATGTCTTATGTCTCCTCTGTCCGTGTTATTAGTTACATGGGCGGACTCTGGGTCAACACTACATGGCGTATACATCCGGTACATGGCGTGTTCACCCCAAGAATTTCCCTTCCCCGTGTCGCCGCCCACACGGTTTGTGACACGGGAAGAGACTACACGGCGTGTACTTCGGGGTACATGATGTGTACTTAAAAATTTTATTTTTCTTCTCGAAGAAAAGTCCATACAAGGCATGTCTAAAGTAATACATGACATTTATTATGACAACCCGGATTTTATTACAAACTTAAACAAGATTTATTACATTAAACATCCCTTGACACAACAAAGGAGATCGAGAGGATTAGTGTCTTTGGGGCTTAAGATCATTAGATAAAATCTGAAAAAATTTAATACAAAATCTTTATTGAAAACTTCCTTTACATGACCACTACCTTCCCTCGTACATATCATTGCATGGGGTAACCTGAGGACATGCATAAGAAAAGGGTGAGCTATAAAGTCGAGAAAGGGAGTACACACGGAAGAACATGAGGAGTAAAATACATGTTAGACAATAGGAATATCAATATAGCATAAGAAAAACATGAACATAAAGGCATGATAAAGCATGAAAATCATAACATGGAAATGTGGCCACAACACTTAACATGGAATTAGCATGAGCCAAGGCTCATTGCACATGGAGCATGAGTAAAATCTTCATTGCACATAAAGAACGAGTAAAACCTCATTGCACTTGAATTAGCATGATTCAACACTCATTTCACATGACTTATCATGATACTATACTTTACCCAATGCATTGGAGTGCTATAAGGGCGTACCCTTCCTAAACATTTCATTTCATGCATAAGTGTGCCACATGGATCATAAAACAAGGTGTCATAAAACATAATCATTTATTCCACGATAAAGAAATGTGGAATTCATACATGAAACTTTTAAATCAATAAGTAAATGTGCATAAAGGTGAATACCCTTGATGGAGAAATGGGCATGGTATCCACTACACAATGGAATTGGCTTAGACAATTAGTGTGATTTCGGCAGCGTAACGGCGTGACATAAGAATTCATAAAAATGGTTGATGAGAGAGAAAGGGGTTCCTCATCATATTTACTTGTAATGGAAAGTAATTAGGTCATATAGATACATGTACCAACAATTTTAATGGAATTTAGATTCACGATACAAAATTATTGCTTGAATGTAAAAGAAGAGAGAGTAGTTCCTTTAGGAATTTCAGCATAGTAACGGGTGTACACGGGAGGAATTTAATGAGAGAGAAAGGGTGTCCCATCATTCAAACAAAAAGAGGGAAGTATGAGGGAGGTGAGAAACCATACCACAACATTTATAATTGAAATTAAAAGGGCAAAACAACTTGATGAAAATTGGACAAAAATGAGAAAGGAAGAAAAAACGCTTACTTGGAAGTGTGCTTCCAAAGGCTGGAGAGAGTCTTGTGAGAGGCTTCTTGGGAGCTTGGGGAACCTTGGGAGGATTCTAGAGAGAGTAGGGAAGAGGTTGGACGAACTCCAAGGTATTTGAGTGAGGAGGAAGTGGGAGCTTGGGTGGGTTTATATAGGAAAGGTGAGAGAATTCTTTATTATTTAGGTTTGGGACCCCTTACATTAAATTAATCCAAACCACAAACCATACCATGGTTTTTGCCCATGGTTTTTGGAAAAGGGAATAGGAAAACAATATTTTATAAGGAAAAGTCCGAACATCTTAAAATATTTGGGTTTCTTATGTGGAGGTGAGTCACACTCCCATGGAAATTAATTTAAAAAGGCAAAGTGTTGAATATGTCTTGAGGGGTCCATTAATGCTTTGAAAAGTAAGTCAAACAAACCCAAAACCACATTATTTGAATGTTAAAACATATATTGGCCGAAAATAAAGATTATAGTATTTTATGACATCACTATTGGGTCATTATGATGTCATAAAACACATTATATATTTAAACGGTATTTAGTTTTTACCCAAATATTTGACTGTCTCAGAAAATTATGAAAAATTCACCATTGGATAATTGTGATGTCCTGATTCTAGAAATGGCATTTTTTTATCTAATTTTTTTTCTAAATATGTTAATTTTCACTTTTAAAATAGAAACAGACATTTATCGAAAATTCACGGGTTTTGACAGAAATGGCTTTCAAACCTTAATAAAAATTTTAATTGCATTCATAAAATTATAAGATAATTTAATAAAAACTAATTTAATAATAATATTATTATTTTATTAAAATATTATTTAATTCAAAAAAAATCCCTTAATTCAATAAAATAAATTTGTTAATTAAATAATAACTAAAAACAACATTTGTACATTAAAAACTATTTCCAATGTATCATAAATGACTAGAAATTATATTCATTATTATATAAAAAAATAATGTACATGAACATAGTACTACTTATTTGTTACATAACCCCTTAAAATAGCCGCATAAGACCTAAGGGTATGGTGTGCGATGGTGACAGACTCTTGGGGTGGCTTGGATAACATTGCTCGAGTGGTAATTTCAATCAACTTCCACTTTTCCCGTAGACGGTCACGTTCGATCTTGACAAGATGAAGCTCAGCTTGGGCTTGGTCAAGGGCGAAGCCCGAAGATGCCACCTCTTTTCCGAGCTCCGACAAATGGGCTTCGTATGGGGCAATTCTACTAGATGAGGCCATCGCTTCCTTTGTCTGAGTAAATAGGATTTGTTAAAGTCCTATATTTACACTAATCATGTGATCAATGTTCAACAGATATATTAGCAATGGTAAAAATTCTTAACATATAACCAAAGAAGTTGACATTTTATATAAACATAAAGAGACATTTAATTAGATCAATAGGAATTTCCATTAATGAATCTTTGGGTCGTTACAATATTCCCTCCTTAAGAAATTTTTCCCTCGAAATTTTCCTTTTACCACACTAAAACAAATGTGGGTAACTCAGCTTTATCATATCCTCCTATTCTCAAGTTTCTTATTCAAACTTGTGGTTTCTCCACAACATCTTGATGAGGGTCATTGTCTTATTTAGTAGAACTTTTTCTCCATGATCTAAGATCTTCACTGGTTTCTCCTCATAAGAAAGATCATCTTCCAATTGTACCACCTTAGAAGAGAGTAAATGTGAAGGGTCCGGTATGTACTTTCTTAAGAGGGATACATAAAAGACATCATGTACTTTGGCCATATTAGGTGGACGTTCTAGTCGATAGGCCACAGCCCCGACACGATCAAGAATCTCGAATGGGTCGATGTACCTTGGACTTAACTTGCCTTTCTTTCCAAACCTCATGACATTCTTCCATGGAGATATGCGTAGAAAACCCATGTCTCCAACTTTAAACACAAGGTCTCGTCGACGATTATCTACATAACTCTTCTGTCGACTCTGAGATACCTTGATATGCTGGTGAATGGTTTTTACCTTCTCCAGCATTTCCTCAACCATTTCTGGCCCAAAAAGCTTATGTTCACCGACCTCATCCCAACATGCCAGTGTTCTACACATTTTCCCATAAATGGATTCATATGGTGCCATTTGGATGCTCGAGTGGAAACTATTATTATAAGAGAACTCAACCATAGGAAGATGTTGATCCCATCCTCCTTTAAAGTCCATTGAGCACGCTCTCAACATATCCTCAAGTGTTTGGATATCCCGCTCGGATTGGCCATCAGTTTGAGGATGATAGGCCGTACTGAAGTTCAGTTCAGTATTCAGAGCATGTTGTAGACTCTTCCAAAACTTAGAGGTGAATCTTTGATCTTGGTCAGACACAATATATAGTGGTACTCCATGCAACCATACCACTTCCCTGATATATATCTGTGCCACTTGATCCAAAGAGAAATACTCCTGAATAGAAATGAAGTGTGCAGTCTTTGTAAGACGATTCACAACAACCCAGATTGCATTGTTGCCTTTGGATGTCCTTGGATGTCCGGTGACAAAGTCCACGGTGATGTTCTCCCATTTCCATTCTGGGATGGACAATGGTTGCATCATCCCCTTAGACTTCTGCCTCTCTGCCTTCACTTGCTGACACACTAGGCACTTTGATGTATATTCAGTGATCTCCTTCTTCATATTATCCCACAAAAAGTTTTCTCGGAGATCTCGGTACATCTTTGGGCTCCCTGGGTGAATAGAGAAATCTGAACTATGTGCATCATCCAAAAGTATTTTCTTTAGCTTTGAACTTGATGGAACACATAGTATTTTCCCAAACTGCACAATTCCTCCTTTATTAACATTAAACTCTAAGTATTTCCCTTTTTTGGTAGCTTACACTTTTTCTTGAATTCCCACATCATCCTTTTGATAATCCATTAACTTTTCTAAAAGAGATGGTTGAGCAATCATTTGTGAAAGTATTGATGATGTTCCCTTTTCTATGTTTCCCATGTCCATATTCATCAATTCTAAGAAGATTGGATCCTTCTCTGTAGAGACCCGTATCTTGATGTACATGGACATTACATTACATTTGCGGAATACTTAGTACATAACAAAAACACACACTAAAGGATCGTAATAGTTTAGTGTCTTTGGAAACTCGGAACGTAATCTTCTAATCGTGGTGAAAGTTCTTCAATATCTCCCATAAAGGTCATCCTTTTTTTCTACCTAAAACCTTTCTTTATATCCTGGGGAAAAGAAAACATAAAAGGGTGAGCTCAAATGCTCAGTAAGGGTAAGCAAAAGAAAAAAATCAATCACATCATATACATAGCTTTTGGAAATCTTAACCTGCAAAAGAGCTCATAATATCATAACATGGGATATATCATAGAAGTGAAATGTAATCCCAATAATCATAACTTAAAACATGAAACTTTGTGGCATACACACATAATCATAGAAAATCATTTCTTGTTAGTCAAGACTCATTGCCAAGACTATCTTAGTGGACAAAGTCCCTTTCTGAATCGAGTAACCCTCGTTTCAGTCCTGTTTCACTGAACCTGTATAACCTACCATTTCAGCCATGTCTATCTCATGAGATATAAAATCTTTACCCAATACATTGGAGGGAGATATAGGTCCCACCCATCTCATAATGATACCATTCTTATGTGTGCCACAAAATCATAAATCATACATCATTTCATAACCCATGTAATAAAAATGGGATTCTTAAAACAACATGACATCATAAAACCATTCATATAAGATAAAGGAATTCATAACATAGTCAAATCAATGTAAAAATATGGATAGAAACAGAACCCTTTATTATCTTAGATGGAAAATAATTTTGATAAAACACTTGAAATGAATTCTTGAGGAAAATATCCTTTCTTCTTCAAAATCAATTTCTTTTCACAAAACATCATGCAATTTTAAAAGAAAGAGATTTTATTAAAAATAGTCATGAAATCTTTTGGAGGAAGCTTCATGAAAATAAGGCTTTATAAATCCGTAAAAATCCGTTCATGCCGTTTAAGTTAAAAAAAACATTCTTCGTACTTTTGTCGGAAAAGTCAAAAAGTACCTCGTATGAAAAAGCGACAAAAGATTCCTTTCATATTCTTTACTAAAAACTCACCGAAGAGTAAGATTGGATTTAAACTATTTTAAGTGGATGGAAACAATATTACATATTGAAGGAATATGGATGTGGATGATAAAATACACCCCAGTAAATACTTACGAATAAACAATCTCGGATAAAAATGAGATTGTGATATTTCCCTTACCTTAGGTCCAATTTGCTTCGTATGTGTCCGAACCTCCTGTATAACGATTTAAATAATGTCATTGACTTATTACAGAATCATATTCATTGTTATGATATCATATATGGTTCACTTATGACATTATATTACCCGTTCTTTTGTAAATTCCATGTTAAAGAAGCGTTTTGGGTAAAATCGTTTCATTTATCGTAGGTGTTTTGACTTGTTGTTCTTGACATCATTATTACTTATATCATGATTTACTTACTTCCAGAATATAAAATATGATTTATATATCATATATATTCAGTATATATATATATATAATAGATAGATAAATAAAATGAAAAACACCGTTCATGGAGACGGTAGTCCGTACGTACGCATGAACGCTGTTTTTCTTTCCTTATTGTCTTGAAATGGAAGTAAGTAGATGACATACATATGTATATATATACATAAATCCAGTATCTTTATAATTTCATATATTTCATTATTATTTCTTATATATACATTATAATCATTCTTAAATGGTTAACATGGAGAATGAATCTCATCGCGTCGTGGAGACGGTAGTCCGTACGTACGCACGAGCGATGATATCATTTCTATAAATATTGAATTGAATTGGAGTGGATTATACAATATATCAGAATAAATATTATGTTGTAATAACTATGTATAGTTATTCTTTACACCATTATACCCATCCATGTAAGTTGGTGGTGGAAAATAGATTACACCACGGCGTGGAGACGGTATTCCGTACGTACGCACGCGCGGTGATTTCTTTTTCCGTAGGATGGATAGATGGTGAAATAGGGTTGTTTCATACTTATAATAACATATCAGTATATGAGTGATACTGATGTTATTACTTCATAATGAAACAACCTAAGAAGAAGAAGTGGAAGAAGAAATAAAGATGAAAGAATTGGTAACGGTAATTACCTCTTCTTTGAAGTGCCTCTTTGAGACCTCCTCTTAGGGCACTAGAATTGGTCTTTGAGGAAGACCAGAACCTCTAGGATGTTTCTAGGGAAGTGGAGAAGGGATTTTGGCAGGGGTTGGCCGAGCTTGAGTGCTCAAATTTGTGTGAGGAGGAGGGGGAGGAGGTGTCCTTTTATAAGGGAGGAGAGGGGCACCTTAGGAATATCTCAAAATATTATTTTATATTAAAGTCAAAATCGGTTTATAATGGTTCCAAAGGGTCTTATTTCGAAGATAAGGTGGGGAGGGGTCGAAATCCTATCATCCAATAGAATTTAGACAAGTTTAGGATATTATTTTAACCTTATCAATTAAATTTAACTCTAAGTTAAATAATTTAACTTTTACCATGTCTTTTTGTTTTCTTTCACTATATGGTTAATAAACTTACTATAACATGCCAAACGAACCCCAAATTGTTTATTATTAATATATATATCCTTATCTAAGTCATTTGGCCGAACCTTAGATTTTTAGGAATACAATAACAATTAATAATATAATATTTGATTTAAAAACTATTTTGTGTCAATTTTGACACTATTTGATATATGATTTTTGTGAAAGTCATAACAGAATTAAATGTTCGAACCAAGTTGATTAAATCAACATTAATATATCATAGTAACCTAGAAAATTAGTGGAATTCATAAAAAATCTCAAATTACATTTATTTTGGTGTTTATAACATCAATTATGTCAATATTTCATTAATAAGATAATTACTGCATCATCGTTGTGTCATAAATAAATTAAATTATTTTATGTCTAAAAATTACAAATAAAATACCATCATGTAGGAAATATTTTTATCTTTCTAATGAATATTTACAATCGAATTTATCTTATGTATAACCCCATATTAAAAATGATTTACTTATTAAACTTTGATTTTAACTATTTTAACCTTTCTTTAAATAAATTAATAATAAATGTCCTAATCTAATCCAAGTGGGCCTAAATGGTCATATTTTATTCCTAAGTTTGTTTTTGGTCGAATTACACTTGTCCAATAGAATTAGGACATGTGTTAGGGTAATAGTAATATCATATTTACCCATAGTTACCCTATTTACTATTAACCGTGGTAAAAAAAAGTAAAAAGTTACTATTCACCAAAAATTATTTTCATCTCATTGAACCACATTTTAGTCCTTGATATTAACCGTGTCTCTCGGATTTTCGAAATTCCATTCACAGAAGCGGTAAAATTAAGTTTTATGCAAAATTCAGTTTTTAACCTACCACTTAGTGGTTTCACTATTCATCAAAAATTGAAAGTTTTCAGAAAAATACCAAAATTTCACCCTAGGCTAATTTCGGTATTCCGAATCCAATAATGAAGTCCATTTTGAAAAATAAAATTTATAAAATTTCAAAAAGTGGTTATTACTATTCATAACGGCTAGTTTTGATAATATTTTAATAGCATATCGTTGTTTAGTGAAACTCGGTATTGCGTACTACACACGCTATCGAGGAAGGTTGCGATTGCGTGTAATGCAAGGCAAGTCAAGGATACGTGTTGTGCGAGCTCCTTTTGGGGTAGCGTACAACACAAGACATTAATAAAATTAAAAAGAATAGTTTTCATAAAATCTCGGGCTATTACATTCTACCCCCCTTAAAATGAATTTCGCCCTCGAAATTCGTCGGGGTTATAAATAGTTTACTATTCGAAAGTTTATTTAATAGAAACCCACATCGTAAAAAGGAATACCAAAACTTGTCTTTAAAAACTAAAGTATGAAATGTAACGATTACCCAAATAAACTAATCACCGGGTTTCCACATAGGTGAAAATATGGATATGGAAGAGAAATCTAACCATCATGTTCTGATGGAGAGTGGTAGAGAACATGGCTTTGGAAAAGCCAGTAATCACAAATCCATAGATTTGTGATGATATAAGGTACCATCTGATTCATCAGGTATAAGATCACTAGGACAACATTTTTTGGTTTCCAAGATCATTTCTCTAAAGTTAAAGAATTTGAATTAGAATAAATAATTACTTTATTTTGGTACAATCTCACTGTTGTTCGTGCCTTTAACAATTTCCACTTCATCTCTTAAATAAATGAAGTTGAATTTGTTATTCGTGAAGTGTTAGCAGATCATGTGATAGAATGACGGGTCATTCCATCTGTCTCAAAAGGTTAGCAAAATTTATATACATAAGTCGATCTATAGTGGGATTAATCATATATGGTTCCTAAAATGGGCTTATACTTCATATATCATACTGCTTAATATAATAACACTAGTTTCTACTAAACAGGGACTTCATGTAGGTCAGTGGTAGGCGATAAAGGCCAGTCGCACTTCGGTTGTGGGTTCGATTCCTACAGCCTTGTCCGAAGCGATGGGCTGTCGCCCGTCCTGCAGGTTGTCCTTTTTATAAAACTATTTTACTATAACATCCCATCAATAATATCGAAAAAACTTCTATCCTTAAACAATACTAACTTATGTCCAACATAATTCATTCCAATCTTTAGGCTTATCCATAATACTGAAGTCCATTCTCATAACATAGTGAAAACGATTACCAGAGATTTAATACCATCGTTGATCCCCATATATCATAAGATATATCTTGTTGGTCACATTCCAAACATTCAAAGGCCTTAATCTTGTACTCTCTTGAATACCCATTGAACCTTAGTGAAAACTTGAATGCAGTTAAAAGTTAACACTTCTCACATACCGAAATCCTCAAAATTCTATATACTCAAACCATGATATCACTTAGTCCTTATATCAATCATGAGCTCATGAATACTATCAAACATTTAATTTTCTCCTTATCCCTTCATTATGCGCATATCATCTACATTCCAAAAATATCTGAATAACCTTTCATGGATACTGGTAACATTAATCATACACTTTCAAAACACAAGGAAGGACAACAGTGTAACAATCCATAGATGTCTCTTTATTCCAAAATTACACATGATAAACATGTAATCATTCCACTACATTCTCAAACCATTGACCGAGCTTCAAAAATTCTTTCATCTCACAAATCATTTGTAGTCTCTTCATCATCATCCACATAAATACTACCCATATGAACATATTGATTCTCTTCATGAGTCTTTCCCTTAGGGAATTTGTTTGCATAATGCCCATACATTCCACATTTAAAACACTTAACCATTTTTGATGTCGTAGCAATACCATTATCCTCATCCATGGTGTTAACCGACCCTTTTCCTTTGCACTTACTTGCTTTGTGTCCTTCTTTTCCACACCCAAAGCATCTTCCAGTTCCCTTGTAACATTCTCCTTGATGCCTCTTCCCACATGATTTACATAGGGGAAATTGAACTTTCTTTCCTCTGTGATCATCATGGAACTCCATCTTTCTCTTATTAGTCGATTCAGGAAACTTACCAAATTTTACTTTTTTGATCATGTTGTGAGATTTCTGATTCGGCATAATAATGATGTTTGGACATCCAAATCCCATTTCATTTGGTTGATCATGAAGAATATCATTCCATTGTCCATCATATCCTCCATTATTGTGAATCATCTTGTTTCCAGCCATTTTCTAAAACCCAAACAGAATAGTGTTAGATGCAAAAATCATGATAAAGGGGGAGTAAGTTAAATATCTATCATCTTTGGTTTAATCTAATATCATTACCATAGTTCTAGGACTATATCCTATACGTATACTTATCCTTAGGGGCATCCCTAGACATACCTTAGAAATATCTCTAGGGATCTCACTAATGTTTTCGCATCCTAGTTACCAAAGGTTGACTAAACCTTTCCTCTGATACCAACTTTAGAGACCCGTATCTTGACGTACATGGACATTACATTACATTTGCGGAATACTTAGTACATAAAAAAACCACACACTAAAGGATCGTAATAGTTTAGTGTCTTTGGAAACTCGGAACGTAATCTTCTAATCGTGGTGAAAGTTCTTCAATATCTCCCATAAAGGTCATCCTTTTTTTCTACCTAAAACCTTTCTTTATATCCTGGGGAAAAGAAAACATAAAAGGGTGAGCTCAAATGCTCAGTAAGGGTAAACAAAAGAAAAAAATCAATCACATCATATACATAGCTTTTGGAAATCTTAACCTGCAAAAGAGCTCATAATATCATAACATGGGATATATCATAGAGGTGAAATGTAATCCCAATAATAATAACTTAAAACATGAAACTTTGTGGCATACACACATAATCATAGAAAATCATTTCTTGTTAGTCAAGACTCATTGTCATGACTATCTTAGTGGACAAAGTCCCTTTCTGAATCGAGTAACCCTCGTTTCAGTCCTGTTTCACTGAACCGGTATAACCTACCATTTCAGCCATGTCTTTCTCATGAGATATAAAATCTTTACCCAATGCATTGGAGGGATATATAGGTCCCACCCATCTCATAATGATACCATTCTTATGTGTTCCACAAAATCATAAATCATACATCATTTCATAACCCATGTAATAAAAATGGGATTCTTAAAACAACATGACATCATAAAACCATTCATATAAGATAAAGGAATTCATAACATAGTCAAATCAATGTAAAAATATGGATAGAAACAGAACCCTTTATTATCTTAGATGGAAAATAATTTTGATAAAACACTTGAAATGAATTCTTGAGGAAAATATCCTTTCTTCTTCAAAATCAATTTCTTTTCACAAAACATCATGCAATTTTAAAAGAAAGAGATTTTATTAAAAATAGTCATGAAATCTTTTGGAGGAATCTTCATGAAAATAAGGCTTTATAAATCCGTAAAAATCCGTTCATTCCGTTTAAGTTAAAAAAAACATTCTTTGTACTTTTGTCGGAAAAGTCAAAAAGTACCTCGTATGAAAAAGCGACAAAAGATTCCTTTCATATTCTTTACTAAAAACTCACCGAAGAGTAAGATTGGATTTAAAATATTGTAAGTGGATGGAAAAAATATTAAATATTGAAGGAACATGGATGTGGATGATAAAATACACCCCAGTAAATACTTACGAATAAACAATCTCGGATAAAAATGAGATTGTGATATTTCCCTTACCTTAGGTCCAATTTGCTTCGTATGTGTCCGAACCTCCTATATAATGATTTAAATAATGTCATTGACTTATTACAGAATCATATTCATTGTTATGATATCATATATGGTTCACTTATGACATTATATTACCCGTTCTTTTGTAAATTCCATGTTAAAGAAGCGTTTTGGGTAAAATCGTTTCATTTATCGTAGGTGTTTTGACTTGTTGTTCTTGACATCATTATTACTTATATCATGATTTACTTACTTCCAGAATATAAAATATGATCTATATATCATATATATTCAGTATATATATATATATAATAGATAGATAAATAAAATGAAAAACACCGTTCATGGAGACGGTAGTCCGTACGTACGCATGAATGCTGTTTTTCTTTCCTTATTGTCTTGAAATGGAAGTAAGTAGATGACATACATATGTATATATATACATAAATCCAGTATCTTTATAATGTCATATATTTCATTATTATTTCTTATATATACATTATAATCATTCTTAAATGGTTAACATGGAGAATGAATCTCATCGCGTCGTGGAGACGGTAGTCCGTACGTACACACGAGCGATGATATCATTTCTATAAATATTGAATTGAATTAGAGTGGATTATACAATATATCAAAATAAATATGATGTTGTAATAACTATGTATAGTTATTCTTTACACCATTATACCCATCCATGTAAGGTGGTGGTGGAAAATAGATTACACCACGGCGTGGAGACGGTATTCCGTACGTACGCACGCGCGGTGATTTATTTTTCCGTAGGATGGATAGATGGTGAAATAGGGTTGTTTCATACTTATAATAACATATCAGTATATGAGTGATACTGATGTTATTACTTCATAATGAAACAACCTAAGAAGAAGAAGTGGAAGAAGAAATAAAGATGAAAGAATTGGTAACGGTAATTACCTCTTCTTTGAAGTGCCTCTTTGAGACCTCCTCTTAGGGCACTAGAATTGGTCTTTGAGGAAGACCAGAACCTCTAGGATGTTTCTAGGGAAGTGGAGAAGGGATTTGGGCAGGGGTTGGCCGAGCTGGAGTGATCAAATTGGTGTGAGGAGGAGGGGGAGGAGGTGTCCTTTTATAAGGGAGGAGAGGGGCACCTTAGGAATATCTCAAAATATTATTTTATATTAAAGTCAAAATCGGTTTATAATGGTTCCAAAGGGTCTTATTTCGAAGATAAGGTGGGGAGGGGTCGAAATCCTATCAACCAATAGGATTTAGACAAGTTTAGGATATTATTTTAACCTTATCAATTAAATTTAACTCTAAGTTAAATAATTTAACTTTTACCATGTCTTTTTGTTTTCTTTCACTATATGGTTAATAAACTTACTATAACATGCCAAAAGAACCCCAAATTATTTATTATTAATATATATATCCTTATCTAAGTCATTTGTCCGAACCTTAGATTTTTAGGAATACAATAACAATTAATAATATAGTATTTGATTTAAAAACTATTTTGTGTCAATTTTGACACTATTTGATATATGATTTTTGTGAAAGTCATAACAGAATTAAATGTTCGAACCAAGTTGATTAAATCAACATTAATATATCATAGTAACCTAGAAAATTAGTGGAATTCATAAAAAATCTCAAATTACATTTATGTTGGTGTTTATAACATCAATTATGTCAATATTTCATTAATAAGATAATTACTGCATCATCGTTGTGTCATAAATAAATTAAATTATTTTATGTCTAAAAATTACAAATAAAATACCATCATGTAGGAAATCTTTTTATCTTTCTAATGAATATTTAAAATCGAATTTATCTTATGTATAAACCCATATTAAAAATGATTTACTTATTAAACTTTGATTTTAACTATTTTAACCTTTCTTTAAATAAATTAATAATAAATGTCCTAATCTAATCCAAGTGGGCCTAAATGGTCATATTTTATTCCTAAGTTTGTTTTTGGTCGAATTACATTTGTCCAATAGAATTAGGACATGTGTTAGGGTAATAGTAATATCATATTTACCCTTAGTTACCCTATTTACTATTAACCGTGGTAAAAAAAAGTAAAAAGTTACTATTCATCAAAAATTATTTTCATCTCATTGAACCACATTTTAGTCCTTGATATTAACCGTGTCTCTCGGATTTTCGAAATTCCATTCACAGAAGCGGTAAAATTAAGTTTTATGCAAAATTCAGTTTTTAACCTACCACTTAGTGGTTTCACTATTCATCAAAAATTGAAAGTTTTCAGAAAAATACCAAAATTTCACCCTAGGCTAATTTCGGTATTCCGAATCCAATAATGAAGTCCATTTTGAAAAATAAAATTTATAAAATTTCAAAAAGTGGTTATTACTATTCATAACGGCTAGTTTTGATAATATTTTAATAGCATATCGTTGTTTAGTGAAACTCGGTATTGCGTACTACACACGCTATCGAGGAAGGTTGCGATTGCGTGTAATGCAAGGCAAGTCAAGGATACGTGTTGTGCGATCTCCTTTTCGGGTAGAGTACAACACAAGACATTAATAATATTAAAAAGAATAGTTTTCATAAAATCTCGGGCTATTACATTCTACCCCCCTTAAAATGAATTTCGCCCTCAAAATTCGTCGGGGTTATAAATAGTTTACTATTAGAAAGTTTCTTTAATAGAAACCCACATCGTAAAAAGGAATACCAAAACTTGTCTTTAAAAACTAAAGTATGAAATGTAACGATTACCCAAATAAACTAATCACTGGGTTTCCACATAGGGAAAATATGGATATGGAAGAGAAATCTAACCATCATGTTCTGATGGAGAGTGGTAGAGAACATGGCTTTGGAAAAGCCAGTAATCACAAATCCATAGATTTGTGATGATATAAGGTACCATCTGATTCATCAGGTATAAGATCACTAGGACAACATTTTTTGGTTTCCAAGATCATTTCCCTAAAGTTAAAGAATTTGAATTAGAATAAATACTTACTTTATTTTGGTACAATCTCACTGTTGTTCGTGCCTTTAACAATTTCCACTTCATCTCTTAAATAAATGAAGTTGAATTTGTTATTCGTGAAGTGTTAGCAGATCATGTGATAGAATGACGAGTCATTCCATCTGTCTCAAAAGGTTAGCAAAATTTATATACATAAGTCGATCTATAGTGGGATTAATCATATATGGTTCCTAAAATGGGCTTATACTTCATATATCATACTGCTTAATATAATAACACTAGTTTCTACTAAACAGGGACTTCATGTAGGTCAGTGGTAGGCGATAAAGGCCAGTCGCACTTCGGTTGTGGGTTCGATTCCTACAGCCTTGTCCGAAGCGATGGGCTGTCGCCCGTCCTGCAGGTTGTCCTTTTTATAAAACTATATTACTATAACATCCCATCAATAATATCGAAAAAAACTTCTATCCTTAAACAATACTAACTTATTTCCAACATAATTCATTCCAATCTTTAGGCTTATCCATAATACTGCAGTCCATTCTCATAACATAGTGAAAATGATTACCAGAGATTTAATACCATCGTTGATCCCCATATATCATAAGATATATCTTGTTGGTCACATTCCAAACATTCAAAGGCCTTAATCTTGTACTCTCTTGAATACCCATTGAACCTTAGTGAAAACTTGAATGCAGTTAAAAGTTAACACTTCTCACATACCGAAATCCTCAAAATTCTATATACTCAAACCATGATATCACTTAGTCCTTATATCAATCATGAGCTCATGAATACTATCAAACATTTAATTTTCTCCTTATCCCTTCATTATGCGCATATCATCTACATTCCAAAAATATCTGAATAACCTTTCATGGATACTGGTAACATTAATCATACACTTTCAAAACACAAGGAAAGACAACAGTGTAACAATCCATAGATGTCTCTTTATTCCAAAATTACACATGATAAACATGTAATCATTCCACTACATTCTCAAACCATTGACCGAGCTTCAAAAATTCTTTCATCTCACAAATCATTTGTAGTCTCTTCATCATCATCCACATAAATACTACCCATATGACCATACTGATTCTCTTCATGAGTCTTTCCCTTAGGGCATTTGTTTGCATAATGCCCATACATTCCACATTTAAAACACTTAACCATTTTTGATGTCGTAGCAATACCATTATCCTCATCCATGGTGTTAACCGACCCTTTTCCTTTGCACTTACTTGATTTGTGTCCTTCTCTTCCACACCCAAAGCATCTTACAGTTCCCTTGAAACATTCTCCTTGATGCCTCTTCCCACATGATTTACATAGGGGAAATTGAACTTTCTTTCCTCTATGATCATCATGGAACTCCATCTTTCTCTTATTAGTCGATTCAGGAAACTTACCAAATTTTACTTTATTGATCATGTTGTGAGATTGCTGATTCGGCATAATAATGAGGTTTGGACATCCAAATCCCATTTCATTTGGTTGCTCATGAAGAATATCATTCCATTGTCCATCATATCCTCCATTATTGTGAATCATCTTGTTTCCAGCCATTTTCTAAAACCCAAACAGAATAGTGTTAGATGCAAAAATCATGATAAAGGGGGAGTAACTTAAATATCTATCATCTTTGGTTTAATCTAATATCGTTACCATAGTTCTAGGACTATATCCTATACGTATACTTATCATTAGGGGCATCCCTAGACATACCTTAGAAATATCTCTAGGGATCTCACTAACGTTTTCGCATCCTAGTTTCCAAAGGTTGACTAAACCTTTCCTCTGATACCAACTGTAGAGACCCGTATCTTGACGTACATGGACATTACATTACATTTGCGGAATACTTAGTACATAAAAAAAACACACACTAAAGGATCGTAATAGTTTAGTGTCTTTGGAAACTCGGAACGTAATCTTCTAATCGTGGTGAAAGTTCTTCAATATCTCCCATAAAGGTCATCCTTTTTTTCTACCTAAAACCTTTCTTTATATCCTGGGGAAAAGAAAACATAAAAGGGTGAGCTCAAATGCTCAGTAAGGGTAAACAAAAGAAAAAAATCAATCACATCATATACATAGCTTTTGGAAATCTTAACCTGCAAAAGAGCTCATAATATCATAACATGGGATATATCATAGAAGTGAAATGTAATCCCAATAATCATAACTTAAAACATGAAACTTTGTGGCATACACACATAATCATAGAAAATCATTTCTTGTTAGTCAAGACTCATTTCCAAGACTATCTTAGTGGACAAAGTCCCTTTCTGAATCGAGTAACCCTCGTTTCAGTCCTGTTTCACTGAACCGGTATAACCTACCATTTCAGCCATGTCTTTCTCATGAGATATAAAATCTTTACCCAATGCATTGGAGGGAGATATAGGTCCCACCCATCTCATAATGATACCATTCTTATGTGTGCCACAAAATCATAAATCATACATCATTTCATAACCCATGTAATAAAAATGGGATTCTTAAAACAACATGACATCATAAAACCATTCATATAAGATAAAGGAATTCATAACATAGTCAAATCAATTTAAAAATATGGATAGAAACAGAACCCTTTATTATCTTAGATGGAAAATAATTTTGATAAAACACTTGAAATGAATTCTTGAGGAAAATATCCTTTCTTCTTCAGAATCAATTTCTTTTCACAAAACATCATGCAATTTTAAAAGAAAGAGATTTTATTAAAAATAGTCATGAAATCTTTTGGAGGAAGCTTTATGAAAATAAGGCTTTATAAATCCGTAAAAATCCGTTCATACCGTTTAAGTTAAAAAAAACATTCTTCGTACTTTTGTCGGAAAAGTCAAAAAGTACCTCGTATGAAAAAGCGACAAAAGATTCCTTTCATATTCTTTACTAAAAACTCACTGAAGAGTAAGATTGGATTTAAACTATTGTAAGTGGATGGAAACAATATTACATATTGAAGGAACATGGATGTGGATGATAAAATACACCCCAGTAAATACTTACGAATAAACAATCTCGGATAAAAATGAGATTGTGATATTTCCCTTACCTTAGGTCCAATTTGCTTCGTATGTGTCCGAACCTCCTGTATAATGATTTAAATAATGTCATTGACTTATTAAAGAATCATATTCATTGTTATGATATCATATATGGTTCACTTATGACATTATATTACCCGTTCTTTTGTAAATTCCATGTTAAAGAAGCGTTTTGGGTAAAATCGTTTCATTTATCGTAGGTGTTTTGACTTGTTGTTATTGACATCATTATTACTTATATCATGATTTACTTACTTCCAGAATATAAAATATGATTTATATATCTTATATATTCAGTATATATATATATAATAGATAGATAAATAAAATGAAAAACACCGTTCATGGAGACGGTAGTCCGTACGTACGCATGAACGCTGTTTTTCTTTCCTTATAGTCTTGAAATGGAAGTAAGTAGATGAAATACATATGTATATATATACATAAATCCAGTATCTTTATAATGTCATATATTTCATTATTATTTCTTATATATACATTATAATCATTCTTAAATGGTTAACATGGAGAATGAATCCCATCGCGTCGTGGAGACGGTAGTCCGTACGTACGCACGAGCGATGATATCATTTCTATAAATATTGAATTGAATTGGAGTGGATTATACAATATATCAGAATAAATATGATGTTGTAATAACTATGTATAGTTATTCTTTACACCATTATACCCATCCATGTAAGGTGGTGGTGGAAAATAGATTACACCACGGCGTGGAGATGATATTCCGTACGTACGCACGCGCGGTGATTTCTTTTTCCGTAGGATGGATAGATGGTGAAATAGGGTTGTTTCATACTTATAATAACATATCAGTATATGAGTGATACTGATGTTATTACTTCATAATGAAACAACCTAAGAAGAAGAAGTGGAAGAAGAAATAAAGATGAAAGAATTGGTAACGGTAATTACCTCTTCTTTGAAGTGCCTCTTTGAGACCTCCTCTTAGGGCACTAGAATTGGTCTTTGAGGAAGACCAGAACCTCTAGGATGTTTCTAGGGAAGTGGAGAAGGGATTTTGGCAGGTTTTGGCCGAGCTTCAGTGCTCAAATTGGTGTGAGGAGGAGGGGGAGGAGGTGTCCTTTTATAAGGGAGGAGAGGGGCACCTTAGGAATATCTCAAAATATTATTTTATATTAAAGTCAAAATCGGTTTATAATGGTTCCAAAGGATCTTATTTCGAAGATAAGGTGGGGAGGGGTCTAAATCCTATCAACCAATAGAATTTAGACAGGTTTAGGATATTATTTTAACCTTAACAATTAAATTTAACTCTAAGTTAAATAATTTAACTTTTACCATGTCTTTTTGTTTTCTTTCACTATATGGTTAATAAACTTACTATAACATGCCAAACGAACCCCAAATTGTTTATTAATAATATATATATCGTTATGTAAGTCATTTTGCCTAACCTTAGATTTTTAGGAATACAATAACAATTAATAATATAATATTTGATTTAAAAACTATTTTGTGTCAATTTTGACACTATTTGATATATGATTTTTGTGAAAGTCATAACAGAATTAAATGTTCGAACCAAGTTGATTAAATCAACATTAATATATCATAGTAACCTAGAAAATTAGTGGAATTCATAAAAAATCTCAAATTACATTTATTTTGGTGTTTATAACATCAATTATGTCAATATTTCATTAATAAGATAATTACTGCATCATTGTTGTGTCATAAATAAATTAAATTATTTTATGTCTAAAAATTACAAATAAAATACCATCATGTCGGATATCTTTTTATCTTTCTAATGAATATTTACAATTGAATTTATCTTATGTATAACCCCATATTAAAAATGATTTACTTATTAAACTTTGATTTTAACAATTTTAACCTTTCTTTAAATAAATTAATAATAAATGTCCTAATCTAATCCAAGTGGGCCTAAATGGTCATATTTTATTCCTAAGTTTGTTTTTTGTCGAATTACACTTGTCCAATAGAATTAGGACATGTGTTAGGGTAATAGTAATATCATATTTACCCTTAGTTACCCTATTTACTATTAACCGTGGTAAAAAAAAGTAAAAAGTTACTATTCACCAAAAATTATTTTCATCTCATTGAACCACATTTTAGTCCTTGATATTAACCGTGTCTCTCGGATTTTCGAAATTCCATTCATAGAAGCGATAAAATTAAGTTTTATGCAAAATTCAGTTTTTAACCTACCACTTAGTGGTTTCACTATTCATCAAAAATTGAAAGTTTTCAGAAAAATACCAAAATTTCACCCTAGGCTAATTTCGGTATTCCGAATCCAATAATGAAGTCCATTTTGAAAAATAAAATTTATAAAATTTCAAAAAGTGGTTATTACTATTCATAACGGCTAGTTTTGATAATATTTTAATAGCATATCGTTGTTTAGTGAAACTCGGTATTGCGTACTACACACGCTATCGAGGAAGGTTGTGATTGCGTGTAATGCAAGGCAATTCAAGGATACGTGTTGTGCGAGCTCCTTTTGGGGTAGCGTACAACACAAGACATTAATAAAATTAAAAAGAATAGTTTTCATAAAATCTCGGGCTATTACATTCTCAATTCTCATCATTGATAGAATCGCTAGATCCTTTCTACTTAGGGCATCTTCCACCTTGCTCTCTTTCCCAGGGTGGTATTGTATTGAACAGTCATAATATTTGATGAGCTCTATCCATCTTCTCTAGTGAATATTAAGATCTTTCTGTGTGAATATATATTTAAGACTCTTGTGGTCAGTATATATCTCACATTTATCTCCATATAGATAATGCCGCCAGATTTTCAAGGCAAAGATCACAGCCGCCAACTCCAAATCATGCGTTGGATAGTTTCACTCATGGATTTTCAACTGCCTTGAGGCATAGGATATCACTTTATCATTCTGCATCAACACACAACCTAAGCCCTTCTTCGAAGCATCACTGAATACCACAAAAGTTCCCCACTTGTGGGTAAGGTGAGCACGGGCACAGTGATAAGCCTTCTTTTCAACTCCTTGAAGCTTTCTTCGCATTCATCACTCCTAGAAAACTTTACTCCCTTTCAAGTTAGATTTGTAAGAGGGTTGGACAATTGTGAGAAATTTCTCAAAAATCATCGATAATATCCAGCTAACCCCAAGAAGCTACGAATATCCATTACCGATATAGGCCTCAGCCATCCCTCAATTGCATCTATTTTGGAGGGGTCCATAGATATCCCATTGCTTATGATGATATGTCCCAAGAATGAGACCTCCTTCAACTATAAATCACACTTGTTGTACTTTGCATAGAGCTTCTCCTTGCGCAAAGTCTCTAGTACATTTTTTAAATGCTCCTCATGATCCTCCTTGGTTTGGGATTATATTAGAATATCATCTATAAAGACTACCAAAAATTTGTCAAGGTAATCTCTAAAGACTCTGTTCATCAAGTCCATGAATATTTCTGGAGCATTGGTGATTCCGAAAGGCATTACTATGAATGCATAGTGCCCGTATCTTTTACGAAAAGCAGTCTTGGGGATATCTTCCTTCTTCACCCTTACTTGATAATATCCCAACCGCAAATCCACCTTGGTGAATTATTGTGCTCCACGCAACTGATCAAACAAGTCATCCATTCTTGGGAGAGGATACTTGTTCTTTATCGTGATTTTGTTACGTTCACGATAATCGATGAAAATCTGCATTGACCCATCCTTCTTCTTGACGAAGAGGACTGGTGCACCCCATGGTGAAGCACCTGGGCGTATAAACCCTTTATACATATTCTCCTGTAATTGTTTCTTCTGCTCTTCTAGCTCAACAATAGCCATTATATATAGAGTCTTGGATATTGGTAGCACCCCAGGTATAAGTTCAATTGAGAACTCAACATCTCTTCTAGGAGGAAGTCTAGGAAGTTTCTCGAGAAACACTTCAGCGAATTCCCTCACAATAGGCATTTCTTCAAGGATAGTTTCTTCCTTGGACTCAATCATCTATGCCAAATATGCATGCTTATAAGGCAGTAATATCCATGCTTGAGATGATGGATCTAAAGGAGATTCATCTTCCTCCTGACATTTGTAAAGAATCGGGGGTTGATTCTCCATATGGAGTGTGATTTCCCTCTCCCGACAATTTATGTTGGCTCTATATAAAGAAATCCAATCCATGCCAAGAATTGAATCAAATTCCACCAGAGGGATTATGATGAGGTTCACTAGTAAATTCAATCCACAGACTATAATAGGGGAGGACTTATATTCATGGGATGCAATGATTTCCCAATTTTCCGTACTCACCAACATCTTTACTTCCATGATTTGTGGTGGTGCTGGGATTGTTCTACTAAACTTTCAAGATATAAAAGAATGTGTAGAACCTGAATCAAAAAGTACGTTCGCTATTCTTGAATGAATAACTAGCGTACCTGTCAGAACTTCGATGTCGGGTTTCACTTTGGCAAATGTGATGGAAAAATATCTTCCTTGTTGCCTTGGAGGTTGTTGGTTGTCTCTGAAAACCCTTGGATTAGGGCACTGATTTTCAAAATGACCTGGTTCTTTTCATTTGTAGCATTGAACAATGCATTGAGGTTCAAATGGAGTGTTCCTCTCCTCTGTCGCAGTCGTGGGTCTTTCTTGCCGACAGTTAACAGCTAGGTTCCCTTCACTTCCACACCTGAAGCATTTTCTCATCCCCTTAAGGCAATTTTCAGGGTGCTTCTTTCTGCACTTTTGGCAAGTGGGGTGCTGGATCTTCTTAGCACCGTTGGATTTATCCATCAGAACACCAGCATTGAAGTCCACCTTACTCTTCTTATCCCCATGATACCCCTTTGATTCCCTGATCTCCATTTCTACCTTGAGGGAACATCGGACCATCTCCTTATAGTTGTCGAATTCACGAATCGCTAATGCTTTCCATAGGCTAGGCTTCAGCCCACCAAAGAATCGGTCAACTTTTCATTCGGGGGTAACGACAAAGCTGGAAGTGTATCGTGCAATCCTTGTGAATTTTTCCTCGTACTCTCCAACATATTTTTCATCTTTTTTCTTGAGGGAAAGGATGTACTTATCCATCTTAAGACGGTGGGTGCACATAAAATATTTATCGAAAAACATCTTCCGGAAATCCTTCCATTCCAACGCCTCGATCTCCTCCTCGGGCTTTGTATTTTTTATCAACGTCCACCATTGATCAGCTTCACCCTCCATATGATAAGCAGCTTGGAGAACCTTCTCTTGTTCAAAACATTGGAGGATGGATAATATCTTTTCAATGGAGTTGATCTATTGTTCAGCGATCGTGGGATCAGATGATCCACTAAAAGTAGGAGGCCTTTGCCTCATGAAGCTCTCGATAGCGACTTGTTCCTTCTTAGGGGGGTTTGGACATTCCTCTTAACCCGTGTTTCTATTCAAAACTTGTGTTAGCTGAGAGAGAAGCATGAAAAAGTTCATGATTCCCGCTCTCATTTGGTTGGGCATATCATTAGTACACTCATCGCACTGATCTTCACAACGGTTGCTAGCCCGAGTCCTCCTATTACCAGACATTGGCTGGAATAAAAAGAAAGTTAGGGGTATCACATAAAGGGTAATCCAAAGTCAAAAGTTGATAACTTATAAATAAACTTTTATTTCCTTAACTCATGAGTCTATAGGCTTCAATCTAGGCTTTTCATGATCTACTTTCTAACATATATTCTTAGGGGATTTTTTTAATTCCAATAATAAGGGTTCATAATAAGATTGTGAATTTATAAAAACATATCCCCTGGGAGTGTCGTAACCAAGTTTGCAGTAAGGCCCATTTTCGTGCACCAGTTCTTGTTCGAGTCTAGCTCAAAGCGGTGTTTTCGGGTTTTACCCCTAGGATACATCTGTCCCAGAGCCGCCTCTACCTGCTCGTATCCAGACAAGGATATATTTGTTTAATAATCCACTTAATTAGTACTTAAAAAAACTTAGGGATGTTTATATTATACTTAGTCTTGTATCTAAGGCTTTACTAGGGTTTCCTAATCCCAAAAATAACTAAACCTATCCTCTGATACCAACTATGACAACCCTGATTTTATTACAAACTTAAACATGATTTATTACATTAAACTTCACTTGATACAACAAAGGAGATCGAGAGGTTTAGTGTCTTTGTGGCTTAGGATCATTACATAAAAACTTAAAACATGAAATATAACATCTTTATTGAAAACTTCTTTTACATGACCAAAACATTCCCTCATACTTAGTATTGCATGGGGTAACCTGAGGACATGCATAAGAAAAGGGTGCGCTATAAAGCCCAGTAAGGGATTACACATAGAATAACATGAGGAGTACAATACCTGTTAGACAATAGGAATATCAATATATCATAAGAAAAACATGAACATAAAGGCATGATAAAGCATGATAATAATAACATGGAAATGTGGCAACAACACTTATCATGGAATTAGCATGATCTAAGGCTCATTGCACATGGAGCATGAGTAAAATCCTCATTGAACATAAAGCATGAGTAAACCCTCATTGAACTTGAATAAGAATGAGTCAACACTCATTTTACATGATGTATCATGATACTATACTTTACCCAATGCATTCGAGCGCTATAAGGGCACACCTTTTTAAACATTTCATTTCATGCATAAGTGTGCCACGTGGATCATAAAACATGGAGTCATAAAACAAAATAATTTATTCCATGATAAAGGAATGTGGAATTAATACATAAAACTTTTCAATCAATAAGTAAATGTGCATAAATGTGAATACCCTTGATGGAGAAATGGGAATGGTATCCACTACACAATGGCATTGGCTTAGACAATCGGTGCGATTTCGGCAACGTAATAGCGTGACATAAGAATTCATAAAAATGGTTGATGAGAGGGAAAGGGGTTCCGTATCATATTTACATGTAATGGAAAGTAAGTAGTTCATATAGATACATGTCCCAACAATTGTAATGGAATTTAGATTCATGATACAAAATTATTGCTTGAATTTAAGAGAAGAGAGAGAAGTTCCTTTCAGAATTTCGGCATAGTAACAGGTGTACATGGGAGGCATTTAATGAGAGAGAAAGGGACTCCCATCATTAAAAAATAAAGAGGTCAGTAGGAGGGAGGTGTGAAACCATACCCCAACATTTATAATTGAAATTAAAAGGGAAAAACAACTTAAAGAAAATTGGACAAAAATGAGAAAGGAAGAAAAGACCCTTACTTGGAAGTGTGCTTCCAAAGGCTAGAGAGAGGCTTTTTGGGAGCTTGGGGAACATTGGGAGGATTCTAGAGAGAGTAGGGCAGATTTTGGACAAACTAAAAGGGCTTTGAGTGAGGATTAAGTGGGATCTTGGGTGGGTTTATATAGGAAAGGTGAGAGAATTCTTTATTATTTAGGTTTGGAACCCCTTACATTAAATTAATCCAAAACACAAACCATCCCATGGTTTTTTCCCATGGTTTTTGGAAAATGGAAGAGGAAAATAATATTTTATAAGGCCAATGTCCTAACTTCTTAAAATATTTGGGTTTCTTATGTGGAGGTGAGTCACACTCCCATGAAAATTAATGTAAAAAGGAAAAGTGTTGAATATGTCTTGAGGGGTCCATTAATGCTTTGAAAAGTAAGTCAAACAAACCCAAAATCACATTATTTTAATGGTAAAACATATATTGGCCGAAAAAAAAGATTATAGTATTTTATTACATCACTATTGGGTCATTATGATGTCATAAAACACATTATATATTTAAAAGGTATTTAATTTTTACCCAAAAATTTGACTGTCTCAGAAAATTATGAAAAATTTACCGTTGGATAATTTCGACGTCCTGATTCCAGAAATGACATTTATTTTATCGATTTGTTTTTTCCAAATATGTTAATTTTCAATTTTAAAATAAAAACTGACATTTATCGAAAATTAACAGGTTTTGACAGAAATGGATTTCAAACCATAATAAAAATTTTAATTGCATTCATAAAATTATAAGATCATTTAATAAAAATTAATTTAATAATAATATTATTAGTTTATTAAAATATTATTTAATTCAAAAGAATCCCTTAATTCAATAAAATATATTTATTAATTAAATAATAACTAAAAACACCATTTGTACTTTAAAAAATATTTACAATGTATCAAAAATGACTAGAAATTATATTCATTATTATATACAAAAAAAATGTACATGAAAATAGTACTACTTATTTATTACATAACCCATTAAAACAGCTGCATAAGACCTAAGGGTAAGGTGTGCGTTGGTGACAGACTCCTGGGGGGGCTCGGATAACATGGCTCGAGTGGTAATTTCAATCAACTTCCACTTTTCCTGTAGACGGTAACGTTCAAGCTTGACATGATGAAGCTCAGCTTGGGATTGGTCAAGGGAGAAGCCCAAAGATGCCACCTTTTTTCCGAGCTCCGATAAATGGGCTTCGTATGGGGAAATTCTATTGGATGAGGCCATCACTTCCTTTGTCTGAGTAAATTGGATTTGTTAAAGTCCTATATTTATACTAATCATGTGATCACTGTTCAACGGCTATATTAGAAACGGTCAAAATTCATAACATAAAACCAAAGAAGTTGACATTTTATATAAACATAAAGAGACATTTAATTAGATCAAGAGTAATTTCCATTAATGAAACATTGGGTCGTTACATGTATACTAGGTTTTCTAGACAGTATGCCTCAGAAAATTCCCCGGATCCCAGAAAACACTGAAAAACAACACGTAAGTGTCAAATTCCAATCCGTGAGGGCCCATACTCTCCACGAATCAAAGATTGACATCTTATCTACGTTATAACAAAATAACAATTAATGATCTGCCAAATTCCGATCAATGAGGGCCCATACTCTCCAAAAACCGATGTTTGGCATCCATTCTATCAACAACTTATACAGAAATACCCTATCACATAGCAGGTATTTATCAAGAAGCTATCACAACAGCATGCTTTTATAGCACAACAACTATCACAACAACATGCAATTTCTAATGCACCTACATGGCATGGAACTATACATGGAATGTGATTTCTAGCATGTGCCTAAATGATGCATGAGATGGCATGCCCTCATCTCATCCAGTTGCAACTAAATATAACCCATTAAAAAATATAAACAGCACAATACAAGTGTGTCACCCAAGGGTGAAATCCTATCAACTGTAAATTGCAAAATCAATAAAATTGCAACACGAGGTAAATTGGCTTTTCCCTATACATGGGTTAGCTATGCTCGAGAAGAACTTATTAACAACTACCGTTCTCGTCCAATCCCAGACTAAGGCTCCAAATAGTAGGTCAAGGAAAATAACTCCTCTGATACCCCTTTGTAACGTCCCAGTTCTGGGTGCCACTCAACGGGTGCCCCGAATCTGGTTCACCACATGACCTCAAGCGCATTTCCTCAAACGCCAGAGGCTGCCGACTAGCAGCAAGGGACCAGGTCTGATAGTGGGGAAACTATGCCCTCATTCGTCAAAGTGTACCATAGTGGAATATAATATAAACACATAGCAACAACGGAATCAATAAACCACACAAATTTAATATAACAACTGCAGTAAAGTATAACTAGCCAAATATATATATGATGAAACATGCCTCAAGTTCTAAGAAAACAGCCAGAACATGTTACACAACAATACAGTATAGTACAATACAGAGTACAACAAAACAGAAAAAAAAAAACAGTCAGTAGCATCGCGAGCCTAAGCCCGGTCCCATTCTCCCCTACTCCTCAGCAGCAATCAAGTACCTGTATAGGGACCCTTGCCCTTATCCACACCTACAGAAACGTAATCTATTTGGGCCGAAAAGCATGACCCAAACAGGGTGTGAGAAACATATCTCAGTAGGCACCCACCAAAGGCCCATGCCCAATTGTGTGAAAATATGCAATAACAGTGTGCAGTAGTAAAATGTAATAAACTAAGTAGTACTAAAAAGTAACTAACTTACCAGTTATATTTCCATTTTATTATTCTTTTAAACCATTTCATATAAGAAAACAAAAAAGTGAATTTCTAAGTAAACAGTCAGTGTCCACAGACACTCAAACCTTTCCCTCAGGTAAACAGGAACGTAACTCAAAGGTACTTGCCCAGAGGCAGAACAAATGTTTCCCTCAGGCATATATAGTGTTTCCCTCAGGCAAAGTGTCTATTGCCCATAGGCACAGAAGAATTTGCCCTCAGGGAATGATAATAACTTCCCTCGGGCTAAGTAAAACAATGCCCTCGGGATAAAGTAACCGGGCCATGCCCAACATATCACAAGCAATTCAAATACAATTACTCTCAAGGAAAAAGCAATACAGAATATAAACAAGGCATACCCTCAGGTATCCAGGCCAAACGACTAAACAGTGGAACGGACCCCCGGGGTGGTCCTGGATCCAAGCAGCGATCCCAAAAAGCATTTTAATATCACATTTAATTACTTATACAATTATAGGTATTTAAAATATCCCCGGCCTCAGCCACACGGCACCCCAAATATGGGCTCAGAGCTCAAAACACACAAAAACACACAACAATTGGAAAATAAACACCAATCCAGTTACCTTTAACGCCCTAGATAAGTATACTCGAATGACATTCCATGAATCGTCCTAGAATGAGGTAGATATGAGGTGAATAAAAACTCATTCAAACCCAAATAACTTCCCTTAGATGAAGAATTGGTAATAACTACACCAGGAGAAGAGAGAGCTTACCCGTGCGGTTCCAAGGAGATCGACGGTGTAGAGAACGGATTCCTGACGTGCGCTCGGCGGATCTTCAAATCTCCGTTCTCCCTCTCCCACTCCTACCTCCGGTTCTAAGCCTTCCCTGTGAACAGGGGAGGCCACTGCCCATTTTAAGCGAAAGAAACAAATTACACGACGTGTATTTCCAACTACACGGCGTGTACTTCCCATTTTTTAAATGTTCCTTTGGCGGATTCCCACCAGCATGGCACTATTCACCTGCCGACATGGCTACACGGCGTGTCTTCTTGAGTACATGGCATGTTCTGTCGCATAGCTGGCCACCACCTTACTATTTGCCTGTCGACTGACTACACAGCGTTTAAGGGACCACTACACAGCGTGTAGTCAGTTTCTACACCCTTCATTGCCGACATGGCTACACGCCCCGTGTACTCATCCCATATGGCCAAAAGTACATGGCATGTGGAAAAGTACACGGCGTGTACTTTAAAAAATTTAGGATTCACCCCAATTTTACTTATTTTCTCAAAAAAACTTAAGGAAAAGAGAAAAGAAGAAACTCGTACCTCAAAAATAAGAATCAGGTTCTTACAATGTATTCTTAATAATATATGATAATTATAAACAATCTGAGATGAAGCCCCTAATATGGCATTAGATCCTCAAAATTTCCTCAGGGAGACACCTCACATTGCTTTATAGATTCAATGTAGTCTCTTAGAAGGCACCAACACAATACTAGGGATAAAACATAGCCTCCCTAAGAATACATGAGGATGTTACAACACATAAACATAGTCTCATTAGGATTCAAAATATTAAGTTCCCACTTCCACATATGGTGCAATGACCACCCTCACGTGAATGAAATATTAATTCCCAAAACATCATAAAAAATTCCTATAGAACTTTTTTAATTTTGAGGACCATTTTTTGGGATTTTTATCACCTTATTAAGGTAATTTATACCCATACTACTGTCACCATATGATCCAATGCAATTTCATTTATATGTACAATGTTTTATAGGACTCCACCTCAATTATATATCTTCTATCCAAGTCCATTTAATCATAAAAACACTTTATGTTAAGGTGGATATGCAGTATAAATCTTAATATATACATGATTATTCAACAATAGTTATTAATGAAGAAGATGAACATGTAACATACATGTATGAATTTAGGGGACCATAAATATTCCCTTATACCCATTACATAAAAAAATCATGTATGGTTTCAAGGAATATGACACAAAAGGAATTACAAAATAGGGGTAATATATAATATCATGTGAATTGATTCCCACTCCCCCAAATAATTATGATAAAGGAAACCATATTTATCATGGAAGAATCCCATTGAAGATTCTATGTTTCCATGGTAGTGATACCAATAGCTGGACATTCTAATGTGTGAAAATAAATTATAATGGGGGATGGGGGTATATGGGGTCCCACCAAAGTTATTAATATCATGATAAAATTGGTTTTTTTATTTCATTTTTTTCTTTTTTATTCTTTTTATCTCGCACTCTATTTCTCACTTCCATATATATGAACGAATAACCTTCGTTTCATAGTTCACGGGATGTGGTTAATCAATTTTAATGGAATTTATATTATATTTTCTATGTTTATTTGTTTTATGTATGGATATTATCATAGAAACTCTGATGATGATGTACAAAGGAATTCCATTTAATTTGAAGAATATGAAGTAAGAATTATATTAGTTCCAAATCACTTAGAACAACATGATGAATACACTTCACCAAAATATGTTATTTGTAGAAGATGTTAATTCCTAATGTGATGTTGAATTTAAGTAGATATGAAGGGACATCATGGAGTACCCCCACTAAATATCTCACCTGGGGATATTTATTTTAAGACATTACATCAAGATAATGAGTTTCAAGATGAGGAACTAATAGGGGAATATATATTTTTCTTTATTTTAATTTTTTTATTAGGAGCCATTTTTTTCTGATTCCATTTTTATTAATATTTTATAATTAATACAATGTAGTTTTCCATAGATAATTTTGATGAAAAATCCACATCGAAGGTGTCAGAGTTAAAAGAGATAATGGAGGATCGAGTTTGGCAACAAGTTGATGAAGTTGTTGTATATTTTTTGAGTTGTAGTATAATGATAGACATAATTCTCAATACAATGAAGATAATATGATCCCCAAAATCAATTTACATAAACTAGAGGATGTTATATCTCCTCATTCTAAGAAGAAGGAGGTCCATTTACATCCTTCCACCCCACCTATCAAGTTGTTTTCGACTACATAGTTGGGGGCATTCATATTTTACGTCAAGGGTACCTTAAAGTCCAGTATATCCTATAGAGAATTAGGAAAAAGGATTTGGTTGTCCAAATCACATAAACCATGTCCAAAGGTGGATTGTAGATAACTTACATCCATTAGTTTACTATAGATAATGAAAAGACAACATGTCTTAGGGGTTTGGGGTTGGATCTAAGAATCACTTTCTTTTCCTCTTTTTTTATTCTTATTATTTTGAAAAAATTTACATTTTTGATTATTTAGGAATACAAGTGAAAGTAATTAGAAGATTAATTCAAGGTTTAATTATCAAATAACTAGGATATATCCAGCCATACCATTGGTTTTGTTACTAAAATTATCTAATTTTTTTAACAATCTTAGCTTAATTTCATAGGGAATAATGTGATTTATGTGTGGGGAAAGAGTGTTAAAATGATTTTGGTTTCTATGAAACCACAATTATGTGAGATTTGTCTAAATGTTCTAATAGAGAAAAGTTCACCGAAAAATAACGGAATATCATTTCTATAGTACATGGGAAGTTATTTTTAAATAAAAGGATTTATGTACATTGAACTAAATATAACCAAAATATATTAAGGAACATAATAAATGGAGACTAGTTTATTTGAAAAAATTAAATCTTTATTGATTCAACATAATCGAAAACTATATATATCATATAATCTTGAGTGAAAGGGGAATATGGTATCTAAAATCAAGTTTATTGTGATAATTTGATAGTCTGTGTTTGAGTAAAAAATAAAAAACCATCAATAAAAATAAAATGAATACGTTTTAGTTGACTTCAGTTACCCTAATTTTAGGCCTTGATTATTGTAATTACTATTGTGCGATGCCAACAGTAAGGGATAATTTAATTCCATTTGATTCATACTCAATGAATAAAAAAATTTCACATAAAATGGATTAATAAAAATAAAAATAATGAAAGCTCCATATTTTTCAATGGATATGAATAGTAAGGGTAATTATGAACTCATTAGACCCAGGGTAAGATAAAGTATAAAATTATTTTATAAGATGTATCAAGTGTTAAGTTGAATAGCAGTTAAGGATCTTGAGCGGTAAAATTTTGGAACATGTGGGATTTTAAAATAAATCCGTCTAACTCCCATTAAATTAATATTCAATAATATGAGTCTAAAATTGAGTGTAACTAAAAAACAAGTTTTAGTTTTAGGTAAGAAAAATTGTATGAGGACATTTAAGCACTCAATTGTGTGTGTGTGTGTGGGAGGGTTACACAATGTTTTCATATTTTTATCTATTTATCAACATTTTTAAGCGTTTTTACTATTAATATATAACAATATATGAATAAATATGTATTTTTTTGGAATTAAGTATTAGAACATAGTTTAATGTGATTAATTCCATAGAAAAGGTTATGACATTGGAAACAATATTTATGGAATTGTTTTTATTTTTTTAATGATTAATGACACAATGGGGCTTCACATAAATGAATAAATTAATGAAATCAAGGGATATTACGTATTTTAAATAGATTTCTTAAGTGTGTTTTAATATTATAACTCATTCTTGTGTAAGATGATATGTCTATCCAACTCTCAAAATTATTCACGCATTTATAACAACACATGGTATTACTATAGGAATGATATTCACATCATCTCCCAACATAAGGATTTCTATAAATGGATCCCATATAAATTCTCAAAGAATCCATATGTGACTCAACATTTCCTTGAAGAGTCACCTCAAATTACATCCTATAATCAATGTAGTCATATAGAAGGTCCCAAAACTATGCTAGGGAGGAAACAAATACTTCCATAGAAGCCCTGATGATTCTCCAAAATCAAAATGTAGTCCCATGGTGAATATATACATTAAACTTTATTTATAGTTTATGCCACATTGAAAACACAATATATCATTCTAACACTAAGGGAATTTTAATTCCTAAAGCATTATGAGAAGTACCTTTAATTCTGTATATGTAATGAGGAATTATTTTATAAGAATTCCTAACACATTAATGATGTAACTTGTTTTTATTAAAAATTGTCCTCAACAGTAAACACATAATTTATCTTCTGGGAAATATAATCTGATACTTCAAAAAATTATATGTTCCTAAGAAAATGTTTTCTCAATATCAAACAAATTATATGTCATATAATAAAAATTGTATCAACCTTAGGTTATAAAATATAATTGAATCATGTACATTGATAATTAAGATAACTATATGTCTTACATGCATAGCCACAGGGGACCAAAAATATTCACATCTACCCTTTGTCAACAAAATCAGGAAAGGTTTTAATGAACATTCCATTTGTTGAATGATTAGTAGAGGATACTAATGAAGATAATGGTAATGAATTATTAGTTCCCAATTCTTGAAGGGGCATATAATGATTTTCCAAATGGAACAATGCCATTAAAAATTTTATGCTCAAGTGGAGGTGATCTTAATATATAATAACGTGGGCTAGGGGAATAATGGTCCACACTTGGGGGGATTGATCTAGGATTATCATTGGTTTTTCATTTCGTTTGTTTTATTTAATAATTGTGATCTCTGCCATTTTTTTCTCACATCTATATCCATGGAAGGATAGCCATATGTGATTATCACAAGAGAGATCATAATTTTAGTTTCTTGAGTTGTTATTAAAAATATTTTATTCTATTCTCTTTGACTTATTCTCACTATGAGATTTAATAGTCTCAATGTATTGTGTGAATGGGTGATATTTTTCACCCATTTTTGTTCATTGTGATTTCTTCTCTAAAACATGGAACCCAAAACAAATTCCTTCCATGATCATATAATGCATTCATTAGATTGTGTGATTAAGGAGTGAATGTTCCATGAAAGATTCTATGTGATATAGTTAGTGAATTTGTAATATCCTATTCAAAATATTCCTTCAAATATGATGTGGTTGACTATGATTAATGTGTATTTATACTCTCAAGGTTTGTTGAAAATGTTTATTAATAAAAAATATGGTGGGAAATATTGGAGTTGGAAACCATTCTCATAAAATAGATAGTGAAGGTGTACATGGTGAAAATAGGTTATTTAAGAGTGTGATAGTATTTTTACATTCTATTTAAACACTATTATAGGACTAAAATTGTGTTTAACTGTGGACTACCTAAGTTTCTTCCTAACATTATTCATTTTGAATTTAAATTTTTACCCTATTCTGTTATCTACACCTCCAATAGACCCCCATAATTTCTGTCATATTTTTCATTATATTATTAAAATAAAAACCCAAAACCATCATAAATGTTATTCATGATTCATAGTGAGATCTCAGTACCTATATGTGTATAAATTGGACTCCATATACAATTTTTTTGTTCCCAAAATATGTTAATGCACTACTAATTTTTAAAATATAAAAATTATCCTCTAATAAAACCAAAATACCTCTAAATTATAAATATCATGTTATATAACAATAATTGAGTGATTTTTACTCTTACTTTTTCATAAATATACACTATCATGTAGTAAAACATTTTTACCATTTATATATATGTATATATATTTCTAAATACATATAATGAAATAAAGAGAATAAAAAACAATAGAAATAAAAATGAAAATAACAATAAAAAAAAATCGGTAGAGCCTAGAACCTAAATAATACAGCCCTTTTTATTTTGGAAAATATTGAAAATACATACCATATAATGGGAAAAAATCAAAAATAAACATCCCTCGTCTAAAAAAGTAGAAAAAATACATCCAAAAAAATACTCATAATAAATAAAATATTTAATATAATCTCCATATCAAGGATCATCATCCCATTTAAAGTTATATACTAAAGTGTGTTGGGACATGGTCACCATTACTATTTTTCATAAAGAATAACCATTTTTCCATTTAATTACAAGAAAATACATATTAAAATCCCATATGATCCACCAATGCTTTCTTGTTTTTATTCAAATCATTCTTGTAAATAATTCCACTATGAGATGAGACTTTACCCTCATCTTCATTGTCAACCCAATTATCCCTTATATTATTAATTTATATTTGATGTTTGATTTAATCATGTATTTTATAATCCATAGGAGTATCTTGTTTCACTATCTACTTATAACATTAATGAACATATTCATAATAATGACACTTCTCATATTAATCTTGAATCTTCTAAGGAAGTACATAGTCTAGTGTATCCTCCTCTAATTATAGATTACTAGTTTCATCTGACAAGCACGTATGCTCATTAATGCCACAAACATTAGGTAAATTTGGTAAAGAGTTCTATTTTAGAACAACGGATCCAGATTCATTGGATAATCTTGGGCCACACTACTATCAGCCTATATTATACCCTATTCCACAACTATCATGGTATAATTTATTAGAAATGTGGGCAATTATACCACCCAATTTCTTTATGATCTATTTTAAAGATAGCGTTTATTAATTTTATATCATGATATATAAATTTCCCTAATATATATTGATTTTTTTTGTATCTTCATTAAAATAGGGATTAATAATAAACCAAAAAAATCATATATATTTTTTATTCTTCTTCATTCTTTTATCCCCACCCTTTAACTCCTTTTCTTGGAATTTTTTATTGTTAATGACCCAAGTGCTTCTATAATAATTGAAAAAATCCTATGTTCCCAAGGACAATGAAATATTTGTCAAATTGAATAAAGACTATAGAATAATGAAATTTGAAGTTTGATAAATATGATAGATCTAACTACAGTTAATAGAGGGTGAAGATTATGGCATGTCCTAATCGAAAATGATACAATTACCACTTCTGGGTTTCAAACCAACAAATATTGACAAGATATATTGGGAGTTATTTGATAAATAAGTTCAAGAAATTGTGAACCATACATTATAGAAAACATGGTTTCAATATCAGAGTGGAGAAGTTTATGGATATGATGATGAAATATATCATGGATATATATAAGAATCCTTCTATGTTTAATAAAGTGTACTTGATGATATGGTCATTCAATTTGATTATTATTGAATGGAACATTGTTACTAATATTTTTAATGAATTCAACACCATCACAAGTTAGTTAACATTTATTGGAATTATTCTGGATGGTAAGGTACGTTCACTAGTTTTACTATCTTCACCACTTGATAGTTGTGAAGCTACTGTAATAGTCATGTGTAGTTTTTTTTTGAGGAATACAATGTTAGTGTTTAAAAATGTGTGAAATTTTACCCTTAATAAGAATATTTAGAGAATATAATCTGGATTATTATTTGGATTTTCTATATACATGGAATTAATATAATAAAACACACAACAAGATAGTTATATAGGATGCTAACATTATGGAGGAATGTCCAAATATGTGGAAAATGGACCAAGTAATAGTTGTTTGATTGGTTGGAATAAATGATGTGTTACAAAGGTGTGTAGAGACAAACAAAATAAACCTAAATACAATGTTACATACATAGAAGTTGAAGGAACTTATGATGTATTATTTTTGAGAATTTATTTATGAATGATGTCTTAGATTTTAGAATTATGGGTATCCATACATTCCACATTGGAGAATATTTTCATAAATAATTATGTTTCTAGAATTTGTGGTTTACATATTTCTGATGATTAACCATTATAGATTGCAAGAAAGGGTGATGCATGGATCAAAACAAATGGTGTGATTTTGATCATTCTTTTTAATTTGAAATATTTACTTTTATTGAGAGTGAATCTTATTTTTTTGGGAGGTTTAATAATTTAGTCATTATCACAATGTTTATTGGTTGTTTAAGGGAAATTTCCAAGGGATATATTGTAATATAAATGGGATTAATGATTACAAACATATAAAACATGATAAAAAATTCCATATAATTTTAAACAATAATAAATTTCATTAGGGATTAAAAATAATAAAATTCAATATGTGTATAAATTAGTGAGAAAGGTATAATGATATTTGGAATAAAAATAATTAAATCAAATCTGATGTTTGTGTAGTTTTATTTATGTGGAGATTATATGTTTGGAATGAAGAGTAAAGTTTATTTTTTTCTTAAGGAGCCACACCACTACATCTTGGAATGATGGACTTGGTGAATAATGGTGTTGGGAAGCCTATAATAGTATATTCCTCTAGAGGTTCACTATATTATGTAACATTTAACAAGTTATCAATAAGGAAGAAATATACTATAACATGCTTCCAAACATCAGTATTCACCAAGTCCAGCTTCCCAATGATGAAACTCATGAGGGAAAAAAATATAGGTGAGTATGATAGAATGAGGTCATGTAATTTTGTGATTATAATGTAATTTAGTGGGGGGAAGACACATTCAGGTAAAACATTTTAGAATGGGGTGAATCAAAATATGAATAATAAAATTTAATGAAAATCATTTGAGCATGAGGCTTCTCTAGGGGTTTCCCATTACATTTTAAGTAGATAAAATGAATAAGGTTGCATATCTCAATAATAAGAGTCAATATGTTCTAATGAGAGAATGTATAACCATAGATATGTAGTTCGTAAAGAAAGAAAGTCCCCATAATTTATGAGTCTTTGGTTTTTTGGAATACATCCATATATATACTAATGCAAGGGAGATATTTGATGATAAATATGAAACATGTTTCTTTATATGATATGGTTATAAGGGGATTGGATATGTCTTAATATTTTATTAGAACAAGGAGATAATACAAAAATTCAATATTTAATGAAGGTGTCATATACAATGCTATACATGAAGTTGAAACTAATGTGGAGGTTAATGAATCTAGGTTTTAAGAGCAAGTGGAGTTGGAAGGTATAACTAAATAGGTTACAAAAAAACTAGTGTAGCCTACTAAACAATTGTATTTAAGGAATTGAAAATAGAAAAGAAGGCCTATGTAAAGGTATTCATCATCCTTAAACTATTTCTTATTCCCTAGTGATGGATATCCAGAAATATTTGATGTAGATTTTAAATTAAAAGAGTTGATTAAGAGGGAGTAGGTTATGAAGGAGAAGATTTACTCATTTATTTCTTGATTTGATTGATTTAAATACTTATTCCACCATAGATATTTGGAGAAGGAAATTAATGTGTAGCAACTGGAATGATTTATTGAATTAAGAAAGGAATACCAAGTTTTCAAACTCTGAAAAACTATATATGAGTTAATGTATACACCAAAATAGTGTAATAAGTTGTTTTATTTATTACTAAGTAAAAGCTAATACAAATGGTATCCCATGTATAAATGATATTATTTTAAGACTTTTGAAGATTGATACATAATATTTAATCTATACATGGTTTTCATGACCATTATAAGAAAATTTATATAGATGATTCATGAGTTAAATGGAAAATTGGATAACGAGTTTGGGATGAATGATCTTATAGAAGCTAGTAATATATTGAGGATGAATATAATGAGTGATCATGTAGTGGGAACCATGTAGTTATCACATGCTAACATTATTAGAATGTTTTTTAGATGGTTTTTTATGCAATAAGAACAAACAATTTTTATTCTCCTGGAATACCATTTTAATTTTTCAATGTTTCAGGAAGAAATTTAAAAATAAGGGGATGATTTCTTGAAAAATCTACCTTTTGAATCTATTATTTAAATATTGATTTATTTCATGGCTTAAAAATGACCTGATATTGATGATGCAGTGGTATTTTTGATAAGGTTCCTCAATAACCCTAGAATGAAATATTGGGAATATGTGAAGTGGATACTTGTGTGTTTTATGGAAGAGAAGATCTATATTGGATCTTTGGGAAAGGAAATTCATTTCAAGGGTATGTGGATGTTGACCATATAGAATCATTCAATGGTTGGAGGAGTGACACAAGTTATATGTTTTCTTATAGATGCATTTATGTAATTTGGATATCATAGTTATAGAAGGTCATGGTTTTATTTACCAAATATATAGAGTACATTACTATAACATAATATGAGATGGATGTTTTAAGATAAAGAAAAAAATGGTTGAGGAAGATAGAAATAACATGGAAAATTTATTTAACTTTCATAGTCAGCATGTTATATATCTTACAAAGAACACATTTTTTAAATCCCAGACAATGAATTTTTAGTTGAAGTGCCATTTTATTAGAGGCTTAATATAGGATGAGTTGTTGAAATCGAAATATATTTTTCAAAATAATAATCCTACATACAGGTTCATGAACCTAATGATAATTGAGAAGTCATGGATCTTCTACGACTCCATTAGTATTAATTAATGAATAGAAAATGAGGTAAAGAATACGAGAGAAAAATATCGGAATTTAGAAGTGAAATAACATTGACTTTCAGGAAACATATACTTGATATTAAATCTTTGATGGGAATGTAGTTTACATTGATGAATCATCATTTTTAAATTGAATATTTTGTGGGAAATATTCCATTGTAAAATAACGAAGAGAAGGATGTCAAATTAAGTATGTTTTCTAATTGTGGAACTATGAAAGGAGGTTAGATTACTAGATTTGGATCAAAGTGGGAGGTTGTTTGTATGTTGTGGATTAATCCATCGGTCGATGATAGGAAATACTAACAGCATCACGTATTATACACCATCCTAATACTCTCATAGTTTTAGCTGTTATAACATAGGGTTACTATAACAACACATTTATTAATTATCATAATGGTCCAACTTTATGCATTTGAAACTGTATCAAAGTGGGTAACTATAAGACCTCATTTCATTATGATTTTATTTCAAATGAAGTTTTTTAAGAAAAGTGTGTACCCTAAAATTTTATACTAAATATAGTGAAATTATTCCACATCTTTTTGGATATTAGGATTATTCCCAGACTATATAAATCATATGTACGTATTATTTTTCTTGATTCTTTAATTTTTATACCTTTTAGTATTATTATAATAATTATTGTTTAGGTCCTATAAGTGTTTCTGTAATAAGATACTACACATATTAATTTTATTAATATCATACATCTCATGCATCTCTCCTGAACCTTCTCTCGAGCTACCTTGGTTGTGATCAAAATCTTGGACTCTAACAACTTGCATCTGCATATGTGTAATGTTTTTTCATATCCCTTAGAACCTTAGGAATGTGAGTTAAATAATGAAATTTATGGATCCATGGTACCTTGATCATCCCATGTACCATTTTGTGATATTTTTTCAAACTCAATGTCTTTGCCTAAAATCAGGTTCCCATACACTTGAATATAGAACTATTCTATATTCTATATATACCCTACCCTAGTTTTAAATTTCTTATTTCTAAAAGAAACTACCACTAACCACTGGCTTGATTACATATTTCCCCAACCCTTAGAGTTCCCTTCACTTATGATGGTCTTGTACTAAGATTCCTTCAACACCTACCGAGTTCTAGAGTGCAAGTGACTTCCCAATACCTCTAGTTTCAACATTCCCTTACATGTTATTCCATTTGTGCTTGTTTCTAAATGAACAATTATCATGGAATTTCAATTAATAAAATGAAAAAAAATCTTTTAATAATTAATTCTTCCATTATTTATAATGTCTTATTATGAACAAAAATAATATGATCTTTCATTGTGAACTTCGAAAAAAATATCATCATCCATTGTATAAAGAACTACCATAATAGAAATAATATTATTAATAATTTTTGTTTTTATAATATTTCTGTTACTATTTACTTATAAGTTATACATCTTATTTTTTCCTCTTAATAGGTTATTTTATTCTTTACTAACTCACCCCCTTCCAAAGATAACCCTATATGCCTCCCCCTCATCAATACATTTCCACTACACTAGCCTCTTTATCAATTTCTTCCTCACCACCATAGGCATCCACTATCAATATATTTCACTTATATTTCCCTCATGGGTTACCAATATGGAACCCAAAGGCCTACATAACCTCCATTGTTGTCTAGCTCCTCAACTGTACAACTACTTCCATCATATCAGCATTTCTAAAGTGAATCTATACCACCACCACCATATATGGTAGCTGAATCCATTCTTCTTCATGATTTATTTAAAAAAATCAATTTCTATTTGGTGAAACTAAATCTTCCATTAAATAACTCGGGTATAGATCCTATCATAACTATCATCATTTTCACTATCTCTAACCCATGGAACTCCCCTATTTGATCCCTATCAATTCATGGACACTCGTATTCAATTGAAGGAGAATGTAATGGAAACTATTGTTTGACGTGGTATGTGGTTAACCAATGATGTCCAACAAGAAAAATTCCATTATAATTAATTTTCATAAAATATAAAACATGTTTTAATTTAATAACCAATTTAAAAACTACAGTGACATGGATTTTCTTGAATGTGACTTAGCATAATTTTGAGTTTTAGAGTACATAGACCTTCCTAGGGGTAAGGTAGTGAATTTACCCTATTTTATGACCATGATAAAATTATCTAGTGGTTATGTTGATTCAAATGTGTTGTGCTAAGAATCATGAATAACTAGTGAGTAATTATGAGTGTGAAGAGTCCTCCATAAAAATATATTATGTATAAAATAATAATTTTAACTACACACATAAATTTTTGATAATTATATATTAAAATTTTAAAACATCATGAGATGAAAAATAAAAAACCATGGTTCTGTCTAAAATGCATGTTTTAACCTAGGGGTGGTATAAATGTTTTTTACATTTTAATTTCTATGTTTTGGACACTATTTATGAATGAATAATATTTTAAAATGGATAATTTTTAAAATATTGATTTTTTAATTAACGTTAATTAAAAAATAATCCTATATGTTTTCCCCCTTTAAACACACTTATCACCAAATACTAGTGGTATCCCTATGAAAACGTGGATTTTAGAGTTCTAAAAATTGAGGATAGACTTTGGAGGAATCAATGTATTACTTATTAGGATCAAAAACGACAAAAAAACATGAATGAAACCTTTGATAATAAGAAATCATCTTCCAATGTATGTATTTTTTATTAAATTTTCACCATTCGCCATTTATTCTAAAATATAAATGTTATTGAAGTTATAATTCATCATTTTCATCATAGATAATCATGAAGTGGAATATTATTCATAATATTCAATACACATTATTGAGATTATAGACCCTCCCCTTTTCTATGTGACTGATATGGTGGATAAATTGTATTATTAATGATGTTCTTTGGGGTTTTGTGATTTAGGTGGTGATGGAAGATGAATGATGATGTACTCATTTTTATCTCTCTCGTACTCTCTATCCTCTCTCTTCTCTCTTTTTCTCACTCTCTCTTTCTCACTATCATTAGTATTTTCCATGACGGGTTTTCCCCATGATATTTCAAGAAGTTAGGTATGGTTGTGTGGGGTGTGGATTAACCCCATCAACCCATCTAGTGGAGAAGAGAATTAAGGGGTAGTATGAAGCCTATAAAAGGGGATATTCCACCATTAGATTTGACTGACAATGTTCTTTAGTTCAGATATTTCCATCACACTTAAGTGTGTGGTATTTTATGATGCTTGTTTTTTCTAATAATTAATTTTATATAATTTATGGTTTCCGTATTTTATAGTGAGGTTTGTTTTGTACCCACATTTATCATAATAATAATTCTATTTTCCTATGGGGTTTTTACACATTTAATTTTAGAGGTTTTCTACATCTTATTTGATTTTATTTTTGAATATTGTTTCACTTTATAAAATAATTTTATTGTCACCAAACTAGTGGGAAATTATTTTTAAAAAAAAGTGGTATCGAGGGAAGGTTATTTCCATATGCTATTCAATTTTTTGGGTATTAATAATTCTCATAAATTTTAGTATGTTTTATAATTAAAACTGTGGTTGATATTTCACATCATATAAATTTATTGACATTATCAAATTCTCTATTGTTATATAATGGAGGTTCTAGAATGACGGAAAGTTCAGATGGAAGAAAAATTGGAGGTTGAGATATTTAAGATAATATATTTTCCATTATGGGAAATAAATATGAAATAAATTCTATAGAAGCATAATTGTATAGTAGAAATTGTTGAAATACCAGTGGCAATGAAAGAGAAGAAATGGAATGGCATGGATGAGAATGTTATTGTTAATATCTATTTTTAATTGACAGAAGGGGTATAATCGTGAATTTAAGATAACAATGGAATATAAAATATGGGATACTCTAAAAAAACATATATGAGGCAATGTCACTGCATTTTTTTTGAATTAAAATTCATACACACATTGACTGGGGGATTTATCATCAGTGAAAAACTACATCAACACCCAAAATACTCTATTTTCTAAGCTCATGGGGTTGGTTTATAAAATTTTTCATACAGAACATGTAGGGATTATTTTATAGTGTTTTTAACATTTTTATGATCATCTAATAATAAACCTCACCAACAATTTCATTATGGATATTTTTGTGTTTCATAAAGTTGAACATTCAACTCTTAAATAAGAAATAATGTGAATGAAAAAGGAGGATATATAGACATATTCATGCTAATAAAACACTTATAAAATAGAGAGAGGAAGGATGATGGAGCGTGGTTCCTATGGCATCCAAAATCATGGAAGGCCCAAATCAATGAGTCAGAATGATAATGTAACATGTTAAAATTTGTTAATGAAGAGGAATATTAAAAAAGAATATTGGAATAAAAAGAGTAACGAAAACAACTCCCATGGAAATGTGGTGAGTATATCCAAGAACAAAGATATACTTGTCAGTGAAGCAGGGATGACTACTGAAGGTTGACATAATCTCAATGAAGCATGGATAATTGAATCAAGAGAAAGATGCCACATTATGTATAAATTTAAATTATTTGATCAGAATGTATCTCTCTCAAAACTAATTGTGTATGTGTGAAACAATCACACATTGAATATAATTGGAGTCTGTATCATCAATATTAACATTCAAGATGGTATTATTTGAAACATCCAAGGAGTACACAATGTGGTGGGCCTAAAAAAAATATTATCTCAGTGGAATTTTTCTGAAATCATATGCAAGACTCACATCGATAATGAAGTGATGAAAATTGTGAAGCGAACTCTTGTGGTGATGATGGTTGAGATGATATCAGAGATCTTTTATGGGATTATGGTTGTAATGTAAAAGTATGCATATATAGATATTACATAAACTACCTCAATTAAAGTACTTTTTTCAGATGGTATATGAAGAATGGTAATATGTATGAACATTGTAACAAGATTCTTGCTAATCAGAAGTTTCTTACAACTCTAAAAAATATATATTTTACATTTTTGGGAGAACTGTGTTTGAGAAAGAAATACAGGTTAAAGATCAATACATTAACAAAGAGAAGAAAAGTGATCTTAGAGTTTATCCATTCAATATTTTGGAAATAAAAAAACATATCCCGTGGAAGATTAAGGTATTTTTTAACATTAATTGATGATTATTCATGAATATTTTTGGTGTATCTAATCAAGAGAATGTAGGATGTTTTTAATTTTTTTTTAAAAGAAAAGGACAAAGAAAATATAAATAGAAAAAATATACAGTGTTTAAGGATTTAAAATTTTGAAGAATATACAAGTGTGGAGTTTGAAACATTTTCTCAATGGGGTGGAATCAAGAGATAGTTCACAGTGGAGTACAATCCTTGGTGGAATGGAGTGGTAGAGTTGATAAAAATAACCCTATTGGATTGGTCACGTGAGATGTTGAGGACTGCTAGCATTCCCAAAACATTATAGGAATAAGAAGTGAACACTAAATGTTATGTGATCAAATGGTATCCTTTAATGGTGATTGATCTGAAGACATTGATAGAGATGTCTACTAGTAAACCTAAACACTATTATTTTTTAAATACTTTTGGAATTACTTTGTATATATTATTTGATGACTAGGAATGATTAAAGATGGATTTGAGATCAAGGAAATATAAATCCTTGTTATGTGATCATGTTGTAAAGAGGTATCTTTTATGGGCCCCACTACCCAAAAAATCATGATTAACATGGATGCCATTTTAATATAATTAAAGGTGAAAATATTGATCGATAGAGACATAGAGAAAGAAAATATTGAAAAAAAAGTCTAGGTGGAGGAAAAATATAAGGAATAATTAGTTTCCTATAAATCATTACCAGATTAGGATCAAGTACAAGTGGAGGATGGACCACAACCATCAACAGGTTGGAAAAGTTCACCATTATGGAACTCGTATTAATGGATGAAGGAGAGATATATTATTTTGTGGAGGTGAACTAGAATCCAGATGTATCCTTATGAATTGACATCATGTAGGAGGACCATGAAGCCCTTAACAGGAATAATACTTGAGATCTTCTTCCATTACCTCATAGAATGAAGTAAATCGACAAAATATAGGACTTTAAGATCAAGAAAGATAAAAAATACCAGGTGGAAAGATATTTTGAAATACTAGTGGTCAATGGATATTCTGAAAAGGAAGGTATTGATTTTAATGAAATATTTTCCCCTTTGGTTGGACTAATAACTACTCAAATAGTTCTGACAATGTGTAATTTAATCGATTTACATATAAAGAAGTTGGATGTGAGAACTTTTTTCTATGTGGTGACCTTGATAAAGAAATATTTCTTCTCTAACCGAGAGGATTTTAAGAGTAGGAAAAGATAACTTGGTTTTAAGGTTTAAAAATTATTTATATGGGCTGATGTAGGCACTGAGGTGTTGCTACAAGAGATTTGACTCCTATATCATGATCCTTAGATATATAAAACATCATAAAAATCCTTGAGAATATTTTTGGGGGTTATATGGTAATTATTTCATCCTTATTTTATTATGTAGATTTCAGGTTAGTTGTAGGCCCCAACAATGATCAGATATAGGAGATGAATGCATAGTTGGAAATAGAGTTTGATTGGAAGGACGTGGGACTAGTAAAAAAATATTCTTGGAATGTAGATTTATCAAGATAAAAATAATAACAATACTTTTCTATAATAGACTAATTACATGAAAAAACGTTCAAAATGATTCAACATACAAGAATGTAAGCCAATACCTACCCTTCTTCGGGTTAATTTCATGTTATCCTTTATCATGTATCCTAATAGTTAGGAATATAGAATGTATATATCTCAAGTAACATATGTATCAATTACGGGGAGTCTAATGTTTGATATGGTCTGTACTAGACCATTAAACCCACATGTAGTGGGATCAGTTCATCAGTACATAAAAAATATCGGGTGATAGCCATTGAAAACAGTGAATATGCTTCTGAGATACATTAAGAAAACTTAATATGACGCATTATGCTATGGATGATTTTATTTTACTATCCCAGGATATGTTTATTTTGATATTTTAGATGATTCTGACTAGTGGAAAACCACTACTAGTTATGTGTTAACTTATTTAAGAAGACATTTCTACAAAAGAGGCTTTTAATCGTGATGAAGTTTATTAGCGCTAGCTAAATGAAATGATAAAATGTAACCTTTATCAACACTTCATTTTAGTACTTATAAAGGGTACCCTTTATCAATACTTTATTTTTAGCATTGATAAAGGTCTAGAGTAAAATGAAATAATTAAAAAAATAAATAATTAATAATTAAAAATTTCATTAATTGAATAATTATTGTTAAAAATGAATAAATTTAATATACTAATATATAAATTTTAAAAATTAGTAAATAGTTTATATTTAATATATAGATTTGTATAATGAATAATATAAAATAATTAAACAAATAAAATTTTAAAATGATTAAATAAAAAAAATATTAAAATTTTTAAATTAAATAATTATTGATAAAAATGAATAAATATTAATATAAATTTTTATTTATTATAAATATTAATAAATATTTTATATTAAATACTGAAATATAAAATGAAAAAATGTAATAATTAAACAAAAAAATTACAAAATGAATAAATTACAAAATTACATAAAAATTTAATAATGAAACAAATATTAATTAAGATGAAAAAGAATTATATATATTTATACATATTATAAATAGTAATAAATAACATACATTAAATATATATGTATATTTAAAATAAATAAAATGTAATAATTGAAAACATATTAATGTAGAATTCATTTTTAATGCTGTTTGATTTTTAAATTTAACATATATAAAATTTCGTGTGTTACATTTATTTCACATACATATACATATATATATATATATATATATCTAATTAATGCATTTTTATATACAACTCAAACAGAAATATATTTATACAATATATGAAATCTTATATTAAAACACATGCACCTAACATTTATGTAATTTATTCAATTTTTAATATATTTTTTAATATTATTATGAAATTATACATTTAATATATTATGTTTCTAATTAGTCAATTTTGATTATTTGTTTTTAATACTATTATGGTTAGGGTATTATTAATTGAAATTTAATATTTTATTATTTCAATTTTTTTATTTTATTTCTGAATGTAATCATTTTCTATTATTTATTTATATTTATTTATTTACTATGTTTTAGTATTTATATATATATATTAATCATTAATTAAATATATATATATCTATATTTAAAATAAAATTATATTTAATTAATTAAACTTATTTTTTTTGATATTTTTAAATTTTACTCATTTTCAATTATTCAATTACACTCATTTTTAAAATGAATTTATTTAAGGTTATATATCCACTAATAATGTTAAAAATATATTTGTAAATAAATAATTTAAATATATCTTTATAAATGCATATTTATAATATTTATAAATTTATAAATTTATAAATTTATATAATTATATAATTATATATTTATAATTATTATAAATATATAAATAATATTTTTATTTAAGAAATTATATATTTATAAATAAAGAAATTTATATATTTCGATAATTATTACATTATAATAAATTTATTTAAAGAATTATAATTCGAATTCTTTTTTTAGTGCTAATGTTTTAGCACTGATAATAGAAATATTTATCAATATTATTAAAAGATATCTTTTACAGCACTGAAATGTTAGAGATGATAAATATTCCTTTTATCCGCACTTATCAATTTAGCACCAATAAAATTCATCTTTATAAGAAATTTTTTGAAAGCGTTGTTAAAATTGTCCCTGATCTATTTAAAATAACCCTAACCACAACTTAGTCACTCATGATTCTGAGGATCCCGGAGAACTCCCTACTATCTGTGTGACTCCTCTACATTCCCTTAGATAAATCAAGGCTATAATCCAATGTATAATATTTTATACATTTCCTTTATCATTTTTTTGATTATTTTGGATCCGTATTTTGTGTTTTTACACTATTCATACCCTTGAAGAACCCTATATCTCATCTCCTCACCACTGAAATAAAGAGAGTGGTTTTATTTCATAAATTTCTTTTATAGGTAATGGTTTCAAAGAAACATATGGTTGTTTTCATATGGTAGGGTTTGTCAACATATGTTTATGTTCCTATATGGATAAATAAAATTGATAATTTACCACACACTACTACTTTTGGATTGAAACATAATATCCAATTTTCAAAAATCATTGAGAAAAAAATAATATAAAAAAAATTAGAAAAATGTGTTATTTTTTTCTTACTCAGTGTCTAGCATCTCATGTGTCTACTAATCACTCTCATATTACATAACTATATCTAGAAACATTTTTATCTTTTTTTTCATTTCATTATACTCTCTGTTCCTAAAATAACATCCACAAATTTTTGTTCTTATTCATTTTATTCACAGTCTCTTACTCTAACTATTAAAGAGATTCTCATAAAAATTATAATGAAGGAACTCATGTCTTCATCACAGTCCAATAATACAAAATAATATTTCTTGTTTTTTAACTCTCTCAATGAAAACATTAATTAATCAAAATCATTAGCATAGGACATAAAAAATAGAAGAACCAACTACAACAATTCTATTGGTCGTTGTGGATAAAGAGATTTAAGAAGAATTAAAGAATGTTTAGTAGAAGATAGAGGATGATGAATCTCTATGGATGGTGCCTTTTAAGTCCAAGTAAAAAACAATCCAAGAATTCAATATGTTATTCAGAGGAAATCTATGTCCCCCTACTCCTACCACCTCTTCCCATATTTATTATTCTAGGCTACTTCCAATATCCCCATAAACTATATATAAGAAATTAAAATTCTACCTCTGGCTATTACTAACCTTACCCTCACAAAAAAACCTCCCCCCATATTCCTATCAACATTACTCTATGTGAAACCTCCATATTTAATGAAATTATTGAATTTATCATTCCACTATATGGAGGCCTAATTCAATTTATAGAGGTTCCACTTTATCTTTTATGACAAGTCCATGTTCGGTCTTCCTCAAAACTAGATAGTTGATTCATGTAGGATTTGCGAACAATGTAATCTTATGGATTTCATGAATAAATCAACTTTTTAGACATCATTTATGAATTTTAATTTCTTCACATTATTAAAAAGTCATGTACAATGAAAATCATAGACTAAATTACAAATGAAAAATTACAGAACTAGAAGAGGGGGTCATCATATGTGTTTTATAATTAATTTTTAAGTATATAGAACTACATAATTATGTAATTACACTTTTTAATTATATGGAAAACTATATTTTATTATACTATATTTGTGTTACTAGATCTAAGTAAATTATCCCTTTGGGGATCCACATGGGAACTATAGTCTCTGAACATCATGGGAACCACAGTCTCTCCCTCACTCTCTTACCTATATCACATATGATTTGTATTTATAATATGTAATACACTTCAATAAACATTTTGTTTATAAACATCCAATTTCATATTCAATCTATGTTTTAATAATAATTTTGTTATGATAGTGCATTTGAAAAATATAGGAAAAATCATGGAATGATGTTGAAGTATGAAGGGATAAAGCCTATGAATTAAGACCAAGTAAAACAAATTAAGGTATATATGAAAATATTTAACTATAAAAACATTTGAAAACAATTTACTTATTTTGATCAATGTTTTTTGCAGTTTAAATATTTAGATGATGACATCGATTGGGTATAATTGGTTTGAAATTTTATGAGAGAAATTATAAATGCAAAGAATACGAACATTTACCAATAGGTATTTTCTAAAGTTAACTTAAATTTAATTAAATATATTTCATAATGATTTTTTGGTCAATATTTTATAAGGACTATCAAGAATTCTGAAAATATTGACACTCAAAAGAATAAATAAAATTATTTAAAGACAATTTAGAAGTGTACTTTTGGTCATATTGTATGCTAATAACAAATTTAGATGATTTCTGACTATGATTGTGATCTAGTACGAGTTATGGCCTTCAGAATATATTTGGTGTGTGAAGAATTAGTGTCATTATGCTTATATATTATTTTTTATCTCTTTATCAAGGAGATGTAATTTGAAGGAAATAAATTTGATTAGAAGCACTAATGTGAAAACAAAAAAATTATTGGGAATCATGGAGGGTGAGGTAGAGGAGTAAATGTAGGTGTGGGTGGAGGCATAGATGGAGGCAGAGGTGATAGTGGAGAGAGATTCAGAGCCAGAGACTGATGTGGAGGAGGAGATAGAGGTAAAGACTTAGGATGATACTGATGCATAGGTAGATACAAATCATTATCTTGAAAAATGTAAAATTGTAGGGAAATGAAGTAGAAAGAGAATCATACCATGATTGTGTTTGATAAAAATTGTTTGAAAGTGCAAAAACCAATTTTTATATTAGATAGGAGCTATAATGAAAGTGTTTATTATGACTTATTGAAATAATGATTTTCAACACTTGTTTATATAATTTTATGTATGGTTGTAATCCTCTTTTAAAATCATTCTATGATAAAATCTTTACATTCTCTACTGGTGTTATTGACGTAACACTTATACAACTCCCAATCATCAGACATGTATACATTACCACATAAATGATTGAATAAATATATGGGTAATATACCAAAGATGTAAATAGGTGTATGGATGAACTATTGGAGGAAAACCATCATTGATATATCATGTACATCGAGAAGGGATGGTGTCTATGGGTCCATTATCAGTTAAAAATTGGCATTTTAATACAAAAAAGTATAACACACCTAAAACATATAACAAATTATCGGATTTTTTTAATAATTTAGATAAATGATTCATAATTAATTTTTGAGGTGTATGAGTCACTCTCATGTCTTACCCATATATGATTCGACAATTGTGAGTCAAAGTGTATATTTGATGTTTAAAATTAAATTTTAGTAAATAATATAATTTGTTTACTGAAAACCAAGGAAACACATTTTTATTATTTGTGTACTTTCGGAAAATGAACCATAAGTCATTTGGGAATTTTAGAAATATTCCATACCTCAATCTGACGTACGGTGTGATTGGAAGTACCCCAAGGGCAATTCTATATTAAAATTTGATATTAATTTTATGGAAAAAACATAAATACTAAAAACCGAGAAAACCCAGGTGGATTTTTTTTGGTATTTAAAAAAAAATATTCACAATTCATTTTTATGAATAAAAATATTTCATACCTCAATCCAATGCACAATGTGACTGGTATGACTCCAAGTGTCTGTTATCAGTTTAAAATTAAAATTTTAATACTGAAAGTGTCACTCAGTGAAAACTAATAAAATGTACTCAAATTGTCTTGATAATTTCAGAAAATGATTCACAATTAATTTTTTTTATTTATGAAACTTTTTTATTTTAATCCCACACACGATGACAACTATATGTTAAGAATCTGTGTTTCTAGTTTAAAATGAAATTTTATTAAAAACACAAGTGGCACACTCAATATTGAGGAAACACATTTTTATTGATTTTATATTTAATCAAAAAAAACCTTCAGTTGTTTTGGATGTGTAGTAATCTGAATCAGCTCAATCTGATGCATGGATTGATCAATATAACTCCAAGAACATATTTTTATTCAAAATTGACATTAATTTTAGTGAAAAAATCACTATCTTAATAAAAAAAATAAAACACATTCATATTTTTTAGCACTATAAAAATTATCCATAAGTCATTTTTATGTGTAGGAATTATCCACACCTTCATCTAATGCCTAGTTTGACCGGTATGACTCCAAATGTCCATAATGAGTATAAAATTGACATTTTCTTCAAAAAAAGTGTGATTCACTAAAAATAAAAAAACGCACTTAGATTGTATTGATTGTTTTTGAAAAAATTTCATACTTGATTTTTATCATATATTAATCAATATCATGATAAACCACACATGATGCTATCTATATGACTCATATTTCATGTTTCGAGTTTAAAATGACATTTTTGTAATGAGACAAGTGGCATAATAAAAACCGAGAAAATTAATTCTGATTTTTTTGATACTTTATGAAAATGTTCCGTATGTTATTTGAGATGTTTAGGAATCTGACTCACCTCAATCCAATTCATGGTGTGACCTATATGCCTCAAATTATGTCTTTTTATTCAAAAATGACATTAATTTTATTAAAAAACAACTCACAAACTCAAAACCAAGAATATAAATTCGTATTGTTTTGGTAATTTTGGATAAAGATACATATATCATTTTTTTGATATATAGAAATTATCCTCACTATAATCAGATGCATGGTGAGATCAGTATGACTCCAAGTATTTGTTATTAGTTCAAAATTTACATTTTACTACAAAAAAAGTAACTCCCTAAAAACTATGAAAACCCACACATATTTCCTTGATAGTTTGGGATGAATATTCATATTTCATTTTTGCTGTGTATGAATTAGTCTCATGTCAAACCCACACACGATGCCACATGTATGGCTCAAATTGTGTGTTTCTAGTTTAAATTTACATTTTAGCGAAAAACACATGTGAAATAATCAAAACAGAGGAAACTCATATTTATTTCATTGATAAATTGGTACAATGATCCATAAGTCATTTGGGACATGTAGGAATCAACTTCACTTTAATCCAATGCACGGTGTGACAGGTATGACACCTAGTGCTTATTTTTATTCAAAGTTGACATTAATTTTAGTGAAAAAGTAACTAACATACTTAAAATGGATAAAATTCATTTTTATTATGATATTAATTTTGTAGAATTATCCATAAGTAATTTATGACATGTCAGAATCATTAGTACCTCAATATGATGTATGGTGTGGCAGGTATGACTCCAAGTGTCTCTTATCATATTAAAATTTGCATTTTATTAAAAAAGTGTCCCTCACTAAAAATAGAGAAAACACACTTTCATTTTTTTTGATAATTTAGGAAAACAATTCATAATTAAATTTTACATTAATGAATTATTTTCATTTAAAACACACACATGATTCCAAGTATATGACTCAAAGGATGTGTTTTTATTTTAAAATGACATTTTAGTAAAAAACACAAGTGTCATACTCAAAACCGAGGAAACACATTATAATTTTTTGGATAATTTAGTAACATAATTCATATGTTATTTGGGACACATTGGAATCAGATGCACCTCAATTTGACCAATGGTGTGAATGTTATTACTCCAAGACCATCTTTTTATTCAGAATTTACATTAATTTTAGTTAAACAAATGACATAATCAAAACTATGAAAATAGATTCAAATTGTTTTAGTACTTTAGGAAAATTATCCAAAAGTAATTTTTGACATTTAGGAATCAAATGAACCTCAATAATATTAATAGTGTGACCGGTAAACTCAATGTGCATCTTTTAATTTAAAACTCACATTAATTTTAATATAGAAAAAAACCGAGATACTCAAAATAGAGCTACTACCTTTTTATCATTTTGGTACATTAGGAAAATAACACATGAGCTATTTTTGATTTGTTTGAATTAGTAGCTGCTGAATTCGAGTGATGATTTCCCTGGTATGACTCCATGAACACCTTTTTATTAAACAAATACCATAATTTTAGTAAAAAAATAACTAACATACTCTATTGTTTTTTTCTTCTGTTTGTGTTATAAATTTTATTTCATAAAAATTCAGTATCATTAGATTATATTGTTAATTTATGTTTTTTTGTATGGTGATTGGGTGTGTCATTACAACACAATACATTCCATATTTATGGTCTTGTAGTGAGTTTTATCCTCACACTGTTGTATTACCATTTATTGGTGCTAATAAATGCACTAATATTGGAGTCCATTATCATTTATTCTAAAATAACAGATTATGATCAATTTATCAATGCTTTGAAAAGTTCTGATAAAGATACCCTTTATATGCACTTCTAGATGTGTTGATAAAGGGATCTTTTAATACCACTTTTTAAATTACTGATAAAGGAATATTTACCAGCGCTACATAAAATATTTTTTAAATGGTGTCATTTATTAGTTATTTTAAAATAACTAATAAAAGTATACTTTATCAATGGTTTTATTTTCACTGATAATGTTACCTTTTATTCTTGATTTACTTACTCTGATAGAATCCTTGGGCTTTTAATAGTATAGAGGTAGTTAGTGCATTTCTAGTGCTAGTAAAGACCTATTCTAGAACTATTAAATGCAAATTTTGTAGTATGGGGTGTGGTGATATGGATTTAAAAATTATAGTCTGTGTTGTTTTTTTTATGATAGAGGGAGAGTTCATGTCACATACATAGATTATAATGTTGTAATTTGTATGATAAGGTTCTTCTAGGATTTCAAGAATATATAAGAGTAGATTTTATTGTTTTTTGATAGTCAGAGATCCTTGAATAATGAAAGTAATCATTCTTTTTTATTTCATATTGAAACACATTGGAGTTCAATATAACTTTGTTTCAGATGTGTTGCAGGAAGGAAGTATGTATATCTAGAAAATTCATACCATAAAATATATATCATATTTAATGATGGAGAGAAATGAGTTTTATAAGTTGAGATAGTGAAGATCCTAAAAAATCCTTACAGATATGTGATCATCATGGTTTATAAAATACAAAGGATATATGGAGATATTGTTGGTTCTCAATAAATCATTAAGTCAGAGATATGTCAGAAGTTTTATCTTTGATGATTTTGCCCTGTTAATTTTACAAAAGGGTAGGTATGGCTTTTTAGTGGGTAGAAACGGCCCACCAACCCATATAGAGAAGAAAAGAGAGAAGGAGGTGGAGGAAACCTATAAAATGGGATCTACCAGTGGGTTTATCACCTCCATGGAGCTATAGTTCGGATATTCCTATCACATTTGGGTGTGTAGTACATTATGAGGTGTGTTTTATCCACTTATTAAAGGGATATAATTGATAGATTTATCCTTGTAACAGTGATTGGGTTTCATTAACCACATTTACACATATTAATTCTTTTATTTTCCCTTATTTTTCCCCCTTTCATTTTGTATTCTTTTTCACATTACATTTTTTGTATCATTTTTTGGAATGTCTTCACATTATTTTATCTCTTAATTATTAGTACACCAGTAGTCCAATCATTTATGGTATCAACACTCACATATGGATTAAGATTGAACCAACCCATTTGGAGGATGGTGGTAGTAAAGTGAGACAATTACGATGGGACAAAAATGACTTAAATAAGTGGAAAGAGGAGATACCACATTGAGGCAGTTGAGGAGTGGAGGTGACGACTTATGTTTTTAGAGTTCAGTTTACACTCTCTCTATTTCTAAATCCTATCCTCTTATATCTCTCTCTCATTTGTCCCCCTCCCGACCATATTAAAGAAAATATTATTTCTAGCCTTTTCTATTGTTAGTTGATGTAGAGATGGTAGTACATATGGGTGGAGAAAATAGAACTGATAAAAAAGGTGGAATCCTTGATCAAGCATAATCAGAGCATGGTGGCATTGTGGTGAGATAAGTGTATTGAAATCTGTAATTGGGTGGTCCGTGTAAGGAACAACATTGGCTTGTAAGAGTTATGGTTGTTGTATGTGGTTAATAGAGATGGAAATTAAGAAATATGCGGGTGGATCAGTGGCCATTAGATGAAGGATGAGGGAACCTTCTGGGTACTTTATGATCTGGTCTCGGGGAAGACAACATCAAGCATATAAAATAATATTTAAATAAAAAATAGGAAACAGTAATGGATTGACGAACATATAGTTTTTTATCCTGATAGTTACCCACTAGAAATTGTGGATAATGTCGGTGCATGGGATGGTGATGTGTGGAGGATAGTAGGTTTCAGATTCCCCTAAAACCCACATTATTTAAAATAATAATAATTTTAATTACATGAACACCCCCAAGAGTAGCGCTAAACCTAATTGATGTTCTCTATCATAAATTCTATCTTGAACCTGCCCATGGATGGGCTTAAAACAAAACTACCACAAGCCCACCTCCATAGGCCAAGTGTTGAAGACCATCAACAAAGGAATAACTAACATTGGGAGGCCATTTCTTGATTACCTGTACACACACACACAACTATCTTGATTTAGAAGTACAAAGGATGTTATATTAAAATATGAAAAATTCTAAGGTAACAAACATTCATGAAAAACTTCTTGATTGTATAAGAGTAAGACTATGTAATATTAACATTAAAGAAAAAATATGCTCCCAACCTAAAAGAACGTGAAAAGTAATGTACATAGAGATTTCATCTCTTGATCACCAACCAACGACCACCGTACACGGTCCAAAGAACCATGTTTCCTTAAGCTTTTCTAATGTCACCCTCAAACTATATATTTTATTCATAATATGCAACACATGTGGGAAAATACTATATAGAGGTGAGTATGTAAATACTCTTTAGGACACCCAGAATGATGATGGGAGAGAAGCAAGAGATACAAAAGGAATACAAAGATAGTTGAACAGTAAAAAGAAAGCAAGATATAGTGAAGGAGAACACCATAAACCAAACCAAGAATGAAGGAAACATCAACCAAATATAATGGGATCAACAAAGTGTGTAGCTGAACTACACAACAAGTATTTTCCACCTATAATAAAAGAGTATACTCAACCAACCATGAGATTCTAAACACGGAATGCATATGGCATACCCCATGCATCTTCATATATCCTGGAGTGAGAGTAAAAAAAAACCATAGGTCTGGATACACGATTATATATATATATATATATATCCCCATTCTATAGAGTCGCCCACAATAGAGTAATGGGACCTCCATCTCACAGCTCATACAAGGAGGAAAAGTAATCAATAGTTCCAAAAGTCCATCAAAAATGACCAGCATCTCACGCATCAACCCATAAATAACCATCCATGTTAAACCATGTCAATTTACTGTGTAGCACAGTCGAGGTGAGATAAATCTATATAAAGGAACCATTCCCTATTAGAATAATAGGTTCCTACTCTGATAGTCAACGGAGGACCCACTACCCAGCTCTACTGGACAGAACAACTCAGAAGGCATTGAGGACCCACTACCTATCCCAACTAGAGGGTACGACTCAAATGGTGTTGAGGAACCTCTACCTGACTCTATTGGAGGGTACTACTAGGTATTCATGGAGGAAACGCTTCCCAACTCTACAAGAGGGTACCACTCATATGTCGTCAAAAACCAACTACATAAATCTACTAGAGGGTATCACTCAAAAGGCTTCAAGGACCCATTTCCCACCTCTATTGATGGATAACACTATGTAGTCTTCGATAACCCACTACCCATCTCTACAAGAGGGTATAACTCACAGGGAATTGAGGCCCCACTTCTCACCTCTACTAGAGGGTGCCACTCAAAAGTATCTGGTGATTCAGAATGATCACTACCATTGTCGAGTGTCAAAAAACATATAGTTGTACCTAGAACATTACACATCATATCTCAAAATCTAAAACTGATAGAGAAATAACATTTTATACCAAAAAAACACATGATAGGTTACTCATAGGCCAAATATAAATCGAAATGTACGCCATACAGAACCTTTAGGATTCATAAAAAGTAACCAGGGGTGCACGACATGTGATGTGACCTACACACTATGTGATCCCACTCCACCACATGGATATGTACCAATGCAACACACAGATCCCAACCCATGTAGTATTACATGCCATGTTGGTGGACTATGTGACATGTCTCTATTAATTGGGAATGGTTCATGTCCTTTTAGATGTGTCCGTGTACAGGAACCCTTTCATATTTACTTCAAAACATTGAATTCTTATTTAGAAGGGTTGTCACTCCTGTTCTTGGTCACAAAGCTTGGCCACATGAATACGGTGGTACATGACATGTAGAGAAACTACACTGCATGTCATCCTTATGATTTTTTGAAACCCTAGCTATTGTAGCCAAGGGGTTGCTTTCAATGTGTTCATCCTTGTACATGGTGTGTAGTCTTGATTTCCATATATTCTCATATCAATGATCCAAAAATAAAATATGTTCTTCTCTTATGTATTCATCCCTATCTTTGATGGATATTTTTGGATATGACTCTAGCTGGTCGATTCTACCCTTCCAGTTGCTAGAAATCTACATCATGATGCCTCGTATGCATCATTCCCACAGTGTATGCATGGATTCCTTCCATCCGTTATGATTTATATGTTATTTGTCTAAATGATCAACAAAAACATAAAATCATCCCAGCTACAAGTTTTTTTTTTGTGCCATAGTTTCCATTTTATCAAGATTCTGAGGGTCCAATCGGGCATAATACCACTAGGAAATGTCAAATCCTGACCTCATGTTTCTACTAGTGAAGTATGCATAGAAATTGAGGATAACAGAATAAGAAAAAGGGTTATTCATTGATATCCAATATTTCATGGTAGGTAATTAGGAGTGAGGATTTTTTTCGAAGCAAATGAAATAATCAAGTTAACCTTGTACGTAAGAACATGCCATGGATAAAATTGGAACAAATAAATAGAATAGATTTATAATCTTAGTCAGTTTAGTCAACAATGGAATAAAACAAAAATTGTTTAGTCCTATTGAGATATTGTATCATTAATCAATGAATAACTCACTTTATAATGATTGATTGAACTCACTGCATTCACTATGTCCTAATTTTCTCTAATTCAAAGATTCATCATCGTACGATTTGATCTTCCAACAGATTGAGGAAGGGGAATATCTTAGATTTTCCCAGGATTATGAGTCTAACCAATGGAGAATAAACATGTAAGTATATATATAATCAATTTTTAGGTGAAAATTATTGAACGAATGAATTAAATTAATTAATTGATCCACTGAACATACCTCCAATGGGTGAGACGTATGAACGCCCCACGTCAATATATTTTTCGTCGGGGAAAGGGTAAACACCATGCTCCAAACTCCACCATGGTCATAGAATACTAATAAAATATTTATTTAAGATTTATTCATTTTTATTCAGGAAGTGCACACAAAAAATATAAAATATATAAAATATTTTTATAAAAAATTAATTTCAATCACACTGGATCTCGGAATCTCACACCATCTCATTACATTTCTCTAGAAATATATATTTGAATATTTCAATTTATTTTTAGTAAGAAACTAGGTCTCTACATTATTCCCACTTTCAATATGTTTTCCCTAAAATGATAAACAAAACAAATAACTTGGGATACTGAGCATGAATGAGGCTCTCCTCCTCCTATAAACTCTCATGCACATTCCCATACTTCCATAACATGTGAACCAAGGGGATTGTCTATCCACACATGATCCTATAATATAGATACCAGATTTCCAGTGGCTGTTCTATAAAAGTGGATATATCCTCGTTGTCTATCTTACCCCAGTTAATGATGATCATGGGGTTATGTGCATATCTCCTCTGCTATGACATGAGGAAGATGTCGTTCACTTGATCTAGTTGTGGGGGTAGGGAGAGGTGGTGAGAAACCTCACTAAACATTTCCCTGATATCAAATGGCCCAATGAACCTTGGGGATACATTTCCTAACAAGTCAAAACACTATAATCCTCATTATGAAGAGACTCTGAGTAGAACATAATTTCTCTACTCGAACTCCATGGCCATGAGATTATGATCTCTATAACATTTTTTTCTACTCTAGGCCATCCAATTTTGTTGATGGATTACCTGGACCTTCTCTCCCATCAACTACTCAATCTATGTTCCCACAAGAGATGTCTCTTCAATCTATGTCTGACATAGGGGTGACATATATGGTGTCTCATATAGTTCCTCAAATGGTTCTATGTCAATAATAGTATTTTAGCTATTTTATGCAAATGATATGAAGGAAAAGTGGTCTTCCCACCAATGACCAAAGTCAAAAATTGAATCCCTCATCATATCCTCTAACTCCTGAATAGTGCACTCAGTCTTCCCATTGATATGTTTGTGAGAGGATGTACTCATCCTCATTTTGGTCTCAAATAACCCTAGTCAACCTCACCATAATCATGAGGTAAACCCTGAATCACTATCAGAGATAATATTTGATGGAAACCTAAGAAGGTGAATAATATCTCATACATACAACTACCTTAAAATCTCTACTGAACTCTTCTCCCTATTAGCAAGGAAGTGTGCTATCTTCATGAGTTGGTCAACTTCCACCCAGATGGCATCATTGATATTTTCTATTCATGGAATCCTTGTCACAAAATCCATGGATATTTTGTCCCACTACCACTCAGAGATCTCAAGGGGATACAAAAAACATACCAGAACATGGTACTCAGACATAACTTACTAACAAGTGAGGCGCCCGGTGAAAAATTATGCTACACTTAATCTCATGTTAAACCACTAAAACTATCAGAAAATGTCTTTATACATCTTCTATATACCCGGATTTACAGTTTGGGGAGAATTTTTCCACACCCAAATCACATCCTCCCTCATCATTAATGGAACCACTATCCATACCTAGAAAAAGATAACATAATTACCTCCTTTATAATATCCATATAGTGAGACAAATATATATATCATGTCACAGAAGACCTCATAGCCAAAGTCTCTTATCTGGGAATCTATCACACACTTGTTAAGGGGAGGAATCAATTCCATAAACTCCATAAAATCTACTTCTCCATCAGGGAATGATTTAGGGATTCTAACTCCTATGAATCCTTCTACAACATGTGGGTCTAGGAATTCCTATTAACGGAATATTCTATTATGTTTCCCTTCAATATAGTATATAAGATCTTGAATTCATAGTCCTATTGGAACTCTCACTAGTGGTGTTGTCTTAGGTTGAATTCCCCCTACATGAATACATACCTGAGACTTTGATGGTATGAGTAAACCATAAATAGCTCACCCAAAGGTAGTGCCTTCACATCCTCAATGTGAAGAATACACCTTCCAACTCTAGGTCATGAGTCTCGTAGTTATACTCATGGGGTCCAAACTGCCTCGACTCGTATGTTAAATTTCCTATCACTACATCAAAAAAAATCTAAGACTTTCTCTTGAGTCAATGAAATACACCTCATACTCCACACCCTCTTATGATAATATCAACACCAAAGCACTCATCATCCTCAACCTCAAATCCTCAAAGGACATCTAGAATATCTTAGTCTAGGTAAATAGCTTCCCTTTTCAAGTCAAGGTAGGTAAAGGGGGTTCGATTATATATAAGTCTTCCACAATCCTCTAAATTACCCATCTATTGTAAGAAAGTTATACTCCTTAGACACTATCATGGCTGGCTCTCAAGAAAGCACTTCATCGAACTCTGATGGGTACATGGATAAACCATACTAAAAAATTACATTCCCTAGAAAGTGGCCTCATGAATATAGAATAATAACTTTGAGAGATTCCTATATAGCTATTTCTCTTGAGGCATTTCTAAATCCAAAATCAAGTACTCTACATGATCCTCCTATGATAAAGAGTAGATTAATATGTCATCATTAAAGACAATAAAAATCTTGACTAAGTGTTGATGGTAAACTACATTCATCAAATCAATAAAAACCGTAGGGGAATTCATTGCACCAAAAAAATTAATAGGAACTCATACTGTCTATAGAGACATAAAAAATATACCTTTGGAATATGAGCCTCAACAAACCTCAATTGGTGGTAGCCAGACCTGAGATCTATCTTAGTGAACCATATCACACCTCAGAACTAGTCAAAGAGGTCATCAATCATCAACCAGGAGTGCTTTTTCTTTATCATTTCTTGGTTCATGTGAAGATAATATACAAAAATCAACAAACTGACATTCTCCTTTTTTCACAAACAACTTTGGAGATGCCCAGGGGGCATACTAGGACTAATGAAACCCATCTCTCAATGGTCCTCTAAATGAAACAATAGATCCTAGAGACTATTAGGTGAAATCCAATATTCCAAAAACGATATAGGAGTGGTCCCGAGATGGATTTCGATGAAAAATTCATCTACCACTTTAGAGGTAGTCACAAAACATTCTCAGGGGAGATGTTTATATAATCGTCAACAACTGAATCAATACATATTCCTGAAGAAACATTTGTACTGAGGATTATACTCACCAACTGATGGGTGATGGGTTGAAACGTTCTTCTTTTAGAACCCACTCATCCCACCATGAGAAATATCTCACCCATAAAGGCGAGTCTCGTCTAATCTGTGTGTAGGCATCTGACTCATCTATGGTAAAAATCAATATGGAATTGGACCATTGAAAACAAATCCATACCCAATATGACATCATAGGGTTACATAGTGATGACGAAAAGGTCCCATATGAACCTCTCTCTACCAAGAGATATCTCACACTAATGATAGATAAAAGATACAGAAGAAGTGTTTCTTATAAGAACCTCAAGATGAAGTTGTTGGGAATGAGACTCAACTAGGACCTCTTGCTCTCAAACTAGGAGTGTATAGATGAATTAATGATTGAAACATGTGTCTAATGATACTAAAGAAGGTGTAAAATAGCCATAGATCATACCTGTAATCATCTCTTGTGTTGTGGGTTGATAAGCCTCTTGTGCTTGAAACTATTCATAGCCTAGGCCACCTGCTCCTTGGGAATGGTGTGTGCCACCTAGTGGTAGTGGTGGAAAGACCTCATTGTTTCATCCCAAAAACATATCTCCTGCTATAAATCTACCAACAATGACTCCTTAGAGACCACCTTGTCCTCTCCTAGGAGATCCCTGATCATAGGACTACCTTTGTAGTGGTGGTCTATCAGCTACCTGTCTATGCTCCTAAGAATGTATATCCAAGTAATAATGCACTATGTGACCTCACCTATCACAAGAATATCACCAATCCTATCCAGGATACGCTGGTTCTATGATATATACATGTATTACACAACCACATGACTCAGTCTGATAGTGAAAGGGCCACTTATGTCGATATTCCACCGACTGGCGCTTACTAGCTGCTAGAGATGACTCAGATCTGCATCACCCACTACAATATCTAGCTGTCTTGCATAACTTTTATTGAAATATATTTTTCACTCGTTCTCATTGAATAACCCCGACATAGGTGGGGATGCACATGGTCACTACACGAGACCTGATCTCTCTTTGGATTCCATACTCAAACATCCTTGTTCGGAAGTAGCTATCTTGAATCATGTCAAGGGAGTACCAGTTATGGTTCTTGAACCTCAATGCATACTCATCCACTTCCATCCCTCCCTAATTCATCTCCAAAATCACTTAAATCAGAACTGAACATAAATATGTGGGGTAGTACATCTCACGGGATGTATGATGTAATTTCATCCAGTAAAGTGTCCACTCATCATGAATTTGTTAAATAAGGCCCCACATATTCCAAACTTCTCAATGGAAAGTTATAGCTTCCAGTTAAACAAACTGATCCAGCAGGGTATAAATAATTCTAATGATACATACAACCAATTATAGCCAATCCTCTACTACCCGCAGATCGAGCCCGCTATGGAACCCTAATATCCTTTGGCACATAAACTTTTTGAGCACTCTAAGACCGCGTGCATCGTCCGAATTATCTATTGGAATTATTTGTTACTTGAAATTTTTAGGTTCTACTACCTTACCCACCTGGAGGAAGAATCTTGTGGGATGGACCCTAAACTGAGGCATCATCACTCATTAGATCATCATCACAATCCAAAAATAGTAGCCTGGATGGCTATTATCACTAAGGAATCCTAACATTTAACAAGACATACCATGGTTGGATGAGTATATATGACAAAAATGGGGATTTGACTCAAGAAGAATAGTCAAAGACTCAATCATGTCTAATTCATTTACAATGGATCCATGAAACCAATGTATCAGTATGGAGATTCGAAAAGTAGTTACTTGAGGTCCTCTTGAATGGATATGTTATCCTCGGACACCATCACTATATTTGTTGTCCTGATAGCCTCAGTAAAGACACTTTAAAATGGTTTCCCTAATTCAATCCAAATCCTCATAATGGGACTACTACATACATCTTCCCAAAGATTGAACCACATTTGATACATATCTTTCACAACATGACCAAAGTTGGGGCTTGAGCCACAACTACCCCTATCCCACCTCCATATCCTAGGGGATGGATAAAAACACTGAATGAATATAACAAATTGTGTGGGGGAGGGGGTCTTTTCTTGAGTGCATATATAGACACACACAATCATCTTGATGCAGATGTGTAGAGGAAGTAAAAGTAAAAAAGATAAACGCTAATGGAACAACCATGCATGGAAAATATCTAGAAAATATAATAGTACAATAGTGTAAGATAAAAATTAAAGGGAAAAATACACACCCAACCAGACAGATTTACCAACCTGAGAAAACTGGAAAAGTAAACTACTGATCGAGACCATATCCTGATCTCCAAGATATGACTAACGTACGTTGTCTAAAATATCAGGTATCCCTAGGCTCTTATAAATTCACTACTGACCTAGTCATCATCTTCATTAGACATTAAAAATGTGTGAAAAGACCATGTAGGGTGAGTATATACATACCCAGTAGGATGATCTAAAATATTAAGGGGAGGAGTAAGAGATACAACATGAATTAAAAAAAGTGTAATAGTACACATGATACAATATACAGTGAAATAGAGTAGCTCAATGCAAAACAAGAAGGAATTTAACATCATTCAAACATAAGGGGATCAAAATAGTGTGTATATAAACTAAAAGATGAGAATTTTCCCCATATATAAATAGTGTATACTCATCAAACCATGAGAAAATAAAAAATAGAAATCACGTGGCATGGCCTGCTCGTTTTTATGTCTCAAGGAAATAGATTAATCAAAACCAATGTAATTTATATAGGAGTATATATGTACAATCAATCAAAAAAGTCCCAAACAAGAGAGTAAAGGATCTCCCTCTCATATCTCATCACAAGAATAAGTGTAGACAACTGTTTCAAAATTCCATCAATGATGCCCAACATCTCATGTGTCTTCCTAGAAGTAAACTTACAAGTCAAGCCACACTTCTTCACTATGACACATAGTTGAGTGGCCACAACACTAGGTAGAGGATACATTCCATAGTATAATAATAGGGTCTCACACTGATAGCTTATGAAGAACCCACTGCACTCCTCTATCGGAGGGTTCTATACGAATGTTGTCGTGTACCCAATTCCCAACTCATCTTGAGGTTACAACTCAAAAGGCATTGAGGACCCACTTCCTATCTCTATTAGTGGGTACCACTCAAGGGATGTCTAGGAACCACTTCCAAGATATACTAGATGGTACCACTCCATAGTCATCAAGGACCCACTGCCTAGCTCTAATAGATGGTACCTATATGAAGTTGTCGCGAACCAACTTCCTAGCTCTACTAGAGTGTATCACCTAAAAGGCATCGAGGAACAACTACCTAGATATACTAGGGGGTGCCACTAAGTAATCATCAAGGACTCACTACCTATATCTACAAGAGGGTACAACTTAGAAGGCGTCGAGGACCCACTAGACGGCTCTACTAGAGGGTACCATTCAGAAGCCTCTGGTGATCCTGCATGATCACTTCCGTCATTGAGCATCACAAAATAAGGTTTTTCCCCTGTAAAATTCAACATAATATATAATAAATGGGGTAAAATTTAATTTTATGTGAAAAAAATATCAGGATATGATACTTGAATGCCAAAATTCGAGTCCAAAAAAATGAGATACAAAATATTTAAGTTTACTAAAAAGAAACCAGAGGGGGTACATGGTGTGTGAGGGGACCCACATGATATGTGTTACTGCTCTACTACATGGCCATGTCCCTGGCTGAAACATGTCTCCAACCCCATATAGTAACACATGATGTGTAGATGGACTACATGGCATGTCCAGACTAACTGGGACTGGGTCATGTCTTTCTGGTTGTGTCTGTGTACCTCGGTATATGGTGTGTTTCTTAAAACGAGTTGCCAACCTTTTTCTCTATCACACAGGCTGGACACACAGAGAAGGAGGTACATGGAGTGTGGATAAATTACATGTCTTGTGATCCAGATGACTTTCTAGAACCCTAACTTCCACATCAAAGGGGATTCACAATGTTTGTTCATCCATGTACATGGTGTGTAGTTAGTTTTTCCACATATTCTTGAATCTGCGATACACAACTCAAATATTTTATTGAGAATTAATTTTTGTCATATCATTGGCCGACATTTGTGGATCTAACTCTGGAAGGTGGATTCAAACATTTTTGTGGTTGAAAATCCAATTCACGAATCCTTGAACGCATCATTTTCCCTGCGCATGCATTTGTTCCTTCCATCCATAGTTATTCCTAAGTAGGTAGTTGAAATGATCAACCACAACACAAAATCGTCCTCGATAAGTGCTTGATTCGTTTATTCAGGACTTGTTTTTCATTTTTCATGATTTCAGTGGTCTGATTGGCCTCGGTACCACCCAACAACCTTGAAATGTGACCACATGGTCCTACCAGTGATGTATGTGGAGAAATTACGGGATTAAAGTAGAATAAAGAAGATTTAAGCATCATTGGCCAAGCGTTCATGGCCAATAACCAAGAATGGGGATCTTAAAGATAGAAAAAATTTAAATGATAAAATTAACCAGGCATGTAAGAGCATGCCAAGGCTACAATTATAGAAGGTAAACAAAAGAGATTGATCTGTCCAATAATATTAACCAACAATGCAATAAACCAAAAATTGAAGAGTCATACTTAGGGATTTAATTTTTCTTCATCGAAGAAAATTCTCACCAATGATAAAATGATGTCGATCCATTCGTGGCATCCCTATATTTCAAATCCAATGTATCATTGTTGTTTTATTTTATCCGCCAACAGATGGATGAAGGAGAAGCATTCAGATAATCCCAATATTATGAGGCTAACCTGGGGTGAATCGACATTACAATGTATATATATATATCATTTAGGATAAAATTAATTAATTAATTAATTAATTAATTAATCCATTGAACATAACCAATTTTTTTGAGATATCATAATTCCTTAAATTGACCAAATTTAGGTCACAAATAGGGTAACACCATGTTTTAGAGTCAACCGTAGTTGTAGAGTTCTGATTTGATCTTCTATTTACGATTTATCCCATTTTCTTTATAGATTGCGCACATGTACTATAAAATATATTTACAATTTTTTTTATAAAAAATTAATTCTAGACACACCAGGTCTCAGAATCACATGTCTTCTTAGTTCCTCGCTTTGAAAATATATATAGAAAATATTTCAAATTCTTACAAAAAACGGGGTCCTTACACATTCATTTTTTTCATAGATAATTTTTGATCTAATATATTCTTTTCAAATGGTGTCATAGTTTGAATTCATCACTACCAGTGAAATTGCTACATTGATATAAATAATTGTATACCCATATTTGATACATTATTTTAATTTTAATTTTTTTTAATATTACATAGTATTTGGGAAATAAAAATATTTTAGTGGAGATTTCTAGTTCGGATTTCTCATTATAGGTTTTCCCTCAAAATGTACCATATTTAATTAATACATATAAATTCATTCATGTTTGTATATACTTGGTTTTATATGTAAATATTACTATATTTATATGTGTGTATGTATATAAAATAATATTTAGATGTATTTATGTACATTTATTGAAATATAATAAGGAATATTTATAGTGGTATATGTCTATATATATACGTATGTACATACTCATGCATGTACATATATCTGTAAATAATTAAATAAATTATATTTTCATATAATTGAAATAATATAAATTTATGTACTTATTTGAATTTATATTTATATATTTATGTATGTATGTATGTAGTTATACTTAGAGATTTGTATTATACTATGAATGTATATTTCTATATTAAAATATATGTATAGATATATATGTGTGTGTGTATGTATTTAAATATATTATTATGTATGCATGTGTGTATGTGTGTATGTGTATATATATTAGTTTTTCATTTATATATGTGTGTGGTCTATAATTTTTATAGGTATACACAAATAGATGAATTTTTATGAATATTTTAATACATGTACATATATGAACATAAGTATTATTATATATATACATAAATACTCATAGATATAAACATGAAAACCAAAAAATATTTTAGCATAATTTTTCAAAACTATACATCTTTGTATGTATATAAAAATTTAAATATTTAAAAGGTTATTTTCAAGTTTATTTTTTGCATACACATCATATAGCACTTAATTTTAACATTTGTTTTTACATATGCATGTTTATAACTATTTTTCTATGTATTTATATTTATATATGTTTTTAAAAAATTAAAATTAAATATATGTATTTATCTATGTATGTATGCAGTTGTATTTATATGTTTGAATGAATAAATGAAATTATATGTTTGTACATGCATGCACCAACACAAATATAAAAGTATTTACAAATATAATTATTTATAATTATATATCAATTGAAATATATACACATATACATTAATATTCAACATAAAAATATATATAATTATACATAAAAAACAATTTTTTTGATTAAAATTTATAATATATATTTTATATAATTTATGTTGTAATGAAATTTTTTATACCAACATATCAATAATGCTATCTAAAACTTACTGATCATTTATAGATGCACACATATATAAATCAATGAATATGTATAAATATAATGTATAATTATATAATTAAAAACAAACAATGTAAATACATATATTAAAATATAAAAAAACTTTTTTAAGTTATTAACCTCTTTTAAAAAGTACATACATACAAATATACAAAAATAAATATTAATATAAGTAAATAAATATAAATTAATACAAACATATGAAAATATAATAAATGTAGTTACTTTGATATATAAGGTCAATAATGAATATGTAGATACACACATTGTAACATCACGTTACCATTTTTAGTTATTCCCAATCCACTCCTTTTGAGTTTTCATTTGTTGGGTTTCATTTGGAGTTGATTCGGGTGAAATTTTAATGTTTTTTGGAACATTCTGGGCTAGTACACAATTGGTGAGCTATTTGAAAAATGTACACCCTCTAAAGCCAAATGTGCAAATTTGGAAGGTGAGATTCACATATCAAGAACACTTTTTGGAAACCCATGCACCCTCTCTGGAGAAACAAAGCATCCCATGTATCGAAGGCACATGGCCATTGCACTGTTTTACTAAATTGTGCACCACTGACCAAGAATTCTTGGGGATCAGTTTCAATATAATCCAATGTTAATTAAAATTTTCCAAACTCGTTTTGTACGTCTTGGATAGACCACATTCAACCCTATCAGGTTTCTCCCATTAATTGAGCTCCCATGAATGATTTTTCCCCTTGAACCCCTACTGCAAGAGATCTAAAGCAAGGAGAATAGTGTTTTATACTCTTCTGGATAGTTTCCTCCATTCATTCTTGATATCTCATGATATTTCCCTTTATCCTTAGGGTTATTTGGATCTTTGTGTTTAATTTTGGATCTAATACCCAATATATTTGTGTTATAAACCTATGTTGTGATTCTAATTTCCCTCGATCTTGTTGTTGTTGTTCTTTCCCGTAAAACCAAATTCTAGTTTGATGCTTTGAGATCTCATAGATCCAATGTAGGTGGTTCCTTCTCTAGCATATTTTTTGATAAATCGTATTGTTCTGTTTTTATAATTTTATTTATAAAAAAATATTTTGAAATTTGAATGATTTTTTGTTTGTGTTGAGAAAAGATTTTGAATATAATTGTGGATTTCCATTGGTTTTTGATAAATGGAAAGAAAAGTGGTATTTTCAGTTCATTAAATGATTCTTAAAAATGAGAATTTTGGTTACCTTGGGTTCTGGGTGGAATATTTATATTGATTCCATTTTCCCTTGTGGGGTTCACTTTTAGGTTGTTCAAATTTTCCTTGAGTGTAAATTATTATCTCTATGTACATACATGATGTCGAGGTGTCACATGTTCAAGTGTCTTTCAGGTCCCTGACTGTAGATCATTCTCTTCAAGTAACATTATGCACTAATCAATGATTTTTTGTTATGAGTAGTCTTCTACCTAACTAGTTGTATTCATTGGTGTTGTGATACCTATGATTTTACTGTTTTTTATTTCTTGGTTTCTTAATGTTTTATTCTTGATACACATGTTGATGCCTGTGAAAGATAATATAGAAAAGGACCATTTCAATTGATATACCTAATTTTTTGTTAGAACTCTTCAAAAATTAATGGTTTACCATGTTTTCTATAAAAACCTTCTTTACTTCTTATCATTCCATGTTTTATTTCAAATGATCATATTAAACTTTTTACACAAATACTTATTATAGGGCACCTGGGTGGGGTCCTATTGAGGCTGTTAGCTCACACCCTTCACACCACATTGGGGATGTGTAGACCTTTATATGTATTTAGATAAAGTGAAATCTAAGGTTCCATAGTGAGGATGCTAGTTTTCATTGTAGCTATGTTGGGTATATGTTGGTGAGATGGTTGTAGGTTTCCCACACCATCATATGAGTAGTTTCTTGATTTAATTTTTCTGTTTAGTTGTACTTATCTCTTCGAGTTTGTATTTAATATAGTGGTTATTTTTTTTGCAATATTCTTACAGAATTTTCACCAATATATATCAGTCTTCCACTTTTTCTTTCTACTTTGAGAATGTGTGTATATATATCAATGTTATTCATCTAGGTTGTGATAAATAATTCCCTTGGTGTGTGGTTAGATTCTCGGGTTCTTATGACCAGTCTGTAGAGATCATGAATTCCCTTCAGGTATGTAATAGATTGGGTTGGGTGCTTGGTTTGGGGATAACCTTAGTTAGTTTGTTATAAAGTGGTATCATAGGAGCTATTTTATCAAGAGTCCCTATCTTTGGATGTTTTATAGACTTGATATATGATATTGAGGACTTCAGATGTATGGTGAAATAAGTGCATGTCTATATCTTGTTGTGATGTTAATCCAGTTTCCCTAAGACATTATGATATGTGTATCTAGTGTTGGGTTTTATTTAAAATATATGTTTTTTCTTATGTGATTCCTCATTTGAACTGATATTGACTCTGTTATCTGATAGCTCCTTCAGTTTTGGTGTGCATTAGTAATCCTTCTGTACTTCTTTCAAGAGTTACTCAGGTGGGTCCAACTGATACTCAACAAGGAAATATACCAAGAGATCAACATATCATTGAGGCTATAGTACAGGTAGTTCGTGTTGTTGATCAGAACATACCACGAGTTTAGAATGCTGTTTTTTGAAGTACATCTAGGAGCTGGAGGAGAGGGAGATCGATCACTTGAATTTACATGTGAGTAGCCAATATATTTTAATGGAATGAATGAAACTCAAGATATAGAGGGCTGGATGAATATAATTGATCAAATATTTGAATTTTTGGTGACTCCTAGGAATATCAAGGTGATTTTTTCATCATGAAGGCTTGAGGGATCCAGTAAGAAATGGTGGGTATCCATAGTCTATAAAGATAGAAACACGAACTTGGATTGGAAGGGTTTCAAAACCCTATTATTCTAAATGTTTTTTCTAGAGTCACTGATTATTGAAAAATACATGGAGTTATTATATTTGTATATTGGAGAGAGTTTAGTGTCGGCATACACCAATAGGTTTTCTGATCTTCTTTGTATTATAATGGATGTGCTAAAGAATGAATGTTGAAGTGTTTGAAGTACCTACAAGGTTTGTGACTGCATATCAGATCATAGGTATTTATGTTCAATATTTCTACCTATGATGAGACTGTGGATATAGATATGATGGTAGAGGTGAATATGGTAGTCTAGGTTGGATTTCAACCTCTTATATTCCATCTAATATAATCTTCAGTGGTGTGCATGGGAGGAAGAAGAAGTGGAAAGATCATTATATGAGTATCAGATGTGGGTCTTAGTAGCGGCCTCCTCTAAACCATCTTCTATTTACAGTAGTGTACCTATTACATTCTTATCATTGTGTAATCTTTGGACACACACGAATGTTTTTCCCTATTCCCATGAAAAAATGCAACAACTATGGACCTATTGGTAATTTTCAATGCTAATGTCGGGAAATTTCTACGCATTGTTATGGTTAGGGTTCATCAGAACCAAATTCTACTATGGGGCATTAAAATGCTTCAAATACTATTAAGATGAATCACCCGGCCTCAATATTGAAGCACTTCCATGTAGTAGATAATTTTCTAGTGGAATTTGATTAATGTCTAGCGATTGTGAGAGTTACCATCCTTATTGCAACTTCTATAGTGATTGATTTATTTGCTATTGGTTCCTCCCATTCATTTATATGTACACATTTTGATGATATTTGTACACATCAAATGAAACATATGTCATTTATTATATAGTTAGATAAAACCCTTAATAATAGGAAAGATCTGGGGTTTTGGTATCCTTCTTGTTCATTAATAATAGTTGATACAATGTTACTCTGTGATTTTCTCATTCTTGATTTAGATCTATTTTACTTCATCATCAGAATAGATTTTCTATTCGATCATTGATATCTGGTTGACTATTACCATGGACATGTTTTGATTAATTCTACTGATGGGATCTAATAAGTGTTTCAGGGGAGTGGGATATAAGGTTTATTCGAGAAGGGCCTTCCCAATCAGAGCATAGTAGTTCATTTTTTCTTTTGTGATTGAGCTTGATGATTTTTCTTATATATTTTATCTTCTCATTTTAATTTGGGACATTTTTGTTGTTTTCCCAAATAACTTATTAGGTCTTTATCTAGGGAGAGAGATAGATTTTACTATCAACGTAGTTCTAGGGATGTAGCTGATATTGATACCTTTTTATCTTATAGAACTCGTGGTGATAAAAGATATTAAGATTCAGCTAAATGACATATTGGGAAAAAGATTTGTTTACTCTAGTTTTAATCCATGGTTATCCCCTATGCTCTTTTCCAAGAATGCATATGATTCAATTTAATTGTGTGTGGACTATTTTATGTATATCGAGGTAATAGTTAAGAAAAAGTATCCTTCACCTCGTGTGGAATATTTGTTTGATTATTTAAGGGGAGAAAAGTGGTTTTTAATTATTTTTTTCCAGTCAAGATATCATCAGCTCAGAGTTTAGGTGTCTAAAATACCTAAGTAAGATTCCCGGATAAGGTCTTCCAAATTATAAATATCTTGTGATGCTTTTTTCTCTAAATAATTCTCCAAAAATAATAGTGGATTTGATGAATTAGACATTTAACTAATATCATGACACTTTTTTGGTAGTGTTCATGGATGATATTATAGTTTTTAAGAAATCCGAGCATGAGCATGAGCACCATCTATGTTTGGTTCTAAAAGTCATTAGATTTTACAATTTGTAAAGTAATATTTTGAAATTTTGTTTCCAGATTCATTAAGTGTTGATCATAGGGAATGTAATTTCTAATCATTCACAATGTGTTTTCTGAAAATAGAGAATATCTTAAATGTGGGGTGACCATTGCTGAATGGTCATCATCTAAAAAGGATATTTTTGGATCATGAATCATTTTGTGGAACCAAAGTCGTTAAGAAGAGCTATTATGGGGGATTTCCATAGTTACCAGGGGTTCATGAACCTAGGGACAATGAAGATGATATATGATAAGTGGTAGAAATTATGGTGTCCTAGTATGAGATGATACATTACTGATTTTTTATCACATTCCAATACATGACAATAGGTGAAATAATACCATCAAAGACCTTTGAGTTTGCTTCAGAAACTTCTAGTTCCTATATGGAAGTTTAATGAGTTCTCTATGGTCTTTTAAGTTTGGTTTTCATATAGCAAGAAAAAGAAGAGTTTTATATGGGTTGTGATTGATAGGATAATGAAATCAGCTCACTTTATACCCATTCGGGATATAAAAAATGTTGATGTTCATGGAAAGGTCTATATGGAGGAGATTGTTCGATTGAATAGATTTCTATTTGGGATAGTTTATGATAGAGATCATTGATTCACTTATCACTTTTGGAAAGTCCATTGGATACAGTTGGGATATAATGTTTGTTTCAGTACAATGTACCATCTGTCGTCCAATGGATAGATAGAAATAGCCATATATATTCTTGAGGGTTTGCTTCACGCTTTTGTTCTCAACATTGGTGGGGATTTCAATGATCACCAGTGACTGTTTGAGTTCTGTTATAAAATAAGTTATCATCCCATGATCAGGATGGATCATTTTAAGCTCATGCATGGCCGGTCGTGCAAATATATATTGTGTTGTTCAAAGATTTATTAAATTTCATTAGATATAAAAAGTTCATTTCAAGTGATGAAAAAATATGTAGTTGATTCGTTAGAGTATATTGATGAAAAAAAGCTGATATAAATCTTATACTGATATTCTTTGTATACCTTTTCTGTTTTTAGTTGGTGACCAGGTGTTCTTGAAAGTGGCACCATGGTTGGATCATCGAAGACTTGGGAGACCATGGAATCTCACACTTCTTTTTGTGGGAATTTTCAAGGTTTTTGAGTAGGTGGGAAATGATTCATATAGATCAAAACTTATACTATAGCTGGTGTTGATATGGGACATGTTTAATGTATCAAAATGATGAAAGTATATATATGATCCATCGCATGTTCTGATCTGGAGTGATCATGAGGTTGAAATTTATGTATATGTGACTGAAAGAATAGTTAGGATAGTTGATTCTGAAGCCTCAATACATTTTGTGAGGAAGATACCATGGGGCTTGTGATATGGTAGAAAAATTCTGATTCTCAGGATACATGGTAGAGGGGGACATTGCTGAGCGATTAGTGGACCCGTCATTTTTCATGGAGGATTTATTTTAGGCTTTCAAGGGATAGAAAGTTTCTATGGTGGGGAGGTTTTAACTTCCTATTACTATTTTTAGGTATTCCTAAACCAATCATTTTGAGATTTCATTGGATGGGTTTAGTTTGGGGTTGCTTCTCGTGAAATTTTATAGTTTTTTTAAATTTCAGTGGAAGTGCATAGTTGGTGAACAGTTTGGTAAACCATGAGTCCTCTCAAGCCAAAAAAGATGAAATTTGGATAGTGTTCTTCACACTGCTTACACATGGTTTGGATAATAGTGAATCCTTTCAAGAGAAACTGTGCCACCCATTTATCAATAGTGCATGTCTGGTGAAAGGTTTAATTAATCCATGGACCTTTTCACAGGAATCCATGGAGATAAGTTTTAACTCAATCTGATTTTTCATTAAAACTTCTCAAACCCTTTTTTTAGGCCCTAGATAGACCTCCTTCAACAAAAAGAGTTTCTCCCATCTTGGGAGATCCCATGACAGAATCTAGTCCCCTCTATCCCCTCATGGATGTGATCAAAATCTTGGAGAATGACGGTCAATCCTCTTCGGATTAGTTTCTTCCTTCCATTCTAGATCTTCCGTGATCACCCTGTTTCTCATTACAGTTCTATGGATCCCTTTGTTAAATCATGGATCTAATAACCACTATTTTGGGGTTATAATCATAGTTTTGGTCATCCTTTCCGGAAACCACATTTCTTTTTCATCTTCATAATTCTTGATTAGGGTTTGGCACTTCAAAGTCTAGCAACTCCATGTTTGGTAGTTATGTCTCGATCATATGTTTGATAAAATATATTTCTCTATTTTTAAAATTTTATTTATAAATAAATTAGTATGAAATTGGCATGGGTGTTTATGTATTTTGAAAATTAATTTTGAACAAAAATAATTTTTTTATTGGTTTTTTATAAATGGAAAGAAATAGGTATTTTCATAGCATTGAATGATTTGTGAAAATGAGCACATGAGTTACCATGGATACTAGGTGGAAAGATAAGCTTGAGGCCTTCATCCATTATGTGAGTTCATATTTGAGGTGTTAAAATTGTACTAGAGTGTAGATTATTGGCTCTAGGTATGTATATAATGTTGGGTGTTCATTGGTTGGATTGACTATATGGTTCTTGAGTGTAGATCATTCACATCAGGTAACACAGCACACTGATCACTGATTTTTGGGTATGAGTATTCTGGTGCCTAACTTATTGTATTCCCTAGTGTTTTGTTACCTTTATACTAATGTGGTTTGGAATTTCTTGGATTTTTACTATTTATTCATTGATATTAATATTGATTGTTTTGATATATAATAAGGAAAATGTTCTTTTAAATTGATATACATTTTATTATTTTCAAACTCTGGAAAAAGGAAATGTTTATAATGTTTTTTATAAAAAAAATTTATTGCTCATCAGGCCATTTTTTATTTGAAATGGGATCATGATAATTGTAATACAGATACTTTTTATGGATCACTTGGGTGGGGTTCTACTGATCCTGTCAGCTGACACCATTCTCACCCATAAGATGGTGCATAGACGTTTGTTTTTTGTTTGAGGTCAAGGAAGTCAATGCACTAGAGTGAGGCTTTGGGTTTTCATGTTATCTGAGTTAGGTAGTTGGTGGTGAGATGATGGGAGGTATCCCATACTATCACATGGAGTAGTTGAAGGTTTTTATATTCTATTGATGATTGAAATATCTCCTTGAGTTTTTAGTTACTATAGTGGATGTTTTGTTTCTTATATCTTCTTACAGACTTGGAACACACATATATACCATTCTTAGACATTTTATCTCTAATTTGAGTATATGGATATATATATATCTCTGTTCTTCATTCATGTTGGGAAAAATCAGTCCCTTGGTGTTTTTTAGGCATGAGTTCTTGTCTTCAGCCCGTGGGGATCGAAAATTCCATTGGGGTATGTAAAATATTGGGTTCGGTGCCTGGTTTACAATATCTCAGGTTGGTTCATTACACACACACATATATGTATATACAGCTAAAAATGTATGTAGGTATATTTTAATTCATGTATAAAAAGGCATTTAAATTTTAACATATATACGTACACACATATACATAAAATCATTCATACATATAAATATATGTATATACATACATGCATACATGAATATATATTAATTTAATTATTTATAAATATAATATATGAATATAATAATATAAAAAAATAATTATATTTATATTTATATATAATCATAAATATGATTTAGTGATACAAGCCTTTTACACATATTATTATATTATTTTTAAACGTAACTATCTTGTATTTACAACCACAAAGATTGTGAGGACAAGTTTCTTAGGAAGACTAGGTTCGTAATACCTCAAAATGAAACTAAAACAAGACATCTTCATTTTATTTTCCACAATGAGCTCCCAAATACATTTGAACAACTAAAGCTACATAAGATAACTAGGAGGGTACATAAAATAAAGGGTTTTTCTAAAAACCCATTGAAGGTAATAAAAAATATAAGGTTCCATAAAATGCGAGTCAAATGTACAATATAAAAGTGGAGGCTCGTGAGTAATCACATGAAAGAATAAAATGAATAACAAGGTTTAATAACTTCATGAAAAAATATGTTATGTAGAAGAAACATATAACATGATATAACCATGAGTCAACTCTAACTTCCTATACAACATCACACGGTTGATAAAGTCCCAAAATGGATTATGTTTACACCCTAATTCCATACATAACATCTCATGAGACTGATGTATTACCCAATGCATTGGAGCACTATATTGTAACACCCATCATAACATGTTCATGATATATGTGTTCTAAAAAAATTAAATCAATCATAAGGCATAACATAATAATTTTCCAGGGAAATAAAATGGGTTGCATAATCATTCCTCAAATCATAGTTAATAGAAATTTTATAATGTTTATATTTCAGAAATAAACATAAATAATGTATTAAAATATCAAAAAAAGAGAGGATAAGCTATTTATATATGTGAGAGACATATATAAAGAAAACGGAAGCATTACTTACATTAAATATAAATAGATGAATTGAGTTAGATAGACAATGGTCATAACCTAAAGTAATGGGTGGTTTAGTGAGATGCATTACCTCGATCTCGATTCATATCATGCATATTTTATATTGATGAATGATAAGATTATTTTAATTATTTAATTACGTAATAAATTTTTAAATATTATTATTCCTTTTATATTGTTTATTATCGTTTCATATTTAGTTACTTAGTCATTTAGGTTCATGTTGGAGGTTTTAACGATGTTTGACTCGTATGTCTAAAATAAATTCAAAACGATGTCTAAGGTCAAAAATATTATTATTTAATAATATATTGAATAATAATAAGAACATAATTATCATTTTAAAAAATCAATTATACCTCTAAACCCAACAATTATATATGGTTATTAAAATTTATCTACGTTATAATCCAGCTGACGATGGGTCGTACGTATGTATGAGTAAAATTTCCATTTTCAAATACCATAATGAAAAGAAGGTAAGTTCTATTTTATATTTATATAATTATAATTATATCATATGTATAATTTTATTTCTTTAAATACACTTATATATATATCATATGTATAGTATTATTTCTTTAAATACACTTATATCATATGTATAATATTATTTAATTAAATACAGTTATCATTTTTCTATGAATGAAATGGTAAGAAAATATATGATATATTCATTTTACATAATGATAAATATTTCAGGAATTTAAAATATATACATTAAAATAATCATCACAAATAGATAAGAGAGGTGATGATAGAAAATGAAGTACATAGGTTCGTGAGGCAGTAGTCCATTGAACATACAAATGATGGTTTCATTTCCCATTTTATGAGAGAAGAGATTGATTTAGGTAATGTTACTAAAAAAATTATATATTAATATATTGTACATAATTTGTTAATATATAATCTTGGTTTAATAATATTTTAAAGAGGAGGAAGAATAAAAAAATAAAACAATCGTTCGTGAAGAATACCTATTTTACAGACAACCTGATTAGGTTTTCCCCAAAAACCTTATGAGGATGGTTTTCAAATAAAATAAATAGTATTTTAAATTTGAAGTAAAATAAGGAAGGTTTTTGGGTGTTTATTTTATAAACCAAACTGCTTTTGAACTCTGAGTATATGAGGAGGGGAGGTTCACTTTTATAAGTGAGGACTGAATTTTTTGTAAATACCCAAAAATATTCAATAACTGGAAGTCAATCACAATAAAAGTTCCTAAAAATAAATAATTAACATATTCGAGGGATTATAAAATCAATAAAAACATCCACTATGAATGTAAACATTTTTTAATCATTTTTTTCCTTTTACCTTCTTGGTTACTCACATTTATGATTTTAGTTTTTCACCACACTAACGAGTATTTTACCTAGTTAATTAAAAAATTACATATAAAAATAAAATAATACATATTTAATAATTTTTACCAACTTATTATAAATATTAAATAAAAATTTTCAAATAAAAATCCTATGTGTGATGAAAATTAATTTTTACACAATCACATGCAACTTGTAGAACCCTGTTTTAACCTTAACAGTGATAGTTAATTGTTGTTATCAGTAATGAAGGAAAACAAGTCCAACATATTAAATAATATAATTATTATTATTTAAATATGGAATCAATTATTTCAAATTAAATTCACCGAAGTGGTAGAATTTAATTTAAAACTAATATAGAAAAACATGACAGAAAATGGTTTTTCAATAAATATATTTTTCAAATATTTGATAATATTATATTAACTATATGACTAGTAATCGTCATTATATGAATTTAAATTTTATATAAATTGATATATAATATATAAATTATTTTATAGTTTTAGTTATTAGGGTCTATTTGAATTAAATAAAAAGGATAACTTTCTTCACTTACAAACAGTTTTCTGAAAACTGCATTTTAGTCATAAATATAATCTCATACAAAAATAAAGAAAATTAGTGATTGAAATGAAATTAATTAGATTATTAAAAATAAAATGGTACATATGTAATATTAGTACTAAATTATACATATAATGGTACTTTTAAATTGCATTATTTATTGAAAATAAATGACAGTATTTGAAAAATCATAAATTTCACTTTTAAATGGAAAAACAAAGATTTTAGAAAAATCCATAAGGTTTACCCCAAATAAAATTTGATATGATAATTTAAAAATTTATGTTAATTTTATAAAATTTATTTTCAATAAATTGAAGATATATATTAGAATATTTTCTCTCAAAAATTAATAAAAACATTTTTGAAGAAAACAAGTTTTTATGATAAAATGTCTCCATTTAAAATTGTGTGCTTATTTAAAAGGATTTTATAAAATAATTTATAAAAATTAGGAAATTTATATATATTTTATTAATTAGTTAATATTATTCGTTCATTCAAATTTAATGGTTAGGTTATAATTTCCTTAAATAGTCACATTTTGTTTAGGATCAGTGTTGCATGTCGTACATGCTATCGAATATACTTTTATTCATTGAAAAAATAGAGGTTTCACATTATTCCCTCTTAATGAATTTATCCCATGATATTTCGTATTATATACTAAGGTGAAAAATAGAGAGGTTATTATTGCTTCGTTTCTTCCTCTAGTTCCCAGGTCGTTACATCATATTTATGGTTCCACCATATTAATTTTTCTTTTTGAGTTGTATTATTTCATTGAACATTATCTCAATGGTTCAAAATATTCACCAAATTATCCTCATAATAGATTTCATTTTCTATTTGTACCACCTCTATATTCAATACATGTAAGGGATCCGTCATTTACTTTTTCAAAATGGATACATGGAATATGTCGTGAATTTGAGAGATGGATGATGTGTGTGCTAGTTGATATATAACATCATTGATGAAATAAATAATCTAAAAGGGGATGATTGACTTAGGGAGTATCATTCCATTCTTCCCAAATATCATGTATATATTCCATCTAGATATGCAGAGAAACAATTTATTCTTGACCTAAAACTCCAAGTATCATCAATGATTATCAATACAAATATTATGATGAATCTACTATGTATTGGTGTGTTGGTAAATGTAACTAACCTTTTCCACCATATCCTTTACTATTTTAGGTCCTGAATGGTTTCTTTCTCAAACTTCACCCCAAAATATTGGTTTTTATTATCTCATTTCATATATGACTTCATTAAGAGCAATTTGGTTTCTTATGTGATGTCCCATACTCGGTTCATTCACATTAACTAAACACAGTTTGCCACATGGTCTCAAGAATACCTCTATATAGCTAGAGGGTATAGACTAGCAGCAAGGGTTTATGGAGGAACAATGAGGGGACTATACACTCATTGTCAGAGTACAGCACAATAGAATAAGCATAACAATAAATAATAGAATAATATAAAACAATTGAAGAGTTGAGAATAAACATCCATCGTATAAATAACCAAGAAATACCATTTATCTTTGTAAAAAAAATGTTGATCACATAATGCTATACAAAATATAGGTAATATATGAAAATAGTCATCTAGTACAATATGTGTGTCAAAAGTAAAAAAATTCCAAAAAGAAACAATACCCAGATAGCATTAGTACCCATATACTAATCATGTTCTTCCCTAATCCTATGAAACAACCATTCAAGAATCAACAAGATATTTCTTTATTCTATCCCTACATACATCCATAAAGTCCTCTCGGGCACCCAATGCTGTTCTGAATAGGGTTTGGGATAACACTTAGTAGGCACCACTAATATTGTCTATCACAAATCTAGTTCTTGCACATAAGTTGAATTAGTGTATAGATATAATAGGTGTAAAAGTAAAATAATAAACGTAATTTTATCTAGGCTATCAAGTATCTCTATGATAAATAAACTAAATCACAAGGTTTATCTATAAAGAATTTAATGAATCAACATCAACACATTCTATGTAATCAATTTTTAGTCATACATGGGCTTGAGACCAAGGAGTAGAAATGACCATGGTAACTGATTAATCTATTTAAATCAAGTAAATATGATCCAAGGAGTAGAATTTTACAAGTCATCCTAGTGTGTCAGATCAAAAGAATATAATTGTTTAACGAATATTATAATGTTATGTAAACTAGCTAAATTGGATCCTTATTGCAGAAATTTCCAATTACTCTAGGAAATCCATGTAACTAGGTTCCAAGAAGTAGAAATTTCCAAGGAATCCTAATGGGTTATGAAACCAGGATCCAAGGAGTCATAATGTCCAAGGCATCCTAATGAGTCATGTAATTTGGATCCAAGGAGTGTAAATTTCCAAGGCATTGTATTGGTTCCGTAGATCCAAAGAGTAGAAAGGTCCAAGGAATCCTTGTATATCCAGAATATCAAATAATCAAATCTATGAAGTTGAAATGTAAATGGAATTCAAGTGAGCATATTGACTGGGGTCTATAAAGTAGAAATTTCAACAGAATACTAAAAAATTCATTCATCATTTCATAATTCACTTCATAAACATTTACAATTCAATGGATTAAAAAATTTATACCTTTCATATACCAATGAAAAGGTTTTAGAAGTTACTTAAAACTTTTAACAATTATATTGATTACCATATTCAATTATCAATTATCAAAGTTGAGAGAATCAAACCCCAATGGTGTCATAATCATGATAAAATGTAGAATCCACCCCATGGAAAGTTTGTGTTCAGGCCAAAAACCTCCATCCTTATAAAAAGTTGTTATTGAATGTCTCAAACATGAATTTATCAGTTAACACAATATTCAGTTGTTTTAGAAATAATTTACTAGAATGTATATTGTGCAACACAATGATAACAAACTATAAAAATATGGAATTGAGGGAAAATACATAGAACAACAAACATATTATTTTACACAAACACTTAACCAGTCCAAACCTCTGATTCAGCCTATATATGAAGAAAATAAAATAATGAACGAATACCTTAGAAATAGAGAATAATATCATGCACCAAAAAAACATTGATAATAGTAAGGAAAATAGTGAACAGTGAATGGGGAATAAAGAAATCAATGATACACATCAAACGTTATTGATGGAAGAAGAATTAGAGTTCCTATTGGAGAGTTACGGAAAATCCTAATCAAAGATACCATGGGAGATCTCTACATGAGAAGAAGGATGGTTATTGTAAGAAAATAGGAAATGATGATAAAAGGATAAAAATTTAAATAATTAATGAAAAAATCATCATTTCTCCTCTAAATACTAGATTGTATGGTTTGGATACAATTTAAGACAAACCATGCAACAACCATTCACCGTAATATGCCTCAATACCCCACTCACTTGATCGTGGTGCACTGTTAGAAAAACCCACAGCTAAAAAAGAATTTTTCCTCTGTTAAAAATTCTACAACCTTTTTATGGTTGTGAAATCCCTACTTCATAGTTTCATTAATCTGCGCGGCCCTATATAGTAGACCAGAGAACCCCGTACAGTTTAATCAATTAATTAGGTCGAGGATGCATGGATTCTACTAACATTGTGACCAAGATGCCTCTAAAAATATCTTAGGATCCAAGCTGTGAAAAATCCATGAACTCCCCTGTTTCCACCATAGACTAACTAGGAATCCAAAATAGGTGAATATAATGTAATTAAAACAAAAACAAATGGTTTACGTACCATATAGAAGAGAAAGGTTCTTACAATATTACCATGTTAAAGAAATTCATCCCTAAATTTCTCTTATGGTGGTGATCAAGTATCATCTGAGAATATCCCTGGCCACTGGGAACATACATCAACACACCACACCAATGTCTCATCTTGTACTAAGTTATGATGTTGTAACACCCACACCAGTGGATTTAACTGGTCTCAGAGAACCTTCATGATCCAACTGACAATACAGATATTATGCTACTCAAAGGAAAAATCTATCTCAAACACAAACTCCATAGGATGAAGAATAAATGATGAATCTAAATGATATTAAGGAAGATGAAATATGAGGAAGATGTCGTTCATGGCCCAAAAATTATAAGGTAACTATAACTGATTCCCTACCATCCCAACCCTCTCCAAAATCTCAAATGATCTAACCTAATGAGTTAATAACTTCCCTTTTTTGTGAATCTGTCTATGCCCGGAGCTTGGAGAAGCTCTGAAGAAAAACTAAATGCCCGCCTCAAAAACTAGTGGTTAATAAAAAAGGTTAAAAATAAACTTAACTATAAAAATCATATTTAGACATCCACATCCTAATAAGTTGAACCTCCTCTGAAGTCTCCAGAATGAGATATGAACCCATTATCACAATCTCTCTTACCTTTAACTAACATAGGGGTGAATGAAATGAAAAACAGTACATGACATCATAATGATCCATCTTAATGGTCTTTTGGAATATTTTATTATAGGAGAACTTAGTGAGAGGTTTGTGTTTCTCCTATGAACCTAATAAGTCAAGGGTGCATTATCATATCTTTCCCAACAATACCGACATTATATACTCAATGTGACTGTTGGTTTGTGCATGATATGATATACTCAGTAGAACCTCATATCCCAGTTCCCCCTACATCCCCTACTTGAATCATGATGTGAAATGAGCATCTCTCTCTAATAATATATAATATTGAACCTCATGGAGGTGTATTATTCATGAATGTAGAGCCTCCCAATCCGATCCATAGAAATAGACATCTGAATAGGTAGAAAATGGATGATGTTTTTCAACCAGTCTATGATCACTCATATGGTATCATTGTAATGAGGTGATCTAGGAAATCTCATTATGAAATCCATGGCGATGTAGTCCACTTTCCACTATGGAATATGTAATAATTGTATAAGTCTCTATGGTCGATGGTGCTCTAGCTTCACTTGCTGATAGTTGGAACCCCGAGTAGTAAACCCTGCTATGTCTCATTTCTTCCTTGGAAAATAGTATTAAGGGTGTAATTCCTAATAAATCATGGTAATATTGGGATTCATATTCCATATCAAGGAATGAGACACATGCTTAAACTATTTATGGATGTCTACTGGAACCTAGAAACATCCATGGTTGTGCACATTCTCATCCTCACCAACGATCTAAATAGGTTATGGGTCACCACCTGCTACACTCTCATGTAAGACTAAGACCTGAAAATCTAACAACATTATCATCCTCACCCAATCTAGTAGAGTCGATTTCGTTGCTATATAAGAGATAGAACACTGCATGTAACTATATTGTACCTTCATGTGCATCTCTTCAAACAAGTATATAAGATACCACTCGCTTCTATCCTCCTAAACATCTGGTATCTAAGTCGACTTTCTTAGTTCCTCAGTAATTTTATTTCCATTTCCAAGCATATTGAAAATATCAGCATTAAAGAAAAATAGTTATTCAACCCACCTTCATTGCCTCAGATTCAAATCACACTTTGTGTATATGTACACAATACTTCAAAATAGGTGTTTAACAGCGCTGGAATTTATCAGTTCTAGAAAAAAGCACTGAAAAATTACATCTTTATCAGTTCTAAATAATTCTATTTTAAATTTAACCCTTTATGAGTACTTTTTTAGTGATGATAAATGGTTCGTTTATCAGTGATTTATTTTAAGCACTGATTAAGGGTACCATATATCATGGCTTTATTTTTATCACTGATAACAGGTACCCTTTATCCAAGAGATATTTTTAGCACTCAAATTGGAATTATTATTTTTACATTTTTAGAACTGAGCATGGTCAGAATTAATAAAATGAAATATTTATATAAAAAATGAATTTACAAAAAATAATTTCAAATTTTATCAATAAAATTATTATTAATAAAATGAATTAATTGATTATACTATATATAAATTATAAATACAACTAAATAGTGTTTATTAAATATATATATTTATAAAAAAGAAAATTAAACAAATTAAAATAAAAATTTAGTAAATTGAGAAAAATTGTAAACATTTTTTTAATTAGATTATTATTGATAATGTTAATAAGTAGTATATATTACATATATATATATATATATATATCAATTTTTCCTTCGAGAGATGGGGAGATCCTCCCTCATCAATGGAGAGTTCATCTCTCATAAATCCAAGAATTTCTCTTGCAATCTGCTATTTCCAAGCTCAAGATCATTGGATGGGGAGGAAGTTGTTAGGCACTATGAGATGTCTGGGGATTCTTATTGTGGGTATCAATCTACTGAGTTATCAGTTCCTAAATCTAAGGTTATTGGTCTAAAAATAGATACATAGTTCAAGGAAGTACCAATTATGGATGATCTATGTTCATATGCTCTCGTGTGGAGGACCACTTCGTTGGGGGTTTCATTTTGGGGATAGGTTAAAAACATGATGGTGGGGTGATGATGGTGCATCATGACCGCTACAAGGAGTGATGCTACAAGGGGTTCATTAACCCAATTTTGAAAGCAGAAGGTGCGGGATCTGGAGGAGGTGATCATGGAGCTCGATGTTGGAGGTTTATGTGTAGATGGTCACAAGGGATCATGGGATCCTGGTGGCTGAGATCTAGATCAATAATTTAGGGTGGGAATCGGTGCTGATCAAAGAGGACTGAAGGTGGGTCATAGATGTGTCGTCACTTCTGGAGAACAGTGGAATGCATACCAATTGAGGTTTCAGATCATGAACTGATTTGTTTTTTGGCCGGTGATGTGCAATACCATGGGATCTCGACGAGAGTTTGCTGGTGATGTGTGGGAGATTGTGAACATGTTTATGTTATTGATGCCGATGTTGTACAGCAGGCTGGAGCTAGCCATGTTTTGGAGTGCATGCCGGCATGTGATTTGTGGGGGAAGATAACTCTCGGAGTAGGCTTGTTGCATTGCAGGTCACCATCAACAAGAAAGGCCTACCGACAAGGCATACCTGTGATGGCCTTGGTCGTAGTATGTGATGGCCACATGATTATGAGGGATCAACGATAGGTTTTTGGGGATGTTGACCACCTCGAGTGGGAGGCATTGAGTTTGGAACATGGAGACCTTAGGATGTGGTGCTAGGATTGGGTTTTTCTGTCTATGGGATACGCAGCGGCTACACTACGGCGGTATGGTGGCTTAACTCGCTACTTTAAAATAGTTTCTAGTCAATTTTCAATATATGGGAGGCTGAGGTTTGGTTTCTTGAGTGCGGGTCTATGGTTCATACTATGTATTTTTGGTTTACATTACAATATTAATAAAAAATTTTGGGATCACGATTAAAGGTTACCAAATCCATGACCAAACATACCTTCGTAAATATAGATATATTAATGTATATAAATATGATTTATATATAACAGATTATTTATGTTGTTTACATTAAATAGTTATATAATTAGTGAATAATGGTTTAAAATTAAAAATTAATATGAATTAAAAATAGTTACCAATTAAATATATCAGTGGACATATAATTGAATGTCTTTTGATTTTTCAATTTAACATAAATGATATGTGTGTTCTACAGATTTCACATATACATAACTAATGAAATTTTATATACACTGCACACACACAAAACTAATCCATTTTTTAATTCTATTAAAGTGTATTTATTTTTAATTTATTCATTTTCACTCATTTTTAACATGCATGCACTTAAAATTAGATATTCATTAATAATGTTAATAAAATATTTGTAAAGAATTATTTATATATAAAAATATTTATAAATGTACATACAATATTTATAAAATTATATATTTACAACAATAAAAAAATAATTTTTTTAAAAGTGCATAAATAATTATAAATAATTAATTATATATATTCAAATAAATATATATATTTAAATAATTATTAAATTTATAATAACATTACTTAAAATAATGAATATATTTAAAATATTTATATTTATATATATTTATTATATATATATAATTATATATATATAATGATATAAATATTAATTTTTAAAAAATATTTATATAAATATATAAAAATAATTATCTTTTTAAATAATTATAAAATTTTAAAAATGTATTTAATTAATGAATATATTTACTATATATATATATATAAATATTTAAAATTATAATTATAAATTGTTTATATTTGCATAATTAATAAATACTGATAAAAGAAATATTTATGAGAACTTTGTAGCGCTAATAAAGGTAATGATTTATCAGGGCTAAAAAAAGAAATGATAAAATAAATATTTATCAGCACTAAAACATTAGCACTGATAAAGATGGATTTTATCAGTGCTTTATGAGCAGTGATAAAGACAAGCCTTTATCAGTGCGAAAAAAGCATTGGTAAATATTCCATTCATTAGTGAATATTACGTAAGCGCTAACAAACAGACTCTTTATCAGTCCTTTATTGAAAGTATTGATAAATATTTAGAGATCTATTTAAAAACCCTAAAAAATTGTGAACCATTCTCGATAACAGAAGCTTTCCATGGATGTCACTCAGTGTTGGCAATACTCTTTATTTAATCAAAACTGAAATCACACATACCCACTGCCTCTAGTTTATCGATCATCATCCAACATGAAGTGTTCAATTACAGTTCGGGTTCTGAAGAAAACATCGAGATCTTGATATGAGGTTCTATAATTTTCACATAAATATAAAGGTATTCTTATGTTTTCTTTTATAGATTCTGATTTTATTTCGGTATTTATCATTTTGTTTTTGATTTCTTCTTCAGTGATGCCATCAGTTATTTGTGCTCTAATAATTTTTTTTAAAGGTTGGGGTCGAAGCCTCATTTATTATTAAATCAAAGCAAATACCTCTTTGAATTGGGTAGAGGGAGACCCATTACATAGCCCGAAGGCCCTGATGACATTTAGCCCATTATATGGCCCGTAGGCCCAAATTTTTGGCCCAAGACCCATTCTGTGAATAGTAATGCTACAGTACCCACGCTGCTACTGTACCGCACAGTACCCACCACCGCTATAGTACTGTCGTTTCTACAGTGCCTGTCGCTACTAAAATATGCTATAGTACTGCTATAGTGCCCACACCCCATGGGTTTTTGAACTCCCATTTTTCATGTAGCATTATGAGGTGCTTACCACTAAGCCAAACCACAACTTCATTCGTGCTCTAATCATTGTATACTATTTTTATTTTTTTAGGATCTATTTTTTTCTTGAATACTAGTTTGGATAACATATTTTTTTTCTTTTAAATTTTTTGTTTTGAATCAATTATCATCCAAGTCTACATCTATACCCCTACTTTCTCCATAAGATTAATTTTCTCTCTATTTTAAAATATTAGACAATCACCTCTAGTCTGTAGATAATCCAATTAAAAAATATTTATGCCACTATATAAAAATTACAGTTTTTGGATATGAAAACCATCAAAACGATCAAATTGATTTAGAAAATCAATTCATAGTCATGTGATAGCAGGAGGCAGCAATAGAATATAATTTTATGGAATTCATTTTTGGGAATTTATTTATATGAATTTTGTTTTAAAATTATGGTGTAAGGGTTCTTCCATAAATATTTATTTTCTCTTAATTGTGTTATTTTTATTTTAAAATAAATCATAGAAAGTGTGATACCATATTTATTTATTTTCGATGCCCTATAATTTCAAAATTAGTATGGGGTTGTATTTATTTTAAAATGTTGTGATATTATATAGTAAGGGTTATATATATTTTTATCAATTTATGTTCAATATTTATATATATATATATATATCTATTTAGATGAGTTTTCAGAACTTATAAAGTAAGGGTGATTTTATAATTTTTTTTCACAAATATGGTTTCTGTATTTCTAAATTAGGAAGGTATTATATTTATTTTCATTAAAATTATGTCTAAATGTGCATTTTATTTTTCAATTATTTGTATTTTAAATTACATGTTATATATATATATGTTTAAATTTTTATAGGAGAGCCATTGAAATGGTTGGTGTGTTATTTCCCTTGTTTGTGATATATCTTGTTGAAGTGTATTATTTCAATATTCCGACTTCTTTATGGACCTTCCTAGAATCTCAAGGATTGGTCAATGTGTATTAGATGGCCTCCCAAGAATCCATCATATGGGTAGATCTGATGAAACGACCTCCCTAAAATCCTTGGCATGGGTCGGTTGGTTGATTTAACATCTAGAGAGTCTTCAAATGTTTTCGAATATTTGATATAACAAAATTTTTAAATGCAATGATTTCTTATGTTGTAACATAACATGTTCCAAAAAATAGAATGTAAGTCATCAAATTAAATATATTATACTTTTTTTAGTTATTCATCATTTGAGGTCTATATGTATTTGTTCCACCCATAATAATAACTTATTACTATCCATGTATATGAAATAACTCGTTATTTATTGAAATTTTTTATCAATAAATTTTTATATATTCTATTTGATTGAATTGGATTTTATTATTCATGTTTTTCATATTTGGGTTTCTCATTACTCCTTATAATCAAATATTATTTTTTCATTTTCTTAAGATATTTTAATAAAGACTTTATCTGTGTCAAAAAATAGTTATTATTGCAATTTGTTTCAGTAGAGTCATCCCTTATGTATTTTATAGAAAATTTCCATCCTCATCAAATTCATCTCCTAAGTAGTTATTATTAAAAAAATTCTATTGAAACTCATCCCCACTCTATTTTATGTTGCTTGTACTTATATAAGAATTAGGCATCCAATGGATGACAACTACGTAGATTATTTCAAGAAAAAGAGGTGCATGTCCAAAAGAGAATAATGACATGTCAAATAAAAAAATGAAATGATAAGTGTCTAATAGATGGGATGATGATGATGAGTTGTCTGTAAATTATATCTTTGAAATAATTAATAGGATAACAGCAGCCATAGTGGAGAGTTTTTTTTCTTAAATTCAATAACACATTTTATTCAACATACTAAAATTCATTGAAACAATGAAAAGCTAAGTTTCCCTTTTTAGAATTATTAATTACATTAACCTTTGATAATGTATAAATTATCTGTGTTTATTTATTTATTGTACAAATTTAATCTTTTATGAATAAAATTGGATGGATAAGAATTAAAAATATATGGATGATAATAATTTGAAGAAATATTATGAACATGGAGTTAAATAATTCAGCATGTTTTTAATATAGCATGCATACGACCCTTCTTAACTCCACTGTCCATTTTTAGATTGATATTATTCATGGAATGTTATTCCCATAGAGTTGGAATAACATTTTATTTGTCATGGAATAGATTAGAGCTAAAATGTTGGACTAAAATGTAGAAAAAATGAACTTGGACAATAAATGGGATGATAGTGTAGTTTATGGATCAATTTACATGAATTCCAACATAAATGATGATGGATATAGTATAGAATAAATGACAATAGAAATTGAAAATTTCCTTATTTATTGTCCAATGTTGTTTGAGGAGTTATATAGTTGTTCCCAGAATCCATTTCATAACAATTTTACTAAATACACAATATTTTTAGCTATATTGATGTTGTATATTTTGAATGCTGGTAGTGGATGGAGTGACACAACCTTTATAGAACAACTTAGTCTTCTGAATAGTATGATACTAGAAGTAAATTAACTACCATGATGAACATGTGATACTAAATGAGTATTATGTTCAATGGGAATGATCTCTAAAAAATAATGTTTTTTAAAATGATAGAATATTCTTTTTCAAGGACCATGAATCACTCATAAAATGCCCCAAGTATGGAACATATCGATACACAAAAATTGAACAATTTCCTTTAAAATATACATGGTACTTCCCCTTAATTTCATATTTTATAAGACTATTAATATAATAAACTGTGATATAATTGAAATGGAATACATATACAAGAATTAATTATGACAACCTAAATCAATCAATAGATTTTCCTTAGTGGAAGAAAATTTATTATGAGTATCCTTAATTTGGAAATGAGCTGATAAAATTTTTCCTTGGGTTATTTATAGATAGAATAAACCCTTTTGTTTTACAGAGTATTAATCATAGTACATGAACCATCATGTTTGTAAATTATAATTTTTTTACGGTTATGCATGAAGCCCAATAAATTATGTCGTCTCTTCTTATATATAGTGAAAAAAACCCATTAATGATATTGATGTCTCTTTGAATCCATTGATAGAATATCTAAAATTTATTTGGGATGTATTTATTACAATGTATTATTCTCATTGAATTAAATAACTCACATTGAGGGCCATGTAGTATGAAATGATAAATTACTTCCCCGCTTATGGAAATTTATCATTCTATAGCATAAAAGGAATGTTGGTGTGTCACATATGTGAAAATGGTACATAATCAGTTCGGTTGAATAATTCCTTGAAGAATGTGTTTTTAGGACATCAGAAATTTCATACCATAATGATATAAATATTGATCTCGGACGACAACATTCAATGGGAATATCTAACAAGGTACAAAACCATATTCTGTAATGGACTATCAAATGTATAATAAATTAAATGATATTGACAATATTTTTGGTGAAAAATTTTGAAAAACCTTAAAAAATTTATGTTTTAAGAAGAGATCAATTTTCATTGAATCACTGTATAGGAATTGTTTTTATTTCAGACATTTTTTTGATGTTATTCTTGTAGAAAAAAATTTATTTGATAGTGTTATTTCCATGTTACTAAGTGTTCCTAGAAAAAGGATAAATGGAATAGATGCTAGTTTAGGCTTGATTGAAATGGGGATAAGGGAAGAGTTGGTACTGGTCAATGGTAAAAGGTATGCTTTTCTCCCCCTAGTATCTTCCACTCCATCTAGATTATAAAATTACAATTTATTCTTTTCCTTGATAGTGAAAAAGATCTACATGGGTATTCTTCAAATATCAAAAATTTAGTGTAAATGAATAATTTGATGTTTCAAGGACAAAAATCACATGACTGTTATTTTTTGATGTAAGATTTAATGATTTTTTTCCATTTCATTTTACCTCTAAATTTACGACATACATTAATCTGACTATGTTTCCCTTTCAAATCCATATGTAGTCAAGTTATATTCCCGGTGAAGTTTCCCATCATGAATAATGAGGTTGCAATAATATTATGTGAATTTGAGATGTTCTTCCCACTATAATACTTTTATATAATGGTCCACCTAATGGTTCACTTGGTTAAATAGGATCAACTGTGTGGTCTTGTCCATTATAGATGGATGCACCCCATTGAATGATATAAAATTATTTTTAAAGGGTATGTAAACGATCTAAGTCGATCATAAGGTTGTATTTCATAATGATATATTTTCAAATAATCTATTTAATTCTATACCGATTACCTATTATATTTTTCCTACATAGGTCTCCCAAAGTCATGTCACAACAAACGCCTAATAGGAGAAGGGATTTTTGGAATAGATTTTGTTACAAATAGTATGAAAGAGTGGGAGCATGCACACCTTTACATTTTACATAATAGTAGAGATGTTTATCTATAAATTGAAACCCACAAAGAAATTATTAGTGATTTGAATTTATCAAGGGATAAAGGATGGATATCAAATACACATAATAAAAAAATTTATAAGATGGTTTTGAGATCAAATTTATAAATATTTATCTGAAAATTCAAATTCATTTTCTGAAAAACATCAATGGCTAGCTAGAGGACTGAATGAAAATGTTATATCTTACACTGGTTTTGTAATAAATGGTTATATGTTCTATACAAAATAACATGATGACTATTGTACGATAAAAAATAGTGGTGTTACGCTTGTGGCTGAAGTGATGTACATATCCAGTTCCAAGAATAGAAATTCAATTTATGAAAATATGCCATTTTTTGCATTATCGAATTTATATTAAGGTTATATTATAAAACTTTTCAAGTTCCTATTTTCTATTGCAAATGGGTTTACAATATCATTCCAGTTCATATTAATGAAATGGAATTTTTGAAGGTGAATTTTATCATGGAAGGGGAAAAAGTGAGCCATTCATAATGGATTCACAAGTGGTGAATTTATTTTATGTCTTTGATTCAAAAAACCATAATTGCTCCATAATAATACTGGGGAGTAAAACAAGTGTCCAATCAGATGAAAATTCAATTGTGGATGACGCTTTTATTGGGATATCACAATCAATTCTTAGTGATCCTGATATAGATAATGTCTTGTATGTTATAGGGGACCACAAAGATGGGATTTGGATACGCGATAGAGGAACCAAATCCCTAAATACTTTAGAAAAATAAATAGAGTTAAATGAGAAGGCAAATGTGTTTTTAATATACTTTGTTTTTTCAAATTTTTATTATATTTTGTACATTGAATTACCATAATCTAAATTAAATATTTGACTACTATTGGAGACAATTCATTCTACACATGATGGTGTTGAATATCCCTTAGAATAAAAAACTATAATGAAGAAACCCCTTTGGAAATATATAATGGTAATATTATGATATAATTTACTGGTTTTACCAAAAAAGTATATAATGTAACATTAATTTAATTTTCATTATTTCATGTAGAGTGTTTTTTTTAGAAAATTCATGTCATCTAATGTGCCTTTGCAGGAATAGAAATGAATTTGTCTCTGCTCAATTGGGTTAATCTTGATGTTTCCACAGTAAAATCATTGTCCGTAGAAATATTTTTTATTCTATTTTTATGTTTTATTTATTTATTTTTAGTATTACTCATATAGTATTTGTTTTCATATATAGGTGGATTCTTTGGTTCTAGTTTGGGTGGTTTGTCCATATTTCATGCCTTTCTATACCAAAACATCGATAGACTACATCTCCATCAAAAACTTTTCACCCTTTTAGTGTAGCATTTATCACATTTCATAACCTTCCCAACACTTCTTTTATTGGGATAGAATTCACACTTCCTCTTCTCAATCACAGAGTTAATCCTGATGTTTTTATTGTAAAATCATTACCAATAGAGATAATGTATTGGTTAATATTTATATTTAATTTATTTATTTTTATTATCACTCACATAATTATTGGTTTCATATATAGGTGGAGTCTTTTTTTGTGTTTGGGTAATCTATCCATATTTCATGCCTTCTTACTCAAAAACATCCATTGAATTCTTCTCACTCAAAACCTTTCACCCCTACAATGTTGACAATTATCACTTTTATTCATGTTAACACCACTTGTCAATCTCAAAGGTAATCATGATGCTTCCACAGTAATATATTTATTTCTTATAATGATGAATTTTTTTGGCAGGGGTGGTTTGTTCATAGCTACTCATGCAGTGATAACATTTAGACAAATAATGTCAATGGATATCATAGTAACATTAACAATTATGATTTTTTAAGACATTGGTATGTGTAGGAATAATTCTCACCTCAATTCAACACATGGTGTGATAGGAATGTCTCCATGTACTTATTATTATTTAAAATTGACATTAATTTTTTTAAAATAGGAAATTGACATACTAAAAAATGTGAAAAATATTCATATTGTTTTCATAAATTAAGATAATGATTTAAAAGTCATTTGTGATGTGTTAGAATCAGCCACATCTCAATCCAATACACAATGTGACTGGTGTAACTCAAAGTCTCTGTTATCAATTTAAAATTGACATTTTAGTTCCAAAAGTATCACTCATTGAAAACAAATAAAATGCTTTTGTATTTTCATGATAATTTAAGAAATCGATTCATAAGTCATTTGTGATGCATAGGAACCAGTTTACATCAATCTGATATATGATGTGATCAAAATGATTCAAAATTTCATTGTTCCAATTAAAAATGGCATTTTAGTACAAAAGGAAAATTAAGTACTCAATACCAAGAAAAAGAATTTAGTGTTTTTTGATACTTTGGGAAAACGATTAAAATATATGTTGAGATGTGTATTAATAATCCGCACCACAATGATATGCATGGTGTGAATAGTATGACTCAAAGTGTATCTTTATTTAAAATTTTGAATAGTTTTTTTATAATGGAAAAGTGACCTACTCAAAATAGAGAAAAAAAATCAGGTTATTTTGATAATTTATAGTAATGATCAAAAATTTACTTATGATATTCGAGAATTATACACATCTCAATCAGATGCATGGTGTGACCGATAGGACTCCAATTGAAAGATTTTTTTTTTAAATTTTCATCAATTTTAGTAGAATGGACAACTCACAGTCTCAAAACTAATAAAACACATTCATATTATTTTTATACTTTATTAAAATAATCCAAAGGTATTTTGAGATATTTAGGAATCAATCGCACCTGAATCCTTTGCATGGTGTGGCTGGTGTGACTCCAAGTTTATCATTTTATTTAATATTGTCATCAATATTAGTAAAATGGACATCTAAACTTCTCAAAACCGAGAAATTTTTTTATTTTTTTTATACATTATAAAAATGTTCTATATATCATATTTGACATGTAGGTATCAGACAAAACTCATCCTGATACATGATGTGCCTGGTATGACTCAAAGTATCTGTTATCTTTTTAAAATAGACATTTTAGTTAAAAATGTTCCACTCACTGAAAAATAATCAGACACAGTTGGGTTTTCATGATGTTTTTGGAAAATGATTAATAAGACATTTTTGATGAGTAAGAATTGGTCTTACATACAAGTGACTAACGGTGTTATTAGAATGAGTCAAAGAGCTTGTTTCTAGTTTAATATGAAATTTTAGTAAATAAGACAACTCATGTACTTAAAATAAATAAAATGCTTTAGGATTGTTTTGATACCATAGTAAAAAAAATCGATTTGTCATTTGAGATGTGTAGGAATTATACAAACCTCAATCAAAACCATGGTGTAACTGGTGTGACTCAAATTTTGTATTTTATTTAAAATTGCCATCAATTTTAGTAAAATTAAAAACTATCCTATTCAAAACTAATCATCCGCATTCAGATATTTTTGATACATTAAGAAAATGATCCATAATTTATTTTTTTATGTTGAGTAATAAATCTCACATCAATATAATACATGACGTTCCCAATGTGAATTAAAGTGTCTGCTATCAGTTTAAAATTGACATTTTAGGTCGAAAAGCATCACTCATTGAAAACTGATCAAAACTACTCGTATTTTCATGATAATTTAGGAAAATTATTTATAAGTCATTTTTTAAATGTAGTAATTGGTTTCACCTCAAACTAATACAAGATATGATAAAAATGAGTCAAAAGTGTGTATTTCCATTTCAAATTGATATTTTGGTAAAAAATAAAACTAACATACTCAAAACCAAGATAACACATTAATATTGATTTGATACATTGGGAAAATTATCCAAATTTAATTTTAGACATTTTTGAATCATCTCTAACTAAATTAGATTCATGGTGTGACTGGTATGACTCAAATTGCATCTTTAATTTAAATATTGACAACATTTTTTGTAAAATTAACATCAAATTTAGAAAAATATGTACTTCTATTGATTTATTTATTTATATTATTACTATCATAAGAATTGTTTTCTTATATAGGGGATTAATTTTTCTCATATAGGGGTGATTTTTCTGGAAATTGCATTATTTGGGGATAGGATTAAAATATTAGAGAACATTGATGTTTATGAATGTATATAACAATTTGTAATTATGACATTATATAAAACAATTTTTGAAATGTATATAATATATTTTTTTCCTTGGATTTGTGTTGTAAATTTAATTTCATTTAAATTATATATTGGGAATCATTTTTTATATCTGGTTTGTTTCTGGTACTACGGGGTGCTGTTACAGAACATTGCACTGGTGCTGCAGTGTGCTGTTGCAGCACACTGCATTATGACCCTTTACAGTGCTTTTAAAAGCCCTAATAAAGAGAACATTTTTAGTGCTTTTAAAACCACCAATAAAGGACACTTTTTTTATTTCTTTTAAAAACGCCAATAAAGGACACATTTTTCAGTGGTTTTAAAAGAGTTTATATAGGTAATCTTTATTATCTATTAAATAAGATATGATAAAAGTCCCGTTACCAGCACTTTTTTAGCGATGTGAAATAAATCATGTCTTTTAATCTCATTGATGTAGTCAATGATTTTATGATGCTGATAAAGGCCATTTATATCACTTTTAAAGGCCTATTTTGTATAAGTTACATGAGGATTTTGTTGTATGAATACAATAAAAACACTCTCATATTAAATAATTCCTCCAACATCATAAGGTATGAACAATAATAGAAAACTCAAGATCACGTGTTATGTATTTCCTCTCATTTGGGCTCAACATTTGAGACATATAAACCATGAATCACTCCTCCTACATCAAAACTTCTCCTAGCCCGATACGTGATGCATCTTAATACATTTTATATCTCATGCTCGAATCATAAAGAATTACGACTGATAATAAATTAAGTCTCTCTCTAAGCTCCTGAAAGGTTGTCATGTTAGAGTCTTACCATAAGAACATCACTAAATTTTTAGTGAATACCATAGTAGGTTATTATAGGCTTGTGAATTCATGTAGTATTCTCTTGTAATATCCAAGAAATCCCCAAGAAACTTTATATATAAAATATTTTCTTTGGATGCTCCCATGAAACTATATCTCCCACCTTCCCTAGGTCAACTGATACTCCATAATCTGAGATTATATGACCCAATAAGTGAATTGTATCCATACAGAAACAGAAATTTGTGATTTTAGAATATAATTGGTGTTCATTTAGTGTGTCCATTATGATCTCAGGATATTTTTCAAGGTCTTGTCGAGTGTGTGAATACACATAGATATATTCATTGAATACCAACAAATATTAATCTATATATGGATAGATAAATTAGTTCATTAGTACCATGAGAACGGATAGAAAATTAGTATGACTGAATGACATAACCAAATAATCTTATATACCATACCTAATAAAAATTTCTAAACAAGGTATGTATGAAGGATGAACACACAACTTATGATAACTTAATCCCAAATCAATCTTCAAGAACACCCAAGATCCTTAGTTCTAGTAAAATATATCAGCTATCCTCAATAATAGATTCTAGTTATTAATCATAAAATGGATCATCTTTTGGTAATCCACCCATAAAAAAGGGTTCCATCAACCTTCCTTGTGAGAATGACCAGCGAACCCCGTGGATAAGTACTGGGCCATATAATTTTTATTTCTTCAATGTACTCTAGCTACCTCTTGAGATTCGGCAACTCTGTAGTAGATATCCAAAATGGAGGAATGGATATTAGTGAAACTTTAGGAACTAGCTAAATGAAAAAATCTACCCATATCTTATGAGGTAATCCTGAAATGTTGTATGAGAAAATTTCCCAGAAATGATCAACCAGAAGAGGGTAGTCCCCATGTCACCTTCCTAGACAAACATATATAATATTGCAATCTGGACTGTTATCCCACCCCACCCATTATGCTTGGATCCATATCGGCTCACCTATACTTCCTTTTAACCCGTGTAAATGAAAAATCCACCCTCTAGTGATGTAAATGTATCCCTCTAGTGATATAAATTGATATACACATTACGTGTAACCAACCATTCCATCATAAGAATGACATCAAACCCTATAATATTGGGGATAAAGAGGTCCCATATATAGTTCCACCCGCCTACCTCAAGGGTGAATTCCCTACACTGGTGTAAAATCTCTAATAGAATCCTCAATAGGGTATTATGAGCCATAACAGTACTAGAAAACTGAAAATAGATTCCAAGACTCTCCACAATAGGTAATGATATGAAAAAAATTAAATCACCTGTATAAAAAATATGAGATCCTGACAAAGAGGCTACCAGAATTGTATATCTCTATATATAAGGTCTTCCACTCTACCCCTCAGGTATTAACTACACATTATACATCTATATTGAACCACAACCCATAGATATATCTTGACCACCCTGACCAGATATTATCTCTTGTTGTTGTACATCTTGTATCTAGATACCTTGGTCATTCCCACCACCTAGACCTGATCGACTAGTCTCACTACATCTACCTACCAATAAAAAATTGCAGACCTAGTTCCAAAATTCGAATTTAGCGAAAACCCTCTCTCACTGGGTACTGGAGGAAAGGTCCCACAAAATCATTGTAAATAGCCCATCCTAGTGTGAGATGAAAGCTCAATTGTGTCTCTATCATAATATATCCTCCTATGTCATTTTTTCCATACTAATGAAAGAGACAATAACTACAATAACTCATTCTTTGGATGGTATTAACTTTATGAGAGACCACAAGATGTCTATTCCTGCCACCTGAAATAGAACTGCTGGCTGAAGAAGCTGCTCTACCATGCCCTGCTCCCCCATATTCACATAGGTTTTTTTACTAATCCACACCTGATTACCTATTTCTAACACAGTTTTAAGCCAAAATAAATTCACCTACGATCTAATTTCATACTTTATACCATCCTCAAATCTCATAAATTTAGATATGTCATCATCTAGTTGAATAGGTGTGATATTATTGAGATCTATAAAATGGGAATAATATTTAATAACTGATAGTACGCCCGAATCTATATGCATATACTCCCTGGATCTATCATCCCTAAAAATCTAATGATAGAAATAATCATATAAGGTTGTCTAGGAATCCCTCAAATCTATATCTGAATGAAAATCTATCTAATTAATCATGTACAACCATCTCATGGTGGAATGTCATAACATATACATAGTGAGATTCCTTATCCTTAGTAGGTGTCCCAAGATTCTTGAAAATCAATATCATGGCTTCTAGAACCGACTTTTATACTTTTGGTCTACCATCCCCTAAAAATGAGGGTAGATGCTACTCCCAAAACTCAGAAGTCAACTCTGCTAAAGCTAGGGTAGGTCATGAGGCTCCCAAAACTGTTAGCGTGGAACATAATAATCCCCCTCAAAACTATACCTCAACAAACAAATTATGTACAACTAGAGGTGCCCAAAAAGGCATTATGGGAGGTTCCACTGGTGGCCCTTAACCCAACACCTCTGAAGCATGTTCCTCACCACCCTCCTGGAACATGATTGGTGGTTTCCAAAGTGTAAAATATATAAAAATTCCAAGAGCATTCCATAATAATGGTTTGAAATCCACATGTTCAAAGTTAAAAAAACAATATTGTTAAAATCATTAATAATAACAAATCACTCCCCTCTACTTTCTCCAAAAGACAAGTGTGGGTGACATAGTGATCATAATAATGGTAGAGATATTACCTACTTCCCACCACTATTGTTGGGTCGAGGACTATATCTCTTCTATATGTTATAGGTTCTCGTATACATAGTTTCATTTTCAATTTAAAAAGGAACAGACCCTTTAAATTGAAATTTGTATCTCCATTTAATGGAAACCATTAATTTCCGAATTCAATTTAATTTAAATTCATTTTCATTTATATAAAAATTCTCTTTAAAATTTTGTACTACATAGTTCACCACATCCAATTTATAAGAGACCATGCATCTTATAAATTGAACTTTGGAGTCCATTTAATCCAAACCAATTATTTATCAAGTTATTCCATTAAATTTTGGCACAATTTCATTGAAAAAGAAATTAAGTAACTATAACATGCTAAAAGAAATTCACATAGTAAGTAATCATGGTAAGACATAATGCTTGACATATAAATCCTCAATTGCATTTAATGATGGATGATGTAATATTTATTTTCCATATCAGGCATAGGAAAAAATTCATAATCATAAGGAACATCAAAAATCTAGTGCGTCACCCAAAAGTGAAGTCAAATCAACTATAATAGGCATAATCCAAAACATAATGTCCCACACTAAGAAATTTGTCTGTCTCTAATACGTGGTCTAGATACTCCCAAGCACAACTTGTTACCAAATTCTGACAGATTTTTAATCTCTTATCTAATATTACCAAATTATAAGAAAAAATAAAATAAACTGATCGGATACCACATTGTGATGTCCTGCACCTGGTTCACTCAACAGTAATTGAACCTAGGTAGCCACATGGCCTCAACATGCCTCCTAATACACCAAAGGCTACTGAACACTAGCGGTGATCCCTTGGGGAATAGTGCGGAGACTATACCCTCATGGTCAGAGAGTTGAACATCAAAATAATCAGATCAATCAATAGAGGAATCATATAAAATAACTGAACATCTAAGAATAAACATCCCTCATATAGATAACCATGTAATCTCATTTATCAATGTCATATTAAAATAGTGATCATGGAATGCTATAAAAAAGACATGTAATACATGAAAATTAGTATCTAGTGAAGTACATGTATCAAAACTAAAAAAATACCAAAAATAAACTATTCCTAGATAGTTTCATCATCTATATCCTAGTCATATTCTCCTCTACTCCTTTGCAATTACAAATCAATAATCAAAAATTGGGTTATTGTTCATATACATATCTACATCCATGAAGTTTTTAGGGTACCAAATGACATCCCAAATATGTAGTGGGATGAAACATAGTGGGACACCACCAAATGTGTCTATATTAATTAAGTCTGTGCATATAAGATGAACAAGTTTACAAATATAACATGTGTACAAGAAAAATAGTAAAATTGAGTTTGTCTAGTCTATCAAGTCTCACAATAATAATGAAACAAAGTCATGAGGGATATTTATAAATAATAGCTAGCATCAACATCAGATTATTCCTTGTAATCATGCATTAGGCCAATATGAGACTGGGTCCAAGGATTAGAAATATCCAAGGCAGCTCATTATAATAAGAAAATCAAGTAAACATGATCTAAGGAGTAGAAATGTCCAAGGAATCATAATGGGCTGGATCCAAAGAGTATCAATGTCCAAGACATCATATCATGTCATGTAAACTAGTTTAACAAGATACTTAGAGTAGAAATGTAACTCCTCAAGCATCCATGATACACTTCTTTTTAAATAATTTAATAGCTTGCGCTGCATGCATCACCAAGTTCGAGCGCACCACAAATTCCCATTTAAAAATTGTTTATGAATATTTTTAACAAAATTTTGAATTTTATATGATTTTAATATTCATCTTATCTATTTTCTAGACATGATACAAGAAAATATTCACTTTTTTCAAATAAATGAATTATAATTCAATAAATACAGATTAATCACAATTTAATGGAGAACCCTTTGTAAATATAGTATTTTAAACTTTTATATATTCAATATGAAAAAGTAAACTACTTAATTATAATAAGGACATAGATATATAGTTTTAAATTTTTTTTTTGTTTTTATGACAACTTTAATCTTTTAATGAATAGTGAAAAATACTGCATTTAAAATGAGAATTAAATTTTTGGCTAATTAATTTATATATATTGATTTTAATTTTTTTAGGTTTATAGCGTAACTAGATTATGATTTTATAATTTAATTTAATTAATGTCATTGGAATAGATTTCAAATTGAAATTTTATATAATATCTATGTCAACTTCTGAACACTTCACTTTTAAAACCTGCTTTTTAGTCATATTTGTGGAATTAATTTTAAATCCCATTTTTTCAATTATGTGAATTGAATTAGTTGAATTTTATTCCAAATTTAGAATCATTAGTTCCAAATTAGTTTTTAAGGTTAATATCATATTTAGTCATAACAGAGTTGTCATGGTAAAAAAATTATTTACCGTAGTAAAATTAAAATTTTGACAAGGGTAAAAGTTGAATGTTAAATTCTTAATATACCAAAAAATTACAAAATTTAATGGTTGGTTGAGCTGTGGATCAACCCTAACCAGAATATATAAAATTAGTTATAAGAAAAAGTAGTGTAATTTAATTCCACCTCTATATGCACTACTACAAATACAGGCAAGGGAAGTGCCCCCTTATATCAGCGCTAAGAAAAACCGCTGATAATGGTTACCCTATATCAGCACTAAAATTTTAGCGATGATAAAGGAGGTATTTGTCTGCGCTTTTCTAGCACTGATATAGGGCCTCTTTATGAGCACTAGAAAATTGCTGATAAAGAAACCCTGTATCAGCGCTACAATTTTAGCGCTGATACATGGATTCTTTATCAGTGCTTTTCTAGCGCTGATAAAGAGGCCCTATATCAGTGCAAGAAAAATGCTGATAAAGCACTCCTTTATCAGTACTAAAATTTTAGCACTGTTATAGGGTAACCTTTATCAGTGCTAAAATAGCGCTGATAAAAAGACCCTTTATCAGTGCTAGAAAAGCGCTGATAAAGACTCCCTCTATTAGCGTTAAAATTTTAGCACTGATACAGTACGGATTTATCAGCGCTTTTTTTAGCACTGATAAAGGGTACTATTATCAGGGATAAAAAATCCCTGATAAAGGACACCTTTATCAGTGCTAAAATGTTAGCACTAATAAAGGTAGTCTTTATCAGTGCTTTTTTAGCGTTGATAAAACCTTAGTGCATTTTTTTATAAATTCGGTCGCACAGTGCCCTCGTTTTATCGCGACCTAAAGCTCTCGCGTTATTGGAACCCTGTGACTCCCCTCTGCCGCCCGTTGAGATCACGTTTTCGGACCTCCACCGCCCTCGCTTC